>OY987328.1:87136528-88455537 GCA_963920685.1 Polydrusus tereticollis | reverse complement strand
ATTTTGCAAATTCGCTTGGCTCATTCATCAACTTTCAAATGCGCGTCTTAAGTAATTTTAGCACTTAATCCTAAATAATTACCAAGCAAGCCAAAGTTATTTTCATCAAAGAGGGCTTGGACTGAAAACCGTATAGCTTGGTTTAGATCACAATTAAGGGGACGACGTATCTAACCAAATCTAGGTTAAAATTGTATCAACAGTACTACTCGACTACGTCTCGGTGAATAAATGTATGCCTTGGTGCAATAAACAGCTACTTTTTGCACTAGTTGCATAAATAACTATTATTAAGTTATTGTTGTTCAATATGTGTTTTTTTCTGTTATTTATATATAATAACACCTGTTCGTGATGTTAATAATGACAAGTGTATATCTACACAATTTATTGAGGACAAGCCGTGAAGTTGATCAAGCTTTATGGATGATAGCTTCCTTCTTTTGCGTTTTCTTGACTTTTGTAATAAATGGTAACAGTCTGTAATCGCTCGTCTAACGACTAACGAGTATTTTACATTGACAAAATAAAAAATATGCTAAATTTATCTTGAGTATCGTAAAGTATTTAGAAAAAAATAAATTCCACCCTTACAATGTTCAATTGGTTCATGAACTCAATGGAGATGATCCAAACAAAAGACTCCAATTTTGCGATATAATGATGAATATTGTGTGCAATAAGAATTTTAAGATTGGTGGTAAGTAAAGTTTAGGTATTTGTGTGTTCAATTATGGTGCTTGTGGGGAACAGTGAGACAACACTAGGTGGGGCACACTGAGACGTGTCTCACTGTGTCCCACCATGCACAAGAAGTTTGGAGTAACTTTTAAACTAATTTTTTTTAGAGAATGGCAAGAAATAGAAAAAGATAAACTACCATAGGGTCCTTTTCAGAAAACCAGATAAAAAGAGCCGTAAAACTGGTTACGGATGAAGGGTTTTCATTGAGAAAGGCAGCCGAACTAAACCTTAGCAATGTAAATTGTGATAGGAATGGTCCAATAAGACTGCCAACCGGATTTATCTAAAATGAGTCTTAAAGCCCCTATAACTAAGCTTTGGGAAAGCGCACAAAACTTTTATAGAAAAGTCAGGCCCCAATTTATGAAGAAAAATATTTTTACCAAGTTTGTAGGGCTCAAATCCGGTTATTAAGCCACCCTGTAGACATTGTGTGTAACCTCGTTTACAATAATTTTGGCAATAAACATTTTGTTTTTTAAGTTTAGATACGTAAAGAAACAAAAAAATGGCAGGGATACTGAAATTAGAATGAGACCTTTTTATGAATGCCGTCAAATTCAGACCAAAGATCAGGAAGGTGTGTTGGCCGAATACCTTAAAAGTTGCTCAAAAATGAATTATGGTCTAACTACGCTTGGATGTCGACGCTTAGCATTCGAAATGGCAAAAAAAAATAATATCCAGATTCCAAATACATGGTCAAAGAACAAAATTGCCGGTCTGGAATGGATGAGAGGTTTTTTAAAACGAAATCCTACCCTAAGTATCAGACAACCAGAGGGTTGTAGCCTCTCGCGTGCTAGATCCTTTAATAAGCACAATGTTGGAATGTTCTTTTATAAATTAAGCCAGGTCTTAAGCAGACACGAAAGTTTTGCCAATGGCTCTAGGGTTTGGAATTTGGATGAAACGGGAACAACCACCGCCCGGAAACCCAAAAAAGTAATCGCTTGCAGGGGTGTCAAGCAAGTCAGTCAAGTTACTAGTGGCGAGCGAGGAACATAGGTAACCGCCTGCTGTTTTATAAGTGCCTTAGGAAACACGATTCCACCAGCTCTTATCTTTCCTAGGACGCATTTTAGGCCGCACATGCTTCGCAATGGACCACCTGGTAGCTTGGGACACCATCGGGCTGGATGAACAGCGAATTATTTGTGGAAGTTATGCGGCACTTTATAAAACATACAAACTCCTAATTGGAAAATCCAACATTACTGCTGCTTGACAATCATGAGAGTCACCTTTCAATTGAATGTATTGACTTGGCCAAGGATAACGTAGTGACTATTTTGACCTTTTCGCCTCATTGTACTAATAAATTAGAACCATTAGATGTAGGCGTATATTTCTCATTCAAAGCATACTACAATCGAGCTGTTGACTCCTGGCTTATACACCATCCTGACATTCCAATGGCGATCTATGATATACCAGAGTGTATCACCAGTGCATTTCAGCATTCGATGACTCCGATAAACATAGCATCGGGCTTTCGTAAGTCAGGCATTTTTCCATATAATCGTGACATTTTTACAGAAGACGATTTCCTACCTAGCTCCGTTACAGATAGGCCTGAGCAGCAACCGTCCACTGTCCTGGCACAGTTCGCCTTTGCTTCCTCCTTCAAGGGGCATTCCCTGGTAGGTGCACGGCCAGCTCAGACGCGTCATCTTAGGGGCGGCGAGCTGTGTAGGGCAGTTTGAAGCCGCTCCAAGCCCTTTCTTGGGGTCGGCCTCGGTAGTTAAGAGCATGTTCGGGTTTTCTTCGCCCTCAGCCGTCAGGGCTGGGGAATTCTCACTCTGTAAATCCTTATTTACAGACATTTCAAGGTTTGCCGCGCTCGGCTTCTTCTTTGCCGACCTGGGGCAGGTTGTGCCCAGGTGGTAGGTACTGGTAGTCGTCTTCTAGGTACCGGCACTAGATGCTGGAGGTCTGGCAACGACGTCCAGCTCGTGGCGTCACCGGTTTTCCACTAATTCGTCTTTTTCTTCCTCGAAATTACTTTGCCACGTGTATTTCTCTCTTCGCCGACCTGGTGCAGGTTATGCCCAGGTGATAAACTCTCGTACACGTCTTCCTGGCGATGGCGTCCGTTGCAGCAGTTGTGGCACAGTTAGTCCAATGTCGGCAACGTCGGCTATGACTGGATCTCGTCGTACTTCCTCTTAAAATTATATTGCCACTTGGTTTTCTCTTCTTGCCGACCTGGTGCAGGTTATGCCCAGGTGATAAACATTCGTACACGTCTTCCTGGCGATGGCGTTCGTTGCGGCAGTTGTGGCACAGTTAGTCCAATGTCGGCAACGTCGGCTATGACTGGATCTCGTCGTACTTCCTCTTAAAATTATATTGCCACTTGGTTTTCTCTTCTTGCCGACCTGGTGCAGGTTATGCCCAGGTGGTAAACACTCGTACACGTCTTCCTGGCGATGGCGTTCGTTGCAGCAGTTGTGGCACAGTTAGTCCAATGTCGGCAACGTCGGCTATGACTGGATCTCGTCGTACTTCCTCTTAAAATTATGTCTCTAGGCTGGCAAAGGTTCTCGAACGGTTGGCCTTCCTCCGAATACCGCGAGCAGACACTTTCCGCCTAGGTGCGTTTGAATTTGCCCGTATTCCAGGTACAAACTCCTCGGATCGACTAGGAACCACTGTTTCCCACAGTATCGGGCTCGACTACGGCGTCCTCCACCGGTGCTTCTTCAGCACGCCTTGCTTTTTACTTCAGGTTCACGTATGCCGCCTTGGCACACCCAGGATCTCAGAATCTCCAAGATCGACTGGCAATTCGCTTGGTGACGGTCGTCCAAAGAAAAGACTTATGCAGATTTTAAAGCCGGAACAAATGCTCAACACTTTTTCAATTGGCCTTCGTTCATTTATGGTTCTGCACCGACTGGCTCTCCCTTGAAAAATCCCGCTATTTATAGGCGTTTTCCAAGATCGAGAACCAAAACACCACGTCCTTAAATACTGAGCCCCAACCGTCTACATCCTCAAATGCTATTACTGAATCATCAGTTACAAATCCTACCAAAAATGGCAAACAACAGCAAGAGGCTGTTACGATTTCAGATACTGATATTAAGAAAACACCATCTCCCGTCGGTTTACTTGAAGAAGATTCAGTCAACTGTGATACTTCTAAAGCCACAGCCAGTAAAACAAAAGCATTTTTAACTTCTCAGGAGTTTCGAGGATTTCCCAAAGCTGCTCAGAGAAAAGAGGTGCAAAACAGAAAGCGCGGAAAAAGTTTCATTCCAACGGACACTCCGGAAAATTAGAACTGGAAGCAAAGAGCGCGGAGAAACGCAAAGCAAAAGCCAATATTGTAAGAAAAAAAATTTTCGAACCGGAAACTAGTTTATTTAGTGACGAAGCAGAGATTCTAAATAGCTCATCCGAGTATGATGTAGACATGGATGCTCCTATCACTGGATTTGAGGAACTAGATAGAAATGCTGTCATTAACGACTACGTCCTAGTAAAAATGTCTGGGAAGAAATCAACAAAATATTTCATTGGCAAAATTTTAAGCAATATCTCCCATGAATCTGAATATGATATAAGTTATTTGCGAAGAAGAAATAGATCAAACAAATTCGTCTACCCAAATGTTCCAGAAGTTGCTACTGTTTTGTTTGAAGACATCGTAATGATTTTGCGAGTCCCAGCATTATTTGGTAAAAAAAAACGACAAAATCAATGTGTCCAGTTTGAAGTTAATTTTGGTCAGCTAGATGTCCAATAAAGGGTTGTCTTCTTACTGTGGACCACGTTAAGTCTCGCTCTAGACCACCATGGGGCACAGGGAGACTATATGCAATGTTAACAATAAATATATCTAGAATTTAAGTTTTTAAGTTTTTGTTTATTTTCTTTATGCTTTTTAGGAAAATAAAGGTTACTTTACATTATAAACCTGTTTTCTTTAATAAATGTTTAACCAGTTTTTAAAAAATCTAGAGTAACAAAGAAAACGTCTCACTGTGGACCACTCTCCCCTAAACTCCGATGAAACTCATTTTATTTTGATCGTAGAAACCGAAAATAAACTAATATATAATATGTAGTGTCGAATAACGTCACTAACCTTGTATTATTGTAAATTCATTTGTGTTTAGGTTAAAGGGGTTTTAAATAAATTTGGATAAATTTAAAAACGCCAGTGCAAACAACGGCATTTATTATTTTAAATATCATTTTATCAAGTAAGGCCATGTACTGTTTAATTTCTGCGTTAAAATGTGACTATCTGAAGTACAGAAGAAACAAGCTGTATGGATGATAGCTTCCTTCTTTTGCGTTTTCTTGACTTTTGTAATAAATGGTAACAGTCTGTAATCCCTCGTCTAACGACTAACGAGTATTTTACATTGACAAAATAAAAAATATGCTAAATTTATCTTGAGTATCGTAAAGTATTTAGACAAAAATAAATTACATCCTTACAAAGTTCAATTGGTTCATGAACTCAATGAAGATGATCCAAACAAAAGAGTCTAATTTTGCGATATAATGATAAATATTGTGTGCAATGATCATTTTTCAAACCGAATTGTATTTTTTGATGAGGCAACGTTTTGTATGAATGGAAGTGTAAACAAACAAAACTGTCGGTGTTGGGCTACAGAAAGTTCACGCTGGATTATGGAATATCACACCCAAATCCTCAAAAAGTTAATGTTTGGGCGGGCATTGTTGAAAATAGAATTTTGGGACCCTTTTTTATTGACGGAAAATTTTTTTAAATTAAAATGTTTTTAGTTACATTTTTTAATTGTACTGAAAAAAATAAATCGATTGACTATTTTCGGTTTTTCCAAAAATACAGGGAAAGTAAAAGTGAGCCCCTGTTCAGTCCTCGTTGGAACACCCTGTACGTAGTATTTACTGAAGGACGGATTACTGGCAAAAAAGAAAATACCGCGTGATGCATGGCTTAGTTGAACATAGGAAATCCCATGTAAATTTTGAAGTTTGATATTGGCTCCCCTGCCCATTTTAGAGAAAAATTGTATTATAATTTTTTAAAAAGGCCGATATAATAAACCCATGTGCCAAGTTTGAATAAATTTTAATAAGCCAATCCTAACTCATTCAATTTACTGTGATGGCAAAATTTCGAAATTTTCATAGTTTAGGTAACAGACCAGCAAATAATTTTTATGACGCTATTGTCAAAAATTGACGCAAAGCACGTAAAAACACATTTCCTTTTCACCAATCCAGCAACCACACATACAAATAAAAGACAGCATTACGTTTTTCTTACTAAGCCTTTAATTTAACATTACATACCTAACACTACAGATTTTCACAAAAACAGTAATTAATTAGATGTTCAAACAACCCTCCATTAACAGCTAAACAATGTCCTAACGGATCATAAAATTCATTACTAACATTACTGAGTTGATTCTGTCATATTCTAATGAAATATAAATAAAAATTTTTAAGTGACCCCCACAGAAAGAAATCGTTTGCTGAAAGGTCAGGAGACCTGGCTGGCCAAAGAATTGGATGCCGTGGGCCAATAATATTTCCGTTACAAATATTTTTTCAAACCATGAGAAAATTATGGGCAGGACAAACATCCATTTGATATCAGATCTCCTGATTTTGCAGTAAGTCCAAATAGGTTACTGCTGTAAGGTTGCCTTCCACAAAAAATGGTCCAATAATGTGATATCCTACAATTCCCGCCCAAACATTTATTTTTTGCGGATATTGCGTCCGAGTATGAACAAGACGATGTTCATTTTCTTGAGTCCAATATCGACAATTTTGAACAGTTGGTTCGTTGTTGAGGGTGAATGTACAGGGTCTTCCAACGAGGACTGAACAGGGGCTCATTTTTGAGCTTCCTTGTATTTAAAGAAAAATCCAAAATAGCCAATCGATGTACTTTTTCCTGCAGAATTCATAAATGAAACCAAAAATTTATTTGAACCAGAAACAAAAGAGTTACGCTATGGATAAGGTGTTTTTTAAATGGAACATAGCTTTTTTTATACGATTTTTGGAACGAGTGATTTTTTTTTGTCCGTTCTGATTAAAATATTTAACATTGTGACAGCTATTTTTATTAAATTTTAATGTTTTATCCAGTATAATTTAACTTTAACCTGTTTGAAACATACACTAGGTAATAAAGGTATAATCACCTTTGAATCCTTCAAAGTAAAAAAATTTGACAAATTTACTATAATATTGCCGAAATGAAATATTCATTAGATGAAAGATTGCAGATTGTTATCTTGTTCTACAAATGCCAAGAAAATGCAAGAGAAGCAAGGAGAAGATTTATTGCAAATTTTCACAGAAATATATCCGTCAATACTATTCTAAGGATAAAGAACCTATTTGAGGAAAATAAAACATTACATGACAGAAAAAGAAATCCGAAAAGGAATAGAAATCGAGACCGTGCCATTGTGAATTATTTTCGACTGAATCCAACCAAATCAATTTCGGACGCAGTTCGGGACGTTCAATACGGCGGCGCCGGTGGTGTAAGACGCAGAAGAGTTACCCAAGGAACTGTTCACAGGACTTTAAGAAGTCATAAATTTAAGTCTTATCATATCCTTCCACTTCAACATCTAACACTGGCACAAAAAGAACTTCGCTTCCAATTTGTTTCCCAAATTGTGATTCGGAAAGAAAACGAAGACCCTAATTTATTCAGAAATATCTTATGGACTGACGAAGCCACATTCACAACATCGGGGGTTTGCAATAGACATAATAATCATCACTGGGCCGTTGGAAATCCAAGAAAATTTCAGACAATTAAATTTCAAGGACGGACTTCAATCCATGTTTGGTGTGGCATAAAAAATAATAGAATTTTGGGACCAATATTTTTTAACGGGACTTTAAATGGACAGAGATACTACGAGTTCTTAGAAAACGAAATTGAGAACTTTTTGGAAGATTTACCATTGGAAGAATATCAAAATTTAATTTGGCAACATGATGGGGCCCCTCCGCATGCCGTGCGTGAGGTTACTCAATATCTAAACGGACGCCATGAAGAATGGATTGGTAGAAATGGAACCTATGCTTGGCCACCCAATAGTCCCGATTTGTCAATATTAGACACATTTCTTTGGGGCCATTTAAAGAACGTGGTATACAAGCAGCGAAACCACGATATTGAAGAGATCATGCAGAAAATTGTGAATGAAATAAATCGCCTTAACCAGGAAAATCACAGTATAACAGCAAGTTTGGAAAGGCTACAAAGAGGTTATCGCACATGTTTCGAGAACAACGGAGGTCACATTGAACAATTAAATTATTAATGTTTTTTTTTTTAAATTAGTATAGAGTTGGATTTCTTTTTCTGTCATGTAATGTTTTATTTTCCTCAAATAGGTTCTTTATCCTTAGAATAGTATTAACGGATATATTTCTGTGAAAATTTGCAATAAATCTTCTCCTTGCTTCTCTTGCATTTTCTTGGCATTTGTAGAACAAGATAACAATCTGCAATCTCTCATCTAATGAATATTTCATTTCGGCAATATTATAGTAAATTTGCCAAATTTTTTGACTTTGAAGGATTCAAAGGTGATTATACCTTTATTACCTAGTGTATGTTTCAAACAGGTTAAAGTTAAATTATACTGGATAAAACATTAAAATTTAATAAAAATAGCTGTCACAATATTAAATATTTTAATCAGAACGGACAAAAAAAAAATCACTCGTTCCAAAAATCGTATAAAAAAAGCTATGTTCCATTTAAAAAACACCTTATCCATAGCGTAACTCTTTTGTTTCTGGTTCAAATAAATTTTTGGTTTCATTTTTGAATTCTGCAGGGAAAAGTACATCGATCGGCTATTTTGGATTTTTCTTTAAATACAAGGAAGCTCAAAAATGAGCCCCTGTTCAGTCCTCGTTGGAAGACCCTGTACATTCATTATTAAAACAAATATTTCTAAAAAAATCCCAAGTATTATTTGCTCTTTTCATTACCTCAAAACAGAATACGATTCTCCGTTGTTCGTCACCTTGCAGCAACTCTTAATGTTCTTCATACTTGTAAGGAAAATAGTTATGTTTTTCTAAAGTGCGCAACACTGTGGTTTGATGTTTTCCTACGGCTTGCCCAGAAATCCTCGTGCTAATCATTTTATTTTCCTCCACGTGCAGTAAAATATCAAGATCTCTATTATCCCTTTCTCCCGCTCTATTGACATTCTGAGTTGAGGATTTACAGTTATTTATTACAGTGCCTCTAGACTCAGATTTACTATTGATACATTTAATTAATGAAATGGAGGGGATAGGCTTATCAGGGAATTGAACTGAAAACATTTCAGACACTGCTCTTAAACTGTTTCCTGTATTCTACCTAATCATAATTACTTTTTCCTTAATAAAATAGCTTATATTTAGCTATAATTAAAGCGCCTTTAATAGAAATGTTGACACTGACGCTACTTTTCGTTTTGTCAATGACAAATAATAATAATTTGCTGGTACTACCTAAACTATTAAAATTTCGTAATTTTGCCATCAGATTTAACTGAATCAGTGAGGATTGGCTTATTCAAACTTAACACATGGGTTTATTATATCGGCATCTTCAAAAAATTGTGAGAAAATTTTTCTCTAAGATGTACAGGGGAGTCAATATTTAACCACCTTAACATTAACATGGGATTTCCTATGCATCACCCGATGTAGCTTAGGCAGTACATATCTCAATAGTTTTTCCGTCTTCCATCACTAGGCTATGGAATGTATTTAATTTTTCTCTATTATTATCCGTCTACAAGGGAATATGTAGCTAACTTATATGTTGTAGGTGTCTGTGTTTCCACCAAGCACCCATTTGCAATTCTGTATTGGGAGTTATATTTTTGTTTTTTTCTGTTATTTTCATATTATGCCCAATATTATAGGTTACAGTTAAGGATCAACTGGTCAAATGGGCACCGGATACTGACCAATCCTCAGGTTAAATTGTAACCTTAAAAGTAATCCGAACCTACCAATTTTTTTTTACAATTTGTTGGCACTGATTGTTTATAGTTAAGTTTAATGACTGATTTTTCATAAGCTTGGTTTATTATTTAGAGAAAGGTTGCCTATATTAAACCAATTTTTACAAAAATCGCTGTAGCCTGACAATAAATATTAAAATTGTTATTTTCATGTGTCTAAGAGACATGTTGGTCCTCATAAATAATATCTATAAAACATTATATGAATAGTTTTTTATTCATTTTCGAAAAATTAGTTCCAAGTAGTTTAATTTGAGAAACGAGTGGGGTAAGTTGAACCAGCAATATACCATATTTGAACCTGGCCAATATTTAACAAGATTAAGCAATGCTTTTATTAAATAATAGGATAAGTTTGTGCCCTACGTTAGGATAACCTTAGAAGAGTCGATGAATGAGGGATTTAAACATGGAAGATATCAGTATCTATAGAATGCCGAGAATCCTGACAAAGGGCACCAAGAAACTGATTCCATTTGTCAGGAACCTAGAAAATGAAATAATCTCGAAATGCAAAGAAAAAGTTGAATTGTTCGCGGAAATCCTCTGCGAGCAGCTTGGCGAAAACCCACCTGTCGATCCAGAGAGAGACGCAAGGGTCTCTAGGATGGTGCAACTATATCACGGGATTGACCAGCTGATCCAGAATGTGGTAAATGTAACGACGGAGGAAGTGGTTGGCATCTTAAAAAATTTCAACATCAAGATGGCACCGCGTTTAGATGGCATAAGAAATGCAGTATTACGCAATCTGTCTTAACAATATAATAAGGGACATAGTAAACCTGTCCCAGGCGATTATTGAGGAGGGTCACTACCCGTGCATGCGGAAAGAAGCAAAGGTAGTGCTTATTCTTAGACAAAATGAGGATCCGACCCAGGTTGTCGGCTACAGGCCGATAAGCTTGCTGTCCGGCATTGCCAAAATATTTGAAGACATAACTTCTTGTTGTCCCCTAGTCAACTTTATCATTGAGCACAATGTTCTTCAGTGGCGGCTCGTCAGGGGAGGCAGGGGAGGCAGTGCCTCCCCAACAAAAACTTACGAAATAACATTTTATTTTTTTAAAGATAACTTTATTCATTTTTGAAAATGATACTTTCATATTCTTATATTCTCAGTGCATCAAAACTTCTGAATTAGCTAAGTACTTCTAGAAAAACACTTTCTTTATAATACATTATTTTTGTTATTGCCGCTCAGCTTTAGTACTATTAGGTGGTGTCTGCCCGCATCAGCGAATATGCGCCTAGACTATTATCAACGGAGGCATGCTTCCGACGGTTTAATTCTTCAGCACGGATAACACTGCAAGAACCGAGCGTCACCACGACGCGAGTTGTTTTTGTCACGCGAAAAACTGATAGCAAGGAGGCAGAAACGCCCACAAATAATATTTCGCGGGAAGCTCCGTAGTGAGTAGTGTGTGCCGGCACAGTATACGGAACTATTTGTTTATTTGTGTGTCGAGTTGAAGTGAAATTAAGGTTATATTTTCAAGATCCGGTAAGTTTTAAGATTTCTTTATTATGTTATTAATTATTAAACGCCAAATTTTATTGTTTTAAAAAAATATAAATCCTGTTCATGATATTATTCTCTCATGCCTATTTTTAAGGAGAGACGAAACGGAAAAAAGTCAGATATTATGTAGTCGTCCGACACCAAAAATTTCGGCAATATTTAACGATAAGAGACAGGGTAAGCAATATTCAAGAGCTTTTCAGGTAACTTGGTACGAAACCTATAAGTGGCTGTGCGGAAGTATTTATAAGGAAAGCTTATATTGTTGGCCTTGTATTTTATTAGGCAGCGTAAAAAACAATTGGAGTTCAGGGGGTGGGTATTCTGATTAAAAAAAATTTTCACGGGCGGTAAAATCACACGAAAGTTCCAAAGAACATAATATTAAGAATTCTGTGGCGCTTACGAGAGTAGAGCAAAATAGAGACACAATAGCGGATGCACTGAGAGAAGTTGACCATGACCTTGCAAATTGAATATTTTTCTCGGAAAACCTAGTATTTCAAAGTAATTATATTGCTGGTTGAATTCCTAACTATTCATTTTAAGCCAATGACCTTGAAATCGCGAAAAATTTTCGCCTGCGGCGCTATTTTATAGCCTCCCCCCCCCCCTTATACACCCACGAGCCGCCACTGATGTTCTTCCTGATGAACAATTTGGTTTTAGGGGAGAGCATTGCACGGTGAAACAGACAACTAGGCTGGCAAGCAGGGTGTTGCAAGGTTTCAATAGGAGAGCACACATGGGTGCGGTTCTCTTCGATATCTCAAAAGCGTTTGACAAGGTCAGGCACTGCAGTCTAACGTTCAAACTAATGAGGTTGGGGGCCCCGAACTACCTAAATAAAATAGTCACCTCCTTTTTGAAGAACAGAAATTTTACAGTCTCGTCGAAGGGCGCGATTTCTGAGCTAATGAGCTTAAACACATCAAAGCGGGAGTCCCGCAAGAGTCGCCTTTCGCTTCGATGCTGTATACTGTATATATTCATGATATCCCGATGGAGAGAGATAGTGAGCTGTATCTATTCGCCGACGATACTGCAATCACTTCGGTATCAAAACAACCGTAGCTGGTGGTGACAAGACTGCAAAGGCAGATCCGAGCTTTAGAAAAATGACTTCCGGACTGGAAGATTCGCTTGAATTCTGTCAAGACGAAAGTTATTTTCTTCTCGACGAGCAGAGTGAGAAGACCTGAGGCCAGGTTATCGGTAAATGGCATTCAGGTGAATTGGGTACAGGAACTCAAGCACCTGGGGGTGGTTTTTGACACAAGGTTAAAAAAACTCAGAACTTAAAAGTAGGGAGGCTGCAAAACAGCTAAGTTCAATTCACTGCTTGCTTCACAAGAAAAGTAAAATTGGTTACAGAACCAAAATTAACTTGTACAAAGCATTATTCAGGACGATCCTGACTTATGGTGTACCAACATGTTGCACAATAAGCGGGACAGAGTACAATAAGTTCCAGGAACGGCAGAATAAGGCCTTAAGAATTATTGCGGATACCCCAAGGTATGCTGTAACTAGAGTACTCCACATGGACTTTGACATACCAATATTGACTCAATTTTATGACAAAATTATAACGAATTACTACAGTGGAACGGGCGTCGCTACAAACCCACTAATTAGACAAACTCACGTTCAATCCCCGCCAGGCTCTACCTATAAGTTTTCAGAGAATTGGCTGCCCCTAGCTATTGTAGAGAGGCATTAATAATACATTAAGCAACTTAGAGATCTATCCAAACTAAATAATGATACGAAGATTGGCCGACAGAAGCGTGAAAGATTAAAAGAAGTTAATGGTACTGCCTGACTTAGAAGCCGAAAATGATCCCGAAAGAAGGGTTGTTGGTTATAGAACTTATAGATAACAAAAGTTTTGTGTTAATAAAGTTAAATATTACAAATGTGCACTTACCTGATTAAAAAACCTTAAAAGACCAAATAAAAAAAATTCTTTTTGAACCAAAACCGGTTTCACATTCTCTTCTAAAATACTAAAATCAATATCAAAAATAAAACAAATTTTATTTTCGTAGAACTACTCAACGCATAAAGCAAACAAGAATAGTTTTTTTCTACTGGAACATACACCTACACCTTTGCAATTAAACCATGTATGCATTGAACCTTAACGTTAACGCTGTATTATTCCATTTCACATTCTCCACACAACCAGTTCCCTAAATCCTTTTAATTTCTCAAAATCCCTTCAAGGGTAACATTGGTTTTTTGTTGTATTATAAGAGGCTGCTGCTAATTTCCACTGCCTCCTAAATACCTCTGCTTTTTTTATTTTGCACATTCCTTATCGGTCAAGGCAAAGGAGTGATTTCGTCTAAGCCAACAGGTCAATAGCAAATACTGTATAGAATACAGTTGCCGAAATTGAACTCAGGTATAATGTGGGATACTGTTTGAGGTTAAATATGAGCAACCGACAACAAAATTTGAATTAAAAACATCAATTAAGAAACAAATAGGATTAAACGGTTTTAATTATTCTAAAAAATACCTTCAATAATATGTAAATTATTATTAGTAATATCAACCTTCTTGCCTTATTAGTAGGTTTTAAATCTCCTTAAAAACAGAAGGAAAATATTGCATATCAGATGACCATTTAACTTGTTAGCACAGGAATAAAATTGTTTAGATCTATAACGTCATAGAAACTCTACGAGTGTTGATTCAACTATGCACTTCTAGATTGCGCTAGGTTACAGGCTAGATTTATTACAAATTGAAAATCTCGACGGTGAGGTTCAATTTTAGAGTCGGTTCAATATGGGCAACCTTAGGTACCCATGGCAAAGAAACTTATAGCTACCTGCAACAGTGCGTCGGGCTTTCATAGCTCCTAAACGAATTAAGTTAGAAATTGCATTCATATGCGGGCTTATACTGTATCATAGAATGTATTTCAGCAAAATATTTGCATATACAGGGTTGCCAAAAAAAGTGTGGTTACATAATGGTGAATTTTTTTAAATGGGACACCCTGTATTTTCTTGCATATTTTGGTTTGTATTATTATCCTTTATAAATATCTATAGTTTTATGTAATTTGCTTTGGTAGTTTAAGAGCAATAAATTAAATACTAAGATAAAAAATTTAGCAGCTCTGAAGAAAAAGCAAAAAAAAAAAAAATCTGAAAACATTTTGGGTAATCATGGCATTGTGCAGAAATAATGACAAGGAGTTCAGAGATACGATGAATTGAAGAGTTTTCATCAATTTTATACAGGGTTTTCTAAATAAGGTTTCAAAAATGAGTAATTTTTCCAAAATTTTTCAAATGCAACACCCTGTATATTTTCAACTAATGTAACGTAGAATTCATAAACAAATATTTTTTATAATACAAACATGTAGGCTATTTCCAGCTGTTTACGAGATAATTGCAAATTTCGTAAATTCTGTTGTGTAAAAATGTAAAAAGAACGTTTATTTTATCAATTAAACATATTATATGCCTAAACTAATATTATAAACTACAATAAATGTTCAAAATGTCTTCCATATTGATCTGTGCATAAATTAATCAGCTCTTGAAAAGATCTATTTACTTCCCTTAACATTTCAGGTGGTATACTACCAAACACGTCTCTAATTCTTTGCTGCATATTAATGGCAGTTTGTCAGCGGATTATTATAAACAATTTGCTTTACATGTCCCCATAAAAAAAAATCAAGCTTTGTTAGATCCGGTGATCTAGCAGGCCAATGTGTAATTTCGTTTCTACGGATCCATTGCTTGCGAAAGGTATCATCAAGGTAATTTCTTACATCCCGTGAAAAATGCACCGGAGCTCTGTCTTGCTGAAACCACATTATATTTCTAATATATGGAGCCAGTGTCTGTCAGTAAACCTGGTAAATCATTTTGTAAAAAGTTAAAATACATGGGGCCATTAAAATGATCATTAAAGAAATATGAACGTATCACAGTATCACCAATAATTCCGCCCCACACATTCAAAGACCACTGGTGCTGCTGATCGATTTGTCTCATATATCGCGGATTTTTTGTGGAATAATAGTGAACGTTGTGCCTATTTACACAACTGGTGTTATGAAATGTAGCCTCATCAGAGAATAAAATATAATCGAAAAACATAGGATCTTCTTGAAATTTCATTATTGTCCAGGCACAGAATTCCAGTCGATTTTGAAAATCTCTATCGCTAAGAGCTTGATGGAATTGAATGTGGGTAGGCATGAAAACGATGCTTTTAAAATTCGTTGTACAGCTGGCGAACTCCGTAACGCGTTAGAAATAGAGATAGAAAGGAAAAAAGATAGAAAGAAATTATCTTGCTATGGGCTGTCGCTACGAGATGGTCTCAAAATTCCCAATTATAATTTTTCCCAATTCTCTCGAACGTCCCCGATTCTCGTTCGTGCTCGGTTCGAGTAGCATCTGCATTAATAGGAAATCCCTAATTCTCAATTCTATAGAAGAGTATTGAAGAGGAAGGAAAAGAACGTGTTAGATTTGTCAACGTTGCATGTTCATTCCATATTATGGCTAGTGATGGGAAGAATCGGGTATTTTCAAGAATCGAGTACTGAGGGATCGAGTACTTCGCGGAATCGGATATTTTATTGAATACCGAGTACTGAGTACTTAGCGATTTGTTTTCATGGTTTAAGCGAGTGAGATTTTTACGAGGATATTTTAGAATTACATTTATTTTTCCAGCAAAAAATCGCTGTAAATAAAAAAAGACAGCAAAACATTATTTTTTGAATTTTTTTATAAGAATTACCTACATGTTTAAATTACGGGTTTTTAAACGGTGAAACCCCAGGTTTAACTATATTTTTTTAAATAAAATAAAACATTCTAAAATAAATAAATAACAAAAATAAATAAATTTCTGTTTTAGCATATTATTATTTTGGAAAAATAAAATAAAAACCTTACAAACTAAAACATTTTAAACAAATTGTTAATATAAAATATAAAAACTATTTAAAAAAATTATTTGGTTGAGGTTCTTTGGTAATAAGCGATTTCGACGTATATTTATTAATGGTCCTCCTTTAGAAAATACTCGTTCTGAAAAGAATTCCGGTTAAATGTCTTAAACCCACCTTATTTTTATTTAATACTTTAGAAAACATACATCAATAATAAAGAATAATAGCACGCAACATAACACTTACTTTAAATTCCTAACCAAAAGGGAAATAACTTTTAAAATAAGTATAGAATTTGCCGCGTCGAAACGTTTAGAAACAAACAAACAAAGCCAAACCTAACAAAACACGTATTCCTTCAATCGCATCACCCGAGTAAAACGACGAGCACCGACACCGAATACCGATCCAATATTTCCAACGATTCCAGCGTCTCGGTCTCGAATCTCGAACTTCGAACCTCGCTCGAACCCGGCCCGATTCCGTCTCGGCCTAATATTAAGAATCGGAATCGATCCCGGCGCTTGTGGTCAGTATTCGAATACTACCGATTCCTTTAAGAATCGAGTATTACTCGATTCCTGTACTCGAGTACTCCCATCACTAATTATGGCTGGCTGGCAGCCGTTCAAGGAGAGGAGCGAAGCAGCAACGCGCCCCGGTGTTTTGTTGTCATTGGAAATAATTGTGTATATTAGAAAATAATAAACTTCGATAACTAGTGACAAAGTACCTATATCTTAAAATTTTAGGGGTATGAAGATGTCAATGTTCTCCGCTTTTTATGTTGCTACTTGGAAATAATTGTATTACCTATTTTAGAAAATAATAAACTTCTTTAGATATTCATTAGGTAGAAACTTAAAATTTTATGGGTATGTATATTTTGAAAATAACTGACAACTTGCATGTCGTTGGAAAGGTAATTTTGAGAAGAATTCGATTGTGCAATGAAAAATACAGGTTGTCATGTAAAAAATAAAAAACTGCACACTTCGGTGAAACTGTAAATGACGTTAATTTGGTTTTTCGGTAAAAATTAATATCCCTCTCAAACACATCAGTAATCCAATTATATCTTTTACCATAACGTTGTGGTGCCCTCCACAACGATTTCGTTACACCCGGTAGGTATATGATAAAAAAAATAAGTGTCCAAAATATAATAATATGCATAGTACTATGAGAAGGAAGGAAAAATGTATTATTTAATAAGAAGAAGAATAAATATCATACCAAACCGCAAAGACAAGTACCCATCTAATTCATCTAACCGGCCAGTGTAAAGTATATTGAACTTATTTAGTTTATTTAGAAAGATTTCGTACCTATGTTCAAGGGAGTTTAGTTGTGGGTATTTGAAAAAAAAAGTTAGAGTATCTTTTGCAATTAATTGACGAACATCCATTAAATGAGTTTCAGGGAATAGTATATATATTTGTGGAATATCTGCAAGGCTTATTAAATTGGATTTTTATGTTGTGCAAAGGAAAGTTTCTTTACTGCAGTCAACTATACCTACAGAAGGCGAGAATGCTGTGTATTATTCAATTTTTTGTTAATTTCTTTTTGCCGAAAATTCTATTATATGTATATGTATGTATCTCAATCAATCTGAAAAAAGTTGTCCCCCTTTATTATAACGTAAATATTTTTATGTCATCTAAAAAATGCGGTAGGTATATATATATCCATTCGAAGTTTACTTTTCTCAGAGTAGGTATAGGCTGTGGATTCATTATTGGTAACAATACTTTGATTATTGACAATAATGAATTCATAGCCTACTCTGGCAAAAGTAAACTTGAAATGGCATATACAGGGTGGGCCATTAGTGCGATAAAGTAATTTGACGGGTAAACTAATAAAGTTACTGAAAAACTTCTTATAAGTACGTACAGTTGTAGATATTAATAAGTAACATAATTCAAAATTAGTTTTATAGGCATTTTTTTAGTTATTATATTATACAGGGTGGTTCAGGAGATATGGACCAATTTGTGATAAAATAAGCCCAAGTTTAACACTGTTAAAATGATGCAAATAAAATGTTCACAATTCTGACTGCGCCAAAGAAAAGCAGCAATAATTTGCTGTTTATTCTCATAATGATAATCACTCACTTGCTTTCTTCTATACAGGGTGGCTTACAATGCGAAACCAAATAAAACTTATTTTTTTAAAAATAGAACACCCTATAATATATTTTATAATAATTTTGAGGACAAGCTCTTAGGCGATATACGACATTTGTACATTATACAAGGTAGTTAAAAAGATATAAAGGCTTTTTTCCACCATTTATCTTTTGTCTATCTCATGGTTTCTATATACCTATTTCAAAAATTTAAACTTTAATTTTATTTTTTGATGTGTCGACCTAAAGTTGGTTGTCTTCAGGATAAAATAAAAGTAATCTAAAAATGATAAAATATGTGATGTCCATTATATAGTGAAACAGCATATGAATTTTACACATAAAATATTATAAATGTATAGTCTATCGTAATTTAGGGTAGTATTTTAACATTTATAGGTCGAATCGTCAAAAAGTAAAAAATAAAGTTTTCTAAATTGTTTAAATAGCCAGGGACCAGATAGACTTTGCTATAATTTGACAAAAGCTAAATATAAAATAAAAAATAAATAAGTAGATAAACAATTATTAGTCGTCTTGTTTTAATATGTTTGCCTTTTAAATTTAACTTTTTATTATGATATTTGCTTATAATTTAAGTATTTTAATATTGTTATAAACAGAAATGGTGGAAAAAAGCCTTTATATCTTTTTAACTACCCTGTATAATTTACAAATGTCGTATATTGCCTAAGAGCTTGTGGTTTATAGTCCTAAAAATTGTTATAAAATGTAAGGTGTTCCTTTAAAAAAAAAAGGTTTATTTGGTTTTGCATTGTAATCCCCCTTCGGTTGGGGTTGAACCCGGGGTGACATACCCTGATAATTTAAGATTTAATCATTAAAAATCTCAGAAACTATATAGCCTTGTTATTCATATGATGTCTACTATTAAGGTCAGTAGTAGGTAGGTAATGAAAAGGTAGTAGAAGTTGGTAGGTAGGTATAGTAAGGTAAGTAGGTAATTAAAAAATTGAAGAAAATACGTAAAATATATTTTAGGATATCAAATATAAACTTACTTTTAACTAAATGTTAACTAGGTACAATAATAGATATTATAACACACCGAACTAACGATTTTGCAATACCACTTATACTTACTTAATTGATTTTATAATGCACGTCTGTACAAGCTAGAAATATGCCTAGGCATTAAAAGTCATTGTTGTCGATAGTTGAAACCATGACAACGCTTTGTTAAAACAAATACCTAATAATACGTCAAAACAGTAACAAAATGAAGGTTAACAAATCTGATATATTAAAATATCATAATTTAACAATCAGTTTCAAACGTGAAACTAGGTTTTTAATTTAATTTAACACTCAATGGTGGTACATATTATTATAGTACCACACTCAATAGGGTATATTAACCAATCAGTATATTATCTTGTAAAGAAAATGTTTTTGAAATATTTTTTTTTACTTTTTGATTAGTGTTAATTCTTCTAATTTATGGGTGCATTTACACCATCGTGTGTAAATTAATGAAAATACAGTGTTAACATTTACACTCAAGGTTTTTCCGGGGATGACGGGAGTACGTTGTCGGTAGTTTTTGCCCTAATTGGGTAGAAGCATTTGCTATCCAGGTACTTTTTACATGCACGCACAAACACATTACAATAATTTCATTTATGGTGGGTAATCCGACAAAAATGAGGTGTTTGCAAATTACAGGCCACATAACAAATAAAGAATATGCATTACTTAAGCATATATGCTCAGAATATCCCATGACTAATATTCCTAGCATATTCCAAGCTTATACGCCTATATCGGACCGAGTTCCGATATACGCATATAGAAATATGCCTAGATAGCATATTCTAGGAATATTTCCGTATACAGGGTGTTTCAGAATAAGATGCTGATCCTTAACGGTGTGAATCCTTAGGTGATTTTAAGAAGAAAAGTTCAAATTAACATATATCCTTAACCTATCAACTTTTGAACTACAGGGCGTTAAAGTTTTAAGAAAAAAATTGTTTTTCTATCATAACTTTAACAACTTTCTAGCTATTTTTATGAATTTTTCACACATGCCCTCTAAGCATCAATAGCCATTTTTTGGTGTAGAAAAATTTTAAAATTTTTTAACCAGTGGCGTCCTGAAAGGGTTTGGACTAGACATTTTGGAAAAATATTATGTATGCCACTGCTTTTTCTCAAGATAAAAATTATTTTTAAAATACTCATTCATTTTAGGCCAAATTTAATATCTTGCCTTTTTATCGTCCGACAAATAGTTTCCGACAAAAAAAATAAAAAGCATTAAATGCGTGTGTTAATTAAATGTGCCTATGGTTTCTGACAAGAAGGCTATGAACTTTGTTAAGAAAACAATGACAATAACGAAATATTTAATGCCAAATAGTTTTGACAGCTATTTATTTATGTACACGGCTTTCCACTTAACTTAAATTTTAAAAACGTAATACTTTTTAAACGTATAAGTATCATGGTAAATTTTACAAATGTCGAGTTTGCGGGAATGCATTACCTGTACGGGCTTGCTGACGGCAATGCATTCGAAGCCAGACAATTATACCAAGAGCGTTATCCAAATAGAATAGGTCCGGATGCACGAACGATTTCAGGAACTCACAGAAAGTTATGTGAGACGGGATCTTTTGAAACAAAAAACTACTTAAAAGGGGCGCACCAAACTACACGAACACCGGAAACCGAAGAAGCTGTTTTAAATTTAGTGGAACAAAATCCTAATATAAGTACCAGAAAAATTGGGAATATTTTAAATATTACTCATGTCCTAGTCTGGAGAATTCTTCAAAGTTATTTGTTATATCCGTACCATATTCAACGGGTCCAGGCCCTACTTCCTAGGGCGGACATAGCGAATGCGCATTTAATGCTTTTTATTTTTTTTGTCGGAAACTATTTGTCGAACGATAAAAAGGCAAGATATTAAATTTGGCCTAAAATGAATGAGTATTTTAAAAATAATTTTTATCTTGAGAAAAAGCAGTGGTGTACATAAGATTTTTCCAAAATGTCTAGTCCAAACCCTTTCAGGACGCCACTGGTTAAAAAATTTAAAAATTTTTCTACACCAAAAAATGGCTATTGATGCTTAGAGGGCATGTGTGAAAAATTCATAAAAATAGCTAGAAAGTTGTTAAAGTTATGATAGAAAAACGATTTGTTTCTTAAAACTTTAACGCCCTGTAGTTCGAAAGTTAATAGGTTAAGGATATATGTTAATTTGAACTTTTCTTCTTAAAATCACCTAGGGATTCACACCGTTAAGGACCAGCATCTTATTCTGAAACACTATAATTTTAATATCCCTTAAAGAATATATCATTCTGTGTGGTAAAAGTCAATTACCTATTTAAAAATCACTATAAAGTCGGGTGGCATTTAAATGTTTGTAGAACTTTGAAAATAGTATCTCTAAATAGACATATTATAAATCCCACGTTCATTTTGGCCTGCATTGTAAAACCTTATACTTCATTACTTAGAATAAGGGTCTCTGCCTCTTGTCAACATCTGGTTAGGGTTCATCGAAAGTCTGTCTTTGTATTATAGTATACTGACAATGTAAAATGTTTGTATATACAGTGTGTAACTTTTGTAATTTCAACTTTGTCGTAGGATCAATAATAAAAAAAAATAGCTGTTGTATAACTTATATCATCACCCTGTACGCCTGTACGGCGTATTCCTAATAGAAATAAATGTTTCGTTTTCAGAATCCAAATCAAGCAGTTTTACTGTGAAGTACAAATAACGACAATGATTCATGTTTACCTTTAAAATATATTATTTGTTCTTTAAATCGTTAGTTATAATATATTAAATAAATAAATAATTGGTAAATATTAGTTATAAAACAAAAATGAAACAAATGTTTTAAACATTACAAAAAATCATTATATTGTTCACAAAATAATATTGTTACAGTTTATTTTAAATTACAAATTATCTTTCAACTCAGAAATACTTTTTTAAACATTACAGTTATTTTAAGGTAATAAGATAAGATATTATTTAGTATATGGGATATGTTTACGTAAACACCATTAAATTAAAGTATTTAAAAGAATGTGTCCATCAGAGGAAAAAGGGAAAAAGATTAGAGACATTGTGAAGAATTAAGTACATATGTATTCAGTGAAATAAAATTATTAAAGGAACAATAATTACTCTTTGATTGTTATTAACAAGTTATCAACCCCTTTTAACATTATAAACCTAATTTTAATAAATAATAACAATAAGTAGTAAGTAAGATTTACATTAATTCAGATATTATCTTATCATTATAATTAATATCTTTTGGAATACCCAAGTCGTGTACAGGGTGTCCCACATTTGTGGAATACTAAGGTATGAAATTTGTGTTCATCGGACACCCTGTATATTATTACAGTTTTGAATAGTCCCATGAAAGACCTTTATGAAAATATATAGTTTGTTATACTTATTTCTATTACTTCTTAATATACAGGACATTAAGTTATTGCAAAATTACATTAGAGAGCCGTTTTATTCAGAACCTGCGTATAATAGGAAACATTTTTTTATTTTAAAAGTACATTTAAAAAACCTTTGGATCTACTGGAATATTTAGAAACTTTCCTATTATAGGCAGGTTCTAAATAAACAGGGTGATTCATAAATGTGTGACACGTAGAAACTTTTTTTTAAATGAAACAGCCTGTATTTTTTCGTTTGTTGAATTTTACACAAAATTCTAAGACTACTAATATTACTGCTTAATATGTTTATCTTAAACAGTTTTTTACATAAGTTGAGCTAAAAATCAAGATAATTAAATTTGGAAGCCCCGTATCACGAATAAGGTTGAAAATTTAGGAGATCTTATGTACTTTTGTATTAAAAATATATTGACTACATTTTGATACCAAAAAGTCATAATATCTTCAAGATATGCGCGGCCTCAAAATTCAATTATCTCTATTTTTTTGCTGGAATTATCTCAGAAACTGTTTAAGATAAAATATACTATATATAGAGTTTGTCTAAAATACAGGGAGTCCCATTTAAAAAAACAAAGTTTGTACGTGTAACGCAATTAAGAAGCACCTAAGTATACGTCATTTAGTGATACATGCTACTCTTTGGCTGTAGGTAGGGTGCAAAATATAATCGGAGGCGGATATATCTATTTACACAACGCATGCCGCCGCCGCCGCGCCGCCGGAGGGAAAGAGCATAGGGAGCAAAGTACCTTACCTGTAAACAAATAAGAAAAAAATGTGTGAGAAAGGAATTTAGCAAAAGCATAGAATAATAAAGTTGAGTAAAATAAAGACAAAAATCAATTCAATAAAATTATAATGGGTACCTAATAATACCTATTCTACCGTTCAAGAATATTTTTGTCACAGTAAGCTTTTTTCATTGAAATAATCTTGGAATGGGGTACGTACATATTCAGGTACATATCGTCGCATTCCAAAGAAAATCACGTAACTCCATATTTTTTCGAAAATGAGGTTTTGGCGCCATCTGTTGCATAACTGTATAATCTTGCAAATACCAAAATATGTATGTCCAAATGACAAGCGTTAATATTTAAAAACCTGAAAAGAAATCTACTTATCTCCAGTGGTTTTGAATCGTCCGCAGAAATTTGCGTAACTCCTGATTTTGAACCTAAACAGCTAGCGATGCACGTGTTTACAAGTTCGTGTTTAGTTTTTTGATTAATTAGTTGGAAAAAAGTGTTATAATAGTACAGTTCCTGATTTTATAAAACGGTAAGTAGCATGGAAAGTTTGAATTGTAAAGATGTAGTGCATTTTTAAGAAAATATAATGGAAATATTACTCACAGAAATTATTGCTGGAGATACGCAATTTTCGTTTTAGATAGTAAGATAGTATGGAGTAGTAGTAGTAGAGTAATAGTATGGAGTTAAGCGTATTTCCTCTGTTTCTTGTCTATACTGTTATTAGACTTTAGGATTAAATGGATTTAAATAAAAAATATAATTAATGTTTTGTTTTATTTTCAGGACCAAAAATGTCTTTAAGAGCGAGAAGACTGGTTGCTATGGCTGTAAATAATGTCGTTCAAGATAATTCCGAAAATGTTGCTAAAAATGCCGATGTAGAAGAGGTGTTTCTGGAAACTATCAATACCCAACTGCACAATGAGAATGCCGTGGAGTTGTATGAAGTTAATGAGGAAGGTATTCTTAATCCAATACTACCACCTTCAGATACAATAAACGATAATATTAATGGGAACGTGCAAGACCTTTTCCTGTCAATAGAAGATTGCAATGCACAAATTATTGAGGAGGTTATCGATAACATCATTGATCCAAGAACTGAGGACGATAATGTCAACAGAATAAAAGATAATTCTGCACATACTATTGAAGAAGCCAACAGAAACTCAGAACAAAGAACAGAAGAAGGAAATCTTAAACAAGTCGAAAATTCGAATGGAGAGATTAATTTAGAAGCCAACGCAAGCACAGATTTAAGAAGTGAAGATGAAACTGGCAATTCAACTGATCAAGAACAAAAATCTGATGAACCTGAAGAAGAAGTAGATAATTTAAACAAAAGAAAACGAGCCAGGAAACATGATGTAAACCCTTCCTCTTGGTTACAAAATATTAATAAAAACCAATCGTGAAAAAGGCATAGAATACAGAGGTAAGAAAAAGGTTGAAAATAAATGGAAATATGATATCGCGAAAAACCAAAAGTTAATAAAAAATCCTTGTGATTGCAAAATCAAACAAGTGACAACAAAAATTCAATGTAACAAAGTCACAGAAGAAAACAGACAGGCTATTTTTAAATTATTTTGGGGGCATATGAACTGGCAAGAAAGAAAAGTTTACATACAAAGTCATATTCGGGTTGAACCCGTTAAAAGGAGACGTGGAACGAATGTAAGTAGTAGAAGAAATAGTTCATTAAAGTATTATTTAAAAGCTGATAATAGGGAAATAAGAGTATGTAAAAAAATGTTTTTAAATACGTTAGTCATGAAAGATTCAACTGTTTTAAACTGGGTAAAGACCGACAAAATCAAAGATACTGAAAAGAAATCACAAGATAAAAGGAGAGAAAGTAGAAATGAGCTTTTCAAAAATCTAAATGAAAACTTAAATGAATTTTTAGAATCTCTTCCGAAGGTTGAGTCCCATTATTGTAGGGCATCAACGTCAAAGCTGTATCTAGAGCAAATGTGGAACTCAACCAACGAGCTTTATAAATTTTATAAAGAAACGTACTGCGTAGAAAACCAAAAAGAAGCAGTTTCCAGAACCATTTTTTTCAAAGAATTTTGTAAGAAAAATTACTCGATTTACATTCCAAAAAAAGACCTTTGTGACAAGTGTGTTGCATTGAAATCGAAAAACCTAACTGAAGAAGAGTACAATTTACACCAACAAATGAAAAGAGAAGCAAGAGCTGAGAAAGAAAAAGATAAAGAAACAGGAGCCGCTGTATTTGCCATGGATCTGCAAGCAGTTCTCCTCTCACCAAAATCAACAGTAAGCTCCATGTATTATAAAACGAAATTGATAGTCCATAATTTTACCTTATTCGACTTAAAAACACGCGAAGGTTACTGCTTTTTATGAAACGAGTCAGATGGTGGGCTTACATCAAACGAATTTTCCTCTATATTGGTTCATTTTTTGGAAAATCATGTGATTCCTTTTCTGCCCGATGACAAAAAAGAAATTGTACTCTTCAGTGACGGTTGTAGTGGACAAAATAGAAACTCGACATTGTCAAATAGCTTAGTAAATGTAGCAATGATCCATAAAGTGACCATAATGCAAAAGTACCTCGAAAAAGGACACACGCAAATGGAGGTGGACAACATGCATTCGTGCATAGAGAAAAAAATTCGCAACAGAACAATCAACGTACCTGCAGACTATGTACACGCCTGTAGAATCGCAAGAAGAGACAAACCTTATAAAGTAAAATACCTAACTTTTGACTTTTTTAAAAAATACAACGAAGTTCAATTTTATAAATCCATTAGACCAGGAAGAAATACGGTAAATCAGATCCGCGCTTTAAAGTACGAAATAAACGGGAAAATATCATTTAAACTTCGACATCCTGATGCCTGGGAGAATTTAAACCAGAGAAGTCAGTTTCTTATCCCTCACCCAATAAGTGAAATTCAACAACTATTTAAAGAGAAAAGGAAAATTAAGGCTGAAAAATATCAACACCTTCAGATTTTGAAACAAAGCCTACTTCCAGACTATCACGCTTTTTATGACACCCTCGCTCATGAATGAAAAAAGTTGTTAGCTTATTAATGTTTAACATTTTTGAAATACTGTTTTAAATAATATGTTTAAGAGTTTTTCTACTAAATAAATATTACAGTTTATGTAGTTAACTTTTTTAAGAGATTATGTAAAAAGAATGATATTATTATGTTATTGCATAACTCAGCAAATTGGGTATCTCCGTTTTTTTTTAATCCGAAATCAGCGTAACTCCAATTACATCTGGAATTTCCAAAAATATTTAATCTTTGATGTACTTCTCTATTAACGGCCAATTATTAATACCTAGTGTCCAAAAAAGTAATTTTAAAACAAGGAATTAAAATATTAATGCAGTTTTTAGTGTCTGGTGTAAAATTTACTCTTCTGGAGTTACGCAATTTTCTTCTGAAGGCGACGATATATACCTACCTATTCTATTGAGGTAACTGACAAGATACCGTTTCGCCAGGTCCTGTCAATCCGTTCGATTTCTGTGAATTTTTCTGGAAGCGAAGTAGTCCATTCCATCGCCCCTGCTGACTTTGTTTGGAAACTAGTACTGGCACTACTACCAGTACTTCCAGTACTTGTAATTGTCTTACTTTCTTGCCTTATAAAACAAACTACTCTTAATGCCTAATAATAATACAAAAGTATTTTAACCCTTTCAGCCTCCAATTAATTTTTTTGATAAAAAATACTGAAATTTTATATAATGGATGATTTGTTTTATGGCTTTTTCTTTATTCTCATGCCATGCATTTATGGAACCAAAGCCTACGCCATGAGTTAACATCCGAAGAGGCCGTTTACGAAAATAAAATGAACGTTCGATAAAGCGTTATCAAAAAGTATTTATCGACACCGCCCATGTTTACGTTATAATTTTTAATCACTTTTATAAAAGGGCCTTTTTATCTATTTTTAGTAACAAAAAACCTAAGAACGGTAACCTCTTATAACATTAAACTTTACAAAAATACTATAGGTCTTTTCTCCATTTATGTCATTTATGACATAAATATTTTTTTTTAATTGAGTATAACAAATTTTTACCAAAAAAACACGACATAAACAAACAGACTACACGCAGTAAGCCGCAAAACATGCAGTTCAGCATAAAACAGAACTTAACATTCAATGGCAGAAGCCTTATTGTTAGATTTGTATTAGTGGTACACGAAAGTGTACCCTGGGATTAGATGGCCAAATTGGAATCATACTTTGCATTTGCATAGTGTTAAATTTCGGTGCACTACAGTGTACGCCAGGACTGAAAGGGTTAAATTATAAAAACTTTTGTGAAAAAAGAAATGAATTATTTAAAAAAGCACCATGTATATTCCTACCTTCTGACTGGCTCAAAAAACGCATTTGCAAAACTTGCCATTTTCTACTATAATAGTAGCACACAAACACAAACACAAACGTAATACTTCTCAATACTGGAAAAATAATAACCGATTAGAAAACCCCTCCTTTATCATCCGTCCACACGAAACTTACTTAGGTACAATGCGACCATACTGACAACACTGCTTTCCACTTTCCGAGCGCATTCGTGATCGTTCGTAAAAAATGGGAATTTTTAGAAATGGGACAAAATAGCGGTTCCGGTCGCTACTCCTTATGGTTCTTTCCTATCGACTTCGGCTAAAATCGGGTATAGAAAATTGCGTACTGTTCGACATGAAAACGTTGATCTTTTTTGGGGATTTTAGTTTTGCAATTTAAATGTTTAGTTATAATTATGTCATTATGTCAATTTTTAACCTATATATTATTTTTTCACGTGGTTTATATCGTTTATATATTGTTATAGTCATATTTCGTTGTTTTAATTGTTCTATAATTTGAGAATATCTACCGATTTTGGTAAATTATGGATCCTCTAATAATGCACTTTGTGCATGAAGCTGAAGAGGAACAGCGGAGAGATCTTCTTAGATTGGAAAGAAGAAATTTGCGCGATGAAAGCAATGTTTTTGAGTTACCCGAAAACGAATTTAGAAAACGATATCGTTTGAGCAAGGATTTGGTACGGAACCTTGTGGAGGAAATTACGCCTCACATGCACATAGGACAGCGAAACAAAATTTCTATTTTGTGCAGAGTTATCGCCTCATTAAGATTTTTTGCTCAAGGATCCTATCAAAAAAGTGTTGGAAATGAAACTGCTATGGCTCAGCAAACTTTCAGCAAGGTGCTCTCCGAGGTTTGCATAGCCATTGAGGCGATAGCTCATCGATGGGTGAAATTTCCAACAACGGGAATTGAAAAGGATGCCAAAAAAATGGATTTTATGGCACAGTTTGGTTTTCCTGGGTGTATTGGATGTATTGATGGTACTCAAATTGCAATCACGGAACCTTTAGAAGACGAGCATCTTTATTTTAATCGGAAACGATACCATTCAAAGAATGTACAAATAATATGTGATGCAAAACTAATAATTCTTAATGTCAATGCAAGATATGGCGGTGCCACGCATGACGCTTTTATTTGGAGGAATTCTACAGTAAAAAACCATTTAGTGGAAAATTATGAAAGAGGTGACAGAAATAGCTGGCTAATAGGAGATAGTGGTTATCCACGGGAACCATGGCTTATGACTCCTATTAGAGGTGTGCCAGCGGATTCTCCTCAAGGAAGGTATTCTACTGCATTAACCCGAGTTAGAAACTGTGTGGAAAGGTGTATAGGTAGGTAAAAGAAAACAATATTATATAGGTATTTTTTTAAGTGTTGTTAACTTTTTTGTATACTCCTTAATTTAATGAGAACAGACCTTTGAAATATATTTTATTTTAGGTGTTGTAAAGAATAGATTTCGCTGCATTCTTAAGGAAAGAGTTTTAAAGTACCATCCTTTAAAAGTAGGACAGATCATAAATGCAGTCTGTGTCCTGCATAATATGTGTGTACGAGCAAATATTGAAATGGAAGACAATCCGGAGCCAGAAAATAAAGATTTAATAGAGGATCAAAGGCCAATCAACAACTTCGCAGACCAAAATGTTTTAGGCTTAGGCCAACAGCGTAGGATGCAGTTAGTTAATATGTATTTTAATTAAGTTAATTGATTTGAAATCTTCTGTTCTGTTCTTTTTACATTTTCTATTTAAAATTTTTTATTTATTTATTTTATATACATACTTATACTTTCAATTGTACGATTATAGTAATTATTTTTATTATTATTATTAAAAATACTACTTGTATCCTAACATGAATAAATTTATTTTGATTTTGTTTTCAGTAGTAAAATAATGCAGTTATATTGTCACATATTAACAATGTTTTGTTACTTTTCAAGGACACAATTAAAATCGTTGAAATAAAAAGGCTGTATTTTTGGGAGAACATTTTTATACAGGGTTGAAACTTGTTACATATTAAGAAACATTGAGAGTACATTACAAATATTAAAGAAATTAATAATACAACCACTAAGATTATCTAACCACATTAAGAAACATTATCTTACAATTATAAAAAAATCTAAAAATACAAACACTTAACATTAAATATCCGATTCACTTTTATTTCTCATGAAATCCACATAGCTTCTCGTGGTGGCTGCTATGTCTTCAAGGCAACTAGCTATTTTAGCCACATTGCTGTCGATATTTGTTAGCCTCTGCAGAGTCTCCTCATGCATTCGATTGAGGCTAACAAATCTTGTAGACTTTTCGGTTGACCGAAGAACTTTTTTCCTTGGGGGGGGTCTCGTCACACTGTCCATCCATCTTTCTTTTCGGTGTTGTCAGTTTTGTCAATGGTGGAGGTAAGTTGGCGTCAAAACGTCTCAATATCATGGGATCCTCTCTACTTGTAGATGGTAGGGATGGTAGTTGTGACAGATGGCCACCAGTAGATGATGTTGACTGCTGCAAGATAAAAAAAAATCATTAAAAGGGCCTATTTAAAAGGTATCTCAATGCCTTACCATTCCTAACTCGATATTCTGGTCTCCAGACACCGACTTCCATCCCAAAAGTACCATAAGCTTTTCCTCTACAACATTTAGAGGAGGAGCATTAACTTGTCCTCCTCCAGTCCTCTCTATCTCAATCTTGATGGCACTTGCCTTGGCTTTCACTTTGGATTTCCATCTACCAATTGCCTAGGAAAAATGTAATTGTTTTTAATTCTACTTTCATTTAATACAACAAAGAATCTCGCACAAATTATGTACAATATTACATACCATTTTCCACTTTTCCACGGATCTCACTCCCTCTCCCATTGAATTTAACCGAAGGACAAGTTGCTCCCATAAAACTCTACATGCTGTTTTGTCTCCATCAAAATTACTAAATTTATTCTTTAGTAGAATGGGAGTTTCCTCGAAACACTCAACAACTACTTTCCATTGTTCAAAAGTAGTTTTGAAGTCCCTTGCTTTCTTATCTAAAATAATACAAGTAGATGAATATAATAGCATAGCTTTTGTGTTATTTGATGCGTTTTACTAAATGCAGAGTTAAAGATATCTATTTTCTTTTTACTTACCCATATTTATTAAGAAAATAAAACTTGTGTACAAAAATGTAAAGTAAGGATTGAGAAAAATTATATTTCCTGTGACGCGATCCGAACAATACTGTCTATCACAAAACACTGTCGATGTCAAAGCAATTGGCTTAATCTTTGGTCAAAGTTTCCAGTTTTGTAAATAGGTCAACATTATTTATTCATAAACATGAACAAACAGTAACAATGAATCCCGTGGTCAAGAACGACCCTTTCAATAATAAACAACTTTGGCGGATTTTTCCACTGGGTTCTTTTTGCAAACAAAGAACGTGCCACAGTCCTCTTGAGGGCTGTGGACGTGCCTTTGCATAAGAATTAATTAATAAACAACTTTCTGGGTTTTCCAATGGTATCTTTGCAAACATAAAATACACATAACAATACAAATTACAAATAATTTCAACCCCCCGATGAAACGTCAACGTGAACGAGCTAATAAAGAAGGATGTACTTAATACAAATAAGTTGAACAAAGATAGATGAAATAGAAACACCTTTTTGGCTTTCTCTATTTCTCTTCCCCGAACATTCGCACGAAGATGATCGGAACTGCCCGAATAGACATACGGAGTAAGCTTTTAAGAAATTCTCTATTTACAGAAAGAAATATTCTTTCTATGTGTTACGGAGTTCGGCAGCAGATCTTTCGCTAATATCTACTGCTTTCCCTATTTTATTTTGGCTTATGTGTGGATCTTCAGTAACTGTCAATAATACTTCTAATTCTTTTTCCTCGTTGGTAACAGGTTTTCTTCTTTCTTCTTTTGTGTGCACGACGTTTCCAGTTCCAACAAATCTTAATAATAATAATCCTTTAAAACTTTTTTCGTCAGGTTGCCTTCTCTCTAGATAACGTGACGCGTAAACTCTACTTGCTAACAAGCAATTTTTTTCGCTCTCGCCAAGTGCAAAAATCATATCCACTAACTCCTCTTTACTAAAATTAATTTTAATATCTTATACTTAAGCGCTAAGTACCTGCTATAAGTAAATGACAACTTTTTTGAATTAATGAAACTTGTCAAATTCTACTAAAAATGGAATCCCTATCGTATTTCAAAGTCTACCAAGATTTTTATGCGTAACCTTTACTAATACATTATTTCTCTCTTATTTGAACAAAAATCTTAAGGGAAGTAACCTTTTCGAGCATATTAATTTATGCACAGATCAAAATGGAAGACGTTTTGAACATTTATTGTAGTTTATAATATTAGTTTAGGCATATATTATAATATGTTTAATTGATAAAATAAACGTTCTTTTTACATTTTTACACAACAGAATTTACGAAACTTACAATTATTTCGTAAACAGCTGGAAATAACCTACATGTTTGTATTGCAAAAAATATTTGTTTATGAATTCTACGTTACATTAGTCGAAAATATACAGGGTGTTCCATTTAAAAATTTGAGAAAAATGAGTTTTAATGGCATATTTTTGAAACCTTATTTAGAACACCCTGTATAAAATTGATGAAACTCTTCAATTAATCGGATCTCTGGACTGCTTGTCATTATTTCTGCACAAAGCCGTGATTACCAAAAATGTTTTCAGTTTTTTTTTTGGTTTTTCTTAAGAGCTGCTAAATTTTTTTATCATAGTATTTAATTTATTGCTCTTAAACTACCAAAGCAAATTGCATAAAATTATAGATCTTTATAAGGGATAATAATACAAACCAAAATACGTAAGAAAATACAGGGTGTCCCATTTAAAAAAATTCAACATTATGTTACCACACTTTCTTGGGCAACTAAAATTATTCGATATCGATCTTTCAAGAACTTTAATGTAAATAATTTCTTGCAGAATATGTACAGCTTACCATGGGATAATATACTATATGAAAACAATATTGACAAAAAAGTATATATGAAGCAAAGAGACAGTGCTTTACAAAAATTTAAAAGAACTAAATTAAATGAAGATTGGATTAACTGCAAGTATTTACAAAATTTCACTTTGGCTTCGATAAGAAGAAAAAAGAGAAGTTGTTTAAATTCTTTGTGTGCCGAAAAAAATTCTAAAAAAATTTGGTCTGCTCTAAAAAGCTTTGATATTTGCGCTAATAAAAATAGTTTAATACCTAAAGTGTTATCTGACCCTAACGAGATTAATACTTTTTACGCGACTTTTCTTCAAGATATATCTCATTATAATGATAGAGTTTATTTTTATAATAATAATTTATTTTTATAAATAATGTTTTAAGTAATGCATTACAATTTTCATTTAGGCCAGCCGAAGTATCTGACGTCAATAAAATTTCAAACGGGATTTTAACAAATGCGACGGGGGTAGATAAAGTTTCGCCATTGATGCTTAAGTATTGTAGTCCATATATCGATAAATATATTACACACATAATAAATTGCTGTTTCGAGATCAGTTACTTCCCCAATCAACGGAAAATATCAATTGGTAAGCCATTATCCAAGGTCAGTAGCCCAACTTGTTTAAACGACCTCCGAGTTATAAGCATTCTACCGGCAATTTCTAAAATTTTTTGGAAGGATCTTCTATAACCAGAAGTACAGCTATTTTACTGATACTAGTGTCATCCCTTCTACACAATGTGGATTTAGACAACACTTTGAGACTGCTGTGGCTTTAACAAATGCAACAGATGGCAATATTTGTGCCTGTGGTAAAAAAATAAACAGTAGACTAATTCTTCTTGATTTTACGAAGGCTTTTGATACCATTAATCATGCACTTCTTATGTCTAAAATAAAATATTGGGGTTTTGTTAACAAGTCTTTTCTTTTTTTGAATCATACATGTTTAATAGATTTCAGAAAGTTTTCTCTGACAATAATTATTCTGAGCAAGTCGATATACGTTCCGGGGGGTCACAAGGCTCAATTTTAGGCTCCTTACTTTTTCTAATGTATACCTCTGATATATTTAGATCGTTAAAACCTTGTATCTTTCTTTAAAAATACCATACAGCAATAGACAAATTTCAAATTAAGAAAAGCCTTATGTGAATCTCCTGTTTTATCCAATTTCAATTATTGTGATTTTGTCTACGGTTTTTGCTTAGATGTTGAAAGTAGTCTCGGATACGGAAAGTGCAGAATCCTTGTCTTCGTTTCGTGATTGGTGTCAGAAAGTTTGATCATATATCTCACTTGTGCAGGACTATTGATTGTCTCAGGATGGATGAACGTAGAATTCTTCATTTTTCACATTTGTGGTAAAATTTATTAATAATCCTGACTTTCCTATTACGATTCGAGAGCGTATGTTTTTCGTCATGATATTCATGATAGACATGTTAGAGATTAAAGTAAATACCCATGCCTCATCATCATTGCGCCATGTTTCAGCGGTCCTTTTCATATATAATGCAGTGAATTGTTATAATTCGATACCCACTAATATATTGCCTTTTAATGTAAATTTATTTACAATTAAATATAAAAAATATCTTTTAAATTTAAAGAACACTTAACATTTTAAGATAAATTTTAATAGTTTTTTTTTAATAGTTTGCTGTTTTGAGGTATTTATATTTTTTATTAATTATTATGAGACTCGGTTATTTTATTGTATATGTTAAGTTTCGAAAATGGTTTAAAATATTTGTTTAATGATGGGCAATCAAATTTTATTTAGTTATATTTTTAACTGGTTTAGTAGAGTAGCTACTACAGCTAGACTGCGCCAGGATTTGACATATATTCTTTGATTTATTTATTTATGTTATGTTGAAATAAAAGACGTTTATTATTATTACTATATATTGCTTTTTGGGAATAGTTTTCTATAAAATACATTATGTAGGTATTTATTGAACTTATTGACTGACGGAGCAATAAAATGTAAAGAGCACTTCATACTTCCACCAATAAATTAATTAAAGCTAGTGTAGGCCCAAGGCCCAGAAGTAAGAATCGAATTGTTTCTAAAAAGTTATTTGCTTTTAAGGGGCTAGGTTAATCGAGTACAGATTTCATACTATAACCTTACAGAACTATTAAGTAAATATAGAAGAAATTGGCGTATTGAGTAAATTATATTAAGTAACGTACTTTAATACTTTTATCCGTTAGACTCTTCGTTCTTTCCTAATGATTCCTGAATTTCCTTTTTTTTTGTCTAATGCATTTCTTCTCTTTTTCGGTTCCAAGTGATAAGTCCGAATATAAAAATCGCCGAACAATACAATCATAAAAAAGCCTTGGGGAACAATTAGGTAACTTACAACTTTTGGAAATTTGCAATTAGGCTGGAATAGCAATTGTCCATATGTATACAGCAGAAACACGAATTGAAACTGCAATAAAATAATTATTGTGTTAGCTTTAAAAAGGAATGCAGGGTGGTCATGCATAAAATTCGTAATTTTTAAGAAAAACGTTGAAACACGAAAATTTATTTAAAGTGTTGTTTATATCTCTGTAATATTTTCAGCCCCCTCCCTTCTTTAAACCCCATAACCTCTAGCTACCTCAACTTTTTTTTTAAAATGGCTACATATAGTCTCTATGAAAAGGGTCTTAAAAAACTTAATCCCATGGTATCAAAAAAGTAGGGGCCTGCTCATTTCGTTACCGGTAAAACTAACCCAAATGAGTATTTCCCAAAAATCGGTTATTAATTAGCAAAAGTCTACATTAATAACATTTGAGCATTAAATTTAGAAAAGTATTTTTTGCAACCTTTTATTGTAAGCAACTGTTAGTCTTTGAGTAGTTTAATCCCCTAACGTTATGTGTTTTTGAGTTACGGTGCTCTCAGAAAAGCAACGCGTTAAAATTTTAATGTTTTTAGGTTGTAAAGACAATGTACGGACGAATGAAGTTTGTATGTTACTTAATGCGTCGGCGATTTGTGAATATGCGATCTGGGAATCCCAAGAAAACGAGCAGAGCAAACCTTGTACAATTGCGAGTAAGGATAAGAATGCTGACGCTGACTGAACTCGTAGCGCCATAGCTTAGAATTGCGTTGAGAGATTTTCGTGTTTAGCGAGACAAAATACCTTGGAAATAGCTATTTTTGAGCCCGAAACATTTTTGGTTTTTAGCGGTGTAATTTACCAACTAAAAGTGTTTATCGTGTGCTAAACTTTGATTGCCATAAATTCGATTCTTCCTAAAAAATGTTCTTTTCCTTGTTTTACAGGTGCGATATGAGCAAACCCCTACAATTTTTAAATTTTTACATTATTAAAATTTTATTCCAAGATTTCAGTACTACCAAAATAATTTTTTTTGGTACTACTTATTTCCATGTTAATCCAAAAAATATAAAATAAAAAATATCTTATGGTACCAGTGTGTTATGTTGAAAATAAGTCACGCGAGAAAGATTTATACCACGAGGCCGTCAGTGACTTAGGAAACATACCACACGAGTGGCATACAATGTTTTATCCAACAAGTGGAAGAAATCGTTTTTTTATGAGATAACAATTAATAAGTTTCGTGATCAAATCAAAGCAACTTACGTCTCAGTACCCTATCAATGTCAGAATGACTTGACAGTGACTTTTTTACATTTTGTTCAAAGTTGGTTGATTGTTTGCTTGCCACGGGCATGATACATTGTTAGCAAATGCTTAAATAAATTTTGACACTTCTTAGTTTTCCCTGCAGAAAAGGGAAGCTTTTTTGAAGAAAAAACCTATAGAAAATGGAGGAAACCGATGAAAATGACGTTCCTGAGGATATCCTTATAGAAATGGAAGAAGCAGCGATGCAGATTTTGCCAGAAAAGTCCCGAGATGCTTACGGCAAGGAGCTCAAAATGTTTGAGTCTTGGATGAATTCACGAAAGATAAAAGGTATCGATGAAAATGTTCTATTAGCTTATTTTTTACATTTGCAAAAAAAATTAGCCCCATCGTCGCTATGGACCAAATACTCGATGCTTCGCTCGACTATTCACCTGTATAAAAAAAAGACATTTCAAAATATGGCAAAGTAACGAGCTTTTTAAAAAGCAAATCACAGGGATACAAACCAAAGAAGTCCAAGACATTAGAATGACCTGAAATAGAGAAGTTTTTGAACGAAGCTCCCGACGACGAGTACTTGTTGATAAAAGTGGCTTTGATAATGGGGATTAGCGGTGCTTGTAGATGCGATGAATTGGTCAATTTGGAAATAGAAAATATTCAAGACAAAGGGAAACATTTTCACGTTGTTTTGCCAGACACTAAAACCTAGAAATCGAGAAGTTTCACCATTCTTGAAGAAGGATTTCCAGTCAACCTGATCAATTTGTGTAGAAAGTACATGTTTTTGAGACCAAAGAATACTAGTTTTAGCCGCATTTTTGTTTTTTACAAAAATGGTAGGTGTAGCAGCCAGTGTGTGGGAATAAATACGTTGTCTAATATACCTTCAAGAATTGCAATGTTTTTGAAATTGGAGAAACCAGCGCTCTACACCGGTCACTGCCTCAGAAGGTCTTCGGCGACTCTTTTGGCCAATACAGGAGCTAACATGACTACTTTGAAGCGTCACGGAGGATGGAAGTCCTTGACGGTATTAGAAGGATACTTAGAAGAATCGGTGCATAGCAAAATACAAATTGCAGAAAAAATACAAGGTTCTAATGTGTCGGCGTCTTCTAGCACTATCAGCAGCTGTACCGATATTGGAGCGTCTGGTTCCAATGAACCAACGAATTTTACAATGACTTTAAATTCGAATAAACCGTTAGCGTTTTCCTTTAATTTCAATATCAATGTGAATTCTGCTTGTAATAGTAATAAATAAATAGAATACTACTTTAAATATGAACGTGAGTTATAATCCATAACTCACTAGTGAGCAGGTATCGACAAATTTCATTCTCTCGTTTTAGCTGGTAAGAACTTATATAATTTTAAACATGTGCAATCATATCCAGAACTTTGCATGCTGCTTGAATTTCGAATAAACAGAGAGGCGCAAATATATATATATCAAGACCAATTCTCTCGTCGCATCTCCAATCCTCTAGGATAGTATCCATCATAGAACACAACCGTTGTTTTTTCTTTTTAAAAGTTCAACATCAGGCAAGTAGAGGAAAACGGACAGTTCTGGACCAGGTGGTGCTGGTGGTGCTGGTGGTGCAACTAACCCGGGTGGTTCGGTGGTGCGTTTTATGATCTAACCCGGGTGGTTCGGTGGTGCGTTTTATGATCTAACCCGGGTGGTTCGGTGGTGCGTTTTATGACCTAACCCGGGTGGTTCGGTGGTGCTGTTTACAAAATAACCCGAAATTAAACCCGACTTTTTACGACCTAACCCGGATGCTTTCATGAGGCGGCTTCTCATCTAACCCTAACTTGATCCTTAATATTTATGAACTGACCCGAGATAAAACCCGACTTTTTACAACCTAACCCGGATGCTTTCGTGAGGCGGCTTCTCATCTAACCCTAATTTGAACCTGAATATTTATGATCTGACCTGAGATAAAACCCGACTTTTTACGACCTAACCCGGATGCTTTCATGAGGCGGCTTCTTATCTAACCCTAACTTGAACCTTAATATTTATGAACTGACCCGAGATAAAACCCGACTTTTTACGACCTAACCCGGATGCTTTCGCGAGGCGGCTTCTCATCTAACCCTAATTTGAACCTGAATATTTATGATCTGACCCGAGATAAAACCCGACTTTTTATGATTTAACCTTAGTGAAACGCCGCTGTTAAAGCGATATAGTAAAAAAAACTCGATTAAAATTTTATCTTGTTCGCTAGACCAATTAATTTCCAAATATTATAATTAAAACATACAATCACTACACTGGCGCACCGTCAAAAATCGTGCTTGCACTATCCCAACGTACAGAGCGTCCGCTTCAGAAAATACGGTGCCGTATTTTTTGCGCCGAACGCTCTGGAGGAACACACTCCGATTTGCAAGTACATACACGCTTTGTCGCGGCAAAGCTCGCCGTCAAATTACGGCCACTCTTTTGCGGTACCGCTTTGTAGGAAACCAAAGCTTTAGTGAAACGTCGCTGCCCCAGAACTCTGTCCATATTCCTCTACTGTGTTAATTTATGCGGGTAATAAAACCGACAAGGGTCGGATCGGCCTGCATACTTATAGAGGTAAAAAAACCGCTTTAGAATGTTTTTGGTATATCTTTTTTAGATAATTTTGGGGGAAATAATTTGCCTGAGATGCCAATTAAAAAAGCCTACATTTAATTGTATTTTAGATTCTTGAATTTTGTACATGAATTAAAAATCTACTATTTCTTGAAATTGTATACATTATGTTAGATAATTATTAATATAATGTTATTAAGACTTTGTAAATATCTGTAAAAACTGTTCTAAATCGTGTCATTTCTGAAAATTGTATACTGAGTGTTTAGAATTTAGTAAAAAATTAAAAAAATGTTTTAATGTTATTAAGACCTGTGAAAATTTGTAAAACTGTACAGAATTGTATTATTTTCTGAAAATGATATACTGAGTGTTTAGAATTTAGTAAAAATTAAAAAAATGTTTTAAATTTGTTAAATCATGTGAAATCTTGTATAAAATGACTAGAACCGTTCTTAATCATGTCATTTCTGAAAATTGTTTACTGAGTGTTTAGAATTTAGTAAAAAATTAAAAAAAATGTTTTAACGTTATTAAGCCCTGTGAAACTTTGTAAAAAATGACTAAAACAGTCGCAAATCGTCCTATTTTCTTAAAAGTGTATACTGAGTGTTTAGAATTTAGTAAAAATTAAAAAAAATGTTTTAAATTTGTTAAATCATGCGAAATCTTGTATAAAATGACTAGAACCATTCTTAATCATGGCATTTCTGAAAATTGTATACTGAGTGTTTAGAATTTAGTAAAAAATTAAAAAAAATGTTTTAACATTATTAAGCCCTGTGAAACTTTGTAAAAAATGACTAAAACAGTCGCAAATCGTCCTATTTTCTTAAAAGTGTATACTGAGTGTTTAGAATTTAGTAAAAATTAAAAAAATGTTTTAAATTTGTTAAATCATGTGAAATCTTGTATAAAATGACTAGAACCGTTCTTAATCATGTCATTTCTGAAAATTGTTTACTGAGTGTTTAGAATTTAGTAAAAAATTAAAAAAAATGTTTTAACGTTATTAAGCCCTGTGAAACTTTGTAAAAAATGACTAAAACAGTCGCAAATCGTCCTATTTTCTTAAAAGTGTATACTGAGTGTTTAGAATTTAGTAAAAATTAAAAAAAATGTTTTAAATTTGTTAAATCATGCGAAATCTTGTATAAAATGACTAGAACCGTTCTTAATCATGGCATTTCTGAAAATTGTATACTGAGTGTTTAGAATTTAGTAAAAAATTAAAAAAAAATGTTTTAACGCTATTAAGCCCTGTGAAACTTTGTAAAAAATGACTAAAACAGTCGCAAATCGTCATATTTTCTTAAAAGTGTATACTGAGTGTTTAGAATTTAGTAAAAATTAAAAAAAATGTTTTAAATTTGTTAAATCATGTGAAATCTTGTATAAAATGACTAGAACCGTTCTTAATCATGACATTTCTGAAAATTGTATACTGAGTGTTAAGTATTTTAGTTGAAAATAAGATCATAAATCATCTATACAAAACAAGCGCCCCTTATGGTTTTGAACGAAAATCATAGATTCGACTATTTTCATGAAAAATAAATCTAAGTACGGAATAATGCAGGAAGATTATCTATTTTCTTGGTTTAGAAAGTGATGTAGTTAAGATTTATAACTTAGGAATAAATAAATTATTATTAATCTTTTCGACCTATTTCTCTTGCATATTTAATTTCTTTGATAGTAAGAACTAATCTTTTTATTTTACAAAGTAAAAAAAAAAAAAGCTAAAGATCGGCGTTGTCAGTCAGGTATAAGAACTGTTTTAACACGATGGTTTTTGTACAAACGTTCACATACAATTGTATGCTTTTTAACCGATTGTGTCGGAAAAAATGACGATTTATAGATTAGATATTTAGACGAAGAGCTAACCTTCTCAATAAAGTATTGATTATTGCCCTGCTAGCTAGACAACACTTTTTATGTTAGTCAAAAAAAAATTTTTTTTTTCGGACGCTATTACAGATTTCATCGTTAACTAACAAACATTAAGACCAAAAAATTAGCGTGCAAGATGAAATGTATAGGTTCACTTCATTTCTACATTATTTTACAACTCTCAATCGCATTAAAAACAAGATCGAATAAAAAATAACTTATGACATATGGACGAAAAATGTTTTTCGGGCTATTTAGGTTAGCGACCGCATTACGTCTGAAATACTACATTTTTCGAGCTTATAACATAATTTACTATTTTAACGTTAAAATAGGGGAAATGATGTATCGAAGTGGGTACTTTTTTTTTTGTCGGTCACGAGATTATAGTTTCTTTTAAAATGAGCTCTAATATTTACAACACAAATTATCCTTTAAGCCACATTAGTTTAAAACTCGTCTGTCGCTTTCCCTCTATTGTGAGTTTGATTAAAGTATAGCGTAGTATATATTTAGATGAATTTCGTAAATGTTGAATACTTTCAAAACTGAAAAAGCCGCCCTTTGCAATAAATATCTCCGTAGAGTTAGGTACCCTGCAGATTAAGGGTATTTCAGCGGATAATCATATACAAATTCAAAGATTTTGTCTATTTTAATGGATTAACAAACAATATCTATAGGATGACTTTACTGATAAAAAAAAAATAACAAAAATCTATTAAGTCTAGGCTCACATGAAATTCCATAAAGAGCAGCTGCATAGCCTTATCACATCAAACTATATTTTTATTTCGTTCTATTGTCAAAAGTCTATGTTTAGGAGATTATCGTTCATTTTAAAATGAACTCTAATATGTACATCACCATAAACTACCTCTTAAGCCGTCGTAAAAATACACTTTTCGATTTACCTCTATATTGATTTTCTAATATTAAATATCTACAATAGTCGAAATTCGCTCGCTAATACCTATGTATGCAAGGTTTCTTCAAAAAATGACAATTTGGTTGTTTAATGGCTTGAAAAAATGGAAAAAGGAGGTTTTTGCATCCATTTATTTCCAGATGAGTGGTAAAAATACTTATAAAACTCGGTATACCGAAGATCATCCATTAATGAGAGGGTTGAGTCCTGTTTGCCAAATCCTGATTTTTAATTTGACGTTGACAACGGTACAATTTTTTAACATTTATCATAAGAGGCGTATATTTTTTGGAGCTTAGATCTACCAGTTTATCCACGCCCCATTTATTGTTAGTGCTTTAGTAATTTTACTTTCCAATTATTTTTTACCAAAACGCGTAGTTGAAACAGTGTCTATATCAGACGATATAATAAATTTTAAGGATTAATTTGCTTACAAATACACTTTAATTTATTTAGGCTAAAGCAGCCAGACATATACTGGAACTACGAAAACCCTATTACAATTTGGTTGCCTAGAGAAAATTTTGTAAAAAACATAGCTTTCTACACAAATGCTTGCACATTATGTACCTATCATTTTAAGATACCTGGCGACATCAATGTAAGCATTGGCATAATGACGCAAGATATAGGTAGGTACTAGAATATTCAAGATTTCTATTAACGATACACTTCAGCATACATGCGAGATGTCATTAATGTCTACGGAAGGCAACAGACATACCAGCTATTTTTACATGGGATTCCATAGACTTGGACGCTTCTTGTTTAGAAATATTTGATGTCATCTTGAGGAGTTCCGTATTGAAGCATCAAACCTACCTGCCAAATAATTGACGAAATATGGGATATCATAAAATATGCCCCCCATCGAACTAAATGATCCTATAAACCAGCTTCACAGACCGTAATTTGTGATGCTAACACGATTAATACGCAATAGAACAAGATTAAGAAACAAAATTTAAAGTAGCTCTTTATCACACGAAAATAATTAAATAATTTACGGTTACAGAACAATAATTATTTTAAAAAGCTGTATAACTAAATATATTATGTTATTAGGAATATTCTGTCTAAAGTAACAGCTAATCTTAGTCGAAAATGAGATCGTATTATTGATTGCTGAATTCGTTAGGTATGAAATAAAATTAGAGATTTCGTCTATTTTTTCACGATTAAAAAAGAATACCTCTATTTAGCTAAAAATGAAACGATTACAGTGGTAGATTAATTCACTTTACCAAGCATGTAAACTACTAATTTTGCAATAAATATCTTCTATATTTCTAGATAGGTTTACTCGAAAATGTGGGGCTATTTTCATCAAAAATCCCGATACGAAATTGAAAAATTTGCCTATTTTTGTCGGTTTACAAAGTGATAGTGGAATATTGATTTGATCAAAGAACAATAATTATTTTAAAAATGTTGTATAATTAACTAAATGTCGGTGTTATCAGGCAGGCAAGAAGTTATTTATCTGAATCTTATTTGTACCATTAGCGTTTATATACAAATGTTAGTGGTTTTCAAAAATTGATATCTCGGAAATTATTAGGTTTAGACTTATAATACGCTTATTAAAAAATAATGACTACTTTATGCAAAATTCAAAAATATTATAAGATGTAGGGTATCCCAGTAACTTAACCAAAGATTTTCGATCTTCGTAAAGCTTTATACGTTTCTTCAGCGTACCAAACATTCACTTTTTTTAAATATTGACATCGGGTTAGGATTCTGAACATAGGATTAACATCACTCCAATAGTGAACATGTTGCGTTGTCACAGTTCCATTCGTTGAAAAGTAAACAAAACCGTTTGAGCTACGTGGGGAATAAATAAAGTTGGCTTGTTGAAAAATTTTAATATTTATTAAGGTAAAAGACTATAAATATATCGATACAACACTTTGACATTTCTAATACTACAAACATGAATATCTAAAATGTGATATTTACAACCGTCAACTCTCTCTCCCTTCTCTAATTTTGGTACACCAATGCTGTCTTCTAAGTTTATAATATATGGCGTCCTGCAGTTTAATTCCGAAAATGTTTTAACTAAAAATTCCTCTTTAACACATCCTTTAACGTAAATAATGTCTGCGTCTATCAGATTGTTGGATATGATATTATGTAGTTCCTTGTAATCGGTATCACCATATTTATAAAGGATACCATGATGATTTCCAAATAGATATTTGACTTGTTTCTTGCAAGCCTTACTTAAGGTGTCGAATGGTTTAACTGGTTTAAAAAAGTAACTTTTCATACTATTCCCATCATAAATAGCCAATTCTTTCGCGCAAAATTCAGGTATGTTAAATCCTTGAATATCGACTACAACGAACTTCATTGTCTGAAGACTCAAATCAAACAAGTATATTTTCATATTTTTATCGCTCTTAAGTTCGATTTCAAAAGCACACCCCCACTTTTCGATAATTTCACAGTCTTAGCACATAGATCTTATATTTTTATTTACGATCAATTCATCTTTATTCGCCAATCGTCTCAAACGAGTCTGCTTTTGAAAGTAATATAGCCTTAGTATTCAGAAAATATTAATGATATCGGAGCCTAAAACATCCTTGACACTAAAAAATCATTGTGTTTCCTAACAAAACCCATCATCTTGTCTATTTAGCTTGCTTTCCTATTGTTTAGCAGGTTAAATAAAATTATTATTTCGCTCTTTTTGTCTGTACTGAATCTTTAGGGGAATACGTTTCTAGTTCTATAAGAGAGACAGTTAAAATTTATGTAAGCAATCAAAAATCCTACACTATGAGCTACTTAGTTAAAATTTCATATTTCCTTCCTGGGTCAGGCAAAATTTGTGATGTGTCGGACAAAATTTATAAAAATACAAAAAAAAAATGCTGGATGCATTTTTAGCGTGACTTTCTATTTAATACCATCTTATTTCAAGGTATAATTCGGTTGTCAAAATGAGAATAAAATAATTTTCCCATGGTTTATGTCATCTTAAAAAAGTCAAAAGGTTATATTCTGTAGAGGGTCAGATACATTTAAATTTAAATATTTTCTCCAAGAAGAATTTTAAGATAGTATTATAGTAAATAAAAATTCTATACCTCCAATATTTCATGGAAACATATCATGTTCTAGCGACATAACCCAAAAGTACCTCTATTCAGAAACGCATCGTACTTTTCTTGTCAATAATTGTCTCATTGTCCCATCCATTACATTATTATAATCTTAAAGCACCTGTTACCAGCATTATCTGTTTTTATGGTTTTCATAAAACATAGCGATTACCAATGAAAATTAAACGAAAACTTAATAAATAACTTTTTTTTTTTCAACTGAAATAGACTGATTTTCGATGGAAAAATGTTACTTATAACTAAAAATGAATATAAGACATATACGCAATGATATTTAGAATAAATCAATCTTTTCTAAAATTACTATGAAATATTCACAAAATCGTTTCGTTATAAGCAAAGTAGCAAGACTTGCAGATTTCGTATAGAGTTCAAACGCGATACTGAGATGATCTTTTTTTTTTTATATTTTTGTAGGATAATGCACCACTACGTTGTAAGCACTTGAGAGAGGACTTTCTTGAAAAATCCTCAAATTTCTCTGCAATTTTGTTCCTCCTAGAGTTAAATTCACACAGAAAACCCCGTATTCTTATCTTTCAGGTTGGTATATTAAAAAGGGCTTATTAGTATGGTTTAGAAAACAAGCAATATTAATTAACGGATGTTTTTTCGTCGTATGAAGAGTTGAAAATTTTTTTTTTCCACTCCAATGGTTACGATGCAGAGAGTCGGGTTTCATCATAATCTTTCAGGGTAGCTCAGGTTTGATTGCATGTAGAGAGTCGGGTTTCATCATAATCTTTCAGGGTAGCTCAGGTTTGATTACATGTACTAAGGTTAGTGCTCCTTGCAATCGGTTTCAGGTTTGACGCGCCCCCCTCAGGTTTGTTCAGGTTTCTCAAACGTTTGAGAAACCTGAACAAACCTGAGGGGGGCGCGTCAAACCTGAAACCGATTGCAAGGAGCACTAACCTTAGTACATGTAATCAAACCTGAGCTACCCTGAAAGATTATGATGAAACCCGACTCTCTACATGCAATCAAACCTGAGCTACCCTGAAAGATTATGATGAAACCCGACTCTCTGCATCGTAACCATTGGAGTGGAAAAAAAAAATTTTCAACTCTTCATACGACGAAAAAACATCCGTTAATTAATATTGCTTGTTTTCTAAACCATACTAATAAGCCCTTTTTAATATACCAACCTGAAAGATAAGAATACGGGGTTTTCTGTGTGAATTTAACTCTAGGAGGAACAAAATTGCAGAGAAATTTGAGGATTTTTCAAGAAAGTCCTCTCTCAAGTGCTTACAACGTAGTGGTGCATTATCCTACAAAAATATAAAAAAAAAAAGATCATCTCAGTATCGCGTTTGAACTCTATACGAAATCTGCAAGTCTTGCTACTTTGCTTATAACGAAACGATTTTGTGAATATTTCATAGTAATTTTAGAAAAGATTGATTTATTCTAAATATCATTGCGTATATGTCTTATATTCATTTTTAGTTATAAGTAACATTTTTCCATCGAAAATCAGTCTATTTCAGTTGAAAAAAAAAAAGTTATTTATTAAGTTTTCGTTTAATTTTCATTGGTAATCGCTATGTTTTATGAAAACCATAAAAACAGATAATGCTGGTAACAGGTGCTTTAAGATTATAATAATGTAATGGATGGGACAATGAGACAATTATTGACAAGAAAAGTACGATGCGTTTCTGAATAGAGGTACTTTTGGGTTATGTCGCTAGAACATGATATGTTTCCATGAAATATTGGAGGTATAGAATTTTTATTTACTATAATACTATCTTAAAATTCTTCTTGGAGAAAATATTTAAATTTAAATGTATCTGACCCTCTACAGAATATAACCTTTTGACTTTTTTAAGATGACATAAACCATGGGAAAATTATTTTATTCTCATTTTGACAACCGAATTATACCTTGAAATAAGATGGTATTAAATAGAAAGTCACGCTAAAAATGCATCCAGCATTTTTTTTTTGTATTTTTATAAATTTTGTCCGACACATCACAAATTTTGCCTGACCCAGGAAGGAAATATGAAATTTTAACTAAGTAGCTCATAGTGTAGGATTTTTGATTGCTTACATAAATTTTAACTGTCTCTCTTATAGAACTAGAAACGTATTCCCCTAAAGATTCAGTACAGACAAAAAGAGCGAAATAATAATTTTATTTAACCTGCTAAACAATAGGAAAGCAAGCTAAATAGACAAGATGATGGGTTTTGTTAGGAAACACAATGATTTTTTAGTGTCAAGGATGTTTTAGGCTCCGATATCATTAATATTTTCTGAATACTAAGGCTATATTACTTTCAAAAGCAGACTCGTTTGAGACGATTGGCGAATAAAGATGAATTGATCGTAAATAAAAATATAAGATCTATGTGCTAAGACTGTGAAATTATCGAAAAGTGGGGGTGTGCTTTTGAAATCGAACTTAAGAGCGATAAAAATATGAAAATATACTTGTTTGATTTGAGTCTTCAGACAATGAAGTTCGTTGTAGTCGATATTCAAGGATTTAACATACCTGAATTTTGCGCGAAAGAATTGGCTATTTATGATGGGAATAGTATGAAAAGTTACTTTTTTAAACCAGTTAAACCATTCGACACCTTAAGTAAGGCTTGCAAGAAACAAGTCAAATATCTATTTGGAAATCATCATGGTATCCTTTATAAATATGGTGATACCGATTACAAGGAACTACATAATATCATATCCAACAATCTGATAGACGCAGGCATTATTTACGTTAAAGGATGTGTTAAAGAGGAATTTTTAGTTAAAACATTTTCGGAATTAAACTGCAGGACGCCATATATTATAAACTTAGAAGACAGCATTGGTGTACCAAAATTAGAGAAGGGAGAGAGAGTTGACGGTTGTAAATATCACATTTTAGATATTCATGTTTGTAGTATTAGAAATGCCAAAGTGTTGTATCGATATATTTATAGTCTTTTACCTTAATAAATATTAAAATTTTTCAACAAGCCAACTTTATTTATTCCCCACGTAGCTCAAACGGTTTTGTTTACTTTTCAACGAATGGAACTGTGACAACGCAACATGTTCACTATTGGAGTGATGTTAATCCTATGTTCAGAATCCTAACCCGATGTCAATATTTAAAAAAAGTGAATGTTTGGTACGCTGAAGAAACGTATAAAGCTTTACGAAGATCGAAAATCTTTGGTTAAGTTACTGGGATACCCTACATCTTATAATATTTTTGAATTTTGCATAAAGTAGTCATTATTTTTTAATAAGCGTATTATAAGTCTAAACCTAATAATTTCCGAGATATCAATTTTTGAAAACCACTAACATTTGTATATAAACGCTAATGGTACAAATAAGATTCAGATAAATAACTTCTTGCCTGCCTGATAACACCGACATTTAGTTAATTATACAACATTTTTAAAATAATTATTGTTCTTTGATCAAATCAATATTCCACTATCACTTTGTAAACCGACAAAAATAGGCAAATTTTTCAATTTCGTATCGGGATTTTTGATGAAAATAGCCCCACATTTTCGAGTAAACCTATCTAGAAATATAGAAGATATTTATTGCAAAATTAGTAGTTTACATGCTTGGTAAAGTGAATTAATCTACCACTGTAATCGTTTCATTTTTAGCTAAATAGAGGTATTCTTTTTTAATCGTGAAAAAATAGACGAAATCTCTAATTTTATTTCATACCTAACGAATTCAGCAATCAATAATACGATCTCATTTTCGACTAAGATTAGCTGTTACTTTAGACAGAATATTCCTAATAACATAATATATTTAGTTATACAGCTTTTTAAAATAATTATTGTTCTGTAACCGTAAATTATTTAATTATTTTCGTGTGATAAAGAGCTACTTTAAATTTTGTTTCTTAATCTTGTTCTATTGCGTATTAATCGTGTTAGCATCACAAATTACGGTCTGTGAAGCTGGTTTATAGGATCATTTAGTTCGATGGGGGGCATATTTTATGATATCCCATATTTCGTCAATTATTTGGCAGGTAGGTTTGATGCTTCAATACGGAACTCCTCAAGATGACATCAAATATTTCTAAACAAGAAGCGTCCAAGTCTATGGAATCCCATGTAAAAATAGCTGGTATGTCTGTTGCCTTCCGTAGACATTAATGACATCTCGCATGTATGCTGAAGTGTATCGTTAATAGAAATCTTGAATATTCTAGTACCTACCTATATCTTGCGTCATTATGCCAATGCTTACATTGATGTCGCCAGGTATCTTAAAATGATAGGTACATAATGTGCAAGCATTTGTGTAGAAAGCTATGTTTTTTACAAAATTTTCTCTAGGCAACCAAATTGTAATAGGGTTTTCGTAGTTCCGGTATATGTCTGGCTGCTTTAGCCTAAATAAATTAAAGTGTATTTGTAAGCAAATTAATCCTTAAAATTTATTATATCGTCTGATATAGACACTGTTTCAACTACGCGTTTTGGTAAAAAATAATTGGAAAGTAAAATTACTAAAGCACTAACAATAAATGGGGCGTGGATAAACTGGTAGATCTAAGCTCCAAAAAATATACGCCTCTTATGATAAATGTTAAAAAATTGTACCGTTGTCAACGTCAAATTAAAAATCAGGATTTGGCAAACAGGACTCAACCCTCTCATTAATGGATGATCTTCGGTATACCGAGTTTTATAAGTATTTTTACCACTCATCTGGAAATAAATGGATGCAAAAACCTCCTTTTTCCATTTTTTCAAGCCATTAAACAACCAAATTGTCATTTTTTGAAGAAACCTTGCATACATAGGTATTAGCGAGCGAATTTCGACTATTGTAGATATTTAATATTAGAAAATCAATATAGAGGTAAATCGAAAAGTGTATTTTTACGACGGCTTAAGAGGTAGTTTATGGTGATGTACATATTAGAGTTCATTTTAAAATGAACGATAATCTCCTAAACATAGACTTTTGACAATAGAACGAAATAAAAATATAGTTTGATGTGATAAGGCTATGCAGCTGCTCTTTATGGAATTTCATGTGAGCCTAGACTTAATAGATTTTTGTTATTTTTTTTTTATCAGTAAAGTCATCCTATAGATATTGTTTGTTAATCCATTAAAATAGACAAAATCTTTGAATTTGTATATGATTATCCGCTGAAATACCCTTAATCTGCAGGGTACCTAACTCTACGGAGATATTTATTGCAAAGGGCGGCTTTTTCAGTTTTGAAAGTATTCAACATTTACGAAATTCATCTAAATATATACTACGCTATACTTTAATCAAACTCACAATAGAGGGAAAGCGACAGACGAGTTTTAAACTAATGTGGCTTAAAGGATAATTTGTGTTGTAAATATTAGAGCTCATTTTAAAAGAAACTATAATCTCGTGACCGACAAAAAAAAAAGTACCCACTTCGATACATCATTTCCCCTATTTTAACGTTAAAATAGTAAATTATGTTATAAGCTCGAAAAATGTAGTATTTCAGACGTAATGCGGTCGCTAACCTAAATAGCCCGAAAAACATTTTTCGTCCATATGTCATAAGTTATTTTTTATTCGATCTTGTTTTTAATGCGATTGAGAGTTGTAAAATAATGTAGAAATGAAGTGAACCTATACATTTCATCTTGCACGCTAATTTTTTGGTCTTAATGTTTGTTAGTTAACGATGAAATCTGTAATAGCGTCCGAAAAAAAAAATTTTTTTTTGACTAACATAAAAAGTGTTGTCTAGCTAGCAGGGCAATAATCAATACTTTATTGAGAAGGTTAGCTCTTCGTCTAAATATCTAATCTATAAATCGTCATTTTTTCCGACACAATCGGTTAAAAAGCATACAATTGTATGTGAACGTTTGTACAAAAACCATCGTGTTAAATCAGTTCTTATACCTGACTGACAACGCCGATCTTTAGCTTTTTTTTTTTTACTTTGTAAAATAAAAAGATTAGTTCTTACTATCAAAGAAATTAAATATGCAAGAGAAATAGGTCGAAAAGATTAATAATAATTTATTTATTCCTAAGTTATAAATCTTAACTACATCACTTTCTAAACCAAGAAAATAGATAATCTTCCTGCATTATTCCGTACTTAGATTTATTTTTCATGAAAATAGTCGAATCTATGATTTTCGTTCAAAACCATAAGGGGCGCTTGTTTTGTATAGATGATTTATGATCTTATTTTCAACTAAAATACTTAACACTCAGTATACAATTTTCAGAAATGTCATGATTAAGAACGGTTCTAGTCATTTTATACAAGATTTCACATGATTTAACAAATTTAAAACATTTTTTTTAATTTTTACTAAATTCTAAACACTCAGTATACACTTTTAAGAAAATATGACGATTTGCGACTGTTTTAGTCATTTTTTACAAAGTTTCACAGGGCTTAATAACGTTAAAACATTTTTTTTTAATTTTTTACTAAATTCTAAACACTCAGTATACAATTTTCAGAAATGCCATGATTAAGAACGGTTCTAGTCATTTTATACAAGATTTCGCATGATTTAACAAATTTAAAACATTTTTTTTAATTTTTACTAAATTCTAAACACTCAGTATACACTTTTAAGAAAATAGGACGATTTGCGACTGTTTTAGTCATTTTTTACAAAGTTTCACAGGGCTTAATAACGTTAAAACATTTTTTTTAATTTTTTACTAAATTCTAAACACTCAGTAAACAATTTTCAGAAATGACATGATTAAGAACGGTTCTAGTCATTTTATACAAGATTTCACATGATTTAACAAATTTAAAACATTTTTTTTAATTTTTACTAAATTCTAAACACTCAGTATACACTTTTAAGAAAATAGGACGATTTGCGACTGTTTTAGTCATTTTTTACAAAGTTTCACAGGGCTTAATAATGTTAAAACATTTTTTTTAATTTTTTACTAAATTCTAAACACTCAGTATACAATTTTCAGAAATGCCATGATTAAGAATGGTTCTAGTCATTTTATACAAGATTTCGCATGATTTAACAAATTTAAAACATTTTTTTTAATTTTTACTAAATTCTAAACACTCAGTATACACTTTTAAGAAAATAGGACGATTTGCGACTGTTTTAGTCATTTTTTACAAAGTTTCACAGGGCTTAATAACGTTAAAACATTTTTTTTAATTTTTTACTAAATTCTAAACACTCAGTAAACAATTTTCAGAAATGACATGATTAAGAACGGTTCTAGTCATTTTATACAAGATTTCACATGATTTAACAAATTTAAAACATTTTTTTAATTTTTACTAAATTCTAAACACTCAGTATATCATTTTCAGAAAATAATACAATTCTGTACAGTTTTACAAATTTTCACAGGTCTTAATAACATTAAAACATTTTTTTAATTTTTTACTAAATTCTAAACACTCAGTATACAATTTTCAGAAATGACACGATTTAGAACAGTTTTTACAGATATTTACAAAGTCTTAATAACATTATATTAATAATTATCTAACATAATGTATACAATTTCAAGAAATAGTAGATTTTTAATTCATGTACAAAATTCAAGAATCTAAAATACAATTAAATGTAGGCTTTTTTAATTGGCATCTCAGGCAAATTATTTCCCCCAAAATTATCTAAAAAAGATATACCAAAAACATTCTAAAGCGGTTTTTTTACCTGTATAAGTATGCAGGCCGATCCGACCCTTGTCGGTTTTATTACCCGCATAAATTAACACAGTAGAGGAATATGGACAGAGTTCTGGGGCAGCGACGTTTCACTAAAGCTTTGGTTTCCTACAAAGCGGTACCGCAAAAGAGTGGCCGTAATTTGACGGCGAGCTTTGCCGCGACAAAGCGTGTATGTACTTGCAAATCGGAGTGTGTTCCTCCAGAGCGTTCGGCGCAAAAAATACGGCACCGTATTTTCTGAAGCGGACGCTCTGTACGTTGGGATAGTGCAAGCACGATTTTTGACGGTGCGCCAGTGTAGTGATTGTATGTTTTAATTATAATATTTGGAAATTAATTGGTCTAGCGAACAAGATAAAATTTTAATCGAGTTTTTTTTACTATATCGCTTTAACAGCGGCGTTTCACTAAGGTTAAATCATAAAAAGTCGGGTTTTATCTCGGGTCAGATCATAAATATTCAGGTTCAAATTAGGGTTAGATGAGAAGCCGCCTCGCGAAAGCATCCGGGTTAGGTCGTAAAAAGTCGGGTTTTATCTCGGGTCAGTTCATAAATATTAAGGTTCAAGTTAGGGTTAGATAAGAAGCCGCCTCATGAAAGCATCCGGGTTAGGTCGTAAAAAGTCGGGTTTTATCTCAGGTCAGATCATAAATATTCAGGTTCAAATTAGGGTTAGATGAGAAGCCGCCTCACGAAAGCATCCGGGTTAGGTTGTAAAAAGTCGGGTTTTATCTCGGGTCAGTTCATAAATATTAAGAATCAAGTTAGGGTTAGATGAGAAGCCGCCTCATGAAAGCATCCGGGTTAGGTCGTAAAAAGTCGGGTTTAATTTCGGGTTATTTTGTAAACAGCACCACCGAACCACCCGGGTTAGGTCATAAAACGCACCACCGAACCACCCGGGTTAGATCATAAAACGCACCACCGAACCACCCGGGTTAGATCATAAAACGCACCACCGAACCACCCGGGTTAGTTGCACCACCAGCACCACCAGCACCACCTGGTCCAGAACTGTCCGTTTTCCTCTACTCAGGCACAACCTCCTGGAGTATATAATGGTGCAATAATGTTTAACACCAACTAATAATAATTGAATTAATAACCCAAATAAAGCGTTTTATGGTTGGTATAATCTTGATGTTGTATAACGCCATTTCTATTCCCTTCAAGAATATTTTACTGAAATATATTATTATAATAATTGGATTATATTTCTTATTGTTTTATTTTATTGGTCGTATAAAACGGGAGGTAGCTATTCCATGGATTCGTTAGTTAACTTTTGGCTGTGGTTAGAGATGGTTTAATAGTGGTCATTAAAAATATTGCTACTGGTATAAGCCTATTTTAACCATTCCGGTAAATTAGGCAATTTCCCTCTGTGTACGAGCTAATGGCATAGCGCTTAAAGAGGCCTAAAACTACTGTACAGTATGGACATATTTAGTTTGGTAACGACCATACCCTATTTACTTGGTACTTACCAATTGAACTTGAGTAATAAATTTCTTAAGACCCAATAGTTTTGAATATTTACTATCGTAAGAAGTCGATAGGTAATAGCCATATATAATAGCATGGACAATACAATTTGCTATTCCGAAGAAGTAAGAGTGTCCACCTCCCACAAAGTTCGTCCCAATCCAGCTGCACAAACACATCACGAAATGATGGTATACCTGAAGAAAGCTTACATGCCTTGTTTTCTTTCGAAGAACAAAGAATACCTGGAATAATATAATATATGTCAATTAAGACACGAATCATACCTATATGTAGAGATTTTTTTATGAAAACTCCCTCCACATATTAATAACATTAGGGGAAAGGCAGGGAAGAAAGCATCTTTAATTTTTCGAATATTACCATATCGTTAAATTTCAAGCAAAAGTTTTTGAATTCTGTTGATATTCGAGGGTATTCAAAAAGCATTTTAACAAAAAAGTGTTCACTGTAACCTTACGGCCCCCCGCCTATGCGGAAGTAAACGAAATCGACGATTCCACCAGGGAATCAAATAAAAATAAATAAAAAAATAAAAAAATAAGTAAATAAATAAAAATAAATAAATAAAAACCAATATTATAAATTTATAATATTAGTCAGATTATTACAAAAAATAAATTCCTGTAAATAAAATATGTATTAGGCAATAATTTCCTGTAAAGAAAATATTTAAAAGTTTATATAAAAAATAAGGGTTGCCCCGAGGGGGTCCGAGTTTAGCTTTCGCCACACGACCTTGGCTGCGAGTCTTTTATTTACCTGTTTTTGAATTCCATAGGCGTACCTTTCGTTCGCACAAGGAATATTAATATTATTTTCACATTAGAGAGCTGTTTTAGTATTTGATGATTGGATACGCTTATGTAATCAAAACCTAGGCTCGGACGTGATTGGCCACGTGATCATCTAGTAGACAGGACACTACCTTGTGTCCATCAGGTTGACTGAAAAATACTAATTGGAGTATTATACAGAGTGAAGAAAAATTAACTCAAAGTTTATTATGGACGTTTTATGGATTGTGTAAAAACACTTCTTTTTAATGAGATTGAGAAACTCATCAGATGGCAGAATTTAGACGTATGCAGTCAGATAAAAAAATGCAACATGGAAATTGGTTCAGAGAAAGCTCTAGCAACGCACTCTCGACCACGTTTCCAAAGGAATCCCCTACCCTGTGCACCGGACGGGACGGAGGGGCTGTCGCCTATCCCTGTAGGGTATCCTCTACTATCGGATGCTGGAATGTGCTGTCGCACCGGTCTGTCGGCCGCCGTCCCACGTCGAAGGAAACACTGTAACCCTGTTAATGGTCTGGATCAAAAGAACGGAACCTTCACTATTCCTTGAGCAACTCCCAATAAATATTACCTTTAGAAAATAATTTTTCTTATTACATTTTATAAAACCACCAACGAATGGTTTTAAACTGTTGTTTGGCCTAGTATAGAACATAGAAAATGAGAAATTCTTTCTTTTCCCTGCCTGATAAAAATCCCGTCTTCCTCACGAGTTTTACCTCGATGCTACGTCCAGCGTGGGCTGTCGCCCCATAGCAGCGCGATGGAGGAGCATGGATATAGGATAACCCCGAACTTAAACCATTTAGGAAAAATAATTGAATTATCCTAGCAGTGATTTATAGTTAATTATTTAAGTTGAATTTTGACTAGACGTCAGCAACAGATACTATTTGGAAAATAAAACGGTATTAACGCCATAACAACTTGGAGTAGAAAAAAACTAAATAATGGAGAAAGCTTAATTCAACAAAACACATGAAAAATTACTAACCTGAAACATTAGTGAAACTGATATTCTCTAAGTCAATGTTTTCAGGCGTCTGCATTTTTTTATAATAAACTTGGTTCCCACTGAAAACTGATAGCAAATTAAAAGTGATTTGACATCTGCAAAAAACTGATAGTTGTTTGTAGTTTCACATGTTACGGTATTCAATTTAATTTTGTTATATTGATTAAGTATTTATGATATGCATAATTCCGACATTTTGGTCATAAATTACAAACATGATAACTTTGACTTTAGTTTTAATGTTTGTAGAAGGTAATCCTTATTACTTTGAAAATCCCCAGAGAATAAAAGTGGTCAGAAGTAAGAAAAGTAAACAGACCAGGTCAAGTCCACAAACGGGACTACCTTTCGTCTGTCAGAAATAAGAAAAGTAAACAGACCAGGTCAAGTCCACAAACGGGACTACCTTTCGTCTGTCAGAAGTAAGAAAAGTAAACAGACCAGGTCAAGTCCACAAACGGGACTACCTTTCGTCTGTCAGAAATAAGAAAAGTAAACAGACCAGGTCAAGTCCACAAACGGGACTACATTCCGTCTGTCAGAAGTAAGAAAAGTAAACAGACCAGGTCAAGTCCACAAACGGGACTACCTTTCGTCTGTCAGAAGTAAGAAAAGTAAACAGACCAGGTCAAGTCCACAAACGGGACTACCTTTCGTCTGTCAGAAGTAAGAAAATAAACAGACCAGGTCAAGTCCACAAACGGGACTACCTTTCGTCTGTCAGAAATAAGAAAATAAACAGACCAGGTCAAGTCCACAAACGGGACTACCTTTCGTCTGTCAGAAGTAAGAAAAGTAAACAGACCAGGTCAAGTCCACAAACGGGACTACCTTTCGTCTGTCAGAAATAAGAAAAGTAAACAGACCAGGTCAAGTCCACAAACGGGACTACCTTTCATCTGTCAGAAGTAAGAAAAGTAAACAGACCAGGTCAAGTCCACAAACGAGACTACCTTTCGTCTGTCAGAAGAAAGAAAAGTAAACAGACCAGGTCAAGTCCACAAACGGGACTACCTTTCGTCTGTCAGAAGTAAGAAGTAAGAAAAGTAAACAGACCAGGTCAAGTCCACAAACGGGACTACCTTTCGTCTGTCAGAAGTAAGAAAAGTAAGCAGTAAAATATTGTAAATGATTTCCCAAAAAAAACACACCCTGAATATTTTTTTAACAAACATAAGAGCTCAACATTTTCCCTGTTAAAAGATCTGACAAAAATAAGAAATCCCACACTATTCTGACTAGCGAAATATTAAAAATAAATTATTTATATTAAAAAGCATGATCTTCAAAACCCCTGAAAACATTTAAAAATACAAACAACCAACAAAAACCCTTAATCAAAATTTCCCTTGTTAAAGATTTAAAAGAATAAAACCAGAATTTAATTTAGTACTCGAAAATTCAACAACCATCACAAAACAACACTAGGTTCGAACTTTTGACTTCCCCTGTATAATAAAAAGAAAAATGAACAATACTCTATTTTTAAATTTAATGCAAATATGAATGTTTTGGAAAAACCCAGTTTAACGTTTAAAAAAACAAGACTACTGTACCTCAATAATCTAACCATTTATAACTAAATATTTCCAAACAAAAACAGTAAAACAAAATTATTATTCCCACTAATGTTAGCGCACGATTTTTTGTACGTATAAAAGATATCAAAAAGAAATTAATTCTTAAAAACACCCAAGGAAACTAATTTATGATGGCTGCTGAACTTTGCTGCTTATCGTACCTGATAGCAAAATAAAAGTGATCCTTCCGATATTCTCAGTCGACCAGCCAGGCGATATTCTCCCCACCAATTTCGTCCTTCCACTTTTTAGTAATCTGCGCCAACTACCCTGTCGATGAAACGGCGTAAAAAAACATGCAAAGCGCTGCATCGCTCCCCGGGCAGACTCGAGAGTCCAAAGGTCACGCGCAATCTTCAGAAAAATAAAATCAAACAAAAGGTAGACTAATCACTGAATCTCTTTTAATTTAACTTACTTATAAAAAATATGGTATTATAGTAGCACAATTAAAACTTTTATACTTACCAGATCTCAAAAGAAAAATTATGAAGTGGTAAAACAAACTCTAAAAAAAAAACGAAAGCACAGCACAGTATAGGGCATGCAAATGAATTAATTTTAGAACAGCAGCGTCAGGCAGGTCAGGAATAAAGGGTTTCATTTAATATAATAGCACAAATAATTTGTAACACAGACACCTGGGTTTGCTTTGTTACATCACTTTAAAAATCATCGGCCGTGTCGGGTAAAATGGCATATAGGTAATAACAACTACTCACAACTCGCAGTGTTTATCTTAATGCTGGTTAAACTTAAAGAAGACGATATATACTAGTTGAGAACACAGTACTAATGGTGGATAAAGTTATCCTAGTTAAAAAAATATTATCTAAAGAATGATTAAACAGGTCATTAAATAGCTTGATGTCTTACTTAACTAGGTAAACACTGTAACGTGTGTATGTGAACACACCTATTACATAGATTGGCAACAATGCCAATAACGTCATATGTCACAAGACACTATAAATAGATGAGCAGAACAATAAAGATCCTATTTGACCTGAATACAACCTGACTAGTTATTTAACCCTCCTCCCTCTTCATATGGCGCAGTCGGTGTGAAGAAGCAGAAGAGGACCGCCATTTTGTACAAGAAACTGTCGTTCACGTGCAATTTGGGTGGTTTTCGCAGTTTTCCAACGAATGAACGCTTGCTGAACCGAAATACGACTGAAAATCAACTTAAAAACGTGTAAGAATGGATTTCCGAGGTGTCCCGCCCATGAAATTTTCCGGAAATTTGGCAGAAAATTGGAAGTTTTGGAGACAAAGGTTCGAGACTTACTTAATCGCAACAGAAATATCCAAAAAACAAGAAAATACACAATGTGCACAGCTACTAACTCTGGTAGGCGAAGAAGGTATACGAGTCTTCAACACTTTTGACCTTTTAGACACAGAAAAAGGCAAATTAAAACCCCTTTTGGAAAAATTTGAAGGTTACTTCAATCCACGCCGTAACCTAACCTATCAAAGACACAAATTTCTTACCTGTAAGCAGAGAGATGGTGAAAGTATGGATCAATACATCACCGAGCTAAAAAATTTAGCAATATCAAGTGAACTGGGAGGCCTAAAAGACAGCTTGATAAAGGATATCATGATCTGTGGACTAAAGTCAGAGACGATGAGAGAAAAGTTACTGCAAGAAGACCACGATACACTGGATGAAGCTATAAAAACTTGCATTAACATGGAGAAAACCAAAGAGAGAAACAAGGAAATCACAGAAGCTCAGGAAAATGGTCATATGGATGTAATCCGGAGTCAATCAACAGCACCTTATCAAGGAAAAGGAAAAACTTTTGGCAACAGGTCCCACCCTTTTCAAACAAAGCACTATGGTACTAACAGAACTGGTCCAATCCAAGGTTTAAGAAAATGCCAGAAATGTGGAAGGCTTCATGGATATGGTAAATGCCCAGCCCATGGACAGAGATGCAATAAATGTGGAAAGATGAATCACTTTGCTTTGCAGTGCAGATTTAAAAGGGACGGTAACATTTTAAATTTTAACAAGGGTCAATATTTAAACAAAAATAAGTTGAATACTAACCAAACTTCTTTCAGCAAAATTTTAACAATCGAAAAAAATAATACAAACGTAGAAAGTATTGTTGATAACAGTAGTTGTGAAAAGAATCATAATGTATGCATAGACGTAGTTAAGACAAACTTTGACAATAATTTTCTTTTCATAGGTAGTATCGAAATGGGCATTGATGACATCGAGATGGACTCATGGGTTGCAGTAGTCAATGTCAATGAACACAAGGTCAGATTCAAGCTGGATACGGGCGCTGTAGCCAATGTCATGCCTCTGGATATTTTGCGTAGGATTGGTTTTAATATTGAGGATTTAACCCTGACAAATGTAAGTTTGACTTCTTATACTGGGGATAGTCTGCCAATTGTAGGTTATTGCACCTTGAATTGTCAATATAAAGATAAGAGTGAGAGTTTATTGTTTTATATAGTAGATTTAAATAGCTATTGCATTTTGGGACTTAGAGCATGCATTCAGTTAAACATGATTAAAAGAATTGATTCGTTAAATGAAAATAGAGCAAATGAAATGCAGAGTGTGGTTAAGAAATATAATTTTTTGTTTGAAGGAATAGGTTGTCTAAAAAAACAATATCACTTAAAGTTAAAAGAAAATGCAAAACCAGTAGTACATTTACCTAGGAAGGTACCATTTGCTATCCAAGATAAGCTTAAAATAAGTTTGGATCAGCTAGAAAAAGATAAAATTATAATAAAAGATGAAAGTAGTGCTGAATGGGTGCATCCAATAGTTTTAGTTAGGAAACCCACAGGTGATTTAAGAATATGTTTAGACCCAAAGTTTTTGAACGAGAGTGTATGTAGACATTATTTTCACATTCCAACTTTAGAGGAACTTACAGTAAAATTAACAGGATCAAAATTTTTTAGTACTTTAGATACAACACAAGGATTTCTGCAAATTAAATTAGATTATCAAAGCTCAAAACTTTGCACTTTTGCCACTCCAATGGGTAGATATCGATTTCTTAGATTGCCATACGGCTTAGCTAGTTCAGCAGAGGTTATTCAGGAAAGAATGTCCGAGATATTTGGAAATATAGAAGGATGTGAAGTTTATATAGATGATATAATACTGTATTCAAAGAATTTAGCAGATCACATAAAGCTTTTAACCCAAGTTTTTAAAAGAGCAGCAGAGTTTGATATTAAATTCAATCTAAAAAAATGTAAATTTGGTATGAATGAGGTTAGATACATGGGTCATATTTTCTCAGAACAGGGTATAACACCTGACGACTCTAAAATAGAGGCAATTAAACATATTTCAGTACCAAAGGACAAAAAAGACTTGCAAAGATTTCTCGGTTTAGTAAATTATGTAGGACGATTTGTAAAAAATTTGTCTGAGAAAACAACTAGTTTGAGATGTTTGCTGAAGAATGATAGTATGTTTGAATGGAACGAAGAGCAGGATAAATGTTTTCAAAATCTTAAGAAACTTATTTGTGAGGCACCATGTTTAAGATATTTCGACTCTAACGAACCCATAACACTTTCTGTTGATGCCTCACAGAATGGTATGGGAGCATCCCTAATACAAAATAATGTTCCGTGTGCTCACGCTTCACGAGCTTTCACTGAAACTCAGAAAAACTATGCACAAATAGAGAAAGAGCTGTTAGCTATCTGGTTTGGATGTGTCAAATTTCATCAGTATGTATTTGCTCGAAGGTTTCAGGTAGAGACTGATCATAAACCTCTTATTTCAATTATAAATAAACCAATAAACTCATGTCCGGCAAGGTTGCAAAGAATATTGATACAATTAAAAAAATATAATTTTGAACTTATATATAAACCAGGCAAGCACCTAATAATCGCAGACACGTTGTCTAGGGCTTTTGAAAACAAAATTTTTGATGAAAATGTAGATTTGGAGCTGGAAGCTCAAGTTTGTCTGATTTCCGAATCCTTAAATGCATCTAAGCAAAAAATAGAGGAAATCAAGAACCTTACTAATAAAGATGAAGAACTTTTTGTTTTAAAAAATCAAATTACAAGTTGGCCAAACAATATCAAGGATGTACCAGATATCATAAAATTTTATTTTAAATTTAAATCAGAAATAACATTGGCAGATGGTTTACTGTATAAGGGGACAAAACTGATAGTTCCAAGAGCTTTGCGTAAAGAAATATTGACGAAGTTGCATTTGGGCCATATGGGTGTTAATAAATGTGTTAATAGGGCAGATAACTCTTTTTTCTGGCCAGGCATGAACAAGGCAATTAGGGACATGGTTTTGGCATGCAGTGTCTGTCAGCAATTTTATAAGTCAAATCAATCTGAACCCATGATTCCGCACGAGGTCATAAATATTCCTTGGTATAAGGTCGGAATTGACATTTTTCATTTTGAGGGAGTTTCATTTCTAATTGTTGTTGATTATTACTCCAAATTTATAGAGATACGTAACCTAAATAAGGATCTGACTAGTGAAAATGTTATTTATAACTTAAAGACAATGTTTTCAATTCATGGAATACCTCGGATTGTAATGTCAGATGGGGGTCCAGAATTTTCGAGCCTTTTATTCAAGACTTTTTCAAAAGATTGGGAATTTGAGCATAAATTTTCGTCACCAAGATACCCACAATCAAACGGTGAAGTTGAACGGTCGATTCAAACAGTTAAAGCAATTTTAAGAAAATGTAAAAAAGACAATACAGATCCATATTTAGCTTTGTTAGCGTTAAGAAGTACACCTCTCAATAATGACACAACGCCAGCAAACGTTTTATTTAATAGAAATTTAAGAGATCTTTTACCTAAACAAAATTTATATTATAAACCTCTGATAAATAATAAGAAGGAATATGATAAACATATAAAAAATTCTCAATGTAAACAAAAATACTATTTTGACAGAAGGGGTGTAAAAGAATTATCAGAATTAGAAGAGGGAGCAAGAGTTTTAATAAAAAAGACTATTAAGAGTAACTGGACTCAGGGTATAATTGTAAATAAGATAGGGATAAGAATGTATAAAGTGCAGTTGCAGGACGGTGCAGTTTTAGTACGGAATAGAAAATTTATTAGACTATTTAAAGAAACGACTAAACAAAATAAAATTGCACCACCTAGCACTGATGACGAGTATTTGAACAAAGTCGAAAAATATATCTACTTACCTATAGAAAATAGTACAAGTGACAATACAAGCTCCCAGGAGACCGATATAACACAGAGTCTGACCCCAGGAAATGATGGTAACGGTGAATCACACGCAAATAGCTTTGAAATATGCCAAAATATAAATTTTAACATTCAAAATAACAGTTTTATATATTGTAGAGATGATTCACCACACAATTATCATTTGGAGTCAGAGCAATCTAATAAAGCACAAGCTTTGACAGAATATGTAAGAGACTTTCCTGATAATAAAGTAACTACAAAGTCGGGTAGAATTAGCAAAACGCCTGCTAAATTTAATAACTACTTCAATTTTAAATAATGTCTCTTACATGTTAAAAGGGAGAAAAAGGGAAATGTATTTTATAAATCGTTAATGTATACATATATGAGGTCAAAAAATTAATTAATTGTTACACCATGTAAATGTTATAAAATGTTAGTGAATAAGTGTAAAATGTGACTATGTGATATTATTATAAATCTGTGATATATAGTTTAGGTAAGAGATAGTTTTAAAAGGGGAGATGTAACGTGTGTATGTGAACACACCTATTACATAGATTGGCAACAATGCCAATAACGTCATATGTCACAAGACACTATAAATAGATGAGCAGAACAATAAAGATCCTATTTGACCTGAATACAACCTGACTAGTTATTTAACCCTCCTCCCTCTTCATAAACACAAATTGTATTAAACCTAGTTTTGGGGCACATAAAAAAGTTAAACCAAAAAAGTTCTTGGGTAAAAAAAATTGTATATTAAGTAAATCTTAGCTTAAATCAGAAACAAAAGTGTATTTGATTCGCTTTACAAATGAAGTGTTGGGTTTTTGAGGCAATCGAGCACAATCCGAATGAGATCACATACCGGACAGTTCACATTTTATCAATTTAACCATCCTTCGCCGTTTTTTGATCGGCTATACATCTTATTACAGCAAAAACATGCACAATCATATTTATCAGTCTGTTTGTCGATATTATTTACATCAACACGATCATTGAAGATACCGTCGCACAGTGATAGAAATCACAAATCTAGGATTCCAAAAGTCCAATTTTTGGTTGTAGAAAATTAGCAAAACAATCATAGTAGGCTCTTTAGAAATGTGTAAGAAACAAAAGAAGTTAAAATTTAAATTCTGATTGCCACAAACAAGTTTGTACTTGTTTTCCAAACAGAACTATTTTTATTTTACGCGTGAACACAATATTTTATTTAATTTACGCGAAGTGTAGAAAGCTGGTAGAGGTGAATCCAATAAACTTATTATTAAAAAAATCAGGATGGATATTTATGCAGGTAAGTACTTTACTTATAAAATATATTTGTTGTTTTAAAAGTTAAAATTAACTCACAGTGAATATCAAAAGTAATTGGTAACAAATCAAAATAAAAATGACGATTTTTGTAAGAATTGGAGGATAACTTTTTTGCGACTCTGTACGACTCGGATCCATTTACACTGACATTTTCTACAATCTTTATACCTTTGAAATATCCATTAAGTTTTTGCGTCTACTTGCGTTTGTACCTAATATTCGTTTTTTTATGCATTTTAACAAATATTGAGCGAATTGATTTGTTTAAAGTTTTAAAGAAGCATTGCTACTCAAAGTACAGAAATGCTGAGTGCATGGCTTTTTTAAAAAGTTATGTGCTGCAACAAGTACGACAAACGAATTTGTCAGAAAATGATAATAAAGTACTTGATAGGACTCTGGATAGCTTTTCCAAAAGCGTTTTTAATAAGTGGAAAAAAGCGACAAGCTTTTAATTTTTATATAGACTTTAAATAAAAGTACTCTACTTTTTTAACTTTTTCTGCGTATAAATAAATACCGAACATAGGCAATGATAAAAAGGCACACTTTGTGTGGTTTTAAGTGAATCTTCTTGTCTTTGTCCATGTTCGGTTCGGTGATATAAACTATTACAAACTATAAGTAGGTAATTAATTTTACAATTTTTAAATACCAATTTCATTTTTTGTAGATCTACAGAGAGGTTTGAAAAATCTAACAAAGATTTGCTAAATAAAATTATTATCAGATCTAGTTTGTCAAGACCATCAATTAGTGGAATAAACTTTATGGGTCGCCCTAAAATACCATTTGAAGAGGCAAGTTTGTAAACAAAACGCAGACGAGTTCAAACGGATGTTTCAGAAAAAACTGAAGATGAACTGTGTTTAGCAGCCGAGATGAAGCTAAGTGGTTCTGGAAAACGCGATGCGGCTGCAATGCTTATCAAGGTTCGATATTCCCCTAAACAGGCCACAAGGCTAAAAAAATTAGAATCTAGCACGTTTAGTTTTAGAAATCTATCATTTTCTGCAGATGAAGCTCTTGCATTTTATGTAAGTTTTAAATTGATCCGTAGTCAGTATATTGGTTTAAGATATTTAATAGTTAAGAAAGGTCTTAAACATTTATTTCCAACATATGACAAAATTATCGAGGCCAAAAAAATGCTATCCAAGTAATATTTCAGCAACCAATGTATCTGCACAAGTTCCTGTGCAAGATCTACTGAATCACACAACATCTAGAATAATTGAAACACAACAAGAAGTTATTTTGAATTTTTCAAAAAACCTTTTTGTGTCTGAAATACCGTTAAAAATAACATACAAGTGGGGTTCGGATGGAAGTGGCAGTCATAATAAGTATAAACAACAGTTGTGCCGTTGCAACTTAATTATAAAAATCCAGAAACTACCAATACCACATTATTATGCCAAAATCCTAGAACTTCATCCACACGTTTTTGCAGACCTATAAAAATTCAATTTCTTAAGGACACTGATGATGTTATCAAATACATTTACTATGGTTGATGGAAAGGTGTGTAATAGCTTAATGTCAGTTTCGTCTCAGAAAAGCTTTATGTGTAAAGCAGGTCCAGCTCAATTTAATGATTTAAACTATATTAAGTCATTACCCACAGATCCAAATGCCTTAAATCTAGGCTAATCTACACTTCACGCATTCGTATATTTGAGTTTCTCCTTCATATTGCTTATCGATTGGAATTAAAAGTGTGGAGAGTACCCAAAACCTTAAAGAAGTTTTTAATCATACAAAACAAGGAATTATAAATAAATTTAGAGAGGAGACTGGCTTGTTAGCAGATATGCCGAAAGTTGGATTTAGAAATACAAATGATGGCAACACTGCCCGAAAATTTTTTGCCGATCCAGTATTGTCTTCTGATATTACTGCAGTAAATGAGAATTTAATTTACAGGTGTGGTATAATTTTAAAAACTTTAAATTGTAATTATAAAATAAATGCTTCTTGTTTTGGCCAATATGCTTACGAAACAGCTGAAATAATTATTAAGTTGTATCCATGGTATCCAATGTCCCCTACAGTGCATAAAATATTAATGCACAGCGAGGAAGTTATAAACAATTTTTTACTTCCTATAGATATGTTGGGGGAGGATGCGCAGGAAGCCCAACATAAAGATATAAGATATTTCCGGGAGCATAACACAAGAAAAATTTCGCGATACCATACAAATTTAGATTTATTTCATGCACTGTTACTATCTTCAGACCCTCTAATATCTGACTTAAGAGTATTACTTCCCAAAAAAGAAAGTATTTTTAATCGGGACGTTTTAAATCTCTTAGAAACTCCGAAAAGCGAATGAATAATTAATACAAATATTAAAATTTACCTGTTTATTTATTATTGAGATATGTTTAATCTTTTTTATGTTAAAGGGATTTTTGGATCCTCAATTTGATCACTTAATGTTGAAGTAGTTTATAAGGTTTAAGTAGATATTTAGAAATTATGTAAGCTATTATTACACACAATAACAATAAAAAAAGCAACATAAAAATTGTTTTTTTTGCAAGAACCTTCTCTTACCTATGTCAACCTATCTTTACATAACAAATCTAAATTTAATATCTCTATATCTTTATATATATATATATATAGAACATAAAAAGATAAAATGCAACCAGTTTTATAAGAAACCAGGCATTTGTTAATACTTCGAGACTTTTGGAATCCTAGATTTGCGATTTCTATCACTGTGCGTCGTCTTCAACTAGTTTTCTTTTCGCGACATTTCTTTTACTTTTTCTTTGCTCTTTTAACTTTTTGGTAACTTCTTTTTCACGTAGTTCTTTTATGCATGGACTTTTTGTCAAAATGTTTTGGTAGGTGTTTTTAGTTCTACATTAGTGTATTTTCTACCATAACTACATTACATTACTTTGTGGCTTTGATGATAACTCATCTACTATAATAATTGAATGTTTTTTTAGTTTAATTTCACAGATTCTGTGATTGCGTTTTTGGATTGCGTTGGCTACATCCGCGCAACCTAGATTTTCCAGCCCTTTTCTTTTGCCTTTAAGTGATGCTGAAACTTCATTCTTCCGGCGACTTTATACGCAAGAATGTAAACATTATTAGTTGTGAGTCCAAATTATTGAAATTCTAGCTCCAGAATGTTAGCTGCTATTGCTTTTCTGCTTATTCACTTGGGTTCTGGTAAAGACCGAAATGGTTTCTGGTATTAACTAAAACTTTATTTTTATTTCCAACCCGACGTCGCAGCGTACTCGCAGGTACAACTTGTCCAAGCTAGCGTTATATGGATGTATTTCTTATATTGGGCCAAATAGGAGAAAATAGTCGAAGAAAAAAAAACGTATTTGAAACGTTAAGGCAAATTGGTTTTTATAAAGCCGTAAATAGTCTAGTATATTATTTTCATATGGGGTTCTACATACAGGGTGCCCAAGATAAGGAGGGCCTCTATGGGGATCTCGGTTATGGTAAGAGCTACAACTTTGATTAAATGGGGAAAAAGTTGCGCAATCAGAGGACTAATAATATGGCATAAAAAAAGTTTTAGTAATATTTGTAAGTTTTGAGATATTAAATAAAAACTGATATTTTGGATTTTTGATTTTATTTTTCTTTGGCGTTATTATTAAAGTTAGAGCAAAACTGACAAAACTCTCTCACAGCAACTTGTTATGAACTTAAAGATTACATCGCAATTTTTTTTATACGACGTTTCGTTTCAAAGCAAACACCATCAACTTCATTTTTTCTAATACGGCCCTGATTTCTTATTGTCAAATTTTGAGAGCATTTTTTATTCTTAATTCAATGATGTGCCAGACAATGTTGTTTAATTACGTTTCGAGCCTTTTTAACCATCTTTATGAAATTTTCAGGGTCCGGACCTGGATCCTAGAGTGTTGCATTTGCTTTTTCAGCTTTTTTAATTAAACCTTACGATACTGTTTAAAAAAAATAAAAACTTCCTGGGTTTATTTTCTTTTTGAAACAACACAAATCTACGCTGTTGCAAACTAAGTATTGTTCTTTTTCCAAATTAGCGAAGTAGGCATTGGAAAAAAAAATGAGTAGGTATGGTGTCAGACAATTTGGCATTACTTCAGTTGAACTAAATATGGCAGGTTATTATTCAAATGAAGAAAAATTTGATATGTTATCATGTTTTATTTTAAGCGGAGAAAATTGTAATGTAGCGGAGCGGATGTATTTGGACAAATATCCGGAAAGGAGACAACCAGCTAAACGGACTTACAGTAAGTTAGTAACTAACCTTAAAGAACACGGTGCATTTAAAAAACCCATGCGCTCCCGAAAAAAAAATAGTAACCAGGAAAAGGTTTTCAGCGTATTATTAGCTGTTACTGAAAACCCTGGAGTATCAACTAGAGAAATTGATGAAAATGTAGGCGTAGCGAAATCAACTGCTCAATTTATTTTAAACAAACAAAAATTTCACCCATATAAATACAGAATTTGTCAAGGACTGAGGCCAGGTGATGCAGAAAGACGTCGATCATTCTGCGAATGGTACACCAGAAAATGCCACGAAAACATAAATTTTCCTTACCAGATAATTTGGTCTGATGAAAGCATGGTAAATCGAAACGGGATCTTTAACAGAAAAAATGTACATTACTGGTCTAAGGAAAATCCACGTGTATTCAAAGAATCAAGACACCAATACCGTTTCGGATTTAATATGTGGGCTGGAATTTTGGGAACAAGAATAATAGGACCTTTTTTCTATCAACATAATTTAACATCTGAGCATTACCTGAATTTACTCCAAAATGACTTAGAGGAGGCTCTGGATAATTTACCTCTGGCAGAACAACGCGACACTTGGTTCCAGCAGGATGGTGCACCTGCACATAATTCAAGGGTAGTTAGAGAGTACATTTCAGCAAGATTTCCAGAAAAAAGTATCAGCACTTATTCTGTAACACCCTGGCCGGCGCGTTCCCCAGATTTAACCCCGCTTGATTTTTTCCTTTGGGGATATATCGAGAATTGTGTTTATAAGCAGAATTTTGAAACAGAAGAAGAGCTTAGACAACTAGTGCTTGCAGCCTTTCACAGCGTAACGCCACAAATGTTAACTAATGTCCTAAATAATACAGTTTTAAGATCCTATTTATGTTTGGAGAACGACGGAAATCACTTTGAACACCTTTTGGAAAATTAATTTTTAATGAGTTAATGTTAGTTTTATTTCAATTAATTAAAGTTTAATTATTATGGGTTCGGAATCAGTATTTTACAATGTTAAATAAATAATTAAAAATCTATTATGTAATTTTATTATTTTTTTTTAAATTCATAATGAAACTAAAAAGATTACGTTGTTACCTTCTACATCCATCATTTTCATTTTTTTAATTAAAAAAGCTGAAAAAGCATATGCAACACTCTAGGATCCAGGTCCGGACCCTGAAAATTTCATAAAGATGGTTAAAAAGGCTCGAAACGTAATTAAACAACATTGTCTGGTACATCATTGAATTAAGAATAGAAAATGCTCTCAAAATTTGACAATAAGAAATCAGGGCCGTATTAGAAAAAATGAAGTTGATGGTGTTTGCTTGGAAACGAAACGTCGTATAAAAAAAATTGCGATGTAATCTTTAAGTTCATAACAAGTTGCTGTGAGAGAGTTTTGTCAGTTTTGCTCTAACTTTAATAATAACGCCAAAGAAAAATAAAATCAAAAATCCAAAATATCAGTTTTTATTTAATATCTCAAAACTTACAAATATTACTAAAACTTTTTTATGCCATATTATTAGTCCTCTGATTGCGCAACTTTTTCCCCATTTAATCAAAGTTGTAGCTCTTACCATAACCGAGATCCCCATAGAGGCCCTCCTTATCTTGGGCACCCTGTATATGGTGAACTTTTTTGATAGTAAATAATTTTTAATGAAAATAATTTATTTTTGTTCTGTCTGCAACACATTCTTTCAATTGATCAAACATATATATACAGGGTGTTTCCTAACCTCTCTGAAAAAATGAAGGAGGTGAGTCCTCACCTTATTTTAAGATGAAAATATGGTATAGAAAATTTTCGCATGTCGCTTCGTTTTCGAAATACAGGGTGTTAAAAAATAAGTGTTGTATTTTTTTTTCATTTTATTAATTAATGCCAAACGATATTCTAATGATATTTGTTAAACATAAAGGATTAGAGTACTTTACTTTGTGTCAAATTTATATTTTACAATTAGTTCATTGGCGGGGATCTGGGTACCTTAATTTTTTAGTTACTTTTGGTATTTTTATCGTTATGTTGCGTCAAATGATACGAGTAGGCTTTGCTTCGTTCCATGGCAACCACATTTGTTTTCTCCGTAACATTTGTTTCCTGTTTAATATCTTTCAAATAATATCCTTTCGAATTGTTTTTTAATTTAATTGTACTACAACATACTTTTCATAATGGCTGAGTTTACCAATCAAGAAATGGCTCAAATTCATTTGATGTCCGGTTTGGCAAATGGAAATGCGCTAGAGGCGAGACGTTTATATGCAGAACGATTTCCTAAAAGACGAGTACCCTGTTTGAAAACATTTACAATATTGCACCTCAGATTAGAGGACAGGGAGCTTTGCAAAAAACAAAATAGGCGGCCGACCACTTACAGTTAGAACCGTACAACTTGAGGAAGAGGTCTTAAACATGGTGGAAGAATTTCCAGGCACTAGTACGAGGAAAATCGGGAACGAGTTGAATGTGAGTTACAAAACAGTATAAAGTGTCTTAAAGGACTATTTACTTTATCCTTATCACGTACAAAGCGTGCAAGCTTTGTTGCCTAGAGACTTTCCAGCTCGAGTTAATTTTTGTAACTGGTTTCAAGAAAATTCTTTAAGGTCATTTTTCGGCAAAAATACTATTTACAGATGAAGCGAATTTTTCCAGACAAGGCATCATAAATTTTCACAACAATCATATTTGGGCGGAAGATAATCCTCATGCTATCATCGAAGGACATCACCAGTATACATTTTCTTTTAATATTTGGACACGGATTATTGGAGATAGCTTAGTTGGACCGTATTTTTTTCCAAATCGACTGGTGATGTCTATTACAACTTCCTTATTCATTGGATTTTTATTCTTGGGGTCACCTTAAACAACTCGTTTATACTACTTCTATTGAAACTGAAGAAGACCTTCGACTGCTTATTATTGATGATTTTAATACGATTCTCGCCAGTCGCGAAATTTTCCAACACGTAGGAGACAATTTAACGCGTCGTGTACATGGGTGTTTACTGGTTCATGGAGGACATTTTCAGCAATTTATTTGACTTTTGTTCATGTGAGTTCATTATTAAAAGTTTTTAAATCAATTATTAAAATGATTATTATTGCTTCACTAATTTTTTTAACACCCTGTAATTCGAAAAAGATTCGACATGCGAAAAACTTTTATACCACATTTTCGTCTTAAAATAAGGTGAGGATTCACCTCCTTCACTTTTTCAAAGAGGTTAGGAAACACCCTTTATATTAGAAGTATTATTTTATATATATTTAGTTGATATATGATATAGAAAACCAGAAAAAAAAAGATGTTAGAAATATTTAAACACAATATTTTATAACATGTTGTTAATTGTTTAAAAGCGCCGAATGTCTTATATTACAGCTTAACTTCCCAGTAAACACAAGTTGGTTTTAAAAACGTACTTGGAACGTCTCTTTGCGACTTACTGGACGTTCCTTAAACGTACCGTAACGTTACAACACGTTCATGAAACGTTCCCTGTAGAGGCGGTGTCTACAAATGGAACGTTCCCTCAACGTCCCTATAGAGCTTTCCCGGAACGGTTTTGTAACGTTCCAGGAACGGTTTGGAAATATTTTTAGTTACCTCAACGTTTCCGTTCATAAACATGTTTGGAACGCCCATGCATCATTGACGTTCCAGACACTTCATAATATATGGGGGTTTTAGGGGCGAGGATTAATTTTACCCCTTGAGCATTTTTAAATGATGGTATTCATATTATAACATAAATATGTACATGAAGAAATTTCCAGGTATCCAATAACACACGAAAGTATAAAATTAAAGAAGAAAATTTTGAACTAAAACGTAATGGTCATCCTATAATGTAAAAAGTACAAGTATATATTTATATACAGTGGCGGCTCGTACATGAAGGGCTCTGGGGCGCCGCCCTCCCTGCTTCAAACGGAATTCCAAAAATACTTTACTTAAAAAACCCATAACGCAATGTAAGCAACCAATTAAAATAATTTAAACCAAATGTAGCGATATTCCAACGAGCAAATTATAACGAATTAGCATTTTCTATTTGCCTGGGCAAGATACCTAGACCTATCTATTCAGCCGGACGGCCGATTATTCGCCCGACTATCCAACGCGAATACTAAGTCGGTTGCCATGACTACGGAGGCGTGACGTCACCTACATATCGCAGTTCGAGTGCCTCGGATGGACTCCCAAATTTTCCGCCCGACAGCTGTTCATTCGGCATTCCGTCATTCGCGTTTTGTTTCGAGGCGATCTGTCGATTTGTTTTGACTTGATTATTTATGTTGTCGTTTGTCGTTTAATAAATTAAAATTTTAAAATGAAAGTCAGTGAGTTGCAGCAGCTTGTGTTTAGCTCTCTGAGCTTAAGTGAAAAACTTAATTTAAAAAATACAGGGCGGCCAGTACCAATGTTAAACATTGTACAAGTGCAATTACAATGTAAAAATAAGGCAAAGATACGGAGATTTTTCTGGCAATTTTACTTTTAGTTTTATTGACAAAACATGGAAATTTTTTTATTTTACAACAAATCGACAAATTTTCTCTTGACGAGTTTTTTTTACCTAGCTAATTTACTACTTTTCATCTCGGGCGTTTGACCTTGAAATGTGCAAAAATTTTCGCCTGCGGCGCTTTTTTTTTGCCCCTGCGCCCCTCTTGGCTCCAAACTCACGAGCCGCCACTGTTTATATATATATAATGCAAAGCAATATCGTCCGTAATTAAGAGGGCCAAGCACCTTCTTATAACTTCTGACAAATTGAACCCCCCTTGTTTCGCCAAAAAGTTAACCTAAAATAAACAATCATTAAACCTTGTTGTTTCCACCTGGGTATTATTATACTCTAGTATACCTAAATATTATTCTGTCGCATAAAATAAGAGTTTGCAAAATATATTACCATTTGCACATAATGTTCAATTGTTTCCAAAAACTGGTTTAATTTGTTTAAATCGTCGATACTATTTATAGGGTAGTTGATATCTGTTTTTGCTAAAATATCACTCGTCTCACTCTTCTTAGCCTCCCCTGGTTGAGTTAGCAGCTGTTCTACTTTTCCATTTAATTCTAGTAATAGATTCCTAATAACAAAAAGCGTTTTCTCGACATTTTTGCAGTTACATGGCTGATCTGAAAAGTAAAATTTACAGTTGTAGGCTCAGATGAACTCGACTGATAACTAGAGCTGTCATCAGGCTTAGATGCAGAGTCCGAAGATGAAAAATAGGCAATTTCCTTTGTAATTTTAGAAGCTTGTTGAAAGTTAGTGGTGGTGAACTCAAGTGCCACATTACAACTACTGTGAGAACAAGAGGGAAGCTCATTATCAAGCTGCTCATCATGCGATAAGCCCAAAGGGAAGGAATTTTTTTGGCGCTTGTATCTTACAGAAACCTTATTTAGTAATTTTCTTTTGGACTCTTGGTCCATTAGGTAAACTTTGGAATAGTAAAATCTATAAAATAAAACGCAACGACCTGGTTCTACCCTAAGTTAGGTTAAGTTAAAAATAAAAATAGGTATTAAATGCAGCAAGATATATTTGTACACATTTCAAGCACCAAACAATATAAGAAACACAAAAACCTGAACTAATGACTTGAAAAGCTTGAAAAACAACCGAATATTTTTTCTTTAAATGCTCTTCCCCATGCATAAGCACAAAAAACTAGTACGCTAATTTTAATTTCTCAATTATTCTTTGATACTTACCAATACGGTACGATATGGTCGATATCGAAATTAGTTAAGAACTAGTTAATTATTATAAACATAAAAACCAAGAAACACTAATCTTAATAAAAAACACAAACAGGAAACGAGAACCAGTGAACGAGGCAGCAGCAGACACAAGAAAGTAAGGTTAGTATTTTTTTTGCGAGAAAGCGTAGGGTAAAATGGCGGATTTCTTTCAAAGTGAAGTTAAGTTCGCACAAAACCTATTGGCTACCAGAGGGAGCCGCGTCACGTGATTATATTTTTAGAGTGATAACAGTACGTGTGGAGTAAAAAGAGTGGATCCTAAACGCAGGTTTAATTCGTCATGTTTATTTCATTACAAGACCAATTCACACCAATGTGTGTGTGTCTTCGTCTACTAGCATGTAAAAGCAAAGAACAAACATAGCCCCATACATTAGAGATAGGTTAGCACCACCTGTCGGTGTTGTTATATTATGAGGTTCAAATGACTGCTTTGTGTGCTTAGTTGAACCTGTGTTATCTGTCTCTCTCTTTTAGTATTCATTTTCACTCAGGTCCGCCAGTAATAATTTGATGTAAATTATAATAATAATTATTAATGTAAAATTGGGTGGATCTTGCATGCGCTTCACTAATACACTCGTACGGGTATTTATAATAAAAAAACAATATAATACATACTTAGTCTTTTTTTATTCCATGACGTAGACAAAATTAAAAAAAAACGTTGCAAAGCCGTTCCCGGAACGCACTCCTGGAACGTTCCTTAAACAGACGCTTGGGAACGTTCGGGAGACGTACCGTTAAGGGCTGGAACGTTCCGGACTTAATGGGACTTAAATAGAACGTTCCCGGGACGATGTGTGTTTATTGGGTTACCTATTTAAATAGAACTGTTTGTAAAACGGTCGTAAGATATGATAAATTTATACCTATAGCGCATATTCAATAAAGAATGTCCAATTTTAAGTGGCAATAGCAAATATCTTGAATCTTCAACTTCAAGGGACCAATACACATATGTTGGATTCGCGTGATGAAGTTAATGCTTTTCGTAAAAACTGGAATTGTGGAGCAGAAGTGTGAAGCAAAAAAACCTAGAAATGTTTGCAAATGTGGATGAATGCCTTAAAACTTACAAGGCTGAAGAACAACATGTGAAAGTTGTCTTTTTAACCATTGAAAATTATTTGACCGTGCTGACAAAGAGTTTTAAGAAGTATTTTCTTGCTGACTTCAACTTGATAAGTTACGAGTGGGTTAGGGACCCATTTTAAAATACTCCCGAAGGTCTTTCAACTGTTGAAGAAGAAATCTTTATAGACTTCACGGCAAGTGGCAAAATCAAAAGATAATTTAGTAATAAATCACTCTTTGAATTTTGGGCAGGGCTGGATGTTGCATTCTGCACTGAAAACGAGAGCATTTCATACACTATTTTTGTACATCTTTTTACATACATTTCTACCATCCTATCTCTGCGAAACCGGATTTTCTGCGATGGCTGTTTTTAAGACCGAATATAGATCTCAGCTAAATATAGAAAAAGAGCTTAGAGTGTCAATTTCTAATATTAAACCTTCTGTCAAAAAACTTTGCCCTGCAAGATAGGCCTAATGGAGTCACTAATAAGTTAATTATTAAATAAATACATTGTGCAGTACTTATACAATTCTCTCAGTTAATGAAACAAACTTTTTATTAATATTTTTCTTCTCATTTTTTCTCGCCCTCTTGTCCCCATTTAGTTTTAGCGCGCCCCACAAGTTAAGAAACGCTGTAGTGCGTAGTAAGTTGCGAAATTGCCAAGTATCTTCTAGATGGATTTATCATCTGTTGCCTGAACAGAAGTAAAACATTTCAATAAAGTGAGAAATATTATTTTTGTATGGTGCATCACAGTAGGTATTACATTTTAAAATTTTTTTAGCTTTGTGAATACACAAATAGGGTTTCTCTCAAAGGCGTTATTATAAATGGTTTTATCCACATTTCCTTGGTTTGCATTACTTTAACGTGATTTTAATTGCGAAATATCTCGTTTAGCCTAAATCTGATAGCACCAATGGATTTATCTGACCCAAAGAAATAGGAATCCGATAGAAAATTAATTTTTATCCGCTCTTATCTGATCTCTTCTCACTTAGGTATAGTTACTTACTGTATCAAGAAGGTCAGCCATTTTTAGCAAGTAGTACATATGAGTGAGATAAAGGAGTCTCATGCCCCAATAACTTCTGGAGTAGTCGACTTCAGAACACTTCCAATTGATAACATGTCTTGCGAGCCATCCCTAAAATTAAATAAAGAAAAAGAAAAACGTAGAATCTGAGTAGGTAGGTAGGTACTCTCAATCTAAGTATTATATTACAAAAATATATGTATTTGTGGTCCAATAAAGGTATAGAAATTTTGATTGAAATTTTTCGTTGAACTTCGCCAACTTAACTAGCTACGAAATAGTTTGGCCAGAATTCTTGACCTCGTATTTGGGAACGATTTTGACAACGTATCTTAAATACTCTGTAACATTCCGATGATTAAACTTGTTTGAGACACACGTCATATTTCTGTCGTGACCCAGTACAAAGTTAAAGTAAAAGCGTGGAACTCAATTCTATGAAATGTAATGTAACGTAATACTAATCTAAGCGGAAACGCCGCATTTGTGCTCAATTACTATGTTTTTATGTAACTACTAAATGCTAAAACAATGAGGAAAGTACATTATATTTACATGCAATATATTTGGCAATACCGCATATTACAGTATTGGCAACGTTGTGCATCCATAAAAATATAAGTTAAATCAAAACCTTATGTATAAAAAACACGGTCGGCGATTCTGTATCATTTCCTAACACGTAAATGTAAATATGATAAACGCCGCTTGCATAGTAACAGTGGATGTCTTTCTTATTGGTTGGCAACATTATTGTGACGTGAAATAAACCATCTTGGATTGTGACGTATCAGTACCTGATTGGTCAAGGTGTCGGTAGACGGTACGAAACGGACAATGTTTTGTCAACAGACTAGTGTCACGCTGATTTCTACAGAGAAAGGTTGCGCTCCGTGGAACGGTAAATCCTCTACGTAAAAATGGTCAAAAGTGATTCAAAGTAAAGTAAAGTGGAGTGTCACGCTGATTTCTACAGAGAAAGGTTGCGCTTCGTGAAACGACAAATCCTCTACGTAACAAGGTTGGAAAGTATTTGAACGTATTTGAAAGTACTTAAAAGTAGTAAAAAGTATTTAAGAAGAGTTAAGTGGTTGTTTGTCGAGTCTAAGTTAGAAATGTGTTAGTATATCATACCCATGCTAGGGTATAAAATGACAAAGTGATTGATTTGTTAATAAAAACCTGTGCAATAAAATTCAAAAGAAATTTTATTTTTGAGTTAAAGCAAAGTTTTGAACCAGTCGACAGGTTAAAGTATTTTGTGTCGTTCATTGTTACAAACGTGTTCGCGCACAAAACTTAATGCCTTCTATCCACCTATAATGATTATACTCCTCTACTCGAAGTCACAAAAGAAATAAGTCTTTATTAGTTCTTTTAGGCTAACTTTCATAAACTTAATTAACATTACAACCAAGCTGACTTGTCTTTTCTCTCTGAATTGGGTATAAATTAGTTCGTGCAGCAGTTTCATATTATTTTAAGCTATCGACCTATATGTTCCTTAAAAGCTGATGAAAAGTTGAAGAGTGAGAAGTACCCTAGATTGTTCGATTCTCAGCTTCGAAAACTCATTGCACAGAAAAATAAGCTTCATATTAAATTGAGGAGATCCGGGTTACAAGAAGACTATATCCTCTATTCTAACGCTCGCCATGAGGCTAAAATTCATACAGACCTATGCTATCTCATGTATGTAACCCAAACCGAACACTTAATACCAGAGGACGACAAACACTTCTGGTCATATCTTAAAAGGAACTCAAGTCTGCCGATCCTCATGAAGCTCGATAATCAAGAGTTCTTCGATCCTGATAATACCACCAATGCATTTTTACTCCTGCTACTCCGACCACTCTGGAGTTGATTTGAGTAACGGAAGCCCAGTGAAGTTTAGCAGTGTACTAGCTTCACATCATTTCACTATGGAAGAAATTACCCAGGAGGTCTCTAATTTCGACACTTTTAAGACATAAGGGCCGCATGGCATACCTCTTTTGTTACTGAAAAACTGTCATTCATTACTTATGCACTCCATTTCAAAAATCATCTGATAATGGATTTTTTTCTGATACTTGAAAATTCTCCAGCCTTGTTCCTGTATTCAAATCAGGGGACAGAAGCGACGCTGGGAATTATTGTGGAATATCTTTAACTTCCGCTATCCCGAAACTCTTTGAATCCAATTAGTATTACTGACGAAATCTTTTTAACTTACAAAAATCACATCATTGCTTAGCAACATGGTTTCTTTAGTGGTCGCTCAACTGCGACAAACCTGACTGTTCATCAGAGTTTCTTGGTTTCCTCGCTTGAAGCAAGTCATCAAGTTTATATTGACCTGTTAAAGGCTTTTTACAGTGTCTGTCATGCACTCCTTCTGGAAAGCTGTCTAATATTGGAATCGCTGGTGCGTAACTCAACCCAACATGCGGGTTAGCCTCCAAAGAGTTTCCGTCACTTTCTGGTGTCCCTCAAGGCTAACATATCGGACCCATCTTATTCTTACTATACAGGGGCGTTGGTATGTATAGAAACGGTCGATTATTTCTTAAAGTAAAACAGCTAGCAAAAAATATCGAAGACAAAAGTTTTAGGGTTTTTTGAAGTCTATCAGAATTTAAAAAAAATAAATATACATGATGGGTCGAAAAGCCGTAATGAAACAAAATTACTTTTTTTTTAATAGAACACTCTGCAACGCGTCTTTCGCTGTTATTAAAAATTATTTATTTATTTTTATTTTTTTTTTATCTAATTATAAAGTTTATTTAAATTAAATGAAATTTAAGTGAAGTCAAAATGAAGCCAAGCTGAGGTGAGAAGCTGAGGGACCGCGTGCAAATGCCCTAGCTCTATTGCCAGAGAGCAAGGGGGGTTTTAAATAGGGCGCCACCGTTTTGCAGCCAGGTCAAAACGGAAACCTTTAAGATCGTGCTGGGGCCTCACTCTCAGCTGGACTTCACAACTTAGGTAGAAAAAAAAAGCTAGGTAAAGAAAATCACAGGGAGAGCTGTATAAATAAAACAAACAGAATTAACTAAAATTAATGCTGGCTTTATTAAAAAAAATAGAAAAAATATATGGGGTTAGTATTAAACATAATAAACCTGTTAAGCAGTACACTACTGCTGATCGTGGGCTTCTTCCAAAGGGGAAAAAAGACGATGGCGCGTCGAGGGACATCAACAAGACGTCAGAATATAACATAAGAAAAAAAGAACAGGAAAAAAGAAGAATGGGGAAGAAGACGGAGAAGAAGAAAGACCCTATTAAAAAAAAGGAAAAGCATTAGCTGAGAGCTTATTAATAAAAAATTACCTAGTTCCTTTTCCCTTCGTACAATAAATTTATAATAAAGTAATAAAATTAAAATGGCAAAACCAACTAAGTGAAAATAAACAAAAGGAAAAAGGAACTATATAAAAAAAAATTAAAGCAACTATAAAAATGTTAAATTATAAGCAAGAATTAAATTTGAATTAAATTAATTTTGAAAAATGTAAATAAAAATAATTAAAGTCACAAATGAAGTTTTGGTTTGAGATAAAAAAAATAAATTTATAAAATTATATTCAGGGACGTTAGTATAGTGATCAACTATTTTAATTAAGCTTGAAGAGCCAAAAACTTAAAATAAAATTAATTTATCAAGCCAGCACGTACTCCTATGTACTAAGGTTACATCATAAAATAAAAAAAACCAATTATGTAAACACATAAGGAAAATATAAAACATTTAGCACAAGTAATGTCAACATATTAGTTATCAAGCAGCAGACATACTAAAAAACATAATTACATAATCAGGATATGCCGCTATTAAAAGGAGAGCTCATCAGAGTCTAGTGTTACTATTTAAAATAAACAATACAAACTAAAAATGTCCAATAATAATTATAATAATAATGATTAACACTAAAACATCTCAAATTTAATCAAATAATTTATTCGATGAGGAGCGAATGCTGTATAACCACATTGTTTAAGTTACTTTACGTCTGTAGACATTAAAAGATTTACATTGTATCAATAGGCAATAGCCTGAAAGTGTGCTTGTTAATCTCAACGATAAAGTATGTGTGATTTGATTTTGACACACTTAATAATATTTTATATTTCGGGCACACCCTGAACTGTATGAATTAAGATACCATGTCACACTGGCCTTTAAGCAAACTTGTGCTATATAAAACAGATATGTAAACAACGAGGCAAATTGGACCCCTTTATAAAAGAATTAACAAAACACAAAAAAAAACACTTGTGTTGTAATAAGATAGTTAACTAAAAATTCCAAGGTCATGACCCCTTGATAACTTTTCATTAGACTTCAAAAATAATTACATACAAATTGACAGTACACCAGCAACTGAAAGAAAATATGAATCTCTATTTAAATACTTGTCTCGAACTACTCTAGGAGTCCAATTGCCTCATAAAAAAAAATTAAAAGGTGTCAAGAAATATTTACTCAGCAAACGAAGTCAATTATACTCGGTCATAAGTACGAAAGGCACATTTATCTGACAAAGCATGTGGTGTTAAGTTATGGCGATTTGGAAGCAATATACAGGGAAAAATAGGAAAGAAAAATGAATTACGCTTACCCAACGGGAGCTGTAGGGTCTTTAAAATTGAAATTGGGGGTCTCAACGGTGATGGATGCTCCTGATGGTCAGCCCTTTACGGTCCTAGTGACCCGACTTAACTAAAAGAGAGCCCCAGAAGGTGTTTCAGGAGAACAGTTGAAAAATCGACAATGAAACGGCATGGTATATAAAAAAAAATTCACCTTCAACAGCGAAAAGACAACTTAAATCCCACGTCGGTGGTTCCTTGGTCGCCCACGGTAAACCTACGCCAATAATACACCACGTCTTACAGAATTACCGTAGAGGCGACGGAAAATATGGTCTTCAAATCCTATATCCCGCAAGGATGATTCAGAAAATCCTGGATTTGAAGCCGGTTGCTTGTTTCGCTGCTAGAAGTCAAGTGAGGTCACTGAAGAATTTCAGGTTAAAGTTAAAAAATGTGCAGTTAACAGGATGTGAGAGAGAAGAGAAACGCCAGAGAGAGGTGGAGAGAGACCAGTTCACACACTGGCGGCGACACAGAATGAAGTCTTCAGAGCCATGCCCATTCATTTGCAGATACTCCAAGCAAGAGAACTAAAATAGATGTACCCAAATTTAGTTTTACATAAGAAGTCAATTCGTAATCTCTGCAATCCATTATAAATTATTTAAAGAAAACCCAAGTCCCAAAATATCCTTGCCATTCGAGAAGCAAACGGTCGTTAAAGTTATGACCAACACATGTATCAGAAGAAGAATATTAACCTAGAAAATTCATTAACCGATCTGACAGGTGAAGATGAAAATTGTAAACAAGGGAAATTTTTTGAAATACATAATAAAATACTAAAATAAGTCTCGGATAGTGTATTCCAGGGAGATATGTGATTTAAAACAGGGAGATAATGTAGCCCTGCTTTGTCAAAGACAACGAAAACAGAGGCCGTTGACCTTAGGTACGTATCTACTTTTATACAGGGAACCAAACATCGTTTTAAAAAGGCAAAATACAATTTTTAAAAGACACAATACAAGTCAGACATGTGATATGAGGCATTAGATCATATTAATTCATTTGTGACAAAATCGGATTGTCACAATATCTTAGAATATTTTTGGATTCTACATAAAATTACAATTATTTTTTAATAAGTATATTATAAGTCTAAACCTAATAGTTTCCGAGATATGAACTTTTCAAAAATTACATTTTTGAACTTTGTCAGATTCTAGCTTTCTAATGTTATGCCATAGAGCAAAATGACTTCCATGTCCCTATCTTACTTTTTATCTTCCCAAAAATATCAACTTTCGGTTAAACCGGAAGTACTATATTTCCGGCTTTTAAGTTACATCCGGTTTAACCGGAAGTTGGCACCAGCAGGAAGATAATAAAAAAACTAATATATTATGTAAGAAATGTAAGCCGTTTTACTCTAAGACGTACCGTTAGAAAGCTAGAGGCTGTCAAAGTTCAAAAATGTAATTTTTCAATAGTCGATATCTCGGAAACTATTAGGTTTAGACCTATCAGGTATTTATTAAAAAATAATTGTAATTTAATGTAAAAATTATGTTTCCATACATACCAACGACCCTGTATATAAAATAAATGACGTAATATCTTGTTTTGATGGGTCTGAGTGTCTGGTGTACGCTGATGACCTAGAGTTCTACTCCCGAGTTTCCGATGACAACTATCTGCATTCGGATTTGGACAGGTTGATTGTCTGGTGAAAATCAAACCTTCACAGCTTAATGTTAGCAAGTGTAAGGTCCTCTGATTTTACAAAGGCAATTCTCCGACAGATTTTACCTACGAGGTGGAGAACACCAATCTGGATATTGTCTTACACTTCAATGATCTTGGCGTCATCTTCGACAATAATCCTTCCTTCATCATTCATGTGGACAGCATTTTGAAAAGTTTTAGATTGCTTGGTTTCATAAAGCGACACACTGGACAAATTTACGACATAATGGCACTTATGACTCTATATAATGGACTAGTTCGATTGATACTTTAATATTGTTTCATTGTGTAGAGTCTCAATTATTAATGCCACATCAGTAGAAACGAACGTGTTCAAAATAAATTTGCTAAATATCTTCTATTCAAACTCATTCAAAAGTTTCCCTATCAAAACCTTTCATATAAAGCAAGAGTTCTCCTTTGTGGCATTGAGCCTAGAACACCGTCAAAGAAAGTCTTTGCTTGTCTTGCTGTAGAAACCATTTGCTGTAATGTCTTGCTAGAGTCTGTCTTGTTTTGTTCCGATGAAACGCACCAGGCAGGAGCAATGTTTTTCCAGAGAACTCATCGAACTAACTACGGACGTTACGGAATCATAATACTTAGTTCTCACACTGTGAAATATTTAGGCTTAACGTTTGTTCCATAAAAAATATATAACCCGAGCTGAACACTCTTCATTTTAAGTTATTTTAATCTGTAATTTTGTTTTATATAAACGTTGTGTAATTCGCAGTACCAATTTTTGTTTCATTTTAGGACTTTAGGCATACCATTTGAAATGTTTTTACTCCATAATGTATTAATATAAAATATATAATAAATAAATAAAAAATTAAATTTCTATACTGGAATTTCATTTATATGGTCACTTAATAAAAACTGTATTTCAAGAAAATATTTTCGCATCTACAGGTTGGCCGAAGGATTGTGATAACAAATGTGATATTTTTTGAAATGAGGCACCTTATATTTGTTTGCCTTTGTAGGTACGTATTAGTGTTCTTACTATTTGCCTAAAGTTTTATTTGATTTGCTTTAGTAGTTTTAGAGCAATTAATTAAAAACTAAAAAAAAATGTTTTGCGGTCCTTACATGTAAAATAAAAAAAAGTACCTAAAAGTATCTATCTAACCACGGTATTGTGTGAGATTTACTGCAAGAGTCTAGAGTAAGCAGATAAGTTATTTTCAGCCATTTTTGAAATAATAATAATTTTATCTAATTCGCTTAAGAACCTAGTTTAAAGGCGCGTTTCCATTTAGTCGACTTTGTCCATCGGCAAGACTGATCGGCTTTTGCTATTCGGTATACCACGATGGAATGTCCTGTTTCCACATGTTCGGCTTAGCACGGCATTTAAAAAATCATTTCAAATCATCAGTGTAAGCAGAATGGTCGATGCCGAGAATGTTCTTCTTGCCTTCGCGACGTTGGCCTCGTGGCTCAATAAGAAAAATCCGGAAAAAATACTCGACTCTGGGTCAACTAAGTCTAGCTATTAGTACATAATAACAGTCACATAATATCCATAACAACAATTGTTCTCACAATAGTATATCCTTAGAAGTTATCTTGTCGTTATACCTAGATATCAGGACATTCATAATTTACCTTAATGATTTAATAAAAGATGATATTCATTAAATCTAGGTTACAGATGTAATGGCAAATTTAAAACACCTATTTCTTCCAAAGACGCACTTATTCTCTCTCTCTGTATCTCCGTTAAGGGGCACTTAAGGAACGTTATGACAAATTAGGGTTATTTTGACCTCCCCCATACGCTCCCGAGAGTATGCCATATACATACCGGACGCCCTGTATATATTTTAACTGTAACAATTTATTGTTAAACTGCCTTTAGGGCTAGACAGAAAATACAACTTTTAGACTCATATCACCTTCCTGGGCTTATTTTAACAACAACCACTTACAGCATGTACAATATAAAGGTTGGCTATAACTTGAGCGATATTATATGCTATCATAACATATTTCAGGTTCAAAGGTTCCCTGTTCTTCATATATTCTGGTCCCCACTTGAATACAAATCTCAACCATAGAGCGAGAATAGCTATTGTTGGAAGTGGTGAACTCATCAGAAGCAGTCCTTCCGTTCTTGGATCTAGTAAAATTAAATTATTTGAATCCATTTATATTAATTTAAAAAAAACTACTGACACACCAAAGCTATTCTTAAAATTATAATTCTAGATACTTACCATACAGGGTCAGAAATGAAATCTTCATCATATAAAAATAATTCGTAATAATGAAATTCAACATAATTTGATAAAAAATGTACGAATTGAACGGTATGCTGGAACAACGTTGTAACCGCCAATTAGTGCGAAAACGGGTTTACCATGGAACAATTGGAACCCAATTTCACTCTGAATAGCTTTTGCTATATTTGTCGGATTTCGGTGGTATTTTCTGTGAATATTAAAGGGGCCTTTCCTTAATTGTTCAAACAATATCCAATAACTATGTACAGGGGGAGCCAAGTAATAAGAAATATTTGTAATCATTGCCTTTTGGGCTGTTGCAAAATTAAATGGTTTACTCTAAAACTACAAAAATAATTTGAAATTATTAAGAGACTATCGGAAAAGAGGCTCTGAAAAAATTGTTCTAGAAACTTTAGGTTTTGTATTAAAAACGTATTTTTTTACGAAAACTGTATTAAATAATATTACTATTCAGCTTTATTAAATGTCAAATTAACAGAGCAAAAGTGTAATAAAAAAAAAATATTTTTCAATAAGTTTACAAGAAATTATTGTGAATATGACCACCTTGATTATCTACAACAGCTTGAAGTCTTCGGCGCCATTGTCCAATTGAGTTATTAATAATTTCTTGATTATATTGTTGCCAACAGTAGACTATTCTCTCTTTAAGCTGACCAATCATATTAATCCGAGTATTTTCATGAACTTTTCCCTCTAATGTTCCCCAAATGTTATAGTCGACGGGTTTTAACTCCGGGCTATTTGGAGGCCCCATGTTTGGTTCAATAAAATCAGGACAATTTTCCTGCAGGTATCTTACAGTACTTCTTGACGTATGGCTTGGAGAGCCATCTTGCTGGAATGTGTAGTTGTCGCTAACTATTTCTATTTCTCGAAGCATACCTTCTAAAATGTCCCGCTGATAAACTTCGGAATTAATTTTTACTCCAGAGCCAATAAAATAAATTTCAGTTTTTCCTAGCATCGATACAGCCAGAGAAACCATAACTGACTTAGAAAAATGATCTCTGGGAACCAAAAGATGTTCCAGTGGTATCTCCGATTTTCTTTGTACATTAGAATATACTCTGCTTTTCTGAGAATTTATCGGCTGGCGCAAAGAAAAAACTTTTTCATCTGAGAACCAAATTCTTTCAATATTATCGCGTCGTCTAAATCTTCTTAACAATGCTTGACATCTTTCTACTCTTTTATTCTTAACATCATTTGAAAATTTGTGACAGTATATTTTTTTAAAGGGTCGATACTTTAAATCAATTTTAATAATTCTTCTTACCGATGATCTTTTAATAGTAGTCGTTTTTGTTATTTTTCTTGAACTTATCGTATTACCGAGTTCGACAGCATTAAGAATTGCCCTAACTCTTTCAACGTTTTCGATACTTCTACCAGTCTTCTTTCTTCCTCTTCCAGGCTTCATTTGGAATGAACCATTGGTCTCGAGTAAATGCCGTAGAAAAGAACTAACGGTACTTAATTTCCAATTACGCTCTGGGTAACTTTTAGTAATCCTTTTTGCACCATAACCTTTGACTCTTAGAGATGAAATTAAGATTTTGAAATAAATTTAACACACTGCCAAGTTACTAATATTTACATACTGTTGTCAAGGGATCCAACGGCTATTTTTCTTTTGTTTCATAGGTAACTCGACATCCAATTATTTACGTATTTTTGCTCTGTTAACTTGATATTTAATAAAGCTGTATGGTAATATTATTTAATAAAGTTTCGAAAGAAAAAACGTTTTTAATACAAAACCTAAAGTTTCTAGAACAATTTTTTCAGAGCCTCTTTTCCGATAGTCTCTTAATAATTTCAAATAATTTTTGTAGTTTTAGAGTAAACCATTTAATTTCGCAACAGCCCCAAAGGCAATAATTACAAATATTTCTTGTTACTTGGCTCCCCCCGTACATAGTGATTGGATATGTGTTCTACAATTAAGGAAAGGCCCCTTTAATATTCACACAAAATAACACCAAAATCCGACAAATATAGCAAAAGTTATTCAGAGTGAAATTGGGTTCCAAATAAATTTGGCCCACAGTGTATATCACCGACATAATATACGGACAAGATGGTAGAGGTATAAGAAGCGTCTACGGGTATTTTATGGTGTTATTGAAACCAGTCGAATTGCATATTTCGGAGTAACAACGTTGTATGTAAAACGTTTAATTAAAGAATTAATTTATTTAGAATTTAATTAGAATTAAATATAAGAATAAAATGAATCGACATCAAAACCATCCTATTCACGCCGGACAGGCCGGATGAGATCGGATATCTCGTAGGATGAAGGTGCCGTTTCACACTCCCCAGTCGGTAGACCGCACGATTAAAAACCGTACGGTCGATGACCGGTTCAAGATGGCCTCTGATACGCCGACGAACCGTAAAAAATAGTAAATAAAAAAAAAAAAAAACTTCATTTTCCAAAAACAATAAATTTGGCGCTTACACCGTTGTTCCAGCATACCATTCAATTGACTTAATTATAAAATTAAATCAAATGGGTTTCAAAACTCATTAATTATTATAACTACAACTGCGCCATTAGCACCACTAATTTTTGATTCGAACATTCTCGTTTTGTTTTATTGTCAAAAAATAGACAAACAAATACAAAAGAAATACACGCTTATACTTCAAGTCTAAAATTTCTGTCAGTCACTCATCACTAGCATATAGGCAGGTCCAGGTTGTGCGACGTCGGTGAAATTTATTCTAGTGACGTGTGTATTTCTAAAAATATTAAATGAGTTTCGTGGGAAAGTCATATAATATTTTATAAATTAAATTTATTTTATTAACCCTTAAAACCTGATTCCATAAGACGACGGACTTTTTTACTTCAGTCCTTGAGAAAATCCATCCATAAATTGAAAAATTTAAAAATAGCTCAATCAAATAAGAGAAAATATACAGGGTATCCCATTTAAAAAATCATATGTTTGCTTTAAATCTAGAAAAGTAAGACTCCCAAAAAAAAAAGTAAGGACGTCACTGAATTCTACTTAAAAACTCTCTTAGAAACAATTTTGGATGTTTTAATAAGTTAAAGGATGACCGAAATACAGCGAGTGGTCAAAAAGCAAACATTTTCGATAACACCCTGTAGCTTCAAGACTAAGAAAGTTATGAATTCTGTTTGCGGCATCTTTTGTTTTACGAAAAGGTAGCGCAGTAATGTAAATACTGCACGTCTCTATCTTTACTAGTTACCGAGATACCCTGCAATTACATCGAGAAGTGGACACCCTGTACAATATTCTTATTCTGTCGCTTCCTAGATTTGTTTATTGATAATAATAATAATTATAATAATAATGACTTTATTGTTAAAAGCAGCAGGCTTCTTACAAAGGGCGAAGTTGAAGCAAGCTTCCTCACTTAACCCAAGATATAAATACAAAAATTTATCTCTTGCACTAGTTGTATCAAAAGGAAAGATATAATAACTACATAACTAAATACTATTACAGAGCAGCACAATAACACGAGATTAAGTTAATCAATGAAATAAAGTTAAGTATTGATAATTGATAAGGTGGTACATATCGAATAGCTGATACACAGTCATCCTTATTAACAACATAGACAGCCGGACTCAGGAAAGATTAGATTAGATTATTACGCATGCTGACAGATCCGCGGTATTAACCGGCGGATGGCATTTTTGAATATTTGAGGGGGGCACATTCCAGGTTAACTGTGACTTTATTATAGTTCAGAGCTATTTGATATCTGAATGATCTTTCAAATAGAGTGGAGTTATAGTGAGTTTATGTCTCAGATCTAGAGCATGAGCGTCGTATCTAAATTATTTTTTGATATAAATATCCTGGCTCTTTTTATAAATTATTTTATTATATAAAATTAAACTATAAAACATACGCCTTTCACTCATATTCAGCCATTCGATTTTTCTCAGGCCATCTTACAGGTTCATGTGTTCCAATCCAGCGGCCAGGAAATATATTGTTAAGATATGCTCTTACAATTTGAGCATTGTGAGCGGGAGCTCCGTCCTGTTGCAAATATAAGCTATTAAGATGAGCTAGGGGCACATTCTCTACTATTTCGGGCACAATGTTTTCCAAAATTTCTAAATATTTATTTGCAGTAAGACCGCCTTCAAATATATTATATAAAATTTTACTTCCCAGTATGAAGCATGAAACGCTAAACCGAAATCTGCCTTGCCGTTCCATTGGAAATAAACTTACCGACAAAAAAAACCGGCACCTAAATTTTTTTGATAATTTCAATACGGCATAACTTTTTTATTTTTGACTTTATTGCAATGATTTTTTCGCTAGGCGATAGATCTATTCATTAAAATTACGCTGCAGTTTGTTCTGATGTAATTTTGGTTGCTTAAATGTTTATATACCAGGGAAAGTCAAAATGATGTTTTTAGTCGGAAGTTTAAAACGTCCTGTGGAAAAAACACGCCAGAGAACTTAATGCTTAAACATGAGTTACGATAAAGCTGGATGTATTCCTAGCTTTTTGTTTTTTGAATCATCTGGTTATCTTGTTTCGTGTACGAGCTACACATTTTTAATTGAAACGATGCATTTTTTCAATGTCAATAAAAATAATCAACGTAAAATAATCAAGTTAGCTAGTGGTTACTTTATTAGATTATTTTGTCAGTGACATTGTCAATATTAAAATTGTAATTAAAATGGTGTTAACCACTGCAGACGTGGGTAAAATCATGGCTTTAATAGAAGATGGTCGAAATAAAAGTTATGTTGCCCGTACTTTACGAATTGCGCGATCTACGGTACAAGATGCTTGGAATAGGTATCTCGAGACGGGAAATCATACCAGAAGGCCAGGGTCTGGAAGAAAAAAATCAACCGCCTTAGCCGACAACCGTTTCATATTGCTAAAATCATTAAGGGATCGAAGAGCTACCGCCACTTCACTAAAACATGACCTACAGCAGGTACGTGGAAAGAACGTTAATGAAGTAACCATAAGAAGACGGTAAAAGGAAGCTGGGCTTAATTCCCGCAGACCTGCTGTAGCGCCTCGATTGCTTCCTCACCATCGTCAGAATCGACTTAGATTTGCAAGGCAGCATGTTATTTGGACAGAAGAAGAATGGCGGAACGTATTGTTCATGGACGAATCAAGAGTTAGTCTTCGATCGCCAGATGGGCGTGAGCGGGTTTACCGGAGACGTAATGAACGGTTTGCTGACTGTACAATATCGGAGCGACTTTCGTTCTATGTTCTATCTCTGATGATTTGGGCGGAAATTTCTAGAGAAGGAGAAGGTGGTACAAACCTTATATTTGTGGAAAATGGTGCCCATAGATATATTGAAGAGATACTACAGGAAGCTGTTATTCCATTTACCACTTTCATTGGAGCAGTGTTTATACTCATGCAAGATAACGCCCGACCACATGTTGCGCATGTAGTAAATGAGTTTTTGGATGAAGTTGGAATTCGAAGGTTAGAATGGCCACCCTGTAGCCCAGATCTCAACCCAATTAAGCATCTTTGGGATGAATTAAAAAGACGTGTTCGTCATCGTCCCAACAAACCTACAACTTTACCAGAGCTCAGGTTAGCATTGAAGAATGAAAAATATGAAGCAATTCCTCAAGAAAAAATAATCTCTCTAATTGATTCCATGCCACGAAGAATGTAAGCTGTCATTGCGGCTAGTGGTGGACACACCCGTTATTAACATTTTATTTTAATTTTAAGTGCTCCAATGACAACTTTTAATGTTTGAATTAAAAAATGTTTTTAAATGCAGTTTCAATTAAAAATGCGTAGATCGTACAAGAAACAAGATAACCAGATGATTCAAAAAACAAAATGCTAGGAATACATCCAGCTTTATCGCAAATAATGTTTAAATAAGGTTTTCTGGCGTGTTTTTTCCACAGGACAATTTAAACTTCCGACTAAAAACATCATTTTGACTTACCTTGGTATATAAACATTTAAGCAACCAAAATTGCATCAGAACAAACCGTCACCCCAAAATTGGTTTGTTCAATGTCCACTTTTGTGTTTTGTCAGAAAAGGGCGATGAAACAGAAATGTTGATATTTACTTAATTTTACAAAAATAACAAACTTGTTATTAAATTACATTAATATACATTTACTTTCACCTCTTTTCTTAATTTTTTTTCGAATTTTGTTGTATATAACATATAATATTAGACTTTTTTAAATTGGATATTGGACAATATCAACATTTAGACTTTTAATGTATCTCACGAACTGGATATTGAACAAAACGAAAGGATATGGAACAATCCAATTCTTAAAAGTTAAATAAAATTAATTCGGAGTATTGTAGATCATTGTTGATTTAATAGCTTACTACTACTACTACTACGGGGAACTAACACACAACATGTAAAATATTTATTTGTTAATTATTTATAAGTTATAAACAAAGAAACTATAACCCAAACTAAATAACTAAATATAATTCTTAATTTTGATGGTATTGATAACTGAATTGTAAAACTGTTTATCCGATCCTTCTTCCATATACTTTATCATTTCTTTTAGGTCTTTTGCTTTTCTTGCGGTTGTATTACGTTCCTCTCGTAGGACAGGCATTACCACCTGCAGTATATCATGCTCTGGAGTTTCGGGTTCTGTACTACCCTTGTTCCTTTTTACAGTACGTGGGGTTCTTTGCCTGAGCAACGTTTCTTCGGAAAACTCATGTGGAAATCTATTCTTGAAATGTAATTTTAACGACTTATTGTATATAATATGTTTGATTTTAGTGAATGGTATACTACTAAATTTGAATTGCGAGCTTCTCGACTTATAATTTAAGAAGTCCTTAATTCTCATTTGGAGAACCTTGAACTTATTTTTCTTTGAACGAATGTTCATCAGCATTCTTATCAATCAATCAAATGTCAAAACTGCAACATCATCATCATCATCATTTCTTTCCCTGTCCAAATTCCTCTCTCGTCGTCCTTCATCTTTCTTTTGTAAATGTTCGGTATGGAGATCCTGTTGTTTTTCAGAAGGGTTTAATAAAACTTTAAATGCTTCACATTTGTCACAAAGATCCTTCTTTGGGCGAAAAAATGACAAGTTAAATTCAGTATTGAACACCTTACTGTAAATACCTTGACTTACTGGGATATTATGTTTAGCCCTATATAAATCGTTCATTTTGGTGACATTTAAATTAACTTCTAAGTATTCTTTTTGTGAATTAGCACGACAGTAGTGCGAATTTACGGTTGGGAATGACCTAATATGGTTTCGAACTTCTTCTAACTTTTCCGGATGGGTAACCCGTTTAGTATTTTTTCCTTTTATCGGAGATCGTGGAACGTTTGTTACGTCATTCTGTACTTTTTTATAAAAATAGTAAACTCGTTGTTGACTAATATTCAGGGTGTTGCAGAAAAATTCTTTACATACTCGATGTTTTTCAAAATTAAATTCGAAGTAATACTGAAACACATTTTGATTTCGGCTGACTTCTTTTTTTGTGCGTTTACGAAGTGGCTGAACTTTACTCACGTATTTACTAAAGAAGTGAGATTTTTTTGAATCGGTTAAGTTCCAAAATTGGCTGTGAATGTTCTTTCGATTTTCCTCGCAAAATTTTTCTGTACATTTAAAAGTGCACTTCGGTCTACAAGTTTTCTTTTTAATTTCTCTTTTTTCCATGACTTTCCCTTTTATGTTGGTGTACTCTTTTCCATGTTCTCATTTATTTTTGTTCTCCTCTACTTGAATCGATTGGTCATTTTCTAAAATAAACATTTTGTTGATAACATGAGATATGCTATTATCTACATTTTCACTTACGAATAGGAACAACTTCTTGTAAATTTTCGCTGCGATTTTCTTCTTTTTCAATGGTATGCATATTATTACCATCAACAGCATTGACATCTACGTGGACGCTGTCATTTATTTCATGCGTTTCATCGAGGGGAAGTATAATTATATCGCTAACACAAGTTGCAATGTAAGGGTTATCTAAAACACAACAAATTGTAGATGGATTCACAACAAACATATTAATATCTCACCTGTAGCCTTTACTAATAGATCATGCGAAAGGTTTATTTCATTGTTATTATCAGAAGGGCTTTCCAACGCTGTATTAAAAAGATTTTTTCGCACAGAGTTTAGTTGTTGAGAATGATTAATATTGGCAATTATTCTTGATTCCGATATTGGAGAATCTATGTCTATTTCATCAAGTATGCTAAAAGTATAATAACGTTTAAATACAAAGTTCTAAGCCGCACATTTATGCCTAAAAAATGTTAAAAGTAACATCAGGATTGATCTAGGTACCTACCGTCTCAAATTGTCGTCCATTTCTGGCTCCGGTGAGCTCGAATAGGTTGGACTTTTTCTCATTTCACCCATTTTTTATAATTAAAATTAGTAATTTATATTTTAACTGTGAAAAACACGGTTCTTTATACGACACAAACTAACTAACGTCTTGACGATTCGAGTTTGCTGTACTTTTGTTTTCGGACTGTCAAAATATTAATCACGTGATGTGCAACGTAGCTCCAATTGGTTAGAATGGATATTGAACAAAGCAATACTAACTTATGGTAGAACTTTTCTTATATTAGTATTGGAGTGTTCAACATCCGGATATTGAATATCTAGACACCGTATTTTAATATTCTTGCTGGATGTTGAACAAATAAATACTGAAAACATCTTTTTGGTGGGATTAGTCTCTTTTTTGTTGTGGTGTATTGAACAAGCCAATTTTAACTTAAATTTTGGTGTATATAACTCAATATCCCCAAAAGTGGACATTGAACAAACCAATTTTGGGGTGACGAAACTGCAGCGTAATTTCAATGAATAGATCTATCGCCCAGCGAAAAATCATTGCAATAAAGTCAAAAATAAAAAAGTTATGCCGTATTGAAATTATTAAAAAAATTTAGGTGCCGGTTTTTTTTGTCGGTGAGTTTATAACATGTTGATTTTCCTGGCACCAAAACCTAGTATTTTGCCGATTAAATATACCGGCACTGGTAAAACGACTCTCATCAGACCATATAATCGTTCTTTCAAAATGATTTTCTCTATTTACATTTTGTAAATACCAATTAGGGTGCGTTTATGTTGGAGCTGCGATAAACGATAAGAGCGGCGATACTAGCGAAGCAAAGAAAATTATTTCATTATTTTATATGCAGGTGTTTATATTGGAGCGACGCGTCGAGACACGCTTGGCAGGCGAGCAACGATAAGAGCAGCGCTAATTGTTTTGTCTATTTTCTTTGCTTTTATATCAAGTGTGGTCAACATGGATATCGATAATTTAATAAGTGAAATATTTATTAGATCCGCCTTGTGGGACCAAACAAATAAAAACCACCACAATAAGTAGAAATTTTATTTATGAAATAGTAAATACATAGGTATGTAGGTAGGTATTAAAATAATAGGGAAATGAAAGAAAAATTTATCAGTTAAGTATTTAAACGGCATTGCGACAAAGATACGTTTTAAATAGATTACGAATATTTTCAGCAGCTTGATTTGGTCTTCCCATATTATCTGGTCTGATATTATTTCTTGGTTTGGTTAGGTTTGGTTCTTGAAGATGATGCTCAATACCTTCTCTGTCGATAATAATGTTATGTAGCAAACAAATACACTTAACAATATGATCAGCGACATCTGGACATGTTTGTATCGCGGTTCCTAAAATTCTCCACTTGGAATATAGTATGCCAAAAGCACATTAGTAGAGGAAAACGGAGAGAGCGAGGCCAGGTGGTGCTGGTGGTGCAACTAACCCAGGTGGTGCAGGTGGTGCGTTTTACGATCTAACCCAAGTGGTTCGGTGGTGCGTTTTATGATCTAACCCGGGTGGTTCGGTGGTGCGTTTTATAACCTAACCCGGGTGGTTCGGTGGTGCTGTTTACAAAATAACCCGAAATTAAACCCGACTTTTTACGACCTAACCCGGATGCTTTCGCGAGGCGGCTTCTCATCTAACCCTAATTTGAACCTGAATATTTATGATCTGACCCGAGATAAAACCCGACTTTTTACGACCTAACCCGGATGCTTTCGCGAGGCGGCTTCTCATCTAACCCTAATTTGAACCTGAATATTTATGATCTGACCCGAGATAAAACCAGACTTTTTATGATTTAACCTTAGTGAAACGCCGCTGCTAAAGCGGGATAATTAAATCCCAATTTTTATAAGCCATCCTTAAACCCAACTTTTTACGATCCGACCTAAGCCATCCTTAAACCAGACTTTTTATTATTTTCCCTTAGTTGAAACGCCGCTGTTAAAGCGGTATAGTAAAAAACATTATTTATATTTTCTATCTTAGTGAAACGCCGCTGGTGGGTAGTAAAGCGAAATAAAACCCTAATTTATATGGTCTAACAAGATAAGTATATTAAGGCGGCACATTTGTCACCCCGCAATAATTATTTATACCTAAATAACCCTCTCAAACCCTCTGCCGACTCGATTTAAAAAGAAAGGGACATAAACCTTTATTTATTATTCCGAAGGACCCTCATTAAAATTCAGTAGCATATCTAATAATTGATTCCAATTTTTGCACCACTTATATAAAATACAATAAAATAATTACCATCTAGAACCATTAACTAGAGATTTCTTTGTACTGGAAATGGATAAATTATAGGACTATCTTGTAATGAGAACAGAGTAATAAAAAGTAAATAAAACTTAAATACGTATAAAATACCAAGCAGGTATAGGTACTATACAACTTGTGTTCGCCATCAGGTAAAAGCCCTCATAATGCTTTTATAAAAATTTCGGATAATATCATAATATAAGTAAATAGGCTACAATTTCAGGAAAAAAGTAAAAAAAATTAATTCACAGTGTAAAATTGTAGTTAAATGGATTGTAAATACGAAATAATATAAAAAGCTACCTTTTGTTTGCGATGATGTATGCACAATAACTCTATATTATTCGGTCCTTAAACTGAAAATACCCACTAGATAGGTATCATAAGCTGTATTTGTCATCAGGTAGAACCCCCAATAAAATGATGAATATCAGGCGTAGGCAACAATAAGCAAATCACGTTGGTTTTTTAATTTATTATTAATCTGGCTAACTTAAGAAACTCACAATATAACGACCATCCAAAAAAATCATAATACATTACTGGGTGTGAAAGCAATTGCGCTGCAAAATATAGTGTATACCGACTCTGAGGTAGTTAATTAAAATCCCAATTAGCGCTAAAAAAAAAATCAATTAGATATTTACTTTAGATATTTTAATAAAAAAATTCAATATTCTCACCAACATTTAACTTTTGAAATTAGCATAACAAATCCTTTACAATGAATTAAACAAACGCATACATAATTTTAAAATCTCATAATAAGAATATAAGCTAAAATCTAACAAGTTTCGACAAGTTGAAACTTGTCAGTTTACATCTGTAGAGAATACCCAACTCTCGAATCATAAAAAAATGGTCAAACTTTGTCGGCAAATACCCTTCTATGATGCAGGGGAAGGACAGGTAACTCGAGATGTTTATAAAGAAACGTTAAAGAACATTATTTGCTTATTTCTAGACTCTTAAAAATTAGATGCAATCGAACAATAAATGTTTTCATCATGTATATTTATGAGTAACACATTACCTTCGACATACATAAATTCAAATTGATAATTACTTGCCTTAGTACTTTTTTAGAAGCTTGAATCATTGCATATAACCGTCTGAGGAGACCCAAACTTCCCCTAACATATTTCTCCGCAACCGGGGAAAAAGAGGTAGAAAAAGTAAAATAACAACTCCAAGTGTCTTTGCGAACAATCGGCAATAAAATAGAGTATTTCAGTTTTTAATTTTTCGTAAATAAAAGTTGGTTAGATTAATAGTCTCTGTGAATATAATAACATAAACAAAGTGATATGCCGTAAATTTAGGAGTACAGTATAAATTATGCCTCTATTAAAATATTCCGCAATAACTAACTACCAAAGGATTTTTGATATTTTGAATATATTTGATGCTCATAGCATTATCACATTTCCAAAGGCTCTAAATTTTAGAAAAATGTTCTAATAGAATATGTCTATCAATATAAAGTAAAGGTATTGTTAGGTTTTTTTAAAAAATACGACCTACAACAGCCTCTGCTACAGCATGGCTGACTCTGTAGAAACTTCTGTGAAACCATAATAATTATATCAATAATCGAGTTGTCCTTATGATAATATTTTCTTCCAATATCCGACTCCACTATCCATAAAAGTTATGTTAGAAAATTCATAATTGAGCGCATTGTAATTTTTTAAAAAGAAATTCACTTCACACACAAAGATGTAGCCATTCAATCCATGAAAATAATGCAAGTCAGTATGCGTATGTTATGGCTAACTGTTTAAATGTCTATTCCTTCCACGTTTATCGGAAGAAATACTTTTTTTATACTAGTATTTTAGTTGAAAATAAGATCATAAATCATCTATACAAAACAAGCGCCCCTTATGGATTTGAACGAAAATCATAGATTCGACTATTTTCATGAAAAATAAATCTAAGTACGGAATAATGCAGGAAGATTATCTATTTTCTTGGTTTAGAAAGTGATGTAGTTAAGATTTATAACTTAGGAATAAATAAATTATTATTAATCTTTTCGACCTATTTCTCTTGCATATTTAATTTCTTTGATAGTAAGAACTAATCTTTTTATTTTACAAAGTAAAAAAAAAGCTAAAGATCGGCGTTGTCAGTCAGGTATAAGAACTGATTTAACACGATGGTTTTTGTACAAACGTTCACATACAATTGTATGCTTTTTAACCGATTGTGTCGGAAAAAATGACGATTTATAGATTAGATATTTAGACGAAGAGCTAACCTTCTCAATAAAGTATTGATTATTGCCCTGCTAGCTAGACAACACTTTTTATGTTAGTCAAAAAAAAAATTTTTTTTTTTCGGACGCTATTACAGATTTCATCGTTAACTAACAAACATTAAGACCAAAAAATTAGCGTGCAAGATGAAATGTATAGGTTCACTTCATTTCTACATTATTTTTCAACTCTCAATCGCATTAAAAACAAGATCGAATAAAAAATAACTTATGACATATGGACGAAAAATGTTTTTCGGGCTATTTAGGTTAGCGACCGCATTACGTCTGAAATACTACATTTTTCGAGCTTATAACATAATTTACTATTTTAACGTTAAAATAGGGGAAATGATGTATCAAAATGGATACTTTTTTTGTCGGTCACGAGATTATAGTTTCTTTTAAAATGAACTCTAATATTTACAACACAAATTATCCTTTAAACCACATTAGTTTAAAACTCGTCTGTCGCTTTCCCTCTATTGTGAGTTTGATTAAAGTATAGCGTAGTATATATTTAGATGAATTTCGCAAATGTTGAATACTTTCAAAACTGAAAAAGCCGCCCGTTGCAATAAATATCTCCGTAGAGTTAGGTACCCTGCAGATTAAGGGTATTTCAGCGGATAATCATATACAAATTCAAAGATTTTGTCTATTTTAATGGATTAACAAACAATATCTATAGGATGACTTTACTGATAAAAAAAAAATAACAAAAATCCATAAAGTCTAGGCTCACATGAAATTCCATAAAGAGCAGCTGCATAGCCTTATCACATCAAACTATATTTTTATTTCGTTCTATTGTCAAAAGTCTGTGTTTAGGAGATTATCGTTCATTTTAAAATGAACTCTAATATGTACATCACCATAAACTACCTCTTAAGCCGTCGTAAAAATACACTTTTCGATTTACCTCTATATTGATTTTCTAATATTAAATATCTACAATAGTCGAAATTCGCTCGCTAATACCTATGTATGCAAGGTTTCTTCAAAAAATGACAATTTTGTTGTTTAATGGCTTGAAAAAATGGAAAAAGGAGGTTTTTGCATCCATTTATTTCCAGATGAGTGGTAAAAATACTTATAAAACTCGGTATACCGAAGATCAAGCATTAATGAGAGGGTTGAGTCCTGTTTGCCAAATCCTGATTTTTAATTTGACGTTGGCAACGGTACAATTTTTTAACATTTATCATAAGAGGCGTATATTTTTGGAGCTTAGATCTACCAGTTTATCCACGCCCCATTTATTGTTAGTGCTTTAGTAATTTTACTTTCCAATTATTTTTTACCAAAACGCGTAGTTGAAACAGTGTCTATATCAGACGATATAATAAATTTTAAGGATTAATTTGCTTACAAATACACTTTAATTTATTTAGGCTAAAGCAGCCAGACATATACTGGAACTACGAAAACCCTATTACAATTTGGTTGCCTAGAGAAAATTTTGTAAAAAACATAGCTTTCTACACAAATGCTTGCACATTATGTACCTATCATTTTAAGATACCTGGCGACATCAATGTAAGCATTGGCATAATGACGCAAGATATAGGTAGGTACTAGAATATTCAAGATTTCTATTAACGATACACTTCAGCATACATGCGAGATGTCATTAATGTCTACGGAAGGCAACAGACATACCAGCTATTTTTACATGGGATTCCATAGACTTGGACGCTTCTTGTTTAGAAATATTTGATGTCATCTTGAGGAGTTCCGTATTGAAGCATCAAACCTACCTGCCAAATAATTGACGAAATATGGGATATCATAAAATATGCCCCCCATCGAACTAAATGATCCTATAAACCAGCTTCACAGACCGTAATTTGTGATGCTAACACGATTAATACGCAATAGAACAAGATTAAGAAACAAAATTTAAAGTAGCTCTTTATCACACGAAAATAATTAAATAATTTACGGTTACAGAACAATAATTATTTTAAAAAGCTGTATAACTAAATATATTATGTTATTAGGAATATTCTGTCTAAAGTAACAGCTAATCTTAGTCGAAAATGAGATCGCATTATTGATTGTTGAATTCGTTAGGTATGAAATAAAATTAGAGATTTCGTCTATTTTTTCACGATTAAAAAAGAATACCTCTATTTAGCTAAAAATGAAACGATTACAGTGGTAGATTAATTCACTTTACCAAGCATGTAAACTACTAATTTTGCAATAAATATCTTCTATATTTCTAGATAGGTTTACTCGAAAATGTGGGGCTATTTTCATCAAAAATCCCGATACGAAATTGAAAAATTTGCCTATTTTTGTCGGTTTACAAAGTGATAGTGGAATATTGATTTGATCAAAGAACAATAATTATTTTAAAAATGTTGTATAATTAACTAAATGTCGGTGTTATCAGGCAGGCAAGAAGTTATTTATCTGAATCTTATTTGTACCATTAGCGTTTATATACAAATGTTAGTGGTTTTCAAAAATTGATATCTCGGAAATTATTAGGTTTAGACTTATAATACGCTTATTAAAAAATAATGACTACTTTATGCAAAATTCAAAAATATTATAAGATGTAGGGTATCCCAGTAACTTAACCAAAGATTTTCGGTCTTCGTAAAGCTTTACACGTTTCTTCAGCGTACCAAACATTCACTTTTTTTAAATATTGACATCGGGTTAGGATTCTGAACATAGGATTAACATCACTCCAATAGTGAACATGTTGCGTTGTCACAGTTCCATTCGTTGAAAAGTAAACAAAACCGTTTGAGCTACGTGGGGAATAAATAAAGTTGGCTTGTTGAAAAATTTTAATATTTATTAAGGTAAAAGACTATAAATATATCGATACAACACTTTGGCATTTCTAATACTACAAACATGAATATCTAAAATGTGATATTTACAACCGTCAACTCTCTCTCCCTTCTCTAATTTTGGTACACCAATGCTGTCTTCTAAGTTTATAATATATGGCGTCCTGCAGTTTAATTCCGAAAATGTTTTAACTAAAAATTCCTCTTTAACACATCCTTTAACGTAAATAATGTCTGCGTCTATCAGATTGTTGGATATGATATTATGTAGTTCCTTGTAATCGGTATCACCATAATTATAAAGGATACCATGATGATTTCCAAATAGATATTTGACTTGTTTCTTGCAAGCCTTACTTAAGGTGTCGAATGGTTTAACTGGTTTAAAAAAGTAACTTTTCATACTATTCCCATCATAAATAGCCAATTCTTTCGCGCAAAATTCAGGTATGTTAAATCCTTGAATATCGACTACAACGAACTTCATTGTCTGAAGACTCAAATCAAACAAGTATATTTTCATATTTTTATCGCTCTTAAGTTCGATTTCAAAAGCACACCCCCACTTTTCGATAATTTCACAGTCTTAGCACATAGATCTTATATTTTTATTTACGATCAATTCATCTTTATTCGCCAATCGTCTCAAACGAGTCTGCTTTTGAAAGTAATATAGCCTTAGTATTCAGAAAATATTAATGATATCGGAGCCTAAAACATCCTTGACACTAAAAAATCATTGTGTTTCCTAACAAAACCCATCATCTTGTCTATTTAGCTTGCTTTCCTATTGTTTAGCAGGTTAAATAAAATTATTATTTCGCTCTTTTTGTCTGTACTGAATCTTTAGGGGAATACGTTTCTAGTTCTATAAGAGAGACAGTTAAAATTTATGTAAGCAATCAAAAATCCTACACTATGAGCTACTTAGTTAAAATTTCATATTTCCTTCCTGGGTCAGGCAAAATTTGTGATGTGTCGGACAAAATTTATAAAAATACAAAAAAAAATGCTGGATGCATTTTTAGCGTGACTTTCTATTTAATACCATCTTATTTCAAGGTATAATTCGGTTGTCAAAATGAGAATAAAATAATTTTCCCATGGTTTATGTCATCTTAAAAAAGTCAAAAGGTTATATTCTGTAGAGGGTCAGATACATTTAAATTTAAATATTTTCTCCAAGAAGAATTTTAAGATAGTATTATAGTAAATAAAAATTCTATACCTCCAATATTTCATGGAAACATATCGTGTTCTAGCGACATAACCCAAAAGTACCTCTATTCAGAAACGCATCGTACTTTTCTTGTCAATAATTGTCTCATTGTCCCATCCATTACATTATTATAATCTTAAAGCACCTGTTACCAGCATTATCTGTTTTTATGGTTTTCATAAAACATAGCGATTACCAATGAAAATTAAACGAAAACTTAATAAATAACTTTTTTTTTTTTCAACTGAAATAGACTGATTTTCGATGGAAAAATGTTACTTATAACTAAAAATGAATATAAGACATATACGCAATGATATTTAGAATAAATCAATCTTTTCTAAAATTACTATGAAATATTCACAAAATCGTTTCCTTATAACCAAAGTAGCAAGGCTTGCAGATTTCGTATAGAGTTCAAACGCGATACTGAGATGATCTTTTTTTTTTTTATATTTTTGTAGGATAATGCACCACTACGTTGTAAGCACTTGAGAGAGGACTTTCTTGAAAAATCCTCAAATTTCTCTGCAATTTTGTTCCTCCTAGAGTTAAATTCACACAGAAAACCCCGTATTCTTATCTTTCAGGTTGGTATATTAAAAAGGGCTTATTAGTATGGTTTAGAAAACAAGCAATATTAATTAACGGATGTTTTTTCGTCGTATGAAGAGTTGAAAAATTTTTTTTTCCACTCCAATGGTTACGATGCAGAGAGTCGGGTTTCATCATAATCTTTCAGGGTAGCTCAGGTTTGATTGCATGTAGAGAGTCGGGTTTCATCATAATCTTTCAGGGTAGCTCAGGTTTGATTACATGTACTAAGGTTAGTGCTCCTTGCAATCGGTTTCAGGTTTGACGCGCCCCCCTCAGGTTTGTTCAGGTTTCTCAAACGTTTGAGAAACCTGAACAAACCTGAGGGGGGCGCGTCAAACCTGAAACCGATTGCAAGGAGCACTAACCTTAGTACATGTAATCAAACCTGAGCTACCCTGAAAGATTATGATGAAACCCGACTCTCTACATGCAATCAAACCTGAGCTACCCTGAAAGATTATGATGAAACCCGACTCTCTGCATCGTAACCATTGGAGTGGAAAAAAAAATTTTTCAACTCTTCATACGACGAAAAAACATCCGTTAATTAATATTGCTTGTTTTCTAAACCATACTAATAAGCCCTTTTTAATATACCAACCTGAAAGATAAGAATACGGGGTTTTCTGTGTGAATTTAACTCTAGGAGGAACAAAATTGCAGAGAAATTTGAGGATTTTTCAAGAAAGTCCTCTCTCAAGTGCTTACAACGTAGTGGTGCATTATCCTACAAAAATATAAAAAAAAAAAGATCATCTCAGTATCGCGTTTGAACTCTATACGAAATCTGCAAGCCTTGCTACTTTGGTTATAAGGAAACGATTTTGTGAATATTTCATAGTAATTTTAGAAAAGATTGATTTATTCTAAATATCATTGCGTATATGTCTTATATTCATTTTTAGTTATAAGTAACATTTTTCCATCGAAAATCAGTCTATTTCAGTTGAAAAAAAAAAAAGTTATTTATTAAGTTTTCGTTTAATTTTCATTGGTAATCGCTATGTTTTATGAAAACCATAAAAACAGATAATGCTGGTAACAGGTGCTTTAAGATTATAATAATGTAATGGATGGGACAATGAGACAATTATTGACAAGAAAAGTACGATGCGTTTCTGAATAGAGGTACTTTTGGGTTATGTCGCTAGAACACGATATGTTTCCATGAAATATTGGAGGTATAGAATTTTTATTTACTATAATACTATCTTAAAATTCTTCTTGGAGAAAATATTTAAATTTAAATGTATCTGACCCTCTACAGAATATAACCTTTTGACTTTTTTAAGATGACATAAACCATGGGAAAATTATTTTATTCTCATTTTGACAACCGAATTATACCTTGAAATAAGATGGTATTAAATAGAAAGTCACGCTAAAAATGCATCCAGCATTTTTTTTTGTATTTTTATAAATTTTGTCCGACACATCACAAATTTTGCCTGACCCAGGAAGGAAATATGAAATTTTAACTAAGTAGCTCATAGTGTAGGATTTTTGATTGCTTACATAAATTTTAACTGTCTCTCTTATAGAACTAGAAACGTATTCCCCTAAAGATTCAGTACAGACAAAAAGAGCGAAATAATAATTTTATTTAACCTGCTAAACAATAGGAAAGCAAGCTAAATAGACAAGATGATGGGTTTTGTTAGGAAACACAATGATTTTTTAGTGTCAAGGATGTTTTAGGCTCCGATATCATTAATATTTTCTGAATACTAAGGCTATATTACTTTCAAAAGCAGACTCGTTTGAGACGATTGGCGAATAAAGATGAATTGATCGTAAATAAAAATATAAGATCTATGTGCTAAGACTGTGAAATTATCGAAAAGTGGGGGTGTGCTTTTGAAATCGAACTTAAGAGCGATAAAAATATGAAAATATACTTGTTTGATTTGAGTCTTCAGACAATGAAGTTCGTTGTAGTCGATATTCAAGGATTTAACATACCTGAATTTTGCGCGAAAGAATTGGCTATTTATGATGGGAATAGTATGAAAATTTACTTTTTTAAACCAGTTAAACCATTCGACACCTTAAGTAAGGCTTGCAAGAAACAAGTCAAATATCTATTTGGAAATCATCATGGTATCCTTTATAATTATGGTGATACCGATTACAAGGAACTACATAATATCATATCCAACAATCTGATAGACGCAGACATTATTTACGTTAAAGGATGTGTTAAAGAGGAATTTTTAGTTAAAACATTTTCGGAATTAAACTGCAGGACGCCATATATTATAAACTTAGAAGACAGCATTGGTGTACCAAAATTAGAGAAGGGAGAGAGAGTTGACGGTTGTAAATATCACATTTTAGATATTCATGTTTGTAGTATTAGAAATGCCAAAGTGTTGTATCGATATATTTATAGTCTTTTACCTTAATAAATATTAAAATTTTTCAACAAGCCAACTTTATTTATTCCCCACGTAGCTCAAACGGTTTTGTTTACTTTTCAACGAATGGAACTGTGACAACGCAACATGTTCACTATTGGAGTGATGTTAATCCTATGTTCAGAATCCTAACCCGATGTCAATATTTAAAAAAAGTGAATGTTTGGTACGCTGAAGAAACGTGTAAAGCTTTACGAAGACCGAAAATCTTTGGTTAAGTTACTGGGATACCCTACATCTTATAATATTTTTGAATTTTGCATAAAGTAGTCATTATTTTTTAATAAGCGTATTATAAGTCTAAACCTAATAATTTCCGAGATATCAATTTTTGAAAACCACTAACATTTGTATATAAACGCTAATGGTACAAATAAGATTCAGATAAATAACTTCTTGCCTGCCTGATAACACCGACATTTAGTTAATTATACAACATTTTTAAAATAATTATTGTTCTTTGATCAAATCAATATTCCACTATCACTTTGTAAACCGACAAAAATAGGCAAATTTTTCAATTTCGTATCGGGATTTTTGATGAAAATAGCCCCACATTTTCGAGTAAACCTATCTAGAAATATAGAAGATATTTATTGCAAAATTAGTAGTTTACATGCTTGGTAAAGTGAATTAATCTACCACTGTAATCGTTTCATTTTTAGCTAAATAGAGGTATTCTTTTTTAATCGTGAAAAAATAGACGAAATCTCTAATTTTATTTCATACCTAACGAATTCAACAATCAATAATGCGATCTCATTTTCGACTAAGATTAGCTGTTACTTTAGACAGAATATTCCTAATAACATAATATATTTAGTTATACAGCTTTTTAAAATAATTATTGTTCTGTAACCGTAAATTATTTAATTATTTTCGTGTGATAAAGAGCTACTTTAAATTTTGTTTCTTAATCTTGTTCTATTGCGTATTAATCGTGTTAGCATCACAAATTACGGTCTGTGAAGCTGGTTTATAGGATCATTTAGTTCGATGGGGGGCATATTTTATGATATCCCATATTTCGTCAATTATTTGGCAGGTAGGTTTGATGCTTCAATACGGAACTCCTCAAGATGACATCAAATATTTCTAAACAAGAAGCGTCCAAGTCTATGGAATCCCATGTAAAAATAGCTGGTATGTCTGTTGCCTTCCGTAGACATTAATGACATCTCGCATGTATGCTGAAGTGTATCGTTAATAGAAATCTTGAATATTCTAGTACCTACCTATATCTTGCGTCATTATGCCAATGCTTACATTGATGTCGCCAGGTATCTTAAAATGATAGGTACATAATGTGCAAGCATTTGTGTAGAAAGCTATGTTTTTTACAAAATTTTCTCTAGGCAACCAAATTGTAATAGGGTTTTCGTAGTTCCAGTATATGTCTGGCTGCTTTAGCCTAAATAAATTAAAGTGTATTTGTAAGCAAATTAATCCTTAAAATTTATTATATCGTCTGATATAGACACTGTTTCAACTACGCGTTTTGGTAAAAAATAATTGGAAAGTAAAATTACTAAAGCACTAACAATAAATGGGGCGTGGATAAACTGGTAGATCTAAGCTCCAAAAATATACGCCTCTTATGATAAATGTTAAAAAATTGTACCGTTGCCAACGTCAAATTAAAAATCAGGATTTGGCAAACAGGACTCAACCCTCTCATTAATGTTTGATCTTCGGTATACCGAGTTTTATAAGTATTTTTACCACTCATCTGGAAATAAATGGATGCAAAAACCTCCTTTTTCCATTTTTTCAAGCCATTAAACAACAAAATTGTCATTTTTTGAAGAAACCTTGCATACATAGGTATTAGCGAGCGAATTTCGACTATTGTAGATATTTAATATTAGAAAATCAATATAGAGGTAAATCGAAAAGTGTATTTTTACGACGGCTTAAGAGGTAGTTTATGGTGATGTACATATTAGAGTTCATTTTAAAATGAACGATAATCTCCTAAACACAGACTTTTGACAATAGAACGAAATAAAAATATAGTTTGATGTGATAAGGCTATGCAGCTGCTCTTTATGGAATTTCATGTGAGCCTAGACTTTATGGATTTTTGTTATTTTTTTTTTATCAGTAAAGTCATCCTATAGATATTGTTTGTTAATCCATTAAAATAGACAAAATCTTTGAATTTGTATATGATTATCCGCTGAAATACCCTTAATCTGCAGGGTACCTAACTCTACGGAGATATTTATTGCAACGGGCGGCTTTTTCAGTTTTGAAAGTATTCAACATTTGCGAAATTCATCTAAATATATACTACGCTATACTTTAATCAAACTCACAATAGAGGGAAAGCGACAGACGAGTTTTAAACTAATGTGGTTTAAAGGATAATTTGTGTTGTAAATATTAGAGTTCATTTTAAAAGAAACTATAATCTCGTGACCGACAAAAAAAGTATCCATTTTGATACATCATTTCCCCTATTTTAACGTTAAAATAGTAAATTATGTTATAAGCTCGAAAAATGTAGTATTTCAGACGTAATGCGGTCGCTAACCTAAATAGCCCGAAAAACATTTTTCGTCCATATGTCATAAGTTATTTTTTATTCGATCTTGTTTTTAATGCGATTGAGAGTTGAAAAATAATGTAGAAATGAAGTGAACCTATACATTTCATCTTGCACGCTAATTTTTTGGTCTTAATGTTTGTTAGTTAACGATGAAATCTGTAATAGCGTCCGAAAAAAAAAAATTTTTTTTTTTGACTAACATAAAAAGTGTTGTCTAGCTAGCAGGGCAATAATCAATACTTTATTGAGAAGGTTAGCTCTTCGTCTAAATATCTAATCTATAAATCGTCATTTTTTCCGACACAATCGGTTAAAAAGCATACAATTGTATGTGAACGTTTGTACAAAAACCATCGTGTTAAATCAGTTCTTATACCTGACTGACAACGCCGATCTTTAGCTTTTTTTTTACTTTGTAAAATAAAAAGATTAGTTCTTACTATCAAAGAAATTAAATATGCAAGAGAAATAGGTCGAAAAGATTAATAATAATTTATTTATTCCTAAGTTATAAATCTTAACTACATCACTTTCTAAACCAAGAAAATAGATAATCTTCCTGCATTATTCCGTACTTAGATTTATTTTTCATGAAAATAGTCGAATCTATGATTTTCGTTCAAATCCATAAGGGGCGCTTGTTTTGTATAGATGATTTATGATCTTATTTTCAACTAAAATACTAGTATAAAAAAAGTATTTCTTCCGATAAACGTGGAAGGAATAGACATTTAAACAGTTAGCCATAACATACGCATACTGACTTGCATTATTTTCATGGATTGAATGGCTACATCTTTGTGTGTGAAGTGAATTTCTTTTTAAAAAATTACAATGCGCTCAATTATGAATTTTCTAACATAACTTTTATGGATAGTGGAGTCGGATATTGGAAGAAAATATTATCATAAGGACAACTCGATTATTGATATAATTATTATGGTTTCACAGAAGTTTCTACAGAGTCAGCCATGCTGTAGCAGAGGCTGTTGTAGGTCGTATTTTTTAAAAAAACCTAACAATACCTTTACTTTATATTGATAGACATATTCTATTAGAACATTTTTCTAAAATTTAGAGCCTTTGGAAATGTGATAATGCTATGAGCATCAAATATATTCAAAATATCAAAAATCCTTTGGTAGTTAGTTATTGCGGAATATTTTAATAGAGGCATAATTTATACTGTACTCCTAAATTTACGGCATATCACTTTGTTTATGTTATTATATTCACAGAGACTATTAATCTAACCAACTTTTATTTACGAAAAATTAAAAACTGAAATACTCTATTTTATTGCCGATTGTTCGCAAAGACACTTGGAGTTGTTATTTTACTTTTTCTACCTCTTTTTCCCCGGTTGCGGAGAAATATGTTAGGGGAAGTTTGGGTCTCCTCAGACGGTTATATGCAATGATTCAAGCTTCTAAAAAAGTACTAAGGCAAGTAATTATCAATTTGAATTTATGTATGTCGAAGGTAATGTGTTACTCATAAATATACATGATGAAAACATTTATTGTTCGATTGCATCTAATTTTTAAGAGTCTAGAAATAAGCAAATAATGTTCTTTAACGTTTCTTTATAAACATCTCGAGTTACCTGTCCTTCCCCTGCATCATAGAAGGGTATTTGCCGACAAAGTTTGACCATTTTTTTATGATTCGAGAGTTGGGTATTCTCTACAGATGTAAACTGACAAGTTTCAACTTGTCGAAACTTGTTAGATTTTAGCTTATATTCTTATTATGAGATTTTAAAATTATGTATGCGTTTGTTTAATTCATTGTAAAGGATTTGTTATGCTAATTTCAAAAGTTAAATGTTGGTGAGAATATTGAATTTTTTTAATAAAATATCTAAAGTAAATATCTAATTGATTTTTTTTTTAGCGCTAATTGGGATTTTAATTAACTACCTTAGAGTCGGTATACACTATATTTTGCAGCGCAATTGCTTTCACACCCAGTAATGTATTATGATTTTTTTGGATGGTCGTTATATTGTGAGTTTCTTAAGTTAGCCAGATTAATAATAAATTAAAAAACCAACGTGATTTGCTTATTGTTGCCTACGCCTGATATTCATAATTTTATTGGGGGTTCTACCTGATGACAAATACAGCTTATGATACCTATCTAGTGGGTATTTTCAGTTTAAGGACCGAATAATATAGAGTTATTGTGCATACATCATCGCAAACAAAAGGTAGCTTTTTATATTATTTCGTATTTACAATCCATTTAACTACAATTTTACACTGTGAATTAATTTTTTTTACTTTTTTCCTGAAATTGTAGCCTATTTACTTATATTATGATATTATCCGAAATTTTTATAAAAGCATTATGAGGGCTTTTACCTGATGGCGAACACAAGTTGTATAGTACCTATACCTGCTTGGTATTTTATACGTATTTAAGTTTTATTTACTTTTTATTACTCTGTTCTCATTACAAGATAGTCCTATAATTTATCCATTTCCAGTACAAAGAAATCTCTAGTTAATGGTTCTAGATGGTAATTATTTTATTGTATTTTATATAAGTGGTGCAAAAATTGGAATCAATTATTAGATATGCTACTGAATTTTAATGAGGGTCCTTCGGAATAATAAATAAAGGTTTATGTCCCTTTCTTTTTAAATCGAGTCGGCAGAGGGTTTGAGAGGGTTATTTAGGTATAAATAATTATTGCGGGGTGACAAATGTGCCGCCTTAATATACTTATCTTGTTAGACCATATAAATTAGGGTTTTATTTCGCTTTACTACCCACCAGCGGCGTTTCACTAAGATAGAAAATATAAATAATGTTTTTTACTATACCGCTTTAACAGCGGCGTTTCAACTAAGGGAAAATAATAAAAAGTCTGGTTTAAGGATGGCTTAGGTCGGATCGTAAAAAGTTGGGTTTAAGGATGGCTTATAAAAATTGGGATTTAATTATCCCGCTTTAGCAGCGGCGTTTCACTAAGGTTAAATCATAAAAAGTCTGGTTTTATCTCGGGTCAGATCATAAATATTCAGGTTCAAATTAGGGTTAGATGAGAAGCCGCCTCGCGAAAGCATCCGGGTTAGGTCGTAAAAAGTCGGGTTTTATCTCGGGTCAGATCATAAATATTCAGGTTCAAATAAGGGTTAGATGAGAAGCTGCCTCGCGAAAGCATCCGGGTTAGGTCGTAAAAAGTCGGGTTTAATTTCGGGTTATTTTGTAAACAGCACCACCGAACCACCCGGGTTAGGTTATAAAACGCACCACCGAACCACCCGGGTTAGATCATAAAACGCACCACCGAACCACTTGGGTTAGATCGTAAAACGCACCACCTGGGTTAGTTGCACCACCAGCACCACCAGCACCACCTGGCCTCGCTCTCTCCGTTTTCCTCTACTCACATTCGACAGTTCTTCGTGCTCTTGATAATCTGGCATTGAAGTATTCTTTATCTGCATCTAATTGTTGTCTACTATAAGGTTTTAATAAATAACGTAGAAGTGGATATGCTTCATCACCTATAATAATATGGGGTACAGTGATATCTGAGTTCGGTAACGCACATTCGTCGGGAATGTTAAGTCACCCATCTGACAAGTACAAAAACAAGGCTGAAGACCTAAAAGTTCCACCATCACTCTGTTTGCCATAACCTCCAACGTCAATGTTAATAAATCTGTAATTGGCATCAACTAATCCTTGCAAAACAATTGAAAAATATTTTTTATAATTATAATACATTGTACCAGAATGCGCAGGGCAGTTTATTCTAATATGCTTCCCGTCAATGGAGCCAATGCAGTTAGGGAAGTTCCAAATATTATAATAATCGTCTGCTACTTTTCTAAAATCATCCTCGCTGGGAATTTTCATATGTAATGGTTGAAGTATTTCCCAGATAATTTTAACAATTTCTTTAACAATTTGTGAGACTGTTGCTACTCCCATTCGAAAAGTAAATGCCAAACTTCTATACGATTGACCAGTTGATAAATATCTGTAAATTAATATAGACCATTTAGTTCAATTTTTTTTTGTTATTTTTAAAAGTTCTTTATTTCTTTTTTTTTGTTTTAGGAACTATTGTACGAAATAAGTGGAAAAGTTTACGGGACAAATTTAGAACTACCTTGGCGTCCATTCCTAAACCAAAATCTGGAGATGCTCAAATAAATTATTATAAAGGAGAATGGAAATACTTTAAAAGTCTGTCGTTTTTAAAAGACCAATTTACTCCAAGGAAATCGGAGGGAAATTTCCCCAAAAATAATAATGAACATATTTCGGTTCAGACATCCCAAATGTCACAGGATGAAAGTGGTGAAAGTTATGAAGATGAAGCCAGTGAACAGGCTGTAGAAGATGAGATTATGCAACATGCAGAAGCAGATGAGATCATGCAATCTCCCTCTCAGCATTTTGAACATTTAGACTCAGCACCGTCTACATCTAGCGTTACGGGATCTTCATCCCGAGTTTCAACACCTGCTATAAAATATCGTAAAAAGCGTCCACCAAAAAATGATATAGGCCAAAGTTTATCAATGGTTGAACAACAAAAACTACAGTTATTAGAAAATAAAAAAAATAAAAAAGAAGATGAAGATTTGAATTTTTTTAAAAGCTTATTACCCCATGTACAGACGTTATCGCCGTACGATAAGCCAGAATATAGAATGAAGGTGATGAAATTAACTCAAGAATTCGTCAAAGCAAGCAAAAACTCTTATGCCAATGAAAACACTTTTAACTCTAAGTATGACTCAACATCTAGCTGTCAGCAAAATACAGCAAGACATTTTTATAATGATGCAGAAACAAACTTAAATTTATCTGAATCAGAATGTCGCTTATTTAATCCTTATTCATTGCAATGATATTAAGTACTCATTAAATATTTTTAAAAATGTGAAATACTAGATTTCAGTTAAAGTTTAGTTTTTTATGGTATTATAATTTTTCGTTTTTCTTTACTATTACTCTTGTGTCTGTGTTTAATGTTCTACATTGTTTTGTAATACATATTTTTTTATAAAATTAAAGACTATGTTTACTTACCGGATTGTAATCATTAGCCGCTCTTCGGATAAAATTGGTATACTATGACAATTTCTCCATTTTTTTTTGGCTGCCACCAGAAATTGGCAAAAGTATATAATCAAAAGTTTCTATTTTCATTCTCATGTATTCCATAAATTTTGCAGGGTGTTTCCTTAATTCTTTATAAAGATGATGAAATTCACCAAACCTGTACCTTCTGGTATTTATAGGGTGTGCAGAGGATTTTCGTTTTTTAGCTGTAGTTTTCAAAATATAATATTTGACAGCATTTGAAGCTAAAAGTATTTCTTCTTCAGAATCACTCATTTTAAACAAAAATATTTTCAATCGATCGGTTTGATGAATTTGATCTCCACGGCTTGACGTCTACTTAACAACTTTAACTTGCAAAGCAGAGATCGTCGCTACTATCACAGCTTCACTATAAACGGCACATTAAAGAAGTAAATTTTGCGCAGCTCTTATCGCCGCTCTCATCACTGCTTTTATCGTTTATCACAGCTCCAACATAAACGCACCCTTAAAAACTCTACGCGGCGCTCTGCGTCAACGAGATATAAGTTTTGTACGACATGAAATTTGTATGGCTTAAACTTGTGTTTTTTTAGAATAGCTTGATTTTGTAACACCGACAGAACCTTCCACTGTTCTACAAGAACTACTTTGATTTGTTTCAATTGAAGCCAAAACGTTTACTTCATCAATGTCCTGGTTTTCCTTATTGTCAATACCATAGACATTGTAACTATTAGACCGAACAATAACAAATAAACGTGTTGTCATCATTGTATTCTAGTGTAAAGTAAATCAACATTCAAGCTGCTCTTCTTCACTTAGTGTGCCAGGCTTACGCCACAGAAAACGTAGTTTTCTGGGCTTACTCTGTTAAAAGTATTAACTTCTATGATTAACTAGATTAACATGATGTGGGAAATATATAACATTGCCTAAAACCTTGTAAAAAATATGTAGTATGGCAACGCAGCAATAACGAATCCGCCCAGATTTCATCATTTTCGGGGCCATCCGCATCGACTCGACAATACTCGGCATAGCGGATGTTGTTTTCCTGGAGTTTTGTCGCATGAATATGTAAAGGCAGCGTAATCCCCACTCCCGGCCCCACCTAGCTCCTCACAGCGTCTCGCCACCAAACGACTATGGTATCACAATTTTATAGCATTTATGAATGGCGTGTCGGATCTATAGTTACGATGCCTATGGTAAATACTAGGTCGAGGTTTGGAAAATGAACCGACTTCAATTAAGTTTAATTTTATTTTTAAAAATATTCTTTTATTCGGCTGTCTTCTTTCTGGAAATCTGCGAATATTACGTTTTTATAAATTTTAAAATATGATGAAAAATATAAAAAGATGCCCATACCTGTTAAAATAAACTTCAACTGCTCCATCCGAATTTTCGTTACGCTAATTATAACAAACGAACATATCGTACTTTTCATAATTCTCGAATTTTGCATTCGCCGCCATAATTAAGAAAAAACTGCTATTTATCGAAACTGAATAGAAATAAAGAACAGAAAATGGAAAACCTATTCTGACAGTAAATTAAGATTTTTTCAGATAACAAGCCTGTCATCTTTTGTTTTCCTAAGTACCCATCATGGCCTAATAAAAAAAAATTAAATTTGTTGAAAAATGTAAATTTTGAGCTTCACATTAAAAACAGCTATAAAGTATTATATATTTTTGAAAAGCTTGTGATAAACTAAATCATAATAGCTAAAAATATATAGGGTACCCCATTTAAAAAAATGCAAATTTGCTCTTTTTCTCGAAAACAATTGAACATAGAAAGAATCTGACTAAACCACTGGATTCTACGTGAAAAAAACTAAAAAGTTCATTTTTTACCTTTTTGATAAGTTGCAGCATAACCGAGATACGGGGGGTGTCCCAAAATGCAAAATTTATATATCTATTTTATCTAAAAAACTAAGGGGGCTAAGAAAATTCTGTTGATGGCATCTTTGTTTTCAAAAAAGTAACACAGTGCCGCGAAAACCGCAACCTTCTATCTTTACTAATAACGCAGATAATTCGTAAAGCATACGAAAACTGGACACCCTGTACTTACTTGAACCATTTAAAAATAAGGATGTCTCTACACAATATACCTTAGGAACAGAAAAAAAACTTTTAATACAAAAGTTCCATAATTTTTCCTGTGCTATCTTCTAGGCTTGTCCAAGAAAACATAGGCGCATCGCAAAATTCAAATGCAATTGCAAGTGATTTATTTTTAAATGGATCGCCCTATATATTTTCCGCCACAACAAAAGATTTCCTCCCCCTGATTTCAAAAATATAATATAACATGTCAACATTTTGTTTAGCCGGTTTTAAAATATTTGCGTTTAAAATGTTGATGAATTAACTTCACGATTATCGACTTGTCGAAGCGTTCCGCATACTTCAACGTGACATATTTATCGCTTTACTTTATTTACTTTTTATCAAAAATATCGAAAACTATGACATTGAAATAAAATGCAAAAAATCATTCATATCGGACCATAGGCTGGTTAAAATAAATAACAACAAATGTGTGGCAGTTATCCAGAAGTTTATTTCGGTGAAACCATATTTACTTAAATAGTTGCATTCGGTGAAAGGTTCTCTGTGAATTATTTCATGGACCGTCCATTTAGCTAATATACAGGGTGTCCGGAAATGACGATGAAAAATTTTAAGGTAGGATTATACATAAAAAGATATGAAAAAAAGTTTATATTAACATAGTTCCGGAAATGCTTCCAGGGGGAGCTACAGGCCCTTGAAGATGGTGTCATAAAAGTGGTTTTTATTTAATTTATTAGGATCTTAACATTATTAACAGGAATTAACTTCTACGTATAGGTTAGAGTGATTGGAGGTCACTTTTTGAAAATATCAGGTGACCCATATTGCAACCAGTGGCGTGGGAACAAAGGGATGGTTAGTTATTTAGGGTCATATTTTTTTTTGCCGAGTGTATTTTCGCTATCTTTTAAAAAATAAATTATGATTCTTTGAACATTTTTACGTAAAAAAGATTTCCTTGGTATAAAGTCGTATAGTCGACCGTTTTCGAGATAAACGGACTTTAATGCTCAGTTTTTTTTTTAATAATAATTTTATTAATAAAAATACCAACAAATCTATAACAAAATAATAAACAACGCTGTCCCTAAATTTTTAAATCCTTTTCAATGTTATTATAAATTTTATAATAAGTGTTGAAAATGATTTCCGTTCATTTCAATGCATCCTCGAACTCGTTTTCTCATAGATCTTTTCTCATAGAACTTTTCTAAAAATACCAGGTTTATTTCTTATGACTTCACAACAAGCAAACACCCGCTGCGAACTGGTATACTAAGGATTTTAGGTAACCCCATAAAAATAATATAATAGATTTAGATCTGGAGAACGAGGTGGCCAAGCTACAGGGCCCCCTCGTCCTATCCATCGCTCAGGATAAACTTCATTTAAATATACCCTCACATTAAGAATGAAATGTGGTGGATGAAGTACATATCTGTCCTTGGAGCATAAGGCACATCATCAAGTAGGTCTTGTAGCACATTTCGTAGAAACTCTAAGTATGATTCACCGTTTAATCTATTTGGTAAAATGTAGGGCCCTATTAAATAGTCCCCAAATATTCCCGCCCAGACATTAATGGAAAATTTTTCTTGCTGCCTTGATTCAAAAATCGCATGTGCCCATACGTGGTTATTATGGAAATTAATAATTCCGTCTCTAGTAAATCCGGCCTCATCAGTGACAAATATTTTACTTCTCGGTGCCATTTTTGTCTTAGCCATCGACAGAATTGCATCCTGGGTTCAAAATCTTCGGGTTTCAGAGCCTGAACTCTTTGAATGTAGTATGGGTAGAGACACTGTTCATGCAACATTTCTAAAACCGTGCTCTTTGGAATGCCTTCTTGCGTAGCTAGCCTTCTAATGCTTATCCCTGGATTACCTGCGACTATTTCAAGAACTCTCTCTTCAGCTTCGACAGTTCGAGTGGTACGTGGTCTACCAGTTGAGTAATCTGGTTTAAAAGATCCTTTTTCACAAAGTCTTCTATGTACATTAATGAAAAGTTGAATGCATGGAACTTGCCTGTCAGGGTACGTCTCTTGATATAATCTCCGCGCTTCGAGAGCGTTGTCATTTGCTTTTCCATACAGAAAATGCATTTGTGCCATTTCTTGAAATGAGTAATTATTCATTTTTCAGCTTTTTAGTGAAATTCTTAAATAGTAAAAACACACAAGTCACAATAACGGGTTGTTCAACTAAAACTTCAAAAAGTGGCAAAGTGAAGTTGCTTATTAAACAAGTTCAAATGCATTTGAATCAAGCCAGCTATGATTTGTTGCGAAGCGCTTGGTATCCTATGCGTTACATTTTTAAATGAAGTTTTTGGTGGAATCCACAGGTGAATTTGAAAATGTACCCAATGTAGTAGGTATCAGTAAATTCGTTTTTCTTTTTGGCAATGGGTGTAAAAGAATAACTACATTTTAAAATAGTATTCAAGCATCTTCTTATTTTTATTACATAACCTGTTTACTGTATTTACGTACTGCAGTCGTCCTTTTAAGTCCGTTTATCTCAAAAACGGTCGACTATACGACTTTATACCAAGGGAACCTTTTTTACGTAAACATGTTCAAAGAATCATAATTTATTTAAAAGATAGCGAAAATACACTTGGCAAAAAAAAAAATGTCCCTAAATAACTAACCACCCCTTTGTTCCCACACCACTGGTTGCAATATGGGTCAACTGATATTTTCAAAAAGTGACCTCCAATCACTCTAACTTATACGTAGAATCAAATAAAACAACGGCAGTCTACCTCCACAATATGTATTTAAATGTTTATGTTTCTATCCTACATGTTTCAGACATAGAAATGTCCATCATCAGGGATACTAAAAGAAATTTACAGCGTGAGTTAAAAGTTTTAAGTAAATTGAGAGGACTTACCAGTAGTCGATTACGATAGCTCTATCTTGCATAAGCGACGATCAAAAGTTATGTTAAAAATTGAAATTGTAGGTTCTAATGAATGTTCAAGACTGAATGAGATGTGATATTTGAAATTTTGGTCAAGGTATATTTGAAGAAGGGGGTTCCCAGTCTGTGGCCACTGAGACAGGTGGTGAAGCAATTATGTCATTTGTAGCTATTTAGAGGAGATTAATTTAAGTGAAGTGCTCAAAGATGCTTCATCACACCGTGTCTAGGGTGTGGACAACAAAATACTGGGTTAGACTTGAAAACACATTCTTAGGAGATAAATAATAAATGAGATGAGAATTATACTACTTTTAAGGTTGGAATTTATTAATTCGAAGCCAATGAGCAGGTGGTGAAGCAATTATGTAGGTTTGTAGCTAATTAGAGGAAAATAATGTAGATAGGTGCTCAAAGATGCTTCATCCAACCATGCCTGGAGTATTGGCTAACAAAATTTTTAGGTTAAAGGGGGGTAGAAAATGAACATAATTTTATGATTGAAAAAGAAGATTAAGAAAATTAAAACTGGATTCTCACCATCTCGACTAGAAGTGAAGTATTTATGTTAAAATTACATTGTATTAGCTAATTAGAGGATATTACAGCTCAAAGATACTTCACTTCACCATGCTGGCGTGCAGGAAATGGTTGGTTGTCAAATGGTCATGACAGCTTGAAAAGTCAAAAAGCAAAATACAGTGACAGTCGCATGCAAGAGAGGCACAGGGGTGTACGAGAAATTGATCAAAAAATCGACCACTGGTATACGATCAGTCGTGTCAGGAACAGACGAGCAATGAACTGAACTCCACATCAAATGGTTGGGGGATAGTAGTTTGTGAGGGTGAGCAATAAGCAATAAGATTGCGGAGTCCCGTCTGTTCCGGACACCACAGAAAGGTGACCAGGGGGCCATGATCAGGTTATGGCGACAAGTGGGCATTGAGGTTCAAAGTTTAAGTTGGGTACAGTACCAAAGTGAAACGTATAACAAGTGGTTAACAATTAACAATAGATGGCGCCTAACAATACCAAAGTAAAATAAAAGGTGTTCCTAAGATTAGTAGTGGTTATATGAACCATAGTTTAGAGAAGTTATAATGTTATTTGAAGAAACACTAGACCAGGATTAATGTTAGATTAATGTGAGAGAGATTATGTTAGTAATGAATACAAGAATAGTATAGAGAAGATAAAAGTTAATTACAGATCTACTAGATTAAGATTATATAAATGTAAAATGAACAATGAAATAGTGAAATTATGATAAAAATGTTGTGTAATCCTAGTAGTTGAAACACTGTTGAACAAGGAAAGAGAGAACATAGAGAGAAAGAGAGAGAGAGAGAGAGAGGTGAACCTAGTTAAAATGAAGTGCATTGAAGAAATGTGTAGACGAGTGATTAATTTGGTCATTGACGCTGCTAAAACACGGATTTTTTAACATTTTGTTAATTTCCATAACTTCAAGGAGGTCAAGTTTATTGCTTTTATGACAGAAATGTAAGAGAGTTGTGTTGTTATCTGAATTAAATTCGTGGTTATTGGCAACTATGTGTCTCGAGAAATTAGATTTGATTTTTTCCGGTGTTAGGTTCAGTCTCTTGGCTCTCTCAATCTCCCTAACATGCTCACCAATACGAGTGGAAAATTTGCGTCCAGTTTGGCCAATATAAGCTGTATTGCAATTCTCAGTGGAACAGCAGACTCTGTACACACCGGATCTACTGAGAGGTGGAATTTTGTCTTTAGAATTGCCTATGAATGATTTAAGAGAATGTCGAGTTTTGAAAGCAGTATCGATATTGAATGATTGAAAAATATTTTTAAGTTTATAAGATAGAGGACCCCAGAAAGATAAAGAACAAAAGTTTTTTGTGGAAGGTTCTTTGTGAATTAATTTCCGGTTTAAATGTTTGTTGAGATGTTTGAAATATATTTTATTGATTAATTTTTGAGGGAAGCCATTGTTATAGCTTATTTGTCTGATGATATCAAGTTCAGTCTTAAAATCGGCATTATCAAGAGGAATAGAGAAAAGGCGAGAGAAATAAGAGTGGAAAGCTGCTAACTTTTGATTATAGGGGTGGTTCATTTTCTACCCCCCTTTAACCTAAAAATTTTGTTAGCCAATACTCCAGGCATGGTTGGATGAAGCATCTTTGAGCACCTATCTACATTATTTTCCTCTAATTAGCTACAAACCTACATAATTGCTTCACCACCTACTCATTGGCTTCAAATTAATAAATTCCAACCTTAAAAGTAGTATAATTCTCATTCCATTTATTGTTTATCTCCTAAGAATGTGTTTTCAAGTCTAACCCAGTATTTTGTTGTCCACACCCTAGACACGGTGTGATGAAGCATCTTTGAGCACTTCACTTAAATTAATCTCCTCTAAATAGCTACAAATGACATAATTGCTTCACCACCTGTCTCAGTGGCTACAGACTGGGAACCCCCTTCTTCAAAGATACCTTGACCAAAATTTCAAATATCACATCTCATTGAGTCTTGAACATTCATTAGAACCTACAATTTCAATTTTTAACATAACTTTTGATCGTCGCTTATGCAAGATAGAGCTATCGTAATCGACTACTGGTAAGTCCTCTCAATTTACTTAAAACTTTTAACTCACGCTGTAAATATCTTTTAGTATCCCTGATGATGGACATTTCTATGTCCGAAACATGTAGGATATAAACATAAACATTTAAATACATATTGTGGAGGTAGACTGCCCTTGTTTTATTTGATTATATCAACTCCACTGTAATGGACTACTTCTTCAAGTTTATACGTAGAAGTTAATTCCTGTATTGTAAGTAGATCCTAATAAATTAAATAAAAACCACTTTTATGACACCATCTTCAAGGGCTTGTAGCTCCCTCTGGAAGCATTTCCGGACCTATGTTAACATGAACTTTTTTTCATATATTTTTGTGTAGAATCATACCTTAAAATTTTTCATCGTTATTTTCGGACACCCTAGATACGGTGGTACGTACAGGGTCACTCCTAATATTTAAACAGCTTCTCCTAAGTTTGTCGTTGAAAATAAAAAAAAACTTTTTAAATACAAATTGTGGAAATGAACCTAAGTTGTCAATATGTGATAAGAAAGAATAACGTACTTTTAATGATTTAATGTTTTTTTTTTTTAATTGAACACCCTTTATATTATTAAATATTTAGATAGCGCTTAAAATTATCCTTTCAAAAATATATAATATGTTGCACATAATCGTTTTAGTAGATTTTAAAATATTTAGCTTAAACGAAACAAATGTATTCTTTTTATTTGAAATGTATCGCCGTAGCCATGAACCCATAAGAATAAACGAAAGACCATTATGTTCCTTGTCAATTCTTAGCATTTCAAATGCAAATTCCTCCTCAAAACGGGTATAGCGAACAAGGAAAGTGTAACATAATGTACTTATTATTTTACAAAACTAAAATAGATGCACGTGCAATACGCGCGGAATACCACGATGTATATCCTGGTACACCAGCGCAGTAAAATAATATATAGGCTTAGTTCAGGTTAGTTTTTTTGGTAACCCTGTATAAAACAAGATAAAACTATTTAATATCAGAGTATCGTTTAGACCCCTTGTATTCAAGTTTACACTATGTAGCTTGGGCAATAATAGATCTAGGGCCGTTTTTTTAATAATTTCTCCGAGGTGTGTAAAACGATTTTTAATTGTTTTTAATTTACTGCTCGTAAACGCCTAAAGAAAATCAAATAAAATTTTGGGAATTAAGATAGAACACTAAAAAGAATCAAAATATGCAAAAAAATACAGGATGTATAAAGTCATTCCGTATATATTGACCCATATGTTAGCGGCATTATTGATAGAGATATCAAAAAACTAAGGTAAATAAAGTTGTAGAATTTTGTCTGAACTTTTTAAAAAAAATATTAGAAAAATAAAAGACTGCCGGAACCTTAAAATTTGTGCTATTTTAAATGGAACACCCCGTATATTAATAGATATCTGGAAAGAACATTTTTTACTGATTTCAAAAATATATAGTTTGATACCTTTCTGACAAGCCATTCAGAAAATACCTTAAATTAAAATTTTCTTTAAAAATTAATATTAAAATCGGGGTGACCATGGATTAATTAAACAATTTATTAATTTAAATATTGGGAGAAACATTTACAAGATAAAATAATTACAGTTGCTCGATGTGACCGCCATTTCTATCTATATAATTTATATAATCAACTTCTAATTTGTTAATAGCATTTGATATGTTTTCTGGGTAGTCGTTGTTTATACTTTCGATTTCTTGGTTAATGTTTTGTCTCAAATGCTGCAAGTTTGTGTTTCTATCGGCATATACCCTGTTTTTTAGATAACCCCATAGTAAAGCATCTAATGGGTTAAGATCTGGGCTGCTGGGTGGCCATTGAATGGTGCCGTGTCTTTCTAACCAATCGTCATAGCGGTTGTTTAAATACTCTGTCACAGGGACTATATTATGTGGCGGAGCTCCATTTTGATGCCAGACTATCTGACGGTACTCATTGATTGACAAATCCCCTAAACCAGCTTCTATCTCATTGTTAGGAAATTCCAGATAACTTTGTCCATTAAGGGAGCCTTCATAAAATACAGGGTCTATGACTTTATTTTTAACTATACCGCACCAAACGTGTAAACATTTCCTACCTTGGAATTTTATTTCTGCAATATTATGGGGATTAGTTGTAGCCCATACGTGCATGTTTCTCCTATTAAAAACTCCTGCTGTGGTAAATGTCGCTTCATCACTCCATAATATTTCTTTTAAAAAATTATTAGCTGCATTTTCCTTCTAAGCATTTCTTGGCAGTATAACAAACGCTTACGCCTACGCTCTTCATCTAACTTTTGCACAGGTAATATCTTGTAAAGATGATAAGCATGTGATCGAAGCGTTTTCTATATTTTCTTCCGTGATATGCCTAAATGATTTTGAGAATCTTAAATAGAACGGGTTGGATTTTCTTTAAAAAAAAAAATAGTATAAGAAGACAGTAAAAACCTTACTAGTTATATCTACCTTCAAAAAACAACAGAATATCTAACTCTTTATCCAAATCTTTTTGAACTAGGTTTCCTCTTTATAGATTTTCGCAGTCGAAATCCTCGCTCGATATTTTTAAATGTATTTTTGGATGGAAGCGGCAAATTACGATTTAGTTGCCGATATTCTTGCCTCGCCCTGTATACCTTTCAATTATTTTTATAGAATATACGTGAAAATTCACACTTTTCTTCCTCGGTATACTTCATTTTCGGATGATGACACTAAACTAAATAACAATATTGCCTGTCAAAAGCAAACATTTCATGCGACCATGGCAACCCTGATGTTAATATTAATTTTTAAAGAAAATTTTAATTTAAAATATTTTCTAAATGGCTTGTCAGAAAGGTATAAAGGTAACTCGTGCAAAAATTTTAAAGTTGCAACAGTCTTTTGTTTTTTCTGATAATTTTTTTAAAAAGTTCAGATAAAATTTTACAACTTTATTCACCTTAGTTTTTTGATATCTCTATCAATAATGCCGCTAGCATATGGGTCAATATACACGAAATGACCCTGTACCATTTAAAAAAACTTTTTTGAACCATTTTGAATATGCGAACATATCTTCCCAAAATGCACTCATATGTACAGGGTGTCCCACATTCGAGCCTCATCATGGGGATCTCGGAAACTATAAGAGATACAGCATCGGTCAAATTATGGCAAAGTTGCGGAATTTTGTGCAGAGCAATATGGTAAAAAAATATCTGAGCTATCTTTTTTAGTTTTAGAAATATTAAAAAAAAACCAAAATATTGAATTTTGGTTTTTTTAAATTGGACGACTTATTTTATCCGCTACAAAAAAACAAACACAACATTGTTAAGGCAACTTTTTTCGCTCCATATCGTGGTGTTCTTAGAATTTCGTTTCAACGTTTCGTTTTCGTGGAACTATTATCAACTTTAATTTTTTAAATACGGACCTGCATTTTTTATTTTATTTTTTGAAATCTCTTTAAGCCCTGAATTCAACCATGTAGCGCACTTAATTATATCTAGACGTTTTGATGCCATTATTACATCATCAGGAATGTGGTAATTAATTTTTAAATAAATACGACCCTGGAATTTATTTAAAGTATTTTTTTAAAGAAAAAAAATGCATTTGCATGCCATGTAATAGTAGCCAACTTTTGGAGCAAACAATAGCCCATTAACCAATTTATTGAACGCCAATATCTTGGCATTCGCCAACTCAAGCCTGATTTTCGGTTATCTAGAAATAATGATGTCTGATTGTCAAACAGGTATTTTACAAATTGTTTAAGACACCTCACAAGATATTTTTGTTTAATTTGTTTTACTCACAAGAGGATATAATATGAATAATATAAATTTTTTAAATAAAAGAGAGTAAATGAAAAATGAAGAAATCTTATAACACATTTATAAATGAATAATATATTATGTAGGAAGTAAATAAAAACGGAAAATAACAGAAACAAAAAGTAAAAAACTGATTATATTAAGTGTTCAAACAAGTACCCTTCCTCTCGAATGCATTTTTGAGTAAGCCTCCTTAATTTAAATATCGCCCGTTGAATAACACGTGCGGGGATTGCCCTGACTTCTCGGATTAAATTTCCTCGTAAAACATTAATATCGCGTGGCGTATTACGGTACAGACGATTTTGTAGGTACCCCCAAAGAAAATAATCCAACGGATTTAAATCAGGACTTCTTGCTGGCCATCGTATAAATCCACGATTTCCAATCCATTAATTTGGAAAAATTTCGTTTAGTAACTCGGTTACTTCTCTTCCATTATGAGGCGGAGCGCCATCTTGCTGCCACCATAAGTGTCTTAAAGTCTCCAAAGGCTCGAGATCTAATGCGTCCAAAATATTATTATTCATTATATCCAAATATCTTCGCGAGTTGAGGTTGCCTTCATAAATAAAGGGTCCAATAATTTTATTGTTCCACATTCCAACCCACACATTAAAAGAAAGTCGTCCTTGAGGTCTTACTTCCTGATTTTGTCTGGGATTTTCCACAGACCAATAATGTTCATTGTGTCTATTAAATAATCCATTGGTTGTAAAATTGCATTCATCAGTCCAAATGACTTTGTTTAAAAAATTATCATCTTCATTTAGTTTGAAGCTAAGCCAATTACAAAATTCAAGTCTTCTTTCTGAATCACCAGGCCTAAGCGTTTGACTGATATGAATTTTGTATGGTTTGTATCCATGAGAATTTAGGGTTCTCCAGATCCTCATCCTCGGTTTTTCTAGTTCGTTGGAGAAATGCCTAGTTGAAGCGCGAGGGGCATAATTAACCTTAAATAAAATTTTCTAAATAGAAAATTTGGTAATTTTTTAAAATAAATTAAAACTTACCGAATTGATAATATTTTGTTGTTCTTCCGGTTCCATACGTGTTCCATAGTTTACTCTTGGTTTATTAAAACTACCATACTCGGCTAAATTTCTATCAAGTCTAGCAAAATAAGTATAATGAGGCTGTAAGCGTTCAGGATAGTCCTGAAAATAACGCTGACAAGAAATTTGTGAATTCCTATTGGAAGAATAATAAACTCGTAACATGTCGCGTTTTTCTAAAGCAGAAAACATAATTTTGCTGAAATATTCAACATAAAAATATGGTGGTCAACATAATTAAGCCACACAATCAAGTAAGCATAAAGTTGACGTCTAAGCCACCTTTGTTTTTTTTTTTTTAGTTTTACTTTATACTTTGTTATTATAAAAACTAAAATATATGTTATATATTATTATACGAAATTAATTCTTTATAACTAATAAATTCTGGCTCCACTTATATGTTGTATTTGGTAAAAAAAATAAGTAACACCAGGGCCGTATTAATTTAAAATTAATTATCACATTCCTGATGATGTAATAATGGCATCAAAACGTCTAGATATAATTAAGTGCGCTACATGGTTGAATTCAGGGCTTAAAGAGATTTCAAAAAATAAAATAAAAAATGCAGGTCCGTATTTAAAAAATTAAAGTTGATAATAGTTCAACGAAAACGAAACGTTGAAACGAAATTCTAAGAACACCACGATATGGAGCGAAAAAAGTTGCCTTAACAATGTTGTGTTTGTTTTTTTGTAGCGGATAAAATAAGTCGTCCAATTTAAAAAAACCAAAATTCAATATTTTTGTTTTTTTTTAATATTTCTAAAACTAAAAAAGATAGCTCAGATATTTTTTTACCATATTACTGGGCACCAAATTCCGCAACTTTGCCATAATTTGACCGATGCTGTATCTCTTATAGTTTCCGAGATCCCCATGATGAGGCTCGAATGTGGGACACCCTGTACAGTGTAGGTATAGGTTCAAACAAAATTCCTAACTTATTTGGTATAGAAGCTATGGATGCCTGACGCACACATGTGAAAATAATTAATACCTAGTAATCAAATAATATAAAATTTCACATTTATTTAATTCTTCAAACCCAACACTTTGCCGAGAAAAATAGAAAAGAACCAGTGATGTGTCCTGTGGCAAGATTAAATATTAGTTCTATTAATGGCACTATTTATGAATTGTACGGAAAAACTAAGCTGTAGGTATTATTCTAAAAGTATAATTTTTACATTAGTTACGCTTAAGCTCATTTTTAGACATCATTCAGCTTTCACAATTTTAAGTAAGAAATTTAAAGAAGTGTTTAATAATTGACTTAACTCTTTAAGAAGTCTGTTAAAGGAAATATGATTCGGATGGGAAAAACATAAACCTAAGAGCTTATGGAACTCTCTCATCGACTCTCTTAAACGACTGGTATTTTGAGAGAATATATGAAAGAAACAAAAGAATTCTTGTACCAAGTCGTATTCTTGGATGGAAAGTGGATTTTTCAGAATGGCGCTTGTGGTCAATATTGGCAAGATGAAAGTAAAAGTGTTATATCCACTAACACTAAAGTTGATGGTCAAAGGTATTATACTACTAAACATAATATGCTTAATATGTACTATATTAGTACAATTTATTAATATATTGTTATCCTGGAAGATTATAAAAATAATATAAATAAATTTGTGTTTATTTATAAAAATTTATTTTGTTTTTATGAAAAGACAAAACCAGTGCAGTTCCGTCACTCGGTTATTTTGGTTACAAGCTGGCAACACTGCCGATAACTGACGTCACTCAAAGGGTATGACATGCAACGAAAATTGTTTTGCAAAGAGTATACTTACTGGGATCTTTTGGCTGGTGAGGAGAAGTTTTTTTTGGATTAGCTGACATTTTGTTAATATTCGAATCTACGATTACTGCCTGTTTAATATTAGCCTCACTAAGCTGGGAAAACTTTTGCTTTAGATATTGAAAGACAGGACCGTCTTTGGTTAAACGTTTTATAAAATTTGATCAAAATTTTATAAAACACATAACTAGAGGTCTATATTTAACATTTGTTTGTCCTTATATGAAAGATTGGGAATTAAACTTACGTGTAAATATGTTTTTCTCGCAACGCGATGTAGCCGCGGTTTTAAACCTGAGCTCACATTAAAACAATAAACATCGCATTTCTCTGCTTCTACATGTGATATAAAATAAACATTTCTACAGGAATTTTTTATTAGTGAACCTGATTATGAAACATTATAAACCGAATCAGATAATTTCTTAGTGTTTAGTAGTGTTATTTTTAATTAAATTACTTTAATTTCATTTGGTTTATTTTTTTTCGCCTATTAGCAACCAAAAAATAGCTAAGGATGGGGGCGCCTTGGATGTAACGTATATGATACAATTTGATACAATTTTATGAATAAAACGAGCTACTGAAGTTGTTAGCAGGCTCAGCGACAAAGACAACATTTTCATAAGAATTAAGCTGATTTTAAATCTTATTTCAATCTTTCAGTCTTTTTGTTGCTAAAATTTTTGGTATGGTCCCTAAACGATCCCATAGTCGAGTGAATAAACCTGGAACTGAAAACGAACTCAATACGGTAAAAATACTTGTTTTCATGTGTTCAATTCCGATTTGACTCAAACTGATTCCTCAAGAAAGTGGAGTAAATATCAAACTGTAATTAAAAAAAGGAAGCAGCCGCAAACAGGTCTTTAATTTTATCTTTATTTCAAAATATTGGCTCTATACTTACCGGACAAATCATTCATTAAATAAAAATAGCCATGAATTAGTTTTTTTAGTACGAGTGCCATTTTCAATACACTATATTCTGAACTGACATTAATACATAAACTAATGATGCTTATTTTGTCTATTTAATTGCACCTGCCCTTGATTATGTATTTAACAAGTAAGCTTACCTAACCAGTAGTTAAAATTATAAAAATTGACAAGATCAAAGTTCCCAGAATTTGCAGACAATGGGCTTAGGTGTTTAAAATTGCATTCCAATCCATTGAAATTATACAAAAAAAAGGCACTTTTACAATTTTCCTATTCTATTGTAAGGATGAATAATATAGCAAATTAATAGTTGAAACTTTATAAATAGCTTTAAGCGAAATAATTTTTAAATTTAGATTTTATCATATAGATATAATATAGCTGTATGGGTTTTATTTTAAAGTCGGAAGACTGTATGTAAATGTACGAAGTTGAATGTGAGATTATGCTTTATTTGCTCATATATGTAGGGTGTCAATTTAAAAACTTTTAATGCAAATATCACCAAAACTACAAAAGTTAGAATAACGCTATTTGGTATAAATGTTATTTGAGTAGGGAGAACTATAACCACCATACTGTAGTCAAGTAGTCAGTCACCCCACACAGCCACTTTAAAATTCAAATGGCAACACACCCCCTTTGTTATACCTCAAATGAAAGGTCTCACTGAACAGTATTTACCAGTACAAAAAAAATCGACAGAAAAAAAATTGTAATTTGAGTAAAACAAACTTTGTAATTTATAAAAATATTAAAATATTGAATATTGTTGAAAATGTAGCAAATTTTCATCTAAGTTCCTATTTCCGACATTATCCAGCTGATTTGGATTTGAACATAGGTTGTACTATTGTTTACAACAAAATGTAATGCATTTTGAGTATTTAATGAAATAAAATAAAATTTAATTTTTTTCAGTTTTATTCAAATTAAAATTTTATTTTTCTATCGATTTTTTTGTGCAGCTAAATACTACTCGGTAAGACTTTCCACTTGAGGTATAACAAAGGGGATGGTGCCATTTGAAATTTTAAAGTGGTGGTGTGGAATGACTAACCTCTTGACTAAAGTATGGGGTTCTAGTTCCCCCTACTCAAATAACATTTGTACCAAATCGCGTTATTCTAACTTTTGTAATATTCGATATATTTGCATTGAGAGTTTTCAAATTGACACCCTATATATATATTTTTTTTGATAATGTGCAATAAATCTTATTTTTGCTTCTTTTGCGTTTTCTTGACTTTTTTAATAATGGTAAAAATCTGTAATCTCTCGCCTAACGAGTATTTCATGTTGACAAAATAAAAAAATATGCCAAATTTATCTTGACTTTGAAGGCATTACCAAAGGTGATTATACCTACATCACCTATGAACCTATTAAATTAAGCAGGTCGTCATAAAATTATTAATGATAATTATTATACAGGGTGACTCGGATCTAAATGTACATACATTACCAGGAGATAGTGGACATCTTGGGGGTTCTAAATAATCTATCTTTAGTGGGTTCATCTTTCCTCGTTACTTAGATACAGAGTGTTTTATAAGGTTTGGCTCATTTTTTTTTGCCATAATTCTTTTAGCACCCGGTATAAAATGTTCATATTCGGTGGAAATATTTTGAGTCGCTATCGCTTCAAAATGCCGTATGAAAATTTTTTGAAATTCAGGTCCGGACTTTAAAAACAAGACTGATTAAATTTTTTAAATTCAACACCCTGTATATCATATTTTTGTCAATTTTATTTTTTATTTGAAAAACACATAAAAAACTAATTCTAATGACATACTTATCAAAATCCCCGCACCCGCCTCTCAGCCTTAATAAATTGCTCTTCTTTAGATGTTGAAACACATACAAAATAATAACTGTTTTTATAACGACAATAATACCAATAATAACAAAAATAACAAAAACATAATTATTTGAGAATATTTTCAAAATGCCCACCATTAACTTCTTCACATTTTCTTCCTCTGATATTTAAATTTGAAACTGCACTTATGATTACACCTGGTGTATTTTTTATTTCCTGAAATGAAGCGATAATGCGTTGCAAGAGCTGGTCCCGTATATTAATTTCTTCCTCGTAAACTAAATTTTTCATATACCCCCAAAAAAAGAAGTCCAGCGGGTTAAAGCCGGGAGATCTTGCTGGCCAAGAATGGGGCCCCCCTCGACCTATCCATCTGTTGGGATATCTATTGTTTAAAAGTTCGAAAACAATTCTTGCATAATGTGGAGGGGCTCCATCGTGTTGGAAATACATTCCTCTTAAATTAACATTATCATTTTGGAGAAGATTTGGCAAAATGTTTTCCAAAAAGTGTAAATATTGGTTTCCATCTAATCTTTCTTCAAAGATGTGTGGGCCAATCAATTTACCATTGATTATACCTGGTTCCAACCTTTGTACCTCTTGGATATGATAAGGATATAAGCCTTCATTTTTTATTGTTGAATGGGTTAATTTCTGCGTTATATGCAGACGTCTAGCAATTTTCCTTGTGGATATTTTTGGATTTTCTTCAATCAAATTTAAAATGTCTTCTTCCTGTTGAACTGGGTGTCTTACAGGCTGATCAATATTATTTTGTGTCGGAAAATGTCCTTGTTCACGAACAAAAGAAAATACATTTGAAAATGTTTGATGGTTTGGACATCTTCTTCCAGGAAACCTTAATTCATACTCTCGAGAAGCGGCTCGCCCGTTACCATAGCAAAATCCATATACAAATATTATATCAGCGTATACTTGGTTTGAAAATTGATGGGGCATTTTAAACGAGAAGTAAATGTTTAACAAAAATATCCTCGTAATGCCCAAAAATCTGACAGGTTACAACTGACAATGACTTATTATGTTTTGTTGCCCCCCAATATTTCGTTGTTCTGAGGTGCCGAGCCATGGAGTCAAATTGAATTGAAAATTTTCAAATTTTAACACGCCGCTATTATATTACTTTGGAGAAAACAAGGTCTGTCTATACCACCAAACTAAATTTTTTTTTTATTTGTCTCTTTAAGGTGAAAAAAGGATTAAAGAGTGTACATAATTTAATGTCATTTTAGGTTGTACTAGTTTCAACTTTAGTCAAAGTCATCATCAGCAACCATACAATTAAGAATTATGTTTAGGATGTACCTAAATTAACGAACTAAAACAAATTAAAAGGGGGGGGGGAACGAAGTGGTTCAACAATACATGGCCAATGGACTCGACAGAAGACAATCACCTACACGATGCTACTTTCAGCAATGAAGGAGATTAGATGCGAAAATTGTAGTAGATGACTTTGGTTTATTTCTTATTATTGGTATTATTGTCGTTATAAAAACAGTTATTATTTTGTATGTGTTTCAACATCTAAAGAAGAGCAATTTATTATGGCTGAGAGGCGGGTGCGGGGATTTTGATAAGTATGTCATTAGAATTAGTTTTTTATGTGTTTTTCAAATAAAAAATAAAATTGACAAAAATATGATATACAGGGTGTTGAATTTAAAAAAATGAAATCAGTCTTGTTTTTAAAGTCCGGACCTAAATTTCAAAAAATTTTCATACGGCATTTTGAAACGATAGCTACTCAAAATATTTTCACCGAATATGAACATTTTATACCGGGTGCTAAAAGAATTATGGCAAAAACAAAAATGAGCCAAACCTTATAAAACACTCTGTATCTAAGTAACGAGGACAGGTGGACCCACCAAAGATAGATTACTTAGAACCCCCAAGATGTCCACTATCTCCTGGTGATGTATGTAAATTTAGATCCGAGTCACCCTGTATAAATAACTATTTCTGTCCTACTCGAATATTACTGTTTCATAATACCATAGTAAGCAGACACTTTAAATGATATATGATAACCTAGGGCATTAAGGAAGTTTTTAATGCCCTCGGGCATTAAGAGAAATAAATAGGAAAAATCAAAGTAACAACTTTTAATTAACGAAATAACTTATTTATCATTTATATTACATGAAGAGTTATGAACAGACCCAGTAAAAACGAATTTACTGGCTTTTGATAAGTCAATGTTTTTATTAGTTTATAGCAAAGCTGCCCTGTGTATGCGGTTAAACTTCACCTGACGTTGTAACGTAAATAAAAGTTATTTTGTTACACTGGATTTTAAAGTATAATAAATCTTTAGGTATTGGCGCTGCCATCTATGCATAACTCTGCATACTGCAGTTAATATCAATTCTTTAAGTTTGTATTATATGAAGAGACCAACTGTAAATTTGCCGTTCTATAACATAGATTGGTAGGGTATTCTTTAATATAGATTATCGATTTCTTACATTTAATTTAGTTTATATTGTCTCCGTGAATAGAAAAAGGCTCTAGTCAGGGAGGTTGATTTTTTGGAGAGTAACTTTTGGTTTTGTCCTAATATAGGTATGTCACGCTAAGTTTGAGTTTCACTAAATTTATATTTTGTCTAATAATAAGTATGTAATTGAACCAGTAATATTCCTTTCTAGTAAGCCATGACCTAATCTATTTTAACACTGATTGAATTCCACATTTTTATGTTCTAACAAGATAGAGACGTGCCGGCCATTATGGCGTCATAAATTAGTAATCTGCATTCATCTCTCTCATCCTTATAAATTATAATGTTGTTAATGACCTAAAAGCATCATCTTAACAGACAGAAGGCAGTAATCATAATATTTCTTGGATAAATGTGGATTTTCAATCAATATTTTCATAATTTGATTCAATTTAAAAGCACCTCTTTTCATTATCCGGTCATGGTTTAGTTTATTTTTCATTGTCAAATATTATCTAAATTCTCAATTTAACTTTGTTTTTCGGGTCTCTGTCGTTTCTTTTACATTTTAGCAAATATCGTTGGCCACTTGGTAGTTTATTTAAGTTCTTGACGAACATTGGTGAAAACCAGATAAAGAGTAAACCTGACTGGACCATTCTCAAGGAAACCGGCAGATCCAGGCTCTACAGAACTGATTACTGACAGATTATCCAAGGAAGCAGGTGAGTTTTTCTTTTGTTTCAGCTTTGAAACCTAAATGGAATTTGTTGAAGAACTCACCCCATTTTTCTCATTGATATCTGTCAGGAATCAATTCTAATTTAATGTTTATTTTCTCTTAAACTTCTAACTTAATTGGCGCGACATACTTGTACTGGATGGATAATATCTTAAGTCACACTGTATATACAATTTCTCTTGTACCATATCTTGAATTTATCTTGTACATATCTTACCTTGGGTGCCATAAGACATTAGTCTGGTACACCAATATCGTGTGGTGACAAATGCCTGTAGCTCGTTAAACCACATTTATCTATCTTATAAACGATTGCCTTTTTGCTCGTCCAATCAATCACCGTCACAAGCATTCAAGTCTAATCAAGTCCTGACGTCTCCATTGCTGAAGTTCTATGAATGGAACGCTTCATCGAGACAACTTCCAAGTGAAGAGGACTGAATCTTGGACACACTTCATGGAAGACAATGCCGAGCTAAGTATTTGTCAGTCAGAAGGATAACTTTGTAAAGACCAGCAGACCATTGCTATATTTTTATTTTAATTTTCATCTTTTCATGTTAAAACTGTTTCTTCGGAAATCAGTAACAACAATTATTGTTAAGCATATTTAGTTTAATAAACTACCAAGTGTTTGTAAAATTTTGTATTATTTCTGGTAGGATGGCGCCCTAAAAAATTTGTCAGATAATAAGACAAACCCACACCTAACAAAAAAAAGTCTTCTTGGCCGAGGCAACTCAACATCATTTGAATGATTATCAAAACCATTACAACGTATGTAAATTTTTTTAAAGAATTGGAACATGAATAGAGGAGCTTGAATTTGAATTTATTGCGGTTTCGAGATATTCGGACCTACACAATGGAGTTTAATTAGGTAGGTGATTTGTTTGCAGTGAAGGTCAACGGATACCTATAATGTAAACTTTACTACACCCAACGAAATTTTAAGAGTTCGGCAACATGACTTGTAGGCGATGCCAAATCGATCTTTAACATACGTACAGGCGGCGGTGATTGAAAGTAACCCGAACAAGTCCGAACAGATAACGCCTGTCTATTCGCTATCCAAGTGATCAGCAGTAACTAGTATTTTTTACTTTTTCATTGGCCCATTTTAAATCTCGCGCTCTCTTGTTGACAATTTCTTGGAAAACAAGCCGGCCAATCCTTAGTATTACGATTTTCGGTGGTTTAATAAAATAAATAATACTTGCGCAGTTTTGTTAGTTTACTTGCCTATAAAATTATATTTACTTTGAATTACAGCCTTTTTAAATTTTAGTTAAAATTTTAAACGTGCAAAATTTTATTATGAAAGTAGGTAAGTATCGACAAGTTTCGTTATTAATTTTTTACATAAATATTTCCTATTCTTAAATTCTGTATAAAAGCTCGCACCGTGAGTGATAACTCAAAAGTTTCTTCGATAGAAAAATTATTTTTTTTTGGTGGCCATTTTCTCCTGTTCTTCAGTTTTGGAAAGTTGGTCACTTTACTCTACGAGTGTTCATTCAACTATGCACTTGTAGATTGCGCTAGGTCATAAGCTAGGTTTGTTACAAATTGATAATCTTGGGGGTGAGGGGGTTCAGTTTGGTAGCCGGTTTAATATGGTCAACCTTACCCATAATCACTAATATATTAAACGACAATATTTGGTTTTTAATGACATTTATTGCTTATTGGGAATAGTTTTTTATAAAATATATTATGTAGGCATTTATTGAACTTATTGACTGACGAAACAATATACAGCGTGGGCAAAAAGAATGGAACACCCCCAATATTTTCATAACCATGTATATTTTCGAAAAACACTCGGACCCGTCGATTTTATTTATCATTTTTACAAATTTTGAGAATTTTTAGTATTATACAGAATTGCTCAATCAACTTTAATTTTTTAAATAAAATAGGTACCCCAAATTTTATTCCATTTTTGAATTCTACTTAAAATTCTGAATATTTTTCATGTAACATACTCTATTTCGATATTCAGTTGTTTTAGATATATCACAATCTAAACAATAATGATGGCAATTTCCATGGAATTAATGAATGGGGAAGAATATACGGAAACTTAATTACCGTTATTGCAGTAACCCAGGTAACCAAGCACATTATTGTACTTTTTTCCACTACTAACCTAATACATCGCCACTATTGACCGATTATTAAGCTGGATTTATAAACTCGAAAAGTTGGCGAGGTTGAGGTTCAGTTGGTGTTCGAAATAGGAGGTCAATTTAAATTAAAGGGAACACTCAGTTCCATTTATACACTCGTTCCTGCTGTTCATGCAAGGCTCATGTAAGGTTCGAAAACTTCCTGGGTAGTTCGAGATAACGAATTTTTATGCTCGGAGTTCGGAATATCTAACCTCACAAACTTGATCATAACTTCAACCTCACCAACTTTTCGAGTTTATAAATCCAGCTTTAACGTTAGAAATCGTTTTTCTCTACCTTATAAGTTATTATTGGCCATGGTCAATAATAAGGCATTGAAATCCATTATTGACCGATCTTCAAGAATATATTTGAACGCAGGTAACTTGATTTTTTGATTCTACAACATGAATTCATAAACATCATTTCTTGTGGTTAGGCAACCAGATAATTATCAATACATATTAGATTATTAGAGACGCCGGATATTGTAAAATATCGATAGGTACAATGTACAATCAACATTTTTTCTGCTTCCATCCTTAATTCTGGAGGTGTACACATAATAATATCACTAACATTTTCTCCGCTCATTTAAAAAAACGGAAAACTTGTGAAATCTGATGACATAAATAATGAACAAAAATTGACATTGACAAAGCCACCTGACAAAACAACAAAATATTTTGCCAATTCCAAAGCGCAGGTAACTTGATTAAAAAATATACTTATACCTACCTATAATTTTTTATAATTATTAATACTATAAAGATAAATGTCTTATAAAAGTTTGTAGTAGTGGAAAAAATATTATATTAACCACAGTTTAGACAGCTTATTATAATATTATTTGTCTAAACCTTGGTTATAAATATACTATTTCGCCAATGTCATTTTATTTTAAGTAACAGTATTGTCAAAAAATGTTACGTTGTATTGTTAGAACGACACGTTTTAAGTAAAGAGAGCGCATAGTGATATCCTCATGATGGTTGGCTATGGCGATAGAAAGAGATCTACATTTGAAGTAAGGTAAGTAGGGGTAAAAGGATTATAAAATTTTAATAGTTCCTGAAAAACGGTTTATATCGAACATATTTTTGGATAATAAAATTCCCAAAAAATTTACAGTACTTGGTATATAGTTCCTAACAGTATGGGACAGATAGATTTTCTAGATATCCAACAAGAAAAAAACTATGGTATTTTTTTTAAAACGATGTCCTTATATTACATTTGCCCCCAAAATGGGGTAAATGTGATAGTGGCAGGTCAGGTTTATATTAGAACACTTGATAATATTGGTCGGGGTAAATGTAAATATTTAGTATTTTTGCCTATTTTTTGCCGCTTTAAGCGCTTATTTTAGATCATAAATAAAAAAGTTACAAACTTTTATATACTAGCTTTCAAATTTATTTAGAAAAAATAAAATATAAAAAACAGGCTCTAATCTGCAACAAAGCAAGAACAAAATAACTAAAAGAATTTTAAAATTCTCGAACAAAAAAAATGTAAGTAACTATATTTATTTAAGTAATTATTTGAGGTTAAAGCCTTCAAATTTCACATTAAACTTAAGGTATCCCCGTCTGGTTGTAGTCGGTTTTGGCAAAATTTTTATAATGTCACTGGAACGAATTGAATCTGTGTCCTCAATAACAGGCCAAATGAAGAGGTCTTTTTTCCATTTTAAAAATTTGACATGCCAGGCATCTTCCTCATTGTCCTTATCCATAACTTGACCAACGTAATGTTTTACAAATTTTTTTGATGCATATTGAACTAGGACCCAGGAATTCATTTCAACAACCGAAGAGATTTCCGAGTCGCTTTCCTCTTCAAGAAACTCTAGACAATTATCATCATCAGATTCCATATATTCGGGGCTTTCGCATTCCTCATCACTACTGATATCTTGCACAGTCTTCTTATTTTTCGTGGGTTGCTTCTTTTGCAGGTCTGATTTTTCTTGAAGGCGCTGTAATACTTCTTTACTTGTAAGAACTTCAGAGCCAAGTCCAACTTTGGTTCTTTTACATTTTTCAAGTGATCGCTTCTGCTTGATGGTTCTTAGCAGCAACTCAGTGAATGTAATTGGCTTCTCGTTTATAATAATTTCTTCATTGTCAATGGTTTCATCATTACAACTGGATATGCCTGATGGGCCAGCTTCTTGTACACCCCTAGAGATACTTTCTTTATGATTGTTGGATGGACCAGCCTCTTGGCTACCTGAAAAAGTTTCTTTATCGATGTTGGACGAGTGTTGTGTGTCGTTTTGGGAGTTTAGTGCATTGACATTCCTTTTTTCTTTTTAAACTAGGTCCCATCTTTTTATAGCTTCCGGGGAAAACTTTTCTCTTGAAACAACTTCAGCATCAAGGGGAAATATCCCTGCCTTTCTAAAGCCGTTTGTAATAACCTCTGTCTTAACTTCCTTCCAGGCTTGGCACAAAAACTCAGAAAATATTCTCTTGGGTAATTTTAGACCAAGGTGTTGTCGCTGCCATGCAATTAGCTTTTCATCCCATTTAATTTTTAACGATTTAAACACGCTTAAATCTAGGGGTTGTAGCAAATGTGTTGAATGGGGAGGTAGTTTCATTATTGTTATTTGTTCACTCATGGCAGTTTGTATTAAACGAGCGTCGACATGTGATCCATGGCCGTCATATATAATTAAAACAGGGCGATCGTTTCCTACTGCAGGAATTACTGAATTTACAAAGTAATTCCGAAAGACTTCCGAGTCCATCCAGCCATTTTTCGTAGCTGCATAAACAGTACCTTCAAATGTTTTTTCCTCTGAAGCCACCCATTGGTCCCATATGTTGACACCTTTAAATACTATCAAAGGTGGGGCTTTTCCTTCTGCAGCATTACACATTACCAATACTGTCGTATTATCTCTGCCAGAGGTACTTGTAGTTCTCGATGCTGGAAAACCGACTCCTCCAACAATTTTGCTTTTTCTGGGGTCACCTGAAAAACTAGACTCGTCTAAATTCCAGATCCTTTCTGGCTTGTCAAGTAAATTCAGGTCGGTGAGAGTCTCTTTTAAAAGTTCAAAATAACCATAGATTAAAAATGAATCAACGGCTTTTTTTCTGCAATATTCCACGTTTTGTGGTACTTTCAGGCTTAATCCATGTCTTTTCTTAAATCCCATAAACCAGTCTTCTCCTGGGACACCGTTTTTAAATGAAGTTTCAATATTGTTCTGTTGAACATACAGGCCTACCCGTTCTAAAACTTCCTTGCGGGAGAGTCCAAATCCCCATTTTTCTAGGACTTTTAATCCATTTGCCAAATCAGTTTCTGCCGCTAGAGGCACTTCGGTCGGGCGACCCTTGCTTTTACATATTTTTCCCCGTGTACCTGTTTTGCGTGTATAAAGGGTTGAATATGGGATGCCATAACTTTTTGAAGCTAAATAAATAGTTAATCTACCTGCTGTAATCTCTTGCAAGGCTGTTTTTAAATTTTCTTGGCTGTATTTAGGCTCTGCAGTATTTTTTTAATATAATGGCGAACCATTGTAAAATACCTAAAAAAGGGGTAAATGTAATATACAGGGTGTAATTTAATTGAGTGCCGATACTTAAGGGTGATAATCTATGAATGATTCTAAGATAAAAAGTTCATATGGACATATGTCCTAAACCTCTTCATTTTTGAGCTACAGGGTGTTAACATTTTAAGAAAAATATAACCTTTTTATATAAATCACTCTTAGATATTTTTATGAAATTTTGTACATACCTTTTAATCAATAAGGAGCATTTTTTGACCTAACAGATTTATAAAAATTTTTACCAGTGACGTCCGTACGGGGTTTGAACTGAATATTTTTAAAGAAAAAATGGATACGCCACTGCTTTTTCTAAAAACGAAACTTACTTTTAAAATTCCCATTTATTTTAAAGCAAATTTCGTTTATGGACTTACTTTTGTACGACGCACCGTTTTCGCGTAAAAAAATAAAAACAAAAAAAACATTTTTTTCTTCGGTTCATTGAGACTGCTTTTATTTATTTTGTTGAATTTGGTTGGCACCCACCATGAGTGGAAACACTTTTTTTGGGACAACAATTTATTTTCTACTCACCAGTGACATTCAACTGAACGTTTGAAAAGAAAAAAACGGTAACCATATTAAATGCCCTCTTAAAGCAAATCAAATAAAAATCAGTAGGCTGGGTAAAGCTACATCAATTTTGACGTTTCTTTTCATAAAGACAAAAGGCCTGGCATTGATTTTGCATTATTAAATAATTATTATTACAGTAAGACGTTAAATTATAATAAAAGAATGGTAAATTTTACAAACAGTGAATTAACTGACATGCATTTTATTTATGGGCTTGCAGACGGTAATGCATACGAAGCCAGGCGGATATACCAAGAGCGGTATCCAAATCGCGTACTACCCGATCCGAGAACATTTTCTAGGATTCATAGACGTCTCCACGAGACCGGAACTTTAAAAGTAGACCACAGTGCTAAAGGAGTCCATCAAACAGTAAGAACACCGGAACTTGAAGAAGGAATTTTACACGAAATTGAGGAGAACCCCGAAAGTAGCACGAGGAAAATCGCGGCAACATTTAATGTTTCACATTTTCTTGTTTGGAAAATTCTCATCGAAAATTTATTATACCCATATCACATTCAAAGAGTCCAGGCATTACTCCCTAGAGATTTCCCGATGCGCATTAATTTCTGTGTGTGGTTTCTTCAAAACCTGATGGAAAATCCGTTATTTGACAGGCACATTCTTTTTACCGACGAAGCTAATTTTTCTCGAAACTCAATAAGAAATTTCCATAATAACCATTTATGGGCGGATGAAAACCCTTATGCAATTGTAGAATCAAATCATCAAGAACAGTTCTCAATAAATGTTTGGGCTGGCATTATTGATGATTATTTGATAGGCCCATTTTTTCTCCCAAGAAGACTTGATGGACAATCATATTTACACTTTCTTGAAGAAGATCTGCCGCCAATGCTTGAAGACCTTCCATTATTATTAAGAAACCAGATGTGGCTAATGCACGATGGTGCGCCTCCACATTTTAGCTTACGAGTGCGTGAATTTTTAAATCACACCTATCGCAATCGGTGGATAGGTCGCGGAGGAACGCAGCCATGGCCACCTAGATCTCCGGACCTTAACAGTTTAGACTATTTTTTCTGGGGGCATCTGAAAAGCTTAGTGTACCAAGTGCCGATTCATACCGAAGAAGAGTTACGAAATCGTATATTAGTATGCTGCCAAACCATAAGAAACACCCCGGAAATCTTCGAAAATGTGCGTCAGTCTATGGGAAGAAGAGTCCATGCTTGCATACGTGTGGGTGGACGACACTTCGAACAACTACTGTAAATAATGTGGGTTCTTTATTCTGTTTATCTTCTCTTGTCATTTCGCTTTCGATTTAAGGTTTGGAATTTTTCCTTTTAAATTAATCGCGATTTTTGAAATAAAATTTTTTATTTTTTTTTTGTTTTTATTTTTTACGCGAAAACGGTGCGTCGTACAAAAGTAAGTCTATAAACGAAATTTGCTTTAAAATAAATGAGAATTTCAAAAGTAAGTTTCGTTTTTAGAAAAAGCAGTGGCGTATCCATTTTTTCTTTAAAAATATTCAGTTCAAACCCCGTACGGACGTCACTGGTAAAAATTTTTATAAATCTGTTAGGTCAAAAAATGCTCCTTATTGATTAAAAGGTATGTACAAAATTTCATAAAAATATCTAAGAGTGATTTATATAAAAAGGTTATATTTTTCTTAAAATGTTAACACCCTGTAGCTCAAAAATGAAGAGGTTTAGGACATATGTCCATATGAACTTTTTATCTTAGAATCATTCATAGATTATCACCCTTAAGTATCGGCACTCAATTAAATTACACCCTGTATATAATACAATTGCCCCAGTGGTTTAATTACATTTACCCCAGGTAGCAAATTCCTTTGGCAAATGTAACATAACCCAAATTATAGTTAATATATAGGTACCTAAAACATCCAATTGCATTTTGTATATAAAAGAGAAATACCAAAAAACAAATTAAAGTAATATTTTGAGGACTTACTTGCAAAAATGCGCTGGCTATTGTTGACGGACTATTTCCCTGTGAACTCGTGCGGCCACCTGTTTGGACATATTCTGCCAGAATGCATGGCGCATGCTCACGGTCGGTAAAACAGATTTCATTTATGAGCAGCTGCCAGTAAAAGTATCCAATTGAGTCACTACTAGGTGGCGCTAGTATCTGAACTCATTATTTTATTATTTATTAGGCAATATTACAATAACCCCGTTATTGCATTTGCCCCTACTCACCTTATGTGAACTTTTTAATAATGTTCATCGAGAGCAAACGCCGATATCAAGGTCTACAGTAAGTAAGATAGTTTTAAAATTTACAGAAATTGGGTCTGTGCATAATAAACTAAAAAGTGGCCGTCCCAAGATTTGTGATGAAACTAGATTAAATGTTTTACTGTCGTAACAAGACGATACCCATTCCAGCACTCGTCAAGTGGGTCGGATTCAAAATATTGGTTATAAATCTATACAAAATATTCCTCATAAGGAAAAACAACATCCTTACAAAATTTGTCTTGTCCGCGAACTAAATTGGGATGATTTTGATCGACGCCTCTAGTTTTGCGAGAATATGCAAACCATCTGCAATAATGACGGAAATTTCGCGAAGAATATTTTATTTACTGATGAGGCTACATTCTGCCTTAATAGAACAGTCAACCGACATAATTGTAGGTATTTGTCGACAGATAATCCTCACTGGATGCAAGAGGCCCATACACAGCACCCACAGAAGCGAAACGTATGGGTCGGAATTTTACTTAACAGAATATTAGGACCTTTCTTTTTCGAAGAAACGTTAAACGAAGAGAAGTGTTTGGATTTTTTAGGGTTTGAATTAGTTCCTGCTTTAGCTGGTCTATATCCAGATCACGATGAACAAGATAGTCCTGAAAGAATCATTTGGCTACAACAAGACGGTGCACCGCCCCATTACGCTGTACGGGTACGAGAAAACGTAAACGAGATTTTGCAACATAAATGGATAGGTAGAAGGGGAGATATAGAATGGCCAGCTCGCCCACCCGATTTAACACTCCTAGACTTCTTTTTGTGAGGATATTTAAAAGAAAGAGTGTACAAGAACAAGCCATCGGATTTAGAGATATTAAAACTGATCATACAACATGAAATTCGACAAGTTCCTGAACAGGTTCCAGAACGTTCAAAACGAATTTGTTTTACGTTTAGGACACTGCCAAATTGTCAATGGCCATCAATTTAAACATTTAATTAAGTACTCTACTTTTTATAATCAGATTTAAAAACTGTTGTTTTTACCTAATAAACCTACCACTTAAATTTTGTTAATTATTATTGTTTAGAATGTGATATATCGAAAACAGCTGAATATCGAAATAGGGTATGTTACCTGAAAAATATTCAGAATTTTAAGTAGAATTCAAAAATCGAATAAAATTTGGGGTATTTCATTTAAAAAATTAAAGTTGACGTGTGCCCCGACTTCTTAAGCAATCCTGTATAATACTAAAAATTCTCAAAATTTGTAAAAATGATAAATAAATTGACTGGCCCGAGCGTTATCCAAAAATATACATGGTTATGAAAATATTGGGGGTGTTCCATTCTATTTGCCCACGCTATACAGGGTGTCCGGATAAGGATACGGAGCGGCCATATCTCGGAAACGATACGTCCCACAGATCTGAAAAAAAAGCTCTCATCATAAAAACTGCCAAGAGAAATTCATTCAAAATAATTTTAAGTTTCGTAAATTGACGCAAGAGGGCGTAACGGCTTATTTATTTTTTAAAGTTCATTTTACGGCAAAAAATGCCACTTAACCGTAGAAAAGCAAATAAATAATTAAAATCAGTAGATTGTTTACTACAACTTTTGTTATTGTTATTTTTTTGAATCTCGCCTAATAAAGGAGTGGGGGAAGCCTTTAGGACATTTTTCAAAAACTGTCATTATGTCGTTATCCTTCAACGGATTTTCTATAACTTGGACTTCTTTGAAAGGGAATTCCTTGGAGTTTAAATAAATGATTCAGGAATTGTCACAAGTTTCCTGATACAATTTTCAGATGGCGCTGTTATTCAATCTAACTTATTTTTTTATTTTTCTCGGTATTTGCAAATTGGATGGTATAATTTTTTTCGGTAGTAATAGGAGACAATTTGCATAGGGAACGATTAGTCCAAACCGCAAATCGATATCACCAGGGGTTTAAAAGTTATTTTGATTTTTCTTTAAAAAATGATACAGTTTCCATTTACCGGTACCCGGTATACCCCTAATAAGCAAGATAACAAATAATTTCATGGCCTACTGTTTAATAAACTATTAAATTTATAATAAAAATTTAACGAGTCAAAGAAACATCAATAACACTGAATAAAATATGAATATTATGATAATATCATATTATGAGACTTAGACTATGAAAAAGTGCACAAATCTTAGAACTAGAAACAATTTTATTAGCAATTTAGCGAGACAACAATAATAATTACAAATGTTCAAAATGTTTGCCGTCATTTTGTAAGCACTTAATTATTCTTCTGTTAGTTGATAATACGGCTGCCTCAATTTCAGCCGTGGATAAGTTTCTAACGGCATTTGTTATCCTTACCATCATGTTTTCCCTTGTTGTTGGTCTCTCTTGGAAAAGCAGATCTTTTAACCTACCCCATAGGTAAAAATCAAGACAAGTAAGATCCGGTGAACGAGCCGGCCAGGGAAACAAGCTTCCTCTTCCAATTACACGATGCGCAAATTGCTCTTCTAGGTATTGGCGTACGTTACGATAGTAATGCGCCGGACAACCATCAAGTTGGATCCACATGTTTGTTCTAGTTTGTAAGGAGACTTCTTCCAAAAGAGGTGGAAGGAAAGTGGCCAAGAAATCTAAAAATCTTGCTCCATTAAGGGTTTGGTCAAAAAAATGGGGACCGATAATTTTTCCTTCCAAGATCCCGCACCAAACATTTAAACTCCAGCGGTTTTGAAAATCTACTTGCCTCATCCAATGAGGGTTTTGCTCAGACCAATAGTGCATATAATGCAAATTCACACTCCCAGCGTTAGTGAAAGTAGCCTCGTCTGTCCATAATATCCGTGAAAGAAAATTTGGATTTTCCCTAATCATATTTAATAGCCAGTGACAGAAATCCAATCGACGATCATAATCAGTATCGTTCAATGCCTGGTGTTAAACGATGTGGTAAGGGTGCATACTATTAGTTTGTAAAATCTCGTGGACATTTGTTTTTGGAACCCCCAAGTCAAGGGAAATTTTTCTGGTGCTTAAAGTGGGATCGTATTGAACGTAAGCCAAAACGTTGATAATATTTACCTCATTACGTGTCCTACGAATGCGTAAGGGTCGTTGAATGGGTTGCACATTACCAGTTTCTCTTAATCGTCGAGCTAATCTTGAGAATACTTCACGAGAATAGTGTCTTCTTTGTGGAAATCGCATTGCATACTCTCGCGACGCTATTACAGCATTTTCAAGAGATTGAAAATACATATTCACCATATCATACGCTTCTGCGATAGTAAACGGCATACTGTTTGTAGAAAAATGCAATATAAATGTAAAAAACAATGCTTAATATTATAAGATGCTTGACGTTTAAAACTCATCAACAGCTTGTCACAATAAATTATTAATTTGTTTTTTTCCATGGCCAACTTGGAACTTGTAATTTAGGCGAAAACATGATGGAAAGGATATGAAATGCCGTTCGAAGCTTATCCACGGCTGAAATTGAGGCAAGAGGCAAGTGTGTTTTTCACTGAAAGAAGAATTACTAAGAGCTTAGGAAGTGACGGAAAATATTTTAAACATTCGTAATTATTGTTGTCTTGCTAAATTGCTAATTGTTTCTAGATTTAAGATTTGTGTACTTTTTCATAATCTCATATCATAATATTCATATTTTATTTAGTGTTATTGATGTTTCTTTGACTCGTTAAACTTTTATTATAAATTTTATAGTTTACTAAACAGTAGGCCATGAAATTAGTTGTTATCTTGCTTATTAGGGGTATACCGGGTACCGGTAAATGGAAACTGTATCATTTTTTAAAGAAAAATCAAAATAACTTTTAAACCCCTGGTGATATCGATTTGCGGTTTGGACTAATCGTTCCCTATGCAAATTGTCTCCTATTACTACCGAAAAAAATTATACCATCCAATTTGCAAATACCGAGAAAAATAAAAAAATAAGTTAGATTGAATAACAGCGCCATCTGAAAATTGTATCAGGAAACTTGTGACAATTCCTGAATCATTTATTTAAACTCCAAGGAATTCCCTTTCAAACAAGTCCAAGTTATAGAAAATCCGTTGAAGGATAACGACATAATGACAGTTTTTGAAAAATGTCCTAAAGGCTTCCCCCACTCCTTTATTAGGCGAGATTCAAAAAAATAACAATAACAAAAGTTGTAGTAAACAATCTACTGATTTTAATTATTTATTTGCTTTTCTACGGTTAAGTGGCATTTTTTGCCGTAAAATGAACTTTAAAAAATAAATAAGCCGTTTCGCCCTCTTGTGGCAATTTCTGAAACTTAAAATTATTTTGAATGAATTTCTCTTGGTAGTTTTTATGATGAGAGCTTTTTTTTCAGATCTGTGGGACGTATCGTTTCCGAGATATGGCCGCTCCGTATCCTTATCCGGACACCCTGTATAATGCAAAGAGCACTTCTTTCTTCCACGAATAAATTGATTAAAGCTAGTGTAGGCCCAGAACTAAGAATCGAAATGTTTCTAAAGAGTTATTATTTGCTTTTAAGGGGCTAGGTTAATCGAGTTACAGATTTCATACTATAACCTTAAAAAACTATTAAGTAAATGTACAAAAAATTGGTGTCTGGAGCAAATTATATTAAGTTACGTACTTTATTACTTTTATCCGTTAGACTCTTCATTCTTCCCTAATGATTCCTGAATTTTCTTTTTTTCGTCTAATATAGTTTTCCTCTTTTTCGGCTCCAAATGATAAGTCCGAATATAAAAATCGCCGAACAATACCATCATAAAAAAGAATTGGGGAATAATAAATAGAATTGGAAATCTTGGAAATTTGCAGTTAGGCTGGAATAACAATTGTCCAAATGTATACACCAGAAACACGAGTTGGAACTAAAATAAAATAATTGTGTTAACTTCGAAAAGAAATACAGAATTGTTGTGTATAAAATTCGTAATTTTTAAGAAAAACGCTGAAACACGGAAATTGATTTAAATTGTTGTGCTTCTCTCTGTAATATTTTCCTCCCCCCCCATTACTTCAACCCCATAACCTCTAGCTACCCCAACTTTTTTTAAATGATAACCTAGGCTCTATAAAAACGGTCTTAAAAAACTGGAAAAATAATAATAATAATAATAATAAATGTCTTTTATTTGAACATAACATAAAATTAAAAATAAAAAAAATAAAGAATAAATGTCAAATCCTGGCGCAGTCTAGCTGTAATAGCTACTCTACTGAACCAGTCAAAGACATAAAATAATAAAATTTGATTGTTCATCAATAAATAAGTATCTTAAATGATCTACAAAATTTACCATAGGCAATAAAATATGCGAGTATCGTAATAATTAATAAAAAACATAATAACGCAAAACATCAAATTATTAAAAAAAAAAAAAACAATATTATAATTTATCTTAAAAAGCTAAGCATTCTGTAAATTCAAGAGATATTTTTTACACTTCATATTAAATAAATTTACATTAAAAGCCGACATGTCAGTGGGTGTTGAATTATAACATTTCACAGCATTGTACGAAAAGGACCGCTAAAATATGGCGCTCTGATGATGAGGCATGGTTAATTTACTTCTGTCCCTAACACGTCTATCATGAATATCATGACGAAAAATCAGGCGCTATCGAATCGTAATGGGGAAGTCAGGATTATTAATAGTTTTGACCACAAATGTGCAAAAATTAAAAATTCTACGTTCATCCATCCAGAACCAATCAATAGGCCTAAACAAGTGAGATATATGATCAAACTTTCTCACGCCATACACAAAATGAAGACAAGCATTGTGCACTTTCTGTATTCGAGATCTACTTTCAACATCTAAGCAAAAACCGTAAAGAAAATCACAATAATTAAAATTGGATAAAACAAGAGATTCACACAAGTCTTTTCTTAATTTTAAATTTAAAATATGTCTATTGCTGTATATTATTTTAAAGAAAGATACGTTTTTTGAAATATTTTTATTAAATGCTTTTTAAACCTTTAACGGGCGAGATTATTTAGTGGCCCGATGACCTAGAAATTTAAACAAGGGTACTTAGCACGACTTTAGGAAGTATCCCAAAAAAAATTTTTGGTCATATTCAGAGACGCCATTTTTAAAAATGCTGGTAAACCATTTTACCAAAGAGCGTCAAGGGTAAATTATGTGTTTAATGTTCTCTGGTAGACATGTTATACCACCTATAGTTAAAGAACTATTAACTATTATTAGTCTCGTTTTAACCCTCGAAGCGAGCAGACTTGCCACAATGACGTTAAATTTGCTCCTGTCAACTTTTGAAAACTTTATACATTTTAATTAACTATTACTGTCAAAGTCAGAAATAATTTTTATTAACTTATTTTCTACATGGAAGCACAGGACGGGGGGAAGGCCTCCCGGCCAGAGGACGTTGAAATGCCGCCATCCGACGATGAACCAATGCAGTCCGAAGTTCAATTAACAATGGAACAAAGGATTGAAGCAGTCGAAATCCGCATGAAGGCGAGGTGGAAAAAACTACTAGAAGAACGTGAGCAAGAATGGATGGACAAGCTCCGGCAGGTGAAGGAGACTGATTTTGCCAAGGCAAGGGCCCTGCAAGAATTGCAGGAAGCACACAGGGATTTACAGGCTAAGTTAGGTAGATATCGTGATAACAATGACACTGACATTAAAACAAAGTAAAATTTAAACTCAAATATAGATATTATTCTGTCTGACAAATCCAGAACAGTGTCGATCATCGACAAAGCTGATAACGCTATTGCTCGACGTTTAAATTGTTTACAAGTTAATGATAATAATATAGAAATAGATAACTCTGGATCGGGAATGGATCACGAATCCATGTCCGATTCAGGCAATGAGCAGCAATGGTCGACGCAAAAGCAAAAACGCAATAGAAAAAGACAAAATCTGAACCCTGAAATTACAGAAACGAATGTTAAAAAGGTGGCTAACGATTCCGCGTGGCCAAACTTGCCGAAAAGGAACAATAAGGTGCTAAATACGTATTTAGTACAAAAAGTAGCTCATGATAAGCAAAGTAGCGCGCGCTCAAACCCAGCCAGACGGAATCGACAGCCACTAAAAAAGTCACTGAAACTAAAACCGATTCAAATGATACACTATTTTTATTCCCAATAAGAATATTTTACTAAAATATATTCTTATAATAATTTTATTATATTTATTATTATTTTATTTTATTGGTCGTATAAATCGGGAGGTAGCTATGCTGTGTGGTATTCGTAAGATAACTTTTCGGTTATGGTTAGAGACCGTTTAATAGTGGTTATTAAAAATGTTGCTAGTGGTATAAGCTATTTTTAACAAGTCTATTTAATTAGGCGATTTCCCTCTGTGTACTAATTAATGGCAAAGAGCCTAAAGAGGCCTAAAACTGCGGTACAGTAGGGACATATTGAATTTGATATATCTGAACAATATTCTATTTACTTGGTACTTACCAACTGAACCTGAGTAATAAATTTCTTAAGCCGCAATAGCTTTGAATATTTACTATCGTAAGATGTCAATAGGTAATAGCTATATAGAATGACATGAACAATACAATTTGGTCCCCCTAAGAAGTAAGCGTGTCCACCTCCAACGAATTTCGTTCCAATCCAGCTGGTCCAACACATGCCGAAATGATGGTATAAATGAAGAAAGCTTACATGCCTTGTTTTCTTCCGAAGAACAAGGAATACCTGGAATAATATAATATACGTCAATCAAGACAGGAATCATACTACCTATTTGTAGGGAATTTTTTATTTTTTTTATAATAAAAATGAAACTAGGTATAGTATAGGACACTTGTAGTATATAGACATTTTAGTAGTGACTATATTAATAGTACAACTCAATTTATGGTGTTTTTGATTAGCATAACTAGTTTTGCACTGGGTCCCACCTTGTGCAAACCCAGACACTGTAAAAAGTTGCACTAGTGCAGTCCCAATAGAACACCTTCTTTTAGGTTATGTTTGAGAAAGCGCCATAATATTGAAACTTTTGACTGTTGGGCGGTACTTAATATAAAGTTTAATAATCAATGAGTATAAAGATTCTACCTGGATGGTATAAAACTCTACCTTTTTTTTCTGAGAACTTACTTATAACATCTCTCATAAAGTAAATGAAACAATGCAGTCTTCCTCCACAGTTTCATGTTTAAATTAAATTTTTAAGCTCCCGGCATGTTTCGAATGCTTAAGCGTTCATGATCAGGGGATACTGAAAGGATAGTACAAAGTTGAGAACGAACAGTGAATATAAAGTAAAGTTTGAGGACTTACCTAACATCGAGTTTAACAGAAATGTTGGTTGTCTCAAATTAATGAGTACAACTTATGATATGATACATGTAAAGGTTAACGACTTGGTACGAACTGGTTATTTGTATTGAAATTAATATATTATTGAAGTTTCGATAAAATTTTAAAATTTGGATTGATGAAGAAACATTTTTGATAGAATAATAAACTGATTGAAAACATATGAAGGAAATAGCTATTTTCCTAACAAGTGCAGAAAATCGATTTTTCCGCACGCAAATGCCGTTGACAGCACGACGCGTAGCGGAGTGGTGTCAAGCATTTAAGTGCGGAAAAATAGGTTTCTGCACGTGTTAGGAACAATAGTTTTTCTACTAGCGTGAGGAAACAAATTGAAAATAATTTAAAATCGGAGTTTTTTTTTAAATTTTTATTACAATGAACAAAATTTTACAATATTAATTTACTTATTTATATTCTAATTAATTGTAAACGTACAATTACTAGCACTATTTAAATTAATAGCAGAAGCCAGTTGGTTGCGGTTCTCCAGTAAAGATTGGGGTGCAGGAATAATTGATATTTCAGTAGGTTGCAGCTCGTTTTCTGAGTCCTGAAGCCCATCAGTTTGTTCATGTTGTGTACTTGTTGCTGGATGGGAGTAAGAAAGGGCTACACAGCTGCTGGTGGAAGCACTGGCTGGGGTTGATTTCAATATTTTACTTGCTATTAGTTTTTTATTTTCCAATGATTCGTTTAGATAACCTTCGGCGACTTTTGTGGATTGCCACCCCCCATGACGCTTCAGGTTGGTTATGCCCACTCCGGCATTTGCAAGGGCAGTGGCAGAAGACCTTCTATAACAGTGGCCAGTGTACTCTTCTGGATTCGGCAATCGTAAATAGGCTGCTACCTCAGATGGCATTTTTCCAAATTTATTTATGCCAACGCATTGAATGGTACATTCCCCTTTGCGATATTGTACGAAAAAACGTTGGTGTGAAGTATTTTTTGGTCTAAGTGATACATATTTTCTTATCAACGCCAAGTTTTTCTCCCCAGTGACCACAAAACTTCGGCTTGTGTGCGTTTTATTGTCGGCTATTTTCACTAAAACGAAACATTTTTCCAGCTGTACGTTTTCAAACAACAAATTTGTCAATTCTTCCCGTCTGCACGCCCCTGCTAGGCCAAAAATTGTTGCCACTTTAATTAGGAGGTATGTGTCATCAGGAGCGCTGTCTATAAATTTTTCCATGTCACTTATGGTTAAAATTTTCGACTTTTTTGGTCTGAAGCCAACCATTTTTTTCTTGAGAAAAGAAATTAACTTAAAATGCATACCAATATCCACATTTTTTTTCAGCTTGAGCATAGTTTTCAACATTGAGTATCTTGACCAGAGTGTGGACGGCTGGTACGATTTCGATAATTCGTAAAAGTAGGCCAAAAAAACTTCTTCTCTTTCAAAATTCACATTTTTCTTCTCCTTACTGCATTTGCAAAAAAGGGTGTATTCTTTTTCATACCGTTTTCTTGATTTTTCTGGCAATAAATCTTCTTTGAGATTTTCAGCCGCCAAAAGAATCTCCTCCGGTACTTCTTCTATAAAATTTTCGTTCATCTCTTCATCGGAAATCATTTTGCGTGCCGAAGAATTCAGCAAAACTCCAGTAGAAAAACTGATAAACTAGTTTAAATTTATAATATTCTGTTGACAGTGACATACAAATCAACAACTGGTTATATACACCATAGCAACTAAGATATTTCAAAGGTAATATGATGAACAGTGACTTCAAATCGTACAGCATTTAATTTAATTAAATTTAATTTCAAAATATAACAGTGCGGAAAAATCTTTGCCGCACGGTGCGGAAAAGTGGATTTTCCGCACTAAAACATGTGCGGAAAATGCGTTTTTCCGCACGCTAGTAGAAAAAGGTTTTATTTTATATTTTATTGATTTAAATGAGCGAGTTAAGCTATTTAAGAAAAAATTAAAATTACACATTTCAGAAAAATAATCTTAAATGTTTATGAAAATTAGTCTTATCTGACATGGTGGTGGTATGCCCCATATTTTAGAATATATATAAATAATTTGCATTTTATTTTGTTTTTTGAAAAATTATTTAAAATATTTTAAATTTTAAAAAAATTGGTTATAAAATAATTTGATATAACCTGTGCTAAATCACAACCGCAGTACTCGCCCGCAACGTGGAAGTTGAAGTGAGGTTAATATCAAGAGAATATTGACAATAAAGGTATAGAACCAGGTACCATTATTAGAAATATTAAAAATAAAAGTGATTATCAAAAAGTAGTGAGAAGATTTAACAAACTTGATAGGTAATTAGGTTTATAAAATCCATACAAGTCGATTGATATTTAGTTGTCATCACTGGATGTATAAAGTATTTAAGAATTGACAGAACACAGACATCTGTCAACGAATGGCAAAAAATATGGTTATGTATGAAGGGGGTTGTAAATGTCTGTCGGAGGGAGATAAATCGCTGCACTGGAAACTACACTTGCGAGGGTTGCTAACGACACTAACACTAGCCGACACAGTGAATGTAGGAGATCAAGATATCCCAAAAACTTTTTACAAAGGAATATAGAAAAATTATGATTAAAGCATCTCACTTAAACAGTGGTTGGATGCAATCAGAATATGTAAGGGTGGCTAAAAGCATTGAGCAGAGATAGAAAGAGGTATGTATTTTGTAAAATATGCTGAGTTGTGATTATAAACTACCCAGATTCAACGCATTGAAGAAATTAGAACTGCTATGGATGATTTGGTCATTAACACAATCAATCTTTGGGATTTTTAATTATTTTGTTTATTTCCATTATTTCTAGAAGATTTAATTTATTACCTTTGTTACAAAAATGCAAAAGTTTTGTGTTTGTATCTGGGTTCAAATTATGTTTATTTGTAGATACATGTTTAGAAAACTTGGATTTGATTTTAGAAGGGGATAAGTTAAGATTGGAAGCTCTTGCTATCTCTTTACAATGTTTATTGATGCGGATTTTGAATTTTCTCCCTGTTTGTCCAACAAACGATGTCGAGCAGTCCTCAGTCGAACAACTCACCTCATACACCCCGGATCTATCAGAGGGAAGGATATGATCTTTGGAGTTACAAATATGTATGACGTCATTTCATTTTATATGTTGCCTTCCCTATATGTGATTGTAATTTGTAATTTGAAATAAAGAAACTTTATTATTATTATTATTATTAAATAAATGAGCCTAGTGAATGTTTAGTTTTAAAACTGGTATTGAAATTAAACGATTGGAAAATGTTTTTTAATTTATATGAGATACCCCAGAAAGAAAGTGAATGAAATATCTTGTTTGTTGGTTCTTTATATATAAGCTGTTTGTTGATGTGTTTATTTAGATGTTTGTAATAAATTTTGTTTATTAATTTTTTTTGGTAGCCATTGTTGATACCAATCTGGTTTATTATGTTTAATTCGGATTTAAAATTAGTTTGATTGAGTGGAATGGAAAAAAGACTTGTGAATAAATAGTGAAATGCTGCAAACTTTTGAGTATGTGGATGGTTGGAGGTGTATGGGATTATGGAGTCAGTGTTGGTAGGTCTACGATATATGCTAAATTCTATTTGATTGTTAGATCTGGTAAGTTTCAAATCTAAGAAGAGAAGTCAATGGTTTAGTTCTAGTTCAGTGGTAAATATAATAAAAGGGTGCAGGGAGTTCAGAAAATTGGTGAAATCGGTAAGGTCTTGTTGAGTACCATTGAAAATAGCAAAGATGTCGTCTGCATTTCTTTTGATGACTACAATATAAGAAAAAAGAGGGTTCAATTTGATTGTAGTTTCAAGGTTAGACATTAACAGATCAGCCAAAAGAGGCAGCAGAGGGCAGATCCCATATCCAAGCCTGAGTTTTGTTTGAAGAATTTATCATTGAAGGTAGATTGGTAGAATATGTGAGTGGTGTTTTAATAAGTGGGATACATTCATTTGTAGGAATACTGGGAAATAAGTTGGTGACATCAAAAGATACAAAAAAGGCAGAGTCAGGTATATAAAGATGTTGAAGTTCATTCGCTGATTGTGAAAAATCATTGACTGTAAAGGAGCTATGAAAGTTGGTTAGTGAGAGAATGGTGAGGTTGAGCCAATGGCTGAATTTATAGCATGGCGTATCACAATAAGAGTGTATCGTGTGTCATTTTCACCCTGAAAATGACACACGGTACACTCTCCTTCTTTAACCCAAACAAATATAAATTAACTCCAATAAACCCAGCAACACCATGCCTTTATGGTCTACCAAAAATCCATAAACCAGATATCCCTATCAGACCCGTTGTCTCATATTGTGATTCGCCATTTGTGTTTGTATCTGGGTTCAAATTATGTTTATTTGTAGATACATGTTTAGAAAACTTGGATTTGATTTTAGAAGGGGATAAGTTAAGATTGGAAGCTCTTGCTATCTCTTTACAATGTTTATTGATGCGGATTTTGAATTTTCTCCCTGTTTGTCCAACAAATGATGTCGAGCAGTCCTCAGTCGAACAACTCACCTCATACACCCCGGATCTATCAGAGGGAAGGATATGATTTTTGGAGTTACAAATAAATGAGCCTAGTGAATGTTTAGTTTTAAAACTGGTATTGAAATTAAACGATTGGAAAATGTTTTTTAATTTATATGAGATACCCCAGAAAGAAAGTGAATGAAATATCTTGTTTGTTGGTTCTTTATATATAAGCTGTTTGTTGATGTGTTTATTTAGATGTTTGTAATAAATTTTGTTTATTAATTTTTTTTGGTAGCCATTGTTGATACCAATCTGGTTAATTATGTTTAATTCGGATTTAAAATTAGTTTGATTGAGTGGAATGGAAAAAAGACTTGTGAATAAATAGTGAAATGCTGCAAACTTTTGAGTATGTGGATGGTTGGAGGTGTATGGGATTATGGAGTCAGTGTTGGTAGGTCTACGATATATGCTAAATTCTATTTGATTGTTAGATCTGGTAAGTTTCAAATCTAAGAGGAGAAGTCAATGGTTCAGTTCTAGTTCAGTGGTAAATATAATAAAAGGGTGCAGGGAGTTCAGAAAATTGGTGAAATCGGTAAGGTCTTGTTGAGTACCATTGAAAATAGCAAAGATGTCGTCTGCATTTCTTTTGATGACTACAATATAAGAAAAAAGAGGGTTCAATTTGATTGTAGTTTCAAGGTTAGACATTAACAGATCAGCCAAAAGAGGCAGCAGAGGGCAGATCCCATATCCAAGCCTGAGTTTTGTTTGAAGAATTTATCATTGAAGGTAGATTGGTAGAATATGTGAGTGGTGTTTTAATAAGTGGGATACATTCATTTGTAGGAATACTGGGAAATAAGTTGGTGACATCAAAAGATACAAAAAAGGCAGAGTCAGGTATATAAAGATGTTGAAGTTCATTCGCTGATTGTGAAAAATCATTGACTGTAAAGAAGCTATGAAAGTTGGTTAGTGAGAGAATGGTGAGGTTGAGCCAATGGCTGAATTTATAGCATGGCGTATCACAATAAGAGTGTATCGTGTGTCATTTTCACCCTGAAAATGACACACGATACACTCTCCTTCTTTAACACAAACAAATATAAATTAACTCCAATAAACCCAGCAACACCATGCCTTTATGGTCTACCAAAAATCCATAATATATATCCCTATCAGACCCGTTGTCTCATATTGTGATTCGCCATGCCATAAATTAAGCGCTAGCAACCCTCGCAAGTGTATTTTCCAGTGCAGCGCTTTATCTCCCTCCGACGGACATTTACAACCCCCTTCGTAAATAACCATATTTCTTGCCATTCGTTGACAGATGTCTGTGTTCTGCCAATTCTTAAATACTTTACACGTCCAGTGATGACAACTAAATATCAATCGACTTGTATGGATTTTATAAACCTAATATCGAGTTTGTTAAATCTTCTCACTACTTTTCAATAATCACTTTTATTTTTAATATTTCTAATAATAGTACCTGGTTCTATACCTTTATTATCACTTTTCCCTTGATATTAACCTCACTTCAACTTCCAGTTTGCGGGCGAGTATTGCGGTTGTGATTTAGCACAGGTTATATCAAATTATTTTATAACCAATTTTTTAAAAATTTTAAATCTTGTAAATAATTTTTCAAAAAAGAAAATAAAATGCAAATTATTAACTTATATTCTAAAATATGTCAGATAAGACTAATTTTCATAAACATTTAAGATCATTTTTATTAAATGTGTAATTTTAATTTTTTCTTAAATAGCTTAACTCTAATTCTATCAAAAATGTTTCTTTATCAATTCAAATTTTAAAATTTTATCGAAACTTCAAAAATATATTAATTTTAATACAAATAACCAGTTCGTACCAAGTCTTTAACTTTTACATGTATCATATCTTATAAGTTGTTCTCATTAATTTAAGACAACCAATATTTCTGTTAAACTCGATGTTAGGTAAGTCCTCAAACTTTACTTTATATTCACTGTTCGTTCCATGAAAGTATGGACTATTTCTTAATCTCTTATAAAGTTTTTAATTTCACGAATGCCTTCTCTATGATTGCTTCACGTCACTATTTCCTCATCGTCATCATTGCTGGACGAAGACAATTAAAAATAGCGAATATTTTCTACTTTGTGCACTTAAAAGTTTTCTAGAATTCTTTGATTTCTAGCTTCTTTGACATATTACATTGACATGATAAGTGCACTCAACTCCGGCACTAGCTCTTGGACCTCGTGCTGAAAAATATGCACTGAGTGCAAAACTGGTCGACCTAGTTCCTCAATCGAACATAAATAACCGCACGAACTCTACCAATCAAACATAAATATTGTATTATACCTATGTAGATAATCGAGATTACCTCCGGTGGTGATAGGCATAACCAAGTGTTATTCTTAACGACTAATACATGGTGTCAGGTGAAAAACACATTGTGAAGACAAAAAGCTAGAATTTTTGCTGACATGGAAAGCTTTTGCAAGGCGCCAGAGCCGCTTGTACTTGATGGTAACGTAGCAGACAACTGGAAAATATTCAACCAAAGAATCGATTTGTTTCTTACGGCTTCCGACCAAAGCTCGAAGAAAGAGAAAAAAAAGATTGCAATATTCTTGAATTTAATCGGTGATGAAGCACTAGAGCTCTACAATACGTTCAGATTTAAAGCTACCGAAGAGAAGACATTAGAGGTAATTAAGTCTAAATTTGAGGCTTACTGCGCACCTAAGAAAAACGTAATTTTTGAACGATTTAAGTTTAACAGTATCTATCAAAAAGAGGGCCAAACTTTTGATAGTTTTGTCACCGAGTTACGCAAGGCGGCATTGTCAACTGAGTATCCAGAGAAAGATGACATGATAAGGGACCGTATAGTAATGGGCATTTAAGACGTAACAACTCAAGAAAGATTGTTAAGAGAGCCAAATTTGACCCTTAGAAAAGCAGTAGATTTTTGCCGAGCGACAGAAATAAGTAAAACTCAATCGAAAGTGTTACAGAATGAAGCAGCAGTCAATTCAGTAAGATATAGAAAAGATAAGCGCAGATAGAAAGAAAAATCTATGAAAACGTGTGACTATTGTGGTTATATTAACCCAGAAAGAAGGTGCAAAATGCCAAAGACGAAATCACTTTGCCAGTGTGTGTAGGAAGGACAGAAACATGAAAGAAGACAAAACAGTTCATGAGGTAGCTAGGACTGAAAGAGATGATGACGAGATTAGTGATGACTCGAGTGAAAAGGAGTACTATGTTGGGTCAATATTCAAATCCATAGGGTCTGTGGATTATAGTTATGTTACTATGTGGACAAAAAAGGTAGTTGTAAACGAAAAATCTGTTATATTTAAGCTAGATTCAGGTGCTGAAGTTAGTGTGTTACCACAAGATATTTTAAGATCAGTATCACCGCATGCAAAAGTAAACAAATCCAATATATCACTGTTATCTTATGGTAGCTTAAACTTCAAGATTAGTACTGTAGGTGAGGCTAATATAAAATGTCTTGTAGACAATGAACAAACTAACGTCAAATTTGTGATTGTTGATGCCAAAAACCAAATTCCACTTCTTGGGTTGCAAGACTGTTTAAAATTAAATCTCATTAAAAGAATTGATCAAGTCCAATGTAACTTTAGAACACTTGAGGAGGTCGTGACAAGATACTCTGATGTCTTTACGGGTTTAGGAAAGTTTCCAAGTCAACATCACATAGTACTTAAAGATAATGTTGTTCCTAAAATAACAGCTATAAGACGTCTACCACAAGTGCTACATGACCGTTTGTAAGCTAAACTATGTGACCTTGAATCTAAAAACATAATTAAAAACGTTGATAAACCCACAGAATGGGTTCATCCCCTCGTAATTGTAGAAAAGCCCAATGGTGATCTAAGGTTATGCTTGGACCCCAAGCATTTAAATAATTCAATACGGAGAGAGCACTTTTTAATACCCTCCCTTGAAGAAATTTCTGGTAAGCTAAGTAATAAACAGTATTTTACTGTTCTGGACATGAAGGATGGGCGTTGGCAAATAGAACTAGATGACACTAGTGCTGACTTGTGCACGTTCGGGACACCTTTTGGAAGGTATAAGTTTTGTAGACTAGCTTTTGGTATTTGTTCGGCCCCAGAAGTGTTCCAAAAGAAAAATTACGAGATATTTGGTGACATTGATGGTGTTGGACTTTATTTTGATGATCTTATTGTGACTGGATCCACTGAGGCCGAACACGATAAAAATTTGAGGTTACTTTTGGAAAAAGCATTAGAACATAACATAAAATTTAATAAATCAAATATTCAATTTAAAAAAGACTATGTAAAGTTCATGGGGCAAATTTTTTCAAAAAAGGGTGTCCAAACAAATGAAAATTACATAAATGCAATTCCGGAAATGCCAAACCCACAGTCTACAGTTGACGTATTGAGATTTTTGGGCATGGTAAAATATGTAGGTTAATTTATACCTAATTTATCAAAAATATCTGCTCCTCTAAGAAATTTAACAAGACTTGATATTGAGTGGCACTGGTCAGATGAACATCATGCAGCTGTGCAGCAGCTAAAACATCTATTAACAAAAGCGCCAGTTTTAACATTTTTTGATCCAATGAAACCTGTCGAAATAGAGACAGATGCATCAAAAGATGGGTTGGGGGCATGCCTTTTGCAGGAGGGACATCCAGTGGCCTTTGCGTCGAGAAGTTTAAATAAAACTGAACAAAAGTACGCTCAAATAGAAAAGGAAATGTTAGCCATTCTATTTGCAGCCCAAAAGTTTCATCTTTTTATTTATGGATTAGACATTAAAGTTTGTAGTGATCACATCCGGTGTTGCATCAGTTTTATCAAACGAATACACTATATACTGCTATGCTAACCAAAATAAAATTATTTTGGAGTTAAACTAAGTAGATCACATTTAAATTGTGAATATTTTAAAGACATTTACTTATTCTATTTGGACCAGGCGATGTAGGATCCTAAAGTAGTAAAATAGTATGAGTAGATACAAAAAGTATAAATACTAATTTTGGCAAAACGTTGACTTATACTTCTTTGCCCACCCACCATAGATTTGTTGCCACAATTCTTAAATGATCTTTCTTTTAGAACTTTTTCTTTACTTTATGATAAATATGTAGGACGCAATTCGTTGTTTCCTACACAAACTTTACGATTTTATATATTTGACAGTGACAAGCAAACAAACATCATATTTAACTATGGAAACCAACGCCTCAATTGAAATTATTAATGTAATATGATTTAGTATTGCCCTGCAACTTTTTTTTTCTTTAATTTTAATAAACATTTATTATTTATTTATTCTTCTTCGGGTTACTTAGATCTCCAGTACCCCAAAAAATTTTGAAAAATATTTTTTAAACCTTTATAAATGAGACTTTAACAAAATGGAAATCGTACTTAAATTCTAACGAAATCTTTCTTCCATTCCAATAAACAAATATCGTGATATGAATTAGAATACCCCACAATCCTATTTATATATCCCTTCTTAAAACTTTCCTAGGAAGAACATCATTTTTCTTTATAACCTACTAAATGTGACAGACCTTTCACAAGTACTTTTTAATTAAAATTTTTTATTTACCATTTCAGTATGCTGATTACGTTCACTGCTTAATACATTTTTAAATTTAAAAGCTCCATCAACGTCACCTTCTACCAATAATTTTTCTCTACTACTAATACTAACAGCAACACTTCTTTTGTCTCCTGAGGATAAAGGTCACTACCTTTAAAACATGTAGACTTTTTATTATAAAATTGAGTCTTTGATTGCTCTTTATTAAATCAGTGGAGAAAGACTTTTTGACTTCCTTTCGTTTCCCTTTATTTCAACTCCACTTTGAGAATGTGCTATTTCTTCAAATTATATTTATTCTTGCTTTCTAAACTAGATTATATTGACAGAATGCAATGAAATATCATATGATACACGTCCGTTAGGTGTTATTACAGTTCTAGTTTATATTCCAGACTCGGCACCTGCGTTGATTCGTCCGCTCCTTGTCTTTCTTCCACCATATCAAACATTTTCGCGACTTCGACATTCATCGTCTGCGCGGCGTGTATAAATGCTGCATCTCGTTCAGTTCCAGCCCGTCTCAGTGGAGTCGATCATTGCCTGCAGTGAATGTGTATGTTCTAATTTTAGTGTTATGTGCAATTAACGATATTCGAGTAGCTCGTAGAATTATACTGAATCATGGATACATATTTAAACGGGTATAGCGAGCATTAAACTATAATGAAGCATCAAAAAGTGCACAGACGAGAGCAATTCCGAAGATGAAATCAAGAAAATATTCTCAAGAATATTTAGATTTTGGATTTACCAGTACTGAAGTAAATGAAGAAAGCAAATGTGTGTCATTTGCTCAAAAGATTTTGGCAACAAGCAGCATGAAACCTAATAAGCTTAAACGACGTTTGGAAACGCTTCATAATGAGTACGTTGGCAAATCCAGAGAACTCTTCAAATTAAAATTTAATCCACATAAAAAGCAAAAATCAATTAAAAAAAAACCATTTTTGTAAATGCGAAGATTTACTTGCCTCTTACAAAGTTTCATATCAGAAAACCAGAAGAAAAAAGCCTTACGCCATTGGTAAAGAGCTTATTCTTTCAGCTGCAATTGAGATTGTACAAACTATGTTTGAAGATAAATTTGCCAAACAGTTGCAGTCGATACCTCTATCAAATGTTACTGTTGCCCGTCGTCTCGGCTTTTCGGGAAGTTGTGTGACAATTTTTTTTGAATTCGACATAATGAGGCAGATTTTGTGATGGTGAGCCAGCAGTAGAATAACTACTATTCTGCAAACCAATAGAACTGAAAGCAACAGTACTTGCATTATTTGCTGTCTTAAATTATTTTCTAAACGAGGCACACATAGAGTGGATAAATTGCGTTAGAATATGCACCGATGGTGTTCGTACAATGTCTGGAAGATTCCAAAGTTTACAACCACTTGTGTCACAAAAATCTCCAGAGTGTACCTGGACATATTGATTGCATGATCCACAAAGAAGCTCTGGTTTCCAAAGGAATGAGTCCTAGTATAAAAATATTTTGCTAACGATGGTGGTAACCATAGTAAATTATATAAAATTGACCTAAACCCCCTAAAATCAAGAACCTTGTGTGCACTTTATAAAGTCATGGGTGCAACACATTCAGCATTACTACATTATTGCGAGACAAGATGGTTATCTCGTGGGACATTTCTGCAACGTGTTTATGAATTAAGAGATAAAATCGCCATTTTTCTTGAAGAGGAAAACCGACCGGAAGCCAAGAAGTTTCGAGATGATTTATTTGTGATGACATTAAGCTACCTGATCGACATATTTGAGAAATAACATACCTTGAATCTTTAACTTCAAGGAGCAAATACACGTACCTATCTTGGATACAAGAGATAAAGTTAATGCTTTTTGTAGAAAACTGGAATTGTGGAGCATAAATGTGAAGCAAAAAAACCTAGGAATGCTTGCAAATGTGGATGAATGTGTAAAAGCTTACAAGGCTGAAAACAATATGTGAAAGTTGTTTTTGTAACGATTGAAAATCATTCGACCATGCTGGCAAGGAATTTTAAAAAGTATTTTCTTGCTGACTTGATAGCAAGTTTCGAGTGGGTTAGGGACCCATTTCAAGATACTTCCGAAGGTCCCTCAACTGTCGGAAAAGATAATTTGGTAATAAATCACTCCTTGTATTTTGGGCAGGTTAGTTGAATGATGACTTTTCTGCACTGACAACACGAACATTTAATATATTATTTTTATACATCCTATTTACAAACATTTTCAACATCCTACCTTTGCGAAACCGGATTTTCTGCGTTGGTTGCGAGTGTCAATTTCTACTATTAAACCTTCTTTCGAGAAACATTGCTCAACAAGACAGGCCCAAGGGAGTCACTAATAAGTTAGTTATTAAATAAATACATTGTGCCGTACTGATACAATTTTTTCAGTAAATTAAATAAATTTTTTACAAATATTTTTCTTCCAATTTTTTCTCGCTCTCGCGCCCCCCATTTAGTTTTAGCACGCCCCTATAGGGCTATTGCTTGAACAGAAGTAAAACATTTCAATAAAGTGAGAAATATTATTTTTGTGTGGTGCATCGCAGCAGGTCTTACATTGTAAAATTCTTTTAGCTTTATGTATACACAAATAAGGTTATTCTTTAAGGCGTTATTATTAATGGATTTTTCCACATTTGCATGGTTTGCAATATTTCAGCGTGAACGTGATTTTAAATGCGAAATATCTGGTTTAGCCTGAATCTGATATCACCAATGGATTTATCTGGCCCAAAGAAATAGGAATCCCATAGAAAATTATTTTTTTTTCTCTTTTGTCTGATCTCTTCTCACTTAGGAATAGTTACTTACTGTATCAAGGAGGTCAGCCATTTTTAGCAAGTAGTACATATGAGTGAAATAAAGGAATCTCATGCCCCAATAACTTTTGGAGTAGTCGATTTCAGAACACTTCCAATTGATAACATGTCTAGCGAGCCATGCCTAAAATTAAATAAAGAAAAAGGAAAACGTAGAAACTGAGTAGGTAGGTACCCTTAATCCAAGTATTAATAGACAAATATACAGGATGGCGCACCGAAAACATTCCACCCAGGTTTATGTTCTTGTTAATGAATAAATCAAAATTCGTTCGAACACGGGAACCTTAGTTCTCAGGGGGACTTATTTTTTGCTATTTTCACCCCCTTTGCTTGAACCCCTACGACGGGGTGGCTTTCACCCTTAAAATCTTAAATGGAAAGGGGGTCGAGTAATACCTTATTTTAAAGGGAATTCAATTGCCTTCCCAACGCGACCTTGCTCATTTAAATCGAGTGAGCTGAGAAATAGGGCTAAAAAGAAACGAAAATTTAAAAGTAATAAAATTTATTACCGCTTGTATCAATCAAGTAAATGTTGAAAATGTCCACCTCATGCATTCATCGGAGAAACAAATGTTAAAAATAAATTGTGGATTGCGAATGATCATGTCACTAATTAACTCGCAAAATTGCAAACGGCGATCATCATCGTATTCATTAAGTTCATGAACCAGTTTTATTTTATAGGGATGGAACTCATGCGTTTTTAAAGTACGCTGAATCGTTCTACGCGAAACACCCGATACACCTGACACTTCTCGTGCTAAGTGTTTCTTCGATGAATGCACTTTTTTTCTTCACGGTACTGTCAATCGACATAATTGCAGGTATTGGTCGGATTCCACCCTACAATATTTAGAGAAGTGCATACTCAACATCCCGAAAAATTAAATGTGTGGTCTGGAATTTTTGGGGACCGTATTATTGGACCGTATTTTATACCTGGAAATTTAAGGGGTGAAATGTACCTGAACCTGTTGAAAATCACTATTAACCCTGCTTTAACGAATGCCATAGAAGAAAATTACCGTTATCGGCCAGAAAATATTTACTTTCAGCAAGATGGAGAACCCCTCATTATGCGTTCCCTGTTAGACAGTTTCTAGATGAAAATTTTCCAGACCGACTTTTGTTGGTTATTCTTTGGCCTTGCCGATCGGTATTTTATGCAGATCGGTTTTGTTAGTTTTATTAGTCGATCGATTTTATTAGTCGAGACGTTTCCACTTATGTAGCACAGACTGATTGGCCGACTAAATAGAAACGCCTCTTAACTGATAATTTTATCGATGCAAATATAAAGTACCTTTTGTAAAGAGGAATTACCATAGTATTTAAAAAATTAGTTACCAGCTCTGTAAAATGACACCTGCTAAAATTTTGACCTAACGAGTGACAAGTCCGTTAGTGACATCCTAGACGATGTAAAACACATACTGTAGTATGTTTTTATGAGTCTTTGTGGCCTTCACAGGATATAAAAAGTTCATTATTCAATATTACACATATCGGTTCAAAACTAAGAGTCGAAAAGTCGCTGGGCACTTTAGGAACGTTTTTTCTGTGACAAATTGAGGTTATTTTGACCTCCCACATAAGCTCCCGACAGTATGCCATATACTTACCGGACACCCTGTATATCGCTGGCCTAGGTGCAATACCACGTATGTGCTCTGAACAATATTTGTGGGCAGGAAAAAAAAAACTTTACAGTTTTTTTTTACTTTGACTTTGATTACCAATATTTGTACTAACAGTTATTGAAAACAACTGCGTTTGCTATTTTAAGTCAGCAATAGTAAAAATTAATTTCTTTCATTTTTAAATGTACATAGATGGTATTGCATTTTTATTTTCCATGATTTTTATGTACTTACGTGCTATTAATCCTAAATTTTAAAAAATACAAATCATTATTTGAGAACATTTAAAATAAATAAATATATTTAATATTTTCTTTCTTTATTTTTATCTTTACAACACAAGCATTGCATTTTTATTTTAAAAATATAATTATAAGGTAATAAATAAAATATTTCATCAAAAGTATATTAACAAAATACTATAACCTAAGTATAAATAATAGGTAACTGAAACACTAAGTTCAGATTAGGAGCAAATTTTTTTTCTAATTTTTGTGCAGTCCTATTTTCAGTCTTTTTCCTTTTCGGCTCAAGTTTTTCTATAATATTGATGACCAATATCTTTTTTGGCCACAGTTCTGTCCAAAATTTATTAAAAATTAGTTTTCTTTTTTCTTCTGTAATCTTGTCGCATTGACAAATTTTATTTTTCTCATTATGTTTTCCCTTACACCTTTGTTTTAGTTTTCTTTCTTTTCTTATTTTATTATTTTTCCGTTCTCCATTCTTTCTCCTAAATCCTAAATATGTTTCGCCTTTCATTCGCTTTATTTTATTTTTATTTCTTGTCCATTCAGTTTTGTGCACGTCTCTTTTTTTTGCTCTTTTGTTTTCTTCTCTTGGTAAGTTATTCGCCTCTGTTCCTGTAGATTCTAGATCGGAATCTTTGTTATTAGTAACGTTAAAATCTGATTCAGTGTCATCAGATTGATCGTTAAGCTGAAAGTCTTTATCAGAATGTGTGCCGTTATTATTTCAAGGGGACGACGGGGAATCTTCTGTGGGGACAGGACCATCAGAACCGGGTACATCAGGTATATTATTCTAATCCCCAAGCGTACTTTTTTCAGCGACAGTTAAGTTAAAGCTGATCATATGCTCTGCAGCTCATTTATTATGTAGTTCTTGTTGGTTGATGCTGATCTGGTAGGAAGAAAGTCCATCTCTTTGTTACTGTGCGCCGTGTTGACATCAGTTTCCATGTTCATATACTCAAAAATTTCAAATGTATGCATATCTTTATTTGAGAATCCATCACTTTGAAGCGAGATTTGTTCATTTCCTAATAAATTGTCATCTTCGAAAATTGTAGGAATGTCTTCCAGTGAATGGTAATTTTGTATATGCTGATCTTCGTCTACACTTTGTCTATTAACGTTACACTTTGACTTAGTAAAAGAGGTTGATCCTTTTGTTGAGCAAGGGCCACAAGCTTTTTGCATCTGTTCATCATGTAAAAAATATTTTGGTCATAAAATGTATTCATACATACCATCAACATGTTCTCAAAATATTTTTTCTTAATCACCACCTATTTGTATCGAGAAAATAGTTCACCTTAAATTCTAAACTGTATAATTACGTCTACAATTACTACTTCATTATTAGTATGAATATTACAAATATTAGGATTAGTATTATCAAGATTTAATACGAAATATAGGAAAATGAAAAGTATTACAGCATACATCATAATGAAATAATTAACTACCTAATTTTAATCACGTATGTACAATGCACAATGAAAGTGCATATATTTAAGAAAATAGAGAACGATATGATGATATACCTCTCTATAATTCAGCTATAGATCACTTATATTTAATTAGCACACAAAAATACAAATATTTATTACAACTTACCTTACAATTCGTTGAAATTAGAGTCACATATTGTAAACTAAGTACTAGTTTACACGTCAACCGCCATTATACTCACAGCTAAAGCGGGTCTATTGGTTAGAGTAATTCCAACCCTTGGCGGTTGATGCGGAGCAACGAAACTAATGCATTCGCGCCAAAATTTGAATATTTGGACATTTTGTACTTACGAGGTATTGCACCTAGGCCAGCGATATATTTTAACTAACTCTAACAATTTATTGTAAAACTGCCTTTAGGGCTAGACAGAAAATACAACTTTTAGACTCATATCACCTTCCTGATCTTATTTTAACAACAACCACTTACAGCATGTACAATATAAAGGTTGGCTATAACTTGAGCGATATTATATGCTATCATAACATATTTCAGGTTCAAAGGTTCCCTGTTCTTCATATATTCTGGGCCCCACTTAAATACAAATCTGAACCATAAAGCAAGAATAGCTATTGTTGGAAGTGGTGAACTCATCAGAAACAGTCCCTCCGTCCTTGGATCTAGTAAAATTAAAGTATTTTAATACATTTTTATTAATTAGAAAAAACTGCTGACACGCCAAAGCTATTCTTAAAATTTTAATTTCAGATACTTACCCATACAGGGTCAGAAATTAAATCTGCATCATATGAGAATAATTCGTATTAATGAAATTCAATAGATTCTAATAAATAATGTACGAATTGACTTACTTAAAAAATTAAATCAAATGGGTTTCAAAACTCATTAATTATTATAACTACAACTTCGTCATTAGCAGCACTAATTTTTGATTCGAACATTCTCGTTTTGTTTTATTGTCAAAAAAAAGACAAACAAATACAAAAGAAATACACGCTTATACTTCAAGTCCAAAATTTCTGTCAGTGACTCATCACTAGCATATAGACAGGTCCGGATTGTGCGACGTCGGTAAAATTAATTCCAGTGGCGTGTGCATTTCCAAAAATATTATATGATGAAGTTTCGTGGAAACGTCATATTATAATATTTTATAAATTAAATTTATTTTATTAACCCTTAAAACCTGATCCTATAAGACGACGGACTTCTTCACTTTACTAATTGAGAAAATCCATACATAAATTGAAAAGTTTAAAAACAGCTCAATCAAATAAGAGAAAAATATAGAGGGTATCCCATTTAAAAATCGTATGTTTGCTTTAAATCTAGAAAAGTAAGACTCCCGAAAAAAAAGTAAGCACGTCACTGAATTCTACTTAAAGACTCTCTCAGAAAATATTTTGGATTTTTTAATAAGCTAAAGTATAACCGAAATACAGGGAGTGGTCAAAAAGCAAACATTTTCGATAACACCCTGTAGCTTAAAGACTAAGAAGGTTATGACAATTCTGTTTGCGGCATATATGACATGCAAGCAAAATTGTTTTACAAAGAGTATACTTACTGGGATCTTTTGGCTGGTGAGGTGAAGTTTTTTTTTAAATTAGCTGATTTTTTGTTAATACTCGAATATACGCCCAGTTGAATTTTTGCCCAACTAAGCTTGGAAAACTTTCGCTTTAGATATTGAAAAGGTTTAACGTTTTATAAAATTTGATCTTAATTTGATATGTAGTAGTGGCAAAATAATTTTATTTCACTTAAATAAAGGTTCTTATTTAACATTTTTTGTCCTGTTATGAAAAATTGGGAATTAAACTTACGTGTAAATAGGTTTCTTTGCAACGCTGTTATTTCTTGCGATGTAGCCGCGGTTTTAAACCTGAACTCACATTATAGCTATTAATAAGATTATTATGCAATTTATAATAGTCGAGGAAATTGCTAGTCCGAGACGGTGTTAAATCGCTAATAATCGAGTTATATTCAAAGCTTTATCGTATCATTGACAACGGCGATGCGAAAATAAAAACAAGGTGTTTTGTCATTTCATTTTGGCATTTCAAAAAGTCATCATTAAAATCATGCAAAATTTTGATATTCCTGACGATATATTAGCTGCAGCCAACATTATAAGGTTGAACTTGCTTCCGGACAAATCTAAAATCCATTATGAAAAAGAATATCGGCAGTTTTGTGAGTGGCGAAACAAAGTACATGTTCAAGGTGCAGAAGAAACGGTATTGCTGGCGTATTTCGCAAAACTCTCTGAGGAATACTCTGCTTCATCCTTATGGCCGAAATATTCCATGTTACGAGCGACTTTAGAACTGAAGGAAAGAGTGGAAATCGACAAATACGGCGCCTTAATACGTTTCATCAAGAAGAAAAATGTTGGATATAGAGCAAAAAAATCAAAAGTATTTACAAGAGAACAAGTCAACAAATTTGTGTGTTCTGCCTCAGACGAGAAGTTTTTAATGATGAAAGTGGCTTTTTTAATTGGAATTGGAGGAGCCTGTCGAACTAATGAATTAGCGAAGATGACCACGGAAGATGTTGACGTTTTAGAGGACAAGCTGATTGTTACTATTCCCGACTCAAAAACCCACAAGAAACGTATTTTCGCTGTGATATTTGACGGCGAAGTCAATCCTGTGCTTTCATTTAAAAAGTACGCAATGTTAAGGCCAGACCATGTCACTCACCAAAGATTGTTTGTATCATATAGAAGAGGGAAATGTACGGTACAGCCCTGCGGCATTCATTTCTTCTCTAAAATACCTCAAAAAATAGCTGAGTATCTCTCACTTGAAAATCCTAATTTGTATACTGGTCACTGCGTTAGAAGATCTTCGGCAAATTTTCTTGTTAATGCTGGAGGAGATATATTAGACCTACAAGAACTTGGTGGATGGGAATCGGCGAAGGGTGCTAGAGGGTATTTAGAAGAAAGTGTGACCAAGAAAGTTTCCATTGCTCGCAAAATTCAAATCGGCGATGTTTCCGGCAGTGGATTAGGCACTGGGGAACCGCACGAAATCGAAAGGAGTGCTTTCTCGGTCATTAATGAGTCTTCAGAGGGCATACCTAAGATCGTGGACGTTAAAGACAAAGGTGTATCCATCAAATTTGAAAAGTGTCAAAATATTGTTTTACATGTTCATGAAAAATAGTTCTAATATTATTTGGTATCTAACGTATTATGCTTTCGTAACTAACGTATTAAATTATGGTAACTAATGTATTATGAGTAACTAAGGTTTCATGTAGGTTTTAGTACGTTTATGATGTTAATAATTATTATTAATAAAGATATCATATAAAAATGACTTAATCTTCAATGATACGATAAAAACAATAAACATCGCAATTCCCCGCTTCTACATGTCATATGAAATGAACATGCCTACAGAAATTTTTTATTAGTCATCCTGATTATAAAACATTATTAACTGAAACACATAACTCCTTAGTGTTTAGTAGTGTTCTTTTTAATTAAATTACTTTAATTTTATTTGGTTCATTTTCTCACCTATTGACAACCAAACAAATAGGCTAAGGATGGGTGCGCCTAAGTTCTACCTGCCCCAGTAGCTACGCCACTGATGCTATGCATATTTGATACAATTTTTTAATTAAGTCGAGCTACTGAAGTTGTTTGTAGGCTTAAAGACAAATACCACACTTTCATAAGAATTAAGTTTGATTTGAATAATTTTCCCGCTTCTGTATTCCAGGGCGTTTTCAATACAGATTTAAAAATTATTTTGTAGGTTATGAGTGACAGCTGATTTCAAATCTTATTTCAATCTCTCAGTATTTTTATTACTAAAATTTTCGGTATGATCCCTAAACGATCCCATAATCAAGTAAATAAACCTTGAACTGAAAAAGAACTCAATACGGTAAAAATACTTGTTTTCATGTGTTCAATTCCGATTCGACTCAAACTAAGTGCTGAAGAAAGTGGAGTAAATATCAAATTGTAATTTAAAAAAAAGAAGCAAACAGGTTTTTAATTTTATCGTCATTTCAAAATATTGGCTTTAAACTTACCGGACAAATCATTCATTAAATAAAAATAGCCATGAATTAGTTTTTTTAGCACGAGCGCCATTTTCAATACACTATATTGTGAACTGACATTAATACAAAAACTAATAATGCTTGTTTCGTCTATTTAATTGCACCTGCCCTTGATTATGCGTTTATAAAAAAGCTTACGTAACCAGTAGTTAAAATTATACAAATTGAGAAGATCAAAGTTCCCAGAATTTGCAGACAATGGGCTTAGATGTTTAAAATCGCATTCCAATCTATTCAAAATTATGCAAAAAAAGGCACTTTTAGAATTTTCCTATTCTATTGTAAAGATGAATAATATAGCAAATTAACAACTTATTGAAAATTTATAAACAACTTTAAACGACACACTTTTTAAAATAAGATTTTATTTCTTAATTAATATTTTCATCAAGATATAATAATGCTGGGTTGGTTTTGTTTTAAAGCCAGACTCACTGAGCTTAAATGTACCTAATGAAACAGTTGAAAGTGAGTTTATGTTTTATTTGCTCATATACAGTGTGTCTGCTTAAGTTCTGTACATATGGGAAACTTTTTTAATATTAATTTTACGAAAAAAAGTTACTCTTTATAAAAAGTTCTGCTTACTGAAAAAATAATATTAGACTATTCAAACTTGAGGTAGTATGTACAGGATGATCAAAAAGTAAAAAAATCAAAATTTACCCTTAATTTTAATTTTAGAGCAAAATGGAATAAGAAAATGTTGATTGGCATTAAAAACGATATCAGTTTCTACTTTTAGTAGACTATTATTGAAAATAAATTTGTCATTTCAAAGAATATCATTTTTTTAAATGATTTATAATTAATAATTGTAATTATGATGCAATTCAAGCTAATAAACATTTATCAAATTATTTTTATTCGAAACGTAGTCTTTGATTCTTTGTCCCTGTTTTGTGGTAATTTTATGACGCATTTAAATAATTGATAGAAACATGATATTTATTTTGGAAAAATACAATTATAACAATAAACATTAAAATATGAATTTAAATAAAAATATTCATTAACTTTCCCTCACTGTACATTTGCCTCGACATATCCTCCCTCCACTTCAATACATTTAGTCGTTCTTGCAGAAAATTATCTTAAAACATTTCCAATCATGGCACCATTTAAATTTTGTTGAAAAAAAAAAGGTCCTATTATTCTATTTTTGTACATTCCGGACCACACATTTGTTCTAAATGAGTAGTGATCACGTGTCTGTATGTATAGTGAAACTTGGATTAACGTCACTCCACCAACGACAATTTTGTAAACATACAGTACCGTTCGAGGTAAAGGTTGCTTCGTCGGTAAAAATTATATCTCTTGTCATGAAAGGGTTATCTTCTAACTCTCCTTGTATTAAAAAACAAAATTCTAAGCGTCGCTCAAAATCACCTGGCTTCAAGGTATGTATAAATTTTGGTTTGTAAGGCCGAAATTTGTTTTCATTTAATATTTTTGAAATCGTAGTTTTCCCTACATCATTTGGTAATGTTGTTGACCTTTTTCGCAATAATTTTTTAGGATCTTCTACTACAGACAACATTACTTGGTTCACAGCTTCATTATTTGCAACCCTTGGTCTACGTTTCTTGTTGTAGTTATTTTCCACACTTCCAAAGGTCTTGAATTTAGTCACTATGTTCCCTACTGTTGTAAAAGAAATCATTTTATTAGGATATCTGTAGTGAAAAATTTCGGCAGTTTCCCGATACGTTTTGTAATTTTCAGCAACAATTAAAATTATTTCAATTTTATCTTGCATACTCAATTTCAACGGCATATTTATCTAATTAAATATTGAAACTGATGTTTCAGACAAATAACATAGCTGATAGTTAAAATTCAAATTCAGGTGGGAAATGGTGGCAAGAAAATGGGCATGCCATTAAGAATTAAGATTTAAATTTTTAAGTTTATTTTCAATAATAGTCTACTAAGAGTAGAAACAGATTTACTTTTTAATGCCAATCAATATTTTCTTATTCCATTTTGCTCTAAAATCAAATTAAGGGTACTTTTCTCGTAGGTCAATTTTACATAGATTTTACATGCGGCCTTACTAACGAAAATTCAAACGTTTGTATCAGGAGCGTTATCCGAACCGCACAACTCCTACTTCAAAATCGTATTCAAAAATTCACGCTCGGTTGAAAGAAACAGGAAGGTTTGAGAAAGCTACTCATCTGTCGGGTGCACATCGGACGGTAAGAACCCAAGAAACCGAGGAAGCAGTTCTTAATCTGGCAGGAAAACACCCGCAAACAAACACCAGAGAAATAGCGCTGACGTTAAACATTTCTCATGTTCTAGTATGGAAAATTTTAATTGATAATTTGTTACATCTCTATCACATTCAAAGACTTCAGGCACTATTCCCTCATGATTCTTCATTACGTATCAACTTCTGTCGTTGGTTTCTCCCCTTATTCAAAATCCTTTATTTAAAAATCAAATCCTGTTTACCGACGAAGCAAATTTCTCTCGCAACGCTATACGGAATTTTCACAACAATCATGTGTGGTCAGAGGAAAACCCCCATGCGATACAGGAATCACATTTCCAAGAACAGTTCTCTCGTAACGTGTGGGCAGGAATCCTTGGAGGTTATTTAATAGGCCCATTCTTTATTCCAGGAAGATTAAACAGAGAGAGATATCGTCATTTTCTTGAAGAAGATTTGCCTATTTACTGGAAGATGTGCCGCTTAAACTACGAAATGAAATATAGTTTATGCATGACCCCGGCACATTTTAGCATCCTAGCGCAAGAATTTTTAGATCGTACTTTCGGCAACAGTTGGATAAATGAGTGCGCGAATCAATGAGAAGAAGATTGGAAGCGGGTGCGGGGGGAAGGAGGTGCATATTTCCAACATTTATTGTGATTTTGATTTAGTTTTATATCTAGTGTTTCGTTGTTTATTGTTGTTTGAAAATTACCGTTTAAAATGTTCCTATGTTGATTAAAAAAAAAGAGTTTTTAAAATTGTTTCACTTTTTGCATCGATTATTTTAAATCAAAATATCTCGACAACGGCTGCTTTTGGCAAGCATACCATTTTAACGTAAAAATAACAAAGGCATCAATTTTTCTTCTAAAAAATGTGATACATGCATGCACGAAAAAGTTGTGACTCTTCAAAAGAGAAAAAGACCTGTAGGTGGCGCCTTCTACAATTAAGGGACAAACTAAGATGAAATTTGAATTTCTTATATTAAAAATCGCCAAAATTCCAATTTTTGTCCAAATATACACATTATTTCAAAAATTATTTACGATAAACAAAAATAAAAATAAATTTTTAACACCCTGTATCTCAAAAATAAATGGCTTGCAGCACGTAATTAAGGGTTTTGGGGTTTCTTGAAGTGAGGAATTTAAAATTATCTTTAGTTTTTGTGTAACCAGTAGAGGGCGCTATTTACGGCATGCCCCACTTATTTTAGCTGGCATAACTTTGTTTAGGGTTCTTATATCGTTCCGACTAATAAAAAAATAGGTTACTTTACTTTTTTACATCAAAAACGTATAACTTATTGAAGTTGCTAGCAGCAACCATTTTCGAGATAATGGCATTTCATATGTCCAATCAAACTAAGTACGTGGTCCAAAAGCAACGGAAAATCGAGCAACGGTGAATTTCTGACTTAAAATTATTGTAAATCAGCTACATTTGCTAAGTGTTAAAGTTAATGTAGATACTTAAGGTTGACTATTTTTTCTAATAAATACGCTTTTTGATATATGCGGAATTACTAATCTTATTCCAATCAAAAATTTTATTTAATGCTTAGTTTAATAACATTTAAAAGTAACAAAATAGCGGGCAAAATAGTTAGAAATAAAAATGGCAAACCTGTGATAGCAATTGTTCGAAATGGCCACCATTTACCTCAATACATTTCGCTATACGTTTTACAAAAGACTGTCGGACTTTAAACAAGAGATCTTCACCATTTTTGAGCAGATTAACAGAATTTATAATTTTTTGATTTAACTCATTACGGTTGTTTATTGAACTGTTATAAATAATGGTTTTCAAATAATCCCAAATGCAGAAGTCCTTCACGCCGGCCAAGTCAAGGGGCCACCCAAAGTCCAGCTGTGATAAATAACACTAATATGAATACGCAATTATTTTAAATATTTTAGCATTCTTGCATTAAAAATATGAAATGCCATTATCTCGAAAATGGTTACTCCTAGCGACTTCAATGGGTTATACGTTTTTGATATTTAATTTTTTACTAGTCGGATCGATATAAGAAGCCTGAACAAAGTTATGCCAGCTAAAATGAGTGGGGCATGCCGTAGATAGCGCCCTCTACTGGTTACACAAAAGCTGTGGATAAGTTTGCCTTCCTCACTTCAAGAAACCCCAAAACCCTTAATTTTGTGCTGCTATGTCGTTTCTTTTGACTTTGGCACCCTGTATCTTGGTAGTTATCAATTTTGGGATAAGGCAAGTTTGAATAAATCGCATTATTTCGCCTTAAGGGGTCTGCTGTTGCTCTGTGTCCCATTACTTTTAGGACACCCTGTATACTATAATAATACCGAGTGATTTTATTTCAAGGGGAGTGCGAAGCGCCGAATGATACAATGTGCGAGGTTTATATTGGCCTTCTCAACTTATTTACGAATTTTTATAAAAGAAGAAACACATACAAGCTATTTCTGGGTTTCCTAGTCTGAATCACTACTACTGCTGCTGTCCGTATCGTCACTGTCGCTTCTCTCATCATAAACTGAAATAATTAACGGCGCCACTTCTTCCATACCTTGGTCATTTATCCAAAATCTATTCTCAATGTCTAAGACATGGTTACAATATTTCTCCCAGACGATATCGACGCAATCCGCAATACCCGTTTCAGTCCATTCTTTTATAAACTTTATTGTGAACTCTCCCGTAGTGTTGTGCCTTCTTATAAAATATTTTAATTGCGCCTACACTATTTCTATCGGATTTCGTTCATACATTATATTGCGGTGTTCTTAGTGGGGTATCTCTGCGATCTTATTATTCTGTCAATGAGACAATTTTTTTGATTGTTTGATGATTTTTGTACCTGAATTTAATTTAAATAATTCTCATCTTCTTTTATTTGGATTATGATTTATTCCTTAAACAATAAAAAAAAGTTTTAAAAGATGCATTCGAACGAGACCTAACAAGGTTTAGACGATATAATATATAATATTATTAAATTTCAATTTATTTACGCGTTCCATTTCTTATTTTGCAAAAAATAATAATAATAATTGCGAGTTAGGTTACCTACTTGATCACTTCACACGTTACCTTTCTTGGACAACCAGGCAATTATATCCTTTTTTAAAGATGACTTTGTTGACGTCTTGTCTTCCTGGACGGAGTGATAGGGCCTATCTTAGATAATTATGTAATTATCGGGTATATTAGGTACTAGTTTTTCTTCATGCCATTTCGTGAAATTTTCCCCGTTTATTTGACCGTGGTAGTCGCCTGTAATTTTTCCAGTTTTAAAAATTAAAGAGGCATTAGGTACAAAACCATTACTAGATCCAGCATCAGCAATTATTAGGCGACCTATACAGGGTGTGTGTAAAAGGTCTCTACAAAAACCTACCACATATTCTTCAGACCAAAATTAGCCGATTTAAGCAAACTTACCTTAGTACAAAGTTGCTTAGTTTGGGCGCTAGACGGCGCTGAAGTGACAATTTTTAAATCGATCTTCTGGATTAATTCAAAAACTGCTCATACTATTTCGCCGAAATTTGGTACGTTGGCATAGCTTTATGGGGCAAAAAAACCCATGTCACAATTTTAATTAATATCAGTCCATGGGCGTAGAACCTGGGTTTTTTATTAATTGCTTGTTTCAGATTTCTATGCCAATGAAACAAGAGGGGTATGGGCACAAAGTTCAGATGAACCAATTCATTTGCTACAAAAAAGATACTCTTGATAAAACTCGATTCCTTTGACGGTTTTCGAGAAGTTTGCATTTTATTACTTAATACGTATCAGTTTTTACAAAAAAAGAAAAAAATAACTAAATCATAAAAAAAAATTGCTCAAAATGTCCACCATTTTCATGAATACAAAGATTTATACGTCGAAGAAAATTAAAACACATTCTTTGCAGAACTTGTTCATCGACCCTAAGAATATTTATTGCATCTTGAATACGTTGCCATAGTTGTTCTGGATTATCTGGAGTTGTCCTGTAAACCACTGTCTTAAGATGCCCCCATAAGAAATAATCCAATGGATTTAAGTCCGGAAATCATGGTGGCCAATTTACAGGGCCATTATCTCTACCAATCCATTTATTTGGGTACTGCTGACTCAAGAAGTTTCTGACATTTAATGCACAATGTGGTGGAGCTCCATCGTGCATGAACCACATATCTCTCCGAAGTTGTAAAGGTAAATCTTCTAGCAAATCTGGCAGCGTATTTGGTAGACGTTGCAAATAAATTTGCCCGGTTAATCTTTGTGGAAAAATTACAGGACCAACAATGTGATTACCAATTATTCCAGCACACACATTAATTCTAAACTCATTTTGAAAATGTTTTACCTTGATAGCATGTGGATTCTCATACGCATAGACATGTTCATTATGAAAATTTGTAATCCCTCTTCTTGTGAAACATGCTTCATCGGTAAACAAAATATCGTTGACAAAGTTGGGATTTTCTTCTCTCTGCCTATGAACAAGCCGACTAAAAACCAGGCGCATTTCAGGATCATTAGGTAAAAGATATTGAATTGGCATCTTATGGTATGGATAAAGCAACTGTTCTTAAAGTACTTCATGAACAATATCTTTAGACACTCCTATTTCCATACCTAGCCTCTTGGTGCTCATTTTTGGATCTTCTGCAACACGTTCTAAAATGTCTTCCTCGACTTCAGGAACCCTTACAAAACGCTGTCTTCCATTATCAATGGCTTTAGGTGTAAATTGGCCGTTTTCCCGCAGGCCTCTTTCAACAGCAGCAAACGTCTGGTGGCTTGGTATACGACGATTTGGAAACCTTTCAGAGTAGACTCTGACACATTCTCGATAATTTCCTTGGCAATACCCAAATACCAATATCATATCGGTATATTCTGCATTCGGATATTGCACCGTCATGATAATTAACGAAAATATAAGTTTTCTAATAATTAATGCAAGCAGATAAAATGATTGAACGTTAGCAACAATATTAAATGTTACAAATTTGACAATACTCTTATGTATAATAACCAACAATAACAATCGTTTGTGAGGTGTAAGGTCGTGTTGTACATACCTGAAAAATACCGTGCGAACAAAAAGCAGATGATAAGAAAATTGTTCAAGAGGTTTTTTTGTAGTAAATAAGTTGGTTTAATCTAAATCTTAAACTTAAACCTCTTATCTTCCATTGGTGTAGAAATCAAATACAGAAAAATTCTATAAAACCGAAGTACTGCGTGGTAATAACTACTACGTATTAAGTAATAAAATGCAAGTTTCTTAAAAACCGTCAGAGGAATCGAGTCTTATCAAGATTACCTTTTTTATAGCAAATGAGTTGGTTCATCTGAATTTTGTGCCCAAACCCCTCTTGTTCCATTGGCATAGAAATCTGAAACAAGCAATAAGTAAGAAACCCAGGTTCTACGCCAATAGACTTATATTAATCAGAATTGTGACATGGGATTTTTTGCCCCAGAAAGCTATGCCAACGTACCAAATTTCGGCAAAATAGTATGAGCAGTTTTTAAATTAATCCAGAAAAACGATTTAAAAATTGTTGCTTCAGCGCCGTCTAGCGCCCAAACTAAGCAACTTTGTACTAAGGTAAGTTTACTTAAATCGGATAATCTTGGTTTGAAGAATATTTGGTAGGTTATTGTAAAGACCTTTTACAGACACCCTGTATAATAGTGAAAAATAAATTATTAAGCTGTTGTTTACTGATTGTTAGACTTATTTATATTATTGCACATCGAAAAATGAATATATACCTGTCGAACTAATGTTATTGAGTATACCAAATACAGTATCGCTTTGCCAGCACTTCTTAAAAGTCAAGTCATTATCTACCCATGTTTCATCTATATACACTATATTTCGTTATTCTTAGCGATATCTTTTTAATACCCTCAAATATTTGTAACGCCAATGTAAAATATTAGGTCTTTCCATCAATATTTTTCTTTTGTTTTGACATTTGCGGAAATAAAACCCATTAGCCTCTAATAGTAGTCTTAAAGTATGTCTACTATACAAGAAATCCATTTTTTCCGCAATTTTCTTGTTGTGGGACCAATTTTTAATTCCAAATAGAAGTGTTTTGCAGTACGCCTGATAATTGAGGAATCGGCATCGTCAATCTTGTCCTTGATAGAAGATTTTTAGCAGGGGATGATAATAGATGTTCCAGATGCTCTTTTCTGCTCCCTTTATCTTCTTTTTAATTTTTTTTACAGTATTGGCGCAAACTTCTGTATACTGATCAGTCCGTTCTATCTTTCGTTTCAGCGGTATTTTAAACTGGCTATAATAATTTATATTTAATTTAAAATTTATCTTATTTACATTCAGTTACATGTGTACAATTTCAGAAATAAATCGCTAACAAAAGTATTTCCTGTTCATTATTATCTATTGCTATGAACAAGCTGAATATAAATAAAAAAAAATTACGCCGCAAAAACTTGAAGTTAGTTAGCGGGCTCATCTCAATATTTTACTCGCTTTCGTTCAAGAGATGCTAAAAGCAATTAAATGGTAGGATGGTGGAACATTACTATTTATCTCATAGAAAATTAAATAATTTAGGCTATTGGTCGCTTCATCATTGCATACCCTGTATAGGTTGGCAATAACTTCTCTAGCCTGGCTATAACCAGTTTTTCCTCGCGTGTACTCATTCATTGTAAGTAGGAAAATATCACACAACAAAAATAACTTTTAACTCCGGCCGCCACTGACAGTAACGCGTTTAAGATTCAATTTACAAAGCACTAACTATGACACACTTTGGTACGACAAGAAATTATTGAATTTGCAATGTGCCTGAAAGAGACAGAATACTCGCGCTCACCACCCACGTTTTTTTTTAACAATATTTTGAATAGAAATCAGCTGTAGTCTCGAGTTTTCAGGAAAAAAAGATTAACAAATATTTCTTGGGATATTTCGCTTATCCGGTATACGATTTTTATATGGTTTACTTTAAAATAAAATATGTATACTTAATGCAAAACAAGAGCCGATGCACGTCATACACTTCGATTGACGTCAGTTATCGACAGTGTTGCCAGCTTGTAACCGAAATATCCAAGTGAGGGAATAACACATTTTTTTCATATAAACAAGATAAACATACAAAAATTTCCCATGGTTTATATATTTGTTTACTGCATAATACCTCTAACCACCTTTTAGTAGATCTAACACTTCTTTTATTTTCATCTTGCCAAGATCGACCAATGGTACCATTCTGGAAAGTTTCATCCAAGAAAACGAATTAGTACAAAAATGCTTCTTTTTCTGTAATAAATTCTTTCAAAAATACCAGTTGTTTAAAACTACATGAAAAAGTTCCATAAGCCCTCGCCTTAGTTCATCTTTTTACCATCCGAAGCCCATTTTCTTGAAGAGGCCTCTTAAAGAGTTAAGACAACCATCAAACAGTTGTTCCCTGTCTTTTAATTTCTAACTTAAAATTGTCAAAGTTACATGATGTTCTAAAAAAAGTTTCAGCTTATGAATAACTAATGTAAAATATTATAATTTTTAAATAATACAACTTACTTGTTTCGTACATTCCATAAATAGTGTCACAGATAGAACTTATATCCAATCTTCACACATTTACAACTCTCTTTGAATTAGAACGTTTGTTTTAAGGTGATTCTAATAATTTATTTACATTAAGTTCTTCCTTTTTAGAGACGCTATCAGCTCTTTGCACCGAATATTTAAATGCTTCGGCATTTTTCACAAATATTAAACAACGTAATCGACAGAGATATGTATGTGCACTTTTGGTTTTTTTAATAGAGCAGTTTTTAATGCTATTTATGAAAGGATCTGGGGTTTCTGGAAAAAGTAGACGCACAGGCGACACGGAACCACGAGCAATTATGGTTAATTTTGCATGAAACGTCGAACTAAGCCAACGAACGAGCTGGCGCCAATAAAATTCAAATTATATTAATTTTTGCAAGCTTAAATAAACAAAACATTTGCTATAGGTGGGTTCGTATCAAAGAAGAATACTTTAAGTTTGTAGTAAATTCAATATCGCATAAAGTTTTAATACCTTTTGCCCAAATTCGATTTCCTTGTGTTTTCTTACGGATTTACAATTATCAGCTGATTGATGACGTGCATCGGTTTCTGTTTTGCAAGAAGTATAGTATATTACAAAGAGCTAAGCAAATGATACTTGTACTGCATATTACGGTATATTACGGCATATTACGGCAACAACGTATATTTTTTATTCACATTCCTTCTATAGCCACAGAACCGTAAGGCGGACTATACGAATTTCGGTGGTTTAATAAAAGCAAAAAATAATTGCACAGTTTTATTAGTTTACTTACCTATAAAACTATATTTATTTCGAACTACAGCCTTTTGAAATTTTACTTAAAATTTTAAACATATAATATTTTATTATAAAAGTAGGTAAGAATCGACAAGTAGTTTCATTTACATTTTCTTACATACATATTTCCTATTTTTAAATACTGTATAAAAGCTCGCCCTGTGAGTGATGTAACTCAAAAGTTTCTACAATAGAAAAATAATTTTTTTGGTTTGCCATTTTCTCCTGCTTTTCAGTTTTGGAAAGTTGGTCACCTTACTCTACGAGTGTTGATTCAACTAAGCATTTGTAGATTGCGCTAGGTCACAGGCTAGGTTTATTACAAATGAAAATCTCGAGGGTGAGGGGGTTCAATCTGGCAGCCGAGCCGGTTCAATATGGGCAACCTTACCAATAGTCACAAATATATAAAACGACATTATTTGATTTTCAATGACATTTATTGCTTTTTGGGAATAGTTTTCTATCAAATACATAATGTAGATATTTACTGAACTTATTAACATATATCCAAAGAGCACTTCTTACTTTCACCAATAAAATAAGCTAGTGTGGGCCCAGAACTAAGAATCGAAATGTTTTTGAAAAGTTATTAGTGGCTTTTAAGGGGCTAGGTTAATCGAATTACAGATTTCATACTTTAACCTTAAAGAACTATTAAGTAAATGTCAAAAAAATTGGCGTCTTGAGAAAATTATATTAAGTAACCTACTTTATTGCTTTTATCCGTTAGATTCTTCGTTCTTCCCAAATAATACCTGAATTTCCTTTTTTTCATCTAATGCGTTTTTCCTCTTTTTCGGTTCCAAGTAATAAGTCCGAATATAAAAATCGCCGAACAATACAATCATAAAAAATAATTGGGGAACAAGAATGACACTTGCAACTTTTGGAAATTTGCAATTAGGCTGGAATAACAATTGTCCAAAGGTATGCAGCAGAAACACGAATTGAAACTGAAATAAAATAATAGTGTTAGCTTTAAAAAGAAATACAGGGTTGTCGTGCATTAAATTCGTTTCGTTTAAGAAAAACGCTGACACGGAAATTGATTCCAATTGCAATTCTTCTCTCTATAATATTTTCAGCCCTATAATCTCTAGCTACACCTTTATTTTTTTTTTAAATGGCAGCCTAGGCTCTATAAAAAGGTTTTAAAAAACTGAATCCCATGGTACCAAAAAAATTTCCTCCGTGGTTTACGGAAGAAATAAAATTGGATATTAAAGCTAAAGAAAGAAATCGTAAACTATACAAAAAAGCAAAAATACCCCAATGTCTGCAAAACTAGAACTTTCTAAGACAAAAAAAAAATCACATTCGACAAGTATACAAAAAATATATTATAAAAGTCCAGACTAATATACGAAATGATGCTTCTCAATTTTGGAACTTTATAAATCCTAAATAACAACATAAAAAGAGGCATACACAATGCAATGTATTACGGGATTACGGTAACCAAAAAATCATGGGAGGCAAAGAAGTTGTCAAGTCATTTCAAGTCAGTCTGCCACAAATCTCAATATTCACAGAATATTTCTGAGTGTATGAACTTAGAGAACAACTTGTGGTTAGATTTAACCGAGATCTTAGACTACAATATCTTATCAGCAATTTAAGCTTTAAAAAATAAGAAATAATTAGGTTGTGATTCGATCCCAAGCTATATATTGAAGGGTTGTAAGAAAATCCTGATAAGACCTCTTTCTATATTGTTCAGTATGGCGATTAAAAATAAGATTTTTTCCGAGAAATTTAAGATATAGCTGTTACTGAATATTATTTTAGAATGGCCACTTTGGATGAAATTAAAGACGCACTGTTCTCGATAAAATCGAGGGCTGTAGGGCATGATGAGATAGGTCTCGATATGCTACTGCGTTGCTGTCCTGTTATTATACCAGTTATTGCGCACTTGGTAAACTACAGTATAAAAACGGCGACTTTTCCAGAAATATGGAAAATTTCTTGCGTAATTCCGTTGCCTGAGGTTAAGGACCCTAGTAAGCAATAAGATTTGCATCCGGTAAGCATCTTACCGACCCTATCTAAAATAATCGAAAAGGTACTTAACAATCAAAATAGAGGCTATGTGGGTCACAGTGCAGTATTCTGCCAAGCGTGCAGTCCGGATTTAAAAATAATTATGGTTGCACTACCGCTCTGCTAAAAGTTACAAACGATATATTTGAGGTAACGGAAAGGGGCGAGCTCACTCTATTGGTCCTACTAGATTATACCAAAGTATTTGACAAGCTCAATCACACCATCTTTGTAGCAATTCTTAAATATCTCGGTTCCCAGAACAATGCATGTAACCTTGTTAGAAGCTACTGAGAAAGCAGGAGACAAATGGTTGTTCTAAATGGAAATACATCGGGGTCGAGGGACTTAAGGTTTGGTGTTCCGCAGGACCATTGCTTTTTACTCTGAATATATCACAACGTATAATACGAATGAAGCACTGTAGATCCCATTTTTACGCGGATGATACACAGATCTAGGTACATTTCCTTTAAACCCAGTGAAATTGTTAATGCCAATAACAAGATCAATGAGGATCTGGGTGTCATTTTACAAGCATCTCAAGCGCACTGTATAAGTATAAACCTTAGTAAATCGGACTTATTTTTAGTAGGAAAAAAGATCAATAATTGTAATGTCAACAACATGTTAAAATAATATTGGTATATTTCACAATTTAATTCAGTTTCCTTACACGTGTTTCAACCCTTGCGGATCATTATCAAAGGCATGTAAGACAATATTAAATTCTAAATGTCATTAAAATAAAAATTTACAGATGATGGGTTATTTTGGTCCTTAATTCACAGGTATTGGCCAAAGGTACACAACTAAATTACACACTGATAAAACTGTGCTCCCTTAATCAAATAATCTGATTTATTTGGTGAATAATTATTGGTAATAAATAAATGTGATTTTAATTAACTAAATTTGATTTAACTGAAATAAATGAGAGTATTTCGTTTTATTTGCAAAGTTATTTGACTGTTGGTTGATTTGTGTCAAATCATAGAACCCTTCAAACAAATATTTTACCAAAAAACCACTAAAATAACAAAATCTAAATAACTAATTATTTAATCGAACTAATTTTTATTTAGGAACTAAATCCCGTTAATCGCTAGTTAAATCACCCAATAGAGAACTATTTAAATGTCTAGGTCATTTAAACTAAATAATTATGTATTTACATTAAATCGTTAATATAAAACAACCAAATATTTACAAATAACTAATTATTTAATTGAATTACATTTCAAGTTAAGAACTAAATACCTTTAACTTTAATTTAAATCATTCATTGCCGAACTTTTCAAATAATTTGGTCATCCAAACTAATAATTAAGTATTCAAATGAACTCCTGTCGCCTACTTTGGGCTTTGAGTAATTTGATTGGTTATACAAAAGTGGCCTGATTATCGCGTTTTGGTCATTGTTGTTCGATTTTGTCTTGTAGAAATTTATGAGTGAGAGTGAAATCTTCTTTGTTAGTGGCACAGAAGTTAGTGGTTCCATCAAAAATTAAAACGAAGATATGGCGAATAAACGTAATATGAATAATTATTTAGAAGATTGGGGTATATCCCATATGTTAGATACTTTTCAAGGTAGGAAACTATATTTGAATATTTTAGTTACGCATGAAACGAGTTAAAAAAGTAAGATAAGAGGCAAAGAAAAGATACTTGTAATACCTAATTTGAAATTTCGAAAACAAAATCTTTTTAGAAAAATGTAGCCAGGTATTTATAAATCATGGCTACCTATAGGTTACAAATAAGACAGTTTTTCTCAATTTTCATCATAATTCAATACCTATCAAACCTCCTAACGTAAAAAATATGATATAATTAATATAAAATTAATAATTATTGTACCTAATATTTACCAATTTGACTTTATTTAATTTTGTATCAAAGTTATTAACTTCTCTATAATGTTTTATTGACGTATATTTTAAGGGGAACAACAACTAATGGTCGGTTTATACAGCAAGATAACATACCATAAAAATAAAATAAGAGTTGAATCTACAGATCTGCCATAAGACGTTTATAGAAACACATAACATAACATAAAAATAAGAAATAAAATAAGAGATGGTTATCTTTTAAATTTTATGTTATTTTTATGCAAAAATAGTTGTGCGCGTGCGCGTAATTTGTCATAACCTTTCTTTTCGGCAAAAATGTGTTTTTTAGTATTGAAAATACTTACGGGCGCGCTTTAATGGGAATAGTCGACGGGCGACATGCAGAAGAAAACGACATGCAGCGGCGCGCGGCGGCAGTCGGCAGTGGGATATCATCTGTCTTTGATTCTAGTCGCAATGTTACGGGCTCGAGACTGCTTAGCGTATCTAATATGAATGAACTTTAAAATTATTTAATCGGTGACAAATTTGTCTAATAAATAAACATACATAGTTTGGGTGTTTAATAGTTTTCAAATTGGTATAATATAAAATAAATAAAATTTCGTAAAGGGGTAGGAAGTACTATTATACTGGTGACTGGATCTTATAGCAATTATTTTACTATTTTAGATGACGGGATTTTGTCCAAATATCCATGATAAATACCCGTAAATCAGGTCAAAAACTGTAGTATTCCAAATGAGATTAAAAATACTAAAGTCGAAATTGTACCCATTTGTAACATCATAAAAGACAAGTGACACATAATTTTTTTTTTAATTAATGCGATTTAAAGCAATTTTAAAGTTTTACTCAAATGGAGCGCGAAGAGGTATTGTTGGCCTTTCTGGCCCGCATAGAAGTATATTAGTAAAATGTTTACATTTTTCATAGGTACTTTAAGAATATTAAAATGCGTTTATTTTATATTTGTTTTTCTGATTTTTTCATCTTAATTGAAGGGTATTTTGCAAAAACAACCAATGTAATTTTTTAATAATTTGCTTAAAATGGCTTGAATAATGGATTGTTATTGCCAAACAAGGTAATTTTTCAAAGGTATCATTTAGCTCACTATGGCAGCTGTTGCTACAATAATAATTAACCAGGATAATATGACAATGCGATTAAGATGCTGCAAACAGCACCAGTTTTAAAAAAATTAAATTGGTTGTTTTGGCAAAATACCAATTGAAGGTTAATGTTGAGACAAATCAAAATCTTGATAATAGTAACGAGTAATTAGATTTAAACATCAGAAGGTATAAGTCGTGTCTGGCATTACTTTATTTAACTTTTGCAATTTTGCATTCTCCTTAATATTCAAAAAAAAAAAATTTATGTATCAGTAGCATACATTGTATGGTTCTCATTACGTTGAATTTCCTGTCGCCAGCTTGGCGATTCACCACTCGGTATAAGATGCTGCCAAATAACAAATTAAGATAAACTTAGTAAACAGTATATTATTATTACCTATATTGGAAGGGATTTTTATCACATCACATAGAAAAACATTAAAATGTAAAAGTTGTGTCGGGTATTTTCAATACATAGGATGGTTGCGTAAGATGCAATATCTGTGAATTTTTTCTGTTGGTTTGCCTTATTATTTGAACACTATAAACAATTTGATAAGGTTTGTGATTATTATGGTATAGGTACTGATTAAACCATATTCAATAGCAACATTTCAATATTTCTTATTTTTATGTAACGTCTGTATAAACACGTACTTACTTGGATAAAATAAGAACTGATTTGAATGAACATTCTGATCTATTGAAAATTAAAAAAAGGTATTTAAACCAAATAAATTTATATTTGATCTAAATAAATATAAAAGACAAGTTAAACAATTATGTACTTGAATAAAAAAACAATCACTTTGATGGAAATCACCGGTTTATTTAAATCAAATCACTTAAATTGTTTAATTAAATAACGTTGTTGTTACGGCAAATACATGTAAAACAAAAGTAAAATAAATATGTACTTGATAAAATATATATAAATATCAATCAAATAAACATTTTGTTAACTTAACTTTTAACCTATTTACCTTAAGTCATTGAAACGGCTTATTTAAGTTAGGTTAGTGTTAAGGAAATAACTATTTGCTTGAATTTTGTATTTAGTGATTAGTTCCAAATAAAAAGTAATTTGTATCAAATCAGATGATACTAATTGAGGCAAATAATCCCTTGGTATTTTTCAAATACATATTTGTTTGGCTAATAATAGGAAACAAATATTTATTTGAGTCAACGGTAAATTTTTTTAACTCAAATAATTAATTTTATCAGTGCAGGTGTGATTATAGAGACATTTACATCTAAGTAATAATATTAAGAAAATGATATTGTGTATATAATTATGGGTTTTTTCGTTCGTAATTATTGACAGTATTTATTGCATATTTATCTTAAGTTATTAGGTTATTAAGTATTAGATTGGCACCTGAAGGTATTTCAATTTGAACAACATTACATCGATTTTTTAAGGCTTTTTTGATTGCTAATGTTTCTAATAGGTTGAGTTTTCTACCCTTGTATTAAGTATATATCGGTTTTATTTTGTTGGATATTGAGTGGTTATTTATTATACAGTGGTCCGCTATTCCTGTTTTATTTTATTTTTTTTTTTAATTGATGTTTTATGTTCTTTAAGCCTAGTTTTAAAGTTTCTACCTGTTTGACCTATATAGATTGCATTACAGTCATCACATAGTATTTGGTAGACCCCGCTATGTGTTAATTTGTCTTTATTTTCAATTTTTGAATTATCTATGTATTTACCTAGGTTATTTTTATTGACTTGTATGGGGATAAGTTTATGGGTTTTGAGTTTTTTGAAGATTTTTTGACTTGTGTGACCTGTATATCTGATTGAACTGTATTTCGCGTTTGATGGTAGAGTAGTTTTTGCTTTTCTTGTCTGAATTTTTTCTTTAGTATTTTGTTTATGAGTGTTGTTGGATAGCCGTTGTTTAAGGCTATAGTTTGTATTATGTCTAATTCTTTATTATATGAAGTTTCTGAATGTGGGATGTTGACTAGTCTGTAGATCATGCTATTGAACGCAGCTAGTTTGGCTTGTTGGGGATGTTTTGAGTCTGGTATAACTATATCGGTTGTCGTTGGTTTTCTATAGATTTGGTAGGTTAATTGGTTGTTTGATTTATTATTGTAAGGTCCAAGAAATTGATTGAGTTGTCATTTTCCCTATCTATGGTAAATTGAATTTTAGTGTTTAAGCCATTTTAGAAGCTTTAGAAATTGTTCTAGCGGTCGCTCTGTTCCTGTCCAAACGCAAAACACATCATTTACGTATCTGCGCCAGATATTTTTTATTAATGGATTTTTCAAATTAAAAAGGTGATATTCAAAGTTCTTCATGAATAATTCCGCTAACAATGGTGACAAAGGAGAGCCCATTGGTAGTCCTTCTTTTTGTATAAAGAATTTATCGTTTAATCTAAAGTAGCTTTGATCAATGCACAGGTTGTTATCAAATGTACCTCCAAATATGCAGTCAACAACACTTTTGAATTTTTAGAACAAACTAAAAATTTAACAATACCCAATAATGCCACTCTAATATCATTCGATGTTAAAAGTTTATTTACATCTATACCAACGACAAAACTAAAAGATATTATACATAAGGAACCAAACAATAGCCGTACTACCATTAATATACATGAGATAATTGCTCTCAACAACCTGTGCATAGATCAAGGCTACTTTAGATTTAACGATAAATTCTTTATACAAAAAGAAGGACTATCAATGGGCTCTCCCCCAACAAACATATTAAGTAATGTAGACCAGAACGGAAGGAAAATAATCCTAAATTGGCAAATATTTGCTTATTTTTGCCTTAAATGTTTTCTTAAAAGTCACAAAAGATTCAAACTCTATAATCTAAGTCAAGATTTGGATATCTACAACTTAAATAATTTGTTGTAGGAAATTTACTTTTAGTTTAATTTACCTAGTTAAAAATGACAAATAAATTACCTCTTTGAGACATTAAAATATTTAATCCCAATAAGGAATATAAATAAGTCATAATTTACTTAATTGTTACTTAATATATGTATTCAAATTAAGGAATTTTTTGGCTATTACGCTAGGTAAACATTACCTAATTATTGCCTAAAAAAAGTCCAAATAATTTCCTGACCATGTAGTTTTAGAAACAAGTAATATTTTGGATAATTTTTCCATATAAATTGTTCCCAAAGTTATAGACCTTTTGTGGTTAAAAATTGAGCTACCTCATAACTTTCTGATTAACCTCAAAGGCTAACATTGCTTGTACAGTTAATAATAAAGGGAAAAATAACTTTAAGGTTAAAAATATAAAAACGGCCATATTTAATAATTATTAGTTTTCCTGTTTATCGACAACTATAAAAAAACAATAATTATAATTTTAAGAATTACATAAGGTGAGTGAAAAATCCATTAGACTACGATATCTTTCGTCAACAAAAGTTTTTTAAAACTTTAAGTACATACCTATAATGTTTATAATAAAGACACTCTGTTTTTAGGTTAATGGTAAAAATATTTAAAATTATCGTAATAATACATAGAAAAACGCATATTTTAAGGGCGCGTTTTGTTTTTCGAATTATCATCACCATAATTCACAAACACATTTCTCTCGCATCCAAATTTCGGTCCAGAAAAATGATAAAACTTAATTATATCACTTTTTTGTTGAAGTTATAATAAGCGGCCATTCCAAATATCTACTTAAGTGGAACTCCATTTTATAATTTATTTTGTCCTGTTGGAAGTGTTGGCATAAGTTGTTCTCTTTTCTTTCTAACGCCAGATATAATATGTTTTCTCTGTATTTTTGTCTAGTGTCTAATTGCTCCTATTTAGGTTATATTTAGGTCAAAAGGTTGGTCTCACTTTCTACATTTAGACGTAAAATAGGTCTATATTTATTTCACTTCGTTTTAACTTATTGGACAGAAAAACCCTATCAACCTATTTTCGACCTTTAAATTACTTTAGTTTTTTTCCCCATATTGGGCAATAGGAAAACAAAAAAAGGTGAATTATCCCTATATATAATTGGTCATGCAAAATATTTGACCCATTTAGAGGTCGAATAAAGGTAAATTTAACTTAAAATGTTTGTTGGGCCTTTGTCACCATTGTTAGCGGAATTATTCATGAAGAACTTTGAATATCGCCTTTTTAATTTAAAAAATCCATTAATAAAGAATATGCATTTCTGGCGCAGAATACGTAGATGATGTGTTTTGCGTTTGGACAGGAACAGAGCGACAGCTAGAACAATTTCTAAACCTTCTAAATGGCTTAAACACTAAAATTCAATTTACCATAGATAGGGAAAATGGCAAAACTCAATCAACTTCTTAAAATTATTACAATAATAAATCAAAATAACCAATTAACCTACCAAATCTATAGAAAACCAACGACAACCGATATGGTTATACTAGAAGACTCAAAACATCCCCAACAAACCAAACTAGCTGCGTTCAATATCATGATCCACAGACTAGTCAACATCCCACTTTCAGAAACTCCATATAATAAAGAATTAGACATAATACAAACTATAGCCTTAAACAACGGCTATCCAACAACACTTATAAACAAAATACTAAAAAAAAAAACTCAGACAAAAAACACAAAACCTACTCTATCCAGGACGTCCCCTTTCATCAAACGCGAAATACAGTTCAATCAGATATACAGGTCACACAAGTCAAAAAAACTCCAAAAAACTTAAAAACAATAAACTTATCCCCATACAAGTCAATAAAAATAACCTAGGTAAATACATACAAAACAAAATAAAACCGATATATCAACATATTAGAAACATTAGCAATCAAAAAAGCCTTAAAAAATCGATGTTATGTTGTTAACAATCAAATTGAAATACCTTCAGGTGCCAATCTAATACTTAATAACCTAATAACTTAAGATAAATATGCAATAAACACTGTCAATAATTACGAACGAAAAAACCCAGAATTATATACACAATATCACTTTCCTAATTTTATTACTTATATGTAAATACCTCTATAATCAAACCTGTAATTTAGTTGGACCTTTGGCCAATACCTAAATTAAGGACAAAAATAACCCATCATCTGTCAATTTTTATTTTAATAATAATAATAATAAACAATTTATATTAACCAAATAAATTGAAGCATACCAAGTACAAAGTATTAATAACAAAAAATAAATTTAAAATTAATTATACTACATTTATAGGTTAATAAGGGCCTGTTATTACGCAGACAACTGGTATTGCGCGAACAACATCAGATACTGTTAAGGCCAAAACTTATATAATATATTAGTTTTCAAAACATTCTAAACTATAAAGAAAAACTTAAATCATAGTGGCAAACAACATAATATAATGGTAGATGAAAAAAGAACAAAAGAGAAAGGAGGGTCATATTACAGTACAAAAAACATTAGGTATACCAAAGAATAATTAATGGAAGCAAAATTCTACTGACTCGAGAACAAGAGGTTTTTATATTTACTTTTAAAGACAATAGCCGAGCATTCAACATCACGTGCATCCAAGGAATTGACGCAAGAGGCAAAATTGTAGGAAAATGATCTTTTGAAAATTTCTTTTCGATGTCTAGGGATATTTATAATGTTATTTCTACGAAGATTCAGGCTATGAATATCATTTCTAAAAACAATTTTAGTGAATAAGTATGAAGGGACTCTGGATTTTAAAACTTTGAGGCAAAAAGAAGCAAAATGTAATTTTCGTCGATTATGCATATTAAGCCATCCCGCATTTGACAAAAACTGAGAAACTCTCTGCGTTCTTCTGATGCCATAAATAAGCCGCAAACACGAGTTTTGCATTCGTTGTATTCGGCGAGAGCCTGCACTATCAATACAGGGGCCATACACAACATCACAATGATTAAAATGGGACAGTACTAAAGTGTCACATAACATTTTTTTTATTTCAGAGGTAAGAGAATGCCTGTGATTGTAAATAAGTTTTAAGGTACAATATGCCTTTCTGACTTTAACTTTGATGTGTTCTCTAAAACGAAGATTAGAATCAACCAATAAACCCAAGCTTTTGGAGACACTTTTATATGGTATTGCTACATTGTTAATGGTGATGTTCAAAGAATTCTGTACCATATTTCTTAATGTTTCATTACCAAACAAGGTGATGGATGATTTTGATGGGTTGATTTTAAGTTGATGGTCCCTGGATGCTTCGATTAAATTCTTAAGATCTAAGTTAATATTTGTATTAACAGAATTCAAATCAGAAGTGTCAAATGAGCAATATATTTGAGTATCATCAGCATATAAGTGATAGTTACAATAATTTAAAGTTTCGTGAAATTTTCCCGTATAAATTGTATACAATAGAGGTCCTAAAATACTACCCTGTGGAACTCCAGTAGTCAATCTAAGGGAATCCGAAAAGCATTCCGCTATTACCACCTTTTGAGTCCTGTGAGTTAAAAAAGATTTAATTAGTTTAATAGCCCCATCTCCAAATCCGGTGTAGTGTAGAATCGAGAGCAATATGGAGTGGTTGAGCATATCGAATGCCTTTGTAAAGTCCAAAAGAATAAGTGCACTTATCTTTCCATCATCACAAGCTTTAAGAACATCATCGACCACATCTGACATCTGACATAGCAGTGTCACAGCCAAAACCAGGGCGAAAACCAGACTGCTTAAGGGGTAAAATATTAAAACTATCCAGAAAAGATCGTATTTGACCATCTAAAATTTTTTCTAATATTTTGGAAAAGGTTGGGAGGATACTTATTGACCTTAAATGTGAAAATTCTATGGGTTGACTGATCTTTGGCATTCTTCCAAGAATCTGAATAGTGAGAAGTTTCTATGCATTTATTAATTAGAATTTAGAATTTAGAATTTAGTATTGTCTTATATGCCTTTACCCGGTCGATGTGTCCGCACTTCGTCGTAGTGGCCGGGCGCCCTCCTAGAGCTCTTTTAGCCTTGCCGCAGCATGCGGGGCTCTGCTACGGTGGACCACCCTTTCCCTAGCTACTCGTGGGAATTATATGGAAAACCTCAAAGTACCAAACAAGCCTAATGAGGGAGGCAAAACCCTTAATCCACAGGAAACTGTGGAACATATGGAGATTGGTAATCAAACTCCACAAAATATAGATGTGGTCAATCCATCTATAACAACGGAAGCTGTTAACCGTACTCTGTCTTTGGAGACTCGGACTAATCCGTCGCCACTGACAGTAGAGGGTGAAACAGCCTCAGAACTCACCTCGGACCAGGAAAGGGAACTTCTCAAGTCCCCAAAAACCGCCGAGGTAGTCGCAAGTGAGGATGCAGCAGATGCATTGGCCAGCCTCAAACTCAAGCGTTCCCGGCTGCCAACCTCGAAAAGGATGCGGTTAAGTCGCCTCCTTAAGAGTGGTATGCCGTACGCAGTAGCCCTCAAAACGGTGATGGAGGACGAAAGCAAGCCGAACCCACAGCCGGAAAGGGATCAATCCCATTCCAGTGCTGCTGGGGGAAGCAAGCAATCGCGATCTGACACCAGCACGCCAAAACAACCGGCGAAAAAACCAAGGGAGGGCGAGGGAAAACCCAAGCCATCTTACGGGACAGCGGCAGCGGGGGTCAGGACTGGACTTATCCATCCTGACTACCCTGCAACTACTCTCACGATCGAACAGCTGAAAATGATACAGCATGCTGTACTAAAGGCTGTAAATCAAACACCTGATGAAGGACCTCAGGTAAGATTCCAGAGCTGCTCTTATCGGCCTGGATGGCTTCAGATTACATGCGTAGATGAAGCCAGTAAGCAATGGTTGGAAGAAACCACCAAAACCTTACAACCCTGGGAAGGAGCGACTATTAAGTTCGTTCAAGGCAATGACCTACCTAAACCTCACGTCTGCATCGCCTACATCCCTGATGACAAAGCCGATGAACGGCTTACGTCTGAAGAGGTGTTGATCAGACTGAGGAAGATGAACCACGGCCTAAATACTCGAGAGTGGACAGTCCTACATCGAGAAAATTCGGGCCCTGGCCAAACATAAACATTTTCGATTGACGAAGTGTCCATGAAAACGCTGCAGGGGGTGAACTTCAGACCCTACTTCGGCTTTGGGCAGATACAATTTCGACCCGAAGCTCGCACTGGAAAAGAACCGGGGCGGGAACAACCGAAGGGGACTGTGGTTCAAAAGATACCCCCTCTTGGAGCTAGCGGATCAAAACCGCCTCCAAAAACTCCAACATCTAAAGTTGCGCCTAGTGAGAAAGGTAAATCCATCTCAACGGGCGCAACTCGAACAATTTCCAAAGGTATGTCGGGAAAGGGCAAAACCATTCCTGGCAGACCAACGAAGACTAAGAAAGGCGCAGTCCGCAGTCACAAGAGCAGCACAGATGCTCGCAGTGACGGGCAAGCGCCTTCCGGAGGAACTTCTGGAGCAAGACCGCCAATCGGTCCTGCCTCAGAACAAACCTAATCCTCAAAATGGCAAATCAAATAAAACTGCTGCAGGCTAACTTGCAGCATGCTAAGGCGTCCACCTATGTGATTTGTCAAAGAGCTATGTCTATTAGCTCTCATACAGGAGCCCTGGACCTCCAACACAGGCCGCGTAACCGGCCTGGGTAACTCATCTGGAAAGGTAATAGCAATCAACTCTGGGGTAAAACCTAGAGCATGCATCCTGGTCAGAAACAACATTAACTATTTTGTACTTTCAGGGTTCTGCACTCAAGATGTGGCGACAATCAGTGTCACATTCCCCGAGAAGGGCAGCATGACGGAAATGATCGTCTGCTCGGCATACTTTCCCGGAGACCGAGATGCAGAAGAGCCTCCTCCGAGAGTAGTGCGTGAACTAATCGCCTACTGTAGGAGGAACAACAAGCACCTGGTAATTGTTGCGATGCTAATGCACATCACACAGCATGGGGCAGCACCGACATCAATCCCAGAGGTGAGTCACTTTTTAATTACTTACTAAGCGAATAACTCGTAGTAAATAACATAGGCTCAGAGCCAACCTTTATTACTGTTAATAGGAATGAAGTACTGGATCTTACAATCAGTACAAGTTTTCTGAGCAATAAGATAAACAATTGGCATGTGTCTTCTGAAACGTCATGTTCGGATCACAGACACATATTGTTCAATATTGAAGCAGGGCCTAGACCCATAATTCAGTACCGAGACAAAAGAAGAATGGATGGAGATGGACATAAACTATCTCTGCTAACCCATCTTCAAAACGGACTGACAACGATCAACAATCGTGATCATATAGAGATTGCCGCGGAACAGTTGAAATCCGCGATAATATCCGCATATCACGAAAACTGTCCACTGAAAACGAAGAAAGATAACAGAAATGTGTCATGGTGGAACAAAACTTTGGATAACAAAAGAAAAGAAGTCCGACGCCTATTTAATCGGGCTAAAGAATCAGGCGAATGGGACCAATACAGATCTGCTCTAACAAATTACAACATAGTTATCCGCAAAGCAAAAAGAGACTCTTGGAGAAGGTTCTGTGAAAGTGTGTCTGATACACCTAGCAGTGCAAGAATTCACAAGGGAGGCGTTCTATCGCCCCTTCTGTGGTCACTCCTGGTGGATGACCTGCTGGCCATACTCTCCCTGTGGGGGATCAGTCTGCAGGCATATGCAGATGATCTGGTCATATTAATTAAAGGAACGTCTGAGGACCGAATATCTGACATTCTCCAAGAAATTCTCGGTATCATATATCAATGGTGCCTGAGAGAGGAAATGTCAATTAATCCTCACAAAACGGTAATTGTGCCATTCACCAGGAAAAGAAGGCTGGATAATCTAAGACCGCCTTCCTTACAAGGAGAGAGCATACCGTTTGCCAACGAGGCAAAGTATCTAGGAGTAACACTGGACAAAACACTAAGTTGGAACTCCCATATGGAGAAGATTATCCGCAAGTCCAGTCTGTCTCTATGGACATGTCGCAGGATTTGTGGTAAATCCTGGGGTATGGCACCAAAGCAGTTATACTGGCTGTACGTAACTGTCATACGAGCAATGATAACGTACGGCTCTGTAGCCTGGTGGAATAAAGGCCAACAATGATTGGCCCAAGCAAAATTAGCCAGACTACAAAGACAGGCATGCCTTGCGATCACTGGAGCTATTCGCACCACACCAACGGCAGCCATGGAGGTCCTATTAGGACTAATTCCGCTCCATCTATACTTAGAGAAGGAAGCCAAATGGGCAACCTACAGAATGCATCAAGCAGCAACCAACAAACCGCAGTTGTGCATGCTAGAGGGTACCGGAATGCTGGCGGACATTAAGACCGACAGCATTCTGGAAATGCCCTCAGATATCATGACAAAAGTACCCAATAACGAACTGCCCTATAATGTCGTTTATCCCAGTAGGGAGGAATGGGACAGCAATAGTGGGACTTTGCTCAGTTCGGAATTTGGATTATACACAGACGGCTCCAAAACTAATGAAGGGGTTGGAGCCGGTGTATAAGACAAAAGTCCGAAAGTAGAGCTGACAATCAGTCTGGGATCCATGGCGACCATATTTCAGGCTGAGGTTCACGCCATTGAAATGTGTGCAAGACTGCTGACAAATCGACAGTACGCACACAGGACAATCAAGATATTCTCTGACAGTCAAGCCGCTCTAAAAGCCCTTGAATCGAGATGGTGCAACTCAAAGACGGTATGGAGCTGTCGCGAAGCACTATTCGAACTAAGTCTCAATAATAGAATTACCCTAGTATGGATTCAGGGACACATGGGTCTAGAGGCCAACGAGGCTGCTGACAAACTCGCCAAGAGTGGGGCGGCAACGAAATTCACGGGACCCGAACCGGCAATAGGTATATCCTATGCTACCGCCAAGATAAAGATCCTGGCCGAAGCAACGGATAAGTGGGGAAGGCATTGGTTGAGCTTACCAGGCCTAAGGCACTCAAAGGCATTCATAAACAGCCATAGAAATCAACAGCTAACTGACAAACTACTAGAGCTTAATAGGACGCATCTTAAAGCCCTAGTGGGACTTTATACCGGCCACTGCAGACTGCGACACCATATGCACAAAATTGGACTGACGCAAGATGAGGAGTGCCGACTCTGCATGGAAGATGCGAAACAGCGGAGCACGTACTGTGCGCCTGCCCTGCAGCAGCAAGAACCAGATTCGCCCTATTTGGCGAGGTGACACTACTGCCGGAAGGAAGACATGAAGAATGTCTCCCCCAATACAATTATTAGCTTCATTAAGAAGATAGATCTATTGGGAGAAATATAAATAAGGTGTGAGCCACAATAGATCATTCGGTCGCAGTGGAGGGTTAATTGTAACCCACTCACTTTCAACCTAACCTAACCTAACCTATATGCCTTTAATAACGATCCGCAAGGGTTGAAACACGTGTCAGGAAACTGAATTAAATTGTGAAACAAGTATTACTTTAGTTTCCTCTACCATGGAATATCTATTTCACCAAGCACCCATCACAAATCAATTATACATGTTAAAATAATTATTGTAAATAACGATACGCTTAAGTTGGTACATTCTGCAAGGAATCTGGGCCTAGTACTCGATAATGGTCTTAGATGTTCTGAACATGTCGGTATGTGCATTAAAACAGCTTCTACAAATCTGAAATTAATATTCAATGACAGAAGAATTATTCCATCTAAAAAGCTTAAAAAAATGCTGTGACTTCATAAAATGCTATATGACTTCATAGTTTTATCGCACTTTAATTACGCGGACATAGTATACGGTCCTTGTCTGCTAAGTGTTGATGCTAAGCGTATCCAATTAATCCAGAATTCTTGCGTGCGTCTGATAGGGGATATTAGGAAGCGTGAAAGGGCGAAACTAAACGAAATAATATGGTTACGAATGAACGAATAAAGAGTCCTACACTCTGTAGTTCTATGCAACAGTATAATCTCTAGAATAGAAGGTGTCCGCATTACTTATACGAGAACATTAAATTTCGCAGTGACATGCACAATTTGGAACTTCGTCATAAATATACTATAACTACTCCGGCACACACGTCTAGTAATTTTGAGAAATCATTTAGTCATAATGTGGCAAAATTATATAATGAAATACCCCTCCACATAAGGCAACTTACAGGCATAAGATTTAAAATAGGAGTTAAAGAAGTCATTAAACTTATTATCTAGTTTAGTTTAGTTACTTTACTGGGATTAATTTATACAGGGTGTCCGGAAAATACGTGTACAACTCCCGACGTCAAAATAGGTCGATCTAAGCCGACTTCGTTATATCCAAAATTGTCTCGTTTAGCCGGTAAAGAGCGTCAAAAATTTGTAAAAATATTGGTTTTTTCTAAATTACGTGAAAACCTGCTAATCGATTTTAATGATTTTTAGTATGTAGACTAATACTATAAAATGACGTTTTCTAGTAGTATAGCCACCGGCTGTAAATAAGTGGAAGTGTTATAAAAGTGATATAATACGTCAACATTTCTCCTGCTTTTTATATAAACGGCGTTATGACATATGTCGAGTGACTGGATGTATTTGGAAGCTATTTTACCCCTTCAATATTTTTCGTTGGATGAGCTGTTTTGCCAGAATAAAAAATATTTACAATAACCTGCATGCATCAATTATTATTAACATTGGTAATTAAATTAAAATCAAATTACCTGTAACAATAATTTTTTTAGTGACCTTGTTGCTATGGATTTACTGATTTGACAATTAGTGACAAATTGTCACCAGTCTATGAAATTGACTAAAGTGTACGATCAACAATCTTGAACTACAAGTTCATTTTATCATTAAACATGGAAAATCATACGAACTCTGAGAAGGTTGACATGCTCCTAGTATACGGGTTTTGTCAAGGAAATGGGCGTCAGAGTGTTAGGGTTTACATAGAGAGATTTCCTAACCGTCGAATACCAAACCACCAAACATTTGCCAGTATCGAGCGTCATCTTCGGAAAACGGGCAGCTTTGAGAAAAAATTTGAAGGCAGGAGTCGTATGCGAACAACTCGAACTGTGGAAACAAAAGAGAACATTCTGGAAAGAGTTGAAGAAGAACCAAGTTCCAGTACCCATCGCTTAGAACGTGAGTTACATGTTCCTAAAACGATTGTCAATGAGATTTTAAAAGAACAGTTGTTACATCCATATCACGTGCAAAAAGTCCAGGAACTTTTACCGACTGATCCCCCCATGCGGCTTACATTTGTCAATTTATTAGAAACAAAAGAATCAGTGATCCAAATTATTGTGGAAAAATATTGTTTACCAATGAGGCGTGCTTTACAAGATCTGGAGTAACCAATCTGCACAACGAACATATTTATTCCGATGAAAATCCACATGCCATTAAAGTTGCACATCATCAGCATTAATTTAAATTAAATATTTGGGCAGGTATTATTGATCGCTACCTTTTTGGTGCTATTGTTATTCCAGACAGGTTAGATGGAAATATTTATTTAAATTTTTTGCACGACACATTACCAATTCTTCTGGAAAATTTACCCCTTTTACTTCGGAGGGAAATGTGGTATATGCATGGTGGTGCCCCGCCCCATTTTTCCGTTGCCATTCGGCAATACTTACACCATCAATATCCCAACCGGTGGATTGGAAGGGGCAATGATGCACCAGTAAAATGGCCACTACGTTCTCCGGAGTTAAATATTTGTGACTTCTTTTTGTGGGGCGCTATTAAAACAGAAGTTTACAAGACTCCGGTAAACACACGCCATGATTTATTGACGCAGATTTTAAATGCAGGCAACCATTTTAATAACCCCGAAACATTTAATAGGGTGTGCATGCAGGTAATTGTAAATATTTTTCTTGTGGCAAAAAAGAATCCAACAACTTCCACTTATTTACAGCCGGTGACTATACTACTAGAAAACGTCATTTTATAGTTTATTTTTAAAGCTACATACTAAAAATCATTAAAATCGATTAGCAAATTTTCACGTAATTTAGGAAAAACCAATATTTTTACAAATTTTTGACGTCCTTTACCGGCTAAACGAGACAATTTTGGATAAAACTAAGTCGGCTTACTTCGACCTATTTTGACGTCAGAAGTCTGTCGTCAAACGTTGTACACGTATTTTCCGGACACCCTATAATATAATGTTACTAAAAAAGCTGAGTTGGGGATGTATGTGTTTTTGAGTTCTTGAGATAATTGTGCTGAATTTTTGATTGAAAAAGGGCTTCTAAAGTTGGTAAGAGCAAGAAGTGTGTGATTGAGCCAAATGCTTAACTTGTGACAAGGTGAGTTGCAGTAAGAGACCACTGGTCTAATAGGAATTTCAGGTTTATGAATTTTCGGTAGGCCGTATAATCTCAACAAACATTTAAACCGGAAATTAATTCACAAAGAACCTTCCACAAAAAACTGGACGTACATTTTCCACTCGTATTGGTGAGCATGTTAGGGAGATTGAGAGAGCCAAGAGACTGAACCTAACACCGGAAAAAATCAAATCTAATTTCTCGAGACACATAGTTGCCAATAACCACGAATTTAATTCAGATAACAACACAACTCTCTTACATTTCTGTCATAAAAGCAATAAACTTGACCTCCTTGAAGTTATGGAGATTAACAAAATCTTAAAAAATCCGTCTTTTAGCAGCGTCAATGACCAAATTAATCACTCCTCTACACATTTCTTCAATGCACTTTATTTTAACTAGGTTCACCTCTCTCTCTCTCTCTTTCTCTCTATGTTCTCTCTTTCCTTGTTCAACAGTGTTTCAACTACTATGATTACACAACATTTTTATCATAATTTCACTTTTTCATTGTTCATTTTACATTTATATAATCTTAATCTAGTAGATCTGTAATTAACTTTTATCTTCTCTATACTATTCTTGTATTCATTACTAACATAATCTCTCTCACATTAATCTAACATTAATCCTGGTCTAGTGTTTCTTCAAATAACATTATAACTTCTCTAAGCTATGGTTCATATAACCACTACTGATCTTAGGAACACCTTTTATTTTACTTTGGTATTGTTAGGCGCCATCTATTGTTAATTGTTAACCACTTGTTATACGTTTCACTTTGGTACTGTACCCAACTTAACTTTGAACCTCAATGCCCACTTGTCACCATAACCTGATCATGGCCCCCTGGTCACCTTTCTGCGGTGTCCGGAACAGACGGGACTCCGCAATCTTATTGCTTATTGCTCACCCCCACAAACTACTATCCCCCAACCATTTGATGTGGAGTTCAGTTCATTGCTCGTCTGTTCCTGACACGACTGATCGTATACCAGTGGTCGATTTTTGATCAATTTCTCGTACACCCCTGTGCCTCTCTTGCATGCGACTGTCACTGTATTTTGCTTTTTGACTTTTCAAGCTGTCATGACCATTTGACAACCAACCATTTCCTGCACGCCAGCATGGTGAAGTGAAGTATCTTTGAGCTGTAATATTCTCTAATTAGCTAATACAATGTAATTTCAACATAAATACTTCACTTCTAGTCGAGATGGTGAGAATCCAGTTTTAATTTTCTTAATCTTCTTCTTCAATCATAAAATTATGTTCATTTTCTACCCCCCTTTAACCTAAAAATTTTGTTAGCCAATACTCCAGGCATGGTTGGATGAAGCATCTTTGAGCACCTATCTACATTATTTTCCTCTAATTAGCTACAAACCTACATAATTGCTTCACCACCTGCCCATTGGCTTCAAATTAATAAATTCCAACCTTAAAAGTAGTATAATTCTCATTTCATTTATTGTTTATCTCCTAAGAATGTGTTTTCAAGTCTAACCCAGTATTTTGTTGTCCACACCCTAGACACGGTGACATGAAGCATCTTTGAGCACTTCACTTAAATTAATCTCCTCTAAATAGCTACAAATGACATAATTGCTTCACCACCTGTCTCAGTGGCTACAGACTGGGAACCCCCTTCTTCAAAGATACCTTGACTAAAATTTCAAATATCACATCTCATTCAGTCTTGAACATTCATTAGAACCTACAATTTCAATTTTAACATAACTTTTGATCATCGCTTATGCAAGATAGAGCTATCGTAATCGACTACTGGTAAGTCCTCTCAATTTACTTAAAACTTTTAACTCACGCTGTAAATTTCCTTTAGTATCCCTGATGATGGACATTTCTATGTCCGAAACATGTAGGATATAAACATAAACATTTAAATACATATTGTGGAGGTAGACTGCCGTTGTTTTATTTGATAATATCCTATTTGCTTGGAACTTACCAATTGAGCCTGAGTAATACATTTCTTAAGCCACAATAACTTTGAATATTTACTATCGTAAGAAGTCAATAGGTAATAGCTATATAGAATGGCATGAACAATACAATTTGTTACTCCTAAGAAGTAAGAGTGTCCACCTCCCATAAATTTCGTCCCATTCCAACCTAGTAAACACACGCCGAAATGATGGTATACCTGAAGAAAGCTTACATGTCTTGTTTTCTTTCGAAGAACAAAGAATACCTGGAATAATATAATATATGTCAATTAAGACAGGAATCATATTACTTATGTGTAGGGAATTTTCTATGAAAACTCCCTTCACATATTAATAACATTAGGGGAAAGGCAGGCAAGATGGCATTAAGTCTTTAACTTTTCGAGTATTACCATATCGTTAAATAGTTATCAAGCAAACATTTTGAATTCTGTTGATATCTGAGGGTGTTCAAAAAGTATTTTAACAAAAATATGTTTACTTTTAGAATAATTTTGTTAAAAAAATACTGAATACATATAAACATTCAAAACTCCCATCATGCCCGGCCGTGTCGGGTAATAACACTACACTCACAACTCGTAATGTTTATCTTAACGCTGGTTAAGCTTAAAGAAGACGATAAATTACTTGAGAACACAGTACTAATAGTGGATAAAGTCGTCCTAATTAAAAAAAATAAAATAAAAAAAATTATAAAACAGGTGCTTAAATAGTAGAAGTATGACGATGTAACTTTCACGGTTAAAAATAACCGGTTATTGAGAAATAACTGTCGCTGCCGGTGATCCAATATTCCAATATTGTCTGAAGCAGTCATAGATAAAGGTTTATAGGGGGAATAGAATGGCCTCTCCCGTACCAATGAAACTGTGAAATAACTTGCGCCACCTATGTAGCTGGGTACAAGTTTTGACTGTGACATTTGAAAGAAAGCTGTTCAGATTTTATTTGAAGTTTGATATTGGAACCACACCTCCACGCCACTAGATGGACTACGGCGACTTTCGGCGGGAATTTTAAACGATTTCATTTTTTAAAATATTTAAATGATTTATTATTTTCGTATTTTTATGACACGAAAGTTCATATTAACAACCTATAGTCAAGCCTATATTTAAATTCAATAATTATGAAATAACCATGACTTCAAATAATACATCATAACTATAACTATTTTACGCTACAAGTCCATAGGTGACTTATTACAGTACGTCAGCGTTTCTCAAAGTTTTAGTATTCGCGACCCAATTTTTAATCAGAATTCTCATCGCCCCCTCCCCCGCCCCTTATATAATAATTGTTACTGAAATCATGCTATAATTGTAATATTCTTGATCAGCCTTCTTCCATCCACTTCTGGACATAGGCCTCTTCGTATCTTTTCCAAATCTGTCGATCTCTAGCAGTTCGGGGATCAGTTTTTTTCCACCACTTCCACAACGTCGTCTATCCAGCGTCTCTGTGGTCTACCTCTGCTTCGCTTGGTCTCCCTGGGTCTCCAGTATCTCACCTTGATAGTCCATTTCTCGTCTTGGTGTCTCGCGACGTGACCTACTCAACGCCACTTTAGCTCTGCCACACGTGATGTGACGTCAGCCACCTGCGTTCTCTTTCTGATTGTCTTGCTTCTTATTCTATCTCGCAAGGACACCCCCAGCATAGCGCGCTCCATCGCTCTCTGTATTCGTCTTAATCTGTTTGCACTTTGTTTTGTGATGGCCATTGTTTCGAGGCCATAAGTAGCCACGGGCAGAATACATATGCCATATACCATACGTTTTAGGTTTATAGGGATTTCCTGATTCTTAAGAATATGTTGAAGTTTACCGAAGGCGGCCCAAGTAAGTCCGATTCTTCTTGATATTTCTACTCTTTAGTTTTCTTTCCCCAATCTAATGGTGTGACCGAGGAATACATATTCGGTGGCATTTTCGATTATGCTATTATCTAGGGATACAATGTAGTTGTTCTGCACTTATGATTTTGGTTTTTGCAGTGTTCATTTTTAAACCTATAGCTTTAGATGCTTCGTTTAGCTGCTTCAGCATTGCTCTAAACTCGTATGGGTCTTCTGAGATGAGGACTATGTCATCCGCAAATCGTAAATTGCTAAGATACGATCCATCGATTTTCAGACCTTTTCCCTGCCATTGTAGTATTTTAAAGACTTCTTCCAGAGCCAATGTAAACAGTTTTGGTGATATGATGTCACCCTGGCGGACTCCTCGGTTTAACTTTATTTTCTCCGTTGTAGTGTTATCATTGATTCTCACATGCATTGTTGCTTTTTGGTAGATATTCTTTAGAAGCGCGCTGTACCTTGAGTCTATTCTAACGTTATTTAAACCGTTTAAAAAGAACCGTGTTCCTAGGGAATCGAATGCCTTATGAAAGTCTACAAATGCTAGGTATATTGGTATATTATACTCTGTTGTTTTCTCTATCACTGTGCATAGTGTTTGCAAGTGATCAATGGTGCTGTATCCGCTGTGAAATCCTGTTTTTTCCACAATTTATTTACAAGGCGGTTTGTGAGGATCTTGGTGAGAAGTTTATAAAGATGCGACAGCAGACTGATTGGTCGGTAGTAGACATTTGTTTAAAAGGATCTGGACTCCCTTTTCGAGGTTGCTTCCCCACAGATTCAACATTTCCGCTATGACTTCATCTTCACCGGGGCACTTGTCATTTTTCAAATTATTTAGGGCTTTTCTTATTTCATCCAGGGATATATCTGTCATCAGCTCTGAACCTACTTTCATTACCTGATCGGAGGTATTTGGATCTTCATCTGCGTTATTTGTAAATGGAGAGTATAATTTTATGTAAAATAATTCGATTGATTCAGAAATCGTTATTGGATCCGACACTACTATTCCCTGTTTGTTCCTTATTTTCCTTAGTTCGTTTCTTCCCTTTGACAGTCTAGATCTGAGAACTTGCATATTTGCATTATTCTCGATTGTTTCGTGTATTATTGTAATATTAGTTTCTATCTAATTTAATTGTATTTTGATGCTAAAGCTACACTATTTATATTCGGCAACATTGATCCCTTGTATTGATAAAATCAGAATCGATGCCTCCCTATTACTCTCTGTCTTACTTCCACCATATCGAACATTCTATATGTCGAACATTTTAGAGCGCTTGCGCGGCATGTATAAATGCTGCATCTCATTCAGTTCCAGCCAGTCTCAGTCAAGTCGATCTTTCTCTGCAGTGAATATATGTGTTGTAATTTGAGTGCTATCTGCAATTAACGATATTCGAGTAGCTCGTAGAACTATACAGAATCATGTATACATATTAAAATGCGCGTAGCGAGCATTAAACTATAGTGAAGCATTAACAAGTGTATAGACGAGAGTGGTACCAAAGATAAAATCAAGAAAATATTCTGAAGGATATTTAAATTTTGGTTTACCAGCACTGAAGTAAATGAAGAAAGCATGTGTGTCATTTGCTCAAAAAATTTTGGCAGCATGAAACCTAATAAGCTTGAACAACATTTGGAAACGCTTCATAGTGAGTATGTTGGTAAACCCCGAGAATTCTTCGAATTAAAATTAAAGTCATATGGGAAGCAAAAAGCTTTACTTGCCTCTTGTAAAGTTTCATATTAGATCGCCAGAAGTTAAAAGATTTACACCATTGATGAAGACCTTATTCTTCCAGCTGCAATTGAGATTGTACAAAATATGGTTACAGATAAATTTGTCAAACAATTGCAGTCGATACCTCTATTAAGTGATACTGTTGCCCGTCGAATTGGTGATATAGCTGAAGACGTACAGCATCAGCTTTCGGGAAGTTTCGTGACAAATTCTTTTCAATTCAACTTAATGAGACAAATTTTGTGATTGCAAGTCAGCAGCAGAAGAACTACTATTCTGCAAACCAATAGAACTCAAAACAATAGCACTTGCATTATTTGCTATCTTAAATTATTTTCTAAAGGAGGCAAACATAGAGTGGAGAAATTGCGTCGGAATATGCACCGATGCGGATGATGCTCGTACAATGTCTGGAAGACTCCAAAGTTGTGTTAAGTGTACCTGGGTATACTGCATGATCCACAGAGAAGCTCTGGTTTCCAAGGAAATGAGTCCTGATGATCCAAATATCGTGCTAACGACGGTGATAACTATAGTAAATTATATTAAAATTAGACCTCTAAATACAGGAACTTGTCTGCACTTTATAAAGTCATGGGTGCAGTACATTCAGCGTTACTATTTTGTTTCGAGGCAAGACAGTTATCACGTGGGACATTTCTGCAACGTGTTTATGAATTAAGAGTTTATGAATTAAGAGTTTATGAATTAACAGTTTATGAATTAAGAGTTTATAAATTAAGAGATAAATTCGCCATTTTTCTAGAAGAGGAAACCCGACCGGAAGCCGAGAAGTTTCGAGATGATTTATTTGTGATGAAATTGAGCAACTTGATCGACATATTCGAGAAATAAAATACCTTGAATCTTCCACTTCAAAGAGCAAATACACATACCTATCTTGAATACGAGAGATAAAGTTAATGCTTTATGTAGAAAACTGGAATTGTGGAGCAGAAAAACCTAGGAATGTTTGCAAATGCGGTTGAATGTGTTAAAACTGAAACAGGACTAAATAACAATAAGTGAAATTTTTTTTTAACCACTAACAATCATTTGACCATGCTGGCAAAGAATTTAAAGGAGTATTTTCTTGCTGAATTCAAGTTGATAGCAAGTCACGAGTGGGTTAGGGACCCATTTCATTGCGAAACCAGATTTTTTGCGATGGCTGCTTTTAAGACAAAATATAGATCTCAGCTAATTATAGAGAAAGAGCTTAGAATGTCAATTTTTAATATTAAACCTTCTGTCCAAAAACTTTGCTCTGCAAGATAGGCCCAAGGGAGTCACTAGTAAGTTATTTAATAAATAAATATATTTTGCAGTACTGATACAATTCTTTTAGTAAATTAAATAAAATTTTTAATAATACTTTTCAAATGCCCCCCTAGGGGGCGCGCCCCACAAGTTGAGAAACGCTGTAGTACGTAGTAAGTTGCGAAATTGCCAAGCACCGTCTGGATGGAATTATGATATATTGCTTGAACAGTAGTAAAACATTTCAATAAAGTGAGAAATACTATTTTTGTATGGTGCATCACAGTAAGTATTACATTTTAAATTTTTCCTAGCTTCGTGTATACACACAAATAGGGTTTTTCTCAAAGAAGTTATTATAAATGGATTTATTCGCGAAAAACATGATTGATGAGGCCTTTACTTGATGAAAATCCATGTTCAAAACACTTAAGGAAAACAATAATTTTCGATTTTCACTATATTTTAATAAATAAACACATAACAGCTGTTTCGGTATAATATTTGCAGAACCGTTGACTCTTACTGCCATAAATAATCTACCTGGTTAAATCCTATTGCATACGCCTCAACCTCTCAAAGCTGAATAAATGGGATCAGGGTCGGCTTGAAAATGTACCTACACCACATGATTTATTTTTATAATTTAAAATAAATAGACAGGTATTTTTAGTTTTAGGTACCTATAATAAATGTAAAATAAGGATAACAATTAATGATAATTGAAAATAATATAATTTTAAAGTATTACTATTAGGATAAGTACAATAAAAATTAATTAAATTCTTAAAAACTATTGACAATTTATTCAAAATTTAACTCTGTATCACTATCACTATCTTCATCTAAGCCTAAACTTCTAATTAAGGGTTGAACATTTGTAATCATACAATTGTAAGAATGTTCCACCTTAAGTACATGTTGTACACAGTTTTTCCAGCTGTCTGCAGAAATTTTTCTTACTTCGTTTTTAATTAATTCTACTACAGATGCATTTAATGTAGGAGAAATATTATTTCTCCTAATATTGGATTTTAATTGGTGCCATATTAGCTTAATAGGATTGAATATACAATAGTATGGATAAAGACGCAACACTGTATGTCCATTTTCTGCTGCAAGTTTGTCACACTCGTATTCCTTATTTATTTTAAAAGCTTTTAATACTTCTAGCAGTTCTCGTTTTTTGTAAATTTCTTCAAAATATAAATCATTTTCAATCATAAAATTTTGAATTTCTGCTTTTGTATTATTAGAATTGGGAATGATTTTTGCTTGCCGACTATGCTAACTAGCATTGTCCATTACAATGACGCTATTTTCAGGTATATTTTTAAGGAGTTTATGTTTAAACTAATCTTTAAAAAGTTGTACGTCGGTTTCTTAATGGTAATCTAAAGAAGAATCTGCTATGTTTTTAGCTGAAAGCAACAGACAATTTGGAACAAACCCGTTCTCTGAGCCAGCATGTAATATTGCGATTCGTTTGCCTTTATTTTTGATGGTGCCTTGGTTTGACAATTTTTGGAAGAATCATCCCAACCTTTTCTTGGAGTTCAAGAAGTAGTCCATTTTCTGTGGCGAGATTATTAAAGAAAACAAAGTCTGTCTATACCACCAAACTAAAATTTATTTGTCCCTTTAAGGTGAAAAAAGGATTAAAGAGTGTACATAGTTTAATGTCATTTTAGGTTGTACTAGTTTCGACTTTAGTCAAAGTTATCCTCAGCAACCATACAATTAAGAATTATGTTCTTTAGGATGTACCTAAATAAACAAACTAAAACAAATTAAAAGGGGGAACGAAGTGGTTCAACAATACATGGTCATAACGTGCTCCTTATGCAGCCAATGGACTCGACAGAAGACAATTACCAACACGATGCTACTTTCAGCAATGGAGGAAATTAGATGCGAAAATTGTAACAGAGGACAAAATTCCAAATGGAATCATTTATAGTCATGATATGATGTATAGCTTGTCTATAATGAAAATTCAATAAAATAAACGTTTCATGAGTCAACTCCAAGAGGGAACATGATTTATATTTGGTGGGTCAGAATTTTTAATAAGAATAGTAATAAAATAAAAGGGGGGGGGGGGGAGGAGGGAAATTAAAATGTGTTAAAACAATTTACGTCATTGAGTAAGTTGGGGTCATCTGAAAGGTGAAAATTATTTCCATTTAAAATTGTATACGGAGTTATCATAATCTGTGGTCTCATAATTTAGACTTAATTTTGTATGTGGAAAATATTCAAGTACTCACCAAATTCTCCATATTCATGGCTTATTATTTAAATTATATAAATTTAATCAGGTCTACGTTGCAAATTTTCTTTTTTCTTTTCTTTTTGGCAAAAGAGGCACAAATTAGGAACATGACTTAAGAATTAATGCTGTTCAAAGCGAATGTTGCAATAAAATGGAGGGTATCTCTGATATCAGTACTATAAATTTCTTTTTTGTATTATTTAAAAATTCCGTATTTCCGGGTATCAACTGTCAAGTCCAAAGGCGGCAAATTCAAATTTAAACAGGAATCGTCATAACCTAGAGGGGGGGGGGGGTAGAGGGAGGTTGACGTGGACTTTATGATACACTATAAATAATTGTTAGACTACATTAACATCTCTTATTCGGGGTGTGTACATATATGAGTATTATAATAGATAAATCAAAGTAATAATGTGAGAGAGCACAGAAAACTTTATAAGAGAATACTTTATTTTTATTTAATCATACATCCAACTTGGCTACTAAAGGACCCTATCGCTAAGTCACAACGACCTTTAATCATAATTACAAAAGGGCAACAAACTAAGCTCAAACAATAAATAACTGGTATTATATGCAACTATCATGACTGGAAAGGTATAAAAGTCAGTTACCATTGTTACACAAATGAAATAAAAATTGCGGTATAAATAGTTGTCAAAATTACAGTTTACTGTAATGTCATTCGATAAATGTGTATGTGAGTTTAAAATCTTATTTTATGGTTATAACCAAATTAAAACAATAGAGCTGCAAAATTCTGTGAAAACATGAGTAAAAGAGTTTATATTTAAAGAGAATTAAAGAAGGGGAGACAGTCAAAAGTGATCTGTTCATTCAATACCTAAATTTGAGGGTTTTTTATAGCTTTGTTAATCTCGTATATTTCCCATAAACAAGAGGTTCGGCCATTGGGAACAACATGTAGGATTTCAACTCCTGTGTCCGGGTTAAAAGTGTGTTTTGTGTTAAGAATGTGATCGGAGAAATTTGAATGAGTGTCAGCAGGCAATGGCTTATTTTTATTCCTTTCCACTAATGCGAGGTCATCTTTGATTCTTATATTAAACTTTCGCCCTGTGCGTCCTATGTAACAACAATTACATGTTGAGTGATCCTCACTATGGGTACAGGACAACTTGTATACTCCTGATTTTTCTAGAACATCAACTGTATCTTTATTATTATTTATATATTTTTTAAGGTTATTTTGCGTTTTAAATGATATGTGCATATTATTATTAAATTTCAGAAATATATTTTTAATGTTATGTGATATTGGTCCCATGTAGGGTAGGCTAGTATAATATCTATGATTATTATTATCTACAATAGGTTCTAGGTTTTTGTTGATATGTTTATTTAAATTTCTATAATATATTTTATTAATAACATGCATTGGATATTTATTATTTATAGCAAGTTGTTTAATGTAAGAAAGTTCTTTGTTGAAATTATCGTTGTTCATAGGGATAACAAACAGTCGATGGAAAAATGAGTGGAAGGAACTCAATTTATGCCCTATAGGGTGATTAGAATTATAAGGGATGATACTGTCTGTTGAAGAAGGTTTATGAAATATTGCAAATTGTAATTCATTATTGATTTTAGAGATAGTTAGATCAAGGAAATTAATACAATTATTCGTTTCATGTTCAATAGTGAATTCAATAGATGGATGTATAGTGTTAATAAAATTGTGAAACCTATTCAATTCCTCATCTGAACCAGTAAAGCCTGCTATTATATCATCAACGTATCTGTAGTAAAATAAAAATTTTTCAAATAAAGGGTGTGATTTAATTGTCTTTTCTAAGAAATACAGAAACACCTCAGCCAACTAAGGGGACAGATTAGAGCCCATAGCAACTCCAGATAGCTGTGAGTAATATTTTCCGTTAAACTGGAAGAAGTTTTGTTTAAGAACAGTATCCACCAGTAGGCATATATTCAGTATGTGATAGGTTTCAAGATTAGAGTTTTCAAATAATAACGTTCTTACACATTCTATGCAGTCGTCTGGTGGAATACTCGGGAACAGATTTTTGATGTCAAAAGAAATTAATTTAGTGTTGGCTGGGACCTGTTTGTGTAACAAGTTGCTGGACAGGTGCCTGGTGTTTTTTACAGAAGTAGGGTTAGAGAAGTTGGTTTGGGATTGAATTATGTGATTAAGCCATTTAGAAAGACAAGAAGCAGGGGATTGAGAAAAGCTGACAACTGGCCTCACTGGATATGGAGAAGGCTTATGGGTTTTTAAAAGGCCATACAGTAGAGGTACTGATGGGTTCATAGGATATAATTTGTACTTATTGGATTTTAGATATTTGATTGTGTTTATTGTTAAATCTAGGTTAGATTTCAGATAAGAAAAGAATTTATTCGTCGGATTATTTGTTATGGGACTAAAACATTCCTCAAGAAAATTCTCCACCCTTCCAATGTAATCATCTTTGTCTAAAATGGTGATACAGTTCGATTTGTCTGCCTTAGTAATAGTCAGGTTATTATCTTTGATCTTTTTAATTAAATGTTTAAGCTTAGTGTTCATTGTAAAATTATTGTGATTGTTTTTAGATTTAAGGTGCTGATTGATGGTATTAGCCACATTAGTTCGAATCAAATCTGTGTTGGAGAGGTCCTCAAATGATTCAAGAATTCTCTCAGTTTCGATAGCAAGAAGAGCCAAGTTGGTATTATTTAGGTTACTGTGAAAATTGAACTTATAGCCTAAATTCAATATTTCTATGTCATCAGTAGTGAGTGCAGTTGATGACAAGTTAAGAAATCTGGGATGAAAGTTGAAATCAAAATCCGCAAATCTACCATTAGGTAAGTTTCTCAAGTTAAATTCATGCTCAAACACATCATTATTAAAACTAGCATCATTCACAGAACTATTATTACTATTCTCAATCTGGCTGAAGTCAAAGGGATTGTCACTTTTAACTATGTTCTTATTTAATTTAGAGGGGTTGGTACTCTGGTTAGTGAATTGATATTGAGTTATTTGTCTTTGAGTTAGTGAAGAGATTTTTTTATGCAATCTATTCATTTTAACAGTGTTCATATCATCAACATATTGTAATATATCTGTATACAGAGTATGAAACTGAATAGGGTGTAATAAAGTAGATAATTTCAGATGCAGTGACTTAAGTTTGACCTCAATCAGATTAAGAGCAAAATAACACCTTTTGACCTCCTGTCTAATCCATGTCGTTACAGCAATTTGGATGGCTCTCTTAGCAGATGTAGTATTGTTCCTAGTGGATATAGAGATGTAGTTGGGAGTGATTCCTCTACGCAGGCATTCATTGTTGAACCATACATCCGCCAACTTGTTTCTTCGTCGAAGGTGTTCAATCTTAAACTGTCGGACTATATATGCCAGACTGGCTGTTTCAAGATTCAAGAAGTAGTCCATTTTCTGTGGCGAGATTATTAAAGAAAACAAGGTCTGTCTATACCACCAAACTAAAATTTATTTGTCCCTTTAAGGTGAAAAAAGGATTAAAGAGTGTACATAGTTTAATGTCATTTTAGGTTGTACTAGTTTCGACTTTAGTCAAAGTCATCCTCAGCAACCATACAATTAAGAATTATGTTTTTTAGGATGTACCTAAATAAACGAACTAAAACAAATTAAAAGGGGGAACGAAGTGGTTCAACAATACATGGTCATAACGTGCTCCTTATGCAGCCAATGGACTTGACAGAAGGCAATTACGAACACGATGCTACTTTCAGCAATGGAGGAAATTAGATGCGAAAATTGTAATAGAGGACAAAATTCCAAATGGAATCATTTATAGTCATGATATGATGTATAGCTGTCTATAATGAAAATTCAATAAAATAAACGTTTCATGAGTCAACTCCAAGAGGGAACATGATTTATATTTGGTGGGTCAGAATTTTTAATAAGAATAGTAATAAAATAAAAAGGGGGGGGGGGGAGGAGGGAAATTAAAATGTGTTAAAACAATTTACGTCATTGAGTAAATTAGGGTCATCTGAAAGGAGAAAAGTATTTCCATTTAAAATTGTATACAGAGTTACCATAATCTGTGGTCTCATAAGTACTCACCAAATTCTCCATATTCATGGCTTATTATTTAAATTATATAAATTTAATCAGGTCTCCGTTGCAAATTTTCTTTTTTCTTTTCTTCTTGGTAAAAGAGGCACAAATTAGGAACATGACTTAAGAATTAATGCTGTTCAAAGCGAATGTTGCAATAAAATGGAGGGTATCTCTGATATCAGTACTATAAATTTCTTTTTTGTATTATTTAAAAATTCCGTATTTCCGGGTATCAACTGTCAAGTCCAAAGGCGGCAAATTCAAATTTAAACAGGAATCGTCATAACCTAGAGGGGGGGGGGGGTAGAGGGAGGTTGACGTGGACTTTATGATACACTATAAATAATTGTTAGACTACATTAACATCTCTTATTCGGGGTGTGTACATATATGAGTATTATAATAGATAAATCAAAGTAATAATGTGAGAGAGCACAGAAAACTTTATAAGAGAATACTTTATTTTTATTTAATCATACATCCAACTTGGCTACTAAAGGACCCTATCGCTAAGTCACAACGACCTTTAATCATAATTACAAAAGGGCAACAAACTAAGCTCAAACAATAAATAACTGGTATTATATGCAACCATCATGACTGGAAAGGTATAAAAGTCAGTTACCATTGTTACACAAATGAAATAAAAATTGCGGTATAAATAGTTGTCAAAATTACAGTTTACTGTAATGTCATTCGATAAATGTGTATGTGAGTTTAAAATCTTATTTTATGGTTATAACCAAATTAAAACAATAGAGCTGCAAAATTCGGTGAAAACATGAGTAAAAGAGTTTATATTTGAAGAGAATTGAAGAAGGGGAGACAGTCAAAAGTGATCTGTTCATTCAAGACCTGAATTTGAGGGTTTTTTTATAGCTTTGTTAATCTCGTATATTTCCCATAAACAAGAGGTTCGACCATTGGGAACAACATGTAGGATTTCAACTCCTGTGTCCGGGTTAAAAGTGTGTTTTGTGTTAAGAATGTGATCGGAGAAATTTGAATGAGTGTCAGTGTTTCGGGAAACTGGTATTGATCAATCTGAGTAAGCCTAGCAGGCTGAAACTCAGCGACAGCTACCTACACCTACTACGATGAATGCACAAGGCTCTAAAATGATGTCCACTTTACTATAAATGTCATCCAGGTTAGATCATTGTTGGTCATTGTTTCTGACAGGAAAAATGCGACTGACTCATATTTTGTATAAGTCTATAAAGTACTTATTATATTATAGTAGTAATTTTATCCTGGTTTCAGGAATCTGGTATTGATATAGCAGACTGAGACCTAGGCGACAGCTAGCTAAAATGACGTATACCTCTTTTCTTGGAGTGTTATGGGTATCGAACCATGTTTCGTCAAGGTAAATAATTGGACGATTTCTTTCTCTAAATTGTTTAACAGCTGTTAAATATTTAAGTCTCCATTCCCGTAAACGTTGAGATTCCTTTAATGTTTGTCTTTTATTAATGCTTCGGTATTTAAAACCCATTTTATGCAATATTTTCCTAAGACTTGAAAGGCTACAAGAGATATTTGTTTCATCTTTAATCAGCCGCTCTTTGAGGGAAATCAAAGTGGGTACAGTTTGTGCCTCATACATTTGGTAAATCTTTCTTCTTAATAAATCCATGTCATTTTCGTCAATGCTTCTAAATGTGCCAAAATCACTCCGATTTTTTCTAGGATTAACAGGTTTAAGTACTATGTCTCTTACCGAAGATAAAGGAGTTTTTGTCAAAGTAGACGTCTCTGCTAAAGCATCCATCGAATTAAAATTTCTACTCAACAAAGATTGATACACATTTTTAATTATTAGTTTGGCATCGGTAGATAAATGCTTTCTTTTAAAAATGACACTTGAATATGCCACCCTATCAGGACAATTCCAAGGACGCCACATTCTACCACTAATAAGCCCAAATAGAAATTACTCGCCGGAAAATCACTAAAGACTAAAATTATTAAAAATCAGATTGTATTTATATATGCACCAGGTATAAATTGAATTTGTACCTGGTCCGGCTCTACTCGAAAAGGTTTTAAAATTTGGGATTTCCTTATTTATTTTAGGGTCAAAGGGATAATGAGGGTTTTATTGCAGTCTAAAGATCAACGATATAATTCTACAAATACTATACGCTGTACCTTCTCCAGATGTGAGTACTTTAATACCAAAATTACCAATATTAGGGCAACGAGAATAAAGCTTAAACTACTTGCTAAATTATTATGGGAAAATACGTGTATACAAATTTGATAATGGTGATCTATTTAAATCTAATTGATCGTTTAGTAATATGTTGGAATGTTTAAGTTTATTTATTTCTAACGTCTCTAGGGTATTTAATTTTCGACCTTTGTTTTCTACATGTAAAATTGTATATTCATCATCAAAATTATGTGATTCTTCTAATAAATGATTGGTGTAATTAGAATCCCTTTTATTTTTCAAAAAACATCTTTTATGTTAAATTTGTATACACGTATTTTCACACAATAATTTAGCAGGTAGTTTAAGCTTTATTCTCGTTGCCCTAATATTGGTAATTTTAGTATTAAAGTACTCACATCTGAAGAAGGTACAGCGTACCGAAACAGCTGTTATGTGTTTATTTATTAAAATATAGTGAAAATCGAAAATTATTGTTTTCCTTAAGTGTTTTGGATTCATTCGCATTTGCTTTTAAATGCGAAATATCTCCTTTAGCCTTAGTCTGATATCACCAATGGATTTATCTGTCTCAAAAAAATAGGAATCCGATAGAAAATTAATTTTTATCAGCTCTTCTCTGACCTCTTACCACTTAGGTATAGTTACTTACTGTATCAAGGAGGTCAGCCATTTTTAGCAAGTAGTACATATGACTGAGATTAAGCAATCTCATTCCCCAATAACTTTTGGAGTAGTCGACTTCAGAACACGTCCAATTGATAACATGTCTTGCGAGCCATCCCTAAAATTAAATAAAGAAATAGGAAAACGTAGAACTGAGTAGGTAGGTACTCTCAATCTAAGTATTATATTACAAAAATATATATATTTGTGGTCCAATGGGGTTATAAAAATATAGATTGAAGTTTTTTCTTGAACTTCGCCAACTTAACTCGCTACGAAATAGTTTGGGCAGAATTCTTGACCACGTATTTGCGGAAGATTTTGACAACGTATCTTTAATGCTCTGTAACATCCCGATGATCAAACCTGATGCCTTCTATCCACCTATCGAAGTATGAACCTCTAACGACTATACTCCTCTACTCAAAGTTAGAAGAGAAATAAGTGTTTATTATTATTATTTCGGGACATCAGCGCCAAGTGTTTTCAATAAGGTTTTAGGATTTACTCCGTGGTGTACCATCCTGCCGAAAAAAAACTGGTACACCGAAATATTCCTGTTTTCTCCTAGACTATTAGAAAAAATGTAATAAAGTCTGATACCAGTAAAACTTCATATGAAATTTGATAAAGAGTATGCAAAGTCTATTGAGAATAGGTTATCATTGTTGTTAAAAATACAAGGAGAAATCAAAATACGTATAGTTTATTGTTTCAAAATGTAACAAAAATAAAAACAAGGCTTTTTTAAATATCGGATCATATCACTGTTCCTATCAATTTTAATTTCAATCATATTTAAACTTTAATATAACAAAAAATAACATGTTTTTTAATATTTGGTAGCTGCACCGTTATTATTGATTAAGGCTTGCAAACGTCGTGGCATACTTAACACTAGGTTTCTCGTATACTCTTGCGTTATTTCATCCCATGCTTCCATAATCCTTTGGCGCAATTCAACTTGGGTTCTAGGCTGGAAGTTATGTTTATACATAAATTTTGCCATTTCACCCCAAACGTTTTCAGTTGGGTTGATATCGGGACTCTTCGAAGGCCACGGCAGGACACGAATATAATTTTCTTCTAAATAATTCTGAACTACGCGGGCTTTATGTATCGGAGCATTATCGTGTTGAAATATAAAATCTTGGCCATATACTGCGCCCACCGATGGTATCATAACTTGGTTTAGTATATTGCAATATAATAGTGCATTGAGCCTTTCCTGCACTATTTGACAAACTCCTGGGCCCCTTGCACTAATCCAGCCCCAAACGTTTATAGAAAAGCGTCCACTTTGATTGGTCTTATGTGTATATCTTTCATCGTATCTCGTACCAGAAGGTCTGTAAACGCGGATTTCACCATTGTTGCAGAATTGAAAGGTTTTTTCATCGGAAAATATTACGGTTTCCCACATGTTATCTTGATTTATATATTCATGAGCAAATTCTATTCTTCTCTGCTTATTTGCTTCGGCCAAAAAAATTTTATTTGTAGCACAACAGCTTTTTATATCAGAATTACGAATTCTACTACGAGCTGTATTAGCCGAACCAGGAAAATGTGTTTCTTCTTTAGCCTTTATTGCTGTTTCGAATGGATTATCTCTTAAACAATTAATTAATCGTATGTCTTGACCTAAATTCGAAATTTTGGGGCGACCAGAACCTGCTTTTCTTACGATACTTCCATATTCTTCAATTTTCTGCTTAGCTAACAGTACGGTATTTTTGCTAATTCCTAATTCATCTGCGATGTGTCGTATTTGATGCCCGTCTCCCAATCGCGTGTAAATGATCGCTTTTTGCTCGACGGTTAACGCTGGCATTTTTTAAAAAATATTTCGTTTGACACGTCAGTCACAAAATTAAATTAAGGTCGATTTATAAAACTTTTCGTCGCTGTTCCCGTTCGTTGTCACTGCTCCCGCTCGTCGCCGCCGTTGGATAGGTATTTATAAAAAAGTCGAACTACGAACTGCGCCGCAATAACAAAAGAAGGTTTGAGGATGGGAAACAAAGTTAAGAATTGTATTTTATTTTAAAAAGCGTGATGTTAGTACCTTATTATATGTTATTAATGTTTTTTTTTTGTAGCAAAATCCACAAAACAGCAAAACACTCTAAGTACTCTAACCCTAAAATCTCTTCTTTCAATACTTCAAACCATATGATCGAAAATTTCTTTCTTCTCATTGGCCAGAAGTGGGAACGACGAACGACCAAGGTCAGTGGGAACGACGCGATTTAAAAATTGGCCAATTCATGATAGAGACCTGGAGAAGATACTTTGATGAATTACTGAATGTACAGACAGATGAAGTCGGGCGTGATTATACATATCTTACCGCCGAGCCTTTAGTGGAAGAACCTACAATGGGAGAAGTATCACGAGCTATCCGCAAACTAAAAAACAACAAAGCCCCAGGAAACGACACTATATCGGCAGAGTGTATAAAACATGGAGGAGAGACTTTGGAACTTGCTTTCTATCAACTCATCTGCCAAATATGGAAAGAAGAGCAAATACCAACCCCCTGGAAAGAAAGCGTTATAATACCCATACATAAAAAGGGCGATAAAATGTGCTGTAAAAACTATAGGGGTATATCCCTTATTAACACAGGGTATAAAGTATTCTCTATAATGCTATTAGAACGATTGACTGCGTGTGTAGAGTATCAAATAGGAGATTACCAGTGTGGTTTTAGAAAAAATCGATCAACAGTAGACCAGATATTCACTATTAGACAGTTAATGGAGAAGTGTTGGGAATACAACAAAACATTGCACCAGCTTTTTATAGATTTCAAACAAGCCTATGATAGCATCATAAGGGTGGAACTGTGGAATGCCATGGCAGAACTGGGCGTACCGAAAAAGTTAATTAGGCTCACAAAAGCCTGTGTGGAGGGATCTACAAGTGCAGTAAGACTTGAGGGAAGACTGTCAACCTTTTTCTCAATCAACAGTGGCCTCAAACAGGGGGATGCGTTATCCCCACTACTCTTTAACATCGCTTTGGAGAGCGCCGTGCGAAAGGCGAACATAGAAACGCTCCTATTTAGAGACCAGGGTCCTCGCATTGTGGTGGCTTTCGCTGATGATATAGATATAGTGGGAAATACGACTATCAACGTCAAGGAGGAGTTCATCAAACTGGAAAATGCTGCAAAAGAAGTTGGCCTACGAATAAACGAAGATAAAACAAAATACATGACTACAACAAGAACAGAACGACGAGACAGGATAGGACAGAACGTGACAATGGACAACTATAATTTTGAAAGGGTCCATCAGTTTAAATACTTGGGAGCTACGATCACCTCTGATAACAATGTAACACAAGAGATTAACAACAGAATACAAGGAGCCAATCGCTGCTGTTTTGCGCTACAAAAAATAATGAAATCGAAAAATGTAACCCGCCGTACAAAAATAGCAATTTACCATGCAGTTATAAGACCTATAATGACATATGCATGTGAAACATGGACGATGACGAAACAAAATGAGAACCGACTGAAAATAGCAGAACGAAGAATTCTTAGAAGGATATATGGACCAGCCAAGGACAACGCCACTCAGCAATACAGAATTAGAACTAACAGGGAATTACAAGAACTATATAACCAACCAGATATAGTGAAAATAATAAAGTCAGAGAGATTGAGATGGGCCGGCCATGTTAAAAGACAAGACCAACGTGTCGTCAAGCTGGTATGGGAAGAGACCCCGGTAGGAAGGCGGCCGCTGGGAAGACCAAGGATGCGGTGGAAAGACAATATTGCGGCGGATTTACGAAGCCTAAATATCCAGCGACCAGAAGAACTTATGATGGACCGCAGCAAGTGGAGGCAAATTGTAAAGTCAGCGAAGACCCACCCTGGGTTGTAGGCTACAGAGAGAGAGAGAATTCAGAACTACCAACGGGAGCGGTGGCGGCTTTTCTGAACGTATACACTGTTTCCCCTTAGGTTAAATTGCGACGGGAACGGCGGCGACGAGCGGGAACAGCGACGAAAAGTTTTATGAATCGGCCTTCAAACTGACAATTTGATTTTTTGTATTTTGATCTACCCCGTATGGCAAAATACAAACCTTTTATTTTGTAACCTAGGTTACTTTTTAAAAATTAGTTATTTTTACCTTTTCAACTCTAGACATCTTTTATAGTCGAGGAGATATGTATGTCGTTCGCCCATTTTTCTAAATTCGCTGTACCAGTTTTTTCTCGGCACGATGGTACGCCTACCCTGATTTAAATCACCACGTATTTAGGGCCAGCAGTGCCAAGTGTTTCTAAACAGTGAGTCGAGTTACAGATTATTTTCGTGGTAAAACGTCTTCTTCCCACGAAACAACATTTTACAAAGATTGTTGAAGTAAACGTATAATAGTTCGTTGCGGGTTACACGAACCCCCTTAAGTGTGATTAGTCAATGTGGCCATTAACTGATGCCTTCTATCCACCTATCGAAGTATGAACCTCTAACGACTATACTCCTCTACTCAAAGTTAGAAGAGAAATAAGTGTTTATCAGTTCTTCAGGGCTAACTTTCATAAACTTAATTAACATTACAACCAAGCTGACTGATCTTTTCTCTCTGCTGAATTGGGTATAAATCAGTCCGTGCGGCAGTTTTATAATATATTATTTTAATCTATCGACCTATATGTTCCTAAAAATCTGATGAAGAGTACCCTCGATGGTTCGATTCTCAGCTTCGTAAACTAATTGGAGAGAAGAATAAGCTTCATATTAAATTCAAGATATCCGGGTTAAGAGAAGATGAGGCGTCTAGTTTCAAAATCGGACAGATCCGCTTTAAGTGAAAAAGTCCAAAAAACCGTCATTTCTTAAAAAAGGAGCGGAATGGTCTACTTTTTTTTATGATAATTTGGAAAATATGATAACTATCAATTTGTAGAATTTCATTATTAAATTTTAATAAACAACCCTTATTTTGAAAAAAATCAGATGGATTTGTCCTGTTTTGAAATTTACCGACAAGGATCTGTCCGGTTTTGACAATTATTAACAACTAATTATTAATCATTTTATAGAATAAACTGTATTTATTTCTTTAATTCTGTAACATGTTTTTTAAAAAATGGAAAAGTACATATAAAGTTGTAAAACCTTTAAAAACTCAGTTATTTATGGTTTTTTAAGCTTATAATTAACCTAAACCTAACACTGCTTAGTAAAGAAAACAAAAAATACTTCTAATTATATAAAACGATTATCGTCTTCCGGTTCTTCACAGAGAGCAGGGCCGGCGCTAGCAGGTTCGCCGCCCCGGGCAAAGAGTAAAATGCCGCCCATTTATAATAAAAATTAAAAGAGATAACCTAAACCCTTCCCACACTTAATAGTAAAATAAAACGTGAGCAAAAAAATGCTATCAATAATGTTAAAGTTTTGATTAGCCAAAAATACTAATTTATTAATTTACCATGTTTTTGGCACAATTAAAATTAGGGTTGCCTGGCTGCACAGAGAAAAAAGAAGAGAGTAATTTTTAGTGTATAATTATTATAAAATACAGATATTTAAAAAATACTAAAACAAATTATAGAACCACTAAATATTAATTACTTTACTTAATTACATATTAAAAATACAGTTAAACTTAAAAGTGTTTTTTTCTCACTTTTAATTCTGAAATTTTTTTTATAATTTCTTTATCATTAATTTTTTCAGCCAGTTCATGTTCAATGGCTATTGTTGTCAAGCCGTTTAGCCGATCCTCGGTAGTTGTGGAGCGTAAAAAATTTTTAATTAATTTTAATTTGGAGAAACTCCTTTCTCCACTTGCCACACTTACTGGGAGAGTAAGCAATATCCTTAAAACTATACCGAGATTTGTAGCAAAATCCAGGTTCGATATGAATCTTAAAATCTCGATTGGACTTTCTTTTTTATTTAGCAAAGCCAGAACCGATACTATCTCGTCTGCCAGGTCCAGCGCGTTTATATCTGATGAATCCCCATCAGTTAACACTATTTCTAGATTTTTACAATACTTTAGTACGTCGTTTTGAGGAGTATCTTTTAAATCACAAATATTGTATAAAAACTGGAAATAGTTGCTGTGGTTACTCATCAAATCAAACCTGGATTCAAGTGCATTGATAGCTTTATCTAATGTCAAAAAATAAAACTCTGCCTTATATTTCAAAGTAGGATCTTCTATCGGATCATCTCGTGCCTCATAGTCGAAATTAGCATTCCTTCTTCGAACTCTATGACGTGGCTGGGTCAGCTCAAAATTAGCTGGTATGTCAATTTAAAAAAAATTTTACCGGACTTATTGCTGTAAAACCTTATTTTCTGGACTAAATTCAAATATGTAAAGGTGTGTTTTACAATACAGTATGAAATAAAATTATATTAAGTACAGCATTTTGTATGTGAGTTCATTTATTTAAATAATTATAATTTATTATGCTTGTGAGCTCCTTGAATTTGAAATATTTTGGCATTTCATTTAAAATACTTAAAAGTTCGTAAAACATAATATTTATATAGGTAGTAAAAGCAAATTTTATTAAAATTTCGCATATTAATTTTTCTTAAGTATTCAAGTGAATCTTGGTTTATTTTCTTCATAAACTAGTTAATTAGTTTACAGCCTGCCGCCCCCTAAGGTTGCCGCCCCGGGCAGGGGCCCGGCTTGCCCGGCCCTAGCGCCGGCCCTGCAGAGAGGTTCTTCGAATTGAGGTTGATCGGAATCAATAATTTGTGCTCTGTTGAGAACAGCTTTGTAGAAGTCTAAGCCAAACTCTGAGGAGTTACTCTCCCAGTCATGTCCAAAATGTCCTAATAGCAACTATTTAACGTTAATTAATTTTTCAGGTTTAATTGCGTTTACGTATAGATCCAGTTCATCTGGATTTACATTTACGAGAGATTTGCCTTTTTTACATATTATCCCTTTGTTGGACACGCCAAGTGAGTGCCTCTAATTAGGTTCACCCTGCCCTTGAATTTCATTCCTTGCCCTTCGAGAGATTATTACTCTTTTACACGAGTTAATTTTAAAGTGCAGAGAAGATATTGGCCTTATATTTTCTGAACAAGCAGTTTTCCAATCAAATGCGTACCAGTCAACTCCAAGTTGAAGTACGTTGCCAGATTCTTCAAATATTTGGAAGTATTCTTCGGGACGTATTATAGTGTCTTTTTTCTGATCTTTTTTTTCTATGTTCGCAAATACTCTGTCCGGAAGGATGTACGAGTGGCCAGTGACCGGAAAAACCAATTCCAAAGTTTTAAGAGTTGGAGGAGCACTTCTCTTCATCCAAACGGAGGCCATTGAAATTACGGTGATGTTTTTGTTCTGCCCCACCACATCCATCTGAACAAAGTCTTAAAGAAGATATCCCCCCGAAATCTAATTGATTAAGTCTGTGAAAAATGGCAGAGGCTATTTCATTAGATCCTTTTTGAGAATCGGACTCTTTCCAGGTATACATAAATACATTCTCTTTCTTAAGGGAGAATGAGAGCTTCCTACCACAATACAAAAATTGTAGACATAGAGCTGACGCTTGTAATACGCTTGTTGGTCGAGAATCTTCCGTAGAGGAAGGTTTTTTTGGCAGTCATACGAAATTGTCAGCAAATTGCGCATCTCTTCTTGAAGTGCTTCAAAGAATGCTTTGGACCGTAGCTTGTGAATTCGTTGTTCCGTCATTAGATTTTGCTTTTCTAGTGGGTCTTTTGAGTGTTTAATACGTTATTTGAACTGAAGGCATCTAGAACAGACGTCGGTTTGGGGGGAATTAAATCCCATATTGAATTTCGTGTTAAAAATACGTCGAAAGAAAGATTCTTTAACAGGCAGATCATGGTTATCTTTATTATAGAATCGCCACAGATAAATCACTGGGTAGATACTGCCTAGTGCTTTTGCCTCTGTAGTAGTGACTTTCAATAATTGTAAAACTTTTTATGTATGTCATAACTTTATCTCGTTTAGTTAAAGATTTATGGCTTTTTCGATCGCCACCACGATTTTCTTTTGGCATTTCTGATGAACTTTTAAATCGTTTCAGTACACCCAAAATTCTGTGTTTGGATATGTTTAGTATCTTGAGGAAGGCCGTTCGACAAACTGGAACAGTTTCATCTGTAAGCTTTTTTTTGACAAATTATTGTATACTTAAGTTGTGAGGCGTGTTACCTTAACCTGCTTTCGGTCGGCGTCTTTTTACTTCTTTTATACGGCAATATCTTAATAAGTAGGCATCTTGACTGCATTTCTCTTTAGAACCGTAGAACTTGTCATGAAAACTAGCTATGTCCGCAGCTTTTAGTGTAGAACACTAGGCACTAGGAACCACTATTATGCTGGCATTGAGGAATGTTTGGCGGGCGTTTAGGTGCATACCTGAAAACAATTATTATTTATTAAACGCTATGGGTATAAGTATAATTATTTTCTTGGCACACAGACAAGCAAACAAACACACACACGCGCACCCAGATACAGGCACCTACAATACACATGGGCATTAAATACTACTCAGAATATTCTAACAAAAAAAAAAACTTACCGATTACGTTTAGCATCATTTCTTTCCAATTTTTTGGCTGCTTAATACGTTTTCTGCTTGCACTCGGAGGGGTTTTGACAGGATTGTTCATTTTTAGAGCATTTATTTTTGCAGTACCGTCTTTACTACACAAGATCCCAAGCGCTAATGAATAACAAAAGGACAGCAAACGCCGTATTAAAACGTTGAGCGGATTTGTCCGGTTATGAAATTAATCGCCTACTAATCACCCAAGGATTTGTCCGCTTCTGGTCACAACTGGATCTGTCCTGTTATGTTATGAATTGTGATCAGGATTTGTCCGGTTTTGAAACTGACCTAAAATTTGAGTGTACATTTTTTATGGGATTTATCCATTTATGTTTTTTATTCCTCTACGGGTTGGTAGGCAAGTTTAGTACGATCGATCGCAGCGCCATCAAAAGCCGCGAAATTTTAAAAATTGGATGTGTCCGGTTTTGAAACTAGATGCCTCAGATTATATCCTATACTCTAACGCTCGCCATGAGGCTGAAATTCGTACTGACCTATGCTACCTCATGCATGTAACCCAAACCAAACACCTTAATACCAGAGAACGTCAAACACTTCTGCTTATTTATCAACAATCTAAAAAGGAGCTTAAGTCTACCCATCCTCATGAAGCTCGATAATCAAGAGTTCTCCGATCCTGATGACATCTCTAATGCATTTGTTCTGCATTTTCAGTCCTGCTACTCCGACTACTCTGAAGTTGATTTGAGTAACAGAAACCCGAGTGTTTTAGCTTCATACCTTTTACTATAGAAGGGATTACCCAAAAGGTCCATAATTTGGACACTTCTAAGAAATCAGGGCCGGATGGTATACCTCCTTTGTTACTAAAAAACTGTCAGTCATTACTTATTGGCCCCTTATGCACTTCATTTGAAAAATCATTTGATAGTGGATTTTTTCCTGATACTTCGAAATTCTCCAGCCTTGTTCATGTATTCAAATCAGGGCGACAGAAGCGACGCTAGTAATGATTGTGGAATAACTTTAATTTCCGCCATCCTGAAAATCTTTCAATCCATTATTACGGACGAAATCTTTTTAACTTACAAAAATCACATTATTGCTCAGCAACATGGCTTCTTCAGTGGTCGCTCAACTGCGATAAACCTAACTGTTTATCAGGATTTCTTGGTTTCCTCGCTTGAAGCAAGTTATCAAGTTGACGTCATAGTGCCGTAGTGCACAGTTTCAATTCATATTTTGTTTTTCCAAGGCCTATATTTGACTCTTAAAAAAACCTTTACAATGCCAATGGCAGCTTGAAAATAAAATCATAATGTTCCGTAATTATGATTATGGTTGTTGATATCTTCGGATTGAAAATAGATATTAACTTGCGGTTTTCGCTGACTTCTTAGACTTTTAATCATCCTTGTAATCAGGTAAAATACTATTATATTTACAATTATTATGGAAAAAAACGCGCAATGTTTGTGAGGTTGTAAGGCAGCGCCCCTTATCGCATAGTGTAAAACACATATTGCCGTAGTTCATAAGACGGTATATGGAGTGAGAAAAGTCCTTTTTAACAAAACTAAGTTTACTAAATTATGTTAAGCCATATCGGAGTTATCAGCATTTATTACAAATAATGTTCAACCTTCCCCCACCACTTTATTTAAAAAGTGACGAGCACGTTCTATAGGTGAATTTTATTAATAAATCTTCGAAATATACAAAAATGTTTTTTTCGGGATACCTTAACTAGGCGACTTTTGAGGAAACTTCGTGATTCATATTTATTGTTACTGTTGCGCCCTCTAGCGCCAGTCTGAGAAACTTGAAAATAATTTCCAGTAATTTCTCATGATCACTTTACCTAATATATTTTTTTTTCCGCAAGCCATACGACTTACACTTTCTGAGATACGGCCGACAGCCATTCTTAGTGGGACACCCGGTACATACATATTAAGGTTTAAACTGCGTGATATTAATGTTATGGGTTTTCTAAAATAATTACATTAAACTGCAAAAAACAACTAATAACTTAAAGGAAACACTAAAATGATCTATCAAAACAATGTAAACCTGTCAAAATGTGGGTAGACTTATCACTTGGCAGCACAGACTGATTGGCCGACTAAATAGAAACGCGTCTTAACTGCTAATTTTATCGATACAAATATAAAGTACCTTTTGTAAAGAGGGATTACCATAGTATTTAAAAAATCATTTACCGGGTCTGTAAAATGACACCTGCTAAAATTTTGACCCAACGAGTGCGGTAACAAGTCCGTTAGTGACTTCCTAGACGATGTAAAACACATACTGAAGTATGTTTTTATGAGTCTTTGTGGCCTACATAAGATATTAAAATTTCATTAAATTACACACATAGGGTCGTTGGTATGTATGGAAACGGTCGATTATTTCTTAAAAGTAATTAAGACAGAAGGTTTAGGGTTTTTTAAAGGCTATAATAATTATTTATGTATCTAGGGAATTATAATGGTCTTAATTACCGAGGGCAAAGTTTACAGCAATAGCCCGAGGTAATTGAGACCCTTATAATTCCAGTGATACATAGATAACTTTATTTCTGACCGATTTTAGTAAGATTTTGTTCATTTTTAAAGTGGAATAAATGTTTCAATAGATGACAATCAAATTGACATTAGATGTCAATCGTTTGATTTTATGTCAAATTTTTCTTAATATCCCAAGGGAGTTATGACCCTTATAATTCCCGCGTAACTAAGAAGTTATAAGCTAATAATATACCGGTCAGAAATAAAGATAATTTTATTTCTGACCGATTTTAGTAACATTTTGTTCATTTTTAAAGTGGAATAAAGGTGGATTTATAAACTCGAAAAGTTGGTGAGGTTGAAGTTATGATCAAGTTTGTGAGGTTATATATTCCGAACTCCGAGCATAAAAATTGATTATCTCGAACTACCCGGGAAGTTTTCGAAGCTTACATGAGCTTTACATGAACACCATGAACGAGTGTATAAATGGAACTGAGTGTTCCCTTTAGTTTAAATTGAACTCCTATTTCCAACACCAACTGAACCTCAACCTCGCCAACTTTTCGAGTTTATAAATCCAGCTTAAATGTTTCAATAGATGGCAATCAAATTGACATTAGATGTCAATCGTTTGATTTTATGTCAAATTTTTCTTAATATCCCAAGGGAGTTATGACCCTTATAATTCTCGCGTAACTAAGACGTTATAAGCTAATAATATACCGGTCAGAAATAAAAATTTTAAAAGAATAAGTATACAGGATGAGTCAAAATGCCGTAAGAAAACAAAGTTACCTTTTTTTTAATAGAACACCATATATCTTAGAATATTTTTGTATTCGACATAAAATTACAATTATTTTTAAATAAACAGGGTATAAGTTTAAACCTAATAGTTTCCGAGATATTGACTATTAAAAAATTACATTTTTGAACTTTCACAGCCTCTGGCTTTCTAACGGTACGTCTTAGAGTAAAACGGCTTACATATCCCTATCTTAGTTTTTTACTATCTTCCTAGTGGTGTCAACTTCCGGTTAAACCGGATGTAACTCAAAAGCCGGAAATATAGTACTTCCGGTTTAACCGGAAGTTAATATTTTTGGGAAGATAATAAAGAAGTAAGATAGGGACATGGAAGCCATTTTGCTCTATGGCATAACATTAGAAAGCTATAATCTGTCAAAGTTCAAAAATGTAATTTTTCAGAAGTCGATATCTCGGAAACTATTAGGTTTAGACTTATAATATACCTATTAGAAAATAAGTGTAATTTAATGCAGAATCCAAAAATATTCTAAGATATAGGGTGTTCCATTAAAAAAAAAGTAACTTTGTTTCTCTACGGCTTTTCGACACATCCTGTACACTTAAACCCTAAAACTTTCGTCTTAAATATTTTCTGCTAGCTGTTTTACTTTAAGAAATAATCGACCGTTTCGATACATAATAACGACCCTGTACATTACATACATATATCGGTTCAAAAGTGAGAGTCGAAATTTCGCTGGGTACCCCTTTGAGGCTCTGTATCTCCGGTAAGAGGTACTTTAGGAACGTTTTTCCACTGACAAATTAGGATTATTTTGACCTCCACAATACGCTCCCGAGAGTATACCTCATAGTTACCGGACACCTTGTTTACAGCGTGTCCAGAAAAGTTCTAGACATATGGGAATTTTCTTAATTGTTGATTTTACGAAAAAAAGTTATTGTTTATAAAAAGTTCTGCTTGATGTGCAAATAATATTGACATATCAAAACTTAAGATATCATGTACAGGGCGGCACAAAAATATACAAATACAGAATTACGTTAAGAGGGAAGTACCCTCAATTTTTATTTTAGAGCAAATTGTTATAAGAAAACTTTCCTAAGGACTACAAAACGTGGTCAGATAAAGTTTTTCGTTGAAATATTTTAATTTACAGGGTACCATCAAAAAGCCTTTGGAAAATATTTTTTTATTTTATTTCTTTAACCGTTACCTGCAACAATTTTGCAACAACTATGCGCAATACTATAGTAACGAATATTGACATGTTAGTCCAAAATCATCTACTATTTTTCGACTTATTAACAAGAGTTTTTCGTTAGTTTCGTCATGGTTGTAAAGTTAACGCTGCAGGAGAAAATAGAAATTGTGCTTATCGTCGGAGATCACTATAAACCTATTAGGGAAGCTGCACCCAAATATAATACTAGACATACCTGACAAAATGTTATGTAACTCCACTATAGCAAACGTAATGAATAAATTTAAAGCTAGTGGTTTCGTCGAAAATGTATTTAAGAAACGGCCCAACAAATGGTCCACAACAGAAGAAAAGCAACTCAATGTAATGCAAGCGGTTATCGAAGAGCCGAAAATTTCTTTAAGAAAATTGTCAAAAACTATTCCAGCTGACGTCAAAAAGTGTACTGCTAGCAATATTTTAAAAATAGATAAATTTCATCCATATAAACCGAAATACATTCACCCGCTTCTTCCTAGAGATTTTGAATCCCGTTTCCTATTTTGCGCGTGGCTCCAAGGCGAGTGTGAAGTTGGTCCTTTTTTTTTGCAAGAAAAATATTATTTACAGATGAAGCTATGTTCACTTCCAACGGCGTGGTTTGCTCCCAAAATTGTCGGTGGTGGAGTGACAACAATCCAAATTTTATAATCGAGTGCCGTAGTCAATATTCATTTAAAAATTTTAATGGTCGGATCGTTGGACCATACTTTTTCCGACAACATATAAATGCTGCCATTTACCTGGACTTCTTAAGGAACCAGTGTCTCAATTTCTTGACGAACTGTCACTAAATATAAGACGCACAATTAGGTATTAAAGTCTGTGCGTTTTAAGAAGTCCGCTAAGCCATAAAACCTCTTGAGCATTATGTCGGTGGCTCTCAAACAATAAATTATATTGAAGGTAATTTTGGATGTTGATGAATTACATTTTCTAAATAAAATAATTTAAAGTAAATAAAAAATTAGTTTAGGTAAAGAAAAATAATAATTTTTTAGCTTTTGTAGTATTCAGACAAATTAGTTTTACGAATTCTTTTTTATAAAGTTTTGGTTCTAAAAAAAAACGATTTTGTAGTCTTGCGACAGAACGTACCTACTTGTAGATAGGTACTACTAAAAGTAGTCTTCCTCTGCATTTGAAATTTCACCCATGCTTTCAGACTCATCAGAATCAACATCATCGTCATCATCATCATCATTCGTAATAATTAACGGTCTTACTTCGTCTATAACCTGTTCTGTCTCATAAGATTCAAAAATTTTTTCTGTGTGTTCAATGCATTTCCGCCATTCTTCTTTGCCCGCTTGGCTAAGCGCCTCCTCCCATAACTTTATAACGCTAGGCTTACCGATATTTTTACAGGCATGTTTGTCATAATAGTTCTTGCTAATACCCCATACCAATTCAATTGCGTTGTAATGACAATGGTAGGGCGGCAATCTCAAAACTTGATGTCCATATTTGAGGGCTAATTCGTCAACAACATATTTTTTTTCAATGACTGCTCTTTACACTTGCTTAAAAGTTCACTTTTTAAATATAAATTTTCATGGTTTATGTTTTTCTTTGACAACCACTCTTTTATTTCTTCCTTTTTCCAGCTGCTTGTAGGGAACCTTGCTGAACATTTTCCATAACTTTGCTTAATAACTGATTTTAATTCACACACAATGAGAAACAAACTAAAGGTGAAAAGCACAACTACTTATTAAAAATAAAGTAGAACATACCATCCCGCACTTCAGCAAATTTTAATTATTTCTTGTAAAATAGTAATTATTATGAAAATTTAATTATAATAATCCCAAAATAATGTCATTATCGGAAAAGTATATACCTGACAAAATCTTTAACATATTTAACCATCCCGCACTTGAGCAAATTTTAATTGGTTCTTGGAAAATAGCGATTATTATATAGATTTAACTATAATAATAGCAAAATAATTTAATTATTTATTTAATTATTTTTTATGCTCAACGCGTAATTCTAAGATAATTTTGTTTTGAAACCTCTGATTTCGCCCAGTAATAGAATACAGTAAACCAGTGGGATGTTCGGTGTGAACAAGTATAGCGAAGGTGCGAAGATATTGTAACTTAACCGACTTACTGTTTTAAAAGCGATAACATCCATTGGTGATTTAATCCGATATCGGACTTCTTAAAACGCACAGACTTTAACATGATGAAGCGCCATGCCGTAGTACTAACACAGTAACTGGGTATTTGAATGAAGTATTTCCGCACCGTTGGATAGGCAGACGTTTAAATATTCCTTGGCCAGCCAGGTCGCCTTACATCACACCCCTGGACTTCTTTTTATGGGGCCGATTAAAAGAAATGATATATGGGCATAGACCTTTTCACGATATTAACCATCTTGAAGCAGTAATAACAAACTGTGTCCAAGAAATCACTCCCAATAGGATACGGGCGACAGTAAGAGAAATTACAAGGGCGTACTATAGTTTGCAAGGAAAAGGAAGGGGGCATGCCGGGCATGTGGAAACATAATTTTTCAGTTTAAAATATCTGTTTTTAGATCACTTTTATCATGTAATTGCTAAAATATTGTTTATTATTTACATTCACAATTTATTTTTGCTCTGACGAGATTAAATGTTTTTAATATTCCTGATAGGTAGATAGGTTGATTTTAGAACATGAAATAATCTCGCATTATTTTTTTACTTAATTGGTTTCCAACAAGAGGTAATGAATGCTCAACGTGTATTTGATGGTACCCTGTAAATTAAAATATTTCAACGAAAAATTGTATCTGACCACGTTTTGTAGTCCTTAGTAAAGTTTTCTTATAACAATTTGCTCTAAAATAAAAATTGAGGGTACTTCCCTCTTAACGTAATTCTGTGTTTCTATATTTTTTTGCCGCCCTGTACATGATATCTTAAGTTTTGATATGTCAATATTATTTGCGCATCAAGCAGAACTTTTTATAAAGAATAACTTTCTTTCGTAAAATCAACAATATAGAAAATTCTCATATGTCTAGCACTTTTCTGGACACGCTGTATATTATTTCAACTAACTCTAAAAATTTATTGTAAAACTGCCTTTAGGGCTAGGCAGAAATGGACTCATTTGACCTCCCTGAGCTTATTTCAACAACAAATACTTACAGCATGTACAATATAAAGGTTGACTATAACTTGAACGACGTTATATGCTATCATAACATATTTCAGGTTCAAAGGTTCTCTGTTCTGCATATATTCTGGGCCCCACTTAAATACAAATCTCAACCATAAAACGAGAATAGCTATTGTTGGAAGTGGTGAACTCATTAGAAACAGTCCTTCCGTTCTTGGATCTAGTAAAAATTGAAGTATTTTAATACATTTTCGTTAATTAAAGAAAAACTACTGACACACCAAAGCTATTCTCAAACTAATAATTCTAGATAGACACCATACAGGGTTAGAAATGAAATCTGCATCATATGAGAATAATTCGTATTAATGAAATTCAATATATTTTGATAAAATAGTGTACGAATTGAGTTAATTAAAAAGTTAAATCGAATGGGTTTCAAAACTCATTAATTATTTAATCTACGACAGTGCCATTATGACGTATTTAGCATTATCATTTAGATGTCATTATGGCCTTTATAATAGCACTCAGTGCCATTATGAGTTCATAATAACATTCAACTGTTAAGATACAAAAACAAAAAGAAAGTCGGTGCAAACTATTTATTTGTTATTATTACTTAGAAAAACGGATTGCATTTATTTATTGTAAACATTAGTTACAAAATCTGAACAAGTAGTTAAATTAATTCCAGCCGATGACAGGTGGGCTGAATTTTTAGAAAGTAAGTTTATTTCCCGAGTGCTCGAACTTGTCGAAGGGCCATCAGTGCCTGAAATATTACCCAAAATATTAGAGGACACTTTCTTCTATTTTCTTTGGAATCTTCTATATAACTCTCTGCCACTGTGCTTGAACGCCAACCACCATGCCTCTTAACAGTTAATAAATCGACTCCAGAATCTGCAAGCAACGAGGCAGACGATCTACGGAAACAATGTCCAGTATAAAGTTTAGGATTTGGAAGGCCTAGGAAGGATGCTATATTATACGGCATTTTTCCAAAAGTATTAATGCCAACTGGTTGCTTAATACATGTTCCATTTCTGTATCCCACAAAAAATCGAGTGTGATCTGCGTTACTTGGCCGCATTGCTTTGTATCTTCGAACCATTTCGACCATATTAATTCCTTCAACATTCCCGCTTGTGATGAAAAAATCTCGTTGTATCTTCGTTTTCGTAATTGGAATAGTAATATAATTGCCTGCACGCACCCGCAAGCCCCACAATCAATGCAACTTTCATCATAAAATAAGTTCTATCATCAGCTTTCAACAAAAAACGGGTTATGTCTTCTTTTGTTAAAATCTTAGATTTTTTTTGTTCGAAATCCTTCTGATTTTCGTTTATTAAACGCAATTAAATGGACGCACTTACTGATATCCGTATTTTTCTTCACTGACATAACTGAACGTAGCATAGAATAATAAACCCCAAGCGACGAAGCCTTGCTATGTTTTGCGAGATGGTTAAAATATGCAAGGAGCACCTTCTCGCTACTGATGTTTTTGATTCCTTTTCCATTAATTACACCAATCTTCATATTTTGCGTAGGTCTGTTCGAACACCTGCCTTGACTTTTCGGGAAGTAGGGAATCTATTACGCTTTGCGCGATATTTTCGACATCCGAAGGGACACTTTCGGATTCAGAATCTCCCATATTTAAATTATTTTTGGCCAACACTTTGCATACAATAGAAAATTAGACGGCAATAATGACGTTGTCAAAATCGAAATTGAAACAATCAAAAATTCGGTTACCATGATAACGGCTATTATGAACACCTGAAAATTTTAAAAATTACGAAAACGTTATCTGATATCAATGAAATTTAGACGAATAAAATCTATTTGCACTGTCGTAGATTAAATTTTGAATGATACACGTTCGATATGAACTTTTTTAATGAAACTTGTACAATTATACCACTCGGCTAACGCCTCGTGGTTTAACGTTGCACACGTTTCATTATAGTGTTCATATCGAACTACTATCATTAATAACTAATAACTACAACTGCGTCATTAGCAGCACTAATTTTTGATTTGAACATTCTCGTTTTGTTTTGTTGTCAAAAAATAGACAAACAAATACAAAAAAATACACACTATAGTCAAATCTGGTCTTATCTGGCGGGTCCAAAGGACACCGATTATATGAATCGATTCGAAAATTCCAGAGCTCATCAAAATGTTGTAAATAAAAACCAATATGGCCGTATATGGACAGCTAATTTTCCATAAAATTGAATTAACCGTTAACTTGAAACTATCAGTCATAATAAAAATGACGGGTCTCGTTCCAAAATTAATTTCTCAGGGGTGCGTTCGTATTATTGCAGACGGTTAACACAATAGTTCTACATTTAACAAATTTAATAACCAAAATGATGGTGGAAAATTAGATAAACAATATACAGTAAAACCCCTGACTAGCGACCACCAAAAATGTCGATGAAATGTTAAATAAATTAAACAAATTTTAGTTTATTTCAGCAGATAATAATAAATTAAATATAAAAAAATCAAATTACACATTGGCTAAATTTTTGTTGTGTAATATCAGGCTAAAAAAATATTTCCAATTTAATAGGTTACCTACTTCAAAAGTCAACGAGAAAAAGCTACTAGAGCCGGTGAGGTATCAAATCCCAAATTTATTTTGCACGTATTTTGCCCCTGTTAAGCCAATAAGCGCCCCGCTAAAAATAAGTCGGAGAAAGAAACGTATAAAGTCTAAACTGGTCTCAAAATGCGGGTCCAAAGGTCACGGATCATATAAATCAATTCAAAAATTCCACAGCTTATATCAAAATGCTGTGAGACTATGTAGGTATCAATATACCCGGAAAAAAGATACATAGTTTTATTATTTTAACTGTCGTGAAGTCGTGTAGATAGCCAGATATAATATTATTTTTGCAAAAATTATGTACATAATAGTACAGGGGTGGCGAATCTTTATGTATTAACGTGCATTTTTTCTAAATAAATGTTTAATGAGGCCATAGACGTGCCGTCGCAATTCGTAATATAATAATTAATAGTAAACTTTGTGATCGGTGGCGAGCCAAAATTTTATGTCACGTGCCATTGGTTCGCCATCCCTGTAAATAGTATACCTTAAATGTATTTATTGAAAACGACAATAATAAACAGTGTAATTTATTTTAACAATTTTACTACTAAAACCTAAAAATTCAATGGCATTTAGTCTGATAAACTATTTCGAAAATGAAAGAAAAAGTGGAAATTGGCCAACCAATATGCAGGAAACCGTAGCAAAAGCACTGGGAATTAGTTTAAGAACTGTGCAGTCTGAGTCGTCTTCGAATGGACAATTATCATTGGCGCTACTTCGACATCTAGTACTTGTTCTCGATCCCACCAATCCCTTATTAATATTTCTGTATGTTCCACTGATTTCTTCCAGTACTCTTGTGTAATATGATCCAAAGAATCTTGCCAAACTATTTGTACTTGGTCGGATTTAAGACCATCACCGACATGTTTTTCATAATAAGACTTTGCCCCGGCCCATATTAATTATATTGCGTTAAACTAGCAATGATATGGCGGCAGTCGTAGAACCTCATGGCCATATTCACGCAATATTTCATCTACCGCGAATATTCTTGGTTTTTTAAGAGACTTTGCCATTGATAGGAGTTCCGATTTAAGCATATTTGGTGAAGGATTTTGATTGTGTTTTTCAAGCCACTCATAAATATCATTTTTCCTCCAAGATGAAGTAGGCTGTTTATTTAAAATTCTTGAATAATATGATTCATTATCTGATACAATTAAAGACGAAGAATCTAAATTTGGTATCAATTGAACTTTTAACCATTTTTCAAACCTTTCGCAATTCATATTATCATGATAGTCAGCACTTTTTGATGTTGAAGAAAAAATTAAGCTTAAGCTTGCACGTGGAACATATCCTGTTACAGAACCAGCATGTAAAATAATGAACCGCTTTCCCATGCCACATCCCTTTTTCCTTTTCACGCTTTTCACAGAATCATCTTGCCAAGATTTTGAACCACTTCCATTTGAAAATATCCACGTTTCGTCTAAAAATACCACTTTTCTAAATTTCGATTTGTAATTCTCCGTATAATTTTTTAAAAACTGAACACGCTGACTCACTATCTGTGGCTGCTCACATAAAAATCTTCGGTTACAGTCTTTTTTATAGCGAAAACCTAACTTTTTATTAATTTTGATAGCGCTTCAAGTCCAATTTCCAAAACACCCCGAATTTTTAATGTTTTCTTGTAAAACTGGAAGAGTTACATTGGTTTTTGATCTGTATAAATCGTAAATCACATTTCGAACTCCCATTTTAATATTTTCGCTTAAATCCTCAGTCTTTGGCTTTCTTCGTTTACATTTTTTAGTATTCTTGGGTATTATGTTATGTTTTTTTTCATGCGCAATTCTCTGCACAGCCCTTAAACTAATTCCCAGTGCTTTGGCTGCTGTTTCCTGAATATTGGTTGGCGAATTTCCACTTTTTCTTGCATTTTTGAAATAGCTTATCAGATTAAGTACCATTTTTTTTGCTTGGGGATGCAAAAACCCAGAAAATTTTTTCATTTTGTCACAAACTGTCAAAGTCACAAAACTGACATCTTTAAATCAAGACGAAGGTGGCAGGTACTTGGGCAGGTACAAACTTTTGTGAATCGCTGAAAATTAAATACCTATCCCTTTCTTTCATGCCAAAATTGCATAAGTCTGTCATATTTGTCTGACGGATTTTATTTGGTTAGTATGATTAAACGCAATAAAAGAAAAATTGAAAGTATGTCTTTGTTAAATCGTAAACCCGCCAGATAAGATCAGATTTGACTTTATACTTCAAGTCAAAACTTCTGTCATTGACTCATCACTAGCTCATAGACAGGTCCGGGTTGTGCGTCGTCGGTGAAATTAATTCCAGTGGCGTGTGCATTTCCAAAAATATTAAATGATGAAATTTCGTGGGAACGTCACATAATATTTTATAAATTAAATTTATTTTATTAACCCTTAAAACCTGATCCTATAAGACGATGGGCTTTTCCAATTCAGTCCTTGCGAAAATCCATCCATAAATTGGAAAATTTTTATCAAATAATTATTCATCGATCTTTCAGGGTTAAGTAGGCTCTTAAAGTTGCTTTCCTTCGTCGGATTCTATAGCTTCACTGACGAGCTGCTATACAGCGAAACGCGTCTGGAGATGAATCCGGCGAAGGAAAGCAACTTACTTTTGAAATTCAATAGTTGGTACTCGGTCCGTATACCGAGATTTGGCTTTTAATGCTGCGCTCCTGGTGGCGATTCTGTGAGGATACCGGCTCGCCGGATTTTTGCAGAAGTTTGCTTCTCCGACTCTGACTGATTTTGTTAGATGGGCCAGGTTGATGCATTTGATTACCACTGGATGTCGCTTAAGGGCTACATCTACCATTATTCATCGTTGGACCTTGTTTTCTTTGACTTTTAACTTCATTTTTATATACTTCTTTTTTTTTATTGAGGATTTATTTTTTTGGGTGCTTTCGTTATAGTTTATAATCATACAATGAATAAACTTTTTTTTAATATAGCTGAAGTTTCTTTATGTTTGATACAATTTATAATATTTTTATTATTACCGCTTCAATTATTGTCGACCAGTGCATATTGCCTTGTCATCGGAGTAATCGGACTTAGGCATGGGTACAAAGTTTTAAAGCTACAGGGTGTAATTTAATTGAGTGCCGATACTTAAGGGTGATAATCTATGAATGATTCTAAGATAAAAAGTTTATATGGACATATGTCCTAAACCTCTTCATTTTTGAGCTACAGGGTGTTAACATTTTAAGAAAAATATAACCTTTTTATATAAATCACTCTTAGATATTTTTATGAAATTTTGTACATACCTTTTAATCAATAAGGAGCATTTTTTGACCTAACAGATTTATAAAAATTTTTACCAGTGACGTCCGTACGGGGTTTGAACTGAATATTTTTAAAGAAAAAATGGATACGCCACTGCTTTTTCTAAAAACGAAACTTACTTTTGAAATTCTCATTTATTTTAAAGCAAATTTCGTTTATAGACTTACTTTTGTACGACGCACCGTTTTCGCGTAAAAAATAAAAACAAAAAAAAATAAAAAATTTTATTTCAAAAATCGCGATTAATTTAAAAGGAAAAATTCCAAACCTTAAATCGAAAGCGAAATGACAAGAGAAGATAAACAGAATAAAGAACCCACATTATTTACAGTAGTTGTTCGAAGTGTCGTCCACCCACACGTATGCAAGCATGGACTCTTCTTCCCATAGACTGACGCACATTTTCGAAGATTTCCGGGGTGTTTCTTATGGTTTGGCAGCATACTAATATACGATTTCGTAACTCTTCTTCGGTATGAATCGGCACTTGGTACACTAAGCTTTTCAGATGCCCCCAGAAAAAATAGTCTAAACTGTTAAGGTCCGGAGATCTAGGTGGCCATGGCTGCGTTCCTCCGCGACCTATCCACCGATTGCGATAGGTGTGATTTAAAAATTCACGCACTCGTAAGCTAAAATGTGGAGGCGCACCATCGTGCATTAGCCACATCTGGTTTCTTAATAATAATGGAAGGTCTTCAAGCATTGGCGGCAGATCTTCTTCAAGAAAGTGTAAATATGATTGTCCATCAAGTCTTCTTGGGAGAAAAAATGGGCCTATCAAATAATCATCAATAATGCCAGCCCAAACATTTATTGAGAACTGTTCTTGATGATTTGATTCTACAATTGCATAAGGGTTTTCATCCGCCCATAAATGGTTATTATGGAAATTTCTTATTGAGTTTCGAGAAAAATTAGCTTCGTCGGTAAAAAGAATGTGCCTGTCAAATAACGGATTTTCCATCAGGTTTTGAAGAAACCACACACAGAAATTAATGCGCATCGGGAAATCTCTAGGGAGTAATGCCTGGACTCTTTGAATGTGATATGGGTATAATAAATTTTCGATGACAATTTTCCAAACAAGAAAATGTGAAACATTAAATGTTGCCGCGATTTTCCTCGTGCTACTTTCGGGGTTCTCCTCAATTTCGTGTAAAATTCCTTCTTCAAGTTCCGGTGTTCTTACTGTTTGATGGACTCCTTTAGCACTGTGGTCTACTTTTAAAGTTCCGGTCTCGTGGAGACGTCTATGAATCCTAGAAAATGTTCTCGGATCGGGTAGTACGCGATTTGGATACCGCTCTTGGTATATCCGCCTGGCTTCGTATGCATTACCGTCTGCAAGCCCATAAATAAAATGCATGTCAGTTAATTCACTGTTTGTAAAATTTACCATTCTTTTATTATAATTTAACGTCTTACTGTAATAATAATTATTTAATAATGCAAAATCAATGCCAGGCCTTTTGTCTTTATGAAAAGAAACGTCAAAATTGATGTAGCTTTACCCAGCCTACTGATTCTTATTTGATTTGCTTTAAGAGGGCATTTAATATGGTTACCGTTTTTTTCTTTTCAAACGTTCAGTTGAATGTCACTGGTGAGTAGAAAATAAATTGTTGTCCCAAAAAAAGTGTTTCCACTCATGGTGGGTGCCAACCAAATTCAACAAAATAAATAAAAGCAGTCTCAATGAACCGAAGAAAAAAATGTTTTTTTGGTTTTTATTTTTTTACGCGAAAACGGTGCGTCGTACAAAAGTAAGTCCATAAACGAAATTTGCTTTAAAATAAATGGGAATTTCAAAAGTAAGTTTCGTTTTTAGAAAAAGCAGTGGCGTATCCATTTTTTCTTTAAAAATATTCAGTTCAAACCCCGTACGGACGTCACTGGTAAAAATTTTTATAAATCTGTTAGGTCAAAAAATGCTCCTTATTGATTAAAAGGTATGTACAAAATTTCATAAAAATATCTAAGAGTGATTTATATAAAAAGGTTATATTTTTCTTAAAATGTTAACACCCTGTAGCTCAAAAATGAAGAGGTTTAGGACATATGTCCATATGAACTTTTTATCTTAGAATCATTCATAGATTATCACCCTTAAGTATCGGCACTCAATTAAATTACACCCTGTATATTAGAACTAGAGTCGAAATTTTGGTTGCTTGATTTGACCCAAACCTATTAACGCAACCTGAACTAACAGGTAACGATAAATAAAAGCGTGTCAAAGTAAGTTTCTTGTTTTTAGTAAGTAGGTACTTTAGTTTAAAAAAAACACATAATAAAATAGGGATTCAAATCCTTTTTACAAAAAACTTTATTATAATTATGAAAATAAGAAACCGTCTTGGAATCAACAGAATTTGAATTAATCGGTTGAGGTTAGTTTAGGCTAATTTCAGTGGTGAATCTTCCGCAAGGGCTGCAGGGCTGCAGCCCCACAGCGCAACGAACAAACAATGGGAAAATAAAATGTACATCCCTATTTATAAATATATTAGTTATTATCCATATTTTGCTTTAGCTCGTTTGTTTTATATTTGTAACAACCATAATTTGGAAGTCCGTCAGTCCGTCCTTGGCGACTACTCTACGTCGGCGATTTTCGGTACGGAATGGAGCCTTATGAGGGCTCAACTTATTTCAGCCATAAATTTACACGTAATAAGCGCCAGATCGTGCGGCATCTATCACGCTCGCTGTAAGTCGCTATATGCGATTTTAATACTGCTAAAGGCTGTGGAAATTTCAGCCGGCCGATAGTCGGCTGAGACACTGGAAAAGATATGAGCTGCGTGTGTCGGTCGCTTGTTTCGCGCTATTTACGTATAATAATGTTAGTATAGGTTAATAATTAAACGAATAAAGACATATTTAAAAAACGCCATGAACGAAGAGTGGCTTAATGCTTAACTTTGATGAAAAGATTATTGAACATTTCGTTTTGGTAAAGAATAGACTCACTAGGCTTGGAAAACTGATGCTTTAGATATTGAAATTAATATCTTTTTGTCCTACGAAAGATTGGGAATTAAACTCACGTGTAAATAGGTTCTCTCGCAACGCCATGTAGCCGCGGTTTTAAACCTGAGCCCACATTAAAACAATAAACATCTCATTTCCCCACTTCTACATGTGATATGAAATGAATATGCCTACAGAAATTTTTTATTAGTCAACCTGATTATGAAACATTATAAAGCAAAACAGATAATTTTAGTGTTTGTAGTGTTATTTTTGATTAAATTACTTTAACTTTATTTAGTTTATTTTTCTCGCCTATCAACAACCAAAAAAATAAGCTAAGGATGGGGGCGCCCAGCTTCTACCTGCCCCAGTAGCTACACCACTGATGCTATGCATATTAGATAGAATTTTATAATTAAGTCCAGCAAACTGAAGTTGTTAGTGGGGTCAGAGACAAAGACCACATCTTCATAAGAATTAAGTTTAATTTAAATACTTTCCCGCTTCTGTATTCCAAGGCGTTTTTAATACAGATCTAAAAATTATTTTGTAGGTTACGAGTGGCAGCTGATTTTAAATCTTATTTCAATCTGTCAGTCTTTTTATTGCTAGAATTTTTGGTATGATCCCTAAACGATCCCATAATCGAGTAAATAAACCTTGAACTGAAAACGAGCTCAAAATGGTAAAAATGCTTGTTTTTGTGTGTTCAACTCCAATTCGAATCAATATTTAGTCCTCTAGAAAATGAAGTAAACATCAAATTGTAATTAAAAAGAAGCAGCCGCAAACACCTTTTTAATTTTAACGTCTTTTTAAAATATTAGCTTTAAACTTACCAGACAAATCATTCATTATATAAAAATAGCCATGAATTAGTTTTTTTAGAACGAGCGCCATTTTCAATACACTATATTGTAAACTAACATTAATACAAAAACTAATAATGCTTCTTTCCTCTATTTAATTGCACCTGCACTTGATTATGCATTTAAAATGTAAGCTTACCTAACCAGTACCTAGTTAAAATTATACAAATTGAGAAGATCAAAGTTCTCAGAATTTGCAGACAATGGGCTTAGGTGTTCAAAATCGCATTCCAATCCATCTAAATTATGCAAAAAAAAACACTTTTACAATTTCCTTATTTTATTGTAAGGATGAACAATGTAGCAAATTGACGATTGAAAATCTATAATCAGCTTTAAACGAGATAATTTTTGAATTTATATGTTATTCTTTAATTAATATTGTCATCTAGATATAATAATGCTGGATGGGTTTTATTGTAAAGCCAGACTGACTGAGCTTAAATGTACCTAATAAAAGAGTTGAAAGTGAGTGTATGCTTTATTTGCTCATATACAGGGTGTCAGTAAAAGGTTTTTACAGAAACCTACCACATCTTCTTCAGACCAAAATTAGCCGATTTAAGTACACTTACCTTAGTACAAAGTTGCTTAGTTTGGGCGCTAGACGGCGCTAAAGTGACAATTTTTAAATCGTTTTTCTGGATTAATTCAAAAACTGCTCATACTATTTTGCCGAAATTTGGTACGTTGGCATAGCTTTATGGGGCAAAAAAACCCACGTCACAATTCTGATTAATATCAGTCCACGGGCGTAGAACCTGGGTTTTTTACTAATTGCTTGTTTCAGATTTCTATGCCAATGGAACAAGAGGGGTTTGGGCAAAATATTCAGACGAACCAACTCATTTGCAACAAAAAGGGGCTCTTGATAAGACTCGATTCCTCAGACGGTTTTCGTGAATTTTGCATTTTATTCCTTAATACGTATTTGCTTTTACAAAAATAGAAAAAAATAACTAAATCATAAAAAAAAAATTGCTCAAAATGTCCACCATTTTCATGAATACAAAAATTTATACGTCGAAGAAAATTGAAACACACTCTTTGCAGAACTTGTTCATCGCACTTAAGAATATTTATTGCATCTTGAATACGTTGCCATAGTTGTTCTGCATTATCTGCAGTTGTCCTGTAAACCACTGTCTTAAGATCCTCCTATAAGAAATAATCCAATGGATTTAAGTGCGGAGATCGTGGTGGCTAATTTACAGGGGCATTACCTCTACCAATCCATTTATTTGGGTACTGCTGATTGAAAAAGTTTCTAACATTTAATGCAAAATGTGGTGGAACTCCATCGTACATAAACCACACATCTCTCCGAAGTTGTAAAGGTAAACCTTCTAGCAAATCTGGCAGCGTATTTTGTAGATGATGTAAATAAATATCCCTGGTTAATCTTTGTGGAATAATGACAGGACCAACAATGTGATAACCAATTATTCCAGCCCACACATTAATTCTAAACTTATTTTGAAAATGTTGTACCTTGATAGCATGTGGATTTTCATCCACATAAACGTGTTCATTATGAAAATTTGTAATCCCTCTTCTTGTGAAACATGCTTCATCAGTAAACAAAATATTGTTGGCAAAGTTGGGATTCTCTTCTCTCTGCCTATGAACAAGCCGACTAAAAACCAGGCGCATTTCAGGATCATTAGGTAAAAGATCTTGAACTGGCATCTTATGGTATGGATATAGCAACTGTTCTTGAAGTACTTCATGAACAATATCTTTGGACACTTCTAGTTCCCCACCTAGCCTTCTGGTGCTTATTTCTGGATCTTCTGCAACACGTTCTAAAATGTCCTCCTCGACTTCAGGAACCCTTACAAAACGCTGTCTTCCATTATCAATGGCTTTAGGAGTAAATTGGCCGTGTTCCCGCAGGCGTCTTTCAACAGCAGCAAACGTCGGGTGGCTTGGTATACCACGATTTGGAAACCTTTCGAAGTAGACTCTGACACATTCTCGACCATCTCCTTGGCAATACCCAAATAACAATATCATATCGGTATGTTCTGCATTAGTGTATTGCACCGCCATGATAATTCACGACAATTAAAGTTTTCTAATAATTAATGCAAGCAGATAAAATGATTGAACGTTAGCAACAATATTAAATGTTACAAATTTGACAATAATCTTATGTTGTCAGATGAAACTATTAATAACGATAACAATCGTTCGTGAGGTGTAAGGTCGTGTTGTACATACCTGAAGAATACCGTGCGAACAAGAGCAGATGATAAGAAAACTGTTCAAGAGGTTTCTTGTAGTAAATAAGTTGGCTTAATCTAAATTTTAAACTTAAACCCCTTATATTCCATTGATGGAGAAATAAAGAATAGAAAAATTCTATAAAACCCAAGTACTACGTGGTAAAAACTAGTACGCATTAAGTAATAAAATGCAAATTTCTCGAAATCCGTCAGAGGAATCGAGTCTTCTCAAGAGTACCTTTTTTGTCGCAAATGAGTTGGTTCATCTGAATTTTGTGCCCAAACCCCTCTTGTTCCATTGGCATAGAAATCTGAAACAAGCAATTATTAAAAAACCCAGGTTCTACGCCTATGGGCTGATACTAATCAGAATTTTGACATGGGTTTTTTTGCCCCATAAAGCTATGTCAACGTACCAAATTTCGGGAAAATAGTATTAGCAGTTTTTGAATTAATCCAGAAAAACGATTTAAAAATTGTCACTTCAGCGCCGTCTAGCGCCAAAACTAAGCAACTTTGTACTAAGGTAAGTTTACTTAAATCATCTAATTTTGGTCTGAAAAATATGTGGTAGATTTTTGTAAAGACCTTTTACAGACACCCTGTATATAGGGTGTCAATTTGAAAACTTTCAATGCAAATATCTCAAAAACAACAAAAGTTAGAACAACGCGATTTGGTATAAATGTTATTTGGGTAGGGCGAACTAGAACCACCATATTAAATACATCTGTAGTAGAATTGATAGAACATATTGTAAGTAACATTTCTGCATACAGCTGGAAGATCTGTATACCAACAACATGTAATTAAGGTGGAAAATTCTTATAATAAATGTGTATGAGTTGTAATGTTCAACTCTTAATAATAAGACACATATGCGAGATGTTGCATGTGGCGACATCTCGTGGCAATCGAGTTATCCAGCCAACCAGATCAGCGAAGTCTAAGGGAAGACCAGACGCCAGAATGGAACCAGCATCAGTAGGTATCTAATGTCAGGTGGCGCTGAAAGCCAATATCAAACATATGATTCCATTAAGAACTAAAGCTCATTCAAGTACAGAAAAGTAAAAACGGAATAATCATGGATTGCGTATAAGCAACTTAAAAACTTTGTCGCTATGTCAGTTCGAAACGAGAAAAAAGCTTATTTGGATTATCAGTTTAGGGTTAACCCTAAAGGTTTCTGGCGCACCTTAAGGTGGTTAAATATTAATTCGACTCCTGAATATAACCCTGGCGATGTGGGCTCACCAAATGATTTCAATAAATTTTTTCTGGATAGTATTCCTCCATCTAATTTACAGGGACATTTTTTTAAGTGTCTCACCCGATTGGCAATTTTCCTGCTGACTATAATAAAAAACAAATTGCATATTTCTCAATGATTTTCGATAAGGAAGCCGAATTTAATGCTAAAAAATACATAGATTTACAAATTTGACAGGTGAGATGCTGTTTTGAAGTTTCTTAAATGGCAACCCCCATAAATAAACACACGATTGAATTGCATTTGGCGATCCGATTCTAAAACTATATCGTTGTTGATACTTATTTTCAGCCGTTTCGGAAATACGGCGGTTCCTGATTTGCCTCCATCCCGTATTTCCGAAACGGCTGAAAATAAGTATCAACAACTATACCGGGTGTTGCATCGTCGAGCGGGACATAGGAAATCCCATGTAATTTTAAATGGGGTCAATTATTGGCTTCCCTAATTATTTTAGAGAAAAATTCTATTTAGGTTTATTAAAGAGCACTAAAACCATCGACCTGTTAAGTCGATGTGTTAAGTCGTTGACTAAAACCCACATTCAAAAGAATAACTTTAGATATTTTTGATGAGCCCGTTTACGGGTTATCGCCGATTTCTTTTTAACTATTTCTCCTTTTTATGGCCCCGTATTTGCGGGCACCAGTCAAGGTAAAAGATGACTGTCAAATAAAGTTGTCATTTTGAGGAATATTTGAACATCTTCTTAAATCCTAAAGTTCTAACAATTTAATAGTACCTACCTATTAATTAGTAAAATATTGAAACATGTAAAATGTTATAATTAACCTTGTAATTGGATACTTTATTTTAGTTTTATTCAGATTAATTTGTACTCATAAATACACCTTTAATATTTTCGATGTACGAGTTTTTATAACAATAGAGCACACATTTCATGCATTTAAAAAAACATTTTTTTTATTATTTCTAAATTGCTTTAAAAAATATACATTTTTGAGATACCCTGTATAAAGTATCGCCAATATTTCATATGAAATTCTTAAACACATGTATTATCTAACCCGTGTGAAAATTTCAAATAGCTAGCTCGTTTACGCACGAAAATACTCAACTTTATTGAAACGGTGGTTTTCTATCAAAAATTATTAATTATTTTTTTTTTCAAAAACGGCAAGAGATAAGAATAGGGAAATATTAACAAAAGTTTCTTACAATTTTGAGTAGAATTCAAAAATGCAATAATATATAGGGTGTTCCATTTGAAATTCCAATGTTGTCATTGGTTTCGGGTAGAACTGGCAACGCAGCAACTGTGAAAATATTTTTAAAAGATAGACTATGTCCTATTAAGGCGGCACACCGAATTTGAAAAAGCTATCTTTTTTAGTTCGCCAGAACTTTTAACAGGACACTCAACGTGAATCACCCTGTATATTATAGCTTGTTCATTATAGTTTATATCGATAAAAGGTTTGTACCCGTGACTTCACCTGCAAAGAACCCATGAATTTAATATTTTTAAAATGGTCTTTCGGTAGAAAAAATGCTTATTTTGCCGAAAACAATTTGAAAAAATTGTCTTTGTCCAGCCAGGTCCGCGAGGAGGTATTCTTCCTTGCCAACAAAGGATAGGTGCAGGTACTATGATAGTTGGAATATACAGTTAGTAGTTAGAATTCACTATATCTAGTTTAACAACAAATTGATCGCATCAGCAGAATCACAGTAAACGTTCTGTAATATAACAAATTTTTAAGATACGTATTAAACAAACATAATTAATTTAAAATTAATACACAACTAATCGTCAGAACTTTCAGAAGTAGAATCATTTCGAGGTTAGATTATACTACTAGCGCTATAGGTGGTGAAACTAAATATACGTTTCTTATGTTTATAACATGAGCTAGGTACGCAATTTTTCCATATATCGCTATTTATTTCGCTATTACCTGCCTAATATTATCAAGCACAACTTTCGTTCATCATTAGGGTTTTTTAAGTATAATCAATGACTTTAACTTCTGTTTGTTTATATTATTGCTTCATCAGCGGGTCTTCCATGGGGGGGGGGGGGGTTGTTATTGAACAATTGGTTCTTATTGAGCTGAGCAGGTACAATGTAGGGAAGTATTCACTTTTTAGTCATTTAATTCTATTTATACGCAAGCAAGTTAAGGGGCAGGCGGGGGGAGGAAGCGAGGAATGAGCCAGTCTCTCGGTAATCTGTATGGTTTTGAATGTATAGAGTAGAGTGGGGCATAAGTACGCATTGGGTAAAAGTACGCAGTCGGCTTATTACGGCAACTAGCAACAACGAAACACTTCCGGCCTAACGTACCTTTAGTTACATCCTTATTGAATATTGTTGTGTAGTTTGATCCAGATATTCCACCACAAAGCCATAGAAATGAGGTAAGTTATTTTATTTAATCATTTGATGTTATTATCAAGTAACATATTTTAGTATGTGTGTGGTAACCACTCTAAATTTAAACAAATATCTAAGTAAACATTAATAATGTCAATACATAACCTCAAAAATATGTAGAGGACGCGGGCGTTGTAAATTCAGGTTTCGCTTAACAATGTTGTCAAATTAAAAATGCTATTTGGGGCAAAAGTGCGCATTATGTTATGGGGCAAAAGTTCGCTGCGTACTTTTGCCCCATATTATTTATGTGGGTTTCTGAAGGCGTGTAAGGACCAAATTATCTTAATAACTCTGTTTGTTTTTTAATTTTTAGAAATTATAAACGCAAATCCGGACGTAAGCCAATTACCCCTGAACTTTTCGAAAGAGCTAAAACTTTATTACAAACTGGTTTATACAAGAAGAAATGGAACCGGAAGATACAGCTCCCATTCCTTCTAAGAAGCTTAGAATTAACACGAGTGCGCCAGAAGAAGTTACTCTTACCAAGCCATTTAAAAATCCTCCTGCTAAAATAGGAGCAGCCTCTGTAATGTCCATTGCTTCCACTAGCAAACGTCTAGCTGAACACTCTACAAGTGTTTCCACTGCTTTCACTAGTAAACTTTCCACTGAACCCTCTAAAAGTGACTCTAGTGCTTCCACTAGCAGACTTCCAGTTGAACCTTCTACAAGTGGTTTTGAAAGAGTTCCTGAATCGAGCAACACCACACTCATTGCATTAACGAATAGCTCGACACCTATTTCAGTGCAGCAGATCCTACCGCTTCCAAAAAAAAAAGATAAAGTGTTGAGGCAAGGAAATAGGAAGGGCAAAAAATCCGTCGTGTTAACCAGCACTCCTTTAAAAGACGAGCTAGAAAAAGCAGAGAAATCGAAAGAAGAAAACAATAATAAAGGAAAGAAGAATGTGTTTGGTTCCGAGGCAAATATTCTAACAGTTAAAGAAACGTCATTTGACCGAAAGTTAAAAACAAAAAAGAAATTAGAAACCTCCGAAGATGTCACAATTTGCCCTGGTTGCGGAGAGTCCTTCTCTGAAACTCGCAACGATAACTGGGTCCAATGCAATTACTGTCAGGAATGGTGGCACGAGACATGTTCATTATTTGAAGGAAAAGGAGCATTTAGGTGCGATTACTGCTAACCTGTTATTGACTTGTTTGTACTTGTTTATTTTTACTTTAATAAATGTATTGGTTTTCTATTTTTTGCATTTTATTTAAATGCGATCTTTTACCCCATATCGATCGTACTTTTGCCCCACTAGTGGGGCAAAAGTACGAATTTGTGTTTTCACCCAATTTTGTTGCAAATAACAGTTCATAATCGTTCCTTGATATTTTATTGCATTTTTTGTGATAGTCCATACATTTATCTACTGGATATTCCGGACTACACCAATAGAATTATATTTGTTTCAGAAATGCTACGCAATAAATATTAAGTGCGTACTTTTGCCCCACTCTACTCTATGTGAGTGTGTTATTAAGGGGTTCAGGGAAATGTCAGTCCGTTTGTAGTAGTACACTATAATTTTGTCCATGTACTCAGTTATTGTCGGTATCTGTAAGTCATTATGTAAAGTATGGGTCATCGTATAGCGGGGCGCCCCCGTCATTATTCGTAAACATGTATTCTAAAACCTTTGAATTTTGAGAAAGTTTATCTTCTTTATGGTACTCCAGGTTAGTACAGGCCGAACGATAGTTTTGTAGATTGAAGTTTTTGTACGCAGATCCAAAGTACTTTTTCTGTTTACCAGGGCATAAATGGCACTCAGTTGACCGTTCGCTTTTTTTAAACGAGAGGCTGTGTTGTCGTTCCAGTTTAGCTGTTTATCGAAGAGCAGACCCAGGTATTTTATATTCTAACACCAGTTTATCCTAGTGTTTTTGACAAGCAATCTGGATGTAGGTTGAATATTTCTACCCTTTGAGAAATAGATAGCCTGTGTTTTGGCATCACTTAGACGAATTTTCCATTTATCAATTCACGCCTCAATAAGTTTTATATGACGTTGCAGTTTTGAGATTACCAACCTAGGTTTTTTTGCGGTGGCGGTAATCGCAGTATCGTCAGCAAACAGGTATAGTTGTGTTTGAGCGAATTTTGGAATATCACTGGTATAGATATTGTACAGAGCCAGCGCAAGGGGGGAACATTGCGGTACTCCGGCTCTAACGTGTCGCACAGTTGATAACGCATTCTCTGACGAAACTGCGAAAATCCGGTCCGACAAGAACGAGTGAATTACCTTAATTAGGTAATTTGGCATACCTAATCTTGTAAGCTTTAGTATAAGTCCATCATGCCAGACCTTATCAAACGCTTTACTGACATCGAAAAAGACCGCTCCAGTTGTCCAACGACGGCTGAAGCCAATATGTTTGTCTGGCGCACCGTGCAGGACAACTGCGCCTAAAGTTGGATATGTGATATTCTTTGCTGACAAGAGCAACACATTAGGTACACTACAAAAAATAATTATGTAATTTTCAGTATCATTACGTTGGTCACACAGAGGCCAACGTGATGTTCCGTAAAATTACATAAAACTTTTCTTGACGTTATTCAGTTTAAGATTCCGTAAAATTACTTAATAAATTAATAGGTAAAATTTGATATTTTTAAGTTATATCCTACGTAAAATTATATGAAACCGTTGACATTCTTCCGTTATATATTAAGTAAATTTCATAAACAAATTAAGTAAACTTTTTCACCATATATACAGTTATTCTTATTTTTCCCTTAAAAGTATAGGAATTTCCCATATTTAATAACTGTAAATTTAGTTATAAAATCATGAATTTTAATTAGATTTCCTATGAGAATTACAATATATATACTGGATTTTTGTATGTAATCTATTACTTAATTTTATTCCGTACTATTCAGTAATAAGCAATGTAAATTTACAGTAGTTAATCAATTTTGTAAAAAAAATTAAACATTGCTATAAAGCAAACAGCTACAATCACAAGTTAAATTTATCTCATTATTAGTAAGCGACATAAATTTAAATTGTGATTACATAGTTGTCTTTGAGCTTTATAGACTTTAGTTTAATAATTATGCAAACTAAATCTACAACTGCTGTCAATTTAACTGTGAAAAGTGGGGTCTATATTATAGGTATAATAATAAAAACAAAATTTGTAACGAACCTTCAGTCGGTCACTCGTAAATTTTATTAAGTCTGCATATTATATTATATTGTATATAATATATTTTAATATAATTCTACCGTGACATACGTTAAACAATATTATTGTATGTCATATACAAATAAGATTTAACACAAAATAAATATTAATATAAAATAAAGTAAGATGAATAAAAAGTTAGCCACAGCTTCAACTATAGTTTTTATTCACACCATTAACATTAATAATATGTGAATAACAAAAAAAGATAAACTTAAAAAAATAACACACACACCTTTGATATATATGTATATAATACCCTAATTAAACATAATATTAAAAATAACAAAATGTTACACAAACACTAAACAACGTCCTTACAGTATATAAAAGCTACTTTACTTTATTAAGTAGCAAAGTATCTTTTACATTTACATATTTTTCTTAAGGGACATTTTGATTCCAACCCATTATTTATATGTTCGTAAATATGCGAAAATAATTGTTTTTTCTCTGCACCCTTTACTTTTTCTTTACAGTGTAAATGACTTACATGTTGTTTAAAGCCCTTATAAGTTTTAAACTGTAATGTACAATCGGTGCTTTTGAAGAAAAGTGAGAATTCCGATGTAAATATTGATGTTTATTATAAATATCAATGGAACTTAAACTAACAGCACACAATTCACATTTTATCATAGTATATTAGTAAGGTGTACTTACCTCATACTCCGAGTACTACAATAAATATTTTAGTCAACCACTGTAAATCAATTAAAAGCACCCTAAAACAACGGGAAAAAGCCTGTCTCCTACTGGAATGCCGAAAGATAGATGCCGAATTATTATTATAGTCACAGTGCGCCGTCGCCGATTGCATGCATCAATGGTAATATTGGCGAAAATAGAACATTTTATTTTTGAGCTCTGCGATTTTCAGTAACATATTATGCGATTTTGTCAAACTTGTTAAAACTTTTACCGAATATGTACCGTAAAGTATTATTCAGTTATAATAAAATGGGTTTTAAATTGTAATTTTCTCAGTTTCAGTAAAATGTTATGCAACTTTCTCAAATGTATTTTGACATGAAGCGGCTTTGACGCATTTATATACTTTAAAAATTTTGGTATTTATGTAACTTATTTATTTTGGTATTTTCATAGCAATTTTAAAGTGTAATTCTGTTTTACCTAAATTTTAGTAATATATTAAGAATTTTTAGTTACATCTGAAAAATCCCAAATGAATTATTTAAAAATGAAAACACACGTTTTATTTCGGAAATTTAACAAAAGTGTTACGGAAAAAAAGTGTAATTTTACACTACTTTTTTGCAGTGTACAAAGCCGCCTTTATTTCCGGCATGATAACGCGTTTCCTCTCGAACACGGTGTACCAAAAGTACAATTTGTACTGTCTACCCAACCATACTTAACAACATCATAAGTATCAAACCAAGTTTTATTTAAATAAATTATCCTTTTATCGGATTCATAGTACTCCTTTATTTTGCGCAAATAGTCCTGGCGTAGTTCAATGGTATGCGGGGATTCCATTATAACCATAAGATTGTTTAACTTTTATGTTTAAAACCACATTTTAACAAAACACAACGCAATGTTTCTAAAAATTGATACTTATAATAAGGGCAACCCCGCAATTTATCACGAACCAGTTCTAAAGTTGCCACTATATCCTCGTAAAAATTGAAAATAGTTCGCAGAATAAAATCCCTTGTAGTATTGTCAGCCGTTTTGAATTTTTGATTTATTGATTTAAGCTTAATGAAATGACCGGTTACAGTCCTCAAACTAATAACATTAGAAATTCTTATAAAACCCAAGTTGTGTTAATTTATTACAACCCTGCTAAAAATGCCTCGTAAAATCTCATAAACTCTCTAAGAGTTTCTATAAGTATTTAGAAGGCCGCAGAGAATGTATCCGGTGCTCATTTTAAACCGCATTCGTCTTTCCTAACGTTTTATGAGGACATTAAAGAAAATATATTTTCTCATAAGAGTATATAAGGACCTCCGTTTTACTTGGATCTATGCGTATAAAGATATTGGGGTTTTCCTTATGTTTTATGAGGCTCTATGAGGATGTTTTTTTTTGCAATTATTATGATAACATTTTTTCTAATGTTTTATAGAAATATCTGCGGAAACTTATTTTCTCATAAGTCGATATAAGATAGATAAGATTTGGGACACCCAGAGAACTTCTAACCGATTGCGGAACACAATTTGTAGGCAAGATGTTTAGTGAAATCTGTTCACTACTAGGAATACGGAAGTTAAAAACGACTCCGTACCATCCCAGTGGAAATGGAGTTGTGGAACGTTTCCACAAATCAATTAAGACAATGATAGGATATTTTGTTACTGACCAAAATGACAGTTGGGATCTAGTGCTGCCGTACTGCCTTATGGCATATCGAAATTTACCGCATGAAGGAATAAGAGAGTCGCCGTTTTTCCTAATGTTTGGCCGTGACATGAAACTCCCTATACATCTAACCACTCGACCCCAAGGAATAAAAAATGCCTATGTTTTACTTGGATCTATAAAGATATTGAGGTTTTCCTTTAGTTTTATGAGAGTATATGAGGATATAAGGAAATAATATTAAAGACTCATAGAGACCTATAATCCTGTTTGGAATTTCCACTAATTTATGTATTAATAAAGAATATTGCCGGCCTCGGTAGTCGGGTAAGCAGCGTCCTTGCTCGCAATCTAGAGGTCCGGGGTTCGAATCCCAGCTAGGGCATAGATGTTTGTGAGTGTTTGTAAAAAAAAATTGTAAATAAATTTAAAATAAGTATAAGTATTAAGGTAAGTATAAGTGGATAGAAATACCTAAAAAAACAAAGAGAGATGCTGGCCAGTTGACTTCGTTCAGTGCCATAAAACAAACAAAAAAAAAATAAAGGATATTCCTCAAAAGTACTTACAAGTCCTTATAAAACAAAAAGGCTTCCAATGCGGCATTTCCAATGGATTATGCCGTTTTAAACTGTTTTGCTGTCAAATACTTATAAGTTTTTATAAGTGCTTATCCAGGAAAAATGCTTATAAGAACGCATAAAACATTGGGAATAACTGTTTTAATAACCGCTGTAGTACATTTTAGTCGTCATGAGTCTTTAAAGTGTAATCTTATGTGTGCTGATAAGTGTGTATGAGTTTATTTTTATAAAAGTTTATGCGGCTTTTGTGGCAGGGAAGTACTTTTTTGTACAAAGCGTTTTTTCAGTTTCTCCCGGATTTTTTTTAACACGCGTACATATTTAAAATAATGCGTTAACATTGTACATGTAAATCTTTGTTTCCTAATTCCGGACTTATCTCGCTTTCGATGGCCGACTCTGGCACCGACTCATTATATTCCTGCGATAATTCACCTTGACCTTCTGTTTTAAATTGTCGCAAAAACGCCATACTGATATATTAAAAAAGGTACCAAGTAAAAACTTACTTATCTAAAACCACACAGTTATAGCCGAAAATAAAATATGTAAATTAATCGTTTCAACCAGTCACGCCGCTGTTCGATTCCCAATATCGTATATCGTATACCTTAAACATCAACTGATTTTAATGCTGACAAGGAACACCCAATTGGCAGAACCTTTAACTATTTGATGTTCTTGTCTACAGCATATAGATTTGTATTTATATGCTGCTTTATTAATTTTCCCACTCGGAAAAAATAGTACGCACTTTAAATTGCTGGGGAGCCTCGACGATCTATCGCTAGGGTGTTGCCAGTTCTGCAAAGTTTTCGTAAGTGTAGGAGGAACATGAGGGTTTGTTAATTATTTATTTTTTTTGTTTAACAACAGTCAAATTCCTTTGTAGTTTGTGTTTGTGTAGTAACTAACCTGAACTAACCCAACTATCAATTAAATACTGACATAAAAGACACTTTTTATGATCAAAACTTAAAGAATTTTTAAAAAAGATCTGACAACCCCGATTATGATGCCGGTCCGTTTGAAGCCCGGTCGAAGCTTTTTTATGTCACCAAAATGACTTTGGAAAAAGTATACCTTGGAAGTCTATATACTTACCCAATGAATACTAAGCACTTATCTATCTTTTTTCAATAGAAAATTTGTCTTAAAACAAAAAATATATAAGAGGTTAGGTTACCTGTCAAGCATAATTTTAAATTAGGCGCTGTCCAATTGACATTTGGTCTTTAATAGGCGGACCAACAAATCTCACCAGCCGCGCAGATGTAAAGCGCGTACTGTTGCACCTCTTATTTTCATGAGCCTGCCGGCAGCGCTTTCTCATTCTAATAACTCACTGCACGCTAGGGATAGTTGAAACAGGACTTTTTTAATATAACAGGTATAACCTGTTCCAGATTTAAGAAACCTGCTTCAGTTCCAAGCTGTTCCAAAACGTAGATAATTAAATTGTTCCTACCTGTTTCGCGTTGGCGGCTGAGGCTGTCCTGTTGCGATCATACGGTGTCCGTTGTTCAAGGTGGCCGGTTGTCGCGTTAATAGAAGATGTAGAGTTGAATTAAAAATTCGCTTTTAGGGACTTCCCCGCTGTTTTCTATTTGTTTGTTATATTCACTGTTTGTGTTCTATACGTCGTACGTAGTAAATTGTGTTGTATCGACTGTCTATATTATTGTCGCCGATTTAAGTAACTAAGCAAGTACAACAGTTTTTTTTCTTAAATAAAATGTATAATGAGTTTAATAAAAAGATTAACAATGCGAAAAAAAAATAGCCCAGTGTGAAATTTGTTTACAGTCATCGATGACAAATGCACAGTGCAAATTTGCAAATGTCTTATAAATTTTCGATAACAGTCTTAAAAAACACCATTATTGGGTAATTAGGTATACTGTATTTGGTTATTTATTATAAACTTTGAGAAAATTAAGTTTCTATACTTGCTAGTTTTCGTTGTTCACTCCACTTAGTTTATTAATATGTGCTTTTATCATTATGGTACAACCTAATGTACATACTAGTTTCATTGTTACAAGGATGATTTTTTTTTGTATGTTATTTTTAATTATATTTCTATTTTGTACTAATGTGTACTGATACTATGGACTTTATCCAGAGAGTTTTTATTTTACATTTATTTAATATTTTTGTCATAGAAAGTAATAAATATGTTTCTATTTTTGTGTATTTTCTAAAAACTAATGAACATCGACAAGATTGCGCGGATGCCACGGGTTCTCGTTTAAGCACCGATCGTCGCGGCCCGAGAATTGAGAATATATTTTTTGTCGCAAGCATTGCAGACAGGGTTGCCAGACATACCATTTTAATGGTATCTATACCATTTTTTCACCTGCGATACCCGCTATTTTTTTAGTATACCATATTCCATTTTTCTACCATTTTTTTACCGTAGATACCATTTTTTTACCATTTTTCTAATCTTTCAATATTTTTAATCTATTTTCTCCCACATACCCACCAAGATACCAATATCACTAAAACGAAAAGTAAGAACAACCCAAAGAAAAATTTAGAGCTCTATGCTTGGCGTGTCGTTGAGGGATCATATCCAAAACGAAGATCTGCGAAGGAGAACTGGTGTCACTGATGTCATATCACGGATCGCTGGGCTTAAGTAGAACTGGGCTGGGCATGTTGACCGAATAGAGGACGGAAGATGGACGAGGAGATTGCTCGAATGGAGAAGACCGAGAGCCGATAGGAAAAGTAGAGGGAGACCGCCTATACGATGGACTGACGACATCAAGAGGGTCAAATGCAATTGGATACGTAACGCTCGCAGGACAGGAGACAGTGGAAAAGAATGGGGGAGGCCTATATCCAGCAGTGGATGCAGAGGGCTGATTGATGATGATGATGACCCAGTTTCAATCATAATTAATAACACATCTCTAATTGTAAGAATTTATACATCTCTACGAGAACATACTACACTTCCGTACCCACCGTCCCGGCAGCGCATCGTTAATCAGAACCGAGATTGATTCACAACGAAGGTTAGGGTGTATTGTCAAAGAGTGTTAAGTTACTTAAGTTAAGTAATTTACTCTTTGCTTAAGCGCAAAAATGGTCCGTAATTTTTATTAGCCCTGATTCCGGGACCCATTCATACTCGTGGTGAAAAATGTACTTGTCAAAATTCAAGTTGTTTCGGGATACCATTTTTTTCCAAGAAAATACCATTGTTTTGAGGTGCCCGACACCATTATTTATTATTTGCATCTGGCAACACTGGTTGCAGAAGACGAGGTAAAAGTTCCGACACGCAGAACAGATAAGAGGTTATCCGACCGGACTGCTGCAACAGAACAGCACAACTGGAGCGGCAACGCGGCAACAAGTAAACGAGACGACTACGATACCACGTAGCAAACTATTTTATTGGAACAGGAAAACATATCGATTCATACCTGTTTCAACCTGTTCCATATTAAAACCTGTTTAAAAAAAAAAAACAGATCCTGTTCCAAAACGTCATCCCTATTGCACGCCCCTGACATACATGGTAATAATATGTGCCAAATTTAGGTCTATTTTATCGAGCATAGCTACAGACAAGACAAAAGAGTAAACATTAGGGTGGTCCAAAAAAAATGTAAGTTGCTTATTTGTTTCTCCTCAAGGCGGATCTTGTCCCTTACATGAAATGGGTAAACCCTGCAAAATTTTAGATCATTCAGATTATATTTAGGGGTCGCAACCATAATCAGCTTCTGAAAAAAACGAGCGAAATAAAAAAAAAATTGTAATTATTTTTAATATAACGAAATTTACTTCACTAATTAACACACAACTTATCGTCAATAAAGTTATAATTTTTAGATCAGTTTTATAAAAACACATTTCATGATCACTTTTGATATAAGGCGCTTTTGGAAGGGACAGGGTGCGCCTTTCTATGGAGCTCGACGAGGCGCAGAAGGTACTGCTTTTGGGTCTCATCTTTTGTCAAACTTTGATTGCTGGATCAGGGCGACTCTCCTCTCGGCGCAGTCATTTACCACCTTCATTTGTGCAGCCTTCTCCTGAAACAGCTTGTAGGTTGCATCATTTGACCACTGATTGGGTTCCTTGAACAACAATTTTTTTTGCCTTGTTCTTGCCGTTGTACAGAAGAACCAAATATGTTGGCCGTTTTCTTTGTGACAAAAGAATCTAGGGTGCTGCCAGTGACAAACAACTTTCCATCCAGCCGTTTAAGTCCCTTGGCTTTGGCCGGAAGGAGCAAATTTTTCTGCATTCTGGATTTTGTTTCGACGTCGAGGTCTTTGTCGAACATCGCTAGCCCAACGAGTTCTTCGGCAAGGTACCAGAGATGTCGCTTAAAAGCCTTGAGAGCGAGGTCGGCCCGGGAACTCCGTTAGAGCAATAAGAAAGGCTCGATCATTCCGCGAAGCCTCTGCTGCAAAAGAAGCTTTGTGCCAATATTTGTCATATATGAGTGCGACGAACTGACAGATGCTTTGCAGGCTATTTTGTTCTCGAAAGGTAAGTTTAATCTGATCCCTAAAGAGGTAAATTTTAAGGGAATAAATGGCCTTGGCCATCCATGTGGCGTGATGAAGAGCTCCAGGTGCTCTAACGCCGATGGGTTTATTCGGAACTCCTCCGAGAAAAACATGGCTCAAAAGTTGTAGTTCAGCGTAGTCATTTCTTAGAAACCCTCCCTTTTCAAGAGAAGTAGAGTAAAAGTCAATCATTTCATTACGCAAATCACTAAAGACACAGGTAAATAGATCGTTTGAGGCGGGCGCAAACCTTGTTTGCTCGAGTGACATCCATTGAGCCCTGGAACGTTTAAAGAGAGAAATATCTGTTCCAGAAGAGCATCCGAGGGTTTCTTTAAAGACGTCAGCTAAAACTACTTCATACGCATGATGGCGACAAGCCACCTAGAGCAAAGGTTGATCAAAAGCATTTTCAATAATTGCACATGCCCTCCCTGTAAGTCCGGTGTTTGAGGCGGTGGTATCGAAAACTAGCCCACGTTGCTGATTCTTTAAGCCCCATTCTTCAAGCGTCTTAATGCACATGTCGGCTTGAGCCTGACTAGTCCCGCGAGGAATTTTAGGGACTCCGAGGAGCTTCTCAATTCCCCTACTGTGTGCAGTGCAGAAGGAAGGGTGCATTTATGGAAAACTTTGTCATATCTTCCGTTGCAACCGCCTCACGGTATTATCTTTGCGATCGCCGAATAGTGTTTCGTGAGAGAATAGTGTTGTGTAAATCGTGTCCAAGAGCTTGGGTCGTTGCCGCAATGACAAACGTTGCCTTTCTGTCGCTTATATTGACTCGGTCAAGTGACATTGCTACATCCTGTGTGACTAGCTTCTTGGTCTATTTTATTTTAGAGGTAGCAGTAGCAGACATTGGTACTGACGACTGGTACTCATCTTTATCTTCTGACGTTGACAAAGCGTAATTGGAGGAATCGATTTCAGAAGTTTAGACAACTTTATATCGTTGGTATTCTACTTCTGCTCGATTCTTTCTAATATCTTCTGCCTTAGATCGTTTCCTCTTCCTTGCCTCCTGCTCAGCTAGGTTCTTATTCTTGCTGCCAAGGCTAGCACTAAATAAATAATCTCTTTGCATGGCAAGAAATACTTTGTTCTCTTCAGATGTGATCGTCTCAATGGCGTTCGCGGCAGTGATGTCAAAAGGTTCTGTTAAATCCCCTTTAAACATATCCTCCTTCATTCGACAGCTGTCTTTCTGAATTGTCCTGCCCTTCTTCATTTGCACATACTTGTCAAAAAAGTTTCTTTAGCTTCCGCTCTGCATTGTCAGGGCCCTGTGTTGGCATCCGCGCCTTATTCCAAAACTCGATAACGGCTGTGACGGACAACTTCAGGCTATTGTTAATATGTAGCTTCTCCTTCATGTGGTGAAACATAAACTTAAACAACACATCTCCATTTGATGGAAGCCGTGAGCTACATAAATCCTTATTAGGCTTCCCAATGAGCCAGACACTGACAGAACTACGACGCGTGGTGTTTGCCATTATAAAAACGCTTTCAGACTAACTAGCCCTACCTCCAAGCAAAAAGGAAATGATATTATAAAAAACAAACACATTTTCCAATCTTTTTGGACAGTGTTGTAGATTAGAATGACTAAAATATACGTGGTCCAAAAAAGCTAAAAAATCAGTTTGGTTTTCATGAACGAGAGATATTCTTCGATGATAATATAATTGCGTGAACGACTAATAAAATTCTTACTCAGTTGCGACTCCTAAATATGGCTCATTTTAGCCGAATTTTTTTTATAACATATATTTCAGTCCAAGGAACAAAGGCAAGCTTGAGGAAGAAAGAAATTTCGAAAAATTATTTTTAGCCCCATTTTTGGACCACCCTAGTAAACATACCTAAGGTTGGTGGCAAAATAAGCTAGAAATGCATCAAATTCAAAAATGTATTTATTTACATAGGTAGGGTACAGATAACTTAAATCTATATGAAAAGCTCAGGGCTCTAAACTTAGTAGTCTATATAAAAATGTAAATACATTCACGGTTTAAAGTCACCTAATTAACTTTTGATTAACATCCTGCTTAATAAGTAGTAAGTAATATGATAAAATATTATGCTTATAATGCAATTGTCAGTTACTTTGTTTAATTTAGATTAGTCTATTAAATTTTTCATTGTGTACACTGTTAGAAATCCTAGCCGTGGTAATCGAAAAATCTCATAGTCAACTTCAATATTACTTACTAAATGATATGTAGATTAGCTCCAAACGTAGATATTTATAATAGTTATTTATATACCAAGGGCGTTAAGTAGACTATAATGCCCGGAAGGCGAAATCAACTAGCCCGAGGGCCTTTGGCCCGAGGGATAGCTTTTGCCTGATGGGCATTATAGTCTAGTAACGCCTGTGGTGTATACTATACTTTATTTTTCATTAATTTTAAAATATAAATAGTTAAACTCCTGCATTTTCTTTTAACTATTTTCGCCAATTTTTAGTATTTAGTGAGCTTTGATCGGTTGTCATAGAGCATGCTTGACGGTTGCTAAGGGTTGTTTATTTTAAGCGTCTTTTGGGTTTTATAAACGAAAATATGGAAACTCCACAAAACATTTTAGAAAATGCTGAAAAAGCTAAGAAAAACTTATTACCGGCAAATCCTAAAACCCTGTACGACAAGGAGTATGAAAATTTTTTACAATTGAAAGTAAGAAACCAAATTGCGGTGATGGTGATCACTGAAACAGTAATGATGGCTTACTTTCAGGAATTGATATGTAAGCCTGTTGCTCATTGGTAATAATAATTTTAATTTTTTTTACTTTATTTTAGTCGAAAAAATACACCCCAAATAGCCTTTGGACAAAATATTCTCAGGTGAAGTCTGAACTTATAGTAAAGGAAAACATTAATATTTCAAGATATTGTCAATTAATAGTATTTTTAAAAGTTAAATCAAAGGGGTATCTTCCTAAAAAGTCAAAAGTTTTGGAAGGTGAACAAGTTCCTGCTGCATAAAGTTGTACTCGTAATGGGAGTTTTTGGCGGCCTAAGACGGGATGAGATGGTAAAAATGACCATTGATGATATAGACTAATATAGAGGATAAGGAGGCTGTTATGCTTGTCAAGGTACCAGAAACTAAAACTGCTATGCTAAAAAGTTTTACTATAATCGAAGGAGACTAAACAGATGCCTTAAATTGGTAAGACAGTACGTTGCTTTAGGGTCAAAAGGAATTAAGGAACGCAGATTTTTCCTTACATACAAAAATAGTAAATGCATAGCTATGCCTGTGGGCAAAAATACACTAGGACGTGTTCCTTTAATCATAGCAAAATTTCTTAATTTAGAAAGCGCCAAGGAATATCCAGGACATTACCTACGTCGGACCTCGTCCACCCTTCTTATCGAGGGTGGTGCTTCTTTTGCAACCCTTAAGCTACATGGAAAGTGGAAGAGTACTAGCGTAGCGGAGGGTTATATAGAGGAAAGCATCACGCCGAAAAACCGAATAGCAAAAATTATAGCTTGCTCTGTTACCGAAAAAGAGAATATGTTAATTAATGTTGAAATGCAGCAGGAATCCGCATGTACATCGAGAAACTCAGCAATCAAGTCGCAAGATTTCATAGTTGGTCCAGCTTCTTTTTCAGGAAAATTTAAAAATTGTATATTTAGCTTAGGAGAAACAGAATAATATTACGTAAAAAATTGTTAAAAATAAATACAAATTTGGTTCAATATTTTCTTTAATAATAATTACCGGGCATTATGAACTTTATCGCCCGCTAATATTTCCTATGATATTATGATGATGTTTAAAGCAACCGTTTCTAAGGTATAATTAGTGAATAATTGATAGATGAAAAATAATAGTTATTTATGTATTAAGAGCATTATGAAGATGTTTATGCCTCCAAGGGCAATAATCTTACAAAGCCGAGGGCCTTTGGCCCGAGGGTTTTTGAGTTGCCCGAGGGTATAGACATCAAGTAATGCCCGTGGTACATACAATATTTTATGTCCCACTTCAAATAATTCCAAGTTAAATTAAAAGAAAATTCAAAATCACGAAAGGTTTTTTACCTATCTTCTTCTTGCTGTGCCATATCCTCAGTGGACGTTGGCGATCATTCTGGCCCATTTAATCTTGTCAACTGCAGCTCGGAACAAATCGGCAGATGTTCTTCCGGTCCATTGTCTCAAATTACGAAGCCATGATATTCTGCGTCTTCCGGGTCCTCTCTTGCCATCTATCTTACCCTGCATAATAAGCTGCAGAATGCCATACTTGTCGTTACGCATTATATGACCGAAGTATGAGCATTTTCTTTCTTTGACCGTCCTCATCACTTCTGTTCCTTTGGTCATACGTTGGAGAACTGTCGCATTTGTTACGTGGTGTGTCCAGGATATTCGAAGCATTCGTCGATAGCACCACATCTCAAACGCTTCTAGGCGCTTACAGGCAGCGTCAGTCAGAGTCCAGGCCTCAACACCGTACATTAAAGTGGTGAACACGTAACACTTCAGGATGCGCGTGCGTAGTTGGAGATTAAGCTTCATGTTGCATAGCAAGGTCCTCATTTTATTAAAAGAAGCACGCGCTCTCTCGATTCTTATTATGATTTCCCTAGACTGGTCCCAGTTTTCATTCAGATGTACGCCCAAATACTTAATTGATGGCACCGTTTGGATCTGGGAGCCATTAACTTGAAAGAAGTCATCATTGTTCACATTTTTGCTTATTGTCATAACCTTAGTTTTCTCTGTATTTAGGCGCATGTTGTATGCCTCGCAAACCTCTGCTACTTTCACCAGCAATCTTTGTAGGCCCTCAGCTGTGTCAGCAAGCAAAACAGTGTCGTCGTCGTTACCTATACTGAAAAAAAAAACATTTCATTCAAAAAAATTTGGAGTTTATCTAAACAAATATTGCTTTCGTATACTCCAACTCCACTTGATGTTTAGAGCAAATTCATCATTTATTTAATTCGAATTTCTTCCATTTGTTTAATGTTAATCCATATTTGTTCAACACAACGTATGCGAATAAACAATAAAAGTATAAATAAATATTTAATTGATTTTATTCACATGTATTCTTCTTATTCAACCAACTAAAAATTTAGTTTAAATTAAAATTGCATTCAAATGAAATAAATATTTATTTAACATAAATAGTTAAATATTTAAAAGATTTGTATGCATCCTTTAAGCAAACTATAAAAATATTTGATTTAAAGTTACGTTTGTTTATTAGAATAAATTGATTTGTTTGACCTTAACAAATATTTATTTATCATAAATAATTAAATATTTAAAAGATTTGTATGCATCCTTTAGGCAAACTATAAAAATGTTTGATTTAAATTTAAGTTTGTTTATTAGAATAAATTGATTTGTTTGACCTTAATAACTATTTATTTAATTTGAAACCTTGTTTTCCTTGTTCTTGTTTTATTTGGGATATACTATTCCGATTTTTACATGTACCAGATTTATGCTTCTTATGTAATTAAAATTCATATTTCGAAAAATTGGTAGGTATAAGTCATAGTTAAATCCCGAAAATACGAATTATACTGCAACCGGAAAATTACATTAAGAAATAAAAAGTTATTTAAATAGGTTTCGTATTTTAAAATGTATTTGTTTATTTTAGATATTTATAGGCAATAATCGCCATTAAAGTACACCAATAAAAAAAAAAACTAGCAAAAGAATAAAAGTCTCACTAGGTACTAAACAAATTTTTTGATATACTTAGTATATTTTTTAACTGCGACAGTTTGTGTCATAAAGACGAAAAACAACTAATTTAAAATTTGAAAGAAGATAATGTTGAATAATTTTTTATTTGTTAGTGGCATTTTCCAGCAATTTTCCGATTAATCTACGTTTGAGTATAAAACTTATTTTTTTGTATAAATAACTTATACCATATATACGTAATTTTCAGATACCTCAAAATTAAAAACATAATAGGCATACATCTGATAATATGTAGAAATCGGGATGAATCCCTTAATACATTTTTAAAAAATGTTTATTATGATTATCGACATGAAATACCTACCTATTACCTATTTAGCCATATTTACGACAATATTATAAAAAATGTAAAATAACCTGATTCTTTTTGTGCAATTAACCACTGAAAACTACAAGGGTGCGTAAAAATGGTCTTTGCAGTTGAGTATGTTGCAGTTGAGGATGTCGCAGTTAGAAAAAATTAGGAAATAAATAATAAAATAAACATATTTGAAAATATTTTATTCAAATATTTATAACAACAAAATTCACAAAACGTTTAACACATAAAGATTGCAAAAAGTTTCTAATATTATATAATATAATAATATATTAAATGGGTAAATGAGAGCGAAACTTAAAGCTTAAAACGCATTTAATTTTAAAAACAAAGAACATAATAATATACTCTAGAAAAATAAAAATACATATACCTACCTATATAAAAATATATATTATTTGTTAGGTAGGTACGCTTAACTCAGAAAAACAATAATGAGTTGATTTAAATAAATATTTTGTTACGTTAATGTCAATCAACTTTAAATTGAGGGTACCTAAACCTATTTGATACAAATATTTATTTAATTTAAACAATATTTCCAATAAATCAACAACTTGACCTGCATAAAATTGTTAAACGGCCAAAATAACAGTTGGTTAGAGAGCCGCCATTGTGGCATCACATTGATGATCGACCTATGGAATCGACCATAATATTATCTATATTTTGGTTTTGACACGCATATAGAATACATATTATATATATATATTTACAGCTATCAATCTATATACCTAAGTTTAATTATATAGTTATAATATATAAAATCGTTTTTGCAAGAAAAAACGTTACCTACTACCTACTTTACTACAATAATATACGTACCTAATACTATCGGGTATTGTATTTACATGTTTAATAAATTAACGTACCTTTAAATAATGGCCATAGGTGGCCCAATTTCCAAGCTTCTAATTGTTCTTGCACTTCCATTTTCCTCCCGCGACACAGGGCACCGACATTCACCGTGGTACTGTTTATACTGACTGGACAGGGTTCTGGTGGCGCGGCGCGCGGCGAGTCGGGTGGAACAGAGTGGATCCAGTGTTGCCAAAATGGCAATTGGTAAAAATTATTTTATTTCAAAAAAAATTTTGGTACATATTGATATTTTATTAAACGTTTATGAAAATAACACATACAAAATTGCGAGCAACAAAAATAAATACTCAATTCTTAGTGAGAGGTATAAAAAATAGTGTGCTGTTTAAGACACAATTAAATTTGGTAACTATAGCGATTAGGCAGCTAGACCGGTGCATCTGCGTCATGATCAGGCAAGTTAGCCAACACTCAATTCAACAATAATTGTTATTTATTGTATATACTTATTACAGCACAAAACATAGAAAATAAACACTATTATTACTTACCTTTACTCTCTGCTTCATTCAATATGCATATGTATATAATCATGTATACCTACTAGAAATTATGGTTAATTATGAATTATATTCTGATAAAATGGTATTAGGTATTGCATCCACGATTTTATTATGAATTTTTTCTGTAAAATTATGATACAAATACATAATTATGGTACGCCTGGCAACACTGATCCTTACGACCAAAAGCTAGACCACTCTAACTCCGCGCAAGAGTTTCCAGTTCAAAATATGTATTTTTTTTAAATAAGTGGGTATTTAAAACAAAGTAAAAAAACCTTCAATCAATTCATATAAGAACCCTTCTGTATTTATATAATGTAAATATTTATTTATTTACCTGAAAGCTTAAACTATCAAACAAATATTTAAAAATATTTAAATAAGTCAATTTATTGCACCCAAACCAGACGTATTTATGACGAACAATTATTGTTTCAATTAAACAAAAAATGTTCAAACAAATATTTATTAAAGTTTTTTTGGCGCATTTTTATCAGTGAGTTGCTAAATAAACAAAGGTACCTAATAATTGTTCATTGTTGTGCTGTGTCAAAGTCAAAACTGAAATTCATATAAAATAATGGGTTTTCCGTTGATTCCGGATAGAATTGCTGTGAATGCTGCCAAAGCTTTGGATAATCTTGTCCCAAAGAAGTCTAAAGACGCCTATGATAAGGAATATCAAAAGTTTAGGGATTGGATGAAAAATAATGATGTAAAAATTATCAACGAGATGGTGCTGCTCGGATATTTCCAGGAATTGCTATGTTAAAATTGATGTTGTAAATTATATTAAAATACTAATTATGTATATCGATTATAGTCTGGAACATTCACTCCGAATTCTCTATGGACGAAATATTCAATGTTAAAGAAGACATTAATAGGCTTTGTCATAATAAGTGTCTCTTTCTCTTGACTTGTGGGGAATAATAAATGAACACGCAAGGTTCGCTTCTTTTTGAATTTTGGCTGAAGTTTCTTCCATATTTAGAAAAAGTACCCTCGAAAATAGCAAAAGTAATAATTTTATTTAAATGCATCAAATAAATAATAAATGGATTTAAATGTATTTCTTGTGTTTACATATTATATTTAAATGTTATTAAATTTCATGTATATATTTGTTTCTATTTACGTGAATTGTGTATTTCTTTCTATTCATTTGTATTTAATTATATTTATTTGTATTTACTTGTTTTCATTGCTATTAATTAATTAATTATGTTAAATCTGAATACAGTGTGATCCTTACCCTCTAAGATACAGGGTGTTAAAATAATAAAAAAAAAGGATTGTTTTTTTAAAATTTCAAAAGATTCAAGAATACGGTATTGAAAATTGGTGTCAACTGAATTTGTATTGAACTGCACTTTTTCGTTAAAAAAGGGTTTTGCTTACTTTCGCCAGTGGCGTGCGTGAAGGTACTATCAATATTTTTTTGTGAAAATATTTGATACGCCACTGATCTTTATTTAACTCTAATGCATTTTTATGTATTATTGATAGAAACTGAGCAAAAGTAGTCTCTACTATGTTTTTGGAAAAAAACAGTAGTTTTAACGAAACATGGAATAAATTGTAAAATCGTATAAAAAAATTTTGTTAAGACATCGCTGATTCGACTCTTTTTCAAAGTAGGCTTATGTCACAGATTGTTTAAATAATTGTGGAACTAATACAAAATTAAATGACAGAAAAATGATTCAAAGCTTTAGTGTGTCGTTTTTGTGTATTGTTCATCGATCCAAAACTTTTAAAGTTATGGTTGATTTACAAAACAGAGCTGATTTGACAGTTATACATTTTGTTAATGATCTTGCTTATTAAAATGTATACGAAGCAAGACGCATTTACACGGCAAGATATCCGAATCGTGTAGCACCCTGTACTCAGACCTTTGTAAGTCTACATCGCTGTTTCTGATATTCCCGGCAGGCCAAGGACGGTGAGAGCACCACAATTAGAAGGAGCAGTATTAAATAGAACTGAGCAAAATCCAGTAACCGGTACTCAAAAAATCGGGCATGAGGTAAACGCTAGTCAGCAAACCGTTTTGAGGATTTTTCACGATCATCAAATATGTATCCCTACCACATACAATTAGTTTAAGCCCTTTAACCACATGATTTTCCTCAACGCATTATTTTTTGTCAATGGTTTTTGGGAAGGTTGGCCAGAAATCCACAATTTTTAGATAATTTTTTTTCACCGAGGAAATTAATTTTTCTGAGAATGCAGGAATTAACAGGTAATTAGGTAACAGACTAATAGGTCCTTTGTTTCTTCCCCAGCGGTTAGATTGCCAAACCTATCGCAATTTTCTAGAAAATGGGCTGCCAATATTATTGGAAGACTTGCCATTAGCTCAGCGACACAAGTTGTTTTTTATTTATGAATGAGCTCCCGCCCATCTAAGTGCCACAGCCAGAGAATTTCTAAACGCTGTATACGGAAATCGATGGATCGGTAGTGCAACGCACTACCTAATCAACCGTGGTCGCCAAGGTCCCCAGATTTAAATGTATTGGATTTCTATTTCTGGGACCATTTAAAATCTCTAGTTTACAAAACTTCAATGGAAAACCAGGGAGATCTTAGAAACTGGATAATAATGGCTGGCGAAAATATTATGGGGTGTAGAAATTGAAATTTCGAATAACAGTTCTTTTCAGAGCTATTTCCATCGTACTATTTTATTGCCGGTAAGTATTTTTGGATATTTGTTATTATTTATTCATTTTAAGCATCCTAATTATATATAAAATAACATATTTTATTACATTTTTTTAAGTCCTAAATGGCTGTCTACCATTGTATTGCTGACAATATTAGGATTGTTCCAGCCAGCACTCCTAGATCAGCATAGCATATGATATGTGCCGGGTGTGTGAGTAGACGCACAGCTCTTGCTCCGTATTTGTTGGTCCAAATATATGGTGTACCTGTTGATATTAATATTTTATGTATGGCCTAGCTCTTCGTCTATACATCATCTACATACTAAGTAAGTCCTTACACCACTAATTGGCACTGTTTGGTAATTGGAGCAATTTAAAGTTTAAATCAATCAAGTCGCTGCTAAATATCTTACAATATTAGAGAGTACTTGCGGTATGGCAGGCGGTACGACAACCCGAAGCGGTTCCCGTTTAAACGAGGACGCAATGGAGAAACTAATTCAGAGAATCTGCAGTAACTTTGTACAGCAACTAGAGGAGAGCTTTAACGCAAAAATTGATAGGATTGACAGCAAGCTGAACAAGGTATGCGATTCGTTATCTAAAATCAACGAATCCGTGACAGCCAATATAAAATGAATTGGATGATTTCCATGTACGACTCGATAGTTTGGAACAACAATAAAAAAAAACTATTTACGAATTTGCGGGTTTAAAGAAAATGAAGAAGAACTTCTCGCGGAAGCAATACCTCGTTTCATAACTCAAACCATAAAAGTTGCACCTGCGATTTCTCTAATTGTCTTAAAGTATGCTCCTCTCATCAATATGCGGATGATATGCAGGTTAATTCTTTATTTTCGCGTTCGGAAGCATTCATGTATAGGGAGGCAATTAATGCTGATTTGGCAATTATATCTGAGATATCGGGTTTTCATAGACTAGTAATGAACAGTTCGATGTCTAAACTGTTGATTTTTGGTTCACCCTTATTAGATAACTTTGAGATCAAAATTGAAGGTTCTGCCTTGGTATCTACAGTCTGTGAAAAAAATTTAGGAATATTCTTGGATACTTAACTTAGATTTGAGACCCACATATCGAAATTATTGCAAAGAGCCTATTATAAATTATAATTACTTTACATGCATAAAGACATTTTAACAACTAAGGTAAAGCTTCGACTTAGCGAGTCTTTAATATTGTCTCTAATTTCATATGGTGATATTCTCTACTGGCCGGCTCTAACCCAGAGGGATAAAAATAGTTTACAAAAACTTCAAAATTCTAGCCTAAGATTTTGTTTCAGTGCTAGAAAATTTGATCATGTGACTTTTTTATATCAGGCTTCTGGATGGTTGAAACTGGATGAGAGATTTTCTCTTCATTTATCTACACTTGTCCATAAAATTATAAACAGCGGAGCCCCTGCATATCTTTGTGATAAACTGATCATTAGTGCTAGTGTACACGGCCGAGCAACGCACCATGGTCAAAGATTTATTATCTTTCAGCATAGAACAGCTAAATTCCAGGGTTCTTTCAGTTACAACGCTGCTAAGGTATATAATGCTATACCTGTCGGTGTGACGTCTCTCGCCGTAATACTGTACTTGTGTTCTCGTAATCTTCGTCGCACAGTATCGGATAAAAAAAATGCCTCCACGCTGCCAATTTCTTAGCCAACGCTGTGACAGCAACTGTTCGTTCACGGAAAACTTGGAGCTGAATAAAACGATCTTTAACTGCGTTTATTGCTCTTCGTCTTCCTTGTTCAGGTTAGTTTTCAAGTAATAAGCAGTTTCTCTCATGAATCTTTGTATTACATTGGATACAGTACTTTGAGGAATGTCAACTGTCGTAGTTATTTGAAATGTGATCGTTAGTGCAGAAATGTGAAGTATTTTTTTATGGGCTATAATTCAAATTCAAATATATTTATATGATCTTTAAACCTTACCCTAATTTTTTTAGGCTAATTTAATGCAATAGTGGGTATATAAATAATCAAATTCAAGGTATAAAAGAAAATTCAATGTATTAGCATTTTAAGTGTTAAAAAGTCATTAAGTAGGTTACAGTAATATATGGTAATCAAACAATGCAGTTCTAGGTGACAAGAAATTATTTAAATCGATCTTGCAAATAAAATTATTGGTTTAAACAAGCTTTAAGGGGGCTGTAAAAAGCTTTATTTTAAATAAAGGAATTTGAGTTTTCTATTCATATGCAATAGGATTGAACGTAGAATATATTTTTTTTTTCTTCTTAAGTTCACCATCACTACCCATCACATGTTTCATATTAATTTTATAATTAAAATATTACACTGATAAAACTGTGCTCCCTTAATCAAATAATCTGATTTATTTGGTGAATAATTATTGGTAATAAATAAATGTGATTTTAATTAACTAAATTTGATTTAACTGAAATAAATGAGAGTATTTCGTTTTATTTGCAAAGTTATTTGACTGTTAGTTGATTTGTGTCAAATCATAGAACCCTTCAAACAAATATCTTACCAAAAAACCACTAAAATAACAAAATCTAAATAACTAATTATTTAATCGAACTAATTTTTATTTAGGAACTAAATCCCGTTAATCGCTAGTTAAATCACCCGATAGAGAACTATTTAAATGTCTAGGTCATTTAAACTAAATAATTATGTATTTACATTAAATCCTGAATATAAAACGACCGAATATTTACAAATAACTAATTATTTAATCGAAGTACATTTCAAGTTAAGAACTAAATACCTTTAACTTTAATTTAAATCATTAAGCCGAGCTTTTCAAACAATTTGGTCATCCAAACAAATAATTAAGTATTTAAATGAACTCCTGTCGCCTACTTTGGGCTTTGAGTAATTTGATTGGCTATACAAAAGTGGCCTGATCATCGCGTTTTGGTCATTGGTGTTCGATTTTGTCTTGTAGAAATTTATGAGTGACAGTGAAATCTTCTTTGTTAGTGGCACAAAAGTTAGTGGTTCCATCAAAAATTAAAACGAAGATATGGGGAATAAACGTAATATGAATAATTATTTAGAAGATTGGGGTATATCGAGGGGTATATCCCATATGTTAGATACTTTTCAAGGTAGGAAACTATATTTGAATATTTTAGTTACGCATGAAACGAGTTAAAGAAGTAAGATAAGAGGCTAAGAAAAGATACTTGTAATACCTAATTTGAAATTTCGAACACAAAATCTTTTTAGAAAAATGTAGCCAGGTATTTATAAATCATGGCTACCTAGGTTACAAATAAGACAGTTTTTCTCAATTTTCACCATAATTCAATACCTATCAAACCTCCTAACGTAAAAAATATAATATAATTAATATAATATTAATAATTATTGTACCTAATATTTGCAAATTTGACTTTATTTAATTTTTTATCAAAGTTATTAACTTCTCTATAATGTTTTATTGACGTATATTTTAAGGGGAACAACAACTAATGGTCGGTTTATACAGCAAGATAACATAACATAAAAATAAAATAAGAGTTGAATCTACAGATCTGCCATAAGACGTTTATAGAAACACATAACATAACATAAAAATAAGAAATAAAATAAGAGATGGTTATCTTTTAAATTTTATGTTATTTTTATGTAAAAATAGTTGTGCGCGTGCGCGTAATTTGTCATAACCTTTATTTTCGGCAAAAATGTGTTTTTTTCTGTTGGTTTGCCTTATTATTTGAACACTATAAACAATTTGATAAGGTTTGTGATTATTATGGTAGGTATAGGTACTGATTAAACCATTTTCAATAGCAACATTTCAATATTTCTTATTTTTATGTGACGTCTGTATAAACACGTACTTGGATAAAATAAGAACTGATTTGAATGAACATTCTGATCTATTGAAAATTAAAAAATGGTATTTAAACCAAACAAATTTATATTTGGTCTAAATAAATATAAAAGACAAGTTAAACAATTATGTACTTGAATAAAAAAACAATCACTTTGATGGAAATCACCGGTTTATTTAAATCAAATCACTTAAATTGTTTAATTAAATAACGTTGTTGTTACGGCAAATACATGTAAAACAAAAGTAAAATAAATATGTACTTGATAAAATATATATAAATATCAATCAAATAAACATTTTGTTAACTTAACTTTTAACCTATTTACCTTAAGTCATTGAAACGGCTTATTTAAGTTAGGTTACTGTTAAGTAAATAAATATTTGCTTGAATTTTGTATTTAGTGATTAGTTCCAAATAAAAAGTAATTTGTATCAAATCAGATGATACTAATTGAGGCAAATAATTCCTTGGTATTTTTCAAATACATATTTGTTTGGCTAATAGGAAACAAATATTTATTTGAGTCAACTGTAAATTTTTTTAACTCAAATAATTAATTTTATCAGTGTATTTTTGTATCTGAAATTATATAACTTTATAGATAAGATAACTAAAAGTATTTATTTAGGTTGGACGGTTAGATGGAGTAGCAGTTGCTAGATCTCGCCGTCATATTCATTAATTTTGTATAAAAATGTATTTTCTTTTTTTTGCTAAAATAAAAGACATTTATTATTATTATTATTATTGGACTAGTTTTGAATCAAAAATAGAGTCTTCCAGATGTCCAGATGAATATTGCATGTAGACTCCAGGAAGTCCTAAAAGTGGTTGATTGTATTTGACAGTTTAAAACTGATGGTTGAAACAGATCTATTATCTTAACTAAAAATAGCTAGAATATACTATATAGGTACATGCTAAAATTGGTAAAAAATAGGCAAACTTTTCTTTTTTTTTTAAATGAGTCAAAATTTCAAAATTGGGTAATCTTTCATATTTATTATACCTTATAAAAAAATTAACTAACCTAAACAACATCATCTTACACAATTTTGGATATCTTGTACAGGGTGGCGCATCCATGTAGACTTATGAAAAATTACATTTTTGAACTTTGACAGCTTCTAGGTTTCTAACGGTAAAAACGACTTTCATAAAAATATATTTTTCCTATCTTACTTTTTTATTATCTTCACAAAAATATCAATTTCCGGCTTTCGAGTTACATCCGGTTTAACCGGGAAGTTGACACTTTTGGAAAGATAATAAAAGGAAAGATAGGGTCGTGTAAGCCGTTTTGCTCTAAAGCGTACCGTCAGAATACTAAAAGATGTCAAATTTGAAAAAAAGGTATTTGTTTAAAGTCGATATCTCGGAAACTATAAGGTTAGACTTATAATGCACTTATTGAAAAATAATTGTTATTTTATGTAGAATGTAGAAATGTTGTAAGTTATGGGGTACAAATTTAGAAAAATATAACTTTGATATGGATCATGTTTTTGGGGCATTCGGTATATTTCAAAATAATTTTATTTCAAATTGTGCCAGCAAACATCTTGCATTTGCAGAAATAACAAAAAAAGTTTAAAATTCAGCCGATTTTTGTTAACTTACCGCGTAGTATAGATTGCGCCACCCTGTAGAAAACCACTTTAAAAAAGTAATGAGTTGTCCAATAATCTACTAACCATAGATGCAACAATAACAAATAAAGGTATTGACGTCACCGTATTCCAGTCTAAAGTAAATCAACATGCAAATTGCGCCTCTCCACTTGGTTTGCCAAACTTACGCTGTTAAAAGTATTAACAGGAATAACATACTGTGGGAAATTTATAACATTACCTAAATCCTTCTAATAAATTTGCAGCGTAGCAGGAAGGGATCCGCCTAGGGCCATCATTTTCGTGGCAATCAACATGACTTGGCAATACTCGGTATGACTTATTAATTTGCGTCACTGTTTCTTGACAGCGTTTTTCTGGAGTTTCGAGTTTTTATCGGTTTTGTGAAATTATTGCAGTGTTTTTAGTGTCTTATGATATTTGTATTTGGATACTAATTAATTATTATGAGTAGCAAGTATGCGATGAATCGGAGTATAATAATCATGTAGTTATTTTTCATAGCCGAATAAACAAAAAGTAGGGTTAAAGGTTAGGTTCAGCATTGTCAGACTCAAAAGTAAAAGCAGCGTTATCCTTACTTCGCGTCGTCTCACCTACAAACGGTTTCGTCAACAAATTTTTATAGCATTCATGAATGGGATATGCAATCTATGGTAATAGTAGATTATTGGAGTTGTCCCTGTCAAGGCAGACGCGATTTTTTAAAATAAAAATATTATGGTGCGCACAAACCCAAAATCGTCAAATTTGACCTGAAAGTTTTTTGTGCTTTAAACTCCTCGTTTCCCTTATCCTACGATACACTGTAACTTCCAACCATTTATCATATCAGAACCTTTATGCTCTCCTCGGAATTTCTGTGTGTTCTTTTTTTTCCATTAATTTCTTTTTACCTTTACCAGCTCCATAAGTTCGAATATAAAAATCACCGAATAGTATCATCATGAAGAAGTTTTGAGGAATTATACACAATGTAACAAATTTTGGAAATTTGCAATCAGGCTGGAATAACAATTGGCCAAAAATAAGCTGTATGAAAACGAATTGACACTGAAACAAAATAAATGGGTTAAATAGAAATAGAAATAAACTAAATAATAGTTAATCCAGCATAGGAATATTTGTTTAATATTTAACACTCCACTACCCGCGCCTAAAATAAGACGTAGGTGCTCAGGTTGTAATAAATTTATTTTAAAAAATAGAATACATATTTATTAGTTAGGAGTACAAATCACATGGATATTACAAAAAAAATATAATATATATTTTATTAAAAATACGTTTCTTATATGGGTGGCAATATAATAAATAATTCTTGCTAGTTAGAGTCTTCAGGATACTTGTTAGGGTATAGGTTTCGTTGTTCGCATCCTTCTTGACATACGAAAGCGGAATGTTGTAAACACAAAACACAGGTCTTGCATGAGTACCTTGTTAGGAGCCTCTCTTGATTTTGGTTTCCCTGACCAATATTAGTCTGGGTTCCACAATCATTTTCTTTCATTTGTGAGCGAGTTAGTTTTTGACACCAGTTCTTTAAGACGTAAGGAACTGTTATAGGCAAAGAACTGATAACTGTTGTTCGCATTTGTTCTTGAAGCAAGTATTATGTATAATACATTTTTGAATCTACCAGTGCAAACATTTTTCATCCATATCTTGCAAGTTTTGATGAAATATATCGAATAAAGGAACATCTCCCACTGCACACTTCAAGCTTCTTATCGTGCGTCACATTTTCGGCTACAGAAAATGAAGATTGGCAGTTCGTAACAAACTGTTCAAAAATTTCGCGAATCGGTGCCAAAGTCCTTGACTGCTGGTCATCCAGTCTTATCGACTGAAATAAAAATCGAAATATTTTTAGACTCACAGTAACTTGAAATATTTCGAAGAAGAATCCATTCGAGTCCCAGAAATATTCAAGGTTTAAGCTTCCACCTCTATAATATCCCACTAAATAGAATATTCCCAGAAGGGCCTCTATTCCCACTCTATCAGTAGGTAGGGCGACTATAATTGTCTTTCGTGATATTAATATATTGGATGATGCATTCCATAATCATCTCTAGCATAATCTTTACTAAAAAGGCACACTCAAATATCTAAAATACTCGAGGCATTTCTAGCATGACCGATAACGCCCGCTCTTTTGAATACATTTTGTTTTGTTGTTCTTTTAGTACCAAAAGAACTCCTCTTTTCCAAAAATAAGAATGAACAATTTTGTTGTCTCTCTCTCGTAGCTATATAAAAATCTTGTTTATTTTCTTCGTCACTGGATGAATCGATATCGCTTTGTTTACTGTCGGAATTTTCTTGTCTTTATTCTTCTACTTTTATCTTCCACAACATTCTGCTCCCGGGTTGATTTAGATGGATGATCGACTTCAGTATTTTCGTTGCGAGGTCGTCAAAGTTATGAATCTCAGCAATATCCTTCTCATCGTCTAGGTCGCATAATTTTTTCTTAGAAGCCATTGTACCTGTAAAACAAGCATTGCATACAATTACAAAATTACTCGCGCTGTACCTCACAGATACAATATTTTGTAGAGTGATAATAAAAAATAAAAAATATTGCAACAAGGCAACTACAAACTAAGTAAATCAACCGAAAACATTCAGAACAAATTAAATAATAAACTTTTTAAATACTTACTCCATTATTCGCGTAGTATCTGTCAGATACAAAGATATCCTGTGTACTCTCTATTTTTGCTTAGAATACTCAAGCTACACTGAGTGCACTGAATTGGAGGAGATTCTTGTAGGCCCTTTTTTATAGGAGAGGGTATAATGACCCTTCCATGTCTATATATAGCAGAAAGTGCATACCTGATCTTTAAGAAGTATAAACACACCATTGCTGAGGGTCCATATGATACTCGACAAATTTATAACATCCTTCTACCGATTTCAGCAACAAGCCAGATAAAAAGATCATTTATTTATAATGCCAAGAGAATGTTCAATAATCTTCCGGTGAATATAAGATGTATTCGGAATATATCTGAATTTGGGAGGGAGAGACCAAGAGATTGCTTGTACGGAAGGCCTATTATACTGTTACTGAGTATTTTAAGGATCAGTTGTGACATTAAGGCAAGAATTACACTGAGCGACCATGATCGGCCGTCCGCGACCGACCGTTAACGACCAAATTTCCAACACGTACATTCTTACCACAAAGATCACACTGAACCATCGTCCTCGACCGTCCGCGACCGTTTTACGACGACCGTGTTTGAAATTCCAACCTGCTGGAAATTTTGGTCGGTCGCGGACCATCCCATTTAATGCGCATGACAAAGTTTTAGTTATTTTTTATTTTACACCAAGTGGAACTAGTGGAAGTGGCGTGCGCGTCTTAACTCTAACCTAACTAAACTTTGTGACGCTGGTTTTGTTTTTAGCTAATAATTATTGATAAGATATTTTAATTACTAGTAATACTAGTATATTGTGTGTAAAATACACAGAACAATAAAGGTTAGTTTGTAGACATTTCTGTGAAATATACGTAACCTAAAATCTCAGGTATGACATTTTCATAGCAGCGATCAGTTGTGGTCGGCCGATCAGTGTGACTTAGAACTGTGAATTTGAACTATTTCACCTGTTGGTCGTAGCCGGTCGATCGCGGACGGTCGTTCATGGTCGCTCAGTGTGATTCCTGACTAAGTGAGTTAGTTAGAATTTTTTACATCTAAATGTTATTAAAATTCCTTTTCCTTCTGTTTTTTTTTTTAATTGACTAGGATATGTATTGTTATGACATTTGTTTCGGTGATTCATTTCATTTTGGAGTTGTTTTTTTTTACGTAGTATCTATTAGGTGCTTAAGTATTTTAAGATTTTGACTATTTTATTTGTTAGCGTTGAGTCTGGTCTTATCTTAGATTAAGTATTTTAAATAGTTATAGTTGAGCTTTGTCAATGAATACCATGTATTTTGGACATTAAAGCATGTTTTGAATTTGAATTTGAATTGAATCAATACCTCTAGCTAGGCAAATAGCGGGAGGAGCGACCTATTAATCCAAAAGAAACCGAAATACGGCAAAAATAATTCGGTGTTGTATCTCTTAAGCAGGGTTCACACGTGGCCAGTAGTTTAGTAGACTAAAGTAATTTAGTCGAGTTAATCTACCCTTCGCACAAGTCAAGTAAATCAGTAGAGGTTATTTATTCGAGAAGAGTAAATACAACCGTGTATGTAGTCAGTTTTTAGTCAAGTTGTTTAGTAGTAGTTAGTTTAGTAGTGTGCCTACTTTATAAAATAATGTTATTGTTATTATTATTGCCATATATTAAAAGGAGCAGATTTCAAAAAAACTATTTTTTTTTCGATCAATTTTAATTCTATTAGCGAATTAGAAAGCATAATATTATGTTTGGAATAAATGTTCTCGAACGGTAGAAGAAATGAGTTTGGAGCATTTGGTCTTATTTAAAATAAAAACCGAGGAAAGAAAAGTAAACACTAAACTAAATTAAGCACTTGCCTATCCACGCAGGTTTAGTTGGTGTACCATTCATTAATTTTAGAATATCTTTGTGTTAACTTAACTGCGTACCCTGTACTTCAGGTCCTTATCCTACCTTAGCCTAACTTACATCTTAATCCTAAGCATAAACCTAGAAAACGCCGACGGAATGTTGGCTAGAGGGTACCGGGGCCGAAGCCCCGAAGGCCGTTGACGTGGCCCCGAAGGCTGTTGACATGACTTCGGGGACCGTTGACGTGGCCCTATTGATTAAGCCGAGCACTTTTTACTCTCACCGACAGGGCCTAATAGCGAGTTACAAGTGAACTTTACCCCAAAGGGTTTAAACACAGTTAACGAGGCTGTTGTTAGTTATAAACTGGAATACGGCTGGCATTTGGAGAAAAAGCTGCCAAAAACCCCATTAATTTTGTAAGGGTACTTACGAGTGTAGCGCGCAATGTTTACCATAGCAACAGGTTTAAAGCGGGTGAAGCAATCTCCATTTAACCGTCACGGTGTGAATGCAGTGGAACGGAGCCATTTGTGTGTGTAAGTTGGTGTTTACAAGTGTACCAGTCGGTTTTTCTATATGTATGGCTGTTACTCCCCACAAAGATAGAAGAGCGTTTAAATTGGTCAAGTACTAAATTACTTGACAATGCACTTGACTAAACTACTAGCTGCGTCTGAACTGGGCATAAAGATACAGCGCGAGCAGTGGAATATTAAGAGATAAGACAATATTTTTTTTATTCTTGTGATTTAGATATACAGTCTTGGACTGCTTGACCACGACGCGAATTTTTTGGTCGGCACAATAAATTTTCTTGCGGCAATTCCACTCATATATAAATAGTCCCATTTAAAATGTCAAAAATCGTAGTTTGCTGTCGGATAAAAAGGAAGGAAGAGGAAATGTAACTGAATAAAAAAATCGGATATATTTTCTGCTCCTCCAATCGTTATCGTGGTAACAATTGCATTTTAAACTAGTTATTAAATCATCTGTCAGGCAATTGTCACAAATACTAAATAAGTGTTTAAGCTGTTTTAAAGTCGATTTTTAAATAAAAAAGTATTTTTTAACATGCAGCGGTTTGGGACAATTGACGAAAAGGAAATAAATAACGAAATAGAAAATTCCATTCCTATTCGTGGAATTGCCTTACTAAATACCATTCGAGCTCAGATTATGAGCCGGATATTTTTTATGCTTGGTATCGAACACTTACTTTCAGAAAATTTATCGAGAGCTGTTCCGATAAAATCACGAGAGCGTAGCTCGAGTGATTTTGTCGGACAGATATGAGCTCTTATGGTATTGCTTGTGGTAGGAAATATGAGTTGATTTGTCCAAGAGAATTTTAGTTAATGGCAGGTGTCATTGTAATACATTTTTGCGATTGGACAATTACTACTACTAGTACTATGGTAGTACTATGGTAGTACTATGGTACTGTTATTGCACCGTATTATTTTTACAAGAGAAGGCAGTAAAGGCGTTATCAATATAACCGTACTTTCAACCTCGTTTTCTAGTTTCAATGTATTGTAAAAACGACAGACCTTCGAGGCAAGAAGGGGGTACCATGGTTCTTGTTAAAAATAATTGCTTTGGTCGTGCCTGGCCCGTGCAACTGTACGCACATCGAGGGCACATTTATTCGTGTAAAAAGAGAAACCGAAATGGGGTTCACCTGGTCTCTGTCTGTTCATTTCGAAGTACATGTCTGGGCAAGGCTTGTGATACTAACGAAATGATAATTACAGGTGGAGACTTAATTGGGGATGTTGGAACCAAAATAATAGAGGTCGCACTTTGTATGACAATTCTTCAGAATATAATTTTCACATTATGCCGCCGAGGGAGCACACCCATTCGTGCTCGTATGGGCTTCCGGAGATTCTGTATATTTTCGTGGTAAAAAATACGGATCTGATTTCTCAACCCGTTACTCTCTGCGACCTGACTTCCGATCAACTTCCGGTCGTAGTAGAGTATGGAAATCGGGAATTGGGCCATGTTCAGGCGTCTATTGGAAAATGCAGATCCGCTGCTGCCAATTTAAGTGGACGCAGATATTGACTCTATCGTAATAAAAGTCACTGACGCCATTAACACATCAATGGTCAGGGCTTCAACTACAAAGTTATCCACATTTTCTAAGTACGGAGTCTTAACTAATAAAATCAAAGACCAAAATGATGGCAAAAATAGACTGGTGATACATCCATAAAACCAGAGGCAAACAGAGCCATGCAGCATGCTCGTGATTTACTGAAAGCTCAAGAGTTCTCTCTATAGGAGAATACAGTTGCTGGCCTCAGTATTGAGGATAACAGTTTATATAAAATGACCAGATCTCTGACAAGGGGCGACAGAAGGCCTACGCGCTAGTCTCTGATCCCAGGGAAGAAGCTGAACTGCTCGCGGGCAACCTCCACGAACAGTTCAATAACAACTTAACGACGGATCCAGAGAGGGATGTGCAGGTCTCCAGAATGATGCGAATTTATAGGTCTATCGAGTATTCGCAATAATTATATGGAAGAAGTCAAGAACCTTAATAAATCTATCAAAGTCAAAAAGGCTACGGAATTTGACGGAATAAAGATGAAGGCGTTAAAGAACTTGCCCGACAATGTGATAACTGATAACAGACGGAATAAACATTGCACAGACTGTTATCGAAAAAGGTCTTTTCCCCAAGGTTTGAAAAAAGGCTAAAGTAGTTTTTATTCTTAAACGAGGACAAGATCAAACATTGGTAGTTAGCTATATGCCTATCAGCCTTCTGTCGTGTCTTAGCAAGGTTGTTGAAAACCGACTACACTGTATAGGAATAGGCTTGCTCGTTAATGGGTAGTTGCACCAAGCTTATTTAGCTTAAGTTTAAGACTAAACTCAGTTTAGCTTAGAATATTACCTTGTATACCTCATTGATGGTTTAACTTCAAACATCAGAGTTAAGTCCTCGGTTAAAACTTGTTTTACGTCCATAATTGGGATTTCATACCTTTTTTTTTATTTTGCTTTGTGAACTCAATTCATATTTAATATAATGAATATTGAATATGAAGATATTATTATGTTCGACGATGATTTGGAAATCTTGGAGGTTATTGAACAGGGTTTCCCCAGGCGCGTATTTCAACCAAAATTATTTTGAAGAAATGGATGATTATAAGTTTTTTAGAAAATTTCGTTTATACAAAGAATGTGTTTTGATGGTGCTGGAGCACCTTTTTATGCATTCTCTATTTTGAGGGCGAGAAGAGCCAGAACTGTTAAATTACAAAACGATTTTTTCCGAGTATTCATATTTTTCTTAAGCATTAACAGCATCTGTTATCTTCAATTACATGTTTGTACTTCGCCACAATATTTATTAATTATATCTTATCTAAAGGAAACCTAAATTAACCTTTAATTGTCCAAAAATTAGTTACAATACGGAAATCCCTAAATTTTGTAGTTTAACGGATCTGTTGTTAACTGCAAGCGGTACAACACAATCAAATTTAACTAACGTTTATGATTAAAACGACGCTAAGTTAAACTTCAGTTAAGAGAAAGTTGTTGCAACTACCCATAAGATAGATAACAAAAATAAAAAGAAGTTGATAATAATTTGATAACACGCAAACCAATATTTGTTTTAAAACTTTTCTATCTGTCTAGCTATCTATCTACTTTTGTATCTCTGTCTTGTACTTACCAATTGAGTCCGAGTTATAAATTTCTTAAGCCATAATAGCTTCGAATATTTACCGTCGTAAGAAGTCAACAGATAATAAGCATATAAAATGATATGAACAATACAATTTGTCAACCCTAAAAAGTAGGAGTGTCCTCCACCGACAAATTTCGCCCCAAACCAGGCCAGGAGACACATGCCGAAATGGTGGTATATGTGAAGAAAGCTTAAGTGTTTTGTTTTCTTTCGAAGAACAAAGAATACCTGGAATAAAATAAAACCATATTATAGGTATGGAAATATGCAGGGTGTTTTTCGTTAATATTATATAAAATTCAGGATTGGTTTCCCTGTCTAAAAATAAAAAAAAAGTTCCTAAAGGCCTATCTACGGAAATGCTTCGTTTGGGAGATACAGTAAAAAACAACAAACTTAAAATAAGTTTGTGTATACAGAGTTGTCCCTTATCCTTTCGCCAGACCCAATCCTTGGACGCGTTTCGCCGTCTACGGCCCATCGGCAAGGTTCCAGGTCTGACGAAAGACCTCAGAGTGCTTTTGACACGGAAATGCAATTAAACAGCTCAAAATATTCAGCTCTTCTATAAAAATCGTCCTCGTTTAACTCGTGCACCAACTTTATCTTGTAGGGATGCAACTTCTCCTGCTTAAACAAATTTTTACTGACTGATGAGACACATTAAAATTCATTGCCATTGGCTTGGATGATTGTGTTGGATTTTCATGTATTGTGATATCCAAAGCTTTGTCTCCCCCGGTTGTTGTGTTAGGTCGACCTGATCTAGCGGCTTCCCTAACACTGCCTGTTTCTCGAAATTTCTTTACCACTTGACATACCGTTGACTGATTTATTGGAAGTCTATTTGGATATAATTCGTTGAAAAGTTGACAAACCTGATCTTGCGATCTTTTCATTCCGTAACCACTCATTATTAAAATGTCAACTCTTTTCTCATTCATATTAACCATACTGTAAACAAATTAGAAATCAGACAACAGAATATTAAACAGGAACTCTAAATTGACACCTCTAAGGTCGCTGTCATGAAAATACCTTGACACAATTGGTGGGTATTAGGTAGGAATGATTATAATTAGGAAGTTTTTCATTTTTGAGCTGTCGTTATCTCGGAAACGCTTGCAGATAGGTGAAAATTTGAAATACAAAAAATTTAGAGTTTTCTCGGTAGAATCCAAATATGCGATCATATATAGGGTGTTCCGTTTTAAAAAAGTAAGTGAGTCTCTATGGCAACCCAATCAAAAATGACAGAAAAAATTCATGCAGGTAGAAATATGGGGAATAATTTACTGAACAACTTTCATAAAGGTCACCTTTCGTATACGAGGTAACTCAAAAGTTACAGGTATTATGCGCGACTTTTTTGCCACTCTTTATTATAGTTTAAAGATATGGTAAACAATATTAAATACCATTATTAGATATTAACCAAAATTATGCTTTATTACATCGTGAATATCATTTCAATTGGTTAAATTTAAATAAGATAACCTGGTGTAATCATAAAGAAAAATGCAAATATCCTACCTGTAATCTCACGATAATTAATTGTAAGAATACTTTTTTGGTTTATTATAAGAAGTAGTAATTTTTGCAATAAAACTATATTATGTTACAGTAAGTATACCTTTTAAAGTTGTATTTCCATTTTATCATTTTTGGAGAGTAATTTTTCACACAAAAATTGTGACATGGTCAATTTTTGGAAAGTATAATTAATTTTGTAAAAACGACAATTTGTTTCAATAGATTCAACTGTTAGATCATTAATTAATCTTATTATTGTGGGTATGTTAAACTGATATTTGAAAGTACTCATTTTGAATAAGTACGATAATCAAAATAAATAACGTAAGTTAAATCTATTCAAGACGAGCTGTTGACATGATTAAAAAAGAGTAATATTAACTTTTTTACAAAGTAAATGTTACTGCAGAAGTGAATATCGCAGTCAGTTTACATGTTGTTTTGTTATGTCACTTGAAAAATGTGATCCATGAAATAAGTTAACATTTACATAAACAAAGTGTTAAAATAACTATCTTAGTAGTTATTTTTACTGCACAATAATGTCAAATTATTGGTAAAATAATGACATATAAATCAGTTACTATTTGACTTAAAGGTTATGAGTTAAATTGACGAAAAACGGGAGTGGACCTCCTGGGACTTTAAAAAAATGTTTAGTTTAAATTTTTTTCTTCTAACAGTGTATTATATGATATAATCTCTTTTAAAATGGTAGCTTTCTTTCCTCTGTTCACATTGGATGTTACTTTGTTTGATAATTTTAGTTTAAACTTTGACCTTAAAACTACCGTACTCCGAATGAATTGATCGAATTTTAATGATAATATGGAGGTTAAAAATTCGAGTACTTTTTTACCTATTCCATAATTGGGGGGCCTAGTATCAAAAGCGGCAACCTCCACCATTTCCACTTTTGAGTAAAGCGCAAAAAAATGGTACGCTTTTATTATGACTAATATCAAAATAAACATAGTTTCTAATAAAAGGATATGGTAAACTACGGCGAACTGTGAAGTAACTTTACCTAAATTCGTCGCCGTTTTTGAAAAAATTCTATCATCAAGCATAATAATATAAAAGCATGGAAGGAACTTCTTCAATAAATTCGCAAGGTGCCTCTTAGGTTTATTCAACGTCTGGCAATGTATTTTCTCTTTCCTTCTGACCTGGGTGCTCTGGCTCGGGCATTTTATTAGAGAGAATAGCTGTATAAAATTTAATCTTCCAGGGACCTCCAAGCGGCGCCAAAATGTTTTGTAAGAAGCTTATCAACATCGTTAAGTTTCAGCAAATTGACTTATTGCAAACTACTTTCTATAACGACAGAATCAATCATGTGAAGAGTATGTCCCTTATTTAGAACACTTTTGGAGATTTGCCAATTGTTCTTGTTTCACCTCGAATGTGAACATTTCCAGTTTTACATTTCTTTAGCAGAAACTGTTTTACATTCTTGAAAGGAAAATGATATGCTCCTGTGGGTTTAAAAACACCTGAGATCGTTTGTTTCCAGTTCAATACACTATAGTTATGCCCTAAATGAATAACTGTAGCAGTTCTTAAAAATAGCTCTAAATAGGTTTGAGGCTACGTTATAACTTCAATTTTTTTGATATCCTTTTTAATATTAACGAATACCCTATCAGCAGGCAAAAGTGAATGACCTACACCACCGGAAAAATCACCTCGACATTCTGGACATGTTCCGGCGCTCTTTCCAAAAGCCATTTGCAGCACATTCCAATAAGTGTGGTGTTCTTATTTTGCCCACTGCAACCATCTGCCATTAGCCTGACGGTGGTTACAGCAGTCAAAATCGATTTTATTGAGCCTGTCAAATACAGTGGAATAAACTTCATTGGAACCCTTCGCAAACTCGTTTTCTGTCCAGTAGTTGGAAAATACATTTTGCTTGCTAAGTTTAGATTGAGATGTCCCCTCTGCAATTGTAAAATTGGACAGATACTTTTGCCTTCAGTTGTACGCACTTTGGTTTGGGACCTTGAGGAGGACGAGGTTTTTTTGGCAGCCGGAAAATAGTGTTATCTAACCATCCTGGGCTTTTTTAAGTAACTTAAAAAATGCATTTGCACTGAGATTATGAATATTCTTTTCAACGACTAATTTTTTTTCCTGCTCTTCATCTGTATATCTCTTAATCTTCTCCGTGAGTTCTATACATAAGGGACACAGGTCAGCACGGGGAATAGTAAAACTGAGGTTGTTCTTGGTATTAAAAATTATTCGAAAGTACGACGATTTCACCCTCTCATCTGGAGAACATTGATTGTTTTACCTTTTACCCATTCTTTCTATAGACAAATCCGAAGAAAGATAACTTCTACGTGAGGAGGAACAACAATTATGGGACTCGATAGTTTTAAATGTACTAATAAATTTTTGGATACCAGCTTGTTTCCCTTCGAATTTTGCAGTTTTTCTGTCGCCCCCTCTTTTCTCTGAAGGTGCTTTATCTGTTCTTAGAACGATTTCATGACGTATGTAAGACGATGTTTCGTAATATGTAGTACTTTTTGAAACGCTTGTTGGCACACTGGGACCTTTTGTTTTAAAGCACTATTTCTTATAAAGTATTTTACAGAAGTTGCTTTTGCTGTATCCTGGAGTTTCTTGGAGCCACGCTCAGGTAGGTGAACAATGCAAAACTTTAAAATAAATGAATGTTGGCGGATTTTATCCTCTACTACATGAAATCTCTTAATATCCCTCATTGTTAGGGTAGAACATTGATAGGCCTTCGTTTTATGACCAGAATTAGGATATTGTGGAAATTGTGTTGAAGAGTATCGGAAAAAAAAAATTTTTGTCCAGTTATTTGTTAATAATGCCTAACCACATCAAGAGACTAGTTAACTAAATCTTTCTAGCGTCTAACCTACCTTATGTTTTTCTGCATATTTTGATGCCATGTAGATGGACTGAGAATTTTTTTTCGAGCTTTATTGTTTTCAACAGGAGTTGTAACACTTTCCATTTTCATTTTAATTCATACACAAAATAACATTTAGCGCTATAAACAATAACCAAAAGAAACAGTGTTCTGTTTTGCACTGCGGTTTTAAGGAATCCACAGACGATCAAATAACGAAGTGTCATATCACGTGGCCGTTGCGAGCCGTCTAATTGGCCGAAGCGGAGATTGCCGACTTTGATTCTAAACGGTTGATGGAGATTGCCGTGTTCGATACTTAGCCTAAGTTATCGTACCATTTTATAAGGGGATATTGCCGCTTTTGATCCTCGTATCCACCATTTTCTTAACAAGTGCAAAAAAATTAACCATTTGATGTATCAAACTATATTTCGTCAAAAAGTGGAGATTGCCGCCTTCGATAATAGGCCACTCAATTAATGAACAAAGTGTATAATGACCATTTCAAATTTTGCATGCGGGATTATGTATAGTTATTTTTACTTACTGTATCAAGGAGATCAGTCATTTTTAGCAAGTAGTATATATGAGCTGTTTCAAGAATTTTCATTCCCCAATAGCTTCTGGAGTAATCGACTTCAAAACACTTCCAACTGACTACATTTCGTGCACGCCATGCCTGAAATTAAATTAAGAAAACTAACTATGCATAGGAGCTTAGTAATCGCAAGCCCAATTCTTCATTACAAAAATATACCGTGCGACTTTTTGACTCGGGTCATTGAATTCTGCATGCTAAATTTTCAACCCTATATTGGGATCTCTTAATATGTACTGGGGCATTTTATTAAGTGCCTCGGTATATTTGGTACCACTCCAGTTTATCGGCTTATGCGAAAAATGGCGTAAAATGAAAAACGTTTCTTGCAATATGTAGCACGTACTTTCTAAACGACAAATCCGCGAGCGGAAAACCATTTTTTTAATTGCAAATATAAAAATAATGTGAAAATAGGGTACCCGCTTGTGACAAAAATGAAAAAAAATGGAAAAACTCTTGTTGATTTATGTAGCATATACCGAGTTGGAACCAAAAAGGTGGATTAGATGCCGTGTTAGCGCCTGTTTAACCAATATAAGTCTATAATTATTACAATTTTTGTCGAGTGACTAACAGCTAAAGAAACATATTCTCACTTGTCACTCTCACTGTGCTTTTTGGTCGACTATTTTCACATTTTTTTTATATTTGCAATTAAAAAAATGGTTTTCCGCTCGCGGATTTGTCGTTTAGAAAGTACGTGCTACATATTGCAAGAAACGTTTTTCATTTTACGCCATTTTTCGCATAAGCCGATAAACTGGAAAATTACCAGTGCCTCACCCGATTAGCGATTTTCCTGCTGACTATAATACAAAACAAATCGGAAATTTTTCAATGATTTTCGAGAAGGAAGCTAAATTTAATGTCAAAAAATATATGGGTTCACAAATTTGACAGATGCAACGCCATTTTAAATTTTCTTATATTGCAGGTAAAAAGGTAAATGATCTTATTCATTTTGGGTATTTTCGTCATCTCTCTCATTTGATGAACAAAGTAAAATAAAAAACAATGGTTGTGTCCGACAACACATTAACAGTGGGTTGTCAATTGGATATAACATGAATCTTATTTTCAAATCAAAAGGGAAAAGATTAAAATCCGTCGGCGTCGTACCGCTGTCCGACAATTTAGAGGAACTTGATTCGGTTGGCAAACAACAATATTTTTATATGGTAAGCAAGTATTTGTTAGAAAATCTGTTGTCAATGCTATCAATCATTTTTTGTTATAACGTAAAGAACCAGTTGATAATGCACAATCTGTGTCAAATGAGCGAGGCTTTTCGTGCCTAAAGTTTTAACGCGCTTTAGATTCTAAAGCTCATTAAAATATAACATAACTCTATATTTATTTAACTAGTAGCTACGTTATGTCTAGAAATAAAAATAATATACTGACTCTAACGCGGATCCAGGGGGACTCATAGGGGTCATAACCTCCCCCCCCCCCACCCCCTAAAAAAAATATGTTACTACATGTTATTATGCTGCAGCAATATTTTGTGATATTTCTAAAGCTTTTGATTGTGTTAACCATGATATATTATTAAAGAAGCTTGAGCTATATGGCTTTAGAGGTATATCATTTAAATGGTTTAAATCATATTTATCTGAAAGATCTCAAGTAGTATTGTTAAATGGTAATAAATCAAAAAGTGATAAAATTGATTGTGGAGTACCTACCCCAAGGTTCAGTTCTCGTTCCATTACTATTTTTAATATATATAAATGACCTTGCGTCAATTTTTATAAATAATGGTAAATTTACCATATTTGCTGATGATACAACAATACTTTGGCATAGTAAATATTGTAATGAATTAATTAAAATAATTAATAAGGATTTAATAAATGTTAAAAAGTGGTGTGACTCTAATCTACTCTCATTTAATATCACTAAAACAAATATATTAACTTTTAAATGTTCACTTAATAATATAATTTTTGACAATCTCATAATTATTAACCCCAAATTTATAAAATTTTTAGGAATCTATATTACTCAAAATCTTTCTTTTAATGAACATATCAAAAAGTTATGTAGAAAATTAGCTTCAGGATGTTATGCCCTGAGACTACTTTCTCATGAAATGAATATGGCGGTTCTTCGAAATGTTTATTTTGCTTTAATAGAATCTCTTTTGAGATATGGAATTTGTTTCTGGGGAAATTCAAGCCAATATCTTCTAAATTCAATTTTATTTGTGCAAAGCTAGATCTAGAGATTCTTGTAAAACTCTATTTATCTCACAAAAAAATTTAACACTAACTTCCATTTTTATATTGGAAATAGTTTGTTTGATTCATAAAAAGCATAGAAATAGTATTATTTCACATATTTATAATACAAGACAAACCTTTAATATATGTTTACCTATTCCTTCTTCAAGTCTTGTAAAAAAATCCATAATTTATGATTCTAAAAAAAATTTTAATTATCTTCCAGATTTTATTAAGAAAATATCTATATGTTTTAAATGTTTTAAAAAAATGTTAAAAATTTATTATTGGAAAAAGCTTATTATACTCTGGATGAATATTTTGGTGATACTCTGTCATAATTATTTGAATTTTTTTTTATTCCGATATTTTAAGTTTTACTATATTATTATATTTTATTGGTAATTTAATTAAAAAAAAAGGCTTTGTCGATAAAAATAATACTTTATGACAATAAAGCATATTTTGATTTGATTTGATTTGATTTGATAATATTATCATGAAACAAGAACAACATTTGACTTACATTTTATCAAGCCTGCCTTTTTGCATGGAAATAAAAAAAATGTTTGTTTAATGCAAATATTACAATACTACACAAAACTGAAATTTGGACGTGGTCTCCCCCAATTTTAAACTGCGGCGCTCCTTAACCCTCCCTAACATTATTCCCTGGATCCATGCCTGTACGGAACTACTGACCATGGCTGGTAACTCACCAGCCGCCACTGGCTTTAACAGTGGCGTGCCCACTAAAAATATTTTTTATTTATGAAAAACCATTGGCGTACCATTTTTTTTTTCTCAAAAACATCGAAGTCAGTGCCCGAAGGCACGCCACTGTTAAAGCTGAAGCTATTGAAAAAGATGCACCTTTATTAGCTATCGCTACGTACTAAGTATCACTGAAATATCCCAATTGGTTTTAAAAATATTAAATAATTTGCATTTTTTCCCTAAAATTGTAACTCCCCGTATTTTCGCAACGGAACATTTTTGGACCATAGTTTATAAAGCAAATTATCATTAATTTTTTATGTAGATTTACACACCTCAATTATTAATTCATTAATAATTATATTATAAATATATAATAATATTAAAAAAAAATTTCGGAATAGAAAAACAATATTTGTTTTCTGTGACGTTTCGGTTTACTTTAATTTAAACCAAATATATGCCTCTCGCCAACCTTTTCTTAATTTAACAATGAATTTTACTCACAAATATACGGTGTTGCAATGGGCTTACCTATATCAGCAAAGGTTGCAAACCTAGTCATGGAAAATGTGGAAAAACAAGTTCTAAATTCTCTCAATTACAAACCATATTTTTTCAGAAGGTTTGTTGATGATTGCATACTTTGCATCCCTCAAGACAAACTTCAATACACCTTAAATAGATTCACCGCTTTTCATGAAAAATTAAAATTTACGCACGAAACTGAGATAAATAAATCTATAAATTTTCTTGATCTAAACATTACTTATAATAAAGATGTCAATATCAAAACAAAATGGTACACTAAAGCCGTATGGTCTGGTAGATACTTAAACTTTAATTCACATACCCCAAATAAATATAAAAAAAGTGTTGTAAATTCATTAGTGGATAGGGCAGTTTTACTGACTGACACAGAACATAGACCACAAAGTTTGAAAAAAATTAAAAATGTCCTGGAAAAAAACGATTATCCACGAAAAATTTATGAACCAATAATTAAAAACAGAATCAATAAAATATATAACTCCACGGCTGAAAACCCAAAAAATAACCAAAATCAATATATCTCGCTGCCATGTATACCAGAAATTACCGACAGAATTAGAAAGGTTCTTATAAACCATATAAAATTGAAATCGCTGAAAAACCAAACAATAATACAAAAACACTTTTCAAAAAACTAAAACCTAAAATATCCAAACTAAAATTAGTATACAAAATTGATTGTTCAGACTGTACATAAACATATATCGGACAAAAAAAACAATACTTAAAAATAGGATTAATGAACATAAACAAAGCATAAAAAAAGGTAGGACAAACAAACACGGCACTTGCAAAACATGCAATAGACAATTTACACAATTTTAACTTTAACGAAGTGCAAATTCTTGATCATGAACGAATTATATAAAACGAAACATAAAAGAAATAAATGATACATATAAAAAAACAACAATACATTCAACTTTAGAATCGATAGAGACTACCTAAGCTGTGTAAATAGTACAATAAAACACAAAATTAAAAGATAAGAAATGAACAAAATTTCTTTCATACGTCAAAATGAAATAAAAAAAAATAAAACACCCACAAAAAGAGGAATTTCCAACTCTAATAAAACAGACGAAGGTAACCCAAATTATATAAAAACTAATAACATAATAAAATGCAAATTTTTCCATCAAATTATATTAAAATTACCCACCTAAGATAGGAATTTCCAGTATATATAACCATACACCTAAGACAACACAAAAATAGTTAAATAAAATTAGTTTTAATTTAAATACGGGTGGAACAACAGCTCCACAAAAATGTATACCAATATAAACCAAGTGTGCATTAATTGAAACTCAAGGTATGTTTAGACAATAGATACCTTGTTAATAAAAAATATCAATGTAAAATAGTAATACCACAATTAAAAATATCTCTCCCGTAGTCTGATGATGGTTTAAATTAAAATAAACCGAAACGTCACAGAAAACAAATATTGTTTTTCTATTTCGAAATTGACTGAAAATCCAAGAAATAAAAATCAAATTGTTGAACTAACGGTCAGGAAATAAATATATGAAATTAAAAAAAAATCTGTGAAACAAAACGTTTGCATAATATTTGTTAAAATGTATTTTCTATATTGTTGTGCTACTACGAAAAGGTTACGAGTTAAAAAACAAAACAATATTCTTTATGGAAGAAAGTGGTATTGAAGATATTTTTCTTAAAGATAAGTACCTTACTTTTCCTAAACTTTACCTATTCCAAATTATATTGCTTTAAAAGAAAGATGTTTTTCCCTTTTCTTTTCGTCAGACCCAATCCTTGGACGCGCTTCGCCGTATTACGGCTCATCGGCAAGGCTATAGAGTCTGAAGAAAAGAAAAGGGATCTTACAGTGTTTTCAACACATAATGTATAAATACATATGCCAGATGTTACACGTGGCGACATCTGGTTAGGTGGATAGCTCGATTGCTACGAGATGTTGCCACGTGTAACATCTCGCATATGTATTTATATTGCTTTAGTAAAACGAGCTCTAAGCATATAGTGTTGAAAATTTAACAAGTTGAATCCTATAATCGGGCATAAAAAATCTTTGTGAATCTGTGGGTTAATTTGATGAATAATCCAATGTTTTACAAAAAAAAACTTACCATATAAACAATATAGAGGTTCGCAATAATTTGACCAACATTATATACCATCATTACATATTTCAGGTTTAAAGGTTCTCTATTCTTCATATATTCTGGACCCCATTTGAATATAAACATACACCATAAAGTGAGAATAGTTATTGTTGGAAGCGCTGAATTCATCAGATAGAAATCGTTTGCCCTTGGATCTAGAAAATTAAAAAATATTATTGAATCCATTCTCCTCCAGATGTTCGAAATTGCAGTATGACTCCGGTAGGCCGGTACAAAGTTCCCCAGATTTTAAGACCAATATGTCGCACCTGTTACAGAACACCGTCATATTACAAAAACTTTAATTATATACCAGAGAGATTTAAAGATTTGGGCGGTTCAATTCAGTTCACTGTAAGCCCAATCTGAATAGTAATCATGTTTTTTGGTAGAATTTGTTGTTTGTTGGATGCCTTATCTATAACTTTTATTCAAATTCATATTTAAACCGCTACAACTATCTTTTTGATATGTTTTGACACTTATACTGACCAATGAGCCAAATTCAATCACAAGCTGATTCAATCAGTTTTTCAATCCTTTACCCAAGTAGCCGCAGACTTGCTACATATTAAGATGTTTGGACACACTGTCAAAACATATAATATAAAGAAGTACGTTTGCGCTTTTTTCTATCTTATTTATTTAATTCTGACTAACGTCTCCATCAGTTTTTGATATGACACTTTTTCCAATTACTCTTAATATTAGTTAGTGAAATAATTTGGTCTGATCGTATGATTATAGGATGGGTATTATTAGGCCTCTACTATATATTAAAGGTCACGTCAAGTATTTAATAAAAAAACGGAAAAACAGAAAAAAAAATTTCTAATGAAACTATGCTTTAAAAAAGTTGCAATCCTAATGTAATAGGTACTGACACGAACTACCCAAATAAATTTTATAAGGATAGTATAAACTGCTAGACAATATATTTTATAAAAGCTTAAAATTCTTATAACGTGGTTAAATACCCTTATACGATATTTATTGGATCAAATAGGGCCCACTTTAATAAACGTTTTAATACTATAAGAGTTCTATAGAAGTTGTGTACCACACTTTTGAAACAATTTAATGCAACACCTATAAAATTGCTTTGTAATGTGTATTTAGTGATATTTATACCATATATTTCATAGATACTTTAAAAGCCTTGCACAAATATTATTCAGCGTGCCCAGAAAAGTTCTATGCATAGGGGAATTTTCTTTATTGCTGATTTTACGAAAAAAAGTTATTCTTAATAGAAAGCTCTGCTTGATGCGCAAATAATATTGACATATCAAAACCTAAGATATCATGTACAGGGCGGCAAAAAAATACAGAAACACAGAATTACGTTAATAGGGAAGTACCCTCAATTTTTATTTTAGAGCTAATTGTTATAAGAAAACTTTAGTAAGGACTACAAAAGGTGATCAGATACAACTTTTCCTTGAAATATTTTAATTTACAGGTACCATCAAAAAGCCTTTGGAAAATATTTTTTTATTTTATTTCTTTAACAGTTACCTGCAACAATTTTGCAACAACTATGTACAATACCATAGTAACGAATATTGACATGTTAGTCAAAAATCATTTACTATTTTTCGACTTATTAACACGAGTTTTTCCTTAATTTCGTCATGGTTGTAAAGTTAACGCTGCAGGAGAAAATAAAAATTGTACTTATCGTCGGAGATCACTATAAACCTATTAGGGAAGCCGCACTCATATTTAATACTAGACCCCTTGATAAAATGGTATGTAGTTGAATGTAGCAGTAATAGCGCCACTATAGCAAACGTAATGAATTAATTTAAAGCTACTGGTTCCGTCGAAAATGTATTTAAGGAACAACACAACAAATGGTCCAAAATAGAAGAAAAGCAGCTCAATGTAATGTAAGCGGTTATCGAAGACCCGAAAATTTCTTTAAGAAAATTGTCAAGAACTATTCCAGTTGACGTCAAAAAGTCTACTGCTAGTAATATTTTAAAAATAAATAGTTTTCATCCATATAAACTGAAATACATTCACACGGTTCTTCCTGGAGATTTGAATTTCGTTTCCTATTTTGCGCGTGGTTCCAAGGCGAGTATAAAGTCGATACTTTTTTTGCAAGAAAAATATTATTTATAGATGAAGCCATGTTTACTTCCAACGGCGTGGTATGCTTCCAAAATTGTTGGTGGTGGAGTGACAACAATCCAAATTTTATAATCGAATGCCGTAGTCAATATTCATTTAAAACTAATGTTTGATGTGGCATTTTTAATGATCGGATCCCTTATATTTTTGTGAAACGTGGTACGCATCTTATATGCATCAAAAGGCATTTTCTGCTGTAAAACATGATTTTTTATTTTTGCCAGTGGTGTTCGTGAGGGATTCGTACTGAATCATTTTAAAGAGAAAAGTGATACGCCACTGCTTTTTCTTAAAGTAAAAATTATTCATTCCCTTTTGAGGAAATCTGGTCTCTTCATGTTGTTTCGTTTGACGTAAGGTTTTTGCATAAAAAAAACAAAATATTAATTTGCATCTCGCTAGACCACTTACGAGAAAAAACAAAAAAAAAAGAGGAGACCAGATTTGCTCAGAAAGGAATGAGGATTTCAATAATAATTTTTACTTTAAGAATAAGCAGGGGCGTATCACTTTCCTCTTTAAAATTATTCGGTGCAAATCCCGCACGAACGCCACTGGCAAGAATAAAAAATCATGTTTTACAGCAGAGAATGCCCTTTGATGTATAGGTGATGCGTACCACGTTTCACAAAAATATTCATACCGAAGTTATCATAAAAAAAAGTTTTTATCTTAAAACTTTAGCACCCTGTAGTTCAACAGTTAGACTTCTAGGACTTATGTTTATATGAAGTTTTTTCTCAAAATTAACCCAAGAATAACCTTCTTGAATACGCTCAGTTCCAAAAAAAGTGACGCACCCAATTTTTGTTGCAATTTTGTAGCTTTGTCATTTCTGAACAAATAGACCGATTTTTATTATCTTTCCATTGGTTGGTAGGTAATTCCGTTACCTTTAAGAAAAAAATAAACTGGTAGACATTTTTTTAAAGCCCCCTGGATAGTGGAGAAACTCAAACCATGTTATCTTCTTAATTTTTGTCTCACCCTGTGCGTTAATCAAGTAAATGTATAGAAAGCGCTTGCACTCTATATGAAGGTCGCTTCTTTTACGAGCATTTTGATTTTTTGTTCATTAATTTGTCTCTAAAATTGTCCGAATTACAGCCTTTTTGCTGAAACCTTACGTTTATCCCACAAATGTAATTTATTGTAGGGTCACATTGCCTTTAAAAAAACAATTGCCCGTGCCATGGCATCAATTACTTCATATTTGACTCTTTGTCGTTGTGTCATTAAAAAAGTCAATGTCAATATAAAAGTTTTAGTGGCTAAAATTACATAAAATGCCTCAAATAAGTTCAGAACAAGTAGCAGCATTAGTTACTTTAGTTAGCGATGAGCGTAGTAAACGTTACGCCGCTCGTGCAGTGGGTGTCCATGAAGCAACTGCTCGTAGAGCAATCCACAAGTACGAACAAACAGGAAGCACTGCTCGAAGGGTTGGTTCTAGTCGCCCTCGAAAAACTTCTCCAAGAGATGATCGCTTCTTGAGATTGAGGATATTACGTGATCGACTGCGGTAAATGTTCAGAAAGATCTTCGCCAATATCGGGGTGTTACGATAAGTAAGCAAACGGTATGTCGACGTCTAAACGGAGTTAATTTGAAACCTAGGAGACCTGCAAAAAGTCCCAAATTATTGCCACAACATCATGCTGCTAGAAGAAACTTCGTTGAAAATTATGGACAATGGAGTATTCGTGAATGGTCGAATGTCTTGTTTACGGATGAATCACGGTTTTGCCTTAACATGGTGGATGGAAGGAAAAGAGTATGGAGAAGGACATGGTGAAAGGTTTAATCAGAATTTAATAACAGAATGTGAAAGTTATAATAGTGGGTCGGTTATGGTGTGAGGAGGGATTTCAATGAATGAAAAGACACCCCTCCATATTTTTCATTGAGGTAGTCGATGACAGCGCTAATCTATATTGACATTTTACAGCAGTATGTCTTACCTCATGCAGAGTTAGTGGGCAATAATTTTGTATTGATGCAGGATAATGCCCGACCACACACCGCAGCAATTGTTTGAAACTTCTTAGAAGCTACGGATATCACCACATTACAGTGGCCTGCCAGAAGCCCCGATATGAAACCCTATAGAACATTTGTGGGACGAACTAGGGAGAAAGGTACGTTCTCGCCAGAGGCCTGCTGAAAATCTCGCAGAATTAGCATATGCATTAGTAGAAGAATGGAATCGTATACCAATGGAAACGATAATTTCTAGTATGCCGCGTAGATTAGAAGCTCTTAGAGTTGCTAGGGGAGGCAATACACGGTATTAAGCAGTTATCCTAGTTTATAATTTTGCGTTTAATAAAAATGTTTTTAAAATTCGTATCTGTTAAAAACTGTTTCTCGATAAATTCATAAAATTGGTAATATGCAAGGTTTCAGCAAAAAAGCTGTAATTCGGACAATTTTAGAGATAAATTAATGAACAAAAAATCAAAATGCTCGTAAAAGAAGCGACTTTCATATAGAGTGTAAGCGCTTTCTATACATTTACTTGATTAACGCACAGGGTGAGTCAAAAATTAAGAAATTAACATGGCTTGAGTTTTTCCACTGCTTTGAAAAAATGTCTACCAGTTTATTTTTTCTTAAAGGTAACGGAATTACCTACCAACAAATGGAAAGATAATAAAAATCAATCCATTTGTTCAGGAATGACAAAGCTACCAAGTTGTCCAAAATTAGGTGCGTCACTTTTTTTGGAACTGAGTGTATTAGCATGTTATTACGAAACACCCTGAATTTAATAGAAAAAATAAACCTTATTGGGCTACCGAGAATCTCCACTTGGTTCAGAAATTAGACCTCAGGTGCATTTTAAAATAAATGTGAGGTGTGTCCTAGTTGCGGATAGAGTAATCGCTCCAGTTTTTTTCGAAAACAATCTAAATTGCGTAAGATACTTAAATTTATTACAGCAGGTTTGGAATATTCTCTTGATTCAATTCTTCAAAGTCCAATTAGCGGTTATAAGTAAAATTAAATGGTTCCAGCAAGACGGATGTGCATCTCATAATACTTTAATAATTATTGGTAACTTATTTAAAGAACGGTTTCCTGGAAATTGAATTGTAACCTACGGTCCTGTTCTATGGTCACCTCGATCACATTGTCTTAGTCAGCTGGATTATTTTTTGTGGAGAAATCTGCAAATCAAGGGCTATTATACCCCTTATATTAATATTCACGAACTGCAGCAATGTGTAATCGATGCCTACCGAACAGTTATATCCGACATGGTGAGGCACACTATCCTCACCATGTCGGATGTAACAGTTTCTATTTTGATTCAATTGAGTCTAAATCAAATGAGAATTATATTAGATACAAAAGACCGTAGTCGTAGGGAGTGAGAATATTTTCAAAATATTTCTGACTATGTATAATTTGTGCCTAAACGTAAGTAAATTGGGTTGAGCGATAGAAAATTGTATTTGGGGTGAAATATGCTTTGAAAAATAAAATTAAAAAATTCACGTCCGCATCTAAAAAGAAATGAAATGGGCCATGATAACTTAAGTTATAACAATTGATATAAGATATAGTGCCATTTTGTAGAGAAGAAAAAACTCTTTGAAATTGAAACCTTCTGTTGTATTAAAGGAACTAATACTAAATGTTCCTAACAAATCGCCCTGTAGTGTCAGTAAATAAATCTTAAAAATGCTTTAAAAATGGCACATTTCTCTAATTTAATCAACTTCGTAGAAGTTACCGTTTACAAGATACCATTAGTGGACAATTAAATAGTTGGCACCCTGACTAAAGCAGTTTAAATTTATGACGCAAATTCCCATGACCTGAGTTAAAAAAATGAACTGCATTTGATATTTTTTGTAGATATTAATAAACAAGAAACAGATATAGTAGCTACATAATTAACTTTCGTATTTTATATTTTTTTAAGAATATTTCCACTAAATACTTACCGGCCACATCATTAATTAAATAGAAATATCCCTGAATAATTCTTTTAAGCACCAACATTTTTTCTACGCTATGATGTTCTGAACAAGCAATGTTGTATTCTAATCAAAATGAAGAGTTTATTACCCTCTTTAATTATTGAAAATGTTGACTTTAATTAATATTCATTTACAAAACACAATAAAAAATTTGGTTTGGAAATATTTTTGTAAATTATCCTTTTAAAATTTATTATTCATGTGTTTAAATTATTCCGATAATACTTTTTACAAGTTCACTGTTTTTGGTAAAAATAAGTTAAAATTTCGAACTGATACTGATTTATAAGAAATAATCTTTATTCAGGATGCACCAAATAAAGTATTTCGAGGACTAAATGAGATTTTATTCATTAGGAGATGTTTTTAGTACTTTTTACAACTTTCTTTAATCTTTTCCTATACCTATCTGTTACCGTTTTCGAGGTATTAAATAAATTCCATTTCTTTGTTCGCGCAAAATTTCACCAATTGCTGACATTTTTGAAATCTCATACTATAGTCTATCTTTAAATGATGGAAAGTAATAAATCAATCAAAACCGTCTTCTCCATGGGCGTGCAAGATTTTTCGGCATGTATAGATTTAAATAGGTCTGAATTTTTAAATTTGTGCTAAACTCGTACGAGTATCGACTTTTAATTCAAGTTTAGTCTTAAAATATATATTTTAATATATAATTTTTTTAAGCTTAAAATTATGTAGGTACAGCCATACTTACTATTTATCTGGAATTTTAGAAAGCAATTGTATCAAAACTGATTAGAGTCTAGTAACTTATTCCGTTTCTGCTGTAGTAAATTTTTTTTTGTACCTAATCCTGGTTACCTGTTTGCTAATTATGGGTTAATATGCCTTTGTGGGTGCCTCTATTGGAATAATAAACCTATTTATATTTATACATACCTACCTCGGGTGTTTGTTTCTCAGTGAAACTAGTCAAAGTGTGCAGTGACAGTTTTTGTTTTGATTAAATGTGGAGAATTTTCAACAATTGCTTAAACGCCCTAGAGTCGGTCCATGTACCGGGTGATTCATTAAGGGTGACGAGGTACCGTATCTCAGGAATTAATAGTCGTACGAGTTTGAGAAAAAAATCCCTTAAAAGAAATCGGCCAAGAGAAATTCCTGGAAATATTTTTTAAATTTATATATCTACCGCTAGGGGGCGTAATTGCTTCGATCGTATAAAAAATGCAGTTTTCTTGAAAATTTTCCAAATAAGTTGAGAAAAAAAATACTACCACACTAATACTTCTATAATTGTCCATCTTTTTGGTTTAACACTTTTTATTGTGGAACGTAAAATAAGGGCGGGAGGGGATAGTGAACTTTTCCTGACTAAAGTGCCTATAGATTTGGTTAAACTTAACGGAATTTTGCAAACTAGGTCTCGTATAAGAAAGGAGGGTATATTGAACAAAATAAAAGACAACTACGTCATTCTGGTTCATGCCGCCCTCGCTAGGGGGCGTGTTTTACAAGGTTAACCGTTTTTTAAATTTTGCCCCGTAATCTTAAATAAAACAGTAAGATGATTATTTTATTAAATTCGAAAAGTGGATTAAATTTGCAACAAAATATCTTTAAGCCGCATGTCGATATCTTCATTCGTTTAAACGTTATCGCTTAAAGAATATTGCATTAACAAATTTATTAAAGAAACAAAATAGATAATTCATAATCGAGCATGACATGGACAAATAAAAAACAATTTAGCCGAAAATTAAATGCTTATCTTAGAAGGCCGTGAAAAGACTTGGAAGACAGTTTCCATGAAAACGGCGATTTTTAACAAATGGATAGTTTATTCTTTGACATTTAAATTTGTAAAGAGCCCAATTAAATTTTTAAAACATGCCGTATACGAACGAGGAGGCTTTTGATATGTTAGCAGTTTATGTTGAATGTTTGCAACATGACGTTACTGCCAAGAACGAATACGCATTTAGATATCCTGCACGACGTCATCATTCAAGAAATGTTTTCAAAAGATTAGCGAAACGATTGAAGGAGACCGGACATGTCCAGCCAGTCGCAGCTCCAAATAGAGTACGGAGAGCAAGAAACGAAGTTAATATAATAAATGTGTTAGCTTATATTACTGCCGACCCTCATTTAAGCATCCGAGATTTGGTAAGAGATCTAAGATTGACATATTCCTTAATTCAACGTATATTAAAAAAAACATAAATTACATACGTACCATGTAATGTTACATCAACAATTAAAGCCAGCCGATTTCGACCATCGACTGGACTTTTGTTATTGGCTATTGGGGATGGTGAACGGAAACAGAAATTTTCTATCCCAAATATTGTGAACTGACGAGGCTACTTTTCCAGTTCAGGGAAAGTTAATACTCACAACATGCACTATTGGTCAGAAACAAATCCTCACTGGTTAAGGGAAGTTCAATTTCAAAATCGATGGAGTGTAAATGTGTGGTGCGGGATTTTGGGTGGAAGAATTATTGGGCCATATTTTTTTGATCAGCATTTAAATGGCCTAAATTATCTACAATTTTTGGAAGATGAGTTACCTATACTGTTAGAAGATGTTCCTTTGGAAGACAGAGTGAACATGTGGTTCCAACAGGATGGATGCCCAGCCCATTATGCTCGAAACGTCCAAAATTTTTTAAATTTTCAGTCTAGGGATAAATGGATAGGTAGGAACAGCATTTTTCCTTGGCCAGCGAGGTCTCCCGACCTTACGGTACTGGATTTTTATTTATGGGGTAAGCTTAAAGACCTAGTTTATAAAGACCGTCCAACAACACCTCATGATATGAAAAACAGAATTCGGGAAGCCATTAGCAACATCTCCGTCGCCGAAATTGAAGTTAGCGGTGGACACTTTAAACATTTAAAACGTTAAAAAATTTTAATAGTAGAGTTTGTTTAATAATGTCAATATTGAAATTGTAATGGTTGTTTTCTTGTTTGTTATGTTATATCATTATTGTTGTGATTAAATTAAAATGAGAATGAAGTTTTAAACTTTTTTTTTTATTTGTCCATGGCATGCTCGATTATGAATTATCTATTATGTTTCTTTAATTTAAATGAAGATATCGACATGCGGCTTAAACATATTTTGTTGTAAATTTAATCTACTTTTCGTATCTAATAAAATAATCATACTGTTCCATTTAAGATTACGAAGCAAAATATAAAAAACGGGTAACCTTGTTAAACACACCCCCTAGCAAGGGCGGCAAGAACCAGAATGACGTAGTTGTCTTTTATTTTGTTCAATATACCCTCCTTTCTTAAACGAGACCTAGTTTGCAAAATTCCGTTAAGTTTAACCAAATCTATAGGCACTTTGGTCAGGAAAAGTTCACTATCCCCTCCCGCCCTTATTTGACGTTCCACAATAAAAAGTGTTAAACCAAAAAGATGGACAATTATAGAGGTATTACTGTGGTAGTATTTTTTTTCTCAACTTATTTGAAAAATTTTCAAGAACACTGCATTTTTTATACGATCGAAGCAATTACGCCCCCTAGCGGTGGATATATAAATTAAAAATTATTTCCAGCAATTTCTCTTGGCCGATTTCATTTAAGGGATTTTTTTTTAAAACTCGTACGACTATTAGTTCCTGAGATACGGTACCTCGTCACCCTTAATGAATCACCGGGTACAGTAAATGAAAAAAAAATAATTCTTAACTGTTCCGAATCTATTAAAGGTAAGAATGCCGATTCGAGTGTTGACAATGCAGTGCAATTTACGGCAAATATGTTTAACGTTGGGAAAACAGCAATATACAGTGTGTCTACTTAAGTTGGCTACATATGAGAAACTCTTTTATTAATATTTTTACGAAAAAAAGTTATTCTTCATAAAAAGTTCTGCATGGTCCAAAACCTAAAATGCAATCATCAGATATTAAATTTTTCCAAGTGTATACGAGGGGTGTAAAAAAATAGGAATTTTGCTCAAGAGTAAAGTGTCTTTTATTTTTGACGATATCGAAAACTGTAATTATGAAAAGCTGTTCGGAATGAAAAACTTTATTCTAATATTCGTTATTTGAATTTGATTGATTAAAAAATTCCATAACTTTATATTAAAACCGTTAGTTCATATCATAAACCTCATTTTTCTAACAGGTAACGTGCCATCTTCTATGAAAATATCCTCTGTCACCACAATTTATAAAAAGGGTTGTAAAACAGACATTGCTAATTATCGACCTATTAGTGTTATCACAACCTTCGCAAAAATTTTTGAAAAATGTTTAAAACATAGACTACTTAATTATTTGTCTTCTTTTAACATATTAAATAATAATCAATTTGGATTTATGAAGGGCGTAAGTACCAGTGATGCCATGTTGGAACTTATAAATAGTGTGAAGATTGGTCTCGATGGTAACGAAAGGGGTATTGCAGTTTTTTTGGATTTGGCAAAGGCTTTCGACACTGTTCCTCATGGGTTGCTCATAGATTCTCTGGAACATTATGGTGTTCGGGGAGGGGTGTTGGACGTCTTTAAAAATTACTTGGCGAACAGGAAGCAGACTGTGAAAATTAGAAATGTCCACAGCGATCCTCTGGAGGTTAAGATCGGTATACCTCAAGGGACAGTACTTGGTCCACTCCTTTTCATAATTTATATAAATTCGATGCTAAATTTGAACATAGAGGGTATTTCAATATCATACGCCGATGATACAGTGTTGTTTTTCAAGGACACTACTTGGGAAAATACAAAAAATAAAGTGATTAGGGGATTGGAAAGAGTAAAGTGCTGGCTTGACCTGAATAAATTGAGTCTTAATTATGACAAAACATTCTACATTGCATTTTCAATGAGTGATGTAAATAGGCCAAATTTCGATTGCATTACATTGCCTGGGTCTGGTCTCAATATAAGAGAAACAGACACAATGAAGTATCTTGGTATCACAATAGACAAAAATCTAAAGTGGAATCATCACATTCAAGACCTAACAAACAAAATTAGAAGCCTGATTCATAAGTTTTATTTGATACGTAGGATATTGAGTAAAAATGTACTAGTTCAAATATATAAATCATTAGTGGAGTCGCTTCTCAGATATGGCAACATAGTCTGGGGAGGGGGCTTTACGAGAATGCCTTAAAGCCACTGAATGTGGTACAGAATTTTATCCTAAAAATAATATTTTTTAGAGACAGAATGTACTCGACAAACTTACTTTACAGTAAATGTATATTAAATGTCCGTTGTCTATATTATCCCAGTAACTGTATTTTGTGTTTTAAGTCTAAAAGTAAAGTATTTATAGACCATTGCTACCAAACTAGAAGTAAAGCAAACAGAATGTTAGCTGTACCCTTCAGAAAATATGATGCCAATCAAAGGTTTGCTTCAATTTTGGCACCTAAAATTTATAATGCGCTGCCCCAAGAAATAAGAACTACAACAAGATACAAATCTTTCATCAATAAATGTAGATTTCATATATACGAAAACGAGAATTTTATTGCAGGGCAGTTGTAGGGTATTGTGTGTTTACTGTTTGGGTTTGTGTCGCTCTTGTGATATATTGAACATTGGATGTACCCCATGCAGCTCCGTCTGTGTGGCTCGAGTTATTTTTAAACCTCTTTCCCTGATTGATTAACTGAGATTTTTGTTGTAATGGTGAATGATTCTACATAGTTAAATAAATATCAAAATAATAAAAATGAACTATCATGGGCTGATTGTTGCCCATTCAATTTAATAAAATTATAATATACATATAACTACAAATCTAATAACATTGAATTACTGCATATACAGGTGTTCATCACCTAGATGCATACATTACTGTAACTCTGAAAGTATTTATAGACCTTAAGAAATCAAAATTGTAATTTTGTAAAATTTTATAAATAAATAAATAAATAAAAATAAATAAATAAAAAATAAATATGAAATTACATCTTTCTACTTTTTTATTTTTACATAATTTCTCAAATTACCGATACAGAACATTTATCTTTTTTATTTATTAAAAACATGATAACCTTTCCGTGTCGTTCAGAAAATAATAGGTAAATTCCAACAAAATAGAATTTATTTCTAAAAATTTAATTAATACACCATTAAAATAAAAATTCGTTCAAGTACAATGTAATCAGATCCATCTACCTCAACTTATTTTTTACTTTTTCCAAACTTATAATTAATTGATGACTAAGTTTACATACTACAAATTAAACATTTTTAAAAAAATTTCTGAAATTCTATCAATAATTAATAATAAACAGTAATCTCTTATTTTTTTTAACACTTGATAACTTTTCAATTACTTAATGCCTGTCTTGTAACGTTTTAGCGATGCATTTAAATGAATAATACCATAATAATTCATTTTGTTGTAATAATTTTAACGAACATTATTAACTTCCTCAATTCACAAACGCCTCAACATATCCGCCTTCTCTGTCAATACAGGTAATTGTTCTATCGCACAATTTTTTCAATACTCTTTTAACAATAGCCAGAGTAATACTCTGAACCGATCCTGCAATGACTCTTTCCAAATGGGCAACATCTGTAAATGGCCTTTGAAGATACACCTTTTGTTTTAGGTAACCCCACAAGAAAAAATCGAGTGGGGTCAAATCTGGAGACCGAGGTGGCCAAGAAATTTCCGAAAACCGATGTATAACTCTTCAATTAAAACGATTTTCAAGGTATTGCCTTACATCTAACCTACTGTGGCAAGGGGCACCATCCTGTTAGAACCATATACGTTGAAGGAGGGGAACGTTGTCAAGAAAATTGTCCAATTCATTCTCTAAAAAATGTAAATAACGGTCTGCATTCAAAGAGTCATGAAAAAAAAAAGTCCAATTATTGTATTTCCATAAATTCCACACCACACGTTTGTTTTGAATGCATACTGGTCTCGAGTTTTGATGGTAAAATTTGGATTAGTATCACTCCACCAACGGCAATTTTGGGTAGAGATTGTTCCATTTGATGTTAATGTTGCTTCATCCGAAAAAATAATATGTCTTCCCATAAATGGATTATCTTCTAACATTTCTTGGATATCAAAACAGAATTCAAAGCGTCTATCATGATCTCCTGGTCTTAACGCATAAATAAATTGGGGCTTGTATGGGTGCAACTTGTTCTTTTTTAAAATTTTTGAAACCGTATCTTTGCTTATAGAATTCGGTATCGAAGCTGCCCGTATTCGCAAGGAATTTTTAGGATGTTCAATTGCTGAGAGCATTATATCAAATTCCATGTCATCACTGGCGACCCGTTTTTGGCGTTTGTTGCTAAACTTAATTCTTACATCTTCAAAAGTCTTCAATTTGTTTAATAATCTCCTTACTGTGGTATAGTGAAGATTTTTCTCTGGGTGTCGATTATTAAAAATGTCTGCAGCTTCCCGATTTGTTTTATAATTGTCACCCACAATTAACACAATTTCAATTTTATCTTGAGTACTTAACGTTGCTAGCATTTCTACTAAATTTTATAAATACAACTGATTTTTTGAAGTTACTGTCAAAAAATTCTTGTCAGTGCATCCTAGATTAAATGTTTCATTTAATTTCAATGGTGTATTGATTAATTAATTAAATTTACTTATTACTTTCTGAACGAAACGGAAAGGTTATCATGTTTTTAATAAATAAAAAAGATAAATGTTCTGTATCGGTAATTTGAGAAATTTTGTAAGAATAAAAAAAAACCTTAAGTAGAAAGATGTAATTTCATATTAAAATATAGTTTTTCATTCCGAACAACTTTCATAATTACAGTTTTCGATATCGTCAAAAATAGAGGTACTTTACTTTTGAGCAAAATTCATAATTTTTACACCCCTCGTATACACCGGGAAAAATTTAATATCTGATAATTGCATTTTAGGTTTTGGACCATGCAGAACTTTTTTATGAAGAATAACTTTTTTTCGTAAAATAACAATAAAAAAGTTTCCCACATGTAGCCAACTTAAGTAGACACACTGTATAAACTTTTAAAAGAAGAAAAAAGTGCTGCGTCAAAACTCTAAAAACTTCTCCACGACGACCAAAATTTGAGCTGAACGACGTTTTAATGCAGAGAATAAGGCGAAAAGTTCATAGTTTTCTTTTTAAAGAAAGAAATTCCCACGCTTTACAAAACTTTGTTCTCAATACGAGAAGACCAGGACTAACCATTGATGTGTAGAAATACGCTTTGGAAATTATTTAAAAAAATGGGGTTTCGGTGGAAATAACATAATAGGCAATCAATTTTAATAGACAGAAGCGATTACTTAAGAAGCATCCGAAAAGCCAGAGAAGAAAACAAAAAAATATTTCACCGGAACAATTTTGGACCTTAGTTTATAAAGCAAACTATCATTAATTTTTCATGTAGATTCAAAGCCTTAAATATTCGAATATCATTAAATAACACTGTGTATATTCATAGATACGATATAATGAGTTTTTTATTATCCTTACCAAGACCCAACAGTGGCTTATTGGCAAATGTTAAGCCCTGTTCAAGCATAGATATTCAGGTAACCTTGACTTTTTTCCACACTTGTTGAAAATGGTCCATTTCGATAGTAGCCTCTCTGTACATAATTCCATTATGATGCAAGTTTTTAATAGCTTTAATTTATATTTTGTCAAATCCCGGCGCCTTGTTAGGTTTGTTGAAAATTGAAACGTTTTTTTACTTCATCAATGTTTATATTGTGTATATTTATTCTAAATCGGATCCTGACATTTTTTATAAACTTGGTCTGTCCTGGGTACTAATTTTAGAGTAGCGTAAGAGAATGGGAATGATCACATGACTCAGAGAAACATTCCCTTTCCCGGCAGTTCTCTTATGATTTATTTTCAATCAGCATTTGCAGTGATATGGATGGTCCCTTGTATTCAAGGATACCATTCATGCGTTGTGTGAGAACTCCGTCCATATTTCTTCTGAGAACAGTGTCTCCCGGTTTCAAGAATTAGGACCTTGGAGACCCGCGCATCTCCCTGTGGACTCGTCGTTGAGATTTCACTAGCCTAATACTGTTGTACTTAGTATCCAAATGAATGATTATATTAACCCACAGAGAGAACTACTATAATAATTCATTTATGCATAAAATATGGCTACTATATGCAAATTCGTGAGGAGTCTATTTGGACCGAGTTGGTACATATTGTTGTTTAGGGATCTGGATATAAATGACGTGACCCTCAAATTTATATCAATATTCAGTAGGACAAGTCCCGAGGGACTTGATTTCGTGCACTCCTTAACAGCCTCTGTACGGTCAGTGAGCGAATTATTTTCCTAAGGATCAAATCACTCAATTCAAATTCTAATATTTTACTCTTACGGTGGATATTCGGCAGGTATACCACAGGCTGTAGTTATTTACAAAGTATTCACCTAGGTCCTACAATTTTTCGCTTTTCCTAGTTATGCTACTTCACCTTATATAACTGGATGTTCCTTTCGTCCGCGTTGAGGATAGTCGCTCTAACGAATACAAACTTGGCCATGTTTGCTGACTATGCGAGCTCTTTCTCCGCAAATGAGGTATATGCATATTATATAAAATATCATTTCAGATCAGAGACGCTGCTTCTCTAGTATAATAGGTGGAAACTGGAAATAAATAAAGGCAAGTGTGAAGCATACACACAAGAAAATTTACTAACAACACAATTAACCTTCCCTTGAACGATGTCCCAATAAGGTCAGCTAAAATGCTAAAATGTTTGGGTATCGTTATTGATTCCCGACTTCGTATTGTACCACATATTTCCCATGTAATACAAAAAAGCTGCAAATTCTTTAGGCAATCCTCTCACTATTTTTTTTTATGATAGCACTGCAGGATTAATCCTTTATATCGCTCTGCGAGCGGCACGTGTGTACAGGAAACGATTCACGTTAATCTTAAATCTTTGGAGATTACTTGTTGGGAAACACGGCCTCAAGGAGGTCGTTTCAGAGTGATGGCGTTTTCCAGATAAATGAATTTTTAAACAGTGTCGTTTAAAGGACACTAAGTTAAACCACATACGGGTGGGTTGCAGTGGCTCGTCGTGTATTTCTACCATGCACCGTTCTGGGTGGAATCAAGCGGGTAACCTCAGTTGAGCACTTGCGATGAAAATATTCGTTACGAAACCACGGTGCGTCAAAGTTTTAGGAAAAATGGAAATTAATTAATATTTTCAAAACTGATTCAGATAATTTAGTGATATTTAGTTCAGGTTAATAAAGGTGCATATTTTTCAATATAGAAATAATTTTCAGCTCTAGCAGTGGCGTGCCTACGGGCACTCGATATAGCTGAGGAAAAAAATAATACGCCAATGGTTTTTTTCCCAAATAGAAAATACTTTTTAATTCAGCGTTCAATTTGAAATATAAGAGCCCTCGTGAGGTGTTTTCCTGCGGTGCGCCATTCTCGAGTAAAGAAACTTGCAAAATTAGTATTAATCTAATAAGAAAAATTAAACACATTACGGGTTGCCATCTGTATGTAATAAACAACTGGCAACATACAACATTAACATAACAATACAACTAGCATAAAGCGATTATAACAAAAAATGTTGAAAATGGCCCCCTTCACTTAATATGCATCCTACCGCCCTCTTTCTCATATAACTGCGCACTCGTTGAAATATCCCCGGAGTATCTCTTATTCTATCACATGGGGTGCAACTATTATTTTTATTAATTATTTTACAGAGTTAAAAAGACTTGTATACACTACCATCGTACCCCACAAAACGAAGTCTAATCTGTTGAGGTCGGGGGATCTTGGTGGCCATTCTTGAGGCCCACCGCGGATAATCTAACGATTCGGATAAACAGCTTGTAACGGACCACTACACTAAAATGTACTGGTGCACCATCGTGCATGTAAAACATATGGTTTCTTATTGGTATCGGAACATTCTCAAGCAGCAAAGGCAGTTGTTCTTGAAATTAATTGGAGATTGTCCGTCAAGTCGTCTCGGCAAAATGAATGGGACAATAAAGTGGTATTCCTGCCCACACGTTAACTGAAAATTGATGTTGGAAATGGGTTTCGGTTACGGCATAGAGATTTTCTTCCGGCCACAAATGATTGTTGTGGAAATTCTGAACGGAATTTCTTGAAAAATTAGCTTCGTCCGTGAACAGAGTGTGTGTTTGAAATTGCGGATATTGTGCAATATTTGAAGATTCCACTGCCAGAAGGTCACACGCCTTGAAAAATCTTTAAGGAGTAATGCCTGTACAGGGTGTTCAGTTTTCGATGGTTTTGCAGGCTCTCCGTTATTAGTAAAGATAGAAAGATACAGTCTTCACAGCACTGTGCTACTTTTTTTGTGAAAAAAAAGATGCCGCAATCAAAGATTTTCTAGTCTTTCTTGTTTTTGATATATGGCATGTTTTTGAAAATTTTACATTTTGGGACACCCCATATTGAGGTTACCCTGTAGCTCATCAGAGAGAAAACAAATGTTCTCCTTATAGTCTTTTATGTAGAATTCAGCGACGTACCAAATTTTTTCGTCGCTCAATAATTTCCGAGAAAAAAGAACTTGCGTTTCTTTTAAATGGGCCACCCTATATATTCTTTAATAATATAAATCAGTGTATAACAAGCTTCTCAGAAATATATAATACCTTATTTTTTTATTTTTAATATTAAGCACGAAATTTACGTTTTATTAAAACATATACATTTTTTGATAGTGGGCCATGACGGGTATTTAAAAAAACTATAACTGGTATAATCATTACTGCAGAAGAAATATATTTTGAACTCTTTAATCTAATTAACAGTTATATTTCAGTAAACATAATAACAATGCATAAATCAAGTTGTGGTTTACTACGTGAAACATTAGGAACAAAAGCTGAGAATTGATTACACTTTCTCATAAATATTGCTCAAACTGTTCTCCATTATGCCTTAGACCATAGTCCCCTACATTTTTAAGCCGTGAAGTAAGAAAGGCAACGTCGCAAATCCTGTCAGAGGTAGACCGATTTTTAATAAGTAACTAACGCAACTTCCGTGCAGATTCGCCCGTTTAGGCGATAAAAATTACGGTTTATTTCAAATTATTTATTGAACTTTTTGCATTTTACTTCAGTATAGATATGTCTAATAAGTAACAAGAATATAATAATATAATATATTATATATAATATAATAATAGGAAATTTAAATTAACTTAAAAAAATTAGTGATTTTATAACCTATTTTAAAGTGGAAAGAGCTTTCTTTTTTTTGATGATGTATTTTGGTGTTGAAGGTCATTTCTGTTTTTTGTGTAATTGTTTAGTAATATATTGCTAAGAGTAAGTGCTACTTTATAAAACATTTTTCGATAGCTTTCTTCACAGGGACATGTCTCATTAAATCAAATCAAATCAAATCAAATCAAAATATGCTTTATTGTCATAAAAAATTATTTTTATCGACAAAGCCTTTTTTTAAAATTAAATTAACAATAAAATATAATAATATAATAAAACTTAAAATATCGGAATAAACAAAAAAATGCAAATAATTATGACAGAGTATCACTAAAATATTCATCTAGAGTCTAGAGTATAATAAGCTTTTTCCAATAATACATTTTTAACATTTTTTTTAAACATTTTAAAATTTGACATTTTCTTAATAAAAACTGGAAGAAAATTAAAAATTTTTTTAGAATCATAAATTATGGATTTTTTTACAAGACTTGAAGAAGGAATAGGTAAACATATATTAAAGGTTTCTCTTGTATTATAAGTATGTGAATTAATACTATTTCTATGCTTTTTATGAATTAAACAAACTGTTTCCAATATAAAAATTGAAGTTAGTGTTAAAATTTTTTGTGAGATAAATAGAGTTTTACAAGAATCTTTAGATCTAGCTTTGCACAAATATCTGATAGCTCTTTTTTGTAAAATAAAAATTGGATTTAGAAGATACTGGCTTGAATTTCCCCAGAAACAAATTCCATATCTCAAAAGAGATTCTATTAAAGCAAAATAAACATTTCGAAGAACCGTCATATTCATTTCATGAGAAAGTACTCTCAGGGCATAACATCCTGAAGCTAATTTTCTACATAATTTTTGATATGTTCATTAAAAGAAAGATTTTGAGTAATATAGATTCCTAAAAACTTTATACATTTTGGGTTATTAATTATTAGATTGTCAAAAATTATATTATTAAGTGTACACTTAAAAGTTAATATATTTGTTTTAGTAATATTAAATGAGAGTAGATTAGAGTCACACCACTTTTTAACATTTATTAAATCTTCATTAATTATTTTAATTAATTCATTAGAATATTTACTATGCCAAAGTATTGTTGTATCGTCAGCAAATATTGTAAATTTACCATTTATAAAAATTGACGCAAGGTCATTTATATATATTAAAAATAGTAATGGACCAAGAACTGAACCTTGAGGTACTCCACAATCAATTTTATTACTTTTTGATTTCTTACCATTTAACAATACTACTTGAGATCTTTCAGATAAATATGATTTAAACCATTTAAACGATATACCTCTAAAGCCATAAAGCTCAAGCTTATTTAATAATATATTATGGTTAACACAATCAAAAGCTTTAGAAATATCACAAAATATTGCTGCAGCAAAATTTCCTTCATTTAATTTAAAATAAAGATGTTCAAGAAATGAAAAAATAGCATCACTAGTATTTTTATTTTTTTGAAATGCAAATTGGTTTGTATTTAAAATATTGTTTTTATTTAAAAAAGAAATCATTCTATTTTTAACAAGTTTTTCAATAATTTTAGAAAGTGTTGGAAGTAAAGAAATTGGTCGAAAATTAGAAGCAGATTCACAATCACCTCCTTTATGAATTGGAATAACAATAGCTGATTTAAGGCATTGTGGAAATATTCCATTATCAAAAGAAACATTTATTGCTTTCGCTAAAGCTTCTAAAGCAGGAATAGACAATTGTGAAAAAATCTTTGTTGATAAATTATCCCATCCAGCAGAATTTTTATTTTTTATTTCCAAAATGATTAATTTTATTTCTTGAACATCGGTTGGACTAAAGAAAAATGTGTCATTAATTTTAAAATTCTTCATGTACGAAAGTGGATCAATGCATGGATCAATATTTTTAGAAAGATCTAAAGCAATCGAACAGTAAAAATCGTTCAGCTCGTCAGAAGATAATGAGGTATTTATAGGTATTATGTTGTTTTTCCCTCTCAAATCATTAATAATTTTCCAACATTCTTTTCGTGGATTTAATGATTTACTAATACGATTTTCAAAATAATTTTCCTTGGCTTTTTTAATTAGTTTTCTATAAATGTTTTTATATATATTAAAATATGAAATGAATGAATTGTTTGATGGGAAAATTTTTTTAATATAATGAAGTGAACGTAAATTCTTAGAACTTATTTTTATACCCTTTGAAATCCAACATTTTCTATTATTTTTTTTAATAATTGTAATTGGAAAAGCTTTAGTAAATGTGTCTAAAATTGTGGCATGAAAATTACTTAAAGGCTCTTTATTAAGAAAAATACTATCCCATGAATAATTTTTTACAGCATTATTAAATTTGTTAAAATTGTTTTTACTGTAAATGCGTCCCTTATGTTTATTTTTCTCTATTTTCTCTATCTCACCGTTAAATTCACATAATATGGCTTCATGGTCCGATAAAAAATTATTTATTACTTCACATTTAACATTATTTTTATTAGAACAAACATAGTCAATTATAGAAGATGAATATTGAGAAAATCTTGTTGGTGAATTGACATGCATTTTAAGATTAAATAATTGTAGTAAATTTTTCAAATTTATAGTGTAACAGTTATTTAAATCTTCAAAATTAATATTAAAATCTCCACACACAATACAATATGATAAGGGGGGAAGTTGTGATAAAAGATTTTCAAGTCTTATAAGAAAAATGTTAGTATTAGATAATGGTGACCGGTATAAACAAATTATATATAAATTGCTTTTTTTGGAGAATATTATAGAAAATTCAAAATCTATTTCAACCAGGAAACAATCAAATTTAGTCACATTAGAAAATTCCATATATTTAATAGATTCTCTTTTAATAAAAATCATTGTGCCGCCATGTAAAGAACTAGCTCTACAAAATTTAGAAACAACAATATAATAACCACTTTCTAAACTAGCCAAACCTAGTTTAGCTAAAAGAACTTGGTGATTTTGCCGATTCAAAAATTTAATCTTAAGTTCTTTAGAAGCTATAATAAACCGAAAAGCTGCAAATATATAAAAGTACATACTATTTACTTCATTGGTAGCAAGACATAAATCCCCCCTTTGCAAAGAATCAAAATATTCATCCCCCACATTTAAACCTATGACTCGAACAATAAGGTTTTCAAAGTTGAAAAAATAGTCCATACTTTCAGTGGAGTCAATGTAATATAAATAAAACAATGCAATCTTCTTCCACAGTTTAATTATTAAACTGTGGAGGAAGACTGCGTTGTTTTATTTATAATAAGGTTTTTGCAATCCATGCATTTTAATTTCCTATTTTGGTAGATAGAATGGGCTATATAATACATATACCTATACATTTAAACACTCATCCAACTGGTAATCCTTAAGATATGTAATCCGATTGAAATATGTAAGGAAACTCTAATATTTCTGTACTTTCAATATCATGCTTAACAGAGTATTTGATTTTAACACTGTAAAATTTTTTAACCCTGACTTTACAATACTTTGAAGTCTAATTTTGTTTTCTGATTCGAGAATCTGTTTAAATGATACATGACAGTTACAACCAGAAAGGTTCCTATATCGGCCAAATCTTTTTTCAAGGGTATCTGTTTGAAATTTACCAGCTAAAATGTATTTTATTTCAAAATGGATAAATGAGTATTCTATAATTTCTATTAGAACTGTGGTACATTGGTACCTACTACGTTTAATAGCATCATAAGTGTCCTTAGTTAAACTCACCCCCTCTGGATCGTTGTGCCATATATCAAGCCAAGTCACAAATTTCTTTAGCTAGTTTACCTTCAAATCATTTTTTAAATATATTGGGGTAGTTCAATCGTCCCTTTTTTAAACCTTGCCGTACGCAAATAAAAACATTTTGCCAGTTAAACAAACATTGGAACTAACCTTAAGATTTTCCTATAATAATAACATTGATAACTAAAACTCGGGAAAATAACAAACAACGTATGCGTCAAGACTTGTCGATGCACTTCACAATCACAAGCACAAGAGCACAAAATTGTAAAATAGTTTACAACTTTGTGACAAGACCACAAACAAAAATAGCGACTCATCGGTCTACCTGCAACGTTGCCAGACTTTGTCCTTCATAGCTTGGAAGTAAAGGAGTGCTTGGACATATTTCACCCATAGCTCTTATTCGTTTGGTATTAAATAGAACAACGCAAGACGAAATCCAAAACTGACAAGTCGGGTGACCTTGGTGACCACCTTACAGGTTCATTAGTTCCAATTCAGTAGCCTGGGAAATTATTGTTTAAGTAGGACCTAATAATTAGGGCATTGTGAGCGGGTGCTCCATTTTGTTGCAGATGCAAGTTATTGAGATCCGCTAAGGGCACGACGTCTATTATTTCCGGCACAACGTTTTCCAGAATTTCCAAATATTTATTTGCATTAAGGCTGCCTTCAAATATATTATAAATTATTTTGCTTCTTAGTAGAAAACATAGAACGTTAAAGACAAACATGCCTTGTCCTTCGAATGGAAATATTACATGCTGATTTTCCTGAGACCAAAACCTCCTATTGTGCGTATTCAATATACCAGTACTGGTAAAATGAGCCTTATCGGACCATGAAACGATCCTTTCAAAACTATTTTCCCTGTTGTTATTTTGTAAATACCAATTACAGAACTCTATAGGGCGCTGTGCATCACCAGGATGTAAGTTTTGTACTGCGTGGAATTTATATTGCTTAAAATTGTCTTTTTTTAGGATTGTTTAAACTCTTGATTTAACTACTCCGACTGAACCTTCAACCGTTCTGCAAGAACTAGTTGGATTTGTTTCAATTGAAGCTAACACATTTATTTCATTAGTCTTGCGGTTTTCTTTGTTGTAGATATTAGGCCGAGGTTTAGAAAATAAACCGTGTTCAAATAAATTTGATTTCATCCTTAAAAAAATTCTTTTATCCGGCTGTCATCTTTAGCGATATCTACAAGTAATTTAACAAATTTAATAAATCTTTATAGAGATACTACAAAAAGGCAAATATTTACCTATTGAAATACAGTTCTAATGCTTCATCTTTATTTTCATTAAAAGAAACATAACAAACCAGCATGTTGTATTTTTCATCATTTTCAAATTTTACATTTTCTGCCTTAATTAGAACAAACTGATTTTCTACTATTAATTAGATATTTTAAAACAACTTAGAGATCTTGAATACTCTGACAGAAACTAAAGACGCTTTTAATATGGCATAAATGACTGTGTCCTTTGCTTTTTTTAAATACCCGCCATGGCCTATTAACAAAAAATATATATTTTTTAATGAAACGTAAATTTTGTGTTTAATATTAAAAATAAATATAAGTTACTATATATTTCTGAGAACCTTGTTGTTAACTAAGTTACATTATTAAAAAATATATAGGGTGACCCATTTACAAAAAGCAAGTTTGTTTCCTTCTCTATGTCTCTCGGAAATTATTAAACGTAAAAAAAATCTGAGTACGTCAATAGATTCTACGTTGAAAACTATAAAAAGAACATTTGTTTTCTCTTTGATAAGCTACAGGGTAACCTAAATATGGAGGGTAGTATTCCAAAATGTAGAATTTTTAAAAACATCCCGCATATCAAAAACAAGGAGGACTAGGAAGATTCTGATTAATGCATCTTTTGTTTCACAAAAAAGTAGCACAGTACTGCAAAAACCGTATCTTTCTATCTTTACTAATAACGAAGATACCCCGTAAAACCATCGATAACTGGACACCCTGTACTCCTAAAATATGGTACGGGTATAATAAAAAAAATACACTAAAATATTCCGAGCAATTTGATGGCAAATTTTGAAGGTTCCAGCAATCTTCATAGGGATCATTTTTAGGCTGTCCTTGGATTTCTTGCAGCACCGCTTCCTCAATTTGAGGTGTTCCCACACTTAGAGGTCTACCCTTTTAGCCCATGCAAGTCTAGTATTGAAATATGATATGATAATAGGGTAGGTATACATTGCTATTATAAAAATCGCAGAACGCAAACTGGATGATTTCAGGTAAGAGCACAAAACGGTCGAGCTCAAACCGGACGACACCATTTCCATAACAATAAATTGAGACTCATCAAGTTAATTTTATTTAAAGATTTTTAAATACCTACTTAATATAAATGAATACCTACGTCTATATTCGAATAATAATTATGTGCGTAAATCTGTGTAAGAAAGTATTGTTCTCTAACCACACGATAACACATATTCAATCAAATGTTCGCATTAAATACGTGGCAATACGTCATCCAGACGACAGATTTAAAAACTTGCTTATTAAAGAGTGTAAGCCAGGTAGTTTTTATAATTAATTAAAGAGTTTTTTTTTTAAATACAATTTTTTAGACAAATTTTAAGTGATTTTAGCCCTTAGCAAACAAACATTTGATACATATTTTTATGTTTTCATACTATATATTATGGCTTAGGCGGTAGAACATGCCCTTGTTAAAACTGAAACTAGCCCTTTAAATTACAGTCTTATTTTGTTAATTCATATATACTATTATTATTATTATTACAATACATTTTTTTGTTTGATTTTCTTATGTTGATGATAAATGTTATGATTATTATGTAGATATGTTAATATTTATGGAAAATCCTTAAATAAAGACCTTTAATATTATTCCTAAGGTCTAGACCCAGAATTACTAATATATAAATGCTAAAACCATTTAAAAATTTGACATGAGTAAAAAAATTATATTTAAAAAAAAACTTGTTTTATTTATTAGGTAGGTATATACCTATTAAATAAATGGGAAATATGGAAATTGGTGACAAATAAAACTACGCCTTATCGATTAAGTGTTTTATTTATTTTTATTTATTTCATTTCAACGTATTCACATTTACAAATATAATACCTTATTTTAATACAATTCCCTTAGCACTATTTTTAAACTTCTCCTGTGATATTCCAAAAAAAGCCCAGTTGGTCACAATATTTATTTACAGCATTACACATTCTGTTTATTGGGTTATACATATAATACAAAGTTCTGCATTGAGGTACATGTAGTAAGGGAGTATTATGCGTTTGATAAGGGGGTACATGTAGATTCAAATAAGAAACACATTATTCACTACAGATTACATATTTAGGACTTCATAAATGAAACAAACGTCATAATATTCTCTTCTCACTTTACTCCTGAAGTAGCATCAACTTCCCTCGACACATAAACACAAAGTTCGATTAACAAGATAAGCTTTTAGTCATGCCAGTAAATTTTTACAATTTACAATTTACAATTTTAGAGCAGTTGGTAGTATTTGAAAATAATTGTGCAGCCAGCTTAACATTTTGTCTTTGTGTCTTTTCAACATTAATATGTAATGGTGATAATTTAAAACATTAATTTATTTCTGATCTAGTTTTTTCAATCAAATCTTTTATACAATCTTTAGAAACTTTGGTGCCATTAGATAATAAAAATCCATTATCTAAAAACCAATTTCTTAACAATTTTAATAAGTGGGGGGATCAGCAAAAAAGTAAACGGGTTTTTTGGTAATGGGATGGTCTGAAAAAGTGTTATTCATGGTTATACCCATTTCTTTCCATAGCCCTTGATTGCCTCCACCGCAGTCAGAATTGCAAGCAACGACATTGTATTTAATTTTGTGTAAACAAGTAATTACATTTTCGAGTAATTCTTTGCTCATTTTCTTATCAAAGCCTATATAGACAGGTTGTTTCCAATTGTTAAACAATCCACGTACCATAATGACTTGCATATATTGATGTGGTCCTAAAATTTCATCTTCTTTTTGATTGTATTCATACAAAGAAGACACCTTTACTTCATCGTAACATAATATTGTAGTTCTAAAAAGATTATTTTTTGTTTGACCAGCTATGCCCATAATGCGCAAAACATCATCTAAAATTCCATTTCTTAAATTGATATTTGCGGCCCACTGCTGTAATGTGGATATTCCAGGCAGTGGATGATGTAAAGTTTGCTTACATATTATGACCGTTTACTAAAGTATCTTAAAGTAAACGCTTTAGAGAGTTCATCCTGTGTCCAGCGAGCTTTAGATTTCTTTCGCAAGGCAATGTCCACTTGATTTGAAGACAAAACAGGTTGCAAAGCTATTTTTATTTTTTCTTCAAGATTGCTGTTTCTATCATATTTATATTTTTTTATTTCCTCTTCCAAACTGGAAACACTTTGTTTTAAAAGTGTTTCGTTATTTTCATAGTCTACAATTTTTTTTTTAGCTGTTCATTTTCTTGTCTCAAAATTGCAAATTTTCTTTCCAAAATATCATAATCTGTTTCCTTGCTTGTTGCGGCAACCTCAGAAATATCCATGGGAATGTTATCAATAGCTTCGACCTCTTCGGCTTGTAACTGTAATAAACCATCCACAAGTTCTTTATTTTCTTTTCGAACAAATCGAGAAGCTCTCTTAGAGACTACAGTTTCTATGTTTTCAATCCGAGGTAAAAATAGTGTTGGGATAGCTACAAAAAAAAACGTAAGGTCAGACAAGCTAGAAGTTTCTGTCTTAATAATACTTATTAATACCAAAATTATATTTATATTATGCTCCAGACTCTTTCGGCCCTTTCTAAAATAAGTTTATTTACTTTGGATTAAAAGCTAAACAAAGTTTAAAAGAGGTTCACCACACTGAATATAAAACATTCCTATGTCACTAGTTTTAACTTACCATTTTTTTTTAATTTTATTGGTTGGAAATTCATTAGGCGAGCTTGCAGTTCGTCTTCTTAATCGGTTAAAAGAAAATGCTTACTGCACATTCTTTTGTTTTTAGGGGCCCAATTGTCTTTTCGGCAACATCTTCGTGCGCATTCTTTTGAAATATAGACATTGTTTGGGAATGTAAAAAACAATATCTTTTTCCCATCGGCATTTGGCTTCTTTGAATTACTGTTACATGTAGCTACGCTACAAATGTTGCCACCACTCATATCTAAATAAATAATCAAACAATTGCTTTTAAAATTACTTCTTATAACAACTTTAGTAAACTAACCTTTAATTTCACACAATAAAAACTTTGACGAAAATTCACTTTTTAATAGTTTTTAAAATGTTTTCAGTTTATAAAAAATATATCTACACTTAAAATAGTTCAAAACTTGTCTACCTAAACCACGACAACTTAATAACACCGCAAAAACAACTATAAAAGCACTAAAACCACTGTAATCCAATGTAAACAAATCAAGCTCGCCGGATTCTGTCGTCTGGATGACGTAGTCACCCCGCTCACCGTCGCTTCCTTCATAGAGTTACCAGGCAACCTAACCTTCTCTAAAGACCTTGGCAACATCCTACCTTTGGAGAATATACTCCTTCTTTTCTGATATACTATTTCTCAGCTAAGAAAATAGTTAGCTGAGGTTGCACTTTTATGGCATGTGTCACTTTCTAGTTACTAAAGAAGTCAACCCAGAAATCAAAAAAATCTCTTGTTAAAAACATCCGAGTTGTAAAAATCCACAGAAATCGACATGAATCCCTTTATGCCTTTCTTTCTCTATGGCATTAACCGTGCCATATTTCGATCTTTATTCGCATGTCGATACGTTAAATCCTACTTCACCGGTAATACAATCGATACATTATTCGAGCATAATATTTTATTTGCTCCATTTGTTCTTGTTGATTGTTTCCATGTCTTAGCAGTCAAAGATTTTCGAGACTTTTTGTATTATTTTTGGTGGTCTTTTAACAATTTTACGATATAGTTGGTGTCGAAATTCTGTTGTGGATCTAGCCACGAGCGTTGTGACTAAATTCACAAGAACCTTAAGTTTTAAACTAAGAAATAAAACTAACTCTTTTATACGAAGAAAAAGAAAACACTTTCGTTTATTTGTAAGAAATACGATTTTAAAATATTTTGGGAGCACAAGTTGTTCTTACAAATGTTCAGAAGTAACCTCTCTTCTCAAATTTCTAAGAGCTAACCTAAGGACTAATTTGGGCGTGCCTTTGAAAATGGGCGGTCTTAAATCAACTCAAAGCAAATCAAATAAAGCTTTCTTGTTATTTAACAAGAATATGTTTTTAACAAAGAGTGATAAAGCCCATTTGCAAAGTTTACAATGTGATACAATAAACTAATTTAATGAAATGAGTAATTTCTCTAAAATGGAAAGTTTTGTTATGGTTAAATATTTCGATACCTGGCGTCTATCATAGAAATTAGTCTGTTCTGTTTGAAAAGGTTTTTAAATAAACAGTAATTAAAATTTAGAAGAAATAATAATAAACTTACAATAGAAGGGTCTGTCGCCGTTTTACTATCGTCTGGTATAATATCTAAGATAATTAGGTATCTATAAAAATAAGGTTGAATGACGTATTCTTACTAAAAATAAAGTATTGTACCTATACATATAAACTTATATACACATGTGGAAACATAGGGTTACAACACCTCCCACCTTAATGAGAGATTTTATGTAATCTAAATGGAGTAAAATCTCAAAACTTGACTTAAATACAATAATGAAATTTAAACTAAATTATTTCGTTAATAACCCTAATAATATGGTTCTTGACTAAGCTACATGTTGATAAGATCAATAAAGCTATTTAAATTAATATACCTAGTTACTCGTTACTAATTTAATGCACTTAAAAATAAATGGCGATATATAAAATCAGTATTTTTATCCTATATAGATATTATACATTTTAAATTTGTTTGGTTGGTCGCCTCGTGGGTGTATAACCAATGCTTTTACGTGGATGAACTTGTAAAGCAATACTTTCTTCCTCTGAATCGTCAGCATTGTTTATATTCTCCGAGGTTCTATTTCTATGAACATAACGTGTTACATATCTATCGTCGGCGAAAGATGGTTCTACATTTTGATTGACTCTAATGCAAAAATTTGGTATTATGCCACAACATGAATTTTTATTTTTTGGACAGCAACATTTTTTATATATCTTATAAACTATAAACAAAACAGTAATTATTGCTAAAATATATGCTAGAGTTGAAGTAAAAGTTGTGTAATGAGAAATTTCTTTCTTTTTTTTGAATGTTATCTGCCAGCCTTTCTATGTCGTCCAGCTTATGACTAGCAATATTTAATTCTGGTATGTGTTTACTTAAGATTTTATAGTTTTCACTTAACAAAATTTCAGAAAAATTCATTTGGTTTGTTTTACCTTTTTCACAACACTCATCACTTATATCAACTGATGGAACAATTTCACTATACATCTCGGACTGATATGTGTTGTCGTGGGGCACCAACATTGCCGATGGACTGTAGGCCTTACATTGTTTCGCTAGTGTGACGCTACCACAATTTTTTAACATTAAATTTATCGGTTTATTTTTATTTACACAAGAAATAGTTAAAGTTTCTGTTTGAGGTACTGCAAATAACCAAGTGTTGCTTGTTAATAATTGAATAAAAATTCCTCTATCTGACATAACAATGCGTTTATCGCAATTTTCTGGTATTTTACTTGTACCTTGTAACAATTTTATCTCACAATTGTCTACGAGATGGGCAAGAGATACAGGTTTTTGTTGCTTACAAATAATTTTATTTTCTAGTAATTTAAGACAAGAAGTGTATTCGATATCTGAAATTTGTATAAACTGTTGTTTGCTTTCGTCAATTGCTATAAATTTAGATGAAGGGTGGATCAAAATAAATTCGTTTAATGCTATTAGTTTGGGAAATGGTGTTATTTTATATAAGTAAAATAATTGTGTTTCTACTAGTGGTATATTTATAATATATACTAAACGTTTATTTTCAAAGAAAACTTGTAACTCAACTATATTTAGGAACATATTTGCATTTGCTAAATCTAAAGGTGCGGGGAATTCCAGCCCATGAGGTAGAGATTCAGTTTTTAGTCATAAAAGTGCTTTAATCTGTTTGCATGAATTGTTTGTTTATTTTTTCCTTTTTGGATAACATAATTTAGGTCAGAAATTTTATCTGAAATTATATATGGTCCTATCCATAATGAGGAAAGTTTTTTACTTCTGCCTCTACGGACAGACTCATCATATAGTAGTACCTTATCTCCTATTGTGAAATTTCTGGGAAAACTATGTTTGTCGTAATTATTTTTTGAAATATGTTTACTGTGAAGTAAATTTTCTCTGGCAATTTGCCTGGAATACTGCATTTTTTGTTTTAGATTTTCTATAAAGTCATCATATGTATAAGACATTTTTAAAGGTTGATTAATTGACGTTGGTAAAGTAGGACTAAAACCGAATAAAAGTTCAAAAGGTGAAAATTTTGTGGCTGTGTGTGTAGTTGTATTATAGGTAAATGTAGCAAATGGAATCCAGTTATCCCAATCTTGTTGCGTATCTGATATGAAATGTCGCAAATATTCCTCCAAAACCCTATGAGACCTCTCTAATGCCCCATTTGATTCTGGATGATAACTAGTTGTTTGAATTTTTTTTATTTTTAGCATTTTACACATATTTTTAAAAAGTTCACTTAAAAAATTTGTTCCTTGATCGGTAATTAATATTTCCGGTATTCCATAGAGACAAATTATATTTTTTACAAAATGATCTGCTACAGTAAGTGATTCTTGATTTATCATTGGAATGTTAATGTTATATTTTGTTAAGTCATCCTGGAAGGTAAGTATGTATTTATTGCCCGATTCCGTTTCAGGTAAAGGACCGACTACGTCAAGAAAACACCTTTCAAAAGGTTTAGATGCGGTAGTAGTTATTACCATTGGCATTTTAGTTTTTCGCGATAATTTATTTTTTTGACAAAATTTGCATTTTTTTATAAACCTTTTTACGTCTTTTTTCATACCTCTCCAGTTGTATAATTGTGCGAGTTTTTTATATGTACGAGATACTCCTTGGTGACCTGCTAACGGAGAATTATGGTATTCTTCTAGAATAGTGGTTTTATTTGACTCGGTAGGGTTTATTAAATTATTATTGTATATTGTTATTTCGACATCTATATTTGCGAAAAGGTATCTAAGCATTGGGTAGATTATTTCCCATTTGATTAACGGATTATAGTGGTGTTTAATTATTGAAAGTTTAGTTTTAGTGTTACTTACAATATTTCTGAGGTCAATTAAGCAGGACCAGATGTTTTCATAATTAGCGTCACTAAAAGTATTTTCATTATCGATTAGCAAAAACATATTGAGTTCCTGATAATGGAGAGCAGACGGGATATTAAGTTCGGTATTTTTATTAAAGCATTCAAAAAAAATTTTTACTTGTTGGTTATTTTCTAAGACTTTAAATTTTTCTTTGTCAAAATTTTTGGGTAAAAATAATACTATTGGGTCTGTTTCATTGGTTTGAAAATATGTCGTATTTTTTTCTTTTATTTTAGAGTTTAAAACAATATGATTTTTAAGATAACTTTGAAATTCGGTATAATCCGTAATTAGGTTTCTGTTAACAATATTAATTGTTCTACTTAATGCGTCGGCGTTTGTATTTTTCTTTCCGGCCTTATAAATTACTTCATAGTTATATTCTTCTAATTTTAATCTAAAACGTGTAAGTCGCGAGCCTGGGTCTTTTATGTTAAAAACATAAAGTAACGGTTTGTGATCTGTGACTATTTTAAATTTAGTGCCGAATACATATGGCCGAAAATGCTTTACTGCCCAGACTATTGCTGCTAACTCCTTTTCAGTGGTCGAGTAATTTTGTTCAGCCGCATTTAATGTTCTACTGGCGAATGCTATTGGTCGATCACTGTTAATTTTACCCTGGGACAAAATGGCGCCTATTGCATAATTACTAGCGTCTGTAGTAATTATGAATTCTTTAGAAAAATCGGGGTATTGAAGTACAGGTGGCGAGATTATACTTTGTTTGAGTGTTTGAAATGAAATACTGCATTCGTTATCCCATATAAATTTTTCATCTTTTTTAAATAGTTTGGTAAGAGGTTTAGCGATTTTTGCGAAATCTTGAATAAATTTCCTATAGTAGCCAACTAAACCTAAAAATGATTTTATATCTTTTGAATTTTTGGGTTGAGGAAATTTTGAGACGCATTCTACTTTTGCAGGATCGGGTTTAATGCCGTCCTCTGTGATAATATGTCCTAAATATAAACATTCTTTACGTAAAAATGAGCATTTTGATGGTTGAATTTTTAAGTTATGTTGCCTAAATCTTTGAAATATTTCGGTTAATCTCTGGTTATGTTCTGTTAAATTATTGGCATAAATTACTACATCGTCTAAATAAATGAAACATTTTAAACCATTAAGACCGCTTAAAACCGCATTCATTAATCGTTGAAAGGTTGCAGGAGCCCCCTTTAATCCGAATGGCATTCGATTGTATACGTAATGTCCGGTTGAAGTGCTAAATGCAGTTTTTAATTTATCTTTTTCATCCATTGGTACTTGGTGAAAACCATTAGCCAAGTCTAGGGTAGTAAAATAATTAGCTTTTCCGAGTTGATCAAGAATATCTGTAATGTTAGGGAGGGGAAACGCATCTGTACCTATCGTAATATCGTTAATTTTTCTGAAATCTACACATACGCGATATTTTGGTTCGCCCGACGGATCGGTTTTTTTAGGTACAACTAATAGAGGACTATTCCATGGGCTACAAGAAGGTGAAATTATATCATCTTTTAACATTTGATCGGTCTGATTTTTTATTACTTCGCGATGTTTAAATGGTAATCTATAAGGTCTAATGTTAATTGGTCCTTTGGCGGAATCTGTTTGTATATTGTGTTTAACTGTGTTTGTGTGAGAGAGTTTATCACCTTCTAAATAAAAAATGTCGCTAAACTGACTACAAGTTTCCAATAATGAGGTAGTTTCTTCAGTATTTAAGCCTTCAAGATTAATAGCGTTTCTTAATTTATTTAAACGTTCGATATGATTAATATTATTTGTTTCGATAACATTATAATCATTAGAAATAAATGGTTCAATATTAACTCTTGGCATTGCTATTGTTAAAGTTTCGTCCGAAATATTTAGAATACTGACAAAACATTTATGGTTTTTCACTTTTGTTAAAGTAGACCCTAAATAAAGTTTATCAGAAATTTGTTTTAATTCTACTATTCCCTCAGTATTTGAAATATTTGCTAATGCAGGAATTATTGTTTCGCATCGCGCAGGAATAAAAATTTTACACGGTTCGGATGGTAAAATTTTAAAATAATTACCATTAAAGAACAACGTTTCTTTTTCATAATCGATTTTGGCTCTATATTTTTGCAAAAAGTCACGCCCTAAAAGACCGTCGTTTTTGATTGGTAAATTATCCGAAACAATGTGAAATGAATGTGTTACGGTTTTATTGTTTTCTAATTTGATTAAAATACAACAGGTACCTAAGGTGTAAATTGGTTGTTCGCTAATACCTTTTAATTCTACGATTATTTCTTTATTTATAATGGAGTGGTCCTTTAATTTACCTGCTTTTAAAAGAGAGACATCGGCACCCGTATCTAATAAAAGTTGCACTGTAGAATTATTTGTATCAGAAGTATTTATTTCAATTATATCTAGTTGTTTATGGTTTTCGGAAAGTAAAATTGTTTTGCACGAAATATTTGATTTTATGTTATTATTCAAAATATTTTTATTAGGCGTATCTGGAGAATAAAATGTATTATTATTATTTTTTGAACAGCTATTATAAGAAACCATTGTCGGCTGTTCGCGGCTATGGTTTACAATTCGTTTCCCGAACAATTTTCGCGAGGCGCGCTAGTTAGTGTGGTAGAATTGACGGGATTGTTTTGGGTTGACATTTGTGCTTGAACAGTTTGTACTTGTGGAATAAAAGATTCACTAGAATTTTGTTGATTGGGGTGATATTGATGTGAATGATTTTGTTCGTTAAAAGTTCTTTGTTGCATGGGGTATTTTTGATAATTGGCGTTCTCAAAAGAAAAATTTTGTTGATTAGAAAATCGATGCCTGTGGTCATTATGATTATTAGAACTACGATTATTATAATTTTGTTGATTATTATAATTGCGAGGATAATTGCTATTATTATTTGGAATTGAACGACTCATATTATTATTTGGCGTATAAGAATTATTTTCCCTAAAATAATCACGGCGGTTGTTATGTATTCCAGAATTACTAAATTTTCTTTGTTGTGAATAGAAATTTTGATGATTATTATTTGAATTAAAATTACTATTATTTTGATTATTTTCGAAGCGGTAAAGTTGTCTACACTGTGATGTAAAATGATTATTTTTGTGACAAAACATACACGAGCTTTGACTTTGGGGGGTCATAACATTTTGATTTCTACTTGGGCGATTTTGTGTGACATTAATATTTCTAAAATTTTGACTAGTTTTATATTTATCATTTTGCTCAAGTTCGAGTTCTATTGCCACTGAGATTGCCCTATCTAAATCGACGGTGTTTTCTGCTATTATTCGCATCTGCACTTTTTCGTCATGTAAACCCTTTCTAAAATTGCTTACTAACACAGACTGTAAACTATTTATAAGCACTTTAGCTTCATTTAAGTTATGATTTAAATTACAAGTTTCTTTGTACTTATTAAAAAGAGCTTGAATACGCTCTCCGTATTCTTTTATACTTTCCCTATAGTTTTGTTTAATGTTCATTAATAAATTTAAAAAATGTGAAGGAGGTCTCTTATCTGTAAAATGTTCAAGTAAAAAGTCTTTTATTGTTTCCCAGTTTTCAAATTCGTGATATTGAGTTACTTCTTGTGCTTTCCCTTTTAATTTCATTGCAAAAATTAACTCAGCTAACTTATTTTTTTCTGTTTCCTTAACAATTTTCATCATAGCGTCACAACTTTTAAGAAAGAAATTTAGTGAATTTGTATCGCCATGCCCATCAAAAGAGTCTATTTGGTTTAAAACGTCAAATGCATTTTTATCACTCATTTTTTTTTTTTTTTTGATTACTTAACTTAATGTAATAATAATAAATTGATAATTTGTCAGTATAATTTTAGTTGATTTGATAATTTTTTATAATAATAATTTGTTATTTGCAGTATCACAAAAGAAAAATATATTTTTATGTTGAAATCAAATACCTATCCTTAACCTAACACTAAAAAAGGTTACAAAGAAAATAGCGTCACACAGAAAACAAAGAAGGGACTTACTTGTTCATCCTGCACTACGTCTCCGATTTTCCAAAGCCTTGGCTAACCTGGATTCGTACTCCGCGTCGGGAATCTGCAGATGGTTGTGAACTAAGGTCGACTTCCGGCTGTAAAAGTCTGCTGCGTCTTGGCGCTCCTTCAAACTAATTCAGTTGATTTCTGTTTCCTTGGGGTCTTTGCTGCGTCTTGGCGCACCTTCAAATTGCCTCTGGACTTTCTTGCTTCCTTCTCTGAGACTTCTTGGATATTTGCTGCGTCTTGGCGCTCCTTCAAAAATCCGAAAAGTTTTCCGCTGCCACCAATGTTGTGGATCTAGCCACGAGCGTTGTGACTAAATTCACAAGAACCTTAAGTTTTAAACTAAGAAATAAAACTAACTCTTTTATACGAAGAAAAAGAAAACACTTTCGTTTATTTGTAAGAAATACGATTTTAAAATATTTTGGGAGCACAAGTTGTTCTTACAAATGTTCAGAAGTAACCTCTCTTCTCAAATTTCTAAGAGCTAACCTAAGGACTAATTTGGGCGTGCCTTTGAAAATGGGCGGTCTTAAATCAACTCAAAGCAAATCAAATAAAGCTTTCTTGTTATTTAACAAGAATATGTTTTTAACAAAGAGTGATAAAGCCCATTTGCAAAGTTTACAATGTGATACAATAAACTAATTTAATGAAATGAGTAATTTCTCTAAAATGGAAAGTTTTGTTATGGTTAAATATTTCGATACCTGGCGTCTATCATAGAAATTAGTCTGTTCTGTTTGAAAAGGTTTTTAAATAAACAGTAATTAAAATTTAGAAGAAATAATAATAAACTTACAATAGAAGGGTCTGTCGCCGTTTTACTATCGTCTGGTATAATATCTAAGATAATTAGGTATCTATAAAAATAAGGTTGAATGACGTATTCTTACTAAAAATAAAGTATTGTACCTATACATATAAACTTATATACACATGTGGAAACATAGGGTTACAACAATTCGAAAATTAATTATGGATTACGATAACTGTGTTCCCACATTTATTGTTGTTGTTCCAATTTACTAATAAAAATTAAACACCTTTTCAAAAAATCGAAATTCCGTTGGCACAAGCCGGAGGTGTCACAAATGCCAAAAGAAAAGGAAAAATTTCAAAATTAATATAATTTTGATAAAGACTTGGACTGGTCGACTCCGATTTTAACCCCCCCCCCTCTCCCCCCCCCCTTCCTTCAGTAAAATCCATTCTGATCACTTTTCGGCTTCACACAAATTTCGGACGTCATTCTTTATTTACCGATGTTTTTCGTTAAAGCTTTCAGCAGCCCCTCTATGTTTGTTCCAATACAGTCAAATTACCGTCTCCGAACAATCATTTGAATCGATTCTTGCAGTGGTAAATTATATTTCGCCCAGGGCCGGCGGAACACTTACAATTCGGGTGGTGGGTTTAGTAGAGAGTATAGGCTCAGGGGTGGGGGAAACTCATATTTTGTCATAAAAGGTGGTTAATGACTTTTCGGGTTATAATCTATTTCGAAATAGAAAGAACAGGAAAATAAGTGATAATAATAAAGAAAAGATTCAAGCGGTTTATTTCAATGTCAGGAAAAAGCAAAAAATTCTTATTTTCTATTAGACAATGCGAAAACTGTACCTTCGGTTTATATTGTGTTTCGGGCATTATAGTTCGATACTACCAAGACTGCATTTTAAGTAGACATGAGCTAACGTCGGATACCAGAACGCAGCGAAAGTCGATTTGACTATGAAAGGAATTTAAAGAATGTGGACAAAATCTAAATATTGTTTCCGTAATAATCTGTTTAAATTTCCATAAAATATTAAATTGAATGTAATCCAAATATATGACCTAAAACAATTAAAGGTATGCATATCCCTGTATATTGTATACGCCCTGTAACATAATAATATTATATCCCGTTTATTTTTCCCCTTACATTGCAAATTATAATCGCTTAATTTAATTCATTATATTCTTTAAGCGGCGAAGATAATATTTAAGAATTAATATTAATTAATTTAATTTAAATTTCAATTTCTATATTTACGCCCCAAAATACGCAAGTCCTGAAATTTTCATAATTTTTTGCGGCGTATTGCTTCTTCGAGAAAATCAATGCCCTACATATTATATGTTATATTATATCACTATCATTGCTTTTTTTTTATAGATTAATACCTATTCCAACCAATTAAGCTAAATAAGTTTAAAGCCGGACCTGATATACACGCGAACTGTGAAGGCCCAACACTTGCGGTAAAGCCGCATGCTGAGAACATTTCTGTAACGCGGTATTAGCAATAAATTAGTTATACAGGGTGTCCGGAAAATACGTGTACAACGTTTGACGACAGACTCCTGACGTCAAAATAGGTCGATCTAAGCCGACTTAGTTATATCCAAAATTGTCTCGTTTAGCCGGTAAAGGGCGTCAAAAATTTGTATATGTATTGGTTTTTCCTAGATAACGTGAAAACCTGCTAATCGATTTTAATGATTTTTAGTATGTAGACTAATACTATAAAATGACGTTTTCTAGTATATATTCACCGGCTGTATATAAATGGAAGTGTTATAAAAGTGATATAATACCTTAATATTTCTCCTGATTTTTTATATCAACTGCGTTATGACAACCCAGATATTTTTGTCTAGTGACTGGATGTATTTGAAAGCTATTTTACCTCTTCAATATTTTTCGCTGGATGAGCTGTTTTGCCAGAAAAAAAATATTTACAATTATCTGCATACATCAATTATTAACATTACCTAGTAATAAAATTAAAATCAAATTACCTGTAACAATAATTTTTTTAGTGAGCTTGTTCTATGGCATTTAATAATTCGACAATTATTGACAAATTGTCACCAGTCTATGAAATTGACTAAATTATCCGATTAACATTCTTGAATTACAAGTTCATTTTACCATTAAACATGGAAAATTATACGAACTCTGAGAAGGTTGACATGCTCCTGGTATACGGGTTTGGTAAAGGACATGGGCGTTAGAGTGTTAGGATTTACATGGAGAGATTTCCTAATCGTCGAATACCAAACCACCAAACATTTGCCAATATCGAGCGTCATATTCGGAAAACGGGCAGCTTTAGGAAAAAATTTGAAGGCAGGAGTCGTATGCGAACAACTCGAACTGTGGAAACAGAAGAGAACATTCTGGAAAGAGTTGAAGAAGAAACAAGTACCAGTACCTGTCGCTTAGAACGTGAGTTACATGTTCCTAAAACGATTGTCAATGAGGTTTTAAAAGAACAGTTGTTACATCCATATCACGTGCAAAAAGTCCAGGAACTTTTACCGACTAATCTCCCATGCGGCTTACATTTTGTCAATTTATTAGAAGCAAAAGAATCCGTGATCCAAATTTTTGTAGAAAAATATTGTTTACTGCTTTACAAGATCTGGACTAACCAATCTGCACAACGAACATATTTATTCCGATAAAAATCAACATGCCATTAAAGCTGCACATCAACAGCATCAATTTAAATAAAATATTTGGGCAGGTAGTATTGACCACTACCTTATTGGTCCTATTGTTATTCCAGACGGGTTAGATCGAAATATTTATTTAAATTTTTTGCAAGAGGGATTGGAAGGGGCAATGATGCACCAGTAAAATGGCCACCACGTTCTCCGGGGTTAAATATGTGTGACTTCTTTTTATGGGGCGCTATTAAAACAGAAGTTTACAAGACTCCGGTAAACACACGCCATGATTTATTGACGCGGATTTTAAATGCTGGCAAACATTTTAATAACCCCGAGACATTAAAAATAGGGTCCAATATCATTTTTTAAGGAGTGTTAATAAGTGTATTCAGCAAGATGGCGGTCATTTTACACATTTGCTTAAGTAATGTTTTCGTTTTACTTAGTTTCTCACAATATTTTTAATACATACATCCAACTTTGTTGTACTTTGTTTTATTATTACTGTTAATAATAATTGATGTATGTAGGTAATTGTAAATATTTTTTTTTCTGGCAAAACAGCTCATCCAACACAAAATATTGAAGAGGTAAAATAGCTTTCAAATACATTCAGTCACTCGACAAAAATATCTGGGTTGTCATAACGCCGTTGATATAAAAGATCAGGAGAAATGTTGACGTATTATATCACCTTTATAACACTTCCACTTATTTACAGCCGGTGACTATACTACTAGAAAACGTCATTTATAGTATTAGTCTACATACTAAAAATCATTAAAATCGATTAGCAGGTTTTGACGTATTGTAGGAAAAACCAATATATTTACAAATTTTTGACGCCCTTTACCGGCTAAACGAGACAATTTTGGATATAACTAAGTCGGCTTAGATCGTCCTACTTTGACATCAAGAGTCTGTCGTCAAACGTTGTACACGTATTTTCCCGACACCCTTATGTGGTCTTATCTCGCCTAAAATCTAAAAAGACAAGATGATCCAAAGGCAAAAACAAAAATGTAAAGATTATTATTTAACAATTGAACAGCGTAAAGTTACTTTAATTCTTAAATCTCGAGAGTCTCATCGACCTAAACAACGGCAATAAAATAATGGCGATTTAAAGCTAATCAATGTAATATAAAATAAAACAATGCAGTCTTCCTCCGCAGTTTAATTGTTAACATAAAAAAGTTTTGCCCCATATCATCATATAAGCTAACAAAAAATGAAGATGAACCTCTCTAATTTTTTATAAAACTTTTCAACATTTTACATATTTTTTTATTAAATAAAACCTATGATTTTAAAAACAAGTTAAAAGAAAACTTCTCTCCTCCAGATGTCACAATCTTTCTTTATTTGAACTTAATTTATGTTTTACTCATCTAAACTTAATCATACAAGCTCATGATTCTTAATTTAAAAAACCTTCCTTTTAAACTTTTCCTACATTTCAATGAACACAATCTATACTTTACCTGCTTAACAAAATTAAAGAAAACTTCTCTCCTTCAGAGGTCATAATCTTTTATTATCCTACTTAAATATGTTTCACTAAATTACAAAACTCAATCTTAACTTTACTTCTCATTCCATATAATTAACCATCTAATACACCAAGTCTCCAGCCTTTCTGTTGTACTCATTTATTTAAGACAACTTACTTCGATGGTAAAACTCGATGTTGGGTAAGTCCTTCTTTATCTTATACTTTTTCATTCTCAAATTTATATTATCCTTTCAGTATCCCCTGAAGATGAGTACATAAGTACTCGAAACATGTCGGGAGCTTAAAAAACTTTTTTATGTTAACAATTAAACTGTGGAGGAAATTTTGACAGTCTAATACAATTTTTATTTTTTGCCAGTTTCTTGAAAATTTTGATCAACCCTCGTAGATTAACTTTTATACATCGATGTAAAACCATTTGCCTTTACTTCGTTTGTTATCTTAATGCAATTTTGTGTAAAATTTTTGTTTCCAATTATTTATTTTGCTTCAAAAACTGAAATTGTTATTGATCAGTATGTAATGCTTGATGCAAAGTTTATCTAATTACATCAGTTTTGCCAAAAACGACGTTTCTCATTTTTCTTAAGTTAGTAAACAGATGTACAAAAAGAAAATATTAGGAAGCTTTCGTTGAAATTTTACTTAATTAATATTGGATTAAAAAAATAAATATTAATCGCTCGAAACATTTTATTCAACAACAATATAGTTTACAAGTAGGTGATGCATTAATAATTAATATTAATAATAAAGAATTCTTTCAACAAATCAGTTTGCTGAAACTATTTACTAGAATTATTAATAACTAATACATCTCTGTATGTCTGCCCTCCCGTTCTATACAAATTTCAGTTTGTTTTGAAACGTGTCTTACAGCGTTACTTATAAAATCTGGATTTATCTCAGAAATACAGTGCCGGATGATATTCTCCAAATGGTCAATTTCTCTAAATGGCCTGTTTTTGTACACCTTAATTTTTAAGTATCCCCAGAAAAAAAAATCAAGGGTTGTAAGGTCCGGGGACCTCGGCGGCCAATGACAGTCAAAACCAGGACCAATGACTTTACCTCGAAACATTTGGTTTAAACAATTTCTATCAACAATTGTATTATGGACGGGCGCTCCATTCAGTTGAAACCACAATTTATTTCTTACGCATAACGGCATCTCATCCAAAACTTTACTAAGCTCATGTTGTAAAAACTGGACGAAAAACGGTCCAATAACTGTATTATTTAAAATGCCACAAAACACATTTGTTTTGAAACGGTACTGGTCTTTGCACTCAATGGTGAAATGAGGATTTTCTTGAGCCCACCATCTACAGTTCTGAGAGCTCACAACACCATTAGAGCTAAAAGTCGCCTCATCTGTCCATAAAATATTATATGGAAAATAATAGTCTTCCTCTCTTTCTCCTTGAAACCATATTGAAAAGTTAAAGCGAACATCAAAATCTCTTTCTTTTAAAGTATTGATAAATTTCGGTTTAAAAGCATGAAATTTATTTTTATGCAAAATATTTTTTACGCTCGATTGCTTGACGTCGGTCCTTTCAGAAATAGCTGGTAAAGTAGTTTGTCCATGCTCAATGGCATCCAAACAAATATATAACTCCACTTCCTCCGTGTTCCTCAAAGGCGTATGCTTCTTTTTAAATCTGTTTTCCACTGACCCTGTTTATTTAAACTTGGTTAGAATTCTGCTAACTGTTAATTGTTGTATGTTTCTATTAGGATCCCTGTTGTTAAAAATTTGAGCCACGTCTCTGTGACGATTGGTTTCTCCACAAAGTAGAACAATCTCAATTTTTTCTTCTATTGTTAACATAATTTAAAAGTTTTAATGTTGATTACAATGTGGTCTAATCAATTAGGTCTTATTTCAGACTTTTGCTTCAGAAATTAAATAAACAACAAATGAATGTAATGTTCCTTAGCAACGAATGCATCGCCTACTTGTAAACTATATTTTTGTTGAATAAAATGTTTCGAGCGATTAATATTTATTCCTTTTGATCTAATATTAATTAAGTGAAATTTCAACGAAAGCTTCCTAATATTTTCATTTTGTACATCTGTCTACTAACTTAAAAAAAAATGAGAAATGTCGTTTTTGGCAAAACTGATGTAATTAGATAAACTTTGCCTCAAACACTACATACTGATCAATAACAATTTCAGTTTTTGAAGCGAAATAAATAATTAGAAACAAAATATTTACACAAAATTGCATTAAGATAACAAATGAAGTAAAGGCAAATGGTTTCACATCGATGTATAAAAGTTAATCTACGAAGGTTGTTCAAAATTTTCAAGAAACTGGCAAAAAATAAAAATTGTATTAGACTGTCAAAATTTCGTACGGAGGCTAAAAATGCCTAAATAAACAACTTTCTCGAAGCGGACCTAGCGGCTCGATGTTCCTCATGGCGGTGTTGTACTTCAGCCAGTTTGTGTTAATCCGAGTTGAAAAACCTCGGCCCTTCGCGAGAGGATCACCCACTTCCACGACAACCGGTATATGATCCGAACTAAGATCACAAATGACGAGTGGCTATGAAATTTAAACTAAGTTTTTTATCACAAAAATGTCTAGAATAGTCGGAAGAGCTCTCCCGAATATGTGAGTGGGCTCCTCCGGCAGCAATATATGACAATTCGGCACCTCGGAGAACTCATATAGAGGCGTTAAGATCACCCCATATAATTGTTCTGTTGTTATTGTCAAAAATTTTCCTCAAAGAATTCCCCGTGAAACTAACCGACGGACTACAGTAAACCGATCCCAGGTGAACGCGCTGATTGTTCTTGAATTTAATTGAAATGAATGTCCATTCAATGTGGACGCAATTGTCAGGACCCGGCACAACTTGAGCTGAGATGTGCTTCTTGACCAGTATCATGGTGCCTCCCCCTCGTCTACCTGGGCGATCATTTCTAAATATGATGTAATTTGGGAATGAAAACCTCTCTTCCTTCAGCCATGTTTCCTGCAAAAGAAGCACATCTATCTCGTTTCTTTCTACAAAGTTGATAAGTTCGTTCCTCCGGTTCTTGATACTGTTGACGTTAAATGTGGCCAATTTGAAATAAGCCGCCTCCGTGTGCGTCTTTCTTCACATTGCTATCATCTGCTAACTTATTGTTGTTCTGTTGGCCCCAACGGAAGTTGGGATTCGATTTTGGTACACTTGAATTTGTGTTTGGATTTACGTTTTTACGCAAATTGTTGGGGTGGCGCGGATATTCCTGGTAATTCGCCGGGTGCTCACACCCGCAATTTAAACATTTTGCAGCCTCTTCACGAGGTTTTGGACATTCATAAGAAAAGTGATCAGAGGCGCACTTCAAGCACTTTACGGGAGCATTGCATCGAAATTGAGAATGCCCGTAATGCTGGCAGCGGTGGCATTGCGAGAAAGATGCGCGCGCTTTTTGCGCCTCTACTTTAATTGACATAGAGTCTAACGCTCGGAGTTTGTAAATCATTTTTTCGGCACGTGGCAGAAAAACCAGTGCCAATGGCAGTGGGGCGCCGCTGCGATTATTCCAGCGAATCACTCTGGACGGATGGTAACATAATTTAAAGAGATCATCTTTTATTTTTGCTTCCGACCACGTTACCGAAACGACAAGAATAGTTTGCCTGTAGACAACTTATATCTAGTAAACAAGCAAGGACGTAATAACAAGTGCCGCACATTTAATACGTCATTATTATTATTTTGTCCAAGCCTACTAATGTTATTTATTAAAACTATAATTATTAACACAACCCTTTAAGATGGACCATATAAACCATATATATTTGAAATCAGAATAAAGTTTTCCATCAGAAGAGCGTATAATATATAGGGTGTTCCATTTAAGAAAACATGAAATTGTAAAATATTTGCCATTGTTGATGTTCATTCGTTTCTTCTTATATTATTTCCTAAAAATTCATCAACAACAAAAGTTTTTAAAGTTTTTTGATATTTCTTAAAATAAATGACATAGGTGGGTAGTCAAAATATAACAGATCACCCGGTACCTGCAATCGTTTTATATTTTTGAGGCGTCACGGCGCCCATGGCACCGAAGGGGTCGCATTGATGCTATGTTCAAAAACTTCAAAGCGATTTTTCCTAACGACGGCTTTTTACGAAACAAAAATATTTCTATTCATTTTCGAGATAGGTGGGCCCTCGGAGTATTAAGTGAAAATCCCTGTATGTAAGTTTTAGCGCGTCTTATGAATGGTTATTATTTTAAAAATCTTTGTTTGGGTTTAAAATAAGACAAGAAATCACGAAAGTGTATAAAAATTAATTTATTTAAATAAATATCAAACAGTTTACTTAACCTACGAGAACACCCTAAGGCACTGTTAAAGAAATCCATCAGCGTTGGTATTTAATCTAAATTATCGGTTAATCTGAAATATAAAAAAAATAGCCCATATTAAAAATATAATATAACAGTAATACGTTTAACGGCCAAAAGTCAAAGTTGTCAACCTTTTGCAGGAAATTCTTAATTCAAAAGTCACTGAATAGGAAAACAGATAGGTATATTTTAAATAATCTTCGGGAAATGTCTCTTTCGCATTTACCTACAATATCTTTCAGGTGCGAGCACGTAGTTTCATGGCATTTGCAACATCTGACTATAACACAAATTTGTTTCCCTCCTCACAGTACACTTTCCTAACTAATTTTTAGGAGGAAGAACGTAGGTAAAGTTCTTTTCACAATAAATGGTTTGGATCTTTTAACTGCAATAAAACCTCGAATAAAACTGAAGGGTCGATGACATTGCATGGACAATAAATATGTAAAGTATAAATCGTATTTATTTAATAGTATTTAAAATTATAGATATTTAGGAATATTTTTATAAAAAGTTGAAAGTATTCAGTAAACGGTACTTTCTTGATGATAGATTATCAAAATTCTGAAAAAAATTAATTATTATATAATTGATTCAGAATAATATTAAATAGCATTAATTAGTTCATGTAATCTTCTCTGGGTTTTTAGGTCAGGAACGTTCTTCTCACTTCTATTGGTTAATCAAAAACTGTTTAGATTTTGTAACTTGTAAAATTTTGAAAGCAGCCCTTGCCTTAACTATCGTGGTTCGTGTGTATGTGATTTAAAAATTTTGTGCTACATAATTTTGGCGCTCTCTCCATTAATTTCGTTATTGATAGTGTCTCTCTACTATTTTTGCCTCACTACTATGGGTTTGGACCGACAGGGAGCCAGTTTTTCGGTAGTTTGTATGTAGCGTTTGCAATGGATCTCGTGTGGGTCTGTAATTAGTGGGTTTGTCGATACGTCCGTGCATCCATAAGAGTATGTTACTGTTATAATTTTGGAGAAAAATCGAATTATCGTTTGCATAATAATATGAAAGCATTGATGAAGTACGCGGTTCGTTATGTATCTCGGTACGTCTGCAACAACCACATGTTTTGAATTACCTACAACTTATTAAGCTCCTTTTTACTAAAAGAATGGGGAATAACGAATAAGTCTCGGTGTCGTTAAAATTACGTGTTGATCTTTATAAGGTGACACGTGTTTCGCCTTTAATAGGCATCATCAGACCTACAATGTAACCCGATTAACAATATTTATTAGATATTAACAAAAACCAAATTACCCAACTTAAGGTCTAAAACGTTGAATTTCATAAAAACATACAAGTTTAAAACACACACAAAAGTGACATTTTATATAAAGGGGGACAAACCATAAAAAGAGAATAAGAACGAACCTGAATCACACAGAGCAGTAGATACGTTGAAGTGAACACGTGGACAAGTACTTTAGCCCAAGTTGTAAAACACTTGGAATTAAACACAATAAAATAAAATAAGACACGATAGTACCGGGAGGGAGAACCTAACCATACAATTATTTGTTTATATTGTTGAATATTAGGTGGGGCTCGAAATCAAGACCATCATTCACACAAGTGAGTACCGGACTTTTCTTTGCTTTCGTAATTCCCATCTTCCCTAACAGATTTAATCTAACACCCTTAGGGCATTCGTGTAAAATTTCTACATTTTTGGATGAAGAAAACTGATGCTTTGAGGTTAGTAAATGATTTGTGAACGCTGGTTTGGATTCAGTTATATCGGAGTTTTTATATTTGTTAAAGAAACTTAAATGTTCCTTCACCCTTGTGGAAAATTTCCTTCCAGACTGGCCGACGTACACCGTAGGGCAATCTCCACAGTTCAAGGCATAAACTCCCGATTTCGACATTCGATCAACTTTGTTCTTAATCTTCACCAAGTGTTGTTTTAAAGTGTTTTTGGTTTTAACAACTATAGAGACGTTAAATTTCCTATAAAACTTCGCCAACGGATATGCGATGTTTCCGAAAAATGTTAAACATCTGCGACTATTTGTGTTGTAGTTAGTATATAAGATATTATATGAGAGTTTGTTTTTGTTGACATATTTATAATACAGTTTGTTGATTGCGTTAGTTTTAAAACCGTTGTTTAACGCGATTTGTTTTATTAGACATAATTCCTTTGAAAATGCTTCCTCGTTTAGAGGAAACTTAAATAGCCTATAAAAGAAAGAATTTAATGTTGCAAACTTGTGAGTATAAGGAGAATTAAATGAAAATTCAATAATGTTATCTGTAGCTGACGGTTTTCTGTATACTTCCAAACTAATGTGGTCATTGTCTCTTATTACCAAAAGGCCCAAAAACAATAATCTACCTTCTATTTCCCTCTCCAAAATGAAAGTAATTTTATTATGCAACGAACTTGCAAGCTCCACAAACTGGCTCAACCTCTCTCCTCCGTTCCAAATAATACAGATATCATCCACGTATCGTTTGTATGATACTAAGCAGTCTGAAAAATGGCTATTAATTAGTTTGTTTTCTAAGTTGTCCGTGAAGACTTCGTTTAAAAATGGGGAAAGGCAAGAGCCCATAGCAAGTCCTGACTTTCGTGTATAGAATTTGCCGTCTAATTTAAAGAAATTGTGGTCCAAAACTGTTGAGAGTAACAAGACGAGGTTGTGGATCAATAGATTATCAAGATTTTTCTTTACCAATATACTCCTTACTAGCTCAATGCATTCACCCGGTGGTATGCTGGGGAAGAGATTCTTTACGTCCAACGAAATCAAAACTGCACCCTGTGGAATGTTGACCGTTCTCAGATAGTTTGCAAATTCAAAGGAGTTTCTAACCGAATGATAACTCTGAAAGTTAGTTAAGTTCCTCAAGATACCTTTGGCAGTGCGTAAAGTAAAGGCGTAGCCGGATTCATCGGATATGAATTGTTCCTAGTGGTGTGGAAATAATCTAAGGTTATTTAAGTCTGGTCCAGAACATTTTTTACTTTAGTAAAAAAGAACGGGTTGGGTCTTTGTTGATGCCTTGAAAATTATGTGTATTTGCAAACTCAATAATCTTCCCCAAATATTCTGTTCTTTTGATGACCACCAAGAAAGAACCCTTGTCAGCCTTAGTGATAATCAAATCATGCTATAGTATTTTTTGTTTTAATGATTTAAGGACGGAGCTATTTAATTAAGCTGACCAGTATTATTTATGTCGGTGTTCAGGAAACGTATGATTCGGGCTCTCAAAATGTTCTTATTAGCAATATTGCTTGTCTGAATGATATTTTCCTCCTCCTTAGCTCATGTTTCTTTCGTGTCATGGTTATAGTTATGGGAAAAAATAAGTGTAAGTATATTATTAACCAAGGTTTAGACAGCCACCATTATTGCCCGAGCGGCGAGTTTAAATCACGAGGAGCGAAGCGACGAGGGATTTAAGATGCAAGGGCTATAATAAGCTGTCTAAACCGTGGTTAATATATTAGTTTTTCCACTACTACAAACTTTTATATGAGATTTATCTTTATAGTATTAATAATTATAAAAAATTATAGGTAGGTATAAGTATATTTTTTAATCAAGTTACCTGCGCTTTGGAATTGGCAAACTATTTTGTTGTTTTGTCAGGTGGCTTTGTCAATGTCAATTTGTGTTCATTTGTGTCATCAGATTTCACGAGTTTTGCGTTTTTTTAAAAAATGAGCGAAGAAAATGTTAGTGATAATATTACGTGTACACCTCCCGAATTAGAGATGGAAGCAGAAAAAATGTTGATTGTATCGATATTTTACAATATCAAGTAATCTAATATGTATTGATAATTATCTGGTTGCCTAACCACAATGAATTGATGTTGTAGAATTAAAAAATCAAGTTACCTGCGTTCAAACAAAATTCGGTTAAGTTCAAAGATCGGTCAATAATGGATTTCAATGGCTTATTATTGACCATGGTCAATAATGACTTATAAGGTAGAGAAAAACCATTTCTAGCGTTAATAATCGGTCAATAATGGCGATGTTATAGGTTAGTAGTGGAAAAAGATTGTTATTGAGTAGTCTCTCTTCTTCCGTTGTAAAAGTGACATCCGATAAATTTAAGAGCCTACTGTGAAAGGTAGAATTTGGAGAGTTTAACGTTAATCTGTACTCATTGATATTATTTGATTTCATAAATGATCTTTGAGTGTGTCTAAGATTATTAAGTTTTTTGTTTAGTCTGCTATATGCAAAACTACCAAATGATTCAACGTCATCTCTAAACTCCTAAACTATTAAGATCAACACGTAATTTTAACGAGACCGAGACTTTGTGTTATGTGTTATATATCTTTTTAATAAATTGTATGTAAGGTCTCTTAGAGTACAATGGACGATTTCTACAAATTTTATTAAGTTCCGTTTTGCTTATGGTGCACTATAAGTGAAAACCGGCTTAACCAGTACCTTGTAGAGATTGGCCTTAGTCATATTACGAAGTCTACTCCGCCTGTGAAGCAGGAGGTGGATTGAGCCTAATTGACGTAATTTTTATTTTATTTTATTTATTACATTTTGGATGCAGACAGAACTAGAAGTTCCAAAGAAGCATCCACTATATACAATAAACAGTTTATACGGAAACATTTTACTGATTTACATAACAATATGCACTTAACCTAACTAACTCTACCTACAGCTATCCAAATACTTGTTGGACAAAATATCCTTTTAAAAGCCTTTTAAAACTAGACAAGGTTGCACTAAAAATGTCAAATTCGTGGCAGTATGAATTAAAAGTTTTTTGCAGTCTATCCAATGATATATATAAAACTAAGTTAGTGCGTCTATAAGGTAAATTAAATAAGGTTGCATGTCTTAATTCTTTGTTGCGAATATTAAAACTTAGTGCTGATAATAGCTCTGGGACGTTTAAATTCGAGTTAATTATATTATATAGAAAAAATATGTCAGAAATTTTTCTGCGGTCAGACAGAGGAATAAATTTATATTTTTCTTTCACAAGATCTATTGTGCAGTGCGCTTTTAATGCAATAGTTTTGAGAAATCTGTTTTGTATTGCTTCTGGTCTATTAATATATGTGACGTATTGAGAATTCCAGATGAAAGAGGCAAAAGAGAGCTTACTATGAACGCAAGCAAAATATAGTGAGATCATTGTTTTGGGATTTCGAAAGTCTTTACAGATTCTAGTAATGAAGCCTACCATTTTGTTTGACTCCGTAATTATTTTATTAAAATGTTCTTGAAATAACCATTTGGTGTCCAGAATGACTCCTAAATCCTTTATTTGATTTAACTTCTTTAAATTTGAATTATTAATACTATATGAGTATTCCCAAGTATAAATATTTTTGGTAAATGTTATAAAACAACACTTTGTTATGTTCAAGAAAACACTATTCCTGTCACAGTACTCGGACAATCGGTTGAGATCCGCTTGTATTTTCAGGCAGTATGGGACGATATATTTTTAGGTCGCCTACATATAGTAAAAACATTGTGTGGTGAAAGCACTTTGCAATATCGTTAATATAAATTATAAAAAATAAGGGACCTAAATGATTACCCTGAGGAACCCCCGAGCTGACCGAGAAAGTTTCGGATTGATAACCGTTTACGGAAACAATCTGGGAACGCTTTAAGGTGTAGGACCATAGCCACCTGAGCAGACGCTGGCAGACACCAATCTCAGCCAGTCTCTCAATCAACCGCTTATGGTTTATCTTGTCAAAAGCCTTACTAAAGTCGGTGTATACAGAGTCTACCTGAATGCCACGATCTATTAGGCTGCAAATATTTTGAGAGTAACACATTAAATTTGTTTCTAAAGACCTGCCAGGAAAGAATCCGTGTTGTTGATCAATAATGGTAGTTTTGACAGTTGACAGACCATCGTTATAGACTATTTTTTCTAATATTCTGACAAAGATGCAAATTTTACTTATTGGTCTATAGTTCGCAACGTCTTCTTTTGGGCCACTTTTGTATATAGGAGTTATATGAGATATTTTCCATCTTTCTGGAAATATTCCTGTTTGTAACGACGACTCATATATAATTCGCAGTGGATAAACCAACCTTTTTTTAGCTTCAATTGATTAATAAGGTCTAAAATTATATTATTGTTAATTGTAACACTGCGACCTGGGCACAAAGAAACTGGGCAAGACGATACTGTGGTTGAAATATATAGGGTGTTTCAATAAAAACGCCCAGGCCAATTATTTCGAAAACTATAAGTGACATGTAAATTCTGTAAACGCCAGTTTTTAGCTCCTATGATTGGCTTCACAACTGTGTAAAAAATGTGTTTAAATAATACAAGATGTAGGTGGCGTCAAGGTGCAAAGAATTTTTTCGATGACAGGAACTTTTAAATGTTGTGGTTCTTAAAGATAATTAATTTTTGATCAAATTATGTCTCATAAAAATTTTTGATAAATCCAACATGAACGGAGATATTTGGGGTTAAGTTTTTTATTCAAATAATTTTAACGAGTATTTTAATTATACATATTTTTAATATCTTTTAGCAGATTTTAATTTAATTTTGGTAATGATAATTTTAGTGATAAAACGCTCGTGTAGCGCTAAATTATTACGTCCAGTGACGTCTCAGGGGACGCCTTAACAAATAATATTGGCAAAAAATAAGACGCCACTGAGTTCTTGGTAATTTTTATATTTTTTTCGGATCAAGCAACCAAAAATATCCTTTTATTGTCTGTTAAATTGTTTTCATATCTTGCTTCGTTTTCGAGAAATAAAAATAAAAACAATTTTATTGCATATGCATTAAGAAACAAAACCATAAATTATCAATACGTCGTATTTTTTGTTGTTTAAAAGAAATTGTACAAAATTAATAATGAAAATTAAAACATTACCAAAAACTAACTAATGGGGTCGAATGAGGTGTTCAAAATTATTGCCGTTTTCATACACACACATAGCAAATCGATATAATAATTCGGTTCTGCAAACTCTCAATAGTGTATTTCAATTAATAGCGGCTATAGTAGCATAAATTTTGTTGTACAGGTCAGCCATGTCTTCTATTGGTTTCTTGTATATTTCATTTTGTAAGTAGCCACATAAATAAAAGTCCATCGGGGTGAGATCAGGGAACCTTGCTGGCAATCTAAGATCCCCATTTGTGCTGATCACTTTTCCTAGAAACGTCACATTTAGATGATTCATAACGATATTGCTATTGTGTGCTGGGGCACCGTCTTGATGAAACCACGTAGTATTTACGTCAATTCCTACATTTTGTAACAGCAAAGGGAAATCGTTTTGCAGAAATTGTAAATAACGAACTGAAGTTAATTGTTCATGGTACAAATAGGGCCCGATTATGTAACCATTTACAATACCACACCAAACATTTACCCCAAATCGTATTTGAAATTTAGTCTGTCGCATCCAGTTAGGATTTTCCCGGGACCAGTAGCGACAATTATGTCTGTTAATTACTCCATTATTGTGAAACCGGGATTCGTCACTCCACATAATTTGGTTTAATAAATTTAGATTTTCTTCAAAAAGAATATGAAAATGTGCCAAAAAGTTTAATCTGCGCTGGTAATCTTCTGGTTGTAGATGATGCACTAAATGAATCTTGTATGGAAAAAACCCATTTCCTTTTAGGATCCTGCGACACGAATTTACTGTAATATTAAAAGGAAGAAAACAAGGTCTCTCTATACCACCAAAATAAAATATATTTGTCCTTTTAGGGTGAAATAAGGGTTATAGAGTGTACATAATTTAATTTGACATTAGGTTGTACTAGTTTCGACTTTAGTCAAAGTCATCTTCAGCAACCAAGTAATTAAGAATTATGTTTTTTTTAGGATGTACCTAAATGAACAAACTAAAACAAATTAAAAGGGGGAACGAGGTGGTTCAACAATACATGGTCATAACGTGTACCTTATGCAGCCAATGGACTCGACAGAAGATAATCACTAACATGATGCTACTTTTAGCAATGAAGGAAATTAGATGTGAAAATTGTAATAGAAGACAAAATTATAAATGGAATCATTTATAGTTATGATATGATGTATAGATGTCTATAATGAAAATTCAATAAAATCAACGTTTTATGAGTCAACTCCGAGAGGGAACATGATTTATATTTGGTGGGTCAGAATTTTAATAAGAATAGTAATAAAGTAAAAAGGGGGGGGGGAGGGGGAAATTAAAATGTGTTAAAACAATTTACGTCATTCCATTTAAAATTGTATTACAGAGTTATCATAATCTATGGTCTCCTAATCTAGACTTAATTTTGTATGTGGAAAAATAATCAAGTACTCACCAAATTCTCCATATTCAAGGCTTATTATTTAAAATTATATAAATTTAATCACGCCTACGTTGCAAATTTTCTTTTTTTCCTTTTGGTAGAAGAGGCACAAATTAGGAACATGACTTAAGAATTGATGCTGTTCAAAGCGAATGTTGAAATAAAATGGAGGGTATCTCTGATATCAGTACTATAAATTTCTTTTTTGTATTATTTAAAAATTCGTATTTCCGGGTATCAACTGTCAAGTCCAAAGGCGGCAAATTTAAATCTAAACAGGAATCGTCATAACCTAGGAGGGGGGGGGGGTAGAGGGAGGTTGACGTGGATTTTATGATATACTATCAATAAGTGTTAGATTATATTAACATCCCTTATTCGGGGTGTGTACATATGAGTATTATAATAGATAAAGCAAAGTAATGATGTGAGAGAGCACAGAAAACTTTATAAGAGAATACTTTATTTTATTTAATCATACATCCAACTTGGCTATTAAAGGACCCTATCGCTAAGTCACAACGACCTTTAATCAAAATTACAAAAGAGCGACAAATTAAGCTCAAACAATTAAAGGTCGTTGTGACTTAATAATAATACAAAAAAGAAATTTATAGTACTGATATCAGATCCATTTTATTTCAACATTCGCTTTGAACAGCATCAATGCTTAAGTCATGTTCCTAATTTGTGCCTCTTCTACCAAAAGGAAAAAAGAAAATTTGCAACGTAGGCCTGATTAAATTTATATAATTTTAAATAATAAGCCTTGAATATGGAGAATTTGGTGAGTACTTGATTATTTTTCCACATACAAAATTAAGTCTAGATTAGGAGACCATAGATTATGATAACTCCGTAATACAATTTTAAATGGAAATTATTTTCTCCTTTCAGATGCGACCTCAACTTACTCAATGACGTAAATTTTTTTAACACATTTTAATTTCCCCCTCCCCCCCTTTTTACTTTATTACTATTCTTATTAAAATTCTGACCCACCAAACAAAATCATGTTCCCTCTCGGAGTTGACTCATGAAAAGTTGATTTTATTGAATTTTCATTATAGACATCTATACATCATATCATAACTATAAATGATTCCATTTAGAATTTTGTCTTCTATTACAATTTTCACATCTAATTTGCTTCATTGCTAAAAGTAGCATCATGTTAGTGATTATCTTCTGTCGAGTCCATTGGCTGCATAACGTACACGTTATGACCATGTATTGTTGAACCACCTCGTTCCCCCTTTTAATTTGTTTTAGTTTGTTCATTTAGGTACATCCTAAAAAAACATAATTCTTAACTACTTGGTTGCTGTAGATGACTTTAACTAAAGTCGAAACTAGTACAACCTAATGTCAAATTAAATTATGTACACTCTTTAACCCTTATTTCACCCTAAAAGGACAAATATATTTGATTTTGGTGGTATGGACAGACCTTGTTTTCTTTTATAATCTCGCCACAGAAAATGGACTACTTCTTGAATACTGTAATATTAGTTTAATCTTTTAATTTTTGTAATGACGTTTGTGGGCTATTTTCTACTGTTTGTAGGACTATAGCTACATTTTCGTCATTCGTAACCCTCTTCCTTCTTGGAACCTTTCCCTTTTTAAAGCTACCATATGGAGCTAAGTTGGTACACAAAGCTACACAAGATTGGCGATCGGGCATTGGTCTATCTGGAAAACGAGCTCGATAGCAGCGCACAGCTTCTGAAGCATTTTGATGGCATTTTCCATAAACTAAAACCATGTTCAATTTGTCTTGATTTGTATGGTGAACCATTTTTATTTTAAAAATGTAGAAATTGCAAATTCTGACACTGACACTGAGTGTTAATAGTGTTAATTATTTAATGATTTTTGTTTTCCAGAGATATGCATTTTTATTTCTCGAAAACGAAGCAAGATTTGGAAACAATTTAACACACAATAAAAGGATATATTTAGTTGCTTAATCCGAAAAAACTATAAAAATTATCAAGAACTCAGTGGCGTCTTATTTTTTGCCAATATTATTTGTTAAGGCATCCCCTGAGACGTCACTGGACGTAATAATTTAGCGCTACACGAGAGTTTTATCACTAAAATTATCATTACCAAAATTAAATTAAAATCTGCTTAAGGATATTAAAAATATATACATATAATTAAAATACTCGTTAAAATTATTTTAATTAAAAACTTAACCCCAAATATCTTCGTTCATGTTGGACTTATCAAAAATTTTTATGAGACATAATTTGATCAAAAATTAATTATCTTTAAGAACCACAACATTTAAAAGTTCCTGTCATCGAAAAAATTCTTTGTACCATGGCGCCACCTACATCTTGTGTTATTTAAACACATTTTTTACAGAGTTGTGAAGCCAATCATAGAGGCTAAAAACTGGCGTTTACAGAATTTACATGTCACTTATAGTTTTCGAAATAATTGGCCTGGGAGTTTTTATTATAACACCCTGTATACGCTTTTAAAAAAGTCCGCGAAGCTGTTACATATATCTTGTACAGTTCTAGCGATCCGGTCCCCATAATGAACTGTACTTGGTATGGAAGTTTGTGTTTTTTTCTTAGATGAAACGTAGTTCCAAAATCTTTTATTATTGTTTAAAATTTCGACCTCCATACCACTTACAAAATCGGTATAATCTCTCCTAATTAGTTGTTTAGAAAGACCCCTTACCGGGAAACCTTATTATAAGAGTAATCGTAGCAACTAAATTGTTATCAAGACTAAACTTTTTTATAAATAAGTCTCTGTCACTGCTATACGAATTGATCATAGAGCCTTTATGAAACTAAATTCGATATTTTTATAACTGCTTTATATACTGTTTCTAAATATACTTATACAAATTAACTATAAAATAAATTTGGCTTAAGCACAAATAGTCGTATAAGGTTTGTTATGTAAATATTTCCAAGCTAGTTTATCTCTTTGCTTTAGAAACTGTTTTACCAATTAGTCTTAGCAAAACCTATATAACAAACAAATAAAATTAATTTGTTTATACGGCAAATTATAATAATAATAATAATAATTGTCTTTATTAAAATGAAATAGAGTATTTACAAATATTATTAGTAGGGGTGGCGCTACTCGCAGACTGCGCTATTATGTAGAACCGAATTAGTGTTTATGGCGAGTGTTAAATGATCATTCAGCGTCTTTAAAAGCGCTTATATATCGGATATACACTGCGTCCATAAAGTCTTGCACAAATTCATTTAAAATTCAGGGGCTTACTTTTTTTAAAAACGCTCGAACACGTCAATTAGTACTTTTGTTTGCGCATTTTTTAACGTAAAATGTTTTTATACAGGGTGTCGCACGTATGAGGTATGAGGTCATCAAGGATTTTTTTTAATGGAACACCCTGTATATTATATCAATTTTGAATTCTATGATGAACACTTAACACCTCTGGAAATCACGGTTTCCGAAATATTGACGTTTGAAAATTTATTTTAAACACATTTATTGATGACCTCATACCTCATACGTGCGACACCCTGTATAAAAACATTTTACGTTAAAAAATGCGCAAACAAAAGTACTATTGACGTGTCCGAGCGTTTTTAAAAAGTAAATACCTGAATTTTAAATTAATTTGTGCAAGACTTTATGGACGCACTGTATAACATTTTAGTCTAATAGTGAAATTCATGTGCTACTTGGGAATGTTCCCTAAAGCTTTGTCTGGTAAATTTCGCAACGCCGCATTCTTTAAACCGTCAAAACCCGGGGCTCATCTAATTGCTTTACAAATTTGTGTCATCCTTGAGACCCTCTCATCTAGTAACGCGCCATTGGTAGGGTGTTCGCTGAATTGATGGCAGAGTTTGTCTGCAAGTAATTCAGCTTTATCTTTGGCATCAATTAAAACAACACCTGGTTCCTGATTTTTCGGGTGGGACATGGGTACTCGCGCGCCCCTGATCAAGGTCCTGGTCATTCTATAGATAAACTTGTCCTCTATAAATAGACTTTGAACCTTGTCGTCTTACAGGTTCGACTGCCGTTTTATTAACAATTATTCCTTGATTACCCGATTAGCCTTCGCCTTGATGCGAGGATCACCAGTACGATACATCCTGTTCTTTAACCGATTTTTAATTCTGATATGATTTTTAATTTCATCTGGTAAAGTCCCACATTTTGAATACCCGAATACCCTTGTGACAGATGCTTGGGCCAACGCTGCGTTGATGTCACCTGTGGTCTTGCTCACCGCATTGTCGATGTTCAATGACCCATCCAGATGTTGCAACGCCTCTACATTTTTCATAATGTTGTTATTTCTGGACCAGCTCGTTAAGGTGCGGGTAACAAAATTTCTACCTTTTTCTAGTGAATTACCCATTTCTATAATGACCGGTAAATGATCCGAGCTCAGATCCCAGATCGATTGCTGTGACATTTGAACAGCATTTTTAATCATAAAAATGTCCAAGATGTACGGAAGATCCCGCGCAAAGCAGTGAGTGGGCTCCTCCGGCGGTAGAAGGTAGTAGTTTAAAGCATTAGAGAATTAATTTGATTAATATAGGGTGCGACCAATTTGGTTTGTATCTCTACATCCCCAACTCCTGTATTTCGCGTTGAGGTCGCTCCCCATAATCGTTCTGTTATTGTTACCAAAAATTTTTTGTAAGCACTTACCTTTGAAATTTACCGACGATATACAGTAAACAAATCCCAGGTGTACGCGTTAATTATTTTTAAATGGTATAAAAATAAAAGGCCCTTAAATGTGGACACAATTGTCAGGACCTGGCACAACTTGAGCTGAAATGTGTTTCTTAACCAGAACTATGGTGCCGCCCTCGCGTCTACCTAGGCGATCGTTCATATATATATATATGTATATGGTATAATTTGTCCCCTTATAATTGTAATCTAAACCAAGCCCTACGTTTTTCAGTCCAAGCCCTCTTTGATGAAAATAATTGTTGCTCGCACGGTACAATAAAAATAACTGTCACAAAAACAGAAATGTACAAAAAGAATTGACAACTCTAACTATAGTAAAGCAGATTTTCCGAACGGTTTTTTGGTATGAGGTTTTATTTAATTTTTTCGTGGATATAAGAAAAAAAATACTTACTTTTTTCTTTTGATAACCATTGTCGTTTCTCTCCTGGTGAGCATTACCGTTGCTTCTCTCCTGATGAGAATTACCGTTGCTTTCTGGATGAGCATTACAATTTCTTTTCTGCAATTCCTGCATTTTCCTTTTTTCTTCCAATTCTTTTCTCTTTCTTCTCGGTTCCAGGTGATAAGATCGAATGTAAAAGTCGCCGAATAATAAAACCATGAATAGATTTTGCGGAACAAGAAAGAAAACTATTGCCTTTGGATATGTGCAGCCTGGCCGGAATAGTACTTGACCAAACATTACCAGCAAAAATGCAAATTGAATCTAAAATAAAATTAGTTATTTATGCAACAAGTGTGAATATCGCGCGACCCCTGAAAAAAAGTAAAAAGCCAATAGATACATTTTATGTTTGTCAGATGATACATATAAATATGCCTAAGAAACTGTTGTGCTCTAAGAATTTTCCTCTGATTTATATCATGCTCAAACGAGCTGTATTTTGTCCTCGGCAGTATTAGATAGTAAAATATTAAGGGTCTACTTTGTTCAGCAAGAAATTTATCGGCGACTACAACAGACCTGAGCTGGACAGAGTAGCGAGATCACAGCGTACTGCAAAATACACCCGAAGCACGGCTTACACTCTGCGAGAAGTTCGAAGTTATGTCAAAGGCAAGGCTAGATATTTCGTATACCTATATTTATGTTGTTTAGTAGGTACGTACTTATTATTATTATTCTAATAAATAAAGTTAACGCGCCGGGAGCTGTAGACAACAGAATACGATTCTACATATTATATGAGTAAGATAGTAGGTTGAATAAGTATCTTAAAAATATTTTTTTTACAGCTCGTAATGTAATGTGTCTTCGGCTTCGACTAAAGCCTTGGACTATTACACGCTAAGGGCATAAACTTTCTTTTTTTTCAATTCATTTATTTTCATAATGTAGTTTATCTACATATGCGCTTAAACTACGGTTTGGCCTAGGTAGTGGCGCATATTTACAGTTAATATAGATAGCGAACAACTTTCCGGTGGTGACCTTACAGCGTATTATGCAAGTGTATATTGCCCTGGCTCAAAGATATTTCCCGCGTTTACGACAATCAACTGGAATACGGCTTGGCATTTAGGGAAAAAAACTTCCAAAAACCCCCATTTACTTTCTACAGTCAAACATTATGTCCGCCATAGCAGACAACTTCAATGCAGTGGGCGAAATCTTCAATCAACCAGCACGGAGTGCCGGCGGAAGGAGGCCATTACAATAAGGGCGTAGATTTTCCGTATTGTGGGTGAGTCTTTGTCGGAGGCGTCGTCAGTAGTCTCCCCCACTGGCCAACGGCATGTGTAGCAACCGTGTGGGTGTTGATGTGTGAAAAATGTATTTATTCTTAAACATTTCTTATGGCTGAGATGCATATTCCACTACACACAAGATTTTATACATGATGAACCCTTTTCTGTTTTTGGCAAAAAGAATCACCGACATTTTGCGACTGCAGGCAGGTGTAGAATCACTGACCATCAATTTCAAAGTCGAAGTAATTATAAGTAAAAAGATATATTAGCGTCTGTAATCATTTTAAAATTTCAACTAAGTTAGTGGTTGGAATATCAGAAGAAGAATAAAAATTGACAAATAAGTATATCTACGAGCCGGATTTGAACCGATGACCTTCGGTTTTACACACTCTCTTTTTTTTTTTTTTTTTCTCTTTTAAATCTCTTTATTATCCTATTGTATCACAGATCTATTCCTTATTACTAACTTATACCTAGCTTAGCCTAATTTACAATTTAAACTAAACCTAACTAAATATATAGAAGTGTTGGGCGCATATGGACCGTAAGCATACGGCCCAAAATGCGCCCAAAAAACCTGGCAAGCCAGGCGGCCGATATACATGGCCTAGGTAAAAGGAAGCAGACACTAACTCACTGCGCACTGTTCACACAAGTACCGGCAAGTGCGAGGTGTTAAGGGCATTAATTCACCAATGGCGATAAAATAGTTTAAAAACTACCATACTTTTATAATAACAGTTGACAGGTATGGAAAACAAATGGAAGCACTCCGGGAAAAGTTGCAAAAAACCCGGTCAGACTGGCTATCACAGCTCATATTGCGTTCGCCTATAGCGGACAATCGTAAATGCAAGGATTATTCCTTTCCGCTGTGGGCGGAGCGAGGCAACAGTTCTGGGGGGCGTGTCTAAGTCTGGGGCAGTCGGTGTCTGGTAATTCCATCCCACCGCCGTTTGTCGTCTCTGTACTGTGAGTTTTCAGCGGATTCCAGACTGCAAAATCGCCAAAGGACCCGGTGATGCTGGAATCCTAGCGATTTCCACATTCTTTCGTCCGCATTAGTTTATTTTTGTCTGTACGTTTTATGTTATTTTATGTCATATATTTGCATGTTGTTTGTTTGTTTTGTATTTTGTCGTTGTTATTGTATGTTTGGCGGTGGGATGTTGTAAATTGGTAGTCAGTAATAGAGTGGTTTGTGTGTTGTATGTTCGTCATTTATGGCTGTAATGTTTCTGGTTAATGGTGATCCGTCTAGTTTGTATGTATAAAATTTGTCTGAAATGTTTCGTATGTGAGTAATTATGTCGTCTATCGCTACCATATGGTGCAGGTCTGCCACCGTGACGTATCTATTCGATGACGTCACGCATCGCAGGATCTTATTTTCCAACCTCAGCAAACGTTGTTGCTGAGTGTTGGAAGCACTGCACCATACGGGAGCTCCGTAAGTCAGTACTGGTCTTATTATTTGTTTGTAAATAAGTAGTTTGTTTGTCGGTGAGAGATGGGAATTTTTGGAGATGATGGAGTAAAGGCTTTGCATTGCTGCAAAGCCTTTTTTGAGGGTTTCGGAAATGTGAGGCTTGAAGGAAAGTCGTTCGTCAATAGTGAGTCCTAAGTATTTAAATCGTCTTTGTGGAGTAATTTCTACGTCATTTATTTTTAGAGGTATAAAAATTCGGTTGTTTGTAAATTTCTTTGTCAGAGTTGCACAAACTGTTTTACTAGGGTTAACCGCTATCTTCCATCTTTTGAAGTACGGGTCCAATATGTTAATATGCGACTGGACCTGCCGCTTAGCAGCTTCCGTATAAAATGATTGTGCGTAGATTAGTGCATCGTCCGCATACAATATCAGTTTTGTGAGTTGGTACCTCGAAAAATCGGCTGTATAGAGGTTGTAAAGTAGTGGTGGCAGCATGGTTCCCTGAGGGACCCCCGCATTAACCACCCTTGCATCGGCTAATGCACCCTCTACTCTGACAAAAAATGTCCTGTTTTGTAGGTAAGTTTTAAGTAAAGTAATTAGGTACATCGGAAAATTGTGAATAGTCATGAGTTTAAAAAGTAGTCCGTCGTGCCAGACAGTGTCGAAAGCTCGACTGACGTCCAGGGACAATAGTACGGTATTTTGTCCTGTATTGAATTTGTTTTTGACGTCAGTCAATACTTTTGTCACTGCCTGAACTGCAGTGGCGTATTTAGGATTGTGACACGGGGGGGTCCACTTACCTTCCCTAAAAAAATGCGCCGCAGGCAAAATTTTTTTAGGTGCCACGCCCTTTTTTGGACTGTCTAAACTTACAAATTTTATGTTTTGATAGCCCGGCTCAAAAAAAACGTAGAAATAAAGCAATTTTTAAATATAAACGGTAACATTTGCATTTGAAATATTAGTTTTTTGAAGGTATGTATAACGGTATACTATTTTACTCACCTGAATTAGAAAACACGGAACAAAAAATAAAATTCAACAATTATTATTATGTGGAAATCCCCAAACATCTGGAAAATTTGAAATAATGTTTCATGTTATTTATTGCAAATAAATGAATGTGAATTTCAGTTTTCTTTACTACTGAGTCCACGGGGGGGGGGGTCCAGACCCCCCGGACCCCCCCCTAAATACGCCACTGCTGAACTGTACTGTGTTGTGCTCGAAAGCCAAATTGTTCGTTCGGTATTTTGTCGAGTAGTTTTTGTTTTTTGAGTTTTAGTAAAATTGTTTTTTCTGTAATTTTGGATAACGTGTTTGTAAGTGCGATCGGTCTGTAGCTGTTCGGTAATTTGGGGTTTTTGTGTAGTTTTAATAATGGTATGATGATTTCCTCCTTCCACCTCACAAGGAAGTGTTGGAGAGTAAATATTGCGTTTATAATATATAAAAGTTGCACAAATGCCCTTCTAGGTAAGTTTTAATAAGTATGTTAGGAAGCCCGTCAGGCCCAGGGGCTTTTTTGAGAGGGATAAATCGAATTATCTCTCTCAATTTCCTGGATGTGACGAGCAATTTGGAAAGGGCGGTGGGGGGGATCGGATATTTTTGTCTCGTAACGTTTTTCATTCTATTTGTTATGTGATTTTGTTCAGTTTCAGTGTTGTCGGGAGATGTGCAGACTGCAGCGAGTGCATTCACTATGCAGTCTGCTTTCTCCTTGTTTGTCTGTGCGTTTTGTTGACCAGTCATAGTCGGTATTTTAATAAATTTTCATTTGAGGCGCTTGGTCAAGCGCCACAGTGACGAGTCCTGTGCTGTAAGTCCTGTCAAAGTGTCATTCCAAACTTGGTTTTTGTATTGGTTAATTTTGTCTCGTACTGTGTGTTATAATTCTGTCATTCTGTGTTTGTCAATAGGTCTTCTTGTCCTTTGCCAAATTTTGCGTTGTCGGTTTTTAAATTTAATTAAGTCGAGTATGTCTTGTGGAAGTCTGTCCTCTTTATGTTTGATTTTAATTTTTGTGCCAATTTGTCTATGTATTTATTGTATGTTTGTTGTTAATTTAGTCACTTCTTGTTCAAGTGTTTGTATGTCATTTATGTTATTATTTATTGTAATTTTGTCGTCTAAAAGTCGTCTGTACGTGTTCCAGTTTATGTTTTTTAATAAAATTGTTTCTGTCGGGGATTCGAAGGACATTTGTGCATGCCATTCAATTAATACTGGTAGGTGGTCTGAATTAAGTTCATTCAAAACAGTCGCCTCGGATAAGCCTGTGAGATTTTTAATTATATAAAAGTCGATAAATGTGGGCGTTCCACCGTTTATAGGAAAGTGTGTGGGCGTGTCCGAGGCGACTATTTGGATATTATTATTGAGAATAAAGTCGAATATGAGATTTCCATGCCTATCCTTTCGATGATTTTTCCACATGTTGTGTCTTGCATTTAGATCGCCCGCCATAAGAACCTGGCCATGACTGGCGAAAAATGGCTCAATGTCAATGTTTTGCAGGCGGGTGTGGGGTGGGGCGTATGCCGCACTCATAACCACTCCATTCCTCAATTTAATCGAAACATAGTTATTGTTAATAATTCCTTAAAAAATCTCATTACCTCATTCATGTTTACTTTCTTAATGCCCTCAACAAGATTCATCATGTCACTTACCGGCAATTATGATGATGTTGCGGTCGCACTTTGTTGTACTGCTTGATGTTGATGTTGCTGCGGAAATTGGAACTGCTGCTGCGGGGGTGGTTGGTGGAGTCTCGGATCGGGAGGGGGTGCACCTGCACCACCTCTGGAGGGGAGGCTGGGGAAATTGTTGTGGCTTAGAGTTGGGGCACTTGCAACGCCCTAACCAATTGGACTATCGGTTTATTCGCTTATCGAGATCTGCTTTTTGCTTGCTTTTCTAAGTTTTCATTCTTCGTTTGATATGCCACTAACTTATTTAAAATTTTAAAATTTTTACAGGCGCTAATATATCTTTGGCCTTATACTTTATTTCACATGTTAGTGGTGTCGTTTTGGGGTCAGGACATTTTAACGCCGGCGGCGAACTTTTTTTAGGTACGTACAAATTCGGCTGAATTGAAGATCCAATCCATCTTTTTGTTTCTAATTAGCCTACATTTTTTCCAAAAAAATCTTGCGCCCAATACATTACATAATAATATAACCCTTTGGTTGAGGGTAAATATAGCTCTGGATATACAACTCCTAATACATTTTGAAAAGAACATGGTTCACGCGCTGCAAGACGACAGGCTTATTATGAAACTGCTATGTCTGAATTTTTGGAATTGTAAAGATAAGACTTGAGAGCTCTCTAAGGTACCCGTTAAAAAAAAAATGATTAGCGGCAATATTAATCTTGAAAAATATCCAAAAATTAGTACTTTTGATTAAAATTTTTTCATTAATTCCCTTAGAAATAGAAATATATAGTCCTTTATTGAAATTTAATTTGACTGGATGCGTATCTGAAATGGCCTTCTCAGAATCCTGTATTAGCGATACAATGTTAGTTGTTCTATAAATTTGCACGGGCGAGGGGGCAGCCGCCCGGGGGCCATTTTTGGAGGGCGGCCTTTGAACCAATTTCTGTATGGAGGTAGAGATGGGCCTATAATTGACCCACATCAAAGTTGACATTTTCTTTAAGTTTTTTGAACAATTAGAATGCGTAAACAAGAAACAATTGAATATCAAATAAAGATATAGCAAAAACCATTAATTATTTTTTTAATTTTAAATAGAAGATAATATATAATTTTATTCCATATCTGGAAAGCGGAAAAAAATATACATTTCACCGAACCTACATAATGTTCCAATTAAACTAAGCAAAAACTTGGTGATTTACGTTTTGGCATGTCTATACCCTAGTGCTTAATGGGAAAGAGTAATGAAATGTAAATTTGTAATGAGAGGACCGATTAAGTAGGGCGGACAACTTAAAGGTTGCATTGTAAATTTTAAGTAAATTGCAACGATAGTTTTTAAAAATTCCGTATTTTGAAACACGAGTTTGGTCAATAAAAGTATTGTAACAGCGGCGTTACTACAGGTAGTTTATTAGAATAAAAATATAATAATAATTATAATTGATTAAAATTATAGAGATAGGTAGATAATTGAGATATTAATAACTGTTCTAATATTAAGTAGTAAACCGCCTAGGTGGCCGAAGTGGGTAAAGCACCGGAAACGGCGTGAGCCTGCTTTCGCGCTGCTCGAGTCGAGCGGGTTCGAATCCCGCTAAGTACGCTCAAATAAAAAAAGTACTGGGGTTGGTTGTTGTATGTGTGACTGCAGGTACTTCTGACTAACGATTTATCGGAATCGAAAACGCAAGGTCATGCTCCTATAGCAGCGGGTCTTTAACCCGAGACTTGCCTCGGTTGCGGGCTGTGTGGGCGGGCTGTTGTAGGAGTGGGATTATGTGGGGGGATCGGCATGGTGGTTGGTTGGAAAGCGACTGCGCGTGGTTCGGATCCCACGATAAACAGTAGGTCCCGTCTGGCTGACATTACCCAGACGTAAAATTACCGTGGGCGGGCTAGTAACGAATAACTAGGGGATACAATAAGTCTGTAAAAGGCTGCGGTGTCAGGACGTAAGTGCCGATCTAGTTATTTAAGAGTAATCAATCAATCAATATTAAGTAGATAAAAACTTATATAGAAGTAAGAATAATATGAAAATAGATAAATTGGAATAAATATTAATATTTATAAAAAAAATCTACTATGTTGTACAATACAACAACTTAATTTTTAAATTTTAGTCATCATGTTCCAAGTAGTCCGATGAACTATCGTCGTTGGTGTCCAGAGAAATAATAAGGGGCTCTACAGTGTTTTCTAGCATGTTATCAGCTTCCCAGATTCTATCTTCTATTTCAATCACATGTTCGACGCACTTACTCCATTTTTCACAATCCACTGTCTTTATTCCCTCCTGCAAGAGGTTTCCTACGTCTCTCATGTTAAAAGTGGTGTTATATGCCTTGCCTTCTACTTACGCCCACACCAATTCTATGGGGCTTAATTCACAGTGATATGGCGAAAGACGAAGTACCGTTATATTTCGTTTTAAAGTGATTTCGCCTACAACAAATTTCGTTCAAAGAGGTTTATTCAACTTTACAATCTCCAGTAGCTCCTTTTTTAGCATATCGTTATAAAATGGCTTCTTATTTACAGTAGGCCAGTGAATGATGTAATTTTTCTTCCAAGAAAACGTTGAAATTTTTTCGGATTTGCTTAAGTGGTAGCTGGTAATATTCATGACTATAACAGACCCAGGAGGAATAAGATCTAGCATTTGCTGAAAGCATTCTTTAAAGACATCGGCATTCGTATCTTCCTGATAGCCTCCAGTCCGTTTTGATTTAAATGCTAGTAAGCCGCTATCGACAACTCCATTTTTGCTACCAATGTGAGTAATTATTAATCTTTACCTTCTCCCGAGAGTACTTTTATTCCAGTGGACCATCCTTCCATGGAAGCTTGCCTCGCGCTTTTTATATGTTTATCCTGCCATATTTTACCAACGGTATATTTTTCATTTAACCAAGTTTCGTCGATATAATAGATATTCCTGTTTCTCTTCGAAATTGTCTAACTGCCCTCAAATATCGTCATCGCCAGCAGATGATTTCGTCTTTCTCTATTAAAATTGATTTTCTGTTTTTAATTTTTTCATAACAAAAATTCGTTTTCTTCAAAGTTTTTAATAGTTTCTTCTTACCTATGGGTGGAATGAAATCATGCTCATTTCAGACATTATTCTGTCCAAGGTAGGTATTTCTTTTTTTAATTAAAACGAGTGTATGATTCTTCTGATAGCAGTATTTTCATCCTCAACTGTTACAGTTTTTTGTCTTCCCGTAAGGGCCTAGCGACACTTAAAGCACCGGTTCCCATCAGATCATCGAAGTTAAGCGGTGTCGAACGCGGCTAGTACTTGGATGGGTGACCGCTTGGGAAACACCGCGTGCTCTTGTCTTAGGGAAGAGTGTAAAATGAATCGACATCAAAACCATCCTATTCACGCCGGACAGGCCGGATGAGATCGGATATCTCGTAGGATGAAGGTGCCGTTTTACACTCCCCAGTCGGTAGACCGCACGATTAAAAACCGTACGGTTGATGACCGGTTCAAGATGGCCTCTGATACGCCGACGACCGTAAAAAATAGTAAATAAAAAAAAAAGAAAAAGTCTTCCCGTACTTCTCTTTGGTGACCTAATGGAGCCGCGTTTATCCTCGTGCATAAGTCGGCATATTGTTGACTGTCCGACTCCAGTCATATTCGAACAAATTTCGACTATTCTTGCAACTCCGAATGTTATATGAAATAATAAATGGACTACGCTTTTGAAATACGGCAAGAACTACTGGGTTTTCTTTATAGTTCTATAATGATTTATTACTCTCTTGTATTAAGCACCATACTCTAATGATTAGCCAGATATTTGTGTTGGCCACTTTTAGTTGGATCATATATGTATTAGTACTATAATATGTCTATTACCCTGAATATCTTGAAGCAACAACAGAGATAGAAGATCTAGGGTCACTTCGACTTGTGCGCATGCGCTATAAGGGCATTGCCAAATATACTTTTATTCCTTTAGAACAGGGCAGAAGAGTGAGCCTTAGAAAATTAGAGCAATGATAAAATTACCAAAAATCTTGCTAAAAAATTGCAAAATAAGCATTAAGTCCGTACTTCCAAGTGTTTTCAAATTATTTGTTTCCATATCTAAACTAAAACGCGTCGAGTCGAATAACAATTTTGTATAAGTGGAGGGTGACAACGTGACAACGTCTTATTTTTGCTCGACATAACCTGAAAATCTTTAGCAAATGTTAATTTGGTTGACAGCTCGTTTCATCGAGTTGTTTTGTTATTGTTAACAGCTTTTGTGTACTGTTTAGCTTTACATTTCTGCAAATTTTGATTGTGTGTGTGACGTGCCGAGGCAAGACAGAATATTTAACATTATTTTGAACAGGCTTAACTTGAACAAAGATTTATCATTCTACTGGTATGTACCCAGACCGGATGGTTCTTTCTTTCAACTTCCTTACTTTAATTTCGTGACGGAACAATAACTACGTAGTCCATTTTCTAAATTTCCTTTGCTGCTGTTGACATCATTAGGTACCTACCTATTTTTACCGAAAATTGCATGTACTTCAAAGAATCCTACAAAAACCTATTATTTTACCTGCTGAGCTCTAAAAATAATTGTAAAATATCTAATTAAAGTTTTATTAATATATTTACCTGCGTTCTTTTTCTTTTCTCAATCGAATTAATATACAAAATCTAAACAAATCAAGAACTTTAATGTTTGTTTACAAATTTCTGTCCAGTTGTCAAAGTCAAATGTGATAACTTAATTTTTTTCCCGTTAAAACAAACGTATATTTATTTTTTCGCGCATGCGCACTGTGCGAAATGACCCTGACGAAACAAGGAACCTCGGCTTCACTACGTTTTCATTGGTTAAATGGGCAAGGCGCCATATAGTACTAATACATATTATTATATATGAGTTGGATAACCTTGTACTTACCTACGTACTTTTAAGATGTCTAATAAAATGTTTTATATTAATTCTTATTTTGCTATATATTTACAAAGCCCGGAATATAAATAAATATTTAAAAAAATTGTTATGGTGGCGCTATTTTTAGAACTTTGCCCTGGGCGGCTAAAAGTCTAGCGACGGCCCTGGCTACCCTCAGTCTGCGGACCCTTTTCGAACTCTTTAGTTCTAGTCAGCGAAGTTAGTTTACCTAACCTAACAGAATTATGCATCGGAAGCGTTAGGAAAAACAATGCTAAAACAAATACGGCAAATTTTGCCATGTAACCCATCGCATATTGGGACATGTAGTCAAGAGAATAACAATTTTGCATAAATTGTTTAGTAGAGACCTACTTATTATATATAGTGATAGCATGTGGTTAGAGAATAATAGTTTTTACACAATATGTACCGGGTGTCCCACTAAGAATGGCTGTCGGCCGTATCTCAGAAACTGTTAGTCGTATGACTTGCGGAAAAAAAATATATGAGGTAAAGTGGTCATGAGAAATTGCCGGAAATTATTTTCAATTTTTCAGACCGGCGCTAGAAGGCGCAACAGTAACGGTAAATATGAATCACGAAGTTTCCTCAAAAGTTGCCTAGTTAAGGTATCCCGAAAATAACATTTTTATATATTTCAAAGATTTATTAATAAAATTCACCTATAGAACGTGTTCGTCACTTTTCAAATTAAGTGGTGGGGGAAGGTTGAACATTATTTGTAATAAATGCTGATAACTCCGGCCTGGCTAAACATAATTTAGTAAACTTAGTTTTGTTAAAAAGGGCTTTTCTCACTCTATATATCATCTTATGAACTACGGCAATATGTGTTTTACACTAGGCGCTAGGGGGCGCTGTCTTACAACTTCACAAACATTGCGCGTTTTTTCCATAATTGTAAATATAATAGTATATATTTAATTTAACCTGATTACAAGGCTGATTAAAAGTCTAAGACGTCAGTCAAAAACCGCAAGTTAATAACTATTTTCAATCCGGAGATATCAACAACAATAATCATAATTACGGAACATTATGATTTTATTTTCAAGTTACCATTGTGAAGGTTTTTTTAAGAGTCAAACAGGCCTTGGAAAAACAAAATATGAATTGAAACTGTGCACGCGTTTCACCTTTCATTATTACGTCAAAATTTTTGTCGTGCCAACAGTGTTGTGTCGTATTTGATTTTCAAAATGCATCTGTTACTTGAAGAAGCGGTTGACATCATTGCGGTGTATTTGGAATGTTTGGGAAATGCAACAATTGCTGAACGGGTTTACGCAGTACGATACCCTCAAAGGCGCCGATACGACAGTAGAATGTTTAATCGTTTAGCTAGCCGTTCTCGTACTACTGGAAGTATTCGTCGCCCTGTATATCGCTGATGCCGCCAAGGTCGAACCGAGGAAAACATTGTAAATGTTTTAGCATATGTGGAACTTAATTCACAAATTAGTATTAGATTAATTGTTAGAGACTTGGGCGTTACTCACTCTACTGTGCATACGACTTTATTAGAAGAAAGGTAAGTAATTCTATCTATATGTTATAACCCTTAAATAGTTTAAAATAATGCCAATATTTCTCTTAATAGTTTTCAAGTCAATGTAATAAGAATTTTGTTACTCTTTAGGCTACATCCCTACCATATTGTGCTCCACCAGGCTTTGATCCCGCAAGATTGTGATAGAAGATTTGATCATTGCCATTGGTTGTTCAATATGATATCAGAAGATAGAAATCTCCTCTCCAGAATTTTGTGGACTAATTAAGCTACTTCCCATAGTAATGGGGAGTAAACCGCCATAATATGCATTATTGGTCGCGGGATAATCCCATTGAATGCGGGAGGTGCAGCATCAAGGAAGATGGAGTGTCAATGTCTGGTGCGGCATTTTGGGTGGCATAATAATTGGACCGTTTGCATTTAATGACTCGCTTATTGGGCCAAGATATTTACATTTTTTAAATTACGAACTCCCAATTCTTCTCGAAGATATGCCCTTGGATATTCGCAGAACTATGGTTTTCCAACGCGATGGATGTCCTGCACATTTTGCGGCAAACGTTCGTCAATTTCTTGACGACACGTTTCCTGTAAGGTGGATAGAAAGAGGGAGTATATTTTCGTGGCCTGCCAGGTAATATTATATGATATATTATGATATTGTTAATGAAAGTGGTAATTTCTATTTTAGATCACCTGACTTAACATGCCTAGATTTTTATCTATGGGGGAGATTGAAGGATCTTGTTTTCGTTACCAGACCCACCACAAGGGAAAACATGATAGAAAGAGAAAAGATAATGGACAGCAGCCGCCGTATCCCTATGGCAGAGGTGGAAACTGCATTATTATCAACGGAGAGATTGGATTTGTGTATACAGAACGATGGGCAAAAATTTGAACATTTAGGGCGCCACTGAGAATTATTGTCGTAACGATATATTTGCTTCAAACATACGTACCTTCATATTTTGTTTTTCCAAGGCCTATTTGACTCTTAAAAAAAACCTTTACAATGGCAACTTGAAAATAAAATCATAATGATCCGTAATTATGATTATTGTTGTTGATATCTCCGGATTGAAAATAGATATTAACTTGCGGTTTTCGCTGACTTCTTAAAATTTTGATCATCCTTGTATTCAGGCAAAATTGAATATACTATTATATTTACAATTGTGGAAAAAAACACATATTGCCGTAGTTCATAAGATGATATATAGAGTGAGAAAAGCCCTTTTTAACAAAACTAAGTTTACTAAATTATGTTAAGCCAGACCGGAGTTATCAGCATTTATTACAAATAATGTTCAAACTTCCCCCACCACTTTATTTGAAAAGTGACGAACACGTTCTATAGGTAAATTTTATTAATAAATCTATATATATATGTAAATTGAAATATACAACAATGTTATTTTCGAGATACCTTAACTAGGCGACTTTTGAGGAAACTTCGTGATTCATATTTACCGTTACTGTTGCGCCCTCTAGCGCCAGTCTGAGAAACTTGAAAATAATTTCCAACAATTTCTCATGACCACTTTACCTAATATATTTTTTTTTCGCATGCCATACGACTAACACTTTCTGAGATACGGCCGTCAGCCATTCTTAGTGGGACACCCGGTCCTTATATTCATTTGAAAATTTTAAGAAAAACTAGTTTAAAAGTTGTCGTTTTTGGAACTAAATCTTGGACATCCTGTAAAAAATAGGATAAAACTATTTAATGTCAGGCTATCGCTAGACCTCTTGTATTGAAGTTCACACTATGTGGCTCGGACAAAACAGATCTAAGATCGTTTTTCTTAATAATTTTTTCAAGGCACACAACAATTTTTTACTGCTTTTAATTTATTACTCTTAAACGACTAAATCAAATGAAAGTTAAATTTTGGGAAATAGAAAGAACATTAAAAAGAACTCAAATACGCAAGAAAATATAAAGTGTAAATTAAAAAAAAAAAATCTTTGTCGTCATACTTTTTTGGAACATTCTGCATATGCGAAAATATTTTCCAAAAATACACTCATATAAACAGTGTAGGTCTGCGTTCGAACTAGATTTTTAACTTAATTTGTATATACACTATAGATGCCTGACATACTATTGCAGGAACCTCTATTAAATTTTAATTATAAATTATTACCTAATAATATTTTAACCACATTATGATTTAGGTGCCTTTGTTTATGCGGGGTTTCATTTAACTTTACAATAGTACTTACCAGTTGGACCTGTGTAATAAATTTCTTAAGCCACAATAACTTTGAATAATTACTGTCATAAGCTGTCAAAAGATAATAGCTATATAAGATGGCGTGGACGAAACAATTTGCAAATGGTATAAAGTAACTGTGTCCTCCTCCAACAAATTTGACCCCAATCCATCCTAAATAAGTCATGCCGAAGTGGTGGTAGACGTGAAGAAAACTGACGTGTCTCGTTTTCTTTCGCAGTACAAAGAACACCTAGAACAAAAATATAAAAATCAGTTTTCTATGTTCTCGCACGGTATCTCCCTTATTAGTAAAAATTGAGTGATGTAGTCGTCGCAACATTTTGAGAAAGAGAAAACGCCTCAAGTAGAACTTCTAAAGCTTACTTTACATAATAATGTCATTAATAATAAAAGAGCAAACAAGGTAGGGCGAAAACCGTAAAAAATAAATTTATCCGATCACTGTCATATAGCCTGTTCAACTCTAAGGGCACTGTAACCTTTTATTTTTAAATTCATTTATTTTCATAATCTAGTTTATCTACATATGCGCTTAAACTACGGTTTGGCCTAGGTAGTGGCGCATATTTACAATTAATATAGATAGCAAACAACTTTACGGTGGTGACCTTACAGCGTATTATGGAAGTATATATTGCCCTGGCTCAAAGATATTTCCCGCATTTACGATAGTAAAAATCTTCCAAAAACCCCCATTTACTTTCTTCAGTCAAACATTATGTCCGCCGTGGCAGACAACTTCAATGCAGTGGGCGATAGCTCCAATCAACCAGCACGGCGTGCCTTCGGAAGGAGGCCATTACAATAAGGGCGTAGATTTTCCGTTTTGTGGGTGAGTCTTTGTCGGAGGCGTGGCCAGTAGTCCCCTCCCACTGGCCAACGGCATGTGAATCGACCGTGTGGGTGTTGATGTGTAAAATTCTTTGACGTGTTTGTGTGGTGATGTTTTTGGAATTTAATTCTGTGTATTTTATTGAATTGTGTTCGTGTTTATTAGTCGATTCCCATATCTAAGGCAGGGGGAGGTAATACAAGGTTAGGTTTGCGTATATTGGTTTGTGTTTTATTGGATTGTTTATGTCATGTCTATTTTTAGTTAGGTTTGTTGTCAATGGTGAGTTGTTTATTATGTTTGTATAGAAGTCGGTTGATATGCCTCTTATATAGTTTAGTATTTTCGGTATGTGGGCCATGGGGTGCAGTTCTGCGATGCGTACGTACCTGTCGGATGACGTAACACATCAAAGAATTTTATTCTCCAATCTAAGAAGCCTCTGTAGTTGGGTGTTTGAGGCTGAACACCACACTGGCGCGGCATATTATGTTATTACGGGTCTTATAATTTGTTGATAGATGAGGCGTTTATTGAACGGGGAAAGGGGGGATCTTGCGGATAGAATGGAATATAGGCTGTGCATTGCTGCAACGCCATTTTTAAGGGTGGAAGCGATATGGGGATGAAAAGATAAACGCTCATCTATGGTCAGTCCTAAGTATTTCAGTCGTTTTTGTGGTGTTATGTAGGTATCTTTGATTTTAATCAGTACGAAAATTCTATTAAATAAATAAATAAATAAATAAATAATACATTTATTGTTTCAACCATTCAACAGTTAAGTACAAACATTTTACAAAAATGGCAAAAAATGAAAAAAATGGCAACAATAGGCCTTGGTAAGGCAGACATCCAGAGGACCCAGATACTGTTCAGGCCTTAATTTAATATTATAATTTCATATAATACATAACTACAAATTAATATATTAATTACTCCAAGCGAAGAACATTAAATTTAAAAATAAATATGTTTAATGATTTGGCTAAAAACCAGAGATAGGATGGCTGGGGGGGGGGGGGGTTGAGAAGCAGAAAATAAAATAAAAAAACGAAATTTATCCTATAGGTACTAACTCTGCATGGTCATTGCAGCGAAAATAAATAATTTCTAATACTTTTTTTAAAACTCAAAACGGATTGGTCTGTATTTAAGGCCCTTACAGCATTAATGCAAGAAGCGACACCATAGGAGAAAGACCTTTTATAAATTTCTTTGCGGTGTTGGGGTACGGTCAGATAGTGCCTACGGCGTAGATTTAAATTATGTACGTCTGTTCGAAACCTAATTTTTTGGTATAAGTACGCGGGTGTTTTAAACTTAATTATCTTAAACGCAAATGTGGTGAAATGTAGTTTAAATCTGTTATTCATATTTAGCCATCCTGAAGTAGCGAGATAAGGGGAAATATGGTTTCTTCGCTTTATACCGTATATTAATCTAAGGCATGCATTTTGAACCTTTTGGATTCGGTAACGATCGGCAGCATCCAAACAGGGTACATATACTCCACTGCAATGGTTAAACTGTGACAGAACCAAAGTATCGCACAACAATTTCCGAGTTTCGTGAGGAAGGGAATGTCTATTACCATAAATAAGCTTTAGATTGCCATATGCAGATCTTAATTTAGCTGTCACGTGTTCTTTAAAGCGCAATCTAGAATCGATCGTTAAGCCCAGACTTTTACACGAATCACAGTAAGGTAACGGTACATTATTTAATTTGATTGTCATATTGTTCTTCACAAAATTAATTTGGCTTTCATTTCCGAATAAAGTTACCGAAGATTTGCTAGGATTGAGTTTTAGGAGATGATCTGTGGCCAAATTATAGAAGTTGGTTAAGTCTGACATAATAGCAATTTCGGCCGCATTTAGTTCATCCTCGCGAAACGAATAGTAAATTTGACTGTCGTCCGCGTAAAAGTGGTAATTGCAATGTTGGAGTGCATTAAGGAATTTCGAGGTATATATAGTATACAAAAGGGGACCCAAAATGCTACCCTGTGGAACTCCTATGCGAACATCTAAGAAAGATGAATGTTTTTGATTACATATAACTTGCTGAGTCCTGTTAGATAGAAATGAATTTACAAATTGTTCAGCAACATTAGAAAAACCCACGTAATGAAGTATTGCTAAGAGCACCTCATGATTTAGCATGTCAAAAGCCTTGCTAAAATCCAGCAAAACTAAAGCACTGATTTTATTTTGATCTGCAGCTTTTAAGATGTCGTCAGTGATATCAGACAAAGCACTCTCACAACTATAACCAGTTCTAAATCCTGATTGTTTGACGGGTAAAATATTGTTTAAGTTTAAAAAATGTACGATTTGTCTATTCATAATTCTTTCAAGAACCTTCGATAATGTGGGCAATATGCTTATAGAACGTAATTGACTGAATTCAGTTGGATTATTGATTTTTGGTAGAGGAATAACTTGGGCTTGTTTCCAAAGTGTTGGGAAATAAGAGGTTAAAATGCACTCGTTTATTATATGAGTAATATAGGGAACAATATATGGACAGCAGAGGAGAATAAAGGTTATATTTATTTTATCATTTCCCGTCGCTCTGGTTTTTATGTTTTTTACTATGTTAAATATTTCATTTTCTGTAGACAGCACAAAGTTAAAGGGATCATTCACATTATGCAAAGTATTATTATTGTAAAAGTTCAGAAGGTCCTGTCCCGGTAACATATTGTTGATTGCAGAATTGATAAAGAAATCGTTTATATCGTTAACATTACTTAAATGATCTGGTAATGTTTTTTGTTTATTTTTTGTTATACTAAGATTTTTTAACTCAGACCATTTTTCTTTCATGCTACAGTTTTGAAATTTAAATCGTAAATAAGCCTTTTTTTCCGCTCTTATTGCCGAAGTCGTATAGTTGCGTAGCTGTTTATAATACTCGTAATGCGCTGGAAGTTTTGTTTGTAATCTTCCATTTGTCTAAGTATAGTGTAAGTAAGTTGATGTGGGTTTCGTAATGCGCTGGAAGTTTTGTTTGTAATCTTCCATTTGTCTAAGTATAGTGTAAGTAAGTTGATGTGGGTTTCTATCTGTCTTTTGGCAGCTTCTGCGTAGTAGGAGTGAGCATATTAGTGCGTCGTCCGCTTACAGTGCCAGTTTTGTGAGGGGGTACCTCGGTATGTCCGCAGTATATAGATTATATAGAACTGGGGACAGGACTGTGCCCTGAGGCACCCCCGCAGTAACCGTCACTGGGGCGGATAGCGCACCCACTACTCTTACGCAGAAGGTCCTGTCTGTTAGGTAAGTATGAAATAACGTTACGTAATGTAATGGAAGATTGTGAGTTTAAAATAACTTGTGTATGAGTCCTTTGTGCCAGACAGTGTCAAAGGCGCGCCGGATGTCAAGGGAAAGCAAGACTATGTTCATTTGTTTATTAAATTTCGTTTTGACATCCTGGAGCACCCTTGCCACTGCCATGACAGTCGAGTGTCCTGGTCTAAAGCCAAATTGTTCGTCTGGTATATTGTTTGTCACTTTTTGTTTGTTTAGGTTGGTTGGGATTGTTCTTTCTAGTATTTTAGACATAGTGTTTGTCAGTGCAATCAGTATGAATTAGGTAGTGTAGGGTCCTTGTCAGGTTTTAATAAGGGTATAACAATGGCACTGTAACCATTTCTTTATACATTTCATGATCTAGATTTAGATGATTTTAATGTAGATCTCAGTATTGCTGATTTTTCCCTTCCCGTGATATAACACAGAAATAAATATGCTTACACTCATTGTTATTTTCCTGTGCATTGCGACATACACTTGGGATGGCGCTCTTGTATTTTATATTTAGTAGTGAAGGCATTGCAGGGACATAGTCTATCTTGAAATGATGCAATGTAATAAATCAATCAAAACCGTCACCTCCATGGGCTTGCAAGATTATACGGCAAGTTTAGATTTAAGTAGGTCTTAATTTTTAAATTTGTGCAGAACTAGTACAAGTATCGACATTGATCGATATATTTCAATATTACATTTTTTAAGTGTAAAGTTATGTACAGCCTTACAATTTAGCTGGAATTTTAGAAAGCAATTTTATCATAACTTATTAAAGTCTATGTACTTATTCCGTTTCTGCTCTAATCATTTTATTCCTTTTTTTTTGTACCTTATTCTGGTTACCTGTTTGCTAATTATATGGTTATTATGCCTTTAATAGTGCCTTTATTGGAATAATACACTTATTTACATACCTAACTTAGGTATTTGTTTCTCAATGAAATTAGTCAAAGTCTGAAGTGTCAGTGCTTTCTCAATTAAATATGGAGAATTTTCAACAATTGCATAAACGCCCTAAAGTCGGTCCATGTACAGTAAATAAAAGAAAAATAAATATTAACTGTTACGATTCTCCTAAAAGGAAGAATGCAGATTGGAGTGTTGACAATGCAGTGGAATTTACAGCAGATATGCTTAACGTTGGGAAAACAACAATATATACATACTTTTGAAAGAAGAAAAAAGTGTTGGCGTCAATTTTTCAAAAACTTCTCCAGGACGACCAAAACTTGAGCTGGATGACGTTTTAATGCAAGGAATAAGGCAAAAAGTAGATTGTTTTTAAAAAAAAAGAAATTCCCACGCTGGACGAAATTTTGTCCTCAATCCGAGAAGACCAGGACTACCCATTCATGTGTAGAAATACGCTTTGGAAATTATTAAAAAAAAATGGGTTTCCGGTGGAAAAAACATAATAGGCAATAGATTTTAATAGACAGAAGCGATACCGCTTATAGGAAAAGAAATTTCCTAAGAAGCATCAGAAAACCAGAAAAAAAAAAACAAAAAAATATTTTTACCTCGACGAAACATGGCTAAATGAAGGCCACACTGTGACTACATTTTGGCAGAAAGAAAATATTAAAAGTTTAAGGAAGCTGCTTTGGAAGGATTGTCCACAGGATTAAGACCGCCATCTGGAAAAGGATATCGACTTATCATAACCCATATTGGAAATTCTGAAGGCTTCGTTAAAGGTGGTCTACTAATTTTCCAAGCTAAAAATACAGCAGACTATCACGAAGGAATGAATGCCGATGTCTTTGAAGAATGGTTCGAGCAAATGTTGGATCTTATACCAAAAAGATGGAATAATTGTATTGGATATTGCAACTTATCACGCTAGAGTCTAGACTGACGGAAAAATTACGAACAAGGGCGTAGCGTAAAAGTAATACAACAAATTGGCTAAGTTTAGGACAAATGGAATTTCCATTAGATTCCTTAAAAAAAAGAACTATTGATACTAGCCAATTTACATAAAAGTACATTTAAAAAATATGTAATCGATGAAATAGCAAAGTTACGAGGAATATCTGTGCTCAGACTCACTCCTTACCACTGCGAATTAAACCCGATCGAACTTATATAGGCTCAAATAAAGAAGATGTCGCGAGAAGAAACACGACTTATAAAATGATGCATTTAAAAAGACTTTTTCATGAAGCTATGGGTAAAATCAGTGCGGAAAAGCTGAAAAAGTGTATCGATCATGTGATAGTGGTTAGAGCCGCGGTGACAAAAATGCCTTGGAACTCCCAAACGGATGAGAAGCACGTTTTTGTATAGTTCGAGTATCGTTCTCGAAATTCGTGTTGTCGAGTAGGGGTCTGGCGCTCGGCGGTAAGCGGCTATAGTATTTTTTCCAAATTTTGACCAGCGGTTTAAAAAAAATATTTCCCAAACGGATGAAAATTACTGGAGGGCATCTAGGCACCCCCCAATTACCGGAAAAATATTTTCATCCGATTTGATCCTTGCCGTAACCTCCAGTACAATTAAATGGGCCCAAACTCCGAAATTAAAAAAAAAATCAGCCGCATGCATGCAACCGGACTAAAATAAATCGTTTTCATCCAAAATGAGCCTGGCTAAAGGGGATGGGACTATTCGCCGTCGCCGTTTCGCCGTCGCCGTTTCGCCGTCGCGACAATTCGCCGGCAGCCGATTCGCCGTGGGCCGTTTCGCCGTCAAATAGAATATAAGTCTATAATTATTACAATTTTTTTATATCTAGCATATACCGAATTGGACCCAAAAAGGTGGATTAGATGCCGTGTTAGCGCTGTTTAACCAATATAAGTCTATAATTATTACAATTTTTTTATATCTAGCATATACCGAATTGGACCCAAAAAGGTGGATTAGATTAGAAACGGCGACGGCTGAACGTCCTAGACCCGAATTCCAATAACCCTAATTACTTAATTAATAAAATAATAAATTTAGCAATATATATTATAACCTTTTTTACGTATTTTATTAATTTCTATTTGACGGCGAAACGGCCCACGGCGAATCGGCTGCCGGCGAATTGTCGCGACGGCGAAACGGCGACGGCGAAACGGCGACGGCTAAATGTCCTAGACCCTGGCTAAACTATGCCAAATAACAAAAAACCTCGCCAGCACGCGTGATTCTGATCCCGGAGTTCTCCGTAAATTTTCTGCGAGATTTATATGGAAGTTTCGTAAACTAATTTCTCTCTGATTTAAAAATATCAAAAAAAAAATGAAATGCTCCCGAGAGGCGGTAAAATGTTGAGTGACTATTCAATGGTAAGTAAAAATTTTCATGCATGTTCTGGAAGATCTGGTCTTGGCCGCAATAAATTTGGATGAAAATAATTTTTCGATGTTCTGTAGGTGTCAAAGAACTTGTGTGCAAATTTTCATCCATGTTGGAATTATTTTATCAAATTTTGCCCATTTAAATTTTGAAAAACTGTTATAAAGCGATGGCGACACATGGACCAAAAAAAAATTGTTTTACATATTCTCAGACATGAACTCTAGCTCCCTGCCCAATTTCAAGTTTAAATGAGCAAATTTTTTCCCCCCTTTTTTCCATTTCTTTTGAGCTTATATTTTTCCGGTAATTGGGGGGTTTTGAAAAACACAAACTTAAAATAAGTTCGTACAGAGTTGTCCCTTATCCTTTCCGTCAGACCTAATCCTTGGACGCGTTTCACCGTTTACGGCTCTTGAGGAAGGCTCCGGGTCTGACGAAGAGGTAAGGGACCTCAACGTGCTTTGACACAGAAATGCAAGTTTACGAGCGAGAGCTGCAGCACGTAGCTACATCCCGTGGCAACCACAATTGGGGGGTTGCCTAGATGCCCTCCAGTAATTTTCATCCGTTTGGGAAATGTTTTTTTAAACCGCTGGTCAAAATTTAGTAAAAATAGTATAGCCGCTCACCGCCGAGCGCCAGACCCCTACTCGACAACACGGATTTCGAGAACGACACTCGAACTGTACAAGAACGTGCGTCTCATCCCTTTGGGAGTTCCAAGGCATTTTTGTCGCCGCGGCTCCAACTATCGAAGAAGAAGCCAAAATATGGTAGGTAGATATAATAATGGAAAAAATGATTAAACCGCTTATTATAAACGATGTTAATAAAAGTTCATCTTCCGAATCGGGCTATGATTAAGCCATAACGACAAAGTACAAATAGATTTTTGAGAATGCTTTGTTTGTAACATTCTATATAATATCTTGTTTTTGTAAATATATTATGTAAAATAGTACCACCCGTTGTTATTTATTAGTTAATACGATTTTTTAAATGTCTTCAAATGTTATAAATACCAACGAATATAATATAATACAACTTTGGGAGAATAGGCATGTTTAAGATTTTTAATATAAAAACTTCCCCAATACATGCTCCTGGCTAAGGGATTTTCCCAATAACAATGATAAATCCTCAAATATGGCAATAGCTTGCGATAAATTCAGGGTGGACTTACCTAAAGAATGCTCATTATTTGGATCCATTAAGGTAAATACAATAGATTTTAAGGTAAGGTGTTTATATTGTTCTTAATACCCCGGTATGCGTTTTGCATATTTAATGAGCATTATTACTTCACGCCATTTAAAGTTAGACTATAATGCAAGAGTTGTTGTAAACAGGTTATGTCAATCTAACAAGTGGTAATAACCACTACATACCAATCTTTCTTCACCGAACCCTCAGGTTGTCAGCAGTCCTCGTATGCTATAATGCAAAAACCACGACCTTTTCCCTTTTAAATTTTTTCCGGACATACAGGATGTTTCCTAACCTCTCTGAAAAAATGAAGGAAGTGAATTCTCACCTTATTATAAGACGAAAATGTGGTATAAAAGTTTTTCGCATGTCGCTTCGTTTTCGAAGTACAGGGTGTTAAAAAAAAATTTTGTATTTTTTTTTTCATTTTATTAATTAATGCCAAACGATATTCTAATAATATTTGTTAAAGATAAAGGATTAGAGCACTTGACTTTGGGTCAATTTTAAATTTTAGAATTAGTTGAATGGCGGGGATCTGGGTAAAAGAGTACCTTAATTTTTTGGTTATTTTTCGTATTTTTATCATTATGTTGCATCAAATGATACGAGTAGGCTTTGCTTCGTTCCATGGCAACCACATTTGTTTTCTTCGTAACATTTGTCTCCTGTTAAACTTCTTTCAAATAATATCCCTTTAAATTATTTTTGAATTTATTTGTACTACATTACATACTTTTCATAATGGCTGAGTTTACCAATCAAGAAATGGCTCAAAGACGTTTATATGTAGAACGTTTTCCTAATAGACGAGTACCGTGTTCGGAAACATCTACAAGATTGCACCTCAGGTTAGAGCAAACAGGGAGCTTTGCAAAAAGCAAAGCAGGCGGCCGACCACTTACAGTTAGAACCGTTAATACTTGAGGAAGAGGTCTTAAACATGGTGGAAGAATATCCAGGCACTAGTATGAGGAAAATCGGGAACGAGTTGAATGTGAGTTACAAAACAGCATGGAGTATTTTAATGGACTATTTAATTTATCCTTATCACGTACAAAGAGTGCAAGCTTTGTTGCCTAGAGACTTTCCAGCTCGAGTTAATTTTTGCAACTGGTTTCAAGAAAATTCTTTAAGGGTCCCATATTTTTCGGCAAAAATACCGTTTACAGGAGAAGCGAATTTTTCCAGACAAGGCATCATAAATTTTCACAACAACCTTAATTGGGCGGAAGATAATCCTCATGCTATCATCGAAGGACATCACCAGTATACATTTTCTTTTTATATTTGGGCAGGGATTATTGGAGATAGCTTAGTTGGACCGTATTTTGTTCCAAATCGACTTACTGATAATGTCTATTACAACTTCCTTAGAGATGAATTGCCAGAATTGATTGAAGCAGTGCCATTAAGAATGAGACATTTAATGTGGTTCATGCATGACGGCGCTTCCCCTCACTTTGCAGTACGTGTTAGAAACTATTTAGATCAAGATTATCCTGCTCGCTGGATAGGTAGAGGAGTATCTCACACATGGCCACCACGTTCGCCGGATCTGAATCCATTGGATTTTTTTATTTCTGGGGTCATCTTGAACAACTCGTTTATACTACTCCTATTGAAACTGAAGAAGACCTTCGACTGCGTATTATTGATGGTTTTAATACGATTCGCGCCAGTCCCGAAATTTTCCAACACGTAAGAGACAATTTATCACGTCCTGTACATGAATGTTTACTGGCTCATGGAGGACATTTTCAGCAATTTATTTGACTTTTGTTCACGTGAGTTCATTATTAAAATTTTTAAATCAATTATTAAAATTATTATTATTATTGCCTTACTAATTTTTTTTTAACGCCCTGTATTTCGAAAACGAAGCGACATGCGAAAAACTCTTATACCACATTTTCGTCTTAAAATAAGGTTAGGAAACACCCTGTATACTTATTTCATTTTTACTATTATTATTAGTATTTTTGTTTTGGTATGCAAGTCATAATTTTAATTTTTCAATTTTAGTCTTCTTAAAAAGATTACACATTTCTATTTAGAATATTTTTTTATATAATATTGTATTTGCTAAATACCTAGTTTAGTCATATTATTATGCATTTCAAATGCGAGAAATGCTTTTCTTAACTGGGTGTGCTGTATAAAAATGCGATAAAGTATAAGAAATCTCAATTATAACTTACCGTATCTAACAGGTCAGCTACTTTTAACATGTAATACAAATATCCAAGCCCAAAAAACTTCATTGACCAATAGTTTTTTGTATAATCGATTTCGGCACACGTCCAGTCGATTTTGCTTCTTGCTTGGACTGCCTGAAATAGAAAATATAGTGTAATATTTTTCTTCTTTGTTTCGTCATGCAGAAGTTTCGTTACATAGAGGGCCCAAAAAGAATTTCCCAGCCCCGGTAGACTCTACGACCCAAAATAAGATAAAAATCACTTAGACAAAAATTTCAAAAAGTGCCTCCTTAAGAAATTACAACCATCGTAAACGTTTCAAAATGATAAGAAAAAAAGTACGTTTTAAAAAATATATATAATATATATTATATATAAAAATATACATCAGCTAAGTGGGATGACCTAAAGGACCATTTTCAAACCTTCCCTTGGCGGAACGTTTGTTTTACCTTTAATGATCTATCCATCTGTCCTGCAGAAGTATCGAAGGTTATCCTTACTGGCACGGAAGCCTTAATCCCTTTCTTAGAAAACTGCCTTTCTAACGGCAAGCCTTGATTTATTAAAAACTGCGAACGAGCTGTTAAATCAAAAAATTATATCCACCGACAATAGCATCAAAACCCTACCGCTGAAAATCGTACCATCTGTTTTAACGCTCAAAACCAATGCAAGCAAACAATAAACCAAAGCAACGAAGCACACAATCAGAGGATCAAAGACGAACTTCTTAAATGTCCTAACGGCTCAAAATAATTTTGGTCGGTAACTGAAGCGATTAGTCAGAGCTTTATCAAATCAACCATTCCACCTCTGACACGTTCTGATGGCACCATTGCGACTAAAGCACAGGAAAAAGCAAACTTACTGGCGGAACTGTTCTCTTCACATTAAACGGTTAATTTTCAGTAAATAACTCCACCGAACATTTCCCCTGTATAATTGAGAATGCCAGAAATTGTTTTCCGGTACCGCAATGTTAAACGAATCTTAAGGAATCTTGACACCAAAAAGCTTCGGGTCCTGACGGTATTCCAGTCATCGTAGTCAGGACATGCGCTGACGAATTGATACCAGTATTTTGTAGGCTTTTTAACCTATCTTCAAAAAAAATTAACATTTCCTTCTTGCTGGAAAACCGCACCAGTCCAGCCCTTACCCAAAAAAGGCTAGAAGATCTAGCCAAAAAACTATCGTCCAGTCGCATTGCTTGCGATTATATCAAATGTTATGGAGAAGTCTATATCAATAGAAGACCTTCTTGCTTATGTTACTCAAATTCGGAATAACGCAATAGAACATCATGGGGAATCCCGGGCGGTTGCACTGGACCATTCCAAAGCCCTTGACCGAGTATGGCATAAGGGGCTTCTAACTAAGGTGAGAGCATACGGAATGCCGGTAAAATTTTGTACATAACTGTTAAGCTTTCTTAAAGACCGTTCTCCGGGAGTGGCGATGAACAAATTTCTTTCAGACGCATCTAACATCATCGCCGGAATCTCTCAAGGTTTTATAATTATCGCCAACCCTCTTTTTACTACACAGTAAAAAATATCCAACTTGTAAAAATCATTTTAGGAGTACTAAAAAAAAGTTGTGTTAATGTTAACACCCGGATCAACATAATTTATCACATTTTTACACTCATATGGGACAAAAGTTGTTGTATTAAATTTGCCTATGAATTTAGCTCTCTAAAAAGTTAATTTTGTTGAATGGCTGTTATTTATTCCATTTTACACTATATCAGGAAAATTACATACAATGACAATTAATTACACCATATTAGCGTGTAAATGAACCCCGCTAGAAGGTTATTTTATCACATTGAGTGTAAAAGTTATTCTTTAATCGTTTTTTTTACACGGCCCTGGGTAAAAATACCTAAACCGGTGTTAAATGAACCCCGCTAGAATGTTATTTTAACACATTAAGTGTAAAAGTTATTCTTTAATCGTTTTTTTTACACGGCCCCGGGTAAAAATACCTAAACCCTTGTTACCGAAAAGACAGGCGGCAACAAGTGGTGTAAAATTCTAGGAATTGACACATGACGCCGATGCTACGTCCAAATTCAACTTTCAAGTCAGCCTGATTGTGTTCTTTGAACGAAATATAGAATAATGTTATATTTAAATTAAAATATAAAAACAAAGCAGAGTTCTGTAAAGTGCTAAATGAGAGTGCCTCATGAGGATCTTGTTAAATTGGGTAAGCTTATTAACAAAATTTAATAGAAACCTTACTAATAAATACGAAATTTTTAAGAAACTAAGTAGGTATTTACATTGTTACAGTTTTCCTTTTAGCTTTTAAATTATTCTGATATAAGCTTATACTATAAATGTATTCCTTTTTTATATAAATACTTAGGTACCTACCTACATATTTTACTTCATAGATCTCTAAATAAATATACAAATAATGTAAAACTCGTCATTTTTATTAATATTAACTATATAATAGGTGTGTCATTTTGTTCAACTAGTTATAATAATAAATGTAAAAGAAATCACACGGTTTCCCAGTTCTGTTATAACCATCACTATGTTTATAAATAAACGATAAATAATACTCAATATTTTCATTCATTTAACAAACCTTTTCCAAGCGATCTGAAGATTTATATATATTAGGGGTTTGATTAAGTCATTCAATCATGTATCAAACTAAGCAGAGGGTAATAACGTAAAACATCTTGAATGCATAATTTTTTACATTTTAATTATAAACACCCGGTTAGTTTGATACGGGATTAAATGATCTAATCAAAGTGGCAAGTATTCTAGCCTATAATATTTACACTAATTAATCACAAATTACCATTAACAAATGGTTTACTTATACCTCTTATTATTTCTTTTACGCCCTAAAAGGATAGGTTTACAATCTGTGAGCTTAATTTACACACGGTAGTGTAAATGTACCTACCCATAAATTAGAAGAATTAACACTCTCCAAAAAGTAAAAAAAAAAACATTAAAAAATATCTGTTTTACCAGATATACTGATGGTTAATATGCCCTATTGAGTGTAGTCCTATATTTACCACCATTTAGTGTTAAATTTAACACTCAATTTTTTACTATGTATATATTAACGATCTTTGAAAAGATCTAAAATCCCTATATATAGCTTCGCTGATAATATAGCAGACTTGTTTCATCTTTTACTTTAGATGCTCGAACATTGGCTACCAATACACATATCTATAGGCAGCAAGAGAGATCATGTCTCAACAAAGACCTGGAAGTAATTCTGTCTTGAAGAAACCAAGTAAAATTTTTCACTAAAAAAGTCCAGGCGGCAGTTTTCTCTAAAAAAGTTATATACCGGATATAGTCATGGCGGGACACTCAATTCCCTTAGCTTCATCAATTAATTTATTTATTGGGCGACAGTTTGGATAGCCATATGTCTTGGCATAGTCACGTTGCGGAAATTGCTAAGGCAGCCTCACAGAAGCTTGGAATACTTTTCCGAACTAAGAACCTCAACAAATTTTGATGCTCTATAAAGCCCAAATTCGACCATTGCGCAAGTTTGCGAAAATGCCTAAAGTGTCTGCCAATCTAACAAAATATACTAAAAGTATAGTGAAGATGACGCTACAAAAGCTTTAGAAGCTATTCAACTTGAAGTTATAAAATGAGATAAATAAAAAATAACAAAAATGTAGACTTTTATAGTTAATATCCAAATATCTAAAATACGGTAAACTCTAAGAGGTATCAAATACGGTATCACTAGAAAGCATATCAAGAGGGCTTTCTATAACTCAAAAAATATACAGGGTGTTCTATTTAAAAAAAAAGAGAATTTTAATATTTTGCTTAAAGTGATCACCCTGTATAATAAATGTACTGAACGCAAATATTTTTGATTGTTAAGATAGGCAACATTCTAAAATATTATTTTTAAGTATAGGTACTATTTTCGTTCAGTTGCTTTTAGTGATTTGGAGATGGTTACTAAACTTAGGCAGATTTTTAGATAAAATCGTAATTATTTCTTAAACTACTAAAAATGAATCCACGTAACCGTAAATTAAAATGATCAGCAGCTCTATGCCCATCTTTTGGGCCGATAATATACAGAACAGGGTATTCCATTTAAAAAAATAGAAGTTTAGTTCGCCTCACTTTTTTGAGCCACCTTGTATAATGTAAAATATGCCACTTTTAATTCTAGACCTCATGCTGTTTCAGTATTTTAAGGATGTAATATTCCGTCCCCGCTTCGTTTGCGCACCCGGTATATTTTTTTTTTATCATGCACAGCAGCTCATAAAACAACCTCAGTTGAACACTTGCCATGAAAATATTTGTAAAATAGACTCAAGTCGCCAACCTGCCTTCCATGTTCAAGGCTTTCCAGGTTGTTTGTCAGACTATGGTCACCGATCAAGCGAATGGCTCTTCTTTGAATGGAATCTAACAATCTCAGGGTATGTTTAGGAGCAGAGCCCCAAACATAGAAGTACTCCAAGCTTCTGCGAGGCTGCCTTAGCAATGGCCGCAACGTGACTATGCCAAGACATATGACTATCCAAATTAACGCCCAATAAATGATCTGATGAAGCCAAGGGAATCGAGTGTCCCGCCATAACCATATCCAATTCTTCAACATTAACTTTTTTAGAAAAAACTGCCGCCTGGGTCTTTTTAGCGTTAAATTCTACTTGGTTACTATCACCCCAATACAGAATTTCTTCCAGGTCTTTGTTGAGATGTGAGACCTCTTGCTGCCTATAGAGATGTGCATTAGCAGCCGATGTCCGAGCATCCAAAGTAAAAGATGAAACAAGTGTGCTGTCATCAGCGAAGCTATATATAGGATTTTTAGTTTTTTTCAAAAGATCGGTAACGTAGAGTAAGGAAAGGGTGGGCGACAATATAGAACCTTGAGGGACTCCGACGTTGATGTTAAATGTGCCTGAAAGAAATCCGTTCATCGCCACTCGCAGAGAACAGTCTTAAAGAAAGCTCGACAGCCATGAACAAAATTGAACCGTCATTCCGTATGCTCTCACTTTAGTTAGGAGCCCCTCATGTCATACTCGGTCAAAAGCCTTGGAAATGTCCAGTGCTACCGCCCGGGACTCCCCATGATGTTCTATTGCGTTGCTCCAAACGTGAGTAACATAAGCGAGAAGGTCTCCTCTTGATCTAGACTTACGGAATCCATACCGGCGGTCACTAATAATGTTGAAGCCTTCCAGGTATTTTACTAATTTTTCGTTGATAGCCTTCTCCATAACTTTTGATATAACCGAAAGCAATGCGACTGAACGATAGTTGTTTGGCAAAGTCTTCTTGACTTTTTTGGGTATGGGCTGAACTCGCGCAGTTTTCCAGCAAGAAGGAAATATTCCTTTTTTGTAGGATAAGTTAAAAAGCCTACAAAATACCGGTGCCAGTTCGTCAGCGCATGTCTTAATTACAATAACTGGAATATCGTCAGGACCAGAAGCCTTTTTAGTGTCAAGACTCCTCAAGATTCGTTTAACATGGCGGTGGCGAGAAACAATCTCGATTCTACAGGTGTAATGTTCGGTGGAGTACTTCCCTGAAAATTTACCGTTGAATGTGAAGAGAATAGTTCCGCCAGTAAGTTTGCTTTTTCCTGTGCTTTGGTCTCAATGGTTTTATCAGAACGTGTTAGAGATGGAATGGTTGACTTGGTAAAGTTCTGACTGACGGCCTTAGCTACCGACCAATATAATCTTAAGCCGTTAGGCATTCAAGAAATTTGTCTTTGATCCTCTGGTTGTGTGCTTCTTTGCTTTGGTTTATCGTCTGCTTGCATTGGTTTCGAGCGTTATCAAAGATGGTACGATTTTCGGCGGTAGGATTTTTACGCCATTGTCGGTAGAAATATTTTTTTGATTTAACAGCTCGTTCGCAGTTTTTGATAAACCAAGGCTTGCCGTTAGAAGGGCACTTTTTTGAGAAGGGGATAAAGGCTTTCATGACAGTAAGGATAACCTCCGATATTTCCGTTGCACAGATGGATGTATCATCAGAGGCAAAACAAACGTCCCGCCAAAGAAAGGTTCGAAAATGGTCCTTTAGGTCATCCCACTTAGCTGATGTATAATGCCAGACCTTGCGTGGTTTAGGGGGCTGTTCGGCACTAATTAGTAGCTTGTTCAGTGCCGAAATAAGGTTGTGGTCGGACATTCCTAACGATCTACCCCAAAGCACTGCCAACTTTCAACAAAATCGGATAAACGATTATTAAAATATTTTCGCAAAAACGAATTTTTTTTAAAAAGTTTGACACCCTGTATCTTGAAAACGAAGCAATAACGGACCTATATTTATATATACTTCTCGTCTAAAAATCACTCGAAATATCACCTCTTGAGGTTTGGTCACGTACTTAAATAACACCCTGCATACTTGGCAAATTAGGCTAAACAGGCCAATCACTTTATTATTTACCCTATTTTTTCTAACAGAGCACTGTTTCATCCTACGGGGTACATCATTTCTCAAAATATGAGTATATGACGCACTGAGAAACAAAATATTTTTGTTCAAGGTCCCTTAGTTAAATCCTTTATTCAAAATTTTATGATAGGTACTTACCCAAGATACAATATAAACGTTGAGGACAACTTGTATAACATTATATACCATCATAATATATTTCAAGTTTAAAGGCTCCCTGTTCTTCATATATGCTGGGCCCCATTTATATATAAATAACAGCCACAAGACAAGAATTGCTGTTGTAGGAAACGGCGAGCTCATAAGAAAAAAATCATCTGCCCTTGGATCTGGAAAGTAATAAAAATATAAATAAACCTTTGCCAACAAACCTGTTGACATAGAATCATAAGCGTAACCAGGGGGAGACTTGGGGGCTCAAACGCACCCCACGAAATTTAGAAAATTAAGAGTGAAAAACGTATAACCAATGTATCACTTTTACATATTTTATGAAATACAGTATGTCCGGCGATGTGGTAGACTAGAGGGCAAACGGACCAAAAATTTCATTTTTCGAGAAAAAGTCAGTTTTTATTAAAATTTTAGTTTGCTGAATAAATACGATTGCCAATGAAAAAACAAATATTGTATGCAGTGCCAAAAAAAATAAAAATTCAAATTTTTGACAAGAGTAAAGTACCCTTTTCTAAAGCTTTTAGCAAAATGCTATTTAAGAGAATTGTTTAGAATCATTCGAATGCATCTTCTAGGATATTGATTTTCATTATGTTCGGATTGCAATAGTATTTTTGCTTTAAATTTGCATTTCAATAAAAGTTTGGTAGGTGTACCTTTAATTTGTATACCTTTAGTATCACCTTTGATTAAGTACCTCAGAAATAAATTATCACAATGTCAAGCAAAACGTTACTCAGTAGGTTTCAGGCTATGATAACTTAAACAGCGAAGATCGTTCTCCGTTCGTTAAGTTCTTCAACCACACGCTGATGGCACTATAGTAGGGATTTTGTTTTATAAGGTTGTTCATATCCTAACGTTGGTAGCGACAAAACATGTATTTAGAATGAGCATGATGAACGTTCTGTATCTTTCTTTCTCTGCATTCAACCGTACCAGCTAAGGTGCGATAAAGATGAAAATATGACTTATGCGCTGATCCATAATAAAAATATCTTCCGTAGTCAGACACAACTGTCACTAACATTTTAAAATTAAATTTTTAAACGAAGCGGCGCGACGTATAAGTTTATTCTCCTAAAATGGTGGTTTACTGTTGCGTTCCCGGATGTCAAGTACAAAGTGGGAAACGTGTGAAAATGCACAGGTTTCCAGAAAGCGACCAGGTAAGTTTTTTGTTGTTTTAGCGAAGTAATAAAAAGGGTGTATCGTAAAGAGCCAAAAAGGAACCTTGCGCCTATACTGTATACAAAATATTGTTGCTATCTAAAAAAAATGTATGCAGGGCACCTTTTGATCCTGAATAATCATAAACATTACTTTTATACTGATTTTCTTAGAGTTATGATAGATACGATCTTAGTATAATGTCTGTGTATTTTTAGACGTATACACTTTGGGTAAATGCTATTCAAAATCCATCACTCTGTGGCAAAGATAACATTGGCATTTAAAGAACTTATAAAGTTTATCACACACATTTTGGATATGACCAGAAAATTGAGCATGGCAAAAGAGGATCGTGTTTAAAGCTGAACGCTGTTCCTATGTTAAATCTTTAAAACACAACCCTAGGTATAAAACTTGCCTTGTTATTATATTAATTTATGTAAATATTTAATATTAATAAAGCTTGTCACCATATCAGAAACGTTGTTACAACTTCCTTTTATTCTCACAAAATATATTGACTTTAATTCAAAAGATTCGCGCTTCTAACTTTATCTTCAGAGTTAAAAGCGCGAAAAATTTGAATTCAAAGTTGTAAAATTTAAATTTTCATGCGTGGCGCCGACCCCCCGCCCCTCACCCCATTGCTACATTTAGTTCTTCAACCAGACACGAATGGCGCTATTAGGGAACCAATTTAGTATGTTAAGTTGCCTATCTATCCCTGCCATTAGCGCATCTCCCTTGTCTATGGTAAGTTTTATAGATTGTATTAGTTTACAATGTTAACAACGCAGCAAAGAATACTATTATTTATTTTAAATTACGTCGAAATATAAAATAAACCATTTAACAAGTTACGATAAGAATAAACCAATACATAATTACAATTTAAGGCATAATTCATAAAAATAGACCAAAATCAGATAGTATAAGGGAGAGCGTGAACATTTTTCAGCACGCATGCCGTGCGGCACTTCATAGTGAGGCGGCTCACTTTTTTCGCATGGCTTCTGTGTGCGTCATCGCATATAAAAAACAAGGTACGCTGCACTTCATACCAGCCTCATGCGCACCTCATACCTCTTTACTTGGAGTGCACATCTTGCTTCTACAGCGTGTTCAATTTTTTGTTATACAATGTTCTCATCATTTGACAGTATTGGCCTAAGTTAACTGTTTTAGGCGTCCCCACATATACTTCTTGGGGTTATAAAACTGGACCATTTCCCCGATCCGTTTTTGTCCAAATTCCAAATCAAGCCATTCTCTTACTTCTCTAGAAAAATAGGCCGGGCATCCATCTTGCTGGAAGTACATTGTCATGTTGATAATAATAAGTTAATTTCATATAGTTATAATATCATAAACATGTTATTATGTTATTCTTCAATCAACTTATTCATAAATTCCCCGAAGGCGGGCTAGTTAGGGACAGAGCTTATGTATTTAAAAGTATTTAAAATTATAAATATTTAAGAATATACTTAGGTAATCTAATAGCAGTTGCTCCATATGATCAGAAAAAAAAGTATTGAACATATTTCAATAACAATTTCTATTACAAGTTTTCTCAAAGAAATGCAGTCATATTATACCATAGTAGGAAACAACGCACCAAATATTCACTTTTTTTAAATATTGACGTCGGGTTGATATTCTGAACATAGGATTAACATTACCCCAACAGCGAATATGTTGCGATACCACAGTCTCATTCGTCGAAAACGTAGACTCATCCGAGAACATTATAAGTTTATGAAATCCCCTATTACCACCTAAAATCTTACTCCCTACCCTCAAACAAAAATCCAACCTTTTGCTACCATCGCCCTCTTCCAATCTGTGGTTACAATGGGGATTGTAGAGACGTATCTTATTGTGGTTTAAAATTTCTTGAATATTACTTTTTTGGACCCCTGTAGTTGCATAGCTCGTTTCCTCAAGGATAGTGTGGGGTTTTCTCTAACAGACTGCAATATGAGTATAGTCACTGTATCATCTTCATTGTAGTATTATTTTACTATTTTTAAGTCTAATACGGATCCCTTTTCATCAAATTTCTTGACCAGCTTGCAATCCGCTCATTTCATTACGGGCGTATTGGGGAAATGACATTTCTCAATAACGTATCTATAGGAAAAATCTCCATTACCATAACATTGGATTAAATGTATTCTTTGCTCCGTTGTAAACGTTGTAATTTGAACGTTGTTCGAAAGACCCGCCTGGCTGTTGGAAAAGGTGTATGTTTTGTAATGCAAGTAACCTGTAAAAGTATTAATACGAATATCCTTACTAAAAGAAATGAAAGAAGATTGCGCAAAGTAAGCCAAGCGTCATGGGGGTCATGACCAAAAAACTGTGACACTACATAATATCATTATCATGAATAAAGAATGTGTGATTTACATACCACAAATCTACATTTTATTTTTGCGTAGAATTTAAAAAAAAAACGGACGTGAAATTAAATAATTTATCATACGTCAATTAAATAGTAGAAAAAATAAATTTAGGCGTGGTCTCTAAAAAATTTTTGCTGCAGCGCTATTTTTGCACCTTTGGCACTCCTGCCGACCTTGACTGCCAACCCACGAGCATTTTCATCTTTGTAAGACTTATGAAATTGTAGCAAACACCTGGATAATTCTTTTTGGCATGTTTTCTTCGGTTATTGGAGGTTTTCGCTAAACCAGGTAAAGCATGTTAGTAATTGTAAGGTTGTAATTGTTAGGTCGGGTGACCTCTAATGCTATCTAATGGGTCCTCCTCATTTCATTCCATCGATTTTCGTACTTGTACTCTGTCCGCAGAAAGTCAATTTTACATAGAGTTGAATGTGGTACGCATTGAAATGATGTTTTTTCATAATTTCTTGGACTGACGCAGACTACCTATTCTAGCTTCTTGGTTTAAACATTGTCATGCTTGACAAGTATTTCGATTTTCAATAACTGTCAAAATAAACTGATTTTCTTGATTTGTTGCCGTCTCTACAAGGGATCTTGACTGTACTTTAACGTCGGGTAAAAACCTTTCACATCTTGGTTACGTATTAAATATTTCGCTCAATTCTTCTTAGTAATCAACATTATCTTTGTTTGATGTGTATATCGTTCGGGGATGGTTTAGTTTAGTGATTCTCTACTATTATTTCTTGCAGTGCCTCTCTGCTGTTAATTGCGAACAATAGGATGATGACCATAACCTTACAGATGTTGACTTTAGTCTTATTTGCAAGTCTACTGCACCTGTAAAGCAGGCGGTAGATAGAGTTTAATTGTCGTAGTGCTAGATTGACTGTATTAATTAGATTAAGCCTTTAGTTTAGCGTTTGAGGCCTAGAAGTTAAAGTTATTGCAGTGTCATTAGCGAAAAGTTAGAGCTGCGTTTGACTTGTCGCGCGAAATGTCATGTGTGTAAATAATATACAATATTGCGGAGAGAGGTGAGCCTTGCAGCACTCCCGCCCTGATGCATTTAATTTGATTAATAAAGAAAGACGAGACTACAAAACTTCTGTTCTCGTGAAAAAAACTCAGTCAGAGCTTTATTGCAGCCACCTTGATGAGGTAGTTCTGAGCTCCGAGTCTTATCAATTTCAGTAAAAGACTGTTATACCAGACCTTCAGTCGAACGCCTTTCTAACGTCAAAGAAGACCGCTTAGAACTTGAGAGCACAGTGAGGTCTTCGCCTCTTTTGTAAGTTAAAATCACATTTGATCTTTTCCAGGTGCACGGGAAATGGTCTTCTCTAATAATAGTATGGGATAAGCTTACTATAGTCCCCAAAGCTTTGTCAAGTAGGTTTCGCAACACCGCGTTTCTCATGCCAGCAAAACCTGGAGCTCTCCTGTAAATTTGTATCGGTCTGGAAACCCTCGCATTTCGAAGTAGATCGTTTGAGGGATTTTCACTTAATATTCAGTTTTGTCCTTTGCATCTGTAGGTATTAGTCCCGTGTCCTGGTCTTTCAGGTAGGAATTGGTGGCCTGGAACCTCTTCTCAGAGTTATAGTCATTTTGTATATCGCGTTATCCTCGATCACGATTTGCCTCCGCTTTGATTCAAGAGTCCCCAGTACTTTGTGAGCTGTTTTTGAGCCTTTTTTTTATTTTAATGATCTGTTTAATCTCGTCAGTTAGAGCCTCATATTTTAAATATTCGGACAATAATTTTACGATCGATGATTATAATGTTATAATGTGAGCATTAAGTCTATTTTATAAAAACTTTTTGGGCTACCGTGTACAAGTGTACAATGTATAATATGTTTTAAGCATGCGTCCGAGTCACCCCTATTATAAAATATACTACTTATTAAAATACTCGCATTTATTGCATGCTGATCCACTGCTTTTAGGTATATTACAGAAAGAAAATTAAGAAAGTGGGAAATGCGTATATCTTAATAATTATTTCACTTTCTTTAAACTACGTTCTGCAACTGGCCTTTGCTCCCAATTTACTTCAAATAAATATTAAAATAGAAACGTTGATTTACTAAAATATAATTCATTTTTACAAGAATCAAATGTCGAGCGGTGAGGACGATATGACATGGATAGTATGGCGACATAAGAATACCTGTACTAACCTGAACTAACCTACAGTCTGTCATAAAAGGATCGCTTTTACTTCTAATAAAACAATACACTATTTCTTCGAGCATGCGAAAAGTAACTACTTTCCTCACTTATATGCGCACTAAAAGTTTTTCAAGTTACAATTTTCCGCACTTATATGTTCGTGCGCTGAAGTTTTTTGCAATGTTTATGCGGGAAACACTGTATTTCATCAACAATCATATATAAACTAACCTATTTTTATTTTCTGTTTAAATTTTCAGCTATATTAATACCGTAGGAGAGGTATCCGCATGGGGTTGAAAATTTAACAAGAAAAATCCCATTGGCTTAATTAAAAAAGGACTGTTTTTTAAACACTTACCTGCAACATCGGTCATTAAATAAAAATATCCTTGATACATTCGTTTTAGTACCAGCGCCATATTTACTACACTTTTATTCTGATAACTGTAAAATAGCCTAAATGGAATTTCTTTCTTCTCTTGATTAGATATTATGCTGGTTAAAACTATTTAGTGTATCCATTTAAGCGCATTGTTTAAATATAGGACAAGCAAGTAGGAATAAAAATAATAATACTATGTTAGCACAGATAAGTAAAGTTAAGATTTGTTTGTATCACTGGAAATTAGAATACAATGATATATTTTTAAAAATCAGATTTCCACAATACTATTGGCCTCTAAATATTTAATAAGGATCCACGAAAAAATGAAAAGATATTCAAGAATTTTATAGTTTAGGTACTATTCAATATTAAAGAGATGTAAATTTAAAGTGCGCGGATCGTAAAGAAGATTATGGTTATTAGAACTGTACACCTATGTTTTCCAGTAGCGTACGGGGTAGCGCTTTTTTATGGCTTTAAGGAATTCTGGCAAAAACAATGCACAGCACTTCAGGCCTACATTTATTTGCAGTTTTAGTGTCACCTTAAGCCTGAACTGTCGTCAGTAGTGATGCCGCGAGACGAGACGAGACGAGAATTGGCCCATTCTCGTCTCGTCTCGTGAGGCGAGAATTTTTTTTTTATCTCGTCTCGACGAGAAACGCGTTTTTCTCGCTCGAGAGTGCCATTGTCTCGTCTCGTCTCGTCTCGTCTCGTTTTTTCTCGTGAGTAGGGAATCATAAAAAATATTTTTTTATGAGAATCTTAAAGGGGGTAAACATTTAAAAGTATCTGGTCGTCTCGCAGAAGGGTTTAATATAAGTCGGTTTGTTAGGCATGTGACTTAGAAACCATTTTTCTTAGATCAACAAAATATTGCAAGCGGCCATAAGACATAATTTACGTAATGTAATAGGCTTAGCACCGAGGTATTTTCAGTCCAAAATATACGGGGTGGTAAAAGATACAGAATGGAGAACGATTTATAATAATAATAATTGATTCATAATGGAACTACCCTCCTTTTATTATTTATTTTTTGGCATAATTCGGGGCATAATTAACTGCAATAGTTTGGAAAATATTCGACTAAATAAAGGGATCAGCCCAGAATGTCATCCGGGGAAAAACCTTAATTTTTTTATTACATTAATAGAAAGTGCAAGAGAAAGAACTTAAAGAAGTATTTCCGAAAATGCTCTATTTGACATATCAATCTCTCATAGTTTATGAAATATTCGGACTAAATCGCGGTAACATTAGATAATTATTGTGTCCTTCTTTTACATATGAGTTATACAATGTAAACTGTAATTGGTTTAAGATCACCGCCGCTACAACGTTTTCAATCGAAAATGCTTTCTTTCAGATTTGGTTAATTATTTAAAAATGTCAACTACTAACCATAGACAGAAGAAAGAGGCTAGACAATTTGATTCTGTTCTCTTGAATATCTCTTTTAAGGTAAATGCCTTCACAATACGATAGAGTGAGAACGTTAAACACATTATTTTTCTGTCTATATATTAGGAGATACAAATTCAGTGTTCTAACAAACGAGAAAATTCGAGAAAAAACGAGACATTTCTCGACGAGAAACGGTCTTCTCTCGTCTCGTCTCGTGACTTCTCTCGAGAAAAAAATTTCACTCTCGTCTCGTCGAGACGAGACGAGACGAGACGAGACACGAGAATTTCTCGTCTCGGCGGCATCACTAGTCGTCAGCGACATTCATCTGACCAATCAGAAGCGACTGACGGAATACCCCTAACCCCTTTTTAACTGTAGTGGACTGTCGTAGGACCGCCCCCATTGGAGGTAAAGTAAACCGACTACACCAAAACAATTTTGACAACAAGAACTAGTAAATGTCCAAATGAGAGTTGCAGCATGTGGCTACATCTCGTGGCAACCACACTTATCAACCCAACCAGGACAGCGATAATCCATATAGGTTCACACACTGGCAAGGCGGACCATTGCGGGCAAACTACGTTGGGTGCCGCTGGAAGCCAATGTATCGGTTCAGCATACCGAAAGCTAATTAATGAAAAACAACAAACTTAAAATAAGTTCGTGTGCAGAGTTGTCCTTTATTCTTTCCGTCAGACCCAATCCTTGGACGCGTTTCGCACTTTACGGCTCATCAGCATGGCTCCGCGTCTGGCGACAAGGTAAGGGACCTCAAAGTGCTTTTAGCACAGAAATGCAAAAATACAGATGAGAGTTGCAGCACGTGGCTACATCTTATGGCAACCACACGTATATATTCAGCTTTCGGTATGCTAAACCGATACATTGGCTTCCAGCGACACCCAACGTAGTTTGCCCGCGATGGGCAGCCTTGGCAGCGTTTGAACCTATATGTATTCTCGCTGTCCTAGTTGGGTTGATACGTGTGGTTATCACGAGATATAGCCACGTGCTGCAACTCTCATCTGTATACAGGGTGGCTTATCGAAAACGTACCGCAAGGCATTACAAGCTGGGAAAGGACTTTTCGACAAAAGCCAAAACCACGTCAAGTTTGTTTGTCAGGGGGACAACTTTTGACTCAAAAATCATAGCAAAACCTTCAACCCCCTAAGTGGGGGTGTCATCCCCCAAATTTTGTCAAATGAGAATGGGGGTCAAATGACACCTCATTCAAAAGGGCTCTTAATTCCCTATACATCGTTGCTTATATTTTGAAAATCGATCGACTCCTTTAGAAAATATGGACCTTTGAAATACCAACAATACGTTTGACGCAAAATGCAAAAATCGATTTAAAACTTACCGTATTATTGAAAATTTAAAAAGAATTCGCTGTTTTTTGGTCATTTACAGATTCTTTAGGCTCGTGTTAGTAAGATAACAGTTATCGGGTTTTTGTTTTGCATTAGGCCAGGTTTGCTAGATAGTTGTCTTGTGACTTGTGGTTGAAGTGTTTCCAAATTATTGAACCTTTTAAATTTATCAATTATGGTGTACTCAATTGCAGAGAGAGTACAAATTATTCTTTTTTAAAAACAATGAATGCGGAAATCGGGTCGCGAAGCTGTTTAACCAAAGTCATCAAGACAAACATGTTTCTGGAAAAATTGTTCGAGAATTGGTGGCTAAATTTCGCGAAACAGGTTCCGTTCATAACAAAAAGAGGCAGCTTGAAAATCTGGTACTAAATGAACCTACGGAGATAGCAGTATTGGGACAAGTTGCAATGGATAGTACGCTAAGTACAAGACAATTGGCCGTTGCGACGGGCGTGAGTCGTACAAGTGTCCGACGAGTATTAAAAAAAATACAAGGGTAATCCGTATAAGATTCGGTTAGTGCAAGAACTAAATAAAGACGACTTTGTTCGTCGCTCTCAATTTTGCGAAATTGTGACTGAACGAGCGATTAATAATGGTAATTTCCTATTTAATGTGTGTTTTTCGGACGAGTATACCTTCTTCTTAAATGGTTTAGTGAATCGCCACACTTGTCGTTACTGGGCCGATACCAATCCAAGGATTTTCCACGAGACACACACACAACACCCCCAGAAGTTGAATGTATGGGCTGGTATTTTTGGAAATTCCATAGTAGGCCCTATTTTCCTTCCTGGAAATTTAACAGGCGATATGTACCTGGATTTACTAGAAAATGCCATCGACTCAGCTTTAACAAATATCATAGAGAACGACCCTGTACACAATGAACAGGAACTGATTTTCCAAAAAGACGGAGCTCCTCCGCATTACTCGCTATATCTGCGCAATTATTTAAATGACACGTTTCCAGGACGCTGGATAGGCCGAAGGGGTGCAATTGAGTGGCCCCCTCGGTTACCCGACTTAAGTCTTTTAGATTTTTTTTGTAGGGGCACATAAAAAGCAAAGTTGACAGCACTCTACCTGACACATTGGAAGATCTACGAGGACGAATCATTGATGTGTGTCGCGAAGTGACACCACAAGTGGTCCAGAATGTACGGCAACGGTTTGAAGATAACCTGTATCACTGTATGCACGTTGGCGGACAACAGTTTGAGCATTTACTTGACTAATACGGTAAGCTTTTAAGTAAAATTAAATCGATTTTTGCATTTTGCGACAAACGTATTGTTGGTATTGAAAAAGGTCCATATTCTCTAAACGAGTCGATCGATTTTCAAAATGTAAGCAACGATGTATAGAGAACTAAGAGCCCTTTTGAATTAGGGGGTTGAAGGTTTTGCTATGATTTTTGCGTCAAAAGTTGTCCCCCTGACAAACAAGCTTGACGTGGTTTTGGCTTTTATCGAAAAGTCCTTTCCCAGCCTGTAATGCCTTGCAGTACGTTTTCGATAGACCACCCTGTATTTGCATATCTGTGTTAAAAGCACTTTGAGATCGCTTAACTTTTGGTAAGACCCGAAGCCTTGCTAATGAGCCGTTAACGGCGAATCGCGTCCTAGGATTGGATCTGACGGAAAGGATAATGGACAACTCTCTACACGGATTTATTTTAAGTTTGCTGTTTTCCAAGAACTAGTAAAATTGGCAATTATTGACATTGACAGTTCCCGGTCGAAGCAATTTGTTTTGTGAAGCATGACACCACGCGCCAGACGGGCGATAAAACGATAAAAGAAGGAGTGGGAAAGTACCGTGGCGACAGTAGGAAGTTCTAAGAACCAGGATTTATGTTTATGGTAATGGGCGCATCAAGCTGATGAAGCAATTACGGAACTGTTCTGAAAACGTCATCTGAATACACCGCTTCATGTACGCTAGGTTGGCAACGTGTTCCTGATCAACTGTCATTTGTGGTACCACTTTTAAAGTAGAGTATTATTTTTAAAATGTGTTTTGTTACCGCTATTAATCTTTTCATAGCCGAATGGCTATTGGTATAAGCGAGGGCGTTTGATTTGCCACTGGCCAGTTTTGATTGGTCCTAGTTTTTTTATTCCAAATTTGGAGCTGATATTTGTTAAATCGTATGTTTAAATAAATTTGAGGCAGGTGCGGTACAGCCAGACAGCATTGACTATTTATAAAATATCTTGTTTAATTTTATTTAGTGTTTTGATTAATAATTCATTTTGGCGATCTTTCGATACTAGCAACGAACATTAACAAAAGACTAATGTTCGTTGATACTAGTGACAACGAAACTGACGATTTACTTTTTCTTAGATGTCTTTAAGCTATTCGGTTAATTTTTATGTGTTTATTTTATACAGGATGGAAAATAAGTTACTCAAGTTAAAAATTTAAAAGTAAAAAGTTAAACCAACCCTGGCGAATAATTTAATATTTCGTAGTATTTTTGACCGACTAAAGTTGTTAAAATACGAAAATTCATATATACAGGATATACCAAAAAGTCGTTTTTTAATTTATGTGGCTATTATTTCTTAAAACAGGTGTAAAAAGTAAAATATAATGGAAGCTGTTCAACTAATATATTTCGTAACGTTTTTGAGTGACCTTAGTATACCGGGTGTCCCAAATAATATTGAAGTTTTATGAACATTCATCAAATAAATCGGAAAATAAATGAAGAACTTTTTTCTTTACATATTATATAATAATAATGAATATTTATTGACAGAAAACGGCTAATTCTGTTAAAATACGAAAATTTACATACAAACAGGTACAGGATTTCCCAAGCAGGTATTTTTTGTAGCTCAAAGTATCCTGGTTTAAAAAGTTTGTTATTCTTACATTTCTTTAGTCTTTTCGTCTCATTTCTGCGTATTGATTTTATTCAAGGTTGGAAACAAGTCATGTAAAAATTAAAAATTAAGCCAATTTTTCATAATAATGAAACGCTATAGCGATGTTACTTTAATATTTTGTAGGGGTTTTGAGGCTTATTAGTTTGTTTAGGCAACGTATTCTTATTTAATGAATATTATGAATATGTAAATACGTATATACAGGGTCGTTGGTATGTATGGAAACGGTCGATTATTTCTTAAAGTCAAACAGCTAGCAAAAAATAATTAAGACAAAAGTTTTAGGGTTTTTTAAAGTCTATAAAAATTTTAAAAGAGTAAGTATACAAGATGAGTCAGAAAGCCGTAGGAAACAAAGTTACCTTTTTTTTTAATGGAACACCCTCTGTCTTCGAATATTTTTGGATTTAACATTAAATTACAATTACTTTTTAATAATTGAACTATTGAAAAATTACATTTTTAAACTTTGACATCCTTTAGCTCTCTAACGGTACGTCTTAGAGTAAAACGGCTTACATATCCCTATTTTAGTTTTTTTATTATCTTCCTACTGGTGTCAACTTCCGGTTAAACCGGATGTAACTCAAAAGCCGGAAATATAGTACTTCCGGTTTAACCGGAAGTTGATATTTTTGGAAAGTTAATATAAAAGTAAGATGAGGACATGAAAGCCATTTTGCTCTATGGTATAACATTAGAAAGCTAGAATCTGTCAAAGTTCACAAATGTAATTTTTCAAAAGTCGATATTTCGGAAACTATTGGGTTTAGACTTATAATACAAAAAATAATTTTAATTTTATGTAGAATCCAAAAATATTCTAAGATATAGGGTGTTCCATTAAAAAAAAAAGTAACTTTGTTTCTTTACAGTTTTTCAACTCATCCTGTATAATTATTTCTTTTTAATTCTAATATACTTTAAAAAGCCCTAAAGCTTTTGTCTTAAATATTTTTTGCTAGCTGTTTTACTTTAAGATTTAATCGACCGTTTCCGTACATACCAACGACCCTGTATATGCTTTCATGGTAATTATCAAATAGTTATTATACACTGCTCAAAAAAATTAAAGGAACACTTTTGGATAACCCTGTAACTTATTAAGTGATAGTTATATACAGATGAACATTTATATTCTGAAAGACACATATTTTCTTCTAATAAATCGGTTAATAGAACTTCAAACTAATCCTTTATTCGTAAACTAAGATTAACAATTATAAAAAAAGTGCGAATAACAAAATGAAAAGAAAAAATTTTTTAAAGGCAATGTTCCGCTATCTGAAAACCAATGTGTTTTAGTATCGCGTATGCCCTCCAGCAGCACGAATTACTTCTTGGCATCTTCTTGGCATACTTCTCACGAGCCTTCGAATGTCTTCCTGTGGTATACTGTCCCACTCTTCGACTAGGGCTTCTGTTAGTTGCTGAAGGGTTTGAGGTGGATTTGGACGACGTCGAATACGTCTGTCCAATATATCCCATAAGTGTGCAATTGGACTAAGGTCAGGGCTTATCGCTGGCCAATCCATTTTACGAATTTCATGCTCGTTAAGAAAATCTATAGAAATCGCAGCAGTATGAGGCCTTGCATTATCCTGCATGAAAAGAAAATCAGGACCTATACCATATGCTGCAGGAATAACGTGATCTGACAGAATAATATCAATATATCTTGCAGCTGTAAGACTTCCTGGTATCACTACAAGATCGGTTTTTTCCTCCAAACTTATTCCACCCCAGACCATTACCGAACCATCTCCAAATCTAGATACCTCTTGTACGGTAGCAGCGAAGTATCGTTCATTGGGACGTCTGTATACACGCACCCGACCATCACAACGTGTGAGACGAAATCTTGATTCGTCTGTAAAATGTACTGGTTTCCATTGTCGAAGTTGCCATCCCTAATGATCACGAGCAAAGTTTAATCGCATAGTTTTATGATGTCGAGTTAAAACAGGTTTTCGTACCGGTCTTCTAGGTTTTAAATCTGCTTCTCGTAACCTGTTTCTGACAGTCTGGTCAGAAATGGTTACCTGATGAGCCATCAAAAGTGTACTTTGAATGTCCTTTGCTGTCGCTATTCGTTTTCGCAAAGAAGAAACTACTAAATATCGGTCCTGAATTTGTGTAGTTTTTCGCTTTCGACCTTGTATATCGTCCAGTCTCTCTATAGCGATCATACACACGTTTGATGACTGACGGACTGCGATTAACATTTTTTGGTACTTGTCGAATTTTTACACCATTTTCAATTAAAGCTATGGCACGAGCGACTTCTATCTCGCTAAGATCTCCCATTTTGACAGATAATGAATTCAACAACTACAAACTGTCATGCCATTGCCCGGTGAAGCTCTCCAAGCCTGCCTCAGCATAAAACCTAAATGTGAATATTTTCATAATCACTTTATTTTTTGTACTTGCTGTGGAAAATTAAACTTATCTCGAATAAATGAGCATAATCACGTTTATTTTTTTAACACATCACTAAAATAAGATGCAAATCGATTATGAAAATATAATTTTCATTTGTTAATAACAGCAAGCCAAGAAGTTATAGGGTTATCCAAAAGTGTTCCTTTAATTTTTTTGAGCAGTGTATTTCAAGATAGTTTAAAATAAGATTTGCTACATAAGAAATTATGTGATGAGATTTTTTGTTGTATAGGTTTTCTATAGATTTCTTTATTTTTTTTGACTCATTATTATATTGAGTTCATACAGGGTGTAAAAGAAAATCATGTAAGAATATAACACTATGTTTTGTTGTCTTACAGCATAAAGCGATGTTAGTTGATAACGTTTTTGTCAGTTTTTAGTGCATCAGGAGTCCCAACTTATATTGGAGTTTAGCAAAATTCATCATATAAATTTAGTTGAGCTAAATTACTAAAAAAAAATGAAAACATATGAATAGTTTAAGAACTTTTTAAAACAGTTTTGAATTACAGAGTGTTGTCAAGTGGTATCCTTGGAAGTTTTTAACACTTTATGCCTTGATAACAAAAAAATGTGTTTTTAGATGAAATTATTAAAATATTTTTATCTAAAACAGATAAAAAACATATAAATTACGTACTAAAATAAAAATCTTCATCTAATTATTTTTAAAAAATATATAGTTAATTAAGTATAATGCTTAAAGCAAAAAATAATTATAGACGGCTGCACGGTGTTATTTGATAAGTGTCCGGTATTTTACAGGACGATTCCTCAGTCATTTATAAAGTGAAAAGTTCATTTAGGCATGGGTCCGTAAGCCCTTCATTTTTGAGATACAAGGTGTTAAAAATTTATTTTTAATTTTGTTTCTCGTAAGAAATTTTTGAAATAATGTCTATATTTGGACGAAAATTGGCATTTGGTGATTTTTTAATATGAGAAATTCAAATTTGATCTTAGTTTGGCTCTTAATTGCAGAGGGTACCACCTACAGGTATTTTTTCTTTTAGGGAGTCACAACTTTTTCGTGCATGTATTTATCACATTTTCTAGAGGAAAAATCGATTCCTCTATAACATTTATAACTCGCTACAAGCAGCCGTTTTCGAGATATTTTGATTTAAATTAATCGATGCATTTGTTGTCAAAAAGTTAAACAATTTTGAAAAGCTAAAAATAAAAGTATTAAGTAGGCTAGTAAGATACTCCTTGCTAACGGAAGTGCATTTGGGGCTAAACGTTTGTATCAGGAGCGTAATCCGAACCGCACAACTTCTACTTCAAAAAAGTTTTCAAAGATTCGCGCTCGGTTGAGGGAAACAGGAAGGTTTGAGAAAGCTACTCATCTGTCAGGTGCACATCGGATGGTGAGAACCCAAGAAACCGAGGAAGCAGTTCTTAATCTGGCAGGAGAACACCCGACAACAAGCACCATAAAATTAGTGCTGACGTTAAACATTTCTCATGTTCTAGTATGGAAAATTTTAATTGATAATTTGTTATATCCCTACCACATTCAAAGAGTTCAGGCACTCCTTCCTTATGGTTTTCCAGTACGTATCAACTTCTGTCGTTGGTTTCTTCAATGCCTTATTCAAAATCCTTTATTTAAAAATCAAATCCTGTTTACCGACGAAGCAAATTTCTCACGCAACGCCATACGCAATTTTCACAACAATTATTTGTGGTCAGAGAAAAACCCCATGCGATACAGGAATCACATTTCCAAGAACAGTTCTCTCCTAACATGTGGGCAGGAATCCTGAAGACTTTTTAATAGGCCCACTCTTCATTCCTGGAAGATTAAACGAAGAGAGATATCGTAATTTTCTTGAAGAAGATTTGCTCATTTTACTGGAAGATGTGCCGCTTCGGCTACGAAATGAAATGTGGTTTATGCATGACGGTGCCCCGGCACATTTTAGCATCCTAGCGCAAGAATTTTTAGATCGTACTTTCGGTAACCGGTCGGTAATAGGTCGGGGAGGGCCTCAACCATGGCCCCTAGGTTACCAGACCTTAACAGTTTGGACTTTTTTCTTTGGGGACATATAAAATCCTTAGTTTACCAGACACCCATACAAAATGAAGAAGAATTAAGAAATCGAATAATTAACTATTGTAGAACGATTCAAAATACTCCAGGAATTTTCCAAAGAGTGCGCGAATCAATGAGAAGAAGATTGGATGCGTGCATACAGCAAGGAGGTGGACATTTCTAACATTTATTGTGATTTTAATTTAGTTTTATATTTAGTGTTGCATTGTTTAAAAATTACCCTTTAAAATGTTCCTATGTTGATTAAAAAAAAGTTTTTAAAACTGTTTCACTTTTTGACAAATACATGCATCGATTAATTTAAATCAAAATATCTCAAAAACGGCTGCTTGTAGCGACTAGCATACTATTTTCACGTAAAAATGATAGAGAAATCGATTGTTCTTCTAGAAAATGTGATACATACATACACGAAAAGTAGGGACTTCCCAAAGGAGAAAAGGACCTGTAGGTGGCGCCCCTACAATTAAGGGCCTAACTAGTCCATAGTCATAGTCATAGTCCGCAGGAGTGAGACCAAATAAAATTTACACTTATGATAGCAATGTTTCGTTTTCTTTATTAAATAACAATGTTTATTTTATTTGGATTTTTAAATGCACTCCATGTTTGGTAGCAGAGGGAACCCGATTGTATCTGCTTGTTATATTCATAATCTAAAGAGTAAAGTCTGTTCATGGATATAAGAAAGTGACTAACTGATCCCTATTAGGAAAGACACGGGCCAGCTGTAAAATTGAAATATGGCCGAACAGGTCCTTATTTGCTTAGAATTTAATCGTGGTTTGTAATAAAAATAAGTAAGACATTAAATAATATTTTATTTATGTTTAAATGTGAAATTACAATTTATTTTACTATTAAAAATTATATTTATGATTACAAAAATATACAAATTATTCGGTACTTATAATAATTATTCACTTAATATATTCACTTAATATATTCATATCACTATCGCTATCATCATCTGCTCCAATTATTATTTGTGCTATACATATTGTTCATATGGATATAGGATTTTTCCACTTTTTCAACATGTGTAACAGAATTTGCCCAACTTTGTGAAGGGATGTTAAAAACTTCAGTTTTTACAAGCTCAAGTACACTGAAGTTAATAGTAGGGCAAATATTGTTACGACGAATGGCAGATTTCAGTTGGTGCTAAACATGTTCGATGGGATTAAATATACAATGGTATGGTGGAAGCCTTAAAACTGTATGCCCTAGATTTTTTGCATAATTATTACAGAAGTATTCCTTTTGCAGTTTTATACTATGTAAAAAACCTCCGTTTGGGGTAATCATCCTGAAAATAAATGTCATTATCATACATGTAGTTTTGGATTGTTGCTTTTGTGTCATTTGAGAAGGGAGTCTTGGTCAACTGCCTACTATGGTAGCTTGGATTGTCCATTACAATTACTCTATTCGGAGGTATATTTGAAATTAGCTTGTTTTTAAATCAATCTTCAAATAAATCAGCAGTGGTGTCCTCATGGTAATCCAGAGAAGAATCTTTAATGTTTTTTGCAGACAGAGAAAGTCAATTTGGAATCCATCCGCCTTTAGATCCAGCATGCAAAATCGTAATTCGTTTACCTCTTTTTGATGGCGCGCATGTTTTACACTTGCCTTGAGTCAACCTAACCCTTTTCCGGGGTATCATATGTGTCGAACCAGGTTTCATCCAAGTAAATAATAGGCATTTGCTGATCTCTGTAAAGCCTAATTTTTTGTACATATTCGGATCGCCATTCCCGAATTCTACTGGATTCCATTAGAACTTGTCTCTTGTTATTTGTTTTTAAATCTAAAACCCATGTGTTGGATACACTTCCATAACGTTGTTCTGCCACATAATTTGACGCCGGTTTAATCTTTTTCAAGCCTCTTAATTAAATTATCCAATGTAGGCACGCTTTGTTCCTCGTATAACTTGTAAGTTTTACGCCGTATTATATCTTGATCACTTTCATCTACCTTCGAGAAACGCCAGTGTCGGTTCTTTTTTTCTTCGCTGAAATGGGATTATTCACAATTTTCCATACAGTTGATGTTGGAATTTTTGTTAATGTGGCCGTTTCTTCTAACACTGCTTGCTTGCTGACCGCACGTTAAAATAAGAGTTAAATAAACATTGTTTACAACTTCCTTAGTTTCCACAGAAAAGTGTTTTCTGTTTTTCTGCTGAGATACATTGGGCTGGCACATATTTTCCATGACTCACACACGATTAAACAAACGCTGTATTACACACAAAGTAAGAATAATTACTAAGCTTAAAACTAACTAGAGTGTCTATATATACAGTCTTTAGAACATAATTTGTTTTATGGAATTAACCCCCTCGTTGAATCAGGTAAAAATCGGTCTAAAATCACCAAACTATTACTCTAATAATGAAATTACGTCTTCCGGATTTGCAGTTTCCTTTAAGACATTTTTAAGTACGGACAATAATTTACCTGCATTTATTCATTCATTCATTGTTTGTTTATGGCCACGCTTGGATAATCCCATTCAAAGGCAAAGTGTAACTTTCTTATATCTCTGGACAGGCTGTACCAATAAAATATTAGATTTATAGTAAAGCTAAAGTGCCTTTATGGACATAACTAATGCAAAACATAATATATAATATTTAGTTTCATCCATTTGGTTTCTCTATAAGGATTTTCCTTTTTTAAAAGATATTTTAAATGTGTTCTAATGTCTTTCATAAAGCCTAATTCTATAATTTTATATACGTAATGAATACATGTGAAAAAAAAGTGAAAATGAATTGAATATAAACAATAATTCCCTTCTTTACAGCTTATTAACAATTAAGATGCCATTTTTACGATTTGCTTCTCCACTTTTATCATTTTTATCAACTACGCGCACCTTCATTTCCATTAAGACAGCTAAATTCTATGTCCAGGGTAAGTTTCAATCAGTCTTTTTTATAAACACTTTACAACTTATTTTAATATCCCCTGATGATAGGTGCATTGACACTCGCAACATGTATAGGGATTTAGGGGTTAAACAATTAGGTCAAATAATATATTGATGATATCCGCCTGTAGTAAAGATGATATAAAAAGACCGAGACCCCAATAAATCGTGCAACAAAGAACGCTACAGGGTATTCTTTGTTTTCATACAAATCAAAAGCAAGAATAAATTAAAGGGAATATCCAGTTGACGCCTTTCAAAGAGAATAAAACAATAAATCACATAAGTCTTAGTGTTCTATCTTTTACCAGGTACCCAGAGGAAGAGAGGCATAATGTAATATGAGCGTTTATTTTGTATCCTTTTATCAACTGATTGATATCTGTGGTGAATGCTGGTGGGATAGTGGGTCAGAACCGGAATGTATTATTCAGAAAAGTTAAGTAAAAATTATAAATGAAATCAGTATTATTGTGTTTTATTTTAAATATAATGCATAATGAGCTGAATTATTAATAATCGTAATATTTTATTATTTTTGTTTATTATAGTTTTTTTGGTCTTGGGGGGGGGGGGGGGAAGCAAATCTTAAAGTATGTACATTAAAAAATATATTAATCAACAAAAAAGTTAATCTGAATCTGAAGATAAGGAAATGTCACTTTCAAAATCTGACACATGAATTATCAGTGGCTTAACCTCAGCATCCAGAATGTGTTCTTTTCGCCAATAATCCCTTATAATATTATTTGTATGGCAAACACAATCAGACCAATTTTCGAGGGTATTGGTTTGTAATGCCTCTTTTCAAACATCTAAAACTGCATTTTCATCTTTCCTGTCTTTTCCAATAATTTGTTTCCTAAAAAATGTTTTGCTTTGGGCCCAAATTATTTCAATATCGTTGAAAATGCAGTGGTAGGTCGGCAATCTTAAAACTTGATGACTTTTATTACAAATTAATTTATCCACGGCATATCCTAATTTTGGTTCGTATTATTTTACTATTTGTAGGAATTCGGGTTTGAGTGCGTTTTCCATAAAATTGATATTTTTGCTTTGTAGCCAGAAAATTATATCAGCTTTTCTCGCTGAAGCATTTGGCACATTTTCGCTGAGCCGTGAATGGTACTTTGCATTGTCCATAACAAGCAGCAAAGGTTTTTCGAGCCGAGGTAAAAGATGTTCTTACGACCATTTTTTAAACAATGTAGAGTTCATGTTGTCATGATATTCAGCGCCTTTATTTTTTGTAGAAAAAACTGCCCAATCTATAAAGCGATCTTGGGTCCCAGCATGCAAAACTATATATATTTTGCCGTCTGATTGTTTTTTATTTAAAACTGATTTGATGTTGCCATTATGCCATGCTGTAATGTCGCTACCATTTTCAAATGTCCATGTTTCGTCTATAAAAACCATATCTAACCGAGTTTCTGATAACAAGTTTTCTGTATATTGTCTCAAAATTTTATACATTTTGAAACATTATCCGGTTTCTCCATAATGTCTCAGCGTTAAACATTTCCTCGCCCGTACCTAAATTTCTGGGCACCTGGCAAAAGGTTCTTTGTTCCGATTTAATTTCTCACATCTGACAAATAGAGGCAATTATGGGTTGGCACTTGCTAATTTCATGCCTATGATTTGTTTAGAAGAAAGAAAGATTATTAAAAGTTGTAGCATTCTTTGTTGCAGGTTTTATTGTCCTTTCGGTCTTTTTAAATGATTTCTACTATAGTCGTTTTATTTTAATATAATATGACTCCACTGTAAGCATGAACTACTTTTTCTAATTGCATTTTTTTATAATGATATATCGGACCCCTATAGGTACGGAATATTTTGATGAGATACGAAACAACCGTTTTTTATAATTATCCAATAAGCATCTATTTTTACGATGAGAGGTTGGTCCGGTTTCGTTTTGTGACCCACTTCTCTAGTAAAAATTCTTTAATTCTTCAGACAATGGTACTTGATGTACGGCATCTATTCTGGCGACTAATGTGTAGGATTTAGCAGTGGCGGAGGTAGCCCCTTTTCTTGCTGTTTTTCCATTGTATTCGTATTGATAAGGCTAGAATATCAGGTATCAGGTAATCAGGTAGATATTACATTTCGTTTTAAATCAGCTTATTCTTAACCCCAGACCCATTTTTTCCTCTCTTTTGAGTGTTTGTTTATTAATATATATCCACATGTATGTAAACAATTTTAAGTATTTTTGTATAAATTTATCAGAGATGAAGCCAATTTACCAATATGCATATATTATGCGTGCATACTAACATATATAATACACAATGTACTGTATGTTTGTTTTGAAATTCTTATTTCTTCAAATAATCAGAAATTAATGATTGCTTCATATTTCTACAAAATTCAGATTCAGATTTTAATCGCAATTGAGAAATATTTGTAGACTTGTCAAAATTGTTAACAATATTAAAAAAGTTTCCCCAAGTCTCTCAAACTTGCGCAGGCTTGAGATAGGCTTAATATTTTCAATATTGAAGCAAGTTTAGGTTACTCTTTTTCAAATTTATTGCAAAAATTAATAACACATTAAAAAACTAATAAGTAATACTGTTTATTTCTTGATAACGTAAAAAACAAAAAAAAATCATTAATGTAGGAGATGTTGAAAATGCTCGCCGTGAACGTCTTGGCAACATCCTAATCTTAAATAGAAATTTCTTCTAACGTTACTGAACATCTCAGGCGTGACCGATCTAATCGCTAGCTTTATTCGTCTTCTTAAGTCAGCTAAGTCAAGGGGTTTAGTTTTTTATATACTATTTTTGACATAACCCCATAAGAAGAAGTCTAATGGCGTCAGATAAGGGAATCGCGCTGACCATTCCATCGATCCAGGCCTCTCTATCCGCCGATTTGGAAATACTCGCTTGAGGTACTGCCGGACATTGATTTGGTAATGGGGCGGTGCTCCATCTTGCTGAAACCATATCATATTCACTGAAAGTTGTGGGTTTGCTGAATCAGGGTACAAGTTTGTCAAAATGGCAAGACATTATTTTGGAGCAGTGCTAAATAATTATCGCCATTTAAATTGACATTAACAAAAAAGGGACCTATGATGGCCTCCAACAATTCCTGCCCAAACATTGATCTTTTTAGGATATTGCGTATGTTCTTCTCTCATCCAGTGAGGATTTTCCCTAGATCAATAGCGGCAATTCTGACGATTAGCAGGACCGTGAAGTGTAAAGGTGCACTCATCAGAAAACAAAACATGTTCTAATTGGATTACATTGTTATCTAACATTGCCACCATTTGTTCACAAAAATACGTTTTCCTATCAAAGTCGTCTTCCATGAGCTCATGAGTAGGTATCATTTTATAGGGATACATTTTATTTTCTTGTAATGTTCGAATAATCGATGAATGGCAAACATCAAACATTGTGGCTGTTTTTCGACTAGAAGTATGTGGGTTTTCCTGAAACTCAAGCAAAATATCTAATTTGGTATCATTGCATTGGCAGCTACTTTTTTTATCTGCTTTACATGTCCAAACTGGCGAAACTGCTTTTCTATTTTACTAATTGTCCCTTCAGTTATAGGCGGCAAATTTGTAAATTTTTCATAAAAAAAACGAGCAACTTCCATTTGTGTCCGTGTTTTATCTCCATAACCAATCATCTGTAGAATTGTTAATTTGTGCATTTCTGTTAAGTAAACCATTTGTCTGATATGCAGTTAACGAAATTCAAACGACTATAACACTGACAACTACTGTCATGCAGACAGACAACAATTTGCTAAGGTCAGGCGTTATAAACAAAAGTAAACAAAACTATTTATACCTTTTTTTTATTTCATATCAGTAATAGTACATCACGTATCAAGTTTAGAAAAGTGGAACTTCACTTGAAGAATATAGTTAGTTTGAGTCCGAGCGAAGCGAGGATTTAATTTCCATACGAGTCAAGTAAAATCAGTTTTCGGTGCGTATACTATTTTTCGCATTTTGTAAGTACCTAATTAATTATTTTGCATTTCATATTAAAATCTAAAAAGAATAGTTACTGAAGAAAATCTACAAAAACAATAAACCGGTTGTTTTTTTGTGTTTGACGACTATTGACAGCATCCAAATAAAATCATATTTGAAGAGTGAATTTCACAAGAATTATGGAAATGGCTAATGAAAACGACTTGGAAGATATCCTGAATGCGGCCCGCGAAGCTTCTTCAAGTTTGCTTCCAGTAAAATCCAAGGAAAGATACGAGAAAGCATATAATATGTTCTGCGTGTGGAGAAACACCAAGAATTTTAAAGGCATTGACGAAAATTTGATGCTGGCATACTTTTACGAGAAGGTAAGCTATTTTATATGGTTAAAGTGTGGTATATAGGTACTAATTTTGTTTTAGGCAAAAGTCCTCAAAGCTTCCAGTTTATGGTCTACGTAATCTATGATCAAAAGCACAATACTTATCAGTGAAAATACGGATATTTCACAATAAAAAAAGTTATTCGCTTTTTTGAAACGTCAAAACGACAAATATGAACCTAAAAAATCAAAAGTTTTGACCATGCAAAACGTCACGAAGTTTTTGAAGGAAGCTCCAGACGACACGTTTCTGTTAATGAAAGTGGTATTAATTTTTGGGCTGAATGGCGCATGTCGGAGTGCAGAACTATGCAGTTTAACATCTAAAGATATAGGGGATTCAGGAACAATGATAATAGTAATATGTTGCATCCTTTTCTAACTTAAATAACTGTTCTTTTAATATTTATTGTAATAAGATTTAAAATAAACGAATTTCTTTCTTGTAAAATTGTGTTTTGAATGACATTGACGTTTTATGCAGTATTGGTTGCTATGCTGTAATGGTTGCTATGCTGAAATGGTTGCCATGCTGTAAAGTGACCCATTACTGTACGATTTTGAGGTCATCAATCTAGTGCATTACTGTATAAAATGCGAAAAAAACATTTTACCATCAATTTTCAACATCTCCTACATTAATGTTTTTTTTTTGTTTTTTACATTATCAAGAAATAAACAGTATTACTTATTAGTTTTTTAGTGTGTTGTTAATTTTTGCAGTAAATCTGAAAACACTTAATATTTCCGAAAGATATTGAAAATAGGTATAGGATATTATACATGAAATATGTCTAAAATTTTCTGGAGAATCCAAAAATTGAATAGTATACAGAGTGTTGTATTTAAAATAAGAAACTTAGTATTGGCCACTGTTACATGACACACCCTTTATAAAAAGTTTTTATTGAAAAAAATACGCAACTAGAAATACCAATCGACGTGTCCGAGCGTTTTTTCGAGCCCGCCCCCATGTATTTATTATCGAATTTATTTCATTTGGCTGATACACACTGTATATTTTCATGTTGCAAAGTTTCTCATTTTGTCCACATTGTTTTTGCATTATTTCTTTAATTTTAAGTTTTTTATTATTATTCTGGTTATACAGTAAAACCTCAATTTACGACCGCCTCTATAAAGTGAACACCAGCGTTAAACAACCGGCTATGAATTCACCACATTTAAAAATGGAAATCCCGTTATTTTATACTCCTTTTTACCGACCTATCTGTTAAACGACCATGGACACTCATCATCGGAATTCTTAGTAAACATTAATGCTAAATACACCCTCCATAAGGGGCAGTAAAACCCAACCCGACAATTCTTAAGAAATATAGGTACATACACTAATTACTTTATTGCAGACGGATCCATTCAATTTGCTTTAAAGGCTGATAAATCGGTTGTTAACATTAGTTTTGTTTTGAGCAGTCTCTGTGTGTTTCGGGGCTAACGTGAATATTTGAAGACGGCGTCGTTAAGTACCAGGAAATTGGCTGAAAAATTTAATGTTGGTAAGACCCAAGTGACTATGTTGTTTTAAAATATAGCAGAAGTTAGAAATTTGTTTCAAGAAGGTGGCAACTGTGTTCCATTAAAAAAAAAGGTAACTTTGTTTTCCTACAGCTTTCTGACTCATCCTGTATACTTGTTCTTTTAAAATTTTTATAGACTTTAAAAAACCCTAAAACTTTTGTCTTAATTATTTTTTGCTAGCTGTTTTACTTTAGGAAATAATCGACCATTTTCATACATACCAACGGCTCTGTATAATATACAGGGTGTTAGTGAATAAGTGCGACAAACTTCAGGGGGTGATTCTACATGAAAAAATAATGATAGTTTGCTATATAACTTTTGTCCGCAAATGCTTTGATTTCCGAGATACAGGGTGTTAAAGTTTTTATTAAAAAGTGACGATTTATTTATTGCTCTGAAACCCATCGAGATATGCAAATGAAATTTGGTAGGTTTTAAGAAGTAGTTATTGCGCATTTTCTGACATGCAATTAAGAATTTTATGTTTATCATTGGCGCTCATAAGGGTAATAATCTCAATTTTTTTAAAGAAAAAAATCATACGCCACTGGGATATATCAAAGTAAAAACAATTTTTGAATTTCTCATTCAATTTGTGACAAAAAATCTTTCTTGCCTTTTTTTCGTATTGGGCGCCGTTTTTATGCAAAAAAATAAAACATCTTAACGCGTACTTTTCATTTCTTAATTACATTATTAAAAACTATCTAATACAATAACATTAAACCAGAACAAGAACAGAAAATAACACAAATAAATAGGCGCGAAGCTACAACTGTTGAAAATGACCTCCCTCAGACGTGATACAAGATTTAACTCTTCGCCTCATTGATTGTCGTATTCGCGCAAATATTTCTGGTGTATTTCTTATTGTCTCACAGCCGGCTATAATTCGATTCCTCAGGTCTTCAACATTTTCGACGGGAGTGGAATAAACTAACGACTTAAGAAAACCCCAAATGCAAAAATCTAGAGAATTTAAATCCGGCGATCGAGCAGGCCAATTTTCCGTACCTCCCCTACCTATCCAAAGATTTGGATATACTGTATCTAAGTGATTACGTACATTAATGCTAAAATGAGCTAGTGCGCCATCATGCATGAACCAAAAGTGTTGTCTCAGCTGTAGAGGGATTTCTTCTAAAAGAGCAGGTAGCTCCTCCTGTAGGAAATTTAGGTAAAAGTCGCCTGTTAGTCGTTGTGGGAGGAAATATGGACCGACTAAATGATCATCATATATCTCGGAAATCAAAGCATTTGCGGACAAAAGTTATACAGCAAACTATCATTATTTTTTCATGTAGAATCACCCTCCGAAGTTTATCGCACATATTCACTAACACGCTGTATATGTTAGTATGCACGTGCAGTATATACATATTATTAAATTGGCTTCATTTCATTTAATTTTAGTTGCGATAAATTTAAACAAAAATATTTAAAATTATTTACATATATGTATATACTTATTAATGAACAAACACTGTAAAATGCAAACCAGTTGTTTTAATTTTTCTCTATTAAACGACCACCCCTCTTAACCGACCAACATTTGATTCTCCGAGGGTGATCGCAGTTAGGAGATTTTACTGTATTAATAATTTTAAAGAATGGTAATTATGAGAATAAAGAAACGCAAAGCTTAAGTGCCCACCGATAATAATGCCCCATTAATAAACTCGGATACAGTCACTAGCATCAAAAATAAAATGACGATACTTGAAATAATCAAAACTTGTTTATTGTATGTGTTAACAGCCTGGGGCGTGTTTACAGCTTTCTCCTGTCTGGTTAAATTTTACCCGATAAACATTACCCTATATTCTATAGACTTCTCGGAACAACAAATAGAATCACATCACGCAAAAATTAAAAATCTTTAAATAATTCTTGACGGTATTGCATGGATATGCAAAAATTATATTAATTTTTTTTTAAGTTTTGTGTGTTAATGTTAAATCTTGTTTTTATTTCTTGACGCATAACACACAGTTTAAAAAAAAAATGGACCTTAGCCCGCTTATGGAAATTTGTCTCCACATCTACATAAAAATGTGTTTGTTAATTAAACGATTTAATATGAGACGTAACTGAATAGTTTTATTTTTTTAAACGAGAGTTGTTATCGTTTAATTAATAATTTTGAATCGATTTAAACGCCTAACCCCTAGGGTTGTTTTAAGAAATATAGAAATATCTATTTTTTTTTGGACCCTTTGCTGCAATTTGCTTAACCCAAACTACTAGCTCACTGCAACACTATATGAAAGATATATTCCCGATATTAAAGTAAAAGCTTCAGTAGGTATAATAACTGGTAATTTTTTCGTTAAGAAACCATAATGTTTAGACATAGATTAAAAATACATTTTTTGTGAATTAAGAAACACATAGGAAACGAAAAAATCCATTTAGAATATAATAATACAGACATAAAAATAAGATCTTTATGTAAAACCGTTGGTTTCTAATGAAGAGCATATTGACTTTCATATGTGGCGAAGAAATAGGATCTCAAAGTGACAAAAAAATGTTTTCGTATTTGTGCACTTACAATAAAAGAAAATGTCTCGTATTAAAATAGAGAAAAATAAGTCAAGCGTTGTTAAGTCCAGGGATTGCGCTGGCCAGTCAATAGCACCTATTCTGCCTATCCAACGTCCTGGAAATTGCTCGCTTATGTAGTGTCTGACATTTGCCGCATAATGCGCAGGTGCTCCATCTTGCTGGAACCATACCTGTTCGTTTATGCCATTATTTACACCCGGTTAAACCACTCTGCAAGAAGGAATTATGTGATTCCTTAGGAGGTCCAGATTCTTTTCGCCATTCAAATTACCATCTATGAAAAAAGGTGCCACAATATGCCTACCTAATATGCTCGCCCAAACATTAACTTTCTCGGGCTTCTGAGTATGACCTTCCTGGAACCAGTGAGTATTCTCAGCAGACCAATAACGATAATTGTGTCTACTAATAATGCCATTTCAATGGAAATTAGCTTCATCCGAGAAAATGATATTTGTTGCGTTATAGTTATTATCGTTATTGCATCTTTCCATCATCAGCTCATAAAATTCAGCTTTTCTATCAAAATCGTCCTCGTTTAACTCGTGCATCAACTTTATCTTGTGGGGATGCAACTTCTTCTGCTTAAACAAATTTTTCACTTACTGATGAGACACATTAAAATTCATTGCCATTGGTCTGGATGATTGTGTTGGATTTTCATGTATTGAGAGCATGATATCCAAAGCTTTGTCTCCCCGGGTTGCTGTTTTAGGTCGACCTGATCTAGCGGCTTCCCTAACTTCTGCCTGATTCTCGAAATTTCTTTACCACTCGACACACCGTTGACTGATTTATTGGAGGCCTATTTGGATATAATTCACTGAAAAGTTGACAAACCTAATCTTGAATCTCTTCATATTTTCGTAACCGCTCACCATTAAAATTTCAACTCGTTGTTTCTCATTCAGGTGAACTATAGTGTATACAAATTAGAAATCAGACAACATAAAATTAAACAGGAACTCGAAATTGACACCTCCTAGGTCGCTGTCCTGAACACACCTTGACTCAACTGGTGGGTATTAGGTAGGAATAATTATAATTAGGAAGTCTTTCATTTTTGAGCTGTCGTTATCTCGGAAACGCTTGCAGATAGGTGAAAATTTCAGAAAAGATTCAGAGTTTTCCCAGTAGAATCCAAATATGCAATCATTTGCAGGGTGTTCCATTTAAAAAAAGTAAGTTAGTCTCTATGGCAACCAAACCAAAAATGATAGAAAAAATTCATGCAGGTAGAAATGTGGGGAATAATTAACTGAACAACTTTCATAAAGGTCACTTTTTCGTTTCCGGGATAATTCAAAAGTTACAGGCATTATGCGCGACGTTTTCCTTCTACTATGTATATAAATACTAAAACAGAATCTTAAACTATAACTTCTGGATATTCTTAATTCTTAAATATGATGGTTCCAAGGGATAATTACGGTATTTCTGTGTAAGGAAATGTCTTTAAATTCAACACATAAGTTGAAATACTTTTTTTTTTCATTTTAAATCTTATTGTTTCTTTAAAGTAAAGAAGTTCTCTTTGATTAATATCTCAAGTGTTCTAGGTAAATAAATATTTCTGAGAGCAATTATTTCTTAGAAACAAGACTTTTTTACGTGTGTACTAATAATATTCTTGGATAGTATTGCTTCTTTAAGTGAGACATAGGTACGTCTATTACCTCTATTTTTCTTAGCACTACATCTTAAGCAGATCTTCTTTAGAAGGGTTTAATTTGGAAGTAATTCTTATTTAACTGAAGAAGTTTGTGAAAAGTAGCTACTTTTAATTATTGAATTGTATAATTATATCTAATCATCAAGATCGTGGTAGCAGCCAGTCCCTAGGTAGTTTATATGGTTGGTTCGGAGTAAGCAAATGCCACCGAGTTGACCAACAAACGAGTTTCAGGAAATGTAACTCTGGACTTTGAAAAGTAGATGGCCTGGATTTTCGCGTCATTTAACCGAATTTTCTACCTATCCAATCATGACTCTAAAAGTTTTATATGCCGTTGCAACTTCGAGACTATAAGCCTGGGTTGTTTGGCGGTGGCAGTGATCGTGGTATCGTCAGCAAGCAAGTATAACTATGTTTGACCAAATTTTGGTATATCGCAGGTATATATATTGTACAGGGCCGGTGCCTCTCGGCAGTACTCTACGGCTCTAAAGTGTCTCACTGTCGACATCGCATTTTCTGACGAAGCCGCGAAAATTCTGTCCTTCAAAAAAGAGTGAATAACCTTTATTAGGCAATTTGGCAAACCCAACCTTATTAGCTTTAGGATAAGTCCGTCGACGGACTTCGTGCCAGACTTTGTCAAATGCTTTGCTCACATCTATGACCACAGATATAACAACCATAATCTGATATTAATTTCGATTATCGATCAACCGTTAGTACTCTCTAGTTAATCAGCCCCCTTATGATTAACTACAATAAAACTGAAGGTGTCCTTTAGGCTTCTTTATAAATAAATTAATTCAATGAATACAGGCTTGCCCCGATGACCGTATATTGAGACTGAAACGCGTGGGCTGTCTTATTAATAAAGAAGACTAAAGGACACCCCCGGGTTGTATTATTTTTGTTTATTAAGTGTCATAATGATACCTATTATCGCACTATTGCGATACTAACATTACCTTGATGAAACCATCAATGTCTATGACATACTACCGGCACCTAATTCTGACAAGAATTATTTATTATAGCAGTTTTTGGCATTTACAGAAACAAGATTCTTCTAAATTAATATGTAACTTTTTATGTTATTTATTTAATAATTCAAGTCAATACATTAGTTACAGCATTTTTACTACTCAAAAAAATCGAAATTACTTTAGATGACAGACGCCTAGAGCAAGATGTTCCTAACATATGTTAAAAATAATCAAAAATATTAAAGTATTAAAACATTAAAGTTAAAAATAAGAAAAAGTATTAAACAGTAAAACTTTAAAACATTAAACAGTCGAGGAAAAAAAATATACTCCAGGGAAAAATCAAGCACAGTAATATTAAAAAAAATCCTTCGAATTGTTTATAATTTTCAAAAATTAATTCGCTGCATAGGGTAGTAGTCCTTTTCCTGCTTCTTACCTATTTAATGTCATATGAAAACATATTATAAACCTTAGGACTAATATAAGTTAAATATTTTATGCATTTGGAGAATAAGAGTACGACTTTAATCCCTGAAAACAGGCATTAAAGTGGTACTTTTATTCCTTAGGGACTAAAATATTTTTTTAGTCCCTAGGGATTAAAGAAAATTAATTAAATTAAAATACAAACTTGAGGTGTATCTTGCCGATTCATTTATTGGAAATAACTAAACCTAAAACAAATTTAAGTAACTTAGAGCTACTCTAAGAACTGAAGCCTAATTTTTGCTACCATTATTAACATTAAGATTTATGCTTACTCCACTACAGTCAGTTTGGTCAAAAAGATAAAATAAGATAAGATAAGATAAAGATAATTGGAGACATCATTTTATTAATTAACGTGTTGTGTAAAAACGTGGGCGTCTTATTTTCCGTCACTGTCTTTTCTAAAGTTGAAACGGACGCAATCTGCATCTGATACTTGTAAAAATTTGATCCACTACATTTTTTTTCTAATTTACAGAATTTTCAATGTAACCTTCCGCAACGGCGCTGCTTTTCCAGCCACCATCTCGTTTTAGTTGATCCAGGTTTGCTCCTAAATCTGCAATTAAAGCTGAATTTATAAACTCGAAAAGTTGGTGAGGTTAAAGTTATGATCAAGTTTCTGAGGTTAGATATTCCGAACTCCGAGCATAAAAATTGGTTATCTCGAACTACCCGGGAAGTTTTCGAACCTTACATGAGCTTTACATGAGCAACATGAACGAGTGTATATTTGGAACTGAGTGTTCCCTTTAGTTTAAATTGAACTCCTATTTTCAACACCAACTGAACCTCAACCTCGCCAACATTTCGAGTTTATAAATCCAGCTTAATGGCGCCAACGTTCTTTTAAAACAATGCCCAGTGCATAGCTTTGCATCTGGCAATTTTAAATATTCGGCGATTTTCGATGACAGCTGTCCAAATGTGTTCTTGCCCATAGGCTGAGATATGCATCGTCCATTTCTGTAGCTAACAATAATCCTTGTATACTGTGTAGGTGGCAGTTGAGTAATATATTTCTTTACCAATCCTACCACATCTGCAGAGTTTTCAGTTGATCTTTTGATCACAAACGTATTTCGTACATTCGCCAGAAAAAATTTTTCATGACTCAAGACATCACTACAGTCTAGCTGGCACAGCTAATCGCCTAGGCATGCCCTGCCACACCCATAATGGGCGTCACCTGCAACAAAGTCGGATATTAGTAAATCTTGTAATATTTAAAAAATCTAGATATTATAGACTATGGTTGATGCAAAACAAAAGCCGATGCACGTCATCGAGTGACGTCAGATATCGACAGTGTTGCCAGCTTGTAACCAAAATATCCGAGTGAGGAAATTACACATAGTTTATATATTTGTTTATTACATAATAATACCTGTCACCATCAACTTTAGTAGATCTAACACTAAATAGCTTCTTACACCTACATATTAACTCCTTGCACCTACTATTTAAATGCTTCGGCATTTTTCACAAATAGTAAACAACGTAATCGACAGAAATATGTATGTGCACTTTTGTTTCTCTTAATAGAACAGTTTTTTAATGCTTCTTATAAAAAGATCTGGAGTTTTTGTTAAAAAAATAGACGCAAACAGGAAACCACAGAACAATAGGGTTAGTTTTACACGAAACCTCAAAGTTATAAAGGTTTTTTTTATTAAGAAACTCCCTTAGTAGATTAAACTTGTGCACTAGTTTACGTATGTTGTTGGATAAGTACTCAGTATGAGGCTGCTAATAATCTATATTATTATTACGTATTTTTGTAAAAGTAGGCGAGGAAAAAATATACTTAAAATTAAACGTAGGTAGTCCTTATTTATAAAGTCTATAAATAAATAATAAAGTATGTAATTAAACAAAGATGGATCATTAATCATCCTCTAAATCACTTAAGTCACTCGTTTCATTTATTTCAATAATAATGGGTTGAATGTCCAGTCTAGCTAATACAAGTTCTCTTTCATGCCATTTTACTATCTTGCTTTCTGTGTGCCGAATTGAATTATTCCAAATATCAGGAGTAGCAGTACGCAATGATTCTTTTCACATATTCGTAAAGTCAGTTTCTGTACTGTCATCTCGACCAGGATGTCTGTTACAATCATTTTTGGTTATCCCTCAAATATGTTCAAGCAGATTGAACATACAGTGGTATGGAGGAAGCCGTAGAACTTTATGTCCATATTGCTCAGCCAGGTCATCAACTAAATATTTTTTTGGTTGCTTATATCTAGAAAGTATTTAAGTTTAATATTTAAGAATATGTTAAAAGAAAATGGCATACGAAATGTCTTGTGCCAACCTATTAACGATTTGTAAAAGTTCGACTTCGAACATTGTCTAATCAAATTCAATTTTATTAGTACTTGATTCGCATCTTTATTCCATGTTGTGTTAGGTATTTTTGTAACAACATGCTATGGTATGGGGCTTTGTCTATTACAATCACAGATGGCTTTCCTAAATTTTTCAATAATTGGTTTTCGAACCGTTGTAAAAATTTTGCTGCTTAATTTCTTCATGTTTTAGATGAAATAATTGCCTCTGCGCCCTCAACAAAACCATCTTTACTACCAGCATAAAGTATTATGTAATTAGAAAATGATGTTTTACTGCACAATACCTTTTGCCATCAACTTTAGTAGATCTAACACTTCTATTGTTTTCATCTTGCCAAAATCGACCAGTGGTTCAATTCTGAAAAATCCATGTTTCATTCAAACAAACCAATTAGTACAAGGATGCTTCTATTTCTGCTACATGGAAAAGTTCAATAAGCCCTCACTTAAGTTTATCTTTTTTCAATCTGACGCATATTTCCTTTAAGAGGCTTCTTAAAGAGTTAAGACAACAAAAAATAGACGTACACAACACCACGAAACCACAGAACAAAAAAGGTTAGTTTTCCATGAAGCGTAAACAAAACGTCAAAACAGACCAACAAACGAGCTGACGCCACCGCACCGTTGACAGTTCTGTTGTCAACTGTCGGCCAATAAAATTCAAATTATATTAATTTTTACAAGCCTAAATAAACAAAATGTTTGCTATAAATGGGCTCGTATCAAAGAAGAATACTTTGAGTTTGTACTACATTCAATACCGCATAAAATTTAATATTTTTTACCCAAATTTAATTTCCACATGTTTTCTTACGGATTTACAATGATCAGCTGATTCATGACGTGCACCGGAAATTGTTTTTGCAAAAACTATATGCATAGAGTTCGTTGTGCTAAAACCTTCTATAGAACCAAACTGATTGCGTGATATTAGGTTGTTTTTCCTAAAAAAATCACAATAAGCCGATATTTATGACATTTAAAATATCCTTGCAAAATCACCTAAACACCTAAAAGACTTTTTTAATTTAAGTGCCGATTTTCGGAGCAAATTACACCTTGAATACATATTTCAATTATAAGGCAACCTCAACTAAAAACTGCTTCGCCTTTTTGAAATAAACACAGGTTTAGCTGTACCCAACTGAGACGCCCATGTATTTATCTGATTGTTAGTTTATCATGTACCTACTTAAAGGTATGTGTATAGTATTGAATAATTAGGTATCCAGCTTTTGCATGCTTGACTTGAAGAGGTCAGATATTCTTCAAAAATCTTTACCGTTACTAATAGAAAGTTTTATTTATTTAATAATATCGGTACCTTTTGGTAGTATCTAGGTACACCTCACTACAGTTAATCAGGTGAAAAAGTAATACGGAGTCTTTTTATGGTATTCAATAATTTTTAAAGTGGTTATATAAACCAGAGCATTTAAAAACAATGATTTTAAACTAATTACCTTTTTTTTATAGATGCGTAGAATATTTGCATCAGAAATCTACGAGCAAGGCTCTTAATTTTTAGTATCTTTGAAGTTTTTTCGATCCCTCAATGACGACCTCAAAAAGATGTGCATTGTGCATCTACAATGAATTAATGCTAATTACCTACTATCCAATCAAATAGCATAAGGTGTTTTATGCTGCGCAATTTATTGTAAAAACATTGAAAAATCTTAAAGTTGTCTACTCTATTTAAAGGGAAATTACGACTTACTATTATATTTTTCGTAAACATAAATAAACATTTTTCTTTCTGCTTGACAGTCGGAAACACATCTTTTTTATTTCTTCAAGTTCAAATTCATAAAGTTTTTACATTATTCACTATCTTAGCAGGCTACATATTTCGCCATTTCTGACATCATCAGGCCTAAAATAATTCAATGATAATGTAAAACCCATGTCAGAAAATTTACGATTCCCAACTTACCCAATAAAGCACCCTTAAAATAAAGTTAAAAATAAAAATAAAAAATAATCAAAAATAAAGTGGTCAGCCCATATGTCATTTGCCTGTACAGTAGAAAAAGAAGAATATCTGAAGTAAAACGTCAAGAAAGAGCGGGAAAAAAGATAGGTTGTGATAAACTCCAACAAAATTGTTAAAAATCAGATAAGGTTCGAAATTAAAGACTTCGTTAACGCAGGTGAGTATTGGGCTCTTTTTTGCTTTTGTAATTTCAAGTGTCTCCAATAAATCCAACTTTTTACCTTTTTGGCATTCAGGTAAAATTTTTGCATTTTTAGATGGGGAAAATTGGTGACTTGATTCTAAAAGGTGGTTTGCAAAGGCTGATTGTGTGTTACATATGTCGGTGTTACGAAATTTTCAAACCAAACTCAAATTCTCTTGGATTCTCGTAGAGCTGCTTTTTATTTGCATCTTGGATCAGGTCAATTTGACCCAGATCACTAGAATTTGACTTTTAGGATGTTTTATTTACAAACTGATCTGATTTGTACGTGACCCGGTCACTTCCCCCTTTGCCCCTAACTGCACCACCCGCAAATTTCGATCACTTAAGTGAACTGGTCAGAAGTAAAAGGTGGGGGTTGTTTTGACGGATACTTGGCGTGAATTTCTCAATAGCCTAACCTCAAACCATAGATAAAAATATAAAATATTTGCCCGTTATCCAAAATTTAAAAGGAAAAAACTTTTTATTGGCTAAAAATAATGAGGATTAATGAAGTATCGTCTTCAGAGGATTCGGAGGAGGAATTAGCTATAATAGTAAGTACATCAAAGTGTTTATTTCTTGTAAATAATTTTAACGTACCCACATGAAAATCTAAAAAATTAAGCATCTGATTTTTTCCTTCTTTTCAGAAATGCCTTGCAGAGGATGGAGATGACAACAGTAGCATAAATTCAATCTTATATGAGTCAAGTAGTGAAGATGAAGATCGAAGAATAGTTGTGAAATGTGAAAATTTTGTGGAAAAAGTAGTGCCGAGATTTGAAGATCGACAATTTCAGGAGCATTTTCGCCTCAGTCGGCATACTTTTGAGTACATTTTATCAAAAGTATCTACAGCTAACATCATTCCTACTTATAAATCTGGCAGAGAGAATATTGTTCCTGAAAAAATTATATTGATAACCCTTTGGTACTTGGCCAACCAAGAGATATACCGTCAAATTTCTGATATATTTAATGTATGCCAGAGTACTGCACTTGAATGCATTAGAAGGGTAGTGAAATACTTAGTGAGTGTCCGATCGACATACATAAAATGGAATGGAATAAGGGAATCAATCACATGGGGGCTTTTAATATTCGGCTTGTTATTCAAGAACTCGTTCATTCTTTGGTAAAAGGAAAATCTTGTTGGTCCAGTACCCGTTCGTTTGTTTTTGTCTTTGCATACTAAATATGTCCTCAAAAGGTTTTTCCATTTTTGGGCACAAATCGTAGCAGGTACATCATATCCATGAGCAAGCATGTCTTGTGCTATGTTTTTCCACACAGATTTTCTTTTTTTTTGATGATTTAGTTCATCATAACGAGTTTCGACACATGATATTAATAGTAGAGTGTCATTCTCACCCCACACTTTTTTTTGTACGTTGCAAGATGTACCTGCCCCCTCGCCTTCCAATAATTCATCCTCGTTATCCGGTGATAATAATGATGATTCAGTGTCTTCTTCAGCTGGGTCTTCGGCAGACTCTACTGTGTTATTTTTTTTTGCAAGACGCAGTAGACTGTTTAAAAATTCGTCATCTAAAAGTTGTAAAGTTATATATTTTATTATATATATAATTTAAATTAAAAGAAGCAATTTAAATAAATGTAAATAGACTTACCAACTAAAGCTCGATGCCTGTCTTCTTGTGAAACGAAAAACTTGAAGGTTTCAGCACTTTCGGGATCTGTCACGAAAATGGAAACTGCTTCCATCATAACAAAATTTAATTCTAATCTATTACTTAGATTAGAGAATGACAAATAAGAAGGTATAATCAAATCGAGAATACCCATAACCTCAACAAAATTTTACGTGACAAATGACACTGACGTGATCCGAAACAAATAACAAATGACAGAACATCAGAACAATAAAAGCCAGTTTTATTTGATGCATTTTGGATCAGATCATTTTAGGTCAGTTCATTTAAAAGTGAACTGATAGAGACTGCAATTAAAAAGCAGCTATTTTTCTACCCGATTGGCCCACGTAGACGGACTGGCATTCATCACACTGAAAGGAGTAAACTAAATAAAATACTGAAAAGTATTCCGCCTTGTCCTTGATTTTGACGAGGTGTTGCTTAAGTGTATTCTCTGTTTTAAAGACTAATGAAACGTCAAAGGGTTTGAAAAAACTTAACCATTTGAAGAGATACATCCTCAAAGTATGTCATTGATTTATAATATGTTTTTGTACTTTTGAATGTATTATATTGTATGATAACCTATATTTGTTCACGAATTTGTAATAAATTTTATTGATTGAACTCCACGAAAATCCGTTGTATATTGCTATCTGTTATATCGATATTTTTATTGGGTAAGTTGGGAATCGTAAATTTTCTGACATGGGTTTTACATTCTCATTGAATTATTTTAGGCCTGAAGATGCCAGAAATGGCGAAACATGTAGCCTGCTAAGGTAGTGAATAAAAATTTTATATTGAGACAGTGGCTTTGAGTTACAATTTCCCTAGTTTTAATTTAAAACGGGTCTCTTCGAGAATATGGGTAGTTTCTTTGAATTATTGAAAATAAAATAACCAAATAATATATATTAATCTGATTATTATTAGTTTATCCAACAAATTATGGGATATTAAAATTAATTAAATCTGCCTAAATTAGAGGATAGGGATATTGGAACACTATCAGTAACTCCTACAGTAACCAGTGGTTGACACTATACATATTTGTAATAATTCTTAAGCTGATTTTTAAATGTATTTTCCTACGATCACTAATTACAGTAGGCCTTTGCGCTTCGAAAAGTCATCAGAAAGTTGGCGTTTTCCCCAATTTGTCATATTTTGACATCATTGGCGCTCTAAAGCGCCAAGGTAACTTTGGCGCTCGCCTAACTTTATTTGCAAATAAAATAAAGGCAGTCGTTACTTTAAAATATTTTAATAAATTTTAAATATGTCAAACCATCCAAACAGCAGTTTTCAAATAATTAAACGATTACAGCATTCAATAATATATAAACTTGCCGAGAAATGTGATGATAAGTCGGCAACACAACATACACAAGAGGTTCTAATGGCTATTTAATTTCTATAATCAAGGAGGCACATGTCAAACAAAGCGGTAAGTTCTAATGGCTATTTAATTTCTATAATCAAGGAGGCACATGTCAAACCAAGCGGTAAATATTGTAGTAAAATTTAAATATTTGATCATTTATTTAAGTATTCTCTAATTAGTTTATGGTTAAATTAAATAATGGATGTCGTATCAAGTGATAGTGAATTTTCTAATACACCTCCGGATATTGTCGAAGCTGCAAAAAACGTATCGTTAAATCTACTGCCCGAAAAATCCAAAACAAAGTATGAAAATGAATACATTCTTTTCATAAATTGGTGTCAATCGCAAAAAATCAAGAAATATTCTGAAAATGTACTGTTGACCTATTTTGGACAAAAAGCACAAACTTTAAAGTCATCAACTCTATGGTCAAAGTACTCAATGCTCAGACAAACTTTGAAAATTAAAAATGATATTGACATTAGTCATTAACGAAATTAATTGCATTTCTGAAGAAGAAGTCTGTGGGATACAAAGCAAAAAAATCATTAACATTATCCAATGATCATATAGAAAACTTTATTCGCAATGCACCTGATGATGAATATTTATGCAAAAAGGTATGCTTTTTAATATTATTTAAAATGTATAATATATCACGATCAGTATTTACATTGGTTTTTGGTTTATAGGTTGTCTTGATTGTGTAGAAGAGACGAGTTAGTAAAAATGAAAATAGATGATATAGAATGTAAAGAATCCCTTTTAATAGTGTGCATTCCAGATTCAAAAACGAATCAAAGTCGGAAATTTACAATTATAAATGACACCGCAGAAAATGCCATTGATTACGTTGGATATTATAAAAAGTACATCCATTTGAGAGAACAGTGCAAGAATAATTTAGGACGCCGCTTGTTTTTCCGATATTCCAAGGGGCGTTGCACAAACCAGGTTATAGGAATGAATATCATTGGTAAAATACCCAGTGATATTGCCAAATATTTAAACTTATCGAATCCTAACTTATATACTGGGCATTGTTTTCGACGTACTTCTGCTACGTTATTGGTACATGGGGGTGGTGATTTGATACAGCTTAAAAAGCATGGAGGTTGGAAAAGTAGCAACGTTGCCGAAGGGTATATTGATGATTCAATGACCAACAAAATACAAACTTTTCAAAGAATATCTGGCCAATCTCAAACCCAAAAAAAATCAGATTTAACATTTCCTGAGATTTGCAACACTTCTGATCCATCAACATCAGGAATAAACATTAAAAGTTGTAAAAACTGCACTTTTAATTTTAATATAGTAAATAATAAAAAATAAGTCAATTTTATTGTATATTATAAATAAGTATAATATTGTATTTATATTTTCAATGTTCTTTCTGTATTCTGTTCCAATAAAAGTTAAATAAAAAATACATAATATAGGTACCTACAAATATTTATTAAAAAAGTTTAAATGATAATATAAGGAAAACTTGGTTTTTGGTATTTTATTGTGTATTACATTTATCAATTTTTTAATAAAGCTGTGTGTTATGTTTGCTTAGTTTTGTTAAGAATTTACGACAAACTTGGTAATAATACAAGTATTTTACTTAATTTTTTCAACAAAATAATTGTATTCTCTATTTTTGTTAGTGTAAGTTATTTTTGCTTAAATAACTACCTAACTCTTTAAATAAAAAGGTTGGCCCATGTCAGGTTTAAAAAAAAAATTAAACTAGTATATACTATTTTTCATATATATCGTGATCGTAGAAAAAATCTAGTGTGTAATTCGAGCGGAAAGTTCTTTGCCGTTTTCGACAGATTGCCGAGCTCCGCTGACGCGTCGCGCGGCAACTTTCTGTCTCAGTCGGCAAAGTATCACTTTCCGCTCTTAATACACAATCTATTTTATTATTAATTCATTTTAAAATTTTTGGTAAGGTGTTAAATGAAAAACAAGAATGATAGGAAAAAGAACCTCTGAAAGCAGAGGATGAATGTGGTGGTATATGAAGTAAAATTGGTACCCTTCTCGGTCTATCAAATACACTATCGGCAAAAGTTAGTGTTTCGTAGAGATAGGTTGGTGTATGGGAATTGATAATTCTTTGTAAAAAAACAGAGAAAATGAACATTACGCCTTTTCTCCATTCAGAACCAACCAAATTGCAAATATGATGGGGTGATATGATCTCTTCGTCTAACACATGCAGCAAATGCAGCAAATGCAGCAAACCTCATACACGCGTTCTGGTTAGTTCAGGTTAAAAAATTTCTTTTTATTTTATTTGTCACGTTACATGTGGTAGTGGATAGCACTAAATTCTATTATCTCTATTCCTAAAAAGTGTTTTAATCACTAAAATGTTAATCTATTTGAGCCTTAGGGGGCTGAGCCCCCATCCAACCAATGTTGGTTGATTCAATCAATATTTAAATTAAAATTTTTTTTTTAAATAACATAAAAACTAATTTTTCTTTTTTTTGTTCTTTTTCGATTTCTCCATATCAACCATATTATGTTTTTGAAAACTATTCATGTTAACTAAATAAAATAATAAAAAACAGAAAATTTTCTTTTTTGATTTCTCCACATCAACAATACTATATTATTTTCAAAAACTATTCATATGGGTATCATCATTCTTAACACTTATAACTAAATTTTCCTGCTTTAATAAATATAAAAAATTGAAATATTTTATTTAAAAATGTGCTTTTCTACAAATCCACAACGTTGAGTAAACTCAAATTAGTCTTCAACAAAAAAAAATTCACTTGTTATTATCTTAAAAGTTGTACTCATTAATTTGAGGCAACTACTTTAACTTAAACTACACTTGATTCAATTCCCCGGAGGATGACTATATATGTAGTCGAAACATGTAGGGAAAGTCGCTAAATATATTGCTTAGAAAATATATCATTTGTGGAGGAAGACAGAAGTGTTGTTTAATTTAACTTAGTTAAAGGTGAAGCGTAAATGATATGAGTAAGTGCTGTGATGCAACATGGCATATACATTTTCAACATTTTGGACGAAATTTGATCAACCTTCCTAGTATTACTTTTAATACTGAATAAAATATTGGAGACATCTACCTCAGAGATCAAAGGAAATTCAAATTCGTGGACAACAGCTACGTGTTTATGTAAATCAAAATAATTTATTCTATAATTTGCAGGCGTCAGGTTAGTTCAGGTTAGTTAGGAATCGAGTTAATAAAAAAATCATTAATTTTTTCAGGATCCAAATGCTCTTCTGGAATTTGCGATTTTTTCTGTTTTTTTTGTATATATCTAGTTTGTCCAACGTATTCCAGAGGGCTCTGGAGTTCCTAAAAATTTTTTTGAGTTCAGAGTTCACATAAGCTTTCTTTTCACGACGTATTGAGGCAGTAACAAAATTTCTCATATTCTTATTAAAAGACCATGTTGCCTAAGACTGGGTTTTAATTGTAGGAGTAAGTCAGCGGGCAAAGTGCTTAGTAATGCGCACCTTTGCAATAGGCGCATACATGTTAAATAAATGTAATTTTTTTTTCTTCCAACATACTTCTTTAAGTGTGCTTAAATAAGTGTATTTTTCGCACCTGACTGCTTACCCAACTCCGCTGCTTGCTGAGAACAATTTAAAGATACAATATTAGACGCAGGTCTAAGATATTTTATTATTGTTTCAAAATTATGTAAAATAACCAAGTACCTAATCGATAAACAAAAATTACAACAATTTAAAATTTTATATTACCGAAACGAATAAGATAAAGCTTACGCTGAGGTCCGAGGTAATATTACCATAGTTTAAAAAGATAATATGTATAGTAGAGATTGTTTAACTCTTTAAGGTACGGATTAAATCGAAAATAAAAAACCCTTGCGGTACAGAGTTTTTATTTTTTAAAATTCTATAAACTATAAACATTAATGGTGTTAAAATGGTCATGTAAACCACAACAAATAAAAAAAAATCCGAACTTGCTAGTTTTTAGTAAAAAAAAATGAAGGTACAATTTTTAACCCGTCATCCTTGACAGGACTTAATTTTTGCGGTACGATTGAAAACATGTTTTATTTTTTCCAAGACATAAGGGTACTTTACACACGCTACACATCCAGTATGTGCGTGTTTCAAATTCTTTATTGCTACAACTAGCACATCGCCGCCCTGTGCGAACAGGCTGGTGGGCACTCTGTGAAAATCGAATGGCTTCTGATTGTGTAGGTTTTCCTTTCTTCAATGGAATTGACAACTCTGTTGGTAAAGATAGTTGGTGAACCAATTTATCTGCAACCAGATGTTCAACAATAGTTAACCGAAACTTTTTCATGGTCATTTTGTCTCTGTTAAGTAGCTGGTATAGCACAAACGCATTGACAATAGCTGCATCCAGAAAATAAAAAAAAATTCTGTTCCACCATTTCTTGCTTTTTCTATCAATTCCATAAAGTGCCTTCATTTGATCAAATTTATCAACCGAATTCATATGTCCATTGTAATCCAGAAGAGCCGATGGGCAAGGTACAGTTTCAACTAAGCCTCCACTAGATTTTCTTTGCACTTCAGTTATATTTTCTGGATCATGAAAATTCGATAGGATGTGTAAAGCCCTTTTGTCATACCATTTAAGAGCACATATGAGTGCTACTGGTAAACCATTCATACTCTCCTCTTTTCATGGTTTTATCTGGGCAAAACTTTGGCAAACCTTTCCTATTTGATCTGACAATCCCACATGCATATATATTTTTATCAAGCAAGTCTACTAAAAGAGGCAAACTCGTAAAATAATTGTCAAAATATATTTTATGGTGGTTATTTTCCAGTTCCAAAGTCAACTGCTTGACTACCCGAGCACCTAAGTTTTTTTCTACTTCATTGCCTTTCTTCCCATTATAAATATTAAAGTCCAAGCAGTAGCCTTTTTCGTCTGCAAGCATCCACACTTTATAACCCCTCTTAATTGGCTTGCCTGGCATGAACTGTTTTAAACTGGACCGACCTTTAAATTTAATCATCGATTCGTCTACGGATAGATGTTCATGTGGATTTAAACATGCTTTAAAATTTTGTCTAACCATTTCCAAAAATGGTCGCACCTTATATAACTTATCAAAGTCGACCATAGTTCTCTCGGGCATTAAAGTATTGTCATTTAGATGTAAGTTAGTTAACAGCCAACCAAAACGATGTACTCTTAGAATTTTGCTCACATATATATGATTGGTGCTCCAGTAATCTCGATAAGAAGTTAGTTGTTTTACGCCCATTAGTAAGTTCATGCCTATAAATGCCTTTATTTCTGCGGTATCCGTTTTGACATATGTTTTCCCAGTTTTGTTAAAATTTTGTTCGGCATATAGGTTAGTCTGGAACACTATATTATAATCTAACACGTCATCCGTTACAAAAAGTTTAAAAAGGTTATAGGGGTTGGGATCTTCTAAATTATTAACAACCGGCGAAACTCCTGATGTCTTCGTAAAACCTAAATTTTGAACCATATTGTTTCCTTTATTCCATTGAATTGTGTCTCCATGTTGCTCGAATCTAGCTAGTTCTGCTAATGTAATCAGATCTTCTGCGTCCCATGCATCATCGAGTTCCTCCTCAAATTCTAAGACTTCATTATCATCCAATTGTGCAAAAGCAAATTCTGCCTCATCAACATCCGAGTCATTACCTTTGCCGTCGCTGTCATTTTCTAACTCCACATTTGAGGGAATATCGACATATTCCGTTTCTGAAACGTCAACGCTATCAATTTCGCGATATAGTTCTTCTTCAGTCATACCAACAAGTCTGAACGGTAAATATTCTCTTTGAGCCATGTCTGAAAATATAAAAGCCATCAGGTATGGTGGGACACATTTTGAACAAGCGCAAAAATGTCTGTTATTTTGTTAAAAAAAAATTCAAAAAATTAATAAGTATGACTACCTCATGTTGTAGGTAAATATCGAGATAATAATGTAGTTATAACACAAAATAAAAATATCAAACACATTAAAAACCTACCTGGAATGTAGGGTTATCTTGCATTTTATATGCAAAATAAACAAATAAATTCTCAGCGTGCTCAAGACAGGTCACAGCTTGTTTTTACTTTTGGTTCGCTGTACTTAGGCTTTCACAAAATAGTAAAAGGACGGGAGAGAAAATAAACCGACATACTGCTACGGTACAATATATTTCATAGGTGGGTTATATTTGGCTCCACCGTACCAGTTCTGATAAAAAAATGGTGGTTCATTTTATGTCCCACGAAACCTCAAAGAGTTAAATGGACCGAAACCCCAATAAAACGTGCAACAAAGGACGCTACAGGGTATTCTTTGTTTTCATACAAATCAAAAGCAAGAATAAATTAAAGGGACTATCCAGTTGACGCCTTTCAAAGAGAGTAAAATAATTAAGAACATAAGTCTTAGTGTTCTATCTTTTACCAGGTGCCCAAGCGTGTACCTGAGGAAGAAAGGCATATTGTAATATTTTGTATCCTTTTATAAACGGATTGATATATGTGGTGAATGCTGTTGGGATATTGGGTCAGATGCGGAATGTATTATTTCAGAAAAGTTAAATAAAAATTAAAAATGAAACCAGTATTATTGAAATTATGTTTTGTTTTACATATAATTTATAATGAGCTAATTTATTAATAATCGTAATATTTTATATTTTTGTTTTTTATAGTTTTTATGTTAAGTGGCGGCTTTAGGATTTTTTTGGAGCCAAGCAAATCTTAAATTATGTACATTAAAAAATACATTAATTAATACTTTTCAAATATAAATATAATAAAAAGAAAAAAAATAATACAAAAATATATTTCATATTTAGGTATATTTATAACATACTTATAAAAAAATTAAGAAATAAACATACAGTTATATGCAAAAAAGTTAATCTGAATCTGAAGATAAAGAAATGTCACTTTCAGAATCTGAACCCTAATCTGACACATTAATTAGTCGCTTAACCTGAATATCCAGAATGTGTTCTTTTTACCAATAATCCCTTATATTATTTGTATGGCAAACGCAATCAGACCAATTTTCGGTATTTGTATAAAAAACTAAATCTGCTCAATCTATAAAGCCATATTTGGTGCCAGCATGCAAGACTATATATCTTTTGCCGTCTGATTGTTTTTTATTTAAAACTGATTTGATGTTGTCATCAATGTTCTAATGTCGCTACCATTTTTAAATATCCATGTCTCGTCTATAAAAACTACATTTAACGGAGCTTTTTTCATAACAACTTTTCTGTTTCCTGTTTTGTTTGACATGCAATTCCTCTTTTAGCTTTTGCCGTGTGACATACTTATGCGTGGCAATCATATTTTAAACTAAGTTCCTTATTTGAGTTTTCCTTGCCTCAGTTAAATCCCTTGTTTTTGGGGCACGCATTTCTTTATTAGCCTAAAAAGGAAATTGAATATTGTGACTACAGACATGCTCTTTTATTACTTTATAATCGAATATACATACTTATAATAAATTACAATAGTCATATATTATATATAGAATATGATTTGTTTAGAAGAAATAAAGATGATTAAAAGATTAAGCTTTCTTTTTTGCAGGCTTTATTGACCTCTCGGTCTTTTTAAATAATCTCTACTATAACTAGGAACATATTGATACGAGACTTTTGCCTACTTTGTTGAATTCTCGGGCTAACCAGGGCCGGATTGTTGAGTGATAGGAGCGTTCTATCAAGTATGCAAACGCATACTCTGATTGGTTATACCCTTGTAAATGTTCCCTTGATCCAAAAATGCAGATTCTGCTTAGCAGCACCAATGATTTTGATAGGCAATTTCGTGAATGACATTTTTTCAGTGAGAGTTTTTTTGTCAAAAATGTCATGAACGAAATTGCCAGATAGCAACAAGCTTGAATAAAACCCAGAGAATATTACTGCCAAGCTTAATTTTCTCTCATCTTTGGCATCACAAAAAAACCGAAACAGTAAAGCATTATTTATATTTTTCTAAATGTTTAGCTTGACGGTGATTGATTATATCTAACCGAACAAAATATTTTGGCTATAATCACATCATGCATATTTTGTCAGAGGCTGGGTGAGTAAAGGTAATAATAATTGTAGTAGTAGAAACAGCTTGTGGGCATGGTATTTGGTTAGTATGAAATATCCTAGACACAGTGGCCGATCCAGAGACCTTTTTTATGGGGGGGGGGATTAGACTTGATTTTTACTTCTGGGCGTAATTCCATTGCGAAAAAAATTCAGTCAACTACCTACTATACTGGCAAAATCTATGAATTCTGAGCTTCTAGGGGGGGGGGGGATGCCCCTAATTTCTCCCCCCTCCTGGATCCGCCACTGCTATACAGGGGTTTTTTTCGAGGCTAAGTACAGAAAAACTATAAGAGATACAAAGTCGGTTAAATAGGGCAAAGTTCCGAAATATAGTACTCAACAAAGCGCCGCCAAAAAGCTTTAAAAGTTCCGAATACCATCGGAGAAATCGGAAAAGAAACGAAAATTAGCGAGTTCGTTTTTATTTATTACTGATTACATTCGTTGAAATAATTTCAAACAAATGTCCTATTTCCATTGCTACTTTTTCTACTCTACAAGTTGACATTATTAATTTTTAATTCAGCCGTTTTGTTTTCGGACCACCATCATCAACTTCATTTTTTCAAATACGGACCTGGAATTTAAAATGCATATTTTTGATTCCTATACCCCTAAAACCTAATATTTGATGTCTTCTGAATGCTATTCGGATGTTTCGTTTCTTAAAAACACATCAGTTATTTAGAAATAGTATATTATACTGACATCATAGATTATTAAAATCAAATGAAGTTTTACTTTTTATAAACGATTTCATTTCAAAAGTTAAGATTTAAATTAAGAAAAAAGGGGTGTGATTATTTGATCTTTGAGCGCACGTAAAAACAAAAATAACAAAAAGTGCGATTTTCTAAAGCTGTAAGCATTTGACGCTATTCGAACGCTCTTATTAAACCAACAACGTTAAAATGTGGAAAAGTATAATATGAGAATGTCAAGCTGAATTAATACAGAGTGGCAAGAAGTCGCACATAATGCCTGTAACTTTTGATTTACCTCGTATACGATAAAGTGACCTTTATGAAAGTTATTCAGTAAATTATTCCCCACTTGCATGAATTTTTCATTACTGGTGGTTTGGTTGCCATAGAGACAAACTTACTTTTTTTAATGAAACACACTGAATATGATTGCATATTTGGATTCTACTGGAAAATCTCTGAATTTTTTGTATTTCAAATTTTTTTCATTTTATTTCATTTCAAAAAGCGTTTCCGAGATAATGACAGCTCAAAAATAAAAAACTTCCCAATTATAATTGTTCCTACGTAATACCCACCAGTTGAGTCAAGGTGTTTTCATGACAGCGACCTCAGAGGTGTTAATTTTGAGTTCCTGTTTAGTTTTGGGTTGTCTGATTTCTAATTTGTTGACACTATGGTTCATCTGAATGAGAAGCAACGAGTTGAAATCTTAATATTGAGCGGTTACGGAAATATGAAGAGATCGCAAGATGAGGTTTGTCAACTTTTCAATGAATTATATCCAAATGGGCCTCCAATAAATCAATCAACGGTATGTCGAGTGGTAAAGAAATTTCGAAAAACAGGCAGTGTTAGGAAAGCCGCTGGATCAGGTCGACCTAAAACAGCAACCGGGGGAGACAAAGCTTTGGATATAATGCTCTTAATACATGAAAATCCGACACAATTATCCAGGCCAATGGCAATGGATTTTAATGTGTCTAATCAGTCAGTGAAAAATTTGTTTAAGCAGAAGTTGCACCCCTACAAGTAAAGTTGGTGCACGAGTTAAACGAGGACGATTTTGATAGAAGAGCTGAATTTTGTGAGCTGATGATGGAAAGATGCAATAACGATAATAACTTCGCAACAAATATAATTTTCTCGGATCAAGTTACTTTCCATTTAAATGGCATTATTAATAGACACAATTATCGTTATTGGTCTGCTGAGAAGACTCACTGGTTCCAGGAAAGTACTCAGAGGTGTGAAAAAGTTAATGTTTGAGCGGGCATAGTTGGTAAATATATTGTGGGAGCTTTTTTCATAGATGGTAATTTGAATGGCAAAAAATATCTGAACCTTCTCAGTAGTCACATAATTCCTTCTTGTAGAATGGTTTTACCGGGTCTAGATAATGGCATAAACCAACAGGTATGGTTCCAGCAAGATGGAGCACCTGCGTATTATGCGGCAAATGTTAGACAATACATAAGCGGACAATTTCCAGGACGTTGGATAGGCAGAAGAGGTGCTATTAACTGGCCATCGCGATCCCCGGACTTAACCCCGCTTGACTTTTTTTTGTGGGAACACTTAAAGAACAAAGTCTACGTTAACCGTCCAAATGACTTAGAATCTTTAAAAGTCAAAATTAGTGCTGAAATTCGGGCCATTCCAGAGGACTTCCTTTTAAACGTTGTAGACGGGTTCAGGGATCGACTGGCGCTCTGCTTAGCCGAAAATGGTGGTCATTTTGAACACCTTCCGATGTTAAGTCGTTTAATTTTCTAGGCAATTTATTTCGTTATTATAAAGTTTGTTACAATTTTAAATGAATTTAAATTTGAAATATAAAAAATTCAGAGTTTTCCCAGTAGAATCCAAATATGCGCTCATATGCTCAGTGTTCCATTTAAAAAAAGTAAGTTAGTCTCTATGGCAACCAAACCAGAAATGACAGAAAAAATTCATGCAGGTAGAAATGTGGGGATATAATTTACTTAACAACTTTCATAAAGGTCACTTTTTCGTATACGAGGTAATTCAAAAGTTACAGACATTATGCGGGACTTTTTTGCCACTCTGTATAATAAAAAATTGACAGGATGTAAAAATTCAGACTGAACACGATTAGTCAACATTGTCAAATTATACCAAAAATGTAACACTATTCCAAATTTGACTAATTAAACTTTTTTGTGTCACCCGCGGTATTGCCGAAATGTACAGACTGAAGTAAGTATAGGTAAGCACAAATTGTATTTTATAGGAATGTTAATATTATATTATTTATTCTTGTCGCACAAAGATTACTCTGCTCTGCGAGTTTTTCATTGGTTCTAATGAATTCTACCAGTATTCATTAATAACAAAAAGACTATCCGTGATCAAGTTCAATTTTTACTAAAACTTAAAAAATGTTATAACAATAATCATTAATGGCATAATGATATGAGACGTCCCAACCTTAGTTTTATTAATTACCTTAGAAATGGTATAATAAGGCGCATAAAATAATAATTTAAAATTATATAGTTTGCATACAATGGAAGCCCAAATTTTAAAGGATTCTAAAACAGTCGAAAAGTGTAACCTTGACCAGCTTAAACTCGGCAAAGGGTCATCTAGGTCAAATTCCGACAAGTTGGAAAAACACACATGGGCCCAACGCGTGCACTGGGAACTGAATATAAATAGATAAGCGCCATGTAGAAATAGGACATCCCCAACCTCATTCGCCAGTGCGGCATCCAACCGCACCCTGCGCTTACCACTCTTCGACAATTGGTCCCTCTGCTACAGACGTTAGTAACCCACACTCCTCTCCATTCTAAAGGGAATAAACCATTCAACCCAGTCTTAGAGACCTGGGACGTCAGTGGCTTAGCAGCTAGAAAACCTGAAATAGATCTATTCTTATCCAGATTAGCAGTCGATGTTATAGCACTCCAGGGATCTAAACTAGCCCCCAACAAAAGGTGCACATACAGAACGGTCAGGCCTTTCAATCAAGGGGACCGTCCTGGTATACAGCACCCTAGCACTAACCTAACTAACCGACCTTCTATCCCAGTAACCACAATCCCCCTCCACCATCGACTTAGCCATCCTGCACAATATCAAAACCCCCATATTCTCTATAGCAAAAAGCTCCACTAACCACAACCCCGTTGTACTTAACATTGGCAATTACCTTACAAAACCTTGCCTAAACAAGAAAGCAAATTTATTGGTCTGTAGCTATTGATTAGTGTAGTGTCTTGACATTTTTTGGGAAGTAAGACAACTTTTGCGTGTTTCCAGCAGGGGGGAAAGTGACCCTTTTCGAGGATGGCTTGCTCGATTTTGACTACCTCCTGCGTTGAATTTACTGGTATATTTTTTATCGCGATGTTTCGCATGCTATCAAAGCCCGGCGTCTTTTTGACATTTGCATTCCTCATGATGTCACTAACTTTGTTTAATGAAATATGCTACCATAACCTGCATTAAGAATTAAAAACGCAAATGTTTAAGTAAACAGTTATTTTAAAAGGTAGCAGAAAATTAACGAACCAGTGAGCAACCCTATTGGCGACACAGTAAAAATTAATGTAACCATCCGGGAATTAACCCAGTGCGTCATCAGTGACAGCAAAAGTCTAATTTACATGATAGAAAAACAAAGTTCGTACTTGCCGCAGATAGGTAATGGTTATGATAGAAAAAGGAAAGTCACAGTACTTGTCGCACACAGGTAATGGCAGTTGGTGAACAACCGAGAGAGACAGACTGGCTCCTAATAAAAATATTGGTATTTGTAATAATTTAGAAGTTAGGATGAGACATAAAAATGCAAATGTTTTGTTTTATTTTACTATAATGGCATCAATACAATAGAAAAATTAAGATAAGTATTAATAATATATATAATATATATATTATAAATATAATATATTATAAATATTAAGTATTAATAGTTAAGTATCATATAATTATAAAGAATTCTCAAAAAAGGACATAAAACGTAACGACTGTTATGCCAAACTTTAAGAACAAAACTTGCAACATACATAACGTAATATAAAGGTCATACGACACTGTTTTACGGTCGCAGTCCGAGTAGCCGAGATAGAATAATAAATGAAGATATTGATAAAAAAAAATTGATGGTCGATAATGTTAGGTATTCAGCTATTGTAGTATAGTAAGTTGGTTTGTTAACATAGAAGGTCTAAGAGGATAGATGTCGGACACCTCGCCAGGGGGCGCAGGGGTCTTCCGAAGATGGCTCGATGTTGTGCTAACGTGTTCTAGACAATGTACTAAATAAATAATGAATATTAAACTAGAGAAACACAAACTTACGATAGGTTCGTGTAAGAGTTGTCCTTTTCCTTTGCGTCAGACCCAATCTTTGGACGCGTTTCGCCGTTTACGGCTCTTCAGCAAGGCTCCGGAACTGACGAAAAGGTAAGGGACCTCAAAGTGCTTTAACACGAAAATGCAAATATACAGATGAGAGTTGAAGCACGTAACTACATCTTGTGGCAACCACACATATCAACCCAACCAGGAAAGCGAGAATCTATATAGGTTGAAACGCTGGCAAGGCGGCTCATGATACGTGTGGTTGCCACGAGATGTGGCCACGTGCTGAAACTGTCACCTGAATATTAAACTAGTTCAGTAATCTATGTAGTCCCCAATAATCGAACTCACTAGTAAGAATACACAACAGATAAGTGTATGTGGTTTTAAATAAAATAAACACAAGTAGAAACTCATTCCTCTCATAATTTTTGTTTCAAGCAAAGACAAAAGCTAACTATACTTTCCAGGTTTAAAATATTTTACCTCATTATTAAGTTAAAACTACAATGTTAAAACTAGGTATTATAAGTTAAAAAAATTGAGATTAAGAAATTTTCTCCCGAATCTGCTTTTTTTTTAAAAACATAGGAGGAACTATTGCCTTCGCAAAGCTTTTTAAAATTAAGAAAGTAGTCTGTCCCCATCGCAGTCACCTCAAAAAAAAAACTTTTTTGAGGTTACCACATCATCTAACGACTTGTCGCCGCCGGTGCCATGAAGTAACGATTCTAAGTTTGGAGTTGGGGAAAAGGACACTTGCAATGTATACAACAGTTTCCATTTAATTTTATATCACGATCGAAATAAACTCTTTCTCAATTCGGAAGAACTCTGTCGACATCTATCTCAATTAATGTAAGAAATATTTTCCTTGGAATTTCATGTAAAAATTTGTGGTGTCCGCTTCATCGGGCTAGAGACTGTTTAACTCCAAGTAGCAAAGGAACGTTAAGGGACCATACAAAAATCCCTTTAGATGAAGTAAATTGACGTTATGTTGCTACTTGAGAAAGCTTTACTTTATGAAATAAAATAAGTAAAAATTCGTCCTATAACAAATTACCGATAATTCAACAAATCTTCACACTTCACAGCTGCAAATTAAACTTTCTGCCTTTTTCGTTTCTACACAAGCACGTATCCAGGGGGGGGGCGCCCCCCCCCCCCCCCGGAATCCCGAAATTCGAAAATAATGATTTAAGTTTTAATGTGTGATTCGCTTTGCTCTGAATTAATTAAAATAAGTCCACATTTTTTAATGATTTTCGTCCTTGAGCCCCCCTCCCGAAACGAATTTCTGGATACGGGCCTATTTCTACATCTTTAGATATTTAAATTCATATACACGCACCATTATTTTTCGAAGATAATCCTTAGTTCCCATTTCACTTTCATTACGACTTCTTTATTTGGGACATGTCTAAGAGAATTTAATGATCATAAACGGTAAATCGTACAGACGACTTTCTCTTTAATTTATTTCGGCGGCATTAAAATAAATACATAATTTTGTTCAGTGGTGCCATCTGATCCAAGTCATACAAAACATTATTGATCGAAAGCGAAATTCCTGCTACATATTTGGGGAAAGTTCCTATGTTTGGAACTAGATGATGCAGCAAGGCTGGTTGCAGTAAATACATGAAAGCATTATTAGTATTTAAGTATAAATATTTTTTCTCTACATAACTATAAAAATTAAATTTTGTCTGTATTATCTAAACGTAATTGAATATTGAGGTACACAGGGCTAGTTCCATTTCGTGTCAAATTACGAGAAATAGTTGACACGAAAGATTAGGGCTACATCAGTATCATTTGATTTTAGAAGTTTTATTTTCGTGATCGTTAGGGGACCTACTGGAGGTAGGTTCATAATAAAAGCGTTTTGTATTTGCAGTAATGTACAGGGTGTCCAAAATATATAAAACGTAGCTATAAACATTGTATTTTTCAAATGGAATGCCCTGTTTACTATTTAATTTTCAGATTCGACGACAAAAAAAAGTGAAATTAAATACGATTTACATCACTTTAATCTTAAGGTTTTTAAACTATTTTTTAGGTACCTATCTATTTTGTAAAAATGTAGTGAAAATTTTCGGTTGCCCATTTGTCGCTGATTTTTCAAAGAAACCAAAGGAATATTCCATGCAACTCTTCGCTTATTTCCATCCATCCATTCATCTTTCTCATGAAAATAACCCAGAACTCACCACGTGGAGGTGGCTGCATATCGATTTCCACAACCGTCCCACCACAACTAAGTAAATTTGTGACTTACTACTTATCAACATCTGATTGGTTCTCCCCTCTCAATGCAACTCAACAAAGAACTTTCTCTTCACATTTGTGGTAACTCAATCGCCACTGTAGAGACTGCAAGAAATCTTGGACTGATTATCGATTGCCACTTAAAATTTGACAAACACCTTAATAGTATCGTTCAGAAAGCATACCTCAGTCTTAAATATCTTCTACCATTCAAAAATCTTCTTCATTGGGAAAGCAAGAAAATTCTTGTTGTGTCCTCGGTAGTGTCTTATTTTAATTATTGTGATATTGTTTATGATCCATGCATTACAAATGAGGGTCGAAGACAGCTTAAAAAATGTTTAATCATGCCATCCGTTTCATAAAGCTCGTACCCAGATTCGCTCATATTACACCTTATATTCGTAAATTAGGCCTGCTTGAACTAAGCGAATCTCGTTTTATCTATTATGCATGCTTTGTACATAAAATCCTTAAGTTTGGGATTTCTCAGTGTTTGAATTCAAAATTAAACCGGCGAGTAGACGTTCATTCGTTCATACAAGGGACCTCAGGGGGACACTTTATCACTTGGAACTTCCTAACCACAAGACATCTGCGTTCCCAGCTTGTTTTTTTTTGCGCTCCATCAATTTTTTACAATGTGCTGGACCTTCATGGTATCTCCATCTTAGCGATAAGGACTAAATTAAAGACGAAAATTTTAACCAATGATTCTCAATACCGATTTATATGGCCTCTAGCTTACAGGACTATTAACTAGAACTGCACTGTTTGTTTACCATTTATTACGGCTAATCTTTAATGACCTTTCAAGTGCCTTAAATGCTTTTTCATTAATTTTTTTTTCTAATTTTAATTTGAATATTTATGCAACCATAAAATTTGTCACATTATCCTAGCTTAAGAAAAAGTAGGGTAAGGTTTTTATATCATTTTGGGTACCTGGCTTTTGTGTCATGTTTTCAAAATAAATAATATATTTAAATTGATTTGAATTGAATGTAACTGTTACATAAGGTACGGCAGATTTTGCTTTGTAATTCAGCGCTCGTTGGGGTTTTATATCTCAAAGCATAGCTATTTTCAAATCTGCTTGTTAAAAGTCCTTTTATTTTAATGAAAATATTGACCACTTTTGGAAATTCGTGTAAGTAGGTAGGTTAGTTTTATTTTGTGAAATCTACTGACCACTCGATGAAGTTTATGCTCATTGCTCAATGCCCTTGTTACAAAACGTGTGACAACCTTACCTACATAACTAACATCTATCTAGTATCAGAAGATACAAACAAACATGATATAGAAGAATCTATAAATATGTTGTTTTACAAGTTTAGGTTAGTTCAGTTTAGGCCTACCTATTTATCTTTTCTTTTTAACAGAGAAAGTGTCTGCCTCAAGGACTAAAACCCTTCCCTCTCTATTAGTACATATGATGCTGGGAACCGATTGCGCAGTACCTCGGCACCGTATACGGGGACCCTTGCTACTGTTTCTTAGGCTAGCATTTTGTCTTGGATCTTTTGGTCTCTAGTATATCATGGATCATCCTATGCCTCCACGTTTCTTCGGATGGAAACAACTGGCTCATCGTATTGATGGGATTAAAGTTCATTCCCCTAGCTCTTTCGAACATTCCTGTTCTCTTCCCATTATCCACACTCGAACAAAGTGTGTCAATCATGGAATAGTATGGACAAGCCGGAGATGCCGCTTTTCTTTTGCCGTAAAAGTATTTCCGGAAGCAACCGTGACCAGATAATGCCTGGGTCAAGTCAACCTCTCCTTGTTTTCCTTTTACTCACGTTTCTATTTTAGGGATTAGGTGGTAAGTCCGCCTTCTCTTTGCGGTGCTGTCCCAGTTTTCCTGCCACTTCCCCATCAGGCAACTTCTTGCGTCTTCTTTTAGAACGCCGTTGTATTTTGCAGTGCTTTCCTAACCAATAGGTGTATTGGCGGAGTCCCTACGATGACTGCGACTGCTTTCGTTGAGATGCTTCTGTAGGCGATGCAGGCTCTAATAAGGCATATTCTTTGGAGACTGAGTAGCTTTTGCTTTAACTTAGTTTTAGCTATCGCCGTGTGTTAGTTTAGGCCTACCTACCTATCTAGCTACTTACCAACCTATACTAATTTACTTATTAACTGGAACGAAATTATACTTATGATTGCTAATAACTTCCACCATTTTTTCATTAGAATCCAAAGAACTAAAGTAACCTAAACCATTGTCTGGCCGGTATGCTGTTCCCCGAAATCTTTGTGTTGTAACACTGAGTCACCGTATTAAGCAACTTGCTGACGAGGAATTTAATACCACTTTTCGAAAATCTTAACCTGTACAGTTAAAAAAAATATTGGAGATTTAGGAAACTTAAAAGATGCCTTTAAGCTCAAGAAACAATTGCCATAATGGCACTGATGTAGAGGAAAAGTAAGTTAATACTCAGTAAAAAATGAGGAAACTCATCACGCATCTAAATATGATTATATATTGTTTAATAACAGCTGAATACAAGTTCAGGCACGTTTCTGGAGGAGTCGGACGCAGATGCAGCTGATGTGGACAATTCTGAGTAATTTTACAAAGTATTTTATTTACTGTTTGTTTTATTTGATAATGTTAAAGAAAAGTTTTAAAAAGTGATTTGATTCATCAACAAATTGAGCGTCTTTGTAAAGGCGGCTTGGTTTCTCCACAGTAAATTGTTGCTACCATGGGTTGCAACTGGGGCATATTCTCAATTTTAAGTTCTATTGGTGAACCTCTAAAAGGTGGTGGTCCATCTACATTAAAAGCCAACAAAACTGATAATGGTTTCACTATATCAAAAAATGCAGTAAACAAGCACTTCTCTATTCCATTATACCAAAATGGTCCATTTCCCATTCTTATAATATTCACAGATTTTGGAGTTATTAATAAAGTTCTGCTCAGTTGGTAACTCCACGCCTTTCGATTTTAAAATTTTGAGTAGGCCATTAAGTAAACTATGAGTTATTTTATGTACACAACATCATGTTATAAGTTGTTCTGATAGTGAAACCTGAGAAATAATACGATGTTCTTCGTCGCAGTCGTCTGAAAAATCTTCAACAGGAACAAGCATTCCGTCCTAATTAATGATATCCTCATCACAACTTCTTTTATTTTTAGTTCCTTCACAAGGCTTAACATCATCTTGTGAGTCGTCGGCAAAGACTTTAAAATTTGCATTTTTTTTTTGGTTTAATGGTAATGGCCGCTTATTTACTACGGGGTAAAAATGTTTTAGATTTCTGTTAAGAGTTGTGGAATGTCGAAAAGACTTTTTCTACAGACGTTTTATATGAACCCCTTTTTGATTGTCGTTTTGATTTTTAAATAACCTCCTTTTAGGCACGCTGTGCCTGAAAGTAATTGTTTACAATTAAAAACTAAACATAGATTATAATTTTACCTATTTATTATAAATATTAAAAGTACAGTTACTTATATTATTAAAATTAATGCTTGGGTAACCTAAAACAGTACGTTGAGATATTTCTCTTTGTAAAATAGATGAGGAATTTGAACTAGAAATAGAAAATGAATCTGCAACAGCAATATCAATTAAACCCATGCCACTAGTAGAGCTGGTAAAACATTCTGATTCATTAGATTTAACACGTTTGTTGCTAGCGTCCAAAGATTTTTCACCAAGAATTTTTTCGGAAATTTTTCTTTTGTTTTCTAAAGAATCATCTATATACCCCTCAGCCAGGGTATTTGACCGCCAGCCTCCATGTCGCTTTAACATCAATGTATCCGCTTCGGAGTCCGCTAAAAAAAGTGCTGAAGATCTTCGAAAGCAGTGGCCTGTATATTCATTTGCCTTTGGAAGCCCCAAGAACCCAGCAATTTTCTTTGGAGTTGCTCCAATGGTATTCATGCTCACTGGAGGTCTGGAACATTTGGAGTTTCTGTACGTGATAAAAAATCTTTCATGGGTTATGTGTGCTGGTCGTAATTGGGCGTACTTTCGGAGAATATTCAAGAAGTTGATGCCGTCAATAGAGCCATCGCTAATTACAACTCTTCTTGCAACATTTGTTTTAGTGTTTGGAATGGATATTTTATTTAAAGACTCCGAAATTTCGATATTATTCATCTTTAAATATGTGAGTTCTTCTATCTCTCTTCTTCGTGCTCCAGAGATTCCCACAATAGGAATGACTTTGTCCAATAAATAGTTCTTATCGTCTGCTCCTTTGACAAATCTTTCTATTTGTTCCTTGAAAAAAACTTTCTACTTTTTGGGCTTATACCCCGTAGATTTCCTTTTCAAAATTGCGATTAGGTTTGTAAATGTCTTTATATCAACATTTTTATTTAAATAAACCATCGTTCGAAGCATTGAGTAAGTACTCCACAAAGTTGATGGCAGTAGAGGAAAACGGAGAGAGCGAGGCCAGGTGGTGCTGGTGGTGCTGGTGGTGCAACTAACCCAGGTGGTGCAGGTGGTGCGTTTTACGATCTAACCCAAGTGGTTCGGTGGTGCGTTTTATGATCTAACCCGGGTGGTTCGGTGGTGCGTTTTATGACCTAACCCGGGTGGTTCGGTGGTGCTGTTTACAAAATAACCCGAAATTAAACCCGACTTTTTACGACCTAACCCGGATGCTTTCATGAGGCGGCTTCTTATCTAACCCTAACTTGAAGCTGAATATTTATGAACTGACCCGAGATAAAACCCGACTTTTTACAACCTAACCCGGATGCTTTCATGAGGCGGCTTCTCATCTAACCCTAATTTGAACCTGAATATTTATGGTCTGACCCGAGATAAAACCCGACTTTTTATGATTTAACCTTAGTGAAACGCCGCTGCTAAAGCGGGATAATTAAATCCCAATTTTTATAAGCCATCCTTAAACCCAACTTTTTACGATGCGACCTGAGCCATCCTTAAACCAGACTTTTTATTATTTCCCCTTAGTTGAAACGCCGCTGCTAAAGCGGGATAATTAAATCCCAATTTTTATAAGCCATCCTTAAACCCAACTTTTTACGATCCGACCTGAGCCATCCTTAAACCAGACTTTTTATTATTTTCCCTTAGTTGAAACGCCGCTGGTGGGTAGTAAAGCGAAATAAATCCCTAATTTATATGGTCTAACAAGATAAGTATAATAATGCGGTACATTTGTCACCCCGCAATAATTATTTATACCTAAATAACCCTCTCAAACCCTCTGCCGACTCGATTTAAAAAGAAAGGGACATAAACCTTTATTTATTATTCCGAAGGACCCTCATTAAAATTCAGTAGCATATCTAATAATTGATTCCAATTTTTGCACCACTTATATAAAATACAATAAAATAATTACCATCTAGAACCATTAACTAGAGATTTCTTTGTACTGGAAATGGATAAATTATAGGACTATCTTGTAATGAGAACAGAGTAATAAAAAGTAAATAAAACTTAAATACGTATAAAATACCAAGCAGGTATAGGTACTATACAACTTGTGTTCGCCATCAGGTAAAAGCCCTCATAATGCTTTTATAAAAATTTCGGATAATATCATAATATAAGTAAATAGGCTACAATTTCAGGAAAAAAGTAAAAAAAATTAATTCACAGTGTAAAATTGTAGTTAAATGGATTGTAAATACGAAATAATATAAAAAGCTACCTTTTGTTTGCGATGATGTATGCACAATAACTCTATATTATTCGGTCCTTAAACTGAAAATAGCCACTAGATAGGTATCATAAGCTGTATTTGTCATCAGGTAGAACCCCCAATAAAATTATGAATATCAGGCGTAGGCAACAATAAGCAAATCACGTTGGTTTTTTAATTTATTATTAATCTGGCTAACTTAAGAAACTCACAATATAACGACCATCCAAAAAAATCATAATACATTACTGGGTGTGAAAGCAATTGCGCTGCAAAATATAGTGTATACCGACTCTGAGGTAGTTAATTAAAATCCCAATTAGCGCTAAAAAAAAATCAATTAGATATTTACTTTAGATATTTTAATAAAAAAATTCAATATTATTAGCGCCACCTATCCGTTTATGGAACCTACATATAGGCTTAACAAGAATGACAAACTTTGGGAATATTATTTTACATGATTCTCTCGATTATCGCATCGCTATCACATTTCAATATTCTTGGCAACATTTAAGTTTTAAAATTAGCACAATATCAAATCCTTTACAATGAATTAAACAAACACATACATAATTTTAAAATCTCATAATAAGAATATAAACTAAAATTATAATGCGTAGCAGGTCCAAAATCTAACAAGTTTCGACTAGTCAAATGACGTCAGTTTACATCTGCGAAGAATACCCAACTCTCGAACCATAAAAAATGGTCAAACTTTGTCGGCAAATACCCTTCTATGATGCAGGGGAAGGACAGGTAACTCGAGATGTTTATAAAGAAACGTTAAAGAACATTATTTGCTTATTTCTAGACTCTTAAAAATTACATGCAATCGAACAATAAATGTTTTCATCATGTATATTTATGAGTAACACATTACCTTCGACATACATAAATTCAAATTGATAATTACTCGCCTTAGTACTTTTTTAGAAGCTTGAATCTTTGCATATAACCGTCTGAGGATACCCAAACTTCCCCTAACATATTTCTCCGCAACCGGGGAAAAAGAGGTAGAAAAAGTAAAATAACAACTCCAAGTGTCTTTGCGAACAATCGGCAATAAAATAGAGTATTTCAGTTTTTAATTTTTCGTAAATAAAAGCTGGTTAGATTAATAGTCTCTGTGAATATAATAACATAAACAAAGTGATATGCCGTAAATTTAGGAGTACACTATAAATTATGCCTCTATTAAAATATACCGCAATAACTAACTACCAAAGATTTTTGATATTTTGAATATATTTGATGCTCATAGCATTATCACATTTCCAAAGGCTCTAAATTTTAGAAAAATGTTCTAATAGAATATGTCTATCAATATAAAGTAGAGGTATTGTTAGGTTTTTTTAAAAAATACGACCTACAACAGTCTCTGCTACAGCATGGCTGACTCTGTAGAAACTTCTGTGAAACCATAATAATTATATCAATAATCGAGTTGTCGTTATGATAATATTTTCCTCCAATATCCGACTCCACTATCCATAAAAGTTATGTTAGGAAATTCATAATTGAGCGCATTGTAATTTTTTAAAAAGAAATTCACTTCACACACAAAGATGTAGCCATTCAATCCATGAAAATAATGCAAGTCAGTATGCGTATGTTATGGCTAACTGTTTAAATGTCTATTCCTTCCACGTTTATCGGAAGAAATACTTTTTTTATACTAGTATTTTAGTTGAAAATAAGATCATAAATCATCTATACAAAACAAGCGTCCCTTATGGATTTGAACGAAAATCATAGATTCGACTATTTTCATGAAAAATAAATCTAAGTACGGAATAATGCAGGAAGATTATCTATTTTCTTGGTTTAGAAAGTGATGTAGTTAAGATTTATAACTTAGGAATAAATAAATTATTATTAATCTTTTCGACCTATTTCTCTTGCATATTTAATTTCTTTGATAGTAAGAACTAATCTTTTTATTTTACAAAGTAAAAAAAAAGCTAAAGATCGGCGTTGTCAGTCAGGTATAAGAACTGATTTAACACGATGGTTTTTGTACAAACGTTCACATACAATTGTATGCTTTTTAACCGATTGTGTCGGAAAAAATGACGATTTATAGATTAGATATTTAGACGAAGAGCTAACCTTCTCAATAAAGTATTGATTATTGCCCTGCTAGCTAGACAACACTTTTTATGTTAGTCAAAAAAAAATTTTTTTTTTCGGACGCTATTACAGATTTCATCGTTAACTAACAAACATTAAGACCAAAAAATTAGCGTGCAAGATGAAATGTATAGGTTCACTTCATTTCTACATTATTTTACAACTCTCAATCGCATTAAAAACAAGATCGAATAAAAAACAACTTATGACATATGGACGAAAAATGTTTTTCGGGCTATTTAGGTTAGCGACCGCATTACGTCTGAAATACTACATTTTTCGAGCTTATAACATAATTTACTATTTTAACGTTAAAATAGGGGAAATGACGTATCGAAATGCATACTTTTTTTTTGTCGGTCACGAGATTATAGTTTCTTTTAAAATGAACTCTAATATTTACAACACAAATTATCCTTTAAGCCACATTAGTTTAAAACTCGTCTGTCGCTTTCCCTCTATTGTGAGTTTGATTAAAGTATAGCGTAGTATATATTTAGATGAATTTCGCAAATGTTGATTACTTTCAAAACTGAAAAAGCCGCCCTTTGCAATAAATATCTCCGTAGAGTTAGGTACCCTGCAGATTAAGGGTATTTCAGCGGATAATCATATACAAATTCAAAGATTTTGTCTATTTTAATGGATTAACAAACAATATCTATAGGATGACTTTACTGATAAAAAAAAAATAACAAAAATCTATAAAGTCTAGGCTCACATGAAATTCCATAAAGAGCAGCTGCATAGCCTTATCACATCAAACTATATTTTTATTTCGTTCTATTGTCAAAAGTCTGTGTTTAGGAGATTATCGTTCATTTTAAAATGAACTCTAATATGTACATCACCATAAACTACCTCTTAAGCCGTCGTAAAAATACACTTTTCGATTTACCTCTATATTGATTTTCTAATATTAAATATCTACAATAGTCGAAATTCGCTCGCTAATACCTATGTATGCAAGGTTTCTTCAAAAAATGACAATTTTGTTGTTTAATGGCTTGAAAAAATGGAAAAAGGAGGTTTTTGCATCCATTTATTTCCAGATGAGTGTTAAAAATACTTATAAAACTCGGTATACCGAAGATCAAGCATTAATGAGAGGGTTGAGTCCTGTTTGCCAAATCCTGATTTATAATTTGACGTTGGCAACGGTACAATTTTTTAACATTTATCATAAGAGGCGTATATTTTTGGGGCTTAGATCTACCAGTTTATCCACGCCCCATTTATTGTTAGTGCTTTAGTAATTTTACTTTCCAATTATTTTTTACCAAAACGCGTAGTTGAAACAGTGTCTATATCAGACGATATAATAAATTTTAAGGATTAATTTGCTTACAAATACACTTCAATTTATTTAGGCTAAAGCAGCCAGACATATACTGGAACTACGAAAACCCTATTACAATTTGGTTGCCTAGAGAAAATTTTGTAAAAAACATAGCTTTCTACACAAATGCTTGCACATTATGTACCTATCATTTTAAGATACCTGGCGACATCAATGTAAGCATTGACATAATGACGCAAGATATAGGTAGGTACTAGAATATTCAAGATTTCTATTAACGATACACTTCAGCATACATGCGAGATGTCATTAATGTCTACGGAAGGCAACAGACATACCAGCTATTTTTACATGGGATTCCATAGACTTGAACGCTTCTTGTTTAGAAATATTTGATGTCATCTTGAGGAGTTCCGTATTGAAGCATCAAACCTACCTGCCAAATAATTGACGAAATATGGGATATCATAAAATATGTCCCCCATCGAACTAAATGATCCTATAAACCAGCTTCACAGACCGTAATTTGTGATGCTAACACGATTAATACGCAATAGAACAAGATTAAGAAACAAAATTTAAAGTAGCTCTTTATCACACGAAAATAATTAAATAATTTACGGTTACAGAACAATAATTATTTTAAAAAGCTGTATAACTAAATATATTATGTTATTAGGAATATTCTGTCTAAAGTAACAGCTGATCTTAGTCGAAAATGAGATCGTATTATTGATTGTTGAATTCGTTAGGTATGAAATAAAATTAGAGATTTCGTCTATTTTTTCACGATTAAAAAAGAATACCTCTATTTAGCTAAAAATGAAACGATTACAGTGGTAGATTAATTCACTTTACCAAGCATGTAAACTACTAATTTTGCAATAAATATCTTCTATATTTCTAGGTAGGTTTACTCGAAAATGTTGGGCTATTTTCATCAAAAATCCCGATACGAAATTGAAAAATTTGCCTATTTTTGTCGGTTTACAAAGTGATAGTGGAATATTGGTTTGATCAAAGAACAATAATTATTTTAAAAATGTTGTATAATTAACTAAATGTCGGTGTTATCAGGCAGGCAAGAAGTTATTTATCTGAATCTTATTTGTACCATTAGCGTTTATATACAAATGTTAGTGGTTTTCAAAAATTGATATCTCGGAAATTATTAGGTTTAGACTTATAATACGCTTATTAAAAAATAATGACTACTTTATGCAAAATTAAAAAATATTATAAGATGTAGGGTATCCCAGTAACTTAACCAAAGATTTTCGGTCTTCGTAAAGCTTTATACGTTTCTTCAGCGTACCAAACATTCACTTTTTTTAAATATTGACATCGGGTTAGGATTCTGAACATAGGATTAACATCACTCCAATAGTGAACATGTTGCGTTGTCACAGTTCCATTCGTCGAAAAGTAAACAAAACCGTTTGAGCTACGTGGGGAATAAATAAAGTTGGCTTGTTGAAAAATTTTAATATTTATTAAGGTAAAAGACTATAAATATATCGATACAACACTTTGGCATTTCTAATACTACAAACATGAATATCTAAAATGTGATATTTACAACTATCAACTCTCTCTCCCTTCTCTAATTTTGGTACACCAATGCTGTCTTCTAAGTTTATAATATATGGCGTCCTGCAGTTTAATTCCAAAAATGTTTTAACTAAAAATTCCTCTTTAACACGTCCTTTAACGTAAATAATGTCTGCGTCTATCAGATTGTTGGATATGATATTATGTAGTTCCTTGTAATCGGTATCACCATAATTATAAAGGATACCATGATGATTTCCAAATAGATATTTGACTTGTTTCTTGCAAGCCTTACTTAAGGTGTCGAATGGTTTAACTGGCTTAAAAAAGTAACTTTTCATACTATTCCCATCATAAATAGCCAATTCTTTCGCGTAAAATTCAGGTATGTTAAATCCTTGAATATCGACTACAACGAACTTCATTGTCTGAAGACTCAAATCAAACAAGTATATTTTCATATTTTTATCGCTCTTAAGTTCGATTTCAAAAGCACACCCCCACTTTTCGATAATTTCACAGTCTTAGCACATAGATCCTATATTTTTATTTACGATCAATTCATCTTTATTCGCCAATCGTCTCAAACTAGTCTGCTTTTGAAAGTAATATAGCCTTAGTATTCAGAAAATATTAATAATATCGGAGTCTAAAACATCCTTGACACTAAAAAATCATTGTGTTTCCTAACAAAACCCATCATCTTGTCTATTTAGCTTGCTTTCCTATTGTTTAGCAGGTTAAATAAAATTATTATTTTGCTCTTTTTGTCTGTACTGAATCGTTAGGGGAATACGTTTCTAGTTCTATAAGAGAGACAGTTAAAATTTATGTAAGCAATCAAAAATCCTACACTATGAGCTACTTAGTTAAAATTTCATATTTCCTTCCTGGATCAGGCAAAATTTGTGATGTGTCGGACAAAATTTATAAAAATACGAAAAAAATGCTGGATGCATTTTTAGCGTGACTTTCTATTTAATACCATCTTATTTCAAGCTATAATTCGGTTGTCAAAATGAGAATAAAATAATTTTCCCATGGTTTATGTCATCTTAAAAAAGTCAAAAGGTTATATTCTGTAGAGGGTCAGATACATTCAAATTTAAATATTTTCTCCAAGAAGAATTTTAAGATAGTATTATAGTAAATAAAAATTCTATACCTCCAATATTTCTTGGAAACATATCGTGTTCTAGCGACATAACCCAAAAGTTCCTCTATTCAGAAACGCATCGTACTTTTCTTGTCAATAATTGTCTCATTGTCCCATCCATTACATTATTATAATCTTAAAGCACCTGTTACCAGCATTATCTGTTTTTATGGTTTTCATAAAACATAGCGATTACCGATGAAAATTAAACGAAAACTTAATAAATAACTTTTTTTTCAACTGAAATAGACTGATTTTCAATGGAAAAATGTTACTTATAACTAAAAATGAATATAAGACATATACGCAATGATATTTAGAATAAATCAATGTTTTCTAAAATTACTATGAAATATTCACAAAATCGTTTCGTTATAACCAAAGTAGCAAGGCTTGCAGATTTCGTATAGAGTTCAAACGCGATACTGAGATGATCTTTTTTTTTTTATATTTTTGTAGGATAATGCACCACTACGTTGTAAGTACTTGAGAGAGGACTTTCTTGAAAAATCCTCAAATTTCTCTGCAATTTTGTTCCTTCTAGAGTTAAATTCACACAGAAAACCCCGTATTCTTATCTTTCAGGTTGGTATATTAAAAAGGGCTTATTAGTATGGTTTAGAAAACAAGCAATATTATAATTAACGGATGTTTTTTCGTCGTATGAAGAGTTGAAAATTTTTTTTTTTTTTCCACTCCAATGGTTGCGATGCAGAGAGTCGGGTTTCATCATAATCTTTCAGGGTAGCTCAGGTTTGATTGCATGTAGAGAGTCGGGTTTCATCATAATCTTTCAGGGTAGCTCAGGTTTGATTACATGTACTAAGGTTAGTGCTCCTTGCAATCGGTTTCAGGTTTGACGCGCCCCCCTCAGGTTTGTTCAGGTTTCTCAAACGTTTAAGAAACCTGAACAAACCTGAGGGGGGCGCGTCAAACCTGAAACCGATTGCAAGGAGCACTAACCTTAGTACATGTAATCAAACCTGAGCTACCCTGAAAGATTATGATGAAACCCGACTCTCTACATGCAATCAAACCTGAGCTACCCTGAAAGATTATGATGAAACCCGACTCTCTGCATCGCAACCATTGGAGTGGAAAAAAAAAACATTTTTCAACTCTTCATACGACGAAAAAACATCCGTTAATTAATATTGCTTGTTTTCTAAACCATACTAATAAGCCCTTTTTAATATACCAACCTGAAAGATAAGAATACGGGGTTTTCTGTGTGAATTTAACTCTAGAAGGAACAAAATTGCAGAGAAATTTGAGGATTTTTCAAGAAAGTCCTCTCTCAAGTACTTACAACGTAGTGGTGCATTATCCTACAAAAATATAAAAAAAAAAAGATCATCTCAGTATCGCGTTTGAACTCTATACGAAATCTGCAAGCCTTGCTACTTTGGTTATAACGAAACGATTTTGTGAATATTTCATAGTAATTTTAGAAAACATTGATTTATTCTAAATATCATTGCGTATATGTCTTATATTCATTTTTAGTTATAAGTAACATTTTTCCATTGAAAATCAGTCTATTTCAGTTGAAAAAAAAGTTATTTATTAAGTTTTCGTTTAATTTTCATCGGTAATCGCTATGTTTTATGAAAACCATAAAAACAGATAATGCTGGTAACAGGTGCTTTAAGATTATAATAATGTAATGGATGGGACAATGAGACAATTATTGACAAGAAAAGTACGATGCGTTTCTGAATAGAGGAACTTTTGGGTTATGTCGCTAGAACACGATATGTTTCCAAGAAATATTGGAGGTATAGAATTTTTATTTACTATAATACTATCTTAAAATTCTTCTTGGAGAAAATATTTAAATTTGAATGTATCTGACCCTCTACAGAATATAACCTTTTGACTTTTTTAAGATGACATAAACCATGGGAAAATTATTTTATTCTCATTTTGACAACCGAATTATAGCTTGAAATAAGATGGTATTAAATAGAAAGTCACGCTAAAAATGCATCCAGCATTTTTTTCGTATTTTTATAAATTTTGTCCGACACATCACAAATTTTGCCTGATCCAGGAAGGAAATATGAAATTTTAACTAAGTAGCTCATAGTGTAGGATTTTTGATTGCTTACATAAATTTTAACTGTCTCTCTTATAGAACTAGAAACGTATTCCCCTAACGATTCAGTACAGACAAAAAGAGCAAAATAATAATTTTATTTAACCTGCTAAACAATAGGAAAGCAAGCTAAATAGACAAGATGATGGGTTTTGTTAGGAAACACAATGATTTTTTAGTGTCAAGGATGTTTTAGACTCCGATATTATTAATATTTTCTGAATACTAAGGCTATATTACTTTCAAAAGCAGACTAGTTTGAGACGATTGGCGAATAAAGATGAATTGATCGTAAATAAAAATATAGGATCTATGTGCTAAGACTGTGAAATTATCGAAAAGTGGGGGTGTGCTTTTGAAATCGAACTTAAGAGCGATAAAAATATGAAAATATACTTGTTTGATTTGAGTCTTCAGACAATGAAGTTCGTTGTAGTCGATATTCAAGGATTTAACATACCTGAATTTTACGCGAAAGAATTGGCTATTTATGATGGGAATAGTATGAAAAGTTACTTTTTTAAGCCAGTTAAACCATTCGACACCTTAAGTAAGGCTTGCAAGAAACAAGTCAAATATCTATTTGGAAATCATCATGGTATCCTTTATAATTATGGTGATACCGATTACAAGGAACTACATAATATCATATCCAACAATCTGATAGACGCAGACATTATTTACGTTAAAGGACGTGTTAAAGAGGAATTTTTAGTTAAAACATTTTTGGAATTAAACTGCAGGACGCCATATATTATAAACTTAGAAGACAGCATTGGTGTACCAAAATTAGAGAAGGGAGAGAGAGTTGATAGTTGTAAATATCACATTTTAGATATTCATGTTTGTAGTATTAGAAATGCCAAAGTGTTGTATCGATATATTTATAGTCTTTTACCTTAATAAATATTAAAATTTTTCAACAAGCCAACTTTATTTATTCCCCACGTAGCTCAAACGGTTTTGTTTACTTTTCGACGAATGGAACTGTGACAACGCAACATGTTCACTATTGGAGTGATGTTAATCCTATGTTCAGAATCCTAACCCGATGTCAATATTTAAAAAAAGTGAATGTTTGGTACGCTGAAGAAACGTATAAAGCTTTACGAAGACCGAAAATCTTTGGTTAAGTTACTGGGATACCCTACATCTTATAATATTTTTTAATTTTGCATAAAGTAGTCATTATTTTTTAATAAGCGTATTATAAGTCTAAACCTAATAATTTCCGAGATATCAATTTTTGAAAACCACTAACATTTGTATTTAAACGCTAATGGTACAAATAAGATTCAGATAAATAACTTCTTGCCTGCCTGATAACACCGACATTTAGTTAATTATACAACATTTTTAAAATAATTATTGTTCTTTGATCAAACCAATATTCCACTATCACTTTGTAAACCGACAAAAATAGGCAAATTTTTCAATTTCGTATCGGGATTTTTGATGAAAATAGCCCAACATTTTCGAGTAAACCTACCTAGAAATATAGAAGATATTTATTGCAAAATTAGTAGTTTACATGCTTGGTAAAGTGAATTAATCTACCACTGTAATCGTTTCATTTTTAGCTAAATAGAGGTATTCTTTTTTAATCGTGAAAAAATAGACGAAATCTCTAATTTTATTTCATACCTAACGAATTCAACAATCAATAATACGATCTCATTTTCGACTAAGATCAGCTGTTACTTTAGACAGAATATTCCTAATAACATAATATATTTAGTTATACAGCTTTTTAAAATAATTATTGTTCTGTAACCGTAAATTATTTAATTATTTTCGTGTGATAAAGAGCTACTTTAAATTTTGTTTCTTAATCTTGTTCTATTGCGTATTAATCGTGTTAGCATCACAAATTACGGTCTGTGAAGCTGGTTTATAGGATCATTTAGTTCGATGGGGGACATATTTTATGATATCCCATATTTCGTCAATTATTTGGCAGGTAGGTTTGATGCTTCAATACGGAACTCCTCAAGATGACATCAAATATTTCTAAACAAGAAGCGTTCAAGTCTATGGAATCCCATGTAAAAATAGCTGGTATGTCTGTTGCCTTCCGTAGACATTAATGACATCTCGCATGTATGCTGAAGTGTATCGTTAATAGAAATCTTGAATATTCTAGTACCTACCTATATCTTGCGTCATTATGTCAATGCTTACATTGATGTCGCCAGGTATCTTAAAATGATAGGTACATAATGTGCAAGCATTTGTGTAGAAAGCTATGTTTTTTACAAAATTTTCTCTAGGCAACCAAATTGTAATAGGGTTTTCGTAGTTCCAGTATATGTCTGGCTGCTTTAGCCTAAATAAATTGAAGTGTATTTGTAAGCAAATTAATCCTTAAAATTTATTATATCGTCTGATATAGACACTGTTTCAACTACGCGTTTTGGTAAAAAATAATTGGAAAGTAAAATTACTAAAGCACTAACAATAAATGGGGCGTGGATAAACTGGTAGATCTAAGCCCCAAAAATATACGCCTCTTATGATAAATGTTAAAAAATTGTACCGTTGCCAACGTCAAATTATAAATCAGGATTTGGCAAACAGGACTCAACCCTCTCATTAATGCTTGATCTTCGGTATACCGAGTTTTATAAGTATTTTTAACACTCATCTGGAAATAAATGGATGCAAAAACCTCCTTTTTCCATTTTTTCAAGCCATTAAACAACAAAATTGTCATTTTTTGAAGAAACCTTGCATACATAGGTATTAGCGAGCGAATTTCGACTATTGTAGATATTTAATATTAGAAAATCAATATAGAGGTAAATCGAAAAGTGTATTTTTACGACGGCTTAAGAGGTAGTTTATGGTGATGTACATATTAGAGTTCATTTTAAAATGAACGATAATCTCCTAAACACAGACTTTTGACAATAGAACGAAATAAAAATATAGTTTGATGTGATAAGGCTATGCAGCTGCTCTTTATGGAATTTCATGTGAGCCTAGACTTTATAGATTTTTGTTATTTTTTTTTTATCAGTAAAGTCATCCTATAGATATTGTTTGTTAATCCATTAAAATAGACAAAATCTTTGAATTTGTATATGATTATCCGCTGAAATACCCTTAATCTGCAGGGTACCTAACTCTACGGAGATATTTATTGCAAAGGGCGGCTTTTTCAGTTTTGAAAGTATTCAACATTTGCGAAATTCATCTAAATATATACTACGCTATACTTTAATCAAACTCACAATAGAGGGAAAGCGACAGACGAGTTTTAAACTAATGTGGCTTAAAGGATAATTTGTGTTGTAAATATTAGAGTTCATTTTAAAAGAAACTATAATCTCGTGACCGACAAAAAAAAAGTATGCATTTCGATACGTCATTTCCCCTATTTTAACGTTAAAATAGTAAATTATGTTATAAGCTCGAAAAATGTAGTATTTCAGACGTAATGCGGTCGCTAACCTAAATAGCCCGAAAAACATTTTTCGTCCATATGTCATAAGTTGTTTTTTATTCGATCTTGTTTTTAATGCGATTGAGAGTTGTAAAATAATGTAGAAATGAAGTGAACCTATACATTTCATCTTGCACGCTAATTTTTTGGTCTTAATGTTTGTTAGTTAACGATGAAATCTGTAATAGCGTCCGAAAAAAAAAATTTTTTTTTGACTAACATAAAAAGTGTTGTCTAGCTAGCAGGGCAATAATCAATACTTTATTGAGAAGGTTAGCTCTTCGTCTAAATATCTAATCTATAAATCGTCATTTTTTCCGACACAATCGGTTAAAAAGCATACAATTGTATGTGAACGTTTGTACAAAAAACATCGTGTTAAATCAGTTCTTATACCTGACTGACAACGCCGATCTTTAGCTTTTTTTTTACTTTGTAAAATAAAAAGATTAGTTCTTACTATCAAAGAAATTAAATATGCAAGAGAAATAGGTCGAAAAGATTAATAATAATTTATTTATTCCTAAGTTATAAATCTTAACTACATCACTTTCTAAACCAAGAAAATAGATAATCTTCCTGCATTATTCCGTACTTAGATTTATTTTTCATGAAAATAGTCGAATCTATGATTTTCGTTCAAATCCATAAGGGACGCTTGTTTTGTATAGATGATTTATGATCTTATTTTCAACTAAAATACTAGTATAAAAAAAGTATTTCTTCCGATAAACGTGGAAGGAATAGACATTTAAACAGTTAGCCATAACATACGCATACTGACTTGCATTATTTTCATGGATTGAATGGCTACATCTTTGTGTGTGAAGTGAATTTCTTTTTAAAAAATTACAATGCGCTCAATTATGAATTTCCTAACATAACTTTTATGGATAGTGGAGTCGGATATTGGAGGAAAATATTATCATAACGACAACTCGATTATTGATATAATTATTATGGTTTCACAGAAGTTTCTACAGAGTCAGCCATGCTGTAGCAGAGACTGTTGTAGGTCGTATTTTTTAAAAAAACCTAACAATACCTCTACTTTATATTGATAGACATATTCTATTAGAACATTTTTCTAAAATTTAGAGCCTTTGGAAATGTGATAATGCTATGAGCATCAAATATATTCAAAATATCAAAAATCCTTTGGTAGTTAGTTATTGCGGTATATTTTAATAGAGGCATAATTTATAGTGTACTCCTAAATTTACGGCATATCACTTTGTTTATGTTATTATATTCACAGAGACTATTAATCTAACCAGCTTTTATTTACGAAAAATTAAAAACTGAAATACTCTATTTTATTGCCGATTGTTCGCAAAGACACTTGGAGTTGTTATTTTACTTTTTCTACCTCTTTTTCCCCGGTTGCGGAGAAATATGTTAGGGGAAGTTTGGGTATCCTCAGACGGTTATATGCAAAGATTCAAGCTTCTAAAAAAGTACTAAGGCGAGTAATTATCAATTTGAATTTATGTATGTCGAAGGTAATGTGTTACTCATAAATATACATGATGAAAACATTTATTGTTCGATTGCATGTAATTTTTAAGAGTCTAGAAATAAGCAAATAATGTTCTTTAACGTTTCTTTATAAACATCTCGAGTTACCTGTCCTTCCCCTGCATCATAGAAGGGTATTTGCCGACAAAGTTTGACCATTTTTTATGGTTCGAGAGTTGGGTATTCTTCGCAGATGTAAACTGACGTCATTTGACTAGTCGAAACTTGTTAGATTTTGGACCTGCTACGCATTATAATTTTAGTTTATATTCTTATTATGAGATTTTAAAATTATGTATGTGTTTGTTTAATTCATTGTAAAGGATTTGATATTGTGCTAATTTTAAAACTTAAATGTTGCCAAGAATATTGAAATGTGATAGCGATGCGATAATCGAGAGAATCATGTAAAATAATATTCCCAAAGTTTGTCATTCTTGTTAAGCCTATATGTAGGTTCCATAAACGGATAGGTGGCGCTAATAATATTGAATTTTTTTATTAAAATATCTAAAGTAAATATCTAATTGATTTTTTTTTAGCGCTAATTGGGATTTTAATTAACTACCTCAGAGTCGGTATACACTATATTTTGCAGCGCAATTGCTTTCACACCCAGTAATGTATTATGATTTTTTTGGATGGTCGTTATATTGTGAGTTTCTTAAGTTAGCCAGATTAATAATAAATTAAAAAACCAACGTGATTTGCTTATTGTTGCCTACGCCTGATATTCATAATTTTATTGGGGGTTCTACCTGATGACAAATACAGCTTATGATACCTATCTAGTGGCTATTTTCAGTTTAAGGACCGAATAATATAGAGTTATTGTGCATACATCATCGCAAACAAAAGGTAGCTTTTTATATTATTTCGTATTTACAATCCATTTAACTACAATTTTACACTGTGAATTAATTTTTTTTACTTTTTTCCTGAAATTGTAGCCTATTTACTTATATTATGATATTATCCGAAATTTTTATAAAAGCATTATGAGGGCTTTTACCTGATGGCGAACACAAGTTGTATAGTACCTATACCTGCTTGGTATTTTATACGTATTTAAGTTTTATTTACTTTTTATTACTCTGTTCTCATTACAAGATAGTCCTATAATTTATCCATTTCCAGTACAAAGAAATCTCTAGTTAATGGTTCTAGATGGTAATTATTTTATTGTATTTTATATAAGTGGTGCAAAAATTGGAATCAATTATTAGATATGCTACTGAATTTTAATGAGGGTCCTTCGGAATAATAAATAAAGGTTTATGTCCCTTTCTTTTTAAATCGAGTCGGCAGAGGGTTTGAGAGGGTTATTTAGGTATAAATAATTATTGCGGGGTGACAAATGTACCGCATTATTATACTTATCTTGTTAGACCATATAAATTAGGGATTTATTTCGCTTTACTACCCACCAGCGGCGTTTCAACTAAGGGAAAATAATAAAAAGTCTGGTTTAAGGATGGCTCAGGTCGGATCGTAAAAAGTTGGGTTTAAGGATGGCTTATAAAAATTGGGATTTAATTATCCCGCTTTAGCAGCGGCGTTTCAACTAAGGGGAAATAATAAAAAGTCTGGTTTAAGGATGGCTCAGGTCGCATCGTAAAAAGTTGGGTTTAAGGATGGCTTATAAAAATTGGGATTTAATTATCCCGCTTTAGCAGCGGCGTTTCACTAAGGTTAAATCATAAAAAGTCGGGTTTTATCTCGGGTCAGACCATAAATATTCAGGTTCAAATTAGGGTTAGATGAGAAGCCGCCTCATGAAAGCATCCGGGTTAGGTTGTAAAAAGTCGGGTTTTATCTCGGGTCAGTTCATAAATATTCAGCTTCAAGTTAGGGTTAGATAAGAAGCCGCCTCATGAAAGCATCCGGGTTAGGTCGTAAAAAGTCGGGTTTAATTTCGGGTTATTTTGTAAACAGCACCACCGAACCACCCGGGTTAGGTCATAAAACGCACCACCGAACCACCCGGGTTAGATCATAAAACGCACCACCGAACCACTTGGGTTAGATCGTAAAACGCACCACCTGCACCACCTGGGTTAGTTGCACCACCAGCACCACCAGCACCACCTGGCCTCGCTCTCTCCGTTTTCCTCTACTGATGGCTTATAGGCATCGGATAATCTTGGAAAATATGCCAAAACGACTTTTTCTGATAAACTTTTTACCTTTTTTTCTTCACGCCAGTTTTTGAATTTTTCGTGTGTGCCCTCATACAAACTCCTTAATTTTTGGGGAACAAGGTTCACCGTTGCCGCATTTGCGGCATTTTCAATGTTTGAGTCTTCTAAATCAGTCATGTTTTATATAATATTTGCCGCAGTTTTTGACAAGAAAATTCTTTCGATTTTTTTTTGGACAATTGTCAATTTTTTTTTACATAAAAGGTGTAAATAAAACACAGGTAATAAAATGTTTGGTAAAATATATTAAGTTTTTTATTAAAGAACGCCCGTAGAAAAAATATTGTATATCATTCGTTATGAAACAAGGTCTTTTAGTCACTCTCTCTCGCGTGCCTAAAAGACCCTTATTTCGTAACTTGTAGTATAAATAGCTATTTTTTGGGAGACATTTTGATGTTACCCATTCTACAAACACACTGGATAAGGCTAGTGATTTGCGCACAGTCACAGTCCAACCAGACTTACACTAATGGAGGCTCTTTTCTTTGCCGTTAAGGTTTTGTATAAAGCAGATCCCTATTAGGTAACGATAACTTCATAGTAGGTAATTGCAACTTTATACAGGGTGAGGATTTTAAAGTGTTACAACGCAATATCTGAAAAACGGCTATAAATATTTTAGTCAAATTTTGGGACGTGGATAGGGAGGTTGGGGGACAAATTTTAAAATATTTTTGATATTTACCCCCCCTCCAGATTTGATGTGGCTAGTGACAAATTTGAAATGTCAAATGGAAAGGTATTTTTTTTTTTTTTGATAATTCGATTCCTCGTCAATAACTACGTAAGTGAGCAGAAAATTGTTACATTTGCTCTACTAGTTGCTTAGTTACGAATTTTTCAATAAATAAAATAGGAATACTTAAAAATGATAATTCCTTAAAAAATCTAACGACGATCATGCTTCAAAAGGTGTTCGAAATGACCCCCATCCATTTCTAAACATTTTGCAATTCTTTTTTGATATGAGTTGCGCACGCGAGTTAACATTTGAGGCGTTACTAAATTACATGCTTGTTGAATACGATCTTTCATGTTTTCTGGTGTGGTCGGTGGTGTAGCCATAACTTTCTCTTTTATAAATCCCCACAAGAAAAAATCTAATGGGGTTAAATCTGGTGACCTTGCAGGCCAATTTACAGGACCACCACGACCAATCCATCTGTTTCCAAACATTTCATTTAGTGTATCTCGAGCTTGTCGGGCAAAATGTGGCGGAGCACCATCTTGCTGAAACCATAGTTCTTGTTGATTTCCATTATTATTCAGAAGTTGTGGCAAATCGGTTTGTAAAAAATTATTATACATTTCTCCATTTAGGTGACGGTCAAAAAAATGTGGTCCAATGACTCTATCTCCGACTATGCCACACCAGGTATTAACCGACCAAGGATGTTGGTTTGGCAGAAATCTCATCCAGTGAGGATTTTGAGGTGCCCAATAGTGTAAATTGTGCCGGTTGACCTTAAATTAAGAAAAGCAAAATTGATTGAATCAGTATAAAATTAAAAATAAATCTAAATGTATGTGAATATTCTCTAAACACCCGTTAACGGGTGTTTAGATATGTATTTATTTATGTACACCCATCAAGTAGTGGATTACATATTTTTGATTATTAAAAGTTACATTAATCCATATTGATTTAAATAATTACCTGACCACAATTGGTAAATGTAGCTTCGTCAGAAAATACTATCTTTCTTAAAAATGCATTGTTTTCGTGAATTAAAGTTTGTAACCACGTACAAAATGTAATCCTATTTTGAAAGTCTTGGCCATACAATTCCTGATGAATAGTTATGTGGTAAGGGTGAAAATTGTGCTTGTGTAAAATAGCCAGTACCGATTTTTGGCACATTCCTGAATCACGAGCAAGTTCCCTTGAACCAACATGAGGATTTACAGCTATTACACCCAACACTCCAACGGCCATATCGTCATTAGTTTTTGTTTGTCTTCTAACTCTGTTCTTATTTTTTAGGATTCCCGTGCTGCGGCCTCGATCTTCTAATCGCTTAAATGCCATATGAGATTTTTGAATGGCGGGAAACCTAACAGTCCACAATTGCGCCGCTTCCCGGTAGTTTTTTCTACATTCTCCCAGAATTAACAACATGTCTATTTCAATGTCATAAGATTGTTCCATAATTGCACTGAATAATGAACTTTATCAGATTATCACTACTTGTCAAAGTCAAAAGTGGTTTCCTAGGATACAACATAATTAAAGGTTTGGATAAACAATAATCATAGGTGTCATGATTTAAAATGTGTAGTTTTAAGTATTCCTATTTTATTTATTGAAAAATTCGTAACTAAGCAACTAGTAGAGCAAATGTAACAATTTTCTGCTCACTTACGTAGTTATTGACGAGGAATCGAATTATCAAAAAAAAAAAATACCTTTCCATTTGACATTTCAAATTTGTCACTAGCCACATCAAATCTGGAGGGGGGGTAAATATCAAAAATATTTTAAAATTTGTCCCCCAACCTCCCTATCCACGTCCCAAAATTTGACTAAAATATTTATAGCCGTTTTTCAGATATTGCGTTGTAACACTTTAAAATCCTCACCCTGTATAGTGACTTTGATCCCATACGATATGTGAAAATTACTTATCGATGTAGCAATAACGTGGCGATAACAACTTTAATTATATAATCAAGTTCGATGATATTATAGGTTTGTTAAAAGTTATTCTGTTATACCCACTTTGAGGTTATTACCACAACCAAGTAATATTTGATGGTTGCCGATATTTTTAATTTCCCACCAAAAAGTTATGAAACTATGAAGTGACTTCCAGAGGTGAGTATTACGTAATTTCCACTACACTAATATAAACTGAAACTATTACTGCTTTATAGGTGGTGATTATTACGTAAATAACTTAGTTGAAGTTGCGGTATCCAGTTTTCGAGTTCTCGTCACTATAAATGCTAGTTGGGCAGGGTTGCCGAATGGCAATTAATACTAATTGGTGCATGCACATTGTCGAATTTCAATGTTGAAACGTATGCAAAAACAATTTTTTTTTAATGGAAAATTGCATATCTACCTATCAAGATTCCACAGACATTAAGAGCTTTTATTTTGAAGAAATAACTTAAAAAAAGAAACGTTATTGCTTACAGCAAAAAATCACAAAATATGCATATCCAAATTAAAACTTTATATAACAGGAAATTTGCGATTCAAAGCGGATCATGACCTTCTTAGTGCGAGACGCATAAAAATGCATTAGCCGTCTCTTTTAACGACGCTGAAAAGGCAACTGAAAAGCCTTTTGAAAACTTTTTCAGCAAATCCTGAATAAAACATCGCTGAACGGGTCTCGCGCTGAAAAAGTCTATTCAAAGCGCATCAGCTGGCTTTAATTCTTTTTGTTGCCAACTTGGTGTGAACGCTTGTCAAGGTATAAGGTTTTTAGGGCTTTGGATGTATATAATGCGATGTTTGCTACAAAAACTTGCAAAAAGAGTAAAGAGATTTTTTGTCATTTTCTCTTTGTGCGAACAAGGAGTTGGAATAAGAAAGTCGGAATATGTTGAAGGTTGCATGAACTGAACTAACCTAAACAATTATTTTATTTAGTACTTACAGCGCTTCTAATGGGATTTGTTACTACGTGTTATCTGATATAATCATATAATAATATTTTCTAGGCGACCTGGCTTTTGTTAAGAAGAAATATTTATTAAACAATAATGGTTGATTTCTTTTTAATCAATTGTATTTATATTAAACAGGAAAGAAAAATCCAAAATTCTTCACAAATATTTAATAATTCGCTCTACGCGTTTCGGTTTCTTAAACCATTTTCAAGAGCTATCTAAAAAGTTTATTCATATAATAATCTCAATTATAATTCAAAATAATTTGGTGTTACTTACATAATATAAACAAAAACTTTACATTAAGGACACAAACAAGCTCACAATGGCGAGCACAGGTTTACTAACTATATAAAATTGATCAACGGGATAAACCCAAAAAACATTTAAAAATAAAACACTTAAAAAATAAAACAAAATACACCGAACCAGAGCGACATCTAGATTGCACAAAGAGAGGTTCCATTATTTAAACAATCATTCACTACTTAAACTTGTTTACAATTCTCGCCGCTTCCTTATAGTGGGCGTTGACAGGATCGTTCAAACACTCAATTTGATTATTTATCTCTAATTTCGCTATTTCAATGTTTTCTAAAAAATTCAGCTTTAGGCCTTTATTCGCATTATGTAGCATTTTAAAGTTGTCTTTAGTATTAAAACTATGTAAATTCTCTCTTAAATGTAGGCCAAAAGCTGATCTCCTGTCATTAGGCGATTTCTGAGAGTTTAAATGTTCTTTTATTCTAACATTAAAACTACGTCCTGTCTGACCAGCATATTTAGCCGTGCAAGAGTTACAGGACAACAAATACACCCCACTCTTGTCAAGCACGTTAATTGAATCCTTTACTCTCGAGAATAAGCTACGTAAATTGTTTACCGATTTGTAAGCTATTTTAAAATTGTTGTTTAAAGACTTCAATACATTACCCACTCTCAGAGAAACAGTGCCCAAAAAAGTTAGCCTTATATACCTAGGAGGTTGAAAAGATGTTATGGTCTTATCCAAGGGGTCAGTTAACACCCTCTTAAGCATGCCATTAAATTTTTTTCTTATTAAATTATTGATTAGTGATATCTTGTATCCGTTGTTATAAGCAATTTAAAAGATGATGCTCTTTTCCCTCACAAATTCCAAAGGTAAGAGTGGGATGGTGAACAAACGATGGATCAAAGAGTTAAAAGCTGCCATTTTATGAGCTAAACAATGGTTTGAGTCAGCAGGTATAACATTGTCTGTATGTGTGTTTTTCCGATAAATAGCATACTCAAAAAAGTTATTCACCCTCTTTATTGTCAAATCTAAAAAATTCAGACAACAATCAGATTCTATTTCTTTTGTAAATTTGATGTGGTTGTTTAAAGAATTTAAAAACTTGAAAAAAATTTCCAACTCATTCCCTGTTCGTGTCCAAACAATAAAAGTATCATCAACATATCTGCGCCATAATAAAATTTTATCTAGAAGGTAAAAATTTGAATTAAACAACAAAAAGGGGGAAAGACCTGAACCCATGGGTAAACCATCCGTCATCTTAAAGAACTTGTCATTAAATCTAAAAAAAATGTAAACCTAGACATTTAGTTAAAAGGGACGTTATACCCCTCCGTACATTATCAGACACACACAGCTTTTGGCCTACATTTAAGAGAGAATTTACATAGTTTTAATACTAAAGACAACTTTAAAATGCTACATAATGCGAATAAAGGCCTAAAGCTGAATTTTTTAGAAAACATTGAAATAGCGAAATAAGAGATAAATAATCAAATTGAGTGTTTGAACGATCCTGTCAACGCCCACTATAGGGAAGCGGCGAGAATTGTAAACGAGTTTAAGTTTGAAAAACTGATTGTTTAAATAATGGAACCTCTCTTTGTGCAATCTAGATGTCGCTCTGGTTCGGTGTATTTTGTTTTATTTTTTAAGTGTCTTATTTTTAAATGTTTTTTGGGTTTATCCCGTTGATCAATTTTATATAGTTAGTAAACCTGTGCTCGCCATTGTGAGCTTGTTTGTGTCCTTAATGTAAAGTTTTTGTTTATATTATGTAAGTAACACCAAATTATTTTGAATTATAATTGAGATTATTATATGAATAAACTTTTTAGATAGCTCTTGAAAATGGTTTAAGAAACCGAAACGCGTAGAGCGAATTATTAAATATTTGTGAAGAATTTTGGATTTTTCTTTCCTGTTTAATATGAGTAATCTTCACCCCGGAGATATCTATGATTCAATTACAATTGTATTTACTTTTATAAAATTGTAACTGTATTAACAACTGGTCATATTAGGTTTGTTTTCTGGTGAACTTGATATTTAAATAAACGAAACTAGATCAATCAATACCAGTACATTAGCCTCCCCCAAAATCTTGCTCCGTTTCTTCAAAGAAATTTACTTTCTTTTTGGACTTTATTAATTTTTTTGCTGGATCTAAAGTTTTCCTTAAAATCGATTTAGGTTAAGAATTAACCTGAAATAAATCAGATTATATATTATGCATGTTTAATTCTATCAATCGAAATCATGTAAGGTTTAGGTTAAGCCATGTTATCTTTGATGATAAAATATTTGATTTTCGTCTACCTAGTACCTTAAATGGGCCATAATAAGAAACTTATAGAGGTTTTTTTTACAGAATATGACTTGACGAAAACAAATCTTTATTGAAGAAAGATTTTCGTTGTTTACAACTAGCACAAGGCGGTTTTAATTTGTTCATGATATTTTTAAATTTAGCACATATTCTGAAAATTTGTATGTTGGTTAGAAACTTCTTAAAAAAACTCTGCTGGAACTTTAAATGTTGTACCATATAACACCCCCCGCTGTATTTTTGGTTTGACGTACCGGTGGAGCGTACGAGCTTCTTTGGCTCAAAGGGCTATCGGCAGAAGGCAACTTACTGGTAGGGTCTCCAATGCCGAACAGGTCTCTGTGGGTAGAAGCTAACTAAGAGGAATATAAACGCACAGTGGTGCCCACACGCACGCACACACACACCACGACACACATCTTACACCCAGAAGCTAGATGCTCCCCATGGCTTAATCCTAAGATGTTAAGTGATCCGTGCTTAGAGGATGGATGATGTTGGGCCAATCAGCAATGCAAGCGAAACCTCGAGATACAAGGTTGACGTGTTCTTATGGCCTAACTGGCTACTTCTTCCGAGGGGGAATAATCAAACAACAGGCTACAAAACAGTGTCACAATATATAAGTACCATAAATGTTACTTTATACAATCCTGAGATCCTGCAATAGTACAGGTATGTAGATGATTGCTTGTGTTTTTTTAATTGTAACAACGAAGGAGCCCTAGAATTACTCAATAAACTTAATAACATACACCCCAATATATCCTTCACACTTGAAACAGAAAACAACAAAACAATCAATTTTCTAGACATTACCATAAAAAAATCCATAAATAACGTACAATTTCAAATCTACAGAAAACCCACCCAAACAGCCCATGTCATCCCTTACAATTCAAATCACCCTCGACAACATAAATTAGCATCGTTTCATTGTTACATAAAGAAAACTACCATAACGAAGAAAAATATTAAAACAAATAGCTTTCAACAATAACTATGACCCAAGTATGAGAGATTCCTCGATTTCAAGAACAAAATGCAGGAGAATTAGGAATAAAAAATACGTTGCTATACCTTACCTTGATCAGAACACCAATTCTAATATTAAACAAATATTTACACAATCCATCCCAAATCTCAGTGTTTCCTTCAAAACTAAAAATAGTCTAGCAACAGGCATTGTAATTCTTGCAACAGTACCTATATTGGCCGTACTTGTAGACCCCTAGAGACCCGTTTAAAGAACACTTTTCGAGATCCTCTTCTGCTTTTGGTCAACACCTCAGAATTTCTAATCATGCTTTCAGTCCTTCCTGTAATTCAAAGATTATTCATGACATATCTTCCAAAAATGTCAAGAGATCAATAAGGAATTACTGGACAATTGCCTTTGTTTAAACACACAAGTTAACCTAAACAAAAGGTATATTCCCTTACATAGACGCATTCTAAATTAACTTTTTAAGATTTTATATATCTTCCGACCTCAACAATTTTTAAATAGCCCCGCTCTCTATTCTCAACAGCGTCAACAATGTCATTTCAAAGTCAGGATAGATTTAATCTTTTTAATTTAAATAACCATCAAATTTCGACTCGAAACCACGTTCTCACGTGGAACGAAAAATGGAAAGGAAAAAGGAAAAATGATGGTTAATGATCGAAATTTAAAAAGTGGTTCGTCCCAGTTGTTCGTCATTTACAATTTTACGTGTTAATTGTTTTTATGTAATGAGTTTTCACATTGTGGCGTTGATGACCCACTTAATGAGGAAAAGTTTCTTATCAATGAAGTTTCCTGTTTCCTGACTAAGTGAGTAAAAACCAAAATACATTTTATATTATTTCTTAGAACAATTTTTTAACAAAAAATAGGCAACATCTAACTATTTTCACAAAAGTTTGTAATTAATTTTCGAAAAACGACATTTTTCAATAAATATATCAACAAATTGGATTTTCCTCGCTTTTTTGGAAGCACTGAAAATGGCCTATGGCCGAAAGCGCTTTGCTAATTATTAAATTTTGAAGATTATACACTTAATACACAAACCGATTGCTGTTTCCCTCTTAAAATTTCCATGTCATCCTCAAAACGTCCTCTTCTTCTACGATCTACGGAATATTGTTTGATTACTTGAAATTCTGCATTTCTAATGTCAGGGTATGTTGGGCGAATATCTGCTAAGGATAAGCACAATCCAGTAAACAATTTATTAACTTTCTTTTAACTCGTCGTTTTTGACAAGTTAATATAAATCTCGTGTTAGTGCTCTAATCCAAAAATTAAACACGGTGTAATAGAAATTATTGCGTTAAAAACGTCAAGTGCACTTGGCTATTAGGAACATTATTGGAAGCAGAGAAAATATGTCGACATACAGTACCTTACCATACGCATTTTCGTAATAGTAAAGGTTTATCGTTATGCGGCCGTTCTAAAATCAGATGCCGTATCTACAGAAAGCGCCAGACGGAGAATATTAAATTTAAAGTTTTCTTGATGGCCTTCACGTATTTACAATATTTTAAGAAAAGTAAATGTAATTTTTTTATTATTATCGTTTTAAAGAAATACTAATTTAAAAAAGAAATTAAAAAAACCACACATTTTAATTAAAAAAAAAATTGATACCGCATTTAAAACTTCCTTTATAACTTAGTTATACTAAACAAGAATGCCGCATGTGCGTATAAGTGTTACTAAACATATTAAAAACTAAGCGGTCTTAAATTACTATGGCCAAATCCTACTGAATAAACATTAATGGTTATTTAAATATTGTTTTATTAATCTAGTCATCAACTTTTGGCAAATTAACCCAGAAGTTTTTTCGATTCTCCGGCATATAATAATAATAAAAATAATAATAAATGTCTTTATTTCTGAATACACAAATAATTCATCCCATGCAAAAAAAATTTAAGGACAAAATGAAATGTTCAGAAAAAGGCGAAGTTCAGATAGGGTATTCTAGAATACCTCCCTGATCAACTCCACCTAAACTGATAACTAACCATAACATATACATAGCTACATAACTACATAAGTGGTGGTGTATATATACATATTAAACAGATTAATTCTACCGGTTACCTCTAATGTATTTCGTATACTTCAATTTGAAAGCAGATATTGGAAGATTTTTTGAAATTTTCCGGAAGGGAGTTGTAAAACTTTGAAATGTTGTATAAGAAACTGCGCTCAAAAAGTGCGGTCCGATGATATGGCGGCGTTATCTTACCCCGAAACCCAATGTTAAGTGTAAGTACATGTGTTCGAAAAACAATACGATTGTATAGGTATCTAGGACACTTTAAACTAATAATTTTATAAAAGAAACATGCCTGATGCAACTCTTCTCTCAGTCATATCCAGCCATCCGGACTCGATTAGTTTATGGGATATATGTTGATATTTTCGGACACCGTTAATACCTAAGTCTTAAACAAGAATTTTGAACAAGCTGTATCCGACGCTTATCGACACTGTTAAGGCAACTTCCATAAACAACATCACAGTGGCTAAACAGTGAGAGTACCAGAGAGTCGCACAATAAAGTTTTAACCTTTCGTGGCAAAAAATGACGCATATGGTACAACACTTTTAATCTTACAAAGGTATTTTGTTGGCAAGGGCCTAGCGACACCTAAAGCACCGGTTCCCGTCAGATCACCGAAGTTAAGCGGTGTCGAGCGCGGCTACTACTTGGATGGGTGACCGCTTGGGAAACACCGCGTGCTCTTGTCTTAGGGAAGAGTGTAAAATGAATCGACATCAAAACCATCCTATTCACGCCGGACAGGCCGGATGGGATCGGATATCTCGTAGGATGAAGGTGCCGTTTCACACTCCCCAGTCGGTAGACCGCACGATTAAAAACCGTACGGTCGATGACCGGTTCTAGATGGCCTCAGATACGCCGACGAACCGTAAAAAAGTAAAATAAAAAGAAAAAGGTATTTTGTATACATCTTGACACATGCGCACTAAATCGTAAGGAACTATCAAAAATGATACCCAAATTGCGAACATTGCCCCTCACTGGCAAAGGGGTTTTATCTGTCTTAACATGAATTTCATTTTTAACCTGATCGACATCAGACTTCCGACCGAACACCATCAAATAACACTTTCCAGGATTTGGAATAAGGGAATGTTTTAATGATAATTGATTTAAGGAACTTAGTTCCATACCCATAGTCCTATAGCTCTCAACAGCATCGGCTCTGTCAAATGACATGTAAACTTGGGTGTCGTCAGCATAGTATTGAGTAAGCGATCTCGAGAGAAACGACGTGTAAATGGCATATAAACGTGGAGATAATGCAGAACCCTGTGGCACGCCATTCCGAAATATAATGGGGGTTATTATTATGTTGCCGATTTGAACGAACTGAGTTTTATTTGACAATACGTTTCTAAAAAAGAGAACCGCACTCTCGAAAATGCCTATATGATGCAAAATGGCTAAAAACAGCTCGTGGTCAATGGTGTAAAAAGCCTTGGAAAAATCTAGTAATGCCAAAACTGTAATTTTACCATCGTCAATAGCTTGAAAAATGTCGTTAGTGACATTGGCTAGTGCTGTGGAGCATCCATGGTGTTGTCGTCAGACATTGTGTTGTGCCACCAAGATCTTTTAGAATAGAATTCTTTTTTCGGAAAACCTCTAGGTCCATTACGACGGTTTACAATGGATTAGGATATAATACCGTTTTTATTCATCACCTTTTGGCAAAAAAAATCAAATTTCTTAAATTCGCTAACAAACATTTGCTACACAGTTTCCAAAAATTAGTATTCAAATTTTTTCTCTCATCTTCGAAATCTTATACAGGGTGTTTCCTCACCTCTCTGAAAAAATGAAAGAGGTGAATCCTCACCTTACTTTAAGATAAAAATGTGGTATAAAAGTTTTCGCATGTCGCTTCTTTTTCGAAATACAGGGTGTTAAAAAAAAATTAGTAAAGCAATAATAATCATTTTAATAATTGATTTAAAAACTTTTAATAATGAACTCACGTGAACAAAAGTCAAATAAATTGCTGAAAATGTCCTTCATGAACCAGTAAACACCCATGTACACGACGTGCTAAATTGTCTCTTACGTGTTGGAAAATTTCGGGACTGGCGCGAATCGTATTAAAACCATCAATAATACGCAGTCGACGGTCTTCTTCAGTTTCAATAGGAGTAGTATAAACGAGTTGTTTAAGGTGACCCCAGAAATAAAAATCCAATGGATTTAGATCCGGCGAACGGGGTGGCCATGGGTAAGGTCCTCCTCTACCTATCCAGCAAGCAGGGTATTGTTGATCTAAATAGTTTCTAAAACGTCCTGCAAAGTGAGGGGTAGCGCCGTCATGCATGAACCACATTAAAGTTCTCGTTCTTAAAGGCACTGCTTTCATCCATTCTTGCAATTCATCTGCAGGGTAAGAAAGTTGTAATAGACATCACCAGTAAGTTGATTTGGAAAAAATTCGGTCCAACTAAGCTATCTTCAATAATCCCTATTAAAAGAAAATGTATTCTGGTAATGTCCTTCGATGATAGAATGAGGATTATCTTCCGCCCAAATATGGTTGTTGTGAAAATTTATGTTGCTTTGTCTGGAAAAATTCGCTTCATCTGTGAATAGTGTTTTTGCCGAAAAATGTGGGACCCTTAAAAAATTTTCTTGAAACCAGTTACAAAAATTAACTCGAGCTGGAAAGTCTCTAGCCAACAAAGCTTGCACTCCTTGTACGTAATAGGGATAAAGTAAATAGTCCTTTAAGGTACTCCATACTGTTTTGTAACTCAAATTCAACTTGTTTCTGATTTTCCTCGTACTAGTGCCTGGAGATTATTCCACCATGCTTAAGACCTCTTCCTCAAGTTGTACAGTTCTAACTGTAAGTGGTCGGCCACCTATTTTGCTTTTTGCAAAGCTACCTGTTTTCTTTAACCTGAAGTGCAATTTTGAAAATGTTTCCGAATACGGTACTTGTCTATTAGGAAAACGTTCTGCATATAAACGTCTCGCCTCTAGCGCATTTCCATTTGCCAAACCGTACATAAAATGAATTTGAGCCATTTCTTGATTGCTAAACTCAGCCATTATGAAAAGTATGTAATGTAGTACAAATAAATTCAAAAAGAATTCAAAATAATAATATTTGAAAGATGTTAAACAGGAGACAAATGTTACAGAGAAAACAAATGTGGTTGCCATGAAACGAGGCAAAGCCTACTCGTATCATTTGACGCAACATAATGATAAAGATACGAAAAATAACTAAAAAATTAAGGTACTCTTTTACCCAGATCCCCGCCAATGAACTAATTGTACAATTTAAAATTGACCCAAAGTAAAGTGCTCTAATCCCTTATGTTTAACAAATATCATTAGAATATGGTTTGGCATTAATTAATAAAATGAAAAAAAAATACAAAATTTTTTTTTAACACCCTGTATTTCGAAAACGAAGCGACATGCGAAAAACTTTTATACCACATTTTCTTCTTAGAATAAGGTGAGGATGAACCTCCTTTATTTTTTCAGAGAGGTTAGGGAACACCCTGTATATCTATCCAATTTACATGCAGGCAGCACCTGGAGACTATTGATAAGTTGTTCCCTCTTTCTTCTGATTTCATCTTTTTTAATAATTTTTTTTTTCGATGTTGTCAACTTCTTCTGTCTGTACTGGATTATTTAATATTACTTGATTATTTAATATTTGGCATGGCCCATTACCTTTTATAAATTCGCATCATGTTTCGCATGTTTTTCCCTTGTGTGTTACTAATACATTGAGTGAATGTTTCTTGGCATAAAACTCCAAAAGTGCTTTCGGATGGTATCAAATTAGTAATTTCGGTAAATACCTGGGATTCCATTTGAAAGTTAATTTTTTATGGTACCAAATTTGTCATTTTAGTAAATAATTGATGTTCCACATCCAGGATTCTATCATTCTCCGCTGTAATGATATACCTTTGCTTTTGTAGGCTTTAATTAGCAGAACTTGGCTTAAACTGTACTGACATGACAGTGACTTATTAACTAATGAATAGATTACCAACAGGTTACAATATTTAACACGTAAGTAAGGTATTAGGTAATATACATATACAAGTAATGCATACAGCAATTAAATTACATTCTCCCCCTCAATATTTTTGAACATATTCCGAAAGATACTTTGGTTGATTACGAGGTCTTGTAGATTTACGTCGTTCTTCAGTGCTTTCCAAGATGTTATTCTCGCCTTGCACGTCGGAGACACAGTCATCAGTATTTTCAATATCGTCGGCAGAATGAGATTCGTTAGATTGTCTTTTTGATTCGATATCTGGATTTAACAAATGAATATCTCCTCTAGGCGCCAAATGTTTGACAGAAACTGTACTTTCTCTGCCATTTTCGTAACGAATGAGTGCATAATCAGGATTCGCCTCCAAAAGTTCAACTTCTTCAACCAAAGGATCATATTTACTTTGTCGAACAAATTTTTTTAACAAAACAGTGTCTGATTCTTTTAACCATGATGGAATAGACGTACCACTGGTTGACTTTCGTTGGTAGTTAAACATTATCATGTGGTGTACAATTAGTAGCGGTACAAAGTAAGCTTCTTATGGAATGTAAGGTATCTGTTAAAACAATTTCCCATTGTATAAGCTTTAGTTTTCGTGTTTTAATTGCTAGGTTGACTGCTTTCCATATGATACCGTTATATCGCTCTACTTGTCCGTTTCCTTCAGGATTGTAGGGCGTAGTTCTACTGGAAGCTATCCCTCAAGAGTGTAGATAAGTAATAAAATCTTTATAAGTAAAAGATGTTCCACGATCTGCCTGAAGATAGGCCGGCATTCCAAACAAACAGAATAAATTATTTAAACATTCGATAACAGTTTTAGATGTCATATCTTTACATGGAAATGGAAAAGGAAATCTGGAATATTCATCTACTATTGCAAGTATGTATGGTTTATTTGTTGCAGTGGGTAACGGTCCCTTAAAATCGATGTTTAATCGTTTAAATGGAGCAGTTGCTTTTATTAAATGTTTTTCTTTATTTTTATAAAATCTAGGCTTTACCTCGGCGCAAATAGGACAAGCGAATGTCGTTCGTTTTATATCTTCCAAAGAATAAGGCAGATTTCTAACTTTTACAAAATGATACATTCTTGTTACTCCAGGATGACATAAAGATTGATGTAGATCGAATAATTCGCTTGTAATTGAACCACAAATTCTTGAAAATGCATCGGCAGCAGCGTTAGATTTTCCTGGTCGATAAACAATATCATAACTGTAGCATGAAAGTTCTAAACGCCAACGCATAATTTTCTCGTTTTCAATTTTATTATGTCTAGAATTGAACATGAATGAAACAGATTTTTGATCGGTAATTAGTTTAAAATGCCCTCCAAGAAGAAAATGTCTCCATTTGCGAAGTGCTTCAACACAAGCATATGCTTCTTTTTCCACAGAAGAGTGCCGTTTTTCAGTGTCTGATAAAATTCTAGAGAAAAAGGCCACTGGTCTTCCTGATTGCGTTAAAGTAGCAGCAATTGCAAAATCTGAGGCATCTGTTTCAACAGTTAGAGTTTCATCTTTATTTATTGTCCACAGAAGTGAATTTGCTATCTCTGTTTTTATTCTTTCAAAATCTAAAATTACTTCGGGAGATAACGGAAAAGTTTTACATGCGACTAAATTTCGTATTTTATGTGAAAAATTTTTTATCCATCTTGAATAATGGGAAAACATTCCTACAATTCTTTTAAGGCTGGATCCTTAGGAATTGGCAAGTTTAAAAGAGGCTTTAATCTGTCAGAGTCGGACTTTAATGTTTTATTTCCTATTTTATATGCTAATAGATTTATAGATCGCTTGTTATAATGGCATTTGTTTTGGTTAAGTGTAAGTCCGTATTTCTCTGCTACATTTAAAAATTTTTTAAGGTTTAAATCATGGTTTACTTGATCTTCTCCACAAATAGTAACATCATCAAGATATGCAAAAACGCCTTGTAGATTTTCTTGGAGTATAATGGCGTCTATTACTCTTTAAAAACAAGATACTCCATTTGTAACTCCAAATGGAATTCTCCGAAATTGGTAAAGACGGCCTCCTGCTTCAAAGGCGGTGTATGGCTTATCGCTTTCATTTATTGGAATCTGGTGATATGCGGATTTTAAATCGATAGTGCTAAATATTTCATATTTTGAAACTTTTGTTACCAGAGCTTCTATATTTGGCAGAGGATAAGCATCAAGAAGAGTAAATCTGTTGACAGTTTAAGAATAGTCGATTACCATGCGTCGCTTATGATTTTCATTATGGGTAATAAGTACTTGGGTTCTCCATGGTGATATGCTTTCTTCTATTATTTCTTCCTCCATTAACTTTTTTACTTCTTCTTGTATAAAAAGAATATCATCTTCTGAATAACGGCGTGATTTGATTGAAATGGGTCTACAGTCTTCAGTAAGATTAGCAAATAATGATGGTGGGTCTACTTTCGCTTCAGCTAAACAACAAATTGATAAAGGTGGTTTGGGCCCTTTAAATGTAACATCTACTCTATTATGTTGCTTCATTATATCATGGCCAACTATTAAATCGGTGCATAGATTTGAAATAACCAAAATTTTTAATTTATGATACGTTTCATTCAGCATTTTCAGATTTATGAAGCAGTATCCTTGGATTTGTGTTGAATGAGAAGTAGATGCCATAGAAACTTTTCCTTGGCACGAATAAATTTTTAATTTATTTATGTTTGCAAATCTTGTATCTAAGAAACTGTCTGAACTGCCAGTATCTATTAATGCATTTGCAGGAATATAATTAATCATCACTTTGATTAATGCTTTGGAGAGACAATGAGGAAGTTCTGGAGACGCAGAGGCAATTAAAAAAGTTGAAGCTGATGTAGATTTACTTTTTGCTAACTTGTATTTCAGGCATACTTTTGAAAAATGTCCAACTTTTTGACAATATGTACAGGTTTTATGTTGAGCAGGACATAAATTACGTGAATGTCTTGGATTTCCACAGAAGTAACATGTTCCAGTACGTACAGCAGCTGTTAAAGTAGATTGTTCTTGGGTACTAGTATTTTGATTTGAATAAGTTGCATTTATCATATTTTGAGGTGTAATATACATTTCAGATTGTTTTTGAGAATCTTCCAAAGTTCTTGATTGAGATATAGCGTTATCCAAGCTTAATATATTGGATTCTAATAATTTTTGTCGTATAACAGGCCGAAGAAATCCAGTAATAAAAGCGTCTCGTATAAACTCGTCTTTATTTTGTTGGGCATTGACAGATTTAAAATTACAATCTTTGCTTAAATTTCTTAGTGCTTGTATATATTGATCAACTGTTTCATTTACCTGCTGTTTTCTAGTGGCCAGTAAATGTCTTGCGAATACTTCATTGATGTGCTTTATATACAAATTTTCCAAAATGCTTATGGCTTCATGATATGATTTTGATTCACTAATATTATCATACACGGAATGTGATATAAAGTTTATTAAAAGTTGAAATTTTTCCTTATCTGTAATGGGCTTTTCTTTTGATGAATTATTATCCAAAAAATTTTTGAACGTTTCATACCAGTGTCTGAATTCTTTGGCAGCAGTTGCGGAATTTGGATCAATTTCAAATCTGTCTGGTCTAAGGTATTTCTCCATAGATTTTTATGTGTTTTGTAATGCTAATTAAATTGTAATGATAGACCTTTGCTTTTGTAGGCTTTAATTAGCAGAACTTGGCTTAAACTGTACTGACATGACAGTGACTTATAAACTAATAAATAGATTACCAACAGGTTACAATATTTAACACGTAAGTAAGGTATCAGGTAATATACATATACAAGTAATGCATACAGCAATTATATTACATCCAACAGATAATTTAAAGATGTCAACATAAACCCATCTTTAGTTGCCACTGGGATATGTGCTGTATTATAACTGATGTCTACCAGAACTGTATTATCGGGAATGTCGGGTGCTTTGGGCACACTCGCCACCGAAAAAAAATATTGTGATTTTTACAACAATTGTAGACAGATTCGCTATAAATTGTTGTAAACATAGGGACAAGAACAATTTGTTGTGAATTTCTATATCATATTGTTTCCTTATTTATAACTAATTGTGCAACTATCTGACACCAGTGGTACAAAAAAAGTATACAAACTGTTGTTGAATTAAAAAATATTATAAGAAATATATTAAAATAATAGCTTGTCACCTTATGCTATACGAGTTTGTAAATAATGTACACATGTATTAAGAAAAAAATAAAATGTATATTTACAAATTTCACAAAGTTTTGTTGGATATATTGCAATATACTATTACAGGAAAAGTTTAAATGTCTTAGTGAACATTTCACAACTATTTGCAGAAAATGTCTTACAGAAACTAGCGGAAGGGATAGAATAAATCTCAGAAACTCTGTTTCCAATAGTAGGATGCTACACTACTGCTACCTGTAGACCGGTTTCGAACTATTTGGTTCTCGTCAGCACAGGGCACAATTATGACAAGTGAGCATACCGAATACCGACCGTTGGAAAATCGAAACAGCTTCAAGCTGCGATATTGTTCTGCGTCGGCAGTACAATATAGGCAGCGCCATCTTCCAACAGTCTCTGGCATAATACCGTATGCTGGTTTATTATAGTGTATATAGTAAACACTACAAATTGTTAAAGATTCTTATATTTCGATATGTATTAATCTTGAAAATTGTTTAAGTTTCTGCAACAAATTGTTTTAAGTTACACATTTTAAACACATTTTGAACTAGTGTAGTAGGTAAATATTACAAAATATTAAATATTTATATATCGATAGGCGTTAAACCTGAAAATTGTTTAAGTTTCTGGAACAAATTGTTTTAAATTACACATTTTAAGCCAGTGTAATAAAATACTGCAAATTGCTGGAGATTTTTATATTTGGATGGGTATTAAACCTGACAGTTGTTTAAGTGTCTACAACAAATTGTTTTAAATTACAAATTTTATACTTGGAGTAAAGTTGCATAGAAATTGTAAAAAAAATTCACATATCATTATGTATCTTACACAATAAAATTGAACGATTAATAGTATAGTTTTGTCTCACTTATATTCATAGAACAAATAAGATTTTACAAGTATCAGTTTAAAATTTTACTACAAAATGGCAAATACAAATCGATAGTAAAAATTTTAACAGGCACTTGAGGTTTTTAAAATATTTTTAGTATTTTCTTTAACAAATGTTAGGATAAATCTTACAACCTGTAGCAAATGAAAAGATACATTATTGTTGATATTTTCTATTTTTTATTTTTTTCTGTGAATGCACTCTGATCACTAAGCCTAAATTAAATGATTAGTAAATTAAAAATTATGACGCGGTTTCTAAAAACAAAAGCCGCATCTGACTTTTTCTAACAAGAAACGTCGTATGTACAGGCAGCACAAGATACGGCTTTTATTATAAGTATATGCATTTTTTCTTAGAGAAGGTGAACATTTTGTAGATACGTCTAAAAATATGTAACATTTTTGTTACTTTAAAAGCAAACACGGGGTTTCTGCTCAGTAAAAAGTTTATTTAGCTTGCCACGAACCTATTAAGCCAAGAATATCAAAATCCTATTTTTTGTACATACGGCATCTGCCCTTAGGAGGGCAGTAATGCTGGTATAGTTTTTAATATACACGGTGGCGCATCGAAAAGGAAACAGAGACATTTACTGGCAGCTCAGTTATTTTTTGGAAAAACGCTCAGACCCGTCGAATTGGCAAAAAATCACGTTAACACGTGCAGCCCCCTGGGCGGGAGTGGCACCACCTCTAAAATCTTAAATAGAAAGGGGGGTCGAGTGATACTTTATTTTAAAGGTCTTGCAATTCCCTTTATAATGATGCAAAATTCATGTACTTCAGTTCAGTAGTTTTGGAGATTTATTGATTTAAAGCTTAAAGTAGACTTTAATAGGAACATCAGATTAGTTTGTACTACTTTCAGAAGAAATTTGAGTAAAAGCATTTACTTAATAAGTAAATGTAGTGAAGAAAACACTACGCCCATGGTTTCTTTATCATTTTGGTATTGAAAATAGCGATTGGAGCGTTTTTTGTGGCAAAAAAAGTTGTTTCTTGAAAAAAGATAAGAAGGGAATGTCTCGTATTTATTTCAAATAGGAGTTTAGTACATAGTTTGCGATTGACTCGACCAAACTTTGTTGTTAAAATACCTTTTAACGCTTTATACATAAATTACCCATGGTATATTCCACGGCAGAAAGGGTTGAAATTATCGAGACATTTTTCGGAAATAATCAGTGCGCTGATAGAACAGCACAAATATTTAATGAGCGACATGAGAACAGTAGCGTGCATCGAAAATATGTTCTAGAACTTGTAGCTAAATTTCGGGAAACTGGATCAGTCGCCAATAAAAAATGCAACATTGAAAATCCCATGAGGAACTAAGCAATGGAAGTAGGGGTTTTAGGGCAAGTTTATGTAGATCCTACGTTAAGTACTCGCAAATTGGATACTGTGTGTGGTGTTAGTCAACGTAGTATCTTGTCACAAATGAACTATTAAAATCTAATGCCTCATATCACATGTCTGACTTGCATTGTGTCTTTAAAAAATTGTATTTTTCCTCTTTAAAGCGATGTTTGGTCCCCTGTATAAAGGTAATACGTACCCAAGGTCAACGGCCTCTGTTTTTGTTGTCTTTGACGAAGCAGGCTACATTATCCTCCTATTTTAAATCACATATCCCCTGGAATACACTATCGGAGACTTATTCTAGTGGTTCATTATGTAATTCAATTAATATATTTGTTTGTTTACAATTGTTATGATCACCTGTCAAATTGACTAATGAATTTTCTAGGTTAATATTCTTCTTCTGAAATATGTTTGGGCAATAATATTCAGCCACCCAAACTTCAATGGCCGTTTGCTTCTCGAATGGCAGGGATATCTTAGGACTTGGGTTTTCTTTAAATAATTTTTAATGGATTGCAGAGATTACGAATTGACTTCTTATGTAAAACTAAATTTGGATACATCTGTTTCATTTCTCTTGGCTTGGAGTATCTGCAATTGAATAGGCATGGCTCTAAAGACTTCATTCCGTGTCGCCGCCAGTGTGTGAACTGGTCTCTTCTTTCGGAGCGAGCAGGTAGTTCTGGCCGGAAATTGCTCGCCCTTTCGCTTTATCTCTCTCCACCCCTCTCTGGCGTTTCTCTTCTCTCTCACATCCTGTTAACAGCACATTTTTAACTTGTAAGCTAGTTGTGACAATCCGATTTTGTCACAAATGAACTATTAGAATCTAATGCCTCATATCACATGTCTGACTTGCATTGTGTCTTTAAAAAATTGTATTTTTCTTCTTTAAAGCAATGTTTGGTCCCCTGTATAAAGGTAATACGTACCCAAGGTCAACGGCCTCTGTTTTTGTTGTCTTTGACGAAGCAGGCTACATTATCCTCCTATTTTAAATCACATATCCCCTGGAATACACTATCGGAGACTTATTCTAGTGGTTCATTATGTAATTCAATTAATATATTTGTTTGTTTACAATTGTTATGATCACCTGTCAAATTGACTAATGAATTTTCTAGGTTAATATTCTTCTTCTGAAATATGTTTGGGCAATAATATTCAGCCACCCAAACTTCAATGGCCGTTTGCTTCTCGAATGGCAGGGATATCTTAGGACTTGGGTTTTCTTTAAATAATTTTTAATGGATTGCAGAGATTACGAATTGACTTCTTATGTAAAACTAAATTTGGATACATCTGTTTCATTTCTCTTGGCTTGGAGTATCTGCAATTGAATAGGCATGGCTCTAAAGACTTCATTCCGTGTCGCCGCCAGTGTGTGAACTGGTCTCTTCTTTCGGAGCGAGCAGGTAGTTCTGGTCGGAAATTGCTCGCCCTTTCGCTTTATCTCTCTCCACCCCTCTCTGGCGTTTCTCTTCTCTCTCACATCCTGTTAACAGCACATTTTTAACTTGTAAGCTAGTTGTGACAATCCGATTTTGTCACAAATGAACTATTAGAATCTAATGCCTCATATCACATGTCTGACTTGCATTGTGTCTTTAAAAAATTGTATCGATTTGAAAGCAATATACAGGGACAAATAGGAAAAAAAAATGAATTACGCTTACCTAATGGGAGCTGTAGGGTCTTTAAAATTGAAATTGGGGGTTCCAACGGTGATGAGTGCTCCAGATGGTCGGCCCCTTACGGTCTAAGTGACCCGACTCAACTAAAAGAGAGCCCCAGATGGTGTTTTAGGAGAAAAGTTGGAAAATTGACAAAGAAACGGCATGGTATATAAAAAAAAACCTACCTTCAACCAGCGAACAACTTGTGACAAAAAATCCCACGATGTGGCTTTCTGTGGCCCCGGAAACCAAAAATGAACAAATCAAACTAAAGGGGCACAGAAAGTAGCGCTTCAAGATCCCAAATCCTGGAAAACAGATGGCTTGAATAGCCCTGGATCCAGAAACGCCTGCTGCCTCGTTGATCGCTGGAAGTTAAGTTAGGTCACTGAAGAATTTCAGGTTAAAAGTTGAAAAATGTGCCGAAAGCGAATTTAGGGCGACACCCACTTCCGGCCAGAACTACCTGCTCGCTTCGAAAGAAGAGACCAGTTCACACACTGGCGGCGACACGGAATGAAGTCTTTAGAGCCATGCCCATTCAATTGCAGATACTCCAAGCCAAGAGAAATGAAACAGATGTACCCAAATTTAGTTTTACATAAGAAGTCAATTCGTAATCTCTGCAATCCATTAAAAATTATTTAAAGAAAACCCAAGTCCTAAGATATCCCTGCCATTCGAGAAGCAAACGGCCATTGAAGTTTGGGTGGCTGAATATTATTGCCCAAACATATTTCAGAAGAAGAATATTAACCTAGAAAATTCATTAGTCAATTTGACAGGTGATCATAACAATTGTAAACAAACAAATATATTAATTGAATTACATAATGAACCACTAGAATAAGTCTCCGATAGTGTATTCCAGGGAGATATGTAATTTAAAATAGGAGGATAATGTAGCCTGCTTCGTCAAAGACAACAAAAACAGAGGCCGTTGACCTTGAGCACGTATTACCTTTATACAGGGGACCAAACATTGCTTTAAAGAAGAAAAATACAATTTTTTAAAGACACAATGCAAGTCAGACATGTGATATGAGGCATTAGATTCTAATAGTTCATTTGTGACAAAAACGGATTCTAAAGGCCCATAGTTTTTATCCGTATAAAATTCACCTTGTACAAGAACTTAATAAAGACGATTTTGATCGGCGATTACAATTTTGTGAAGATATGAGTGAACTAACCTAAACGATGAACATTTTCTATTCAACACTTGCTTTTCCGACGAATGTTCCTTTTTCTTAAATGGCGTAATAAATCGTCATAACTGTCGATATTGGTCCGATTCTAATCCCAGAATTTATCGTGAGGTACACACACAGCAGCCACAAAAATTACATGTTTGGGCTGGTATTTTTGGCGATCATTTAGTTGTTTCTTTTTTCTTACCTGGAAACTTGACCGGTGAAATGTATTTGGAATTACTGCAAGACGCCATAGATCCTACATTAACAGCCATAATTGAAAATCAGAATGATCGGCGGTACATTGCGAATAGGTTGATGTTCCAACAGGATGGTGCCCCACCACATTACGCATTACGTGTTCGACAATATTTAGATCAGAGGTTTCCAGGTCGATGGATTGGTAGAATTGAATGGCCCTCCAAGATCGCCAGATTTATCACCTTTGGATTCCTTTCTGTAGGGTCACTTAAAAAGCAAAATCTATGCTACTCAGCCAACATCGTTAGAAGATTTGCGACAAAGAATTGTGAATGAGTGCCTTCAAATTACTCCTCAAATATTGCAAAATGTGCGGCAACGTTTTGAGCAAAATCTTTATTACTGCATGGAGAGTCATGGTGGTCATTTCCAACATTTACTTGGCTGACGGGTCAGTTCATTTTTCATTTTTATACTACTTTGCTGCCAAATGTATTGATCTCCACTAATGATGATGTATTAGAGTTTTATTTAAGCTTTAAATCAATAAATCTCCAAAACTACTAAACTGAAGTGCATGAATTTTACATGAATATAAAGGGAATTGCAGGACCTTTAAAATAAGGTATTCCTAGACCCCTCTTTCCATTTAAGATTTTAAGGGTGGTGCCACCCTCGCCCAGGGGGCTGCACGTGTTAATGTGATTTTTTGCCAATTTTGTGTCCCCCTCGAAAACAAAATCGACGGCTCTGATCGTTTATCCAAAAAAGTTTCGTTTTCGATGCGCCACCCTGTATTATTAATTTCATTCATATTGCTTGTATATTCTTGTGAGATTTTCTGTGTAATAATACTCCACTAACTTCTCTAACTCATCAATCAGCTGCAACACAAGTCGGGAACAGGATGGTGTAATCGACGTTAAACATTTCACCTGTCATTTTTTTCCATTTTATCTCGGTTCTTTTTGAGATGATTGAGTGTAGCTCTTGTTCGAGATTTCCTATAGAAGCGAGTATTGTGCTGTTACTCGTCTTTCTAAAAAAAAACAGAATGGGATAAAATTGTCATGTTATAAGTCAGGATTTTTTATGTTTATATTATGACAATAATCGTTAATTATAAGCATTATTTAAATAAAATTCTGCTTCAATAAAAATAATTGGGCTATTTAATAAACCTTTTATTAATACTTATAAACTACTTGTATGACCATTGCAGACATTTAGAAATAAATGAATTTACCTTGGTATTTAATCTTTGGAGAATACACCCAAGTAAGGATTAACGATGGATGGCATCAGCAACGTATTTAGGGGGAGGGGTCCGGGGGGTCTGAACCCCCCCCATGGGTTCGATGAGTAGAGAGATATTGAGAGAGCGAGGCCAGGTGGTGCTGGTGGTGCTGTTTTACGATCTAACCCAGGTGGTGCAGGTGGTGCAGGTGGTGCGTTTTACGATCTAACCCGGGTGGTTCGGTGGTGCGTTTTATGATCTAACCCGGGTGGTTCGGTGGTGCGTTTTATGACCTAACCCGGGTGGTTCGGTGGTGCTGTTTACAAAATAACCCGAAATTAAACCCGACTTTTTACGACCTAACCCGGATGCTTTCGCGAGGCGGCTTCTCATCTAACCCTAACTTGATCCTTAATATTTATGAACTGACCCGAGATAAAACCCGACTTTTTACGACCTAACCCGGATGCTTTCGCGAGGCGGCTTCTCATCTAACCCTAATTTGAACCTGAATATTTATGATCTGACCCGAGATAAAACCCGACTTTTTATGATTTAACCTTAGTGAAACGCCGCTGCTAAAGCGGGATAATTAAATCCCAATTTTTATAAGCCATCCTTAAACCCAACTTTTTACGATGCGAACTGACCCGAGATAAAACCCGACTTTTTATGATTTAACCTTAGTGAAACGCCGCTGCTAAAGCGGGATAATTAAATCCCAATTTTTATAAGCCATCCTTAAACCCAACTTTTTACGATCCGACCTGAGCCATCCTTAAACCAGACTTTTTATTATTTTCCCTTAGTTGAAACGCCGCTGGTGAATGGCAAAGCGAAATAAAACCCTAATTTATATGGTCTAACAAGATAAGTATAATAATGCGGTACATTATTTGCGACCACAATAATTATTTATACCTAAATGATCCTCTCAAACCCTCTGCCGACTCGATTTAAAAAGAAAGGGACATAAACCTTTATTTATTATTCCGAAGGACCCTCATTAAAATTCAGTAGCATATCTAATAATTGTTTCCAATTTTTGCACCACTTATAGAAATACAATAAAATAATTACCATCTAGAACCATTAACTAGCGATTTCTTTGTACTGGAAATGGATAAATTATAGGACTATCTTGTAATGAGAACAGAGTAATAAAAAGTAAATAAAACTTAAATACGTATAAAATACCAAGCAGGTATAGGTACTATACAACTTGTGTTCGCCATCAGGTAAAAGCCCTCATAATGCTTTTATAAAAATTTCGGATAATATCATAATATAAGTAAATAGGCTACAATTTCAGGAAAAAAGTAAAAAAAATTAATTCACAGTGTAAAATTGTAGTTAAATGGATTGTAAATACGAAATAATATAAAAAGCTACCTTTTGTTTGCGATGATGTATGCACAATAACTCTATATTATTCGGCCCTTAAACTGAAAATACCCACTAGATAGGTATCATAAGCTGTATTTGTCATCAGGTAGAACCCCCAATAAAATTATGAATATTAGGCGTAGGCATCAAAGTAGCAATCTTAACTTATTTTCAACACGAGCATAAAAATATAGGGTTGTTAAATATTTTACAACCCTAATTCTCAATGGCAACAATAAGCAAATCACGTTGGTTTTTTAATTTATTATTAATCTGGCTAACTTAAGAAACTCACAATATAACGACCATCCAAAAAAATCATAATACATTACTGGGTGTGAAAGCAATTGCGCTGCAAAATATAGTGTATACCGACTCTGAGGTAGTTAATTAAAATCCCAATTAGCGCTAAAAAAAATCAATTAGATATTTACTTTAGATATTTTAATAAAAAAATTCAATATTCTCATCAACATTTAACTTTTGAAATTAGCATAATAACAAATCCTTTACAATGAATTAAACAAACGCATACATAATTTTAAAATCACATAATAAGAATATAAGCTAAAATCTAACAAGTTCGGACTACTCGAATGACGTCAGTTTACATCTGTAGAGAATACACAACTCTCGAATCATAAAAAATGGTCAAACTTTGTCGGCAAATACCCTTCTATGATGCAGGGGAAGGACAGGTAACTCGAGATGTTTATAAAGAAACGTTAAAGAACATTATTTGCTTATTTCTAGACTCTTAAAAATTAGATGCAATCGAACAATAAATGTTTTCATCATGTATATTTATCATTAACACATTACCTTCGACATACATAAATTCAAATTGATAATTACTTGTCTTAGTGCTTTTTTAGAAGCTTGAATCATTGCATATAACCGTCTGAGGGTACCCAAACTTCCCCTAACATATTTCTCCGCAGCCGGGGAAAAAGAGGTAGAAAAAGTAAAATAACAACTCCAAGTGTCTTTGCGAACAATCGGCAATAAAATAGAGTATTTCAGTTTTTAATTTTTCGTAAATAAAAGTTGGTTAGATTAATAGTCTCTGTGAATATAATAACATAAACAAAGTGATATGCCGTAAATTTAGGAGTACAGTATAAATTATGCCTCTATTAAAATATACCGCAATAACTAACTATCAAAGGATTTTTGATATTTTGAATATATTTGATGCTCATAGCATTATCACATTTCCAAAGGCTCTAAATTTTAGAAAAATGTTCTAATAGAATATGTCTATCAATATAAAGTAAAGGTATTGTTAGGTTTTTTTAAAAAATACGACCTACAACAGTCTCTGCTACAGCATGGCTGACTCTGTAGAAACTTCTGTGAAACCATAATAATTATATCAATAATCGAGTTGTCCTTATGATAATATTTTCTTCCAATATCCGACTCCACTATCCATAAAAGTTATGTTAGAAAATTCATAATTGAGCGCATTGTAATTTTTTAAAAAGAAATTCACTTCACACACAAAGATGTAGCCATTCAATCCATGAAAATAATGCAAGTCAGTATGCGTATGTTATGGCTAACTGTTTAAATGTCTATTCCTTCCACGTTTATCGGAAGAAATACTTTTTTTATACTAGTATTTTAGTTGAAAATAAGATCATAAATCATCTATACAAAACAAGCGCCCCTTATGGATTTGAACGAAAATCATAGATTCGACTATTTTCATGAAAAATAAATCTAAGTACGGAATAATGCAGGAAGATTATCTATTTTCTTGGTTTAGAAAGTGATGTAGTTAAGATTTATAACTTAGGAATAAATAAATTATTATTAATCTTTTCGACCTATTTCTCTTGCATATTTAATTTCTTTGATAGTAAGAACTAATCTTTTTATTTTACAAAGTAAAAAAAAGCTAAAGATCGGCGTTGTCAGTCAGGTATAAGAACTGATTTAACACGATGGTTTTTGTACAAACGTTCACATACAATTGTATGCTTTTTAACCGATTGTGTCGGAAAAAATGACGATTTATAGATTAGATATTTAGACGAAGAGCTAACCTTCTCAATAAAGTATTGATTATTGCCCTGCTAGCTAGACAACACTTTTTATGTTAGTCAAAAAAAAATTTTTTTTTTCGGACGCTATTACAGATTTCATCGTTAACTAACAAACATTAAGACCAAAAAATTAGCGTGCAAGATGAAATGTATAGGTTCACTTCATTTCTACATTATTTTACAACTCTCAATCGCATTAAAAAACAAGATCGAATAAAAAATAACTTATGACATATGGACGAAAAATGTTTTTCGGGCTATTTAGGTTAGCGACCGCATTACGTCTGAAATACTACATTTTTCGAGCTTATAACATAATTTACTATTTTAACGTTAAAATAGGGGAAATGATGTATCGAAATGGATACTTTTTTTTTTGTCGGTCACGAGATTATAGTTTCTTTTAAAATGAACTCTAATATTTACAACACAAATTATCCTTTAAGCCACATTAGTTTAAAACTCGTCTGTCGCTTTCCCTCTATTGTGAGTTTGATTAAAGTATAGCGTAGTATATATTTAGATGAATTTCGCAAATGTTGAATACTTTCAAAACTGAAAAAGCCGCCCTTTGCAATAAATATCTCCGTAGAGTTAGGTACCCTGCAGATTAAGGGTATTTCAGCGGATAATCATATACAAATTCAAAGATTTTGTCTATTTTAATGGATTAACAAACAATATCTATAGGATGACTTTACTGATAAAAAAAAAATAACAAAAATCCATAAAGTCTAGGCTCACATGAAATTCCATAAAGAGCAGCTGCATAGCCTTATCACATCAAGCTATATTTTTATTTCGTTCTATTGTCAAAAGTCTGTGTTTAGGAGATTATCGTTCATTTTAAAATGAACTCTAATATGTACATCACCATAAACTACCTCTTAAGCCGTCGTAAAAATACACTTTTCGATTTACCTCTATATTGATTTTCTAATATTAAATATCTACAATAGTCGAAATTCGCTCGCTAATACCTATGTATGCAAGGTTTCTTCAAAAAATGACAATTTTGTTGTTTAATGGCTTGAAAAAATGGAAAAAGGAGGTTTTTGCATCCATTTATTTCCAGATGAGTGTTAAAAATACTTATAAAACTCGGTATACCGAAGATCAAGCATTAATGAGAGGGTTGAGTCCTGTTTGCCAAATCCTGATTTTTAATTTGACGTTGGCAACGGTACAATTTTTTAACATTTATCATAAGAGGCGTATATTTTTGGAGCTTAGATCTACCAGTTTATCCACGCCCCATTTATTGTTAGTGCTTTAGTAATTTTACTTTCCAATTATTTTTTACCAAAACGCGTAGTTGAAACAGTGTCTATATCAGACGATATAATAAATTTTAAGGATTAATTTGCTTACAAATACACTTCAATTTATTTAGGCTAAAGCAGCCAGACATATACTGGAACTACGAAAACCCTATTACAATTTGGTTGCCTAGAGAAAATTTTGTAAAAAACATAGCTTTCTACACAAATGCTTGCACATTATGTACCTATCATTTTAAGATACCTGGCGACATCAATGTAAGCATTGACATAATGACGCAAGATATAGGTAGGTACTAGAATATTCAAGATTTCTATTAACGATACACTTCAGCATACATGCGAGATGTCATTAATGTCTACGGAAGGCAACAGACATACCAGCTATTTTTACATGGGATTCCATAGACTTGGACGCTTCTTGTTTAGAAATATTTGATGTCATCTTGAGGAGTTCCGTATTGAAGCATCAAACCTACCTGCCAAATAATTGACGAAATATGGGATATCATAAAATATGCCCCCCATCGAACTAAATGATCCTATAAACCAGCTTCACAGACCGTAATTTGTGATGCTAACACGATTAGTACGCAATAGAACAAGATTAAGAAACAAAATTTAAAGTAGCTCTTTATCACACGAAAATAATTAAATAATTTACGGTTACAGAACAATAATTATTTTAAACAGCTGTATAACTAAATATATTATGTTATTAGGAATATTCTGTCTAAAGTAACAGCTGATCTTAGTCGAAAATGAGATCGTATTATTGATTGTTGAATTCGTTAGGTATGAAATAAAATTAGAGATTTCGTCTATTTTTTCACGATTAAAAAAGAATACCTCTATTTAGCTAAAAATGAAACGATTACAGTGGTAGATTAATTCACTTTACCAAGCATGTAAACTACTAATTTTGCAATAAATATCTTCTATATTTCTAGGTAGGTTTACTCGAAAATGTTGGGCTATTTTCATCAAAAATCCCGATACGAAATTGAAAAATTTGCCTATTTTTGTCGGTTTACAAAGTGATAGTGGAATATTGGTTTGATCAAAGAACAATAATTATTTTAAAAATGTTGTATAATTAACTAAATGTCGGTGTTATCAGGCAGGCAAGAAGTTATTTATCTGAATCTTATTTGTACCATTAGCGTTTATATACAAATGTTAGTGGTTTTCAAAAATTGATATCTCGGAAATTATTAGGTTTAGACTTATAATACGCTTATTAAAAAATAATGACTACTTTATGCAAAATTCAAAAATATTATAAGATGTAGGGTATCCCAGTAACTTAACCAAAGATTTTCGGTCTTCGTAAAGCTTTACACGTTTCTTCAGCGTACCAAACATTCACTTTTTTTAAATATTGACATCGGGTTAGGATTCTGAACATAGGATTAACATCACTCCAATAGTGAACATGTTGCGTTGTCACAGTTCCATTCGTTGAAAAGTAAACGAAACCGTTTGAGCTACGTGGGGAATAAATAAAGTTGGCTTGTTGAAAAATTTTAATATTTATTAAGGTAAAAGACTATAAATATATCGATACAACACTTTGGCATTTCTAATACTACAAACATGAATATCTAAAATGTGATATTTACAACCATCAACTCTCTCTCCCTTCTATAATTTTGGTACACCAATGCTGTCTTCTAAGTTTATAATATATGGCGTCCTGCAGTTTAATTCCGAAAATGTTTTAACTAAAAATTCCTCTTTAACACATCCTTTAACGTAAATAATGTCTGCGTCTATCAGATTGTTGGATATGATATTATGTAGTTCCTTGTAATCGGTATCACCATAATTATAAAGGATACCATGATGATTTCCAAATAGATATTTGACTTGTTTCTTGCAAGCCTTACTTAAGGTGTCGAATGGTTTAACTGGTTTAAAAAAGTAACTTTTCATACTATTCCCATCATAAATAGCCAATTCTTTCGCGCAAAATTCAGGTATGTTAAATCCTTGAATATCGACTACAACGAACTTCATTGTCTGAAGACTCAAATCAAACAAGTATATTTTCATATTTTTATCGCTCTTAAGTTCGATTTCAAAAGCACACCCCCACTTTTCGATAATTTCACAGTCTTAGCACATAGATCTTATATTTTTATTTACGATCAATTCATCTTTATTCGCCAATCGTCTCAAACGAGTCTGCTTTTGAAAGTAATATAGCCTTAGTATTCAGAAAATATTAATGATATCGGAGCCTAAAACATCCTTGACACTAAAAAATCATTGTGTTTCCTAACAAAACCCATCATCTTGTCTATTTAGCTTGCTTTCCTATTGTTTAGCAGGTTAAATAAAATTATTATTTCGCTCTTTTTGTCTGTACTGAATCGTTAGGGGAATACGTTTCTAGTTCTATAAGAGAGACAGTTAAAATTTATGTAAGCAATCAAAAATCCTACACTATGAGCTACTTAGTTAAAATTTCATATTTCCTTCCTGGGTCAGGCAAAATTTGTGATGTGTCGGACAAAATTTATAAAAATACAAAAAAAAAATGCTGGATGCATTTTTAGCGTGACTTTCTATTTAATACCATCTTATTTCAAGGTATAATTCGGTTGTCAAAATGAGAATAAAATAATTTTCCCATGGTTTATGTCATCTTAAAAAAGTCAAAAGGTTATATTCTGTAGAGGGTCAGATACATTCAAATTTAAATATTTTCTCCAAGAAGAATTTTAAGATAGTATTATAGTAAATAAAAATTCTATACCTCCAATATTTCATGGAAACATATCGTGTTCTAGCGACATAACCCAAAAGTACCTCTATTCAGAAACGCATCGTACTTTTCTTGTCAATAATTGTCTCATTGTCCCATCCATTACATTATTATAATCTTAAAGCACCTGTTACCAGCATTATCTGTTTTTATGGTTTTCATAAAACATAGCGATTACCGATGAAAATTAAACGAAAACTTAATAAATAACTTTTTTTTTCAACTGAAATAGACTGATTTTCGATGGAAAAATGTTACTTATAACTAAAAATGAATATAAGACATATACGCAATGATATTTAGAATAAATCAATCTTTTCTAAAATTACTATGAAATATTCACAAAATCGTTTCGTTATAACCAAAGTAGCAAGGCTTGCAGATTTCGTATAGAGTTCAAACGCGATACTGAGATGATCTTTTTTTTTTTATATTTTTGTAGGATAATGCACCACTACGTTGTAAGTACTTGAGAGAGGACTTTCTTGAAAAATCCTCAAATTTCTCTGCAATTTTGTTCCTTCTAGAGTTAAATTCACACAGAAAACCCCGTATTCTTATCTTTCAGGTTGGTATATTAAAAAGGGCTTATTAGTATGGTTTAGAAAACAAGCAATATTAATTAACGGATGTTTTTTCGTCGTATGAAGAGTTGAAAAATTTTTTTTTCCACTCCAATGGTTACGATGCAGAGAGTCGGGTTTCATCATAATCTTTCAGGGTAGCTCAGGTTTTGATTGCATGTAGAGAGTCGGGTTTCATCATAATCTTTCAGGGTAGCTCAGGTTTGATTACATGTACTAAGGTTAGTGCTCCTTGCAATCGGTTTCAGGTTTGACGCGCCCCCCTCAGGTTTGTTCAGGTTTCTCAAACGTTTGAGAAACCTGAACAAACCTGAGGGGGGCGCGTCAAACCTGAAACCGATTGCAAGGAGCACTAACCTTAGTACATGTAATCAAACCTGAGCTACCCTGAAAGATTATGATGAAACCCGACTCTCTACATGCAATCAAAACCTGAGCTACCCTGAAAGATTATGATGAAACCCGACTCTCTGCATCGTAACCATTGGAGTGGAAAAAAAAATTTTTCAACTCTTCATACGACGAAAAAACATCCGTTAATTAATATTGCTTGTTTTCTAAACCATACTAATAAGCCCTTTTTAATATACCAACCTGAAAGATAAGAATACGGGGTTTTCTGTGTGAATTTAACTCTAGAAGGAACAAAATTGCAGAGAAATTTGAGGATTTTTCAAGAAAGTCCTCTCTCAAGTACTTACAACGTAGTGGTGCATTATCCTACAAAAATATAAAAAAAAAAAGATCATCTCAGTATCGCGTTTGAACTCTATACGAAATCTGCAAGCCTTGCTACTTTGGTTATAACGAAACGATTTTGTGAATATTTCATAGTAATTTTAGAAAAGATTGATTTATTCTAAATATCATTGCGTATATGTCTTATATTCATTTTTAGTTATAAGTAACATTTTTCCATCGAAAATCAGTCTATTTCAGTTGAAAAAAAAGTTATTTATTAAGTTTTCGTTTAATTTTCATCGGTAATCGCTATGTTTTATGAAAACCATAAAAACAGATAATGCTGGTAACAGGTGCTTTAAGATTATAATAATGTAATGGATGGGACAATGAGACAATTATTGACAAGAAAAGTACGATGCGTTTCTGAATAGAGGTACTTTTGGGTTATGTCGCTAGAACACGATATGTTTCCATGAAATATTGGAGGTATAGAATTTTTATTTACTATAATACTATCTTAAAATTCTTCTTGGAGAAAATATTTAAATTTGAATGTATCTGACCCTCTACAGAATATAACCTTTTGACTTTTTTAAGATGACATAAACCATGGGAAAATTATTTTATTCTCATTTTGACAACCGAATTATACCTTGAAATAAGATGGTATTAAATAGAAAGTCACGCTAAAAATGCATCCAGCATTTTTTTTTTGTATTTTTATAAATTTTGTCCGACACATCACAAATTTTGCCTGACCCAGGAAGGAAATATGAAATTTTAACTAAGTAGATCATAGTGTAGGATTTTTGATTGCTTACATAAATTTTAACTGTCTCTCTTATAGAACTAGAAACGTATTCCCCTAACGATTCAGTACAGACAAAAAGAGCGAAATAATAATTTTATTTAACCTGCTAAACAATAGGAAAGCAAGCTAAATAGACAAGATGATGGGTTTTGTTAGGAAACACAATGATTTTTTAGTGTCAAGGATGTTTTAGGCTCCGATATCATTAATATTTTCTGAATACTAAGGCTATATTACTTTCAAAAGCAGACTCGTTTGAGACGATTGGCGAATAAAGATGAATTGATCGTAAATAAAAATATAAGATCTATGTGCTAAGACTGTGAAATTATCGAAAAGTGGGGGTGTGCTTTTGAAATCGAACTTAAGAGCGATAAAAATATGAAAATATACTTGTTTGATTTGAGTCTTCAGACAATGAAGTTCGTTGTAGTCGATATTCAAGGATTTAACATACCTGAATTTTGCGCGAAAGAATTGGCTATTTATGATGGGAATAGTATGAAAAGTTACTTTTTTAAACCAGTTAAACCATTCGACACCTTAAGTAAGGCTTGCAAGAAACAAGTCAAATATCTATTTGGAAATCATCATGGTATCCTTTATAATTATGGTGATACCGATTACAAGGAACTACATAATATCATATCCAACAATCTGATAGACGCAGACATTATTTACGTTAAAGGATGTGTTAAAGAGGAATTTTTAGTTAAAACATTTTCGGAATTAAACTGCAGGACGCCATATATTATAAACTTAGAAGACAGCATTGGTGTACCAAAATTATAGAAGGGAGAGAGAGTTGATGGTTGTAAATATCACATTTTAGATATTCATGTTTGTAGTATTAGAAATGCCAAAGTGTTGTATCGATATATTTATAGTCTTTTACCTTAATAAATATTAAAATTTTTCAACAAGCCAACTTTATTTATTCCCCACGTAGCTCAAACGGTTTTGTTTACTTTTCAACGAATGGAACTGTGACAACGCAACATGTTCACTATTGGAGTGATGTTAATCCTATGTTCAGAATCCTAACCCGATGTCAATATTTAAAAAAAGTGAATGTTTGGTACGCTGAAGAAACGTGTAAAGCTTTACGAAGACCGAAAATCTTTGGTTAAGTTACTGGGATACCCTACATCTTATAATATTTTTGAATTTTGCATAAAGTAGTCATTATTTTTTAATAAGCGTATTATAAGTCTAAACCTAATAATTTCCGAGATATCAATTTTTGAAAACCACTAACATTTGTATATAAACGCTAATGGTACAAATAAGATTCAGATAAATAACTTCTTGCCTGCCTGATAACACCGACATTTAGTTAATTATACAACATTTTTAAAATAATTATTGTTCTTTGATCAAACCAATATTCCACTATCACTTTGTAAACCGACAAAAATAGGCAAATTTTTCAATTTCGTATCGGGATTTTTGATGAAAATAGCCCAACATTTTCGAGTAAACCTACCTAGAAATATAGAAGATATTTATTGCAAAATTAGTAGTTTACATGCTTGGTAAAGTGAATTAATCTACCACTGTAATCGTTTCATTTTTAGCTAAATAGAGGTATTCTTTTTTAATCGTGAAAAAATAGACGAAATCTCTAATTTTATTTCATACCTAACGAATTCAACAATCAATAATACGATCTCATTTTCGACTAAGATCAGCTGTTACTTTAGACAGAATATTCCTAATAACATAATATATTTAGTTATACAGCTTTTTAAAATAATTATTGTTCTGTAACCGTAAATTATTTAATTATTTTCGTGTGATAAAGAGCTACTTTAAATTTTGTTTCTTAATCTTGTTCTATTGCGTATTAATCGTGTTAGCATCACAAATTACGGTCTGTGAAGCTGGTTTATAGGATCATTTAGTTCGATGGGGGGCATATTTTATGATATCCCATATTTCGTCAATTATTTGGCAGGTAGGTTTGATGCTTCAATACGGAACTCCTCAAGATGACATCAAATATTTCTAAACAAGAAGCGTCCAAGTCTATGGAATCCCATGTAAAAATAGCTGGTATGTCTGTTGCCTTCCGTAGACATTAATGACATCTCGCATGTATGCTGAAGTGTATCGTTAATAGAAATCTTGAATATTCTAGTACCTACCTATATCTTGCGTCATTATGTCAATGCTTACATTGATGTCGCCAGGTATCTTAAAATGATAGGTACATAATGTGCAAGCATTTGTGTAGAAAGCTATGTTTTTTACAAAATTTTCTCTAGGCAACCAAATTGTAATAGGGTTTTCGTAGTTCCAGTATATGTCTGGCTGCTTTAGCCTAAATAAATTGAAGTGTATTTGTAAGCAAATTAATCCTTAAAATTTATTATATCGTCTGATATAGACACTGTTTCAACTACGCGTTTTGGTAAAAAATAATTGGAAAGTAAAATTACTAAAGCACTAACAATAAATGGGGCGTGGATAAACTGGTAGATCTAAGCTCCAAAAATATACGCCTCTTATGATAAATGTTAAAAAATTGTACCGTTGCCAACGTCAAATTAAAAATCAGGATTTGGCAAACAGGACTCAACCCTCTCATTAATGCTTGATCTTCGGTATACCGAGTTTTATAAGTATTTTTAACACTCATCTGGAAATAAATGGATGCAAAAACCTCCTTTTTCCATTTTTTCAAGCCATTAAACAACAAAATTGTCATTTTTTGAAGAAACCTTGCATACATAGGTATTAGCGAGCGAATTTCGACTATTGTAGATATTTAATATTAGAAAATCAATATAGAGGTAAATCGAAAAGTGTATTTTTACGACGGCTTAAGAGGTAGTTTATGGTGATGTACATATTAGAGTTCATTTTAAAATGAACGATAATCTCCTAAACACAGACTTTTGACAATAGAACGAAATAAAAATATAGTTTGATGTGATAAGGCTATGCAGCTGCTCTTTATGGAATTTCATGTGAGCCTAGACTTTATGGATTTTTGTTATTTTTTTTTTATCAGTAAAGTCATCCTATAGATATTGTTTGTTAATCCATTAAAATAGACAAAATCTTTGAATTTGTATATGATTATCCGCTGAAATACCCTTAATCTGCAGGGTACCTAACTCTACGGAGATATTTATTGCAAAGGGCGGCTTTTTCAGTTTTGAAAGTATTCAACATTTGCGAAATTCATCTAAATATATACTACGCTATACTTTAATCAAACTCACAATAGAGGGAAAGCGACAGACGAGTTTTAAACTAATGTGGCTTAAAGGATAATTTGTGTTGTAAATATTAGAGTTCATTTTAAAAGAAACTATAATCTCGTGACCGACAAAAAAAAAAGTATCCATTTCGATACATCATTTCCCCTATTTTAACGTTAAAATAGTAAATTATGTTATAAGCTCGAAAAATGTAGTATTTCAGACGTAATGCGGTCGCTAACCTAAATAGCCCGAAAAACATTTTTCGTCCATATGTCATAAGTTATTTTTTATTCGATCTTGTTTTTTAATGCGATTGAGAGTTGTAAAATAATGTAGAAATGAAGTGAACCTATACATTTCATCTTGCACGCTAATTTTTTGGTCTTAATGTTTGTTAGTTAACGATGAAATCTGTAATAGCGTCCGAAAAAAAAAATTTTTTTTTGACTAACATAAAAAGTGTTGTCTAGCTAGCAGGGCAATAATCAATACTTTATTGAGAAGGTTAGCTCTTCGTCTAAATATCTAATCTATAAATCGTCATTTTTTCCGACACAATCGGTTAAAAAGCATACAATTGTATGTGAACGTTTGTACAAAAACCATCGTGTTAAATCAGTTCTTATACCTGACTGACAACGCCGATCTTTAGCTTTTTTTTTACTTTGTAAAATAAAAAGATTAGTTCTTACTATCAAAGAAATTAAATATGCAAGAGAAATAGGTCGAAAAGATTAATAATAATTTATTTATTCCTAAGTTATAAATCTTAACTACATCACTTTCTAAACCAAGAAAATAGATAATCTTCCTGCATTATTCCGTACTTAGATTTATTTTTCATGAAAATAGTCGAATCTATGATTTTCGTTCAAATCCATAAGGGGCGCTTGTTTTGTATAGATGATTTATGATCTTATTTTCAACTAAAATACTAGTATAAAAAAAGTATTTCTTCCGATAAACGTGGAAGGAATAGACATTTAAACAGTTAGCCATAACATACGCATACTGACTTGCATTATTTTCATGGATTGAATGGCTACATCTTTGTGTGTGAAGTGAATTTCTTTTTAAAAAATTACAATGCGCTCAATTATGAATTTTCTAACATAACTTTTATGGATAGTGGAGTCGGATATTGGAAGAAAATATTATCATAAGGACAACTCGATTATTGATATAATTATTATGGTTTCACAGAAGTTTCTACAGAGTCAGCCATGCTGTAGCAGAGACTGTTGTAGGTCGTATTTTTTAAAAAAACCTAACAATACCTTTACTTTATATTGATAGACATATTCTATTAGAACATTTTTCTAAAATTTAGAGCCTTTGGAAATGTGATAATGCTATGAGCATCAAATATATTCAAAATATCAAAAATCCTTTGATAGTTAGTTATTGCGGTATATTTTAATAGAGGCATAATTTATACTGTACTCCTAAATTTACGGCATATCACTTTGTTTATGTTATTATATTCACAGAGACTATTAATCTAACCAACTTTTATTTACGAAAAATTAAAAACTGAAATACTCTATTTTATTGCCGATTGTTCGCAAAGACACTTGGAGTTGTTATTTTACTTTTTCTACCTCTTTTTCCCCGGCTGCGGAGAAATATGTTAGGGGAAGTTTGGGTACCCTCAGACGGTTATATGCAATGATTCAAGCTTCTAAAAAAGCACTAAGACAAGTAATTATCAATTTGAATTTATGTATGTCGAAGGTAATGTGTTAATGATAAATATACATGATGAAAACATTTATTGTTCGATTGCATCTAATTTTTAAGAGTCTAGAAATAAGCAAATAATGTTCTTTAACGTTTCTTTATAAACATCTTGAGTTACCTGTCCTTCCCCTGCATCATAGAAGGGTATTTGCCGACAAAGTTTGACCATTTTTTATGATTCGAGAGTTGTGTATTCTCTACAGATGTAAACTGACGTCATTCGAGTAGTCCGAACTTGTTAGATTTTAGCTTATATTCTTATTATGTGATTTTAAAATTATGTATGCGTTTGTTTAATTCATTGTAAAGGATTTGTTATTATGCTAATTTCAAAAGTTAAATGTTGATGAGAATATTGAATTTTTTTATTAAAATATCTAAAGTAAATATCTAATTGATTTTTTTTAGCGCTAATTGGGATTTTAATTAACTACCTCAGAGTCGGTATACACTATATTTTGCAGCGCAATTGCTTTCACACCCAGTAATGTATTATGATTTTTTTGGATGGTCGTTATATTGTGAGTTTCTTAAGTTAGCCAGATTAATAATAAATTAAAAAACCAACGTGATTTGCTTATTGTTGCCATTGAGAATTAGGGTTGTAAAATATTTAACAACCCTATATTTTTATGCTCGTGTTGAAAATAAGTTAAGATTGCTACTTTGATGCCTACGCCTAATATTCATAATTTTATTGGGGGTTCTACCTGATGACAAATACAGCTTATGATACCTATCTAGTGGGTATTTTCAGTTTAAGGGCCGAATAATATAGAGTTATTGTGCATACATCATCGCAAACAAAAGGTAGCTTTTTATATTATTTCGTATTTACAATCCATTTAACTACAATTTTACACTGTGAATTAATTTTTTTTACTTTTTTCCTGAAATTGTAGCCTATTTACTTATATTATGATATTATCCGAAATTTTTATAAAAGCATTATGAGGGCTTTTACCTGATGGCGAACACAAGTTGTATAGTACCTATACCTGCTTGGTATTTTATACGTATTTAAGTTTTATTTACTTTTTATTACTCTGTTCTCATTACAAGATAGTCCTATAATTTATCCATTTCCAGTACAAAGAAATCGCTAGTTAATGGTTCTAGATGGTAATTATTTTATTGTATTTCTATAAGTGGTGCAAAAATTGGAAACAATTATTAGATATGCTACTGAATTTTAATGAGGGTCCTTCGGAATAATAAATAAAGGTTTATGTCCCTTTCTTTTTAAATCGAGTCGGCAGAGGGTTTGAGAGGATCATTTAGGTATAAATAATTATTGTGGTCGCAAATAATGTACCGCATTATTATACTTATCTTGTTAGACCATATAAATTAGGGTTTTATTTCGCTTTGCCATTCACCAGCGGCGTTTCAACTAAGGGAAAATAATAAAAAGTCTGGTTTAAGGATGGCTCAGGTCGGATCGTAAAAAGTTGGGTTTAAGGATGGCTTATAAAAATTGGGATTTAATTATCCCGCTTTAGCAGCGGCGTTTCACTAAGGTTAAATCATAAAAAGTCGGGTTTTATCTCGGGTCAGTTCGCATCGTAAAAAGTTGGGTTTAAGGATGGCTTATAAAAATTGGGATTTAATTATCCCGCTTTAGCAGCGGCGTTTCACTAAGGTTAAATCATAAAAAGTCGGGTTTTATCTCGGGTCAGATCATAAATATTCAGGTTCAAATTAGGGTTAGATGAGAAGCCGCCTCGCGAAAGCATCCGGGTTAGGTCGTAAAAAGTCGGGTTTTATCTCGGGTCAGTTCATAAATATTAAGGATCAAGTTAGGGTTAGATGAGAAGCCGCCTCGCGAAAGCATCCGGGTTAGGTCGTAAAAAGTCGGGTTTAATTTCGGGTTATTTTGTAAACAGCACCACCGAACCACCCGGGTTAGGTCATAAAACGCACCACCGAACCACCCGGGTTAGATCATAAAACGCACCACCGAACCACCCGGGTTAGATCGTAAAACGCACCACCTGCACCACCTGGCCTCGCTCTCTCAATATCTCTCTACTTCGATGGTAGAGAAAACTCAAAATCCCAGTCATTCATTTGCAATAAACAACATGACACATTATTTCAAATTTGCTAGATCGATATCATTTCTACGAATGCGTAGAAGGGACTGATAAAATAATAATATAAAAATTTCTTAAAATTTCGACTTATAACACGAAATTTTTAAAATTTTGTCTTATAAGACGAAATTTTAAAGTAAAATTGCTTGTTATAAAATATTTTTAAGGAAAATTCGTGCAATAAAACGAAATTTTAAAATTTCGAGTTATAACTCGAAAATATAAAGTAAAATCTCGTGTTATAATACAAAATTTTAAAATTTCGAGGTAAAACTCGCTTCCCATTATAAAACATTTTATAGCGAAACTTCCTGCACCAAGAGGAAATTTTAAAATTTCGAATTATACCTCGAATATATAAAGTTAGTTTTCGTGTTATAAGACGAAATTCTAAAATTCCGAGGTAAAACTGGAAATTTTAAAGTAAAATATCGTGTTATAAAACGAAATATTAAAATTTCGACTTATAATTCGAAATTTTAAAGTAAGATTTCGCGTAAAACTTGAAATTTTTAAGAAAGAATATCGTGTTATAAGACGAATTTTTAAAATTTCGGGTAGTAACTTGAAAATTTAAAGTAAAACTTCGTGTTTAAGACGAAAGTTTAAAAATTTCGTGTTATAACTCGAAATTTTAAGAAATTTTTATTTTAATACAGATATGCCCGAAATAAACAGTACTGAAACTAAGTTGGCGGTGTTTTTATGCGTGCGCTGTCACACTCAAGTTAGCTAGTATAGGCCTGTCAAGTAAACCTCAAAGAAGTAATTAGTAGGGCCTAATTGTTAAAAATGGTGTTAAGTACAGAGGAGAAAGTGTTTCTGGTAGAGCATTATTTTCGCTCATACGGAATGGGCCGACATAATGGTGCAAGTTTGCTATACGTGTCTGATCAATTCACACAACGGTTTAATAAACGTTCTCCAAGTAATGCTGTAATTTTGAAGGTTATTGAAAAGTTCAGAAATACGGGTAGTGTATTGTGCCAACGAAAAGGAAACTCGGGGCGTCCCAGGACAGTTAACAACAACAATAACCATGAACGTGTTTTTGAGCAAATCTTACAAAATCCGAAAGCCAGCCAGGCAAGGACAGCGTTACAACTTGATTTAAAAAGAACTTCCTTTCAAAGAATCCTGAAGGAGCTGGGTGCATTTTCGTATGTGATTCAGGTACATCAACAACTACATCCTCGGGATTATCGCAGTAGAGTGGAATATTGCGCCAGAATTCTCGCGTTACAGAATGAAAATCCTGAATTTTTGAAAAATGTTTGGTTTTCAGACGAAGCACACTTTCACTTGTCAGGCTATGTGAATCGTCGCACAAATCGATTTCTGGGCTTTGCCAGACCCGATGAGGTTCAAGAGGTTCCTTTACATAGTGCAAAAGTGAGTGTCTGGTGTGCTGTGTCCGGACACGGAATCATTGGTCCCGTACTTCATCGAAGAGAATGGTAGGCAAGTCACACTTAATCAACAGAGGTACAGACACATTTTAACACGATTTATCCCTGATCTACGTCAATTCTGTCGTGCACGTAACTTGGCATTTCGAAACCAATTTTTTCAGCAGGACGGGGCAACTTGCCATACTGCTGCCGCAATTCGTCAATTTCTTTAAGAACATTTTCCAAGCAAATTCATTTCACGATTTACTGACTTCCCTTATCCTTCACATTCTCCAGACCTCACACATCCAGACGCATACATTTGGGGCATGGCTAAAAATGCCGTTTTCAAACGGGCACCACAAACCATCGATGAATTAAAGGATGCCGTTAGAGTCTTCTTCGCAGCTCTGAGACAACCCTTATTCAATAACATGACCAGAAACTTAGAACATCGTTATGAAGTCTGTCTTGAACGAGGAGGTGCACACTTAGAACATATAATAAAGTGTCAATAATATGTATTTTTTAAATATATAATACGATTACAAGTTCAGTACTGTTTTTTTCGGGCAATACTGTATTTAATGTGGCAATTCAATCTGCGCCTTCGTACATTTCAATTCATCATAAACCCAAAAAATATTATATCGGTATAACATTATTTTTGTATTAAGATGTTTGGGAATTCCCGCAATTGTTGCAACTGTTAAATTTTATTGTTTGTTCCGTGTTTTCTACTTCAGGGGGTAAAATAATGTACGTTATACATACCAAACACAAAAAAGAGCGTGGCACCAAAAAATTTTTTTAAGAAAGAAAGAGAATTGAACCCCACCCACCTCGTGGTAGAGTCCTAAATACACCACTGGATGACATACCTAATAGACCAGGGCTGTTCAACTTCAAGTTGCCCAAGGGCCGTTTTAAATAAAATTGCGGTTGTGAGGGCCGCATCATGAAATACTTGATATGCAACTTTATCTGTGTATTGTAATAGGTAGAAAATAACTTATTTGTTTGTTTAATTATGTATATTTATTCAAAAAGTGTGTGGGGTTTGTAACGTTCCGTTTTTTCTAAAACCATTTTATTTTATTTTGTTTCTAAATTTTTATTTTATAATTATTGTTTAAACAATAAATGAGATCGCCAGAGTGTCAAGAAAGTTAGGTAGGTTCACTAAAGTTAAAGGCAGAGTTCCCTACCTATTTCTAATAAATTTAAATATTATTTTCCATATCATCGAGAAAGGCAATACTTATTATTTCATACATTCGAGTGTTAGCAAAATCATTATTTTTTTTTTCTTATTCAATAGTTTTGGCGCTAGTCTATATTAAAGTGCGTTTATTCTCCAGAGAAGTACCGAGAGTGGCTCGATGGATTGAATTCCGCGCATTGATCTGTATTGATCCGTCAGAGGCGGCACAAATTTTAAGACCGGATAACTTTATTTTCTTTCAATTGTCCTTTAAAAATTTATATTTATGTTGATTAGATGGAATTAATTTTATAATACTATGAAATGCTCTAATTTAACTAGTTGCTATGCGATGAGTGCAAATTTTAGGAGTTTGGGCTAAAAAGTTTAAATGCTTAAATCGATAATGACGAATCGCCACTGTCAAGTCAGGACGGTAGATACTCTGGAGACATTTGGCTATCTTGGGATTTTGTTTTCTTACCATACTGGTAAAACTGAGCATTTTGGTGGGGAGTTGTCTGGCGCGAAAAACGGAATAAGGTAATAATTTTCTGGGTTGAATTTGCGGATAGTTCGGGGGATTACTAAGGGATAAATCGACCAGCAAGGTGGACCACACTATATGCACTAATTAAGCCAGTGGCGCTGATTTCTAGCTTGGGCTACGGTTCACCTTAGTTAAAACCTTAAATTACTGTCACTCCAAAGAGAAGAAAATATTAAAAATTTAGGTTAGTTTCCTTTTACAGAGCTAGCTTGGGTTTACGCCACATTAAATTTTCTTACTGAAATAGTGTATCAATATTAACATTAATATTTGTTGTTGACAAATGAAGCAGCTGAGTAATGACTTATCAGGCAGGAAACACCTATAGTTTGACTTTATAAATTTCATGTTGGAAAGGATGCTTCTGTAGAGACACGTGCCTCTCAGCATTGAGCCTTAAGGCCTAAGTCTCGCAAGTGGGAGTAACTTTAAAGAGATTTAGATATTACCTCAATGAGAATTATGACATTTGGATTGGTCGTGGCGGGACGATTGCATGGCCTACCAATAGTCCCGACTTAACACCATTAGACTAATTTCTTTGGGGCTGCCTCAAAGACAAGATATCTGCATCCAGACCAAATAGTGTTGCCGATTTGCAGGAACAAATCCAAATTGAAATTGACTTTCTCAACTTCGGTAGGCCAGATGTGATTTATAATGCAATTGAAAAACTAAAAGAGGGTTACCAATCCTGCATTTTAATTAACGGTGCACTGAAGAAAATCCCCCAATACAACTCTTATCTTAACCCGAGTATATTTGTGGTTATACAATGATGTATACCCACTCGCAAAACTTTATATAAAGATAGAATACGATTATATTGTGGCAAAACAAACGATTTTGCTGAGTCGAGGAAACTTACCGTTATACATTAGTTCTATTCATAAAAAAAGCAAAACAGTGTAGTATATAATGTCACATTTGATTTTTGGCGACCGTGTTTGAAGAAGGTAAGTATTGGCAATGATACAACTAAAATATACCGATAAGCGAATAGTTATATAACAGTGATACAACTAGAATATAACGATAAGCGAATAATTATATAACACTAATACAAATAGAATATAACGATAGGCGAATAATTATATAGATAACAGTGATGCAACTAGAATATAGCTGTAAACAGTTATATAACAGTGATGCCACTAGAATATAACTATAAACAAATAGTTATATAGAGGTGGTACAACTAGAAAATAACCACAAGCAAATAGTTATATAACAGTGATACACCTAGGTATTACCGTTAGAAAAATCTATATTATAATCTGTATTATTGTTGCTATACAAAGCGTTCTTATTGGTATATAATGACCATATATCAGTTAAACAATGTTTTATAATGGTTATACAACAAAAATACCTATATAATACAAGTCCTTACAACTAGTTCTAAAGTTCTAAGTAACTAACCGATATACAATGGTAATTTAGTGGTAAATGTAAACTTCGTGTAGTTTTAGAAAAGCGAGTTGTATAACCATAAAAACCGTTTATCTGTCACCAATGGCATATAACTTTTGTATACCCAATATGTGATTTTGCTATTATGGGTATTTTTTCTTCTCTCAGTGTGGCCATTTTGAGCAATTTTAAAAAATATATATGTGGTGTAATGTTCTAATTTCGCTTCAAAATGGTAAAAAATAACCCCAACAATCACTATATATTTAAAAAGAGGATAAGAGTATATTATATACCTAGAATGAGAAGTCAGCCATTATTGGCCTTCTCAACCGAGGTATATACAGAATTTTTTCTACTACTAACAGCCGAACTAACACCAAAAGACCTCATTTTTATTTTAAAATTAGCCATTTCCTCTATTATTCAAACATATCAAAATATCAAGTATAGGGGGTCAATTAATTGTCAAGGCAGCGAATAAAAAAAATTCAATAAACGTCATTATTCTAAAATAATTATTGCCACCTCTTGAAGTTTTTAAGTAAAAGTTTTACAATAATAGTATATTATTAACCAAGGTTTAGACAGCCATCATTATTGCCCGAGCGGCGAGTTTAAATCACGAGGAGCGAAGCGACGAGGGATTTAAGACGCGAGGGCTATAAGTAAGCTGTCTAAACCGTGGTTAATATAATATTTTTTCCACTACTTACTACAAACTTTTATAAGACATTTATCTTTATAGTATTATTAATAATAAAAAATTATAGGTAGGTCTAAGTATATTTTTTAATCAAGTTACCTGCGCTTTGGAATTGGCAAAATATTTGTTGTTTTGTCAGGTGGCTTTCTTAATGTCAATTTTTGTTCATTTATGTCATCAGATTTCACGAGTTTTCCGTTTTTTTAAAAAATGAGCGAAGAAAATGTTAGTAATATTATTATGTGTACACCTCCAGAATTAAGGATGGAAGCAGAAAAAATGTTGATTGTATCGATATTTTACAATATCAGGCGTCTATAATAATCTAATATATATTGATAATTATTTGGTTGCCTAACTGTTTGAAATTTTTATGAATTCATGTTGTAGAATTAAAAAATTAAGTTACCTGCCTTCAAATAAATTCTTCAAGATCGGTCAATAATGGATTTCAATGCCTTATTATTGACCATGGTCAATAATGACTTATAAGGTAGAGAAAAACGATTTCTAACGTTAATAATCGGTCAATAATGGCGATGTTATAGGTTAGTAGTGGAAAAAATATTTAAATATGGCTAAGAACCTCAGCGACCAAAGCGAAGTGATTTAGAAATGGAAAATAGTACCCCGTCTGAGCTATAAGCGGCTAGTGCGAGCCATGATTTGTTGCCTGAAAAATCAAAGCGACTTTATGTGAAGGCATACAGGTAAGCTACTCAATGTTGAAATCAACTCTTTCAATGAAAGAAAATATCGATATTTTGAAGTATTTTAAAGCAGTAGCATTTTTGAAAAAGATAAATGTCGCCTATAAACCTAAAAAATCACATGTATTCTCGAAAGAAGAAATTGATACATTTTTAAATGAAGCCCCTGATGATGAATTTTTATCAAAAAAGGTATGGATTTTATTATTCTTATTTTTTATCCTTTTAATAAGCTTTAAATTCTAGGCTAATTTGACAATTGGCGTAGCCGGTGTTTGCAGAACAGACGAACTTTGCAATATGGTTCTTGATGAAGTGGACATCCGAGATGTGATTATTGTGATAAGTATTCCTAACTCAAAAAATGGATCATCCAGGAGATTTGTCATTGTCGAACCGCAATGGATTGACGTCGTAAAAAAATACTTGGTTAACCGGCCGCCTGACATTGAAAAAATTTATTTTATACCGCAACGGTAAACATCATAGACCAAATATTGGGCACAATAATATTAGTAATTAACCATATTATGTTATGGCTCAATTTTTGAAATTACAACATCCGGAGTGTTACACTGGTCATTCTCTACGGCGCAGCTCGGCAACACTTCCAGCAGAAAATGGAGGAGACCTACTAAGCCTAAAAAGGCACGGTGGATGGAAGTCGGCGACAGTAGCTAAAGGATATATTGAGGAATCGATAGCGGACAAGAAAAAAATAGCCAAACTAGTACAAAAACCCATCTTATCCAATGAAAATTTAAATATACCCTCCACTTCTTTCGCTCGTCAAGATGATCTGGCAGAAAACTTACAGACTGATGACTTAGTACCAAGTGTTAATGAACGTTCACAAATTATCGAAAATGTTCATAATACTGAAGTAAATTTACCTACTATAATAAATATTGGTAATTCTATTAATAGTGGAAATGCAGCAGTGCACATGAGTTGTAATAAGTGTACAGGGATATTTTTTTAAGTGTCTCACCCGATTGGCGATTTTCCTGCTGATTATAATAAAAAAACAAATCACATATTTCTCAATGATTTTCGACAAGGGAGCCAAATTTAATGTCAAAAATTATATAGGTTTACAAATTTAACAGATGCAGTAACATAATGTCCCGTGAGCAAGCGATCTACGCTCTAATCAAATCCGACAGATGTCAAAACGTGACAGATACGACGCTATTTTGAATTTTTTTAAATGGCAACCTTCATAAATAACTAGACGATTGAATTGCATTTGGCGATTCGATTCTGAAGCAATATAGATAGTTGTTGATATTTATTTTCAGCCGTTTCGGAAATACGGGGGTTTTTAATTTGCCTCAATCGATTTTGTCTTTTAAGTGTCTCACCCCTTTAATAAATAGACCTTTTAAGCTGAACACCTTAACTTTTTTTCACAGCTACATAATTTCCCGTGAGCAAGCGATCTACGCCATAGTCAAATCAAGTATTTCCGAAACGGCTGAAAATAAATATCAACAACTAATATAGTTTTAGAATCGGATCGCCAAATGCAATTGACCATTTAAGGATGACGTCGCTGGGGGGCAAATTTGACAAATTTAGGTTAAAGTTTAAGTCAGAGCCATGAAATTACCATTACATATTTGACAACGGCTATATTTGCTGGGGGGCCAAGTCACAAGTTTAGGTTATACTTCTTGTCAAAATCATATGTTCTTAAATGGTCTATTCAATCGTCTAGTTATTTATGAGGGTTGCCATTTAAAAAAATTATCTGTAGTATCTGTCACTTTCTGACGTCTGTCGGATTTGACTAGAGCGTAGATCGCTTCCTCGTCGAAATTTATTGAGAAATATGTGATTTGTTTTTTATTATTGTCAGCAGGAAAATTGCCAAGCGGGTGAGACACTTAAAAATATGTTCCTGTACCATCAACTATTAATTATTTTAAATGATTTTCATAGTTTTTGATAATTTTCATTATCATTTTTTTAGGCATTTTCTAGAGTTTATTTTTCAAGTTCACCTCGTTAAATCAATAAAGTTTCAGTCAAAGATAAAGAAATCTTCATTTTCAACCTACGTAAATAATGAATCATCATTATTTACCTAAGTTAATAATGAAGTACTTCTCATCAGACAAATGAGGTGAATAATAGGGGTTTTCCACTACTAACCTATAACATCGCCATTATTGACCGATTATTAACGTTAGAAATCGTTTTTCTCTACCTTATAAGTTAGTATTGACCATGGTCCAATAATAAGGCATTGAAATCCATTATTCACCGATCTTCATGAATCTATTTGAACACAGGTAACTTGATTTTTTGATTTCACAACATGAATTCATAAACATGAATAACCTGAAAGGTGATTTCTTGTGGTTAGGCAACCAGATAATTATCAATACATATTAGATTATTAGAGATGCTTGATATTGTAAAATATCGATACAATTATTAATACTAAAAAGATAAATACCTTATAAAAGTTTATAGTAGTGGAAGAAATATTATATTAACCACGGTTTAGACAGCTTATAGCCTTTGCATCTTAAATCCCTCGTCGCTCCGCTCCTCGTGAATTAAACCTGCCGCTCGGGCAATAATGATGGCTGTCTAAACCTTGGTTAATAATATACTATTTCTCATGTTAGTAGTGGAAATTTTTTTTAACTGATCCATTCGAAAAAACTGTCACTTGTCAAAAAATTGTCACTTCCAATACTCAGTTGTTTTTGTTCATTACATTTTCTGAAGGTTCGGTGAAAATGCTATAACTTTGCTAATTTAACCATTTCTCCAAAACCAATAATAATGGAGATATCTATTGGGCAAAATATACGCGAACACCCTGTACAAATGACGGCAAGCTACTTAAACTTTGTTCGTTCAGCAACTTTTCCAGGTGAATAGCAATGTTCTAAATGTTTCACTAATAAACAAATTATTTTTGATTTATATGCGTTAATGTGTAAGGCACCCTTTTATGCGAGATATGTATAACATTTATCTAGCAGCAACAATAATTTAAACCAAACCTGACTAGAAATACAAAATTTATGTTAAATTTCTGTCCCAGTTCAACTCTTTTATCCGAATTAAATACCTCGAAACTGCATCTCCATAACAAAAGATGGCCGTTGCAATTTGCTGAACAAGACATGTATTGTCGACCGTCCCAGACTACACCCAATAATCCCAATTTAGTACCGCATCGGTGAAATCAGCCATAAATTTGCCCCTATTTCGGCTATTTTGCTTTCTATGAATAGCCGACTGTCCCAGATACAATGTTGTAAAATGTTTTGTTACATAAGTTCGTCTGTAGTAACCACACAATGTGTGTTCCTGGTAAATGCAAATTTATTATCAACAAATATTGAAGACACATTGGCCGCGCTTTCATGGGCGTAGATCTGTACTTTTTCTTCATTACTAAACATGTTATCGCATACTTATTCCTATACTATCACTATTTAAAAAAGTAAACATGTAGAGGGGAAGAAATTTTTGTTCCTTATATATTTAAATCATAAAAAAATCATAAGGAAACCCTTTGTAATTACTTTGCTTTGAAACTAAAATGATAAAGATAGGGTCACTTTTCCATTTACTTTAAATAATATTGCACAGGGTGTTAATATACTCTGTTGCTTAATGCGAGAAAGTAATAAATCATTATTGAACTATAAAATCCAGTGGTCTTCGCCGTATTCCATAGGTGTAGTCCAATTATTATTTCATATAACATTCCGAGTTGCAATATTAGATGAATATGACTGGAGTCTGACACTCAACAATATACTGACTTGTGCACGAGGATAAGCGCGGTCCCATCAGGTCATCAAAGAGAAGTACAGGAAGAAAAGAAACTGTAATAAGTAAGGATCGAAAGACTGCAATCAGAAAAATCATAGACTCGTTTTACGTGAAAAAAGAAATACCTACCTTGGACAAAACAATGTCTGAAATGAAGAAGGATGATTTCATTCCACCCATGGATAAGAAGAAACTATGGAAAACTTTAAAAGAAATGAATTTTGGTTATTAAAAAAATTCAAAATAAAAAATCACTTTTCATAAAGTAAGACGATATCATCTGGTGGTGACGACGATATTTGAGGGCAGCTAGACAGTTTTGAAGGGAAAACAGGAATATCTGTTATATGGACGAAGCTTGGTTAAATGAGGGATATACCGCTGGTAAAATATGGCAGTATAAACGTATAAAACGGGCGAGGCAAGCTTTCATGAACGGATGTTCCACTGGAATAAAAGCACCCTCGGGAAAAGGTAATAGTACATTTGCAGTTGTCGCTTAAAATTTTTTGAAAGTCAGCGTTTTTTTAAGAAAAATAATACAGATTAAAGATGTTCTCCGATAGTGACGACGAGTTAATTAGCTGTACTCCGCCTGATTTGAAAGAAGCAGCGGATAAGATTGAAGAAAGTCTGCTACCTACAAAAAGTAAGCTACGTTATGAGAAAGCTTTTAATACATTCCAGGCGTGGTGCAGCAGCAGAGAAACAACCAATTTACATCAGAGACCGTTTTGTTGGTCTATTTTGGTGAGATCTCTAAAGAAAAAAATCTTCCACTTTATGGGCTACCTACAGTATGATAAAAAGTATACTGAAACTTAGAGAAAAGGTCGACATTTCCAAGCATTCAAAACTTGTGGCTTTTTTGAAGCTAAAAAGTGTAGGCTTTCGGCCTAAAAAGTCAAGTGTTTTTTCAAGAGAAAACATCAGAGATTTTTTGGTTAAAGCACCTGAAGAATTGTTGTGTATGAAGATTGCGCTTATTGTTGGAGTCTCGGGAGCATGCAGGAGTGATGAACTAGTAAAGATGAAAATAATGTTAATGTTTTGCAAGAAAAGGTCGTCATCGAAATCCCTGATACGAAGACATATATAAATAGATCCTTCATCATAAGTGACCCAAATTGGATTGAAATATGTGACTTTGCGAAACAACATTCAAAATGACAGGTTTTTCGTCCAATGGAGAAATGGAAAATTGCAATGGCGATTGCCCCCCTTGGCCTGGCGCCCCTTTGCTACTTAAAAAATAATTCTTAGAAAACAAGATCGGTCTTTTTTTATTTTTAGTAAAGACGATGAGAATAAAGTTAATAAAACCGGTTATAAGAGCGTCCCATCGCATTAAATTTATTTTTTTTATATAGCGGATTTTAACTTCATTTGGGGCCAGACACCTGCTCTCAAAGGAGCATGAAGAAGGTGAATTCCTACGAATTTGGGGCGTGGTCCCAAAAATTTTTTGCCTGCGGCGATTTAGCTCCACGATCTGCGCCCCTTCAGTAGTTCGCCCCCTCCGCCCCAAAATGCTGGCTACGCCACTGCCAAAGAAATGTGTCTAATGGTGTTAAGTCGGGACTATTGAGAGGCCATGCAATCGTCCCTCCACGACCAATCCAAATGTCATAATTCTCATTGAGGTATTCTCTAACTGGAAGAACACTATGACATGGAGCACCATCTTGCTGCCATATAAAATTCCTCGCGGCGTTTAGAGGAAAAGTTTCAAGAATATACTCTATTTCGTGTGCAAGCATTTTACGATATCTAACTTCATTGAAAGATCCATCAATGAAAATTGGACCGACGATTCTGTTTTGCACTATGCCGCACCAAACATTTACTGATACCCACCCAGAACGTATCACTTCAGCTGTAAGATGCGAATTGCGATGGTCAGAAGGGTGTGTTTTTGGGATTTGGAGCTAAAGCCGTATTAAAAGAAGATTCATCGGTCCATATAATGTTCTCAAACAAATTGGCGTTATTGTTGAGAATGTTTGTCATGTGATGGCAAAACTCCAAACGTCTTTGCTTCTGTTCTTCTGTTAATTTCTGAACTTTTCTAAATTTAAAATCGTAGAATTTATGCCGTTTCAGAATTTTAAAAACTACTGTGCAACATTTGCCACGATATCTTGCACAGTCTCTTATCGAAGTTTGTAGATTATCTGAAAACAAATTAAGCTTCTAAAAGATACGAAGCGAATATAAAAACGAATAATAATTACCTGAAAATATAAAAGAACCGCAAGTTCTTCATCCTCAAGTATCCGACAATGTCTTTTCTTTCTTTGTAATGTTTTTCGCTCAGAAAGCTGATGAAACACATTTCGGAAAGCGTTTTCGCTAGAAATTACTAAATGTAGATATCTCTCTCTGAATTTGCGTTGCGCTTCTCGCTTGTAGTGACCACATTTGATATATATTTCAAGAATTTCGAACTTTTGCTCTTCAGAGTATCCTATTTAGACCCTGATTTTGATAACGTTTATTAAGATTTGTCAAGAAGACAGAAGTTGCCAAGAGCAATTTAGTCAAGGTGACTGGTATTGCTATGAGTAACATGAGCTATTTACAAAACTTTAATGAGGAAAATGATAATTCTATTATATTTTCGTATAATTCCAAAACTGTAAAAAATAACTCCAACAACCACTGTACAGCATGTAACAGAAGCTTGAAACGCTTTAAATATCTTTAATACCGTTTGCCCGATTTAGCTAAAATTCGGTATCCGTATATAAGAGATTATCGCGGAGCTGCTAGTGGCATTCGCAATGTTGCCAAATTTACAGTTTTTTAGCAATTTAAAATATTTTTTTTAACGGAACACCCTGTATATTATTCAAAAAAATGATTCCGCAACAAATTCTAAATAACTTTTATATAAGTTACTTAATGTCTAAATCTAGCCATTTTTTTAATATTCGAGCTCAAAAATTGAGAATTTATTGAAACATTATTGTTAGGTAATTATTGTTTAAACTTACTTATTACAGAATAAAGAAATTAAATTAGATGTTTAAAGTGCCTTCCATTTACTTCTTGACAATATCCTAAATATTGCGGAAAAGTATTTAAAACATTAGAAAGAATATCTGTTTCTTCGATTCGTCGGCACTCAACTTCAATAATTCTTTGTTTTAGGTCTTCTATATCATGTGGCTTTGTCTTGTAGGCCACATTTTTTAAATGTCCCCACAAGAAATAATCGAGTGGAGTCAGATCTGGTGACCGAGCTGGCCACTCAATTGTACCCCGCCTCCCTATCCATCTTTCAAAAAATACTTCATTTAGATACTCCCGTACTTGTCTGGCGTAATGTGGTGGTGCACCGTCTTGTTGCAGCCATACTTCGTTATTTAATCCCGCAACGCAACGTTGTCTAACATTTTGTTTATTGATAATCAGTTTTAATTTACTTTAATGAAACTAACTTACGAGGATTTGGAAATAGGATCGCAAAAGCAGGAACAATTTCATTTCTTAAGAGCTGCAAATATCTATCGCCATTTAAATTATAATCCATAAACAATGGACCAATTATCCTTTGTCCTATAATGCCTGCCCAAACATAAATTTTTTGCGGAAATTGGGTGTGCTGTTCTCAAATCCAATGAGGATTTTCTTTGGACCAATAACGAATATTATGCCGGTTAACATTTCCATTAAGACAGAACGTCGACTCATCGGAAAACATTATTTTATTAATAAAATTTGGATTAGAATTACACAAATCCATCATTTGCTCACTGAATTCTAAACGCCTGTCAAAATCATCCTCAGAGAGTTCTTGAACCAGGTGAATTTTGTATGGGTGGAACTTCTCACACTTTAATACGCGATCTACCTACATGTGCGATGTGTTGTAACCGGGGCCAATAATTTGAGTAGAGAGGTGTGGATTTTCTTCTATGCTAAGCAAAATATCTAAAGCTTTATCGCCGCTTGTCGCAGTTTTTGGACGCCCAGATTTTGAAATGTCTTTTACATGGCCAGTTTCGTTATATTTCTTTAAAATTTTGCTTACTGTGGACCGTGCTATTGGATTTCGGTTGGGATACTTATCATTAAAAATCTCAGCAACCTCCTGCTGTGTTCGCCTTCGATCCCCGTAACCCAATATCATTAATATGTCTATTCGCAGTGTTTCCGTTAGTAAATCTATTTTAAGAATTATTAAAACTGATAAATTATGAAGCACAAAAACCTTCTGAAAAGTTTGTCAATGTCGCTGTCAGAATTTAATTGTGTCACAAATTTCCAAGATCTACTTATATCTCTATCAGTTTTCTTGGATAAGAAGTTCTTATGATATTTAAACCCTAATATCAAAAAAATCCTAGACATTAAGTAACTTATATAAAAGTTATTTAGAATTTGTTGCGGAATCATTTTTTTGAATAGTATATAGGGTGTTCCATTTAAAAAAAAATTATTTTAAATTGAAAAAAAACTGTAAATTTGGCAACATTGCAAATGTCACTAGCAGCTCCGCGATAACCTCTTTTATACGGATACCGAATTATTACTAAATCGGACAAACGGTATTAAAGATATTTAAGCGTTCCATTCTTCTGTTACACGCTGTATGTTTAAAAAGAGGATAAAATTCTTTAACTGATACAATGAAAAAATAGGGGATATTCCATTTGAAAAAACTGTCACGTCCGATAATCAGTTGTTTTTGTTCATATCATTTTCTGAAGGTTCGGTGAAAATGCTATAATTTTGCTGATTTAACTATTTCTTTAAAGCCAATATAATAATGCAGATATCTATTGGGCAAAATATGCGCGAACACCCTGTACTCAGGTCACTCTTCAAGAGTAAACATTCTAAACATCCGTAATTGATACCACGGCAGACTTTGAAGATTTTTTTTTTATATTTTGCGATAGGTATGATGGGGTTAGGAAAAGCAATACCGGCTACAAATACTTAGTAGAAATTAAATAATTTGCCCTCTTGCAAATTTTGAGATCGATTTCCCCTCCCCATCCAAATACCTTTGGTAAGTCCTTATTCAATATAACTGAAAAGTAATAGTAGCTTTCATTATCGTTTATGGCCCCTCCTCTCCTAATTGGCGCCGAAATATAACGTAAATAAACAACCATTACCCTATTAAACTATTGCCTACTGCAAATGTTATATTGGCAACGCACAAGGGATGACACAATCAATACCTCTCTATTAAAGTTAAATTTTGACAGTCCTTACCTATTTCTTAATTTTAGAGTTTGATTAGTCCATCACAACCGTTTTAAATGTATAAGATGTCATTCACTTAACCTGGGTATTCACTGGGTATGCATAAGAAAAAGAAATTGAATGCAAAATACATATACCTTGCACTACGATGTCCCGACAATGTTGCCAGTTTGTAATAAATATTTTTCCTAGCTTTTATATTCAGTTTATTAAAGCAATCCATGCATTTGAACCTGGAAATAAATAAACATTTTTTAGGGTTACTGTTGTTATCGCCTGTTAGCTATCAAAGCGATTAGGTATGTTGTCTTAGAAACTACAAAAGCGAATCATTGAAATAATAAATTTTATTATATTTTTGGATTTGCAGATACTATTACTAATTTCGACAGTCCCATCGACACTTGGTTGAAGCACAAAAACTTTTATGTTTTTGTTTAATTTGTATTACTTATATTATGTAAGTTGGATGTAAATGTAGATGAGGTAATGTTAATAGTTATCGATATTTAATAAACATTTTTAATAGTAAAAGTAAAACTAGAGCAACGTTTAAAGAAAAACAAGGGTTAACCATCTAAGACAATTCTCTCGTATTGGAAATGAACTTTCTTGTAATATAATTATTTTAAAGTAGGTGTGTGTGTGGAAATGTTTCTAGCTCATGTCAATGTTAAGAAGTATCCATACCGAGCCTAAGGAAGGCTGCCGACCCTAATGTTAGCTTGGTGTGCATGAATCATGAGTCCTTGTATTACATTCAATAATCTGATCATTTCTTCATATCTCATACCTATATTAATTTTTATAGTTTGCTAAAAGCATCGATATTGCTAATGCAAGAAACCTTAAGGTTTTTATTATAAAATAAGTATCTGAATATCTTATTCATTATCATTTTCAAAAAAGCGATATTTATTAATTTCATTAAAGTCATTATCCATCATTTTTAACTTGCTTCTATAGACAGGTTCTCAATTTTCTTCATGGATATGTTTTCTTAATTTTTCATATAATCATCAATACTGCTTTATGTTTTAGCATTAGTACATTATATACTTCATTCGATGAAAAATGAATATACTTGATAACATTGTACACGCATCTCATCCTCTAATCATGAGCCCAGAACATCAAAACGTATAAGCGACGTCCTTCACAATGCAATAACAATATATTTAACTTTCATCGGATCTCGCATCGACTATATCTTACCCATGCTTTCACATCTAATTGGAATGAGATGTGTGAGATAGATATAGTCGAGGGAAGGTGAGATTTCCTAAAAACGATTTTAGCAAAGCTCAATGCATCAGACAAAAACAACGCTAGCGGGTCAGATCTGCGATGCTCAGATGTTTTACCGGCATGGTTAACTGGGATTTCTTGCTTACTACAGTTTGTTCGCCCACCGTTGCCGGTTGTACGACGAAGAGACGAAGAATTTTACGTGGGAAATTACGAGTTTGAATAAAATATTGCGATTTTTGATTACATTAGTAAGTCGGACTTTTTTTGAAAAAGATTAGACAGTTCCGTGTATGCATGATTTGGTGAATTGAAATGTGACATTATTTGTTTCTTGCAATTATTTTTGGAAATAAAAACTTCTGTGATTCAATTCGTTACGAGACTTTTGGTGTTAATTGAAAATAAGAAGTAACCGCAATTCGAGGGTAAGTTATTGCAGCAGAACAGAGAATATTATTATTTGTAGGCATTGACTTTCTCAATAACCACTTAGTGATTATATTTTCCATGATGATCGTGTAATTCCATGCACATTTTGTATGCAGAACATGGTTTTTCGGTCCCCTGCGAACCGCTTGATCTAACTCACCCTTAAATTGTACCATCCCAGACGGCACCCTATATTCCTGGAATATTCCCCTATCTGCCAATAGGCCATAATATCTTGCAATATTCCTGGAATATGCACTGAATATCTCAAATGTATCTTATCTCATAAGAATATTCCATATGTATGCCATTGTAGATATGCCTGGAATATGCCGCGGGTATATTTACAGGATATGCATTGTGGAATATATTCGATTTTTTTTTAATACTTATTGATAATAATATATAATATAAATAATATAATATCTATACAGAGTGATTGCGGTCTTAAATTCTATTTTTACATAACTTGATATAGGTATAGGAACTATTTAATTATAGATAATATAGAGGAAAAGGTGCATATAATTATGTATGCACCTAATTAAAAAATAAATTTAAATATGAAAATGTTTTAGACTTCATAAAGTTTTTGTGTAGGCATTTTCTGCATTTTATTAGTATTTTGTTAAAAATGAAACTTGATTTTTTTTATCATATTATTAAGTCAATTTTTGGATTCGAGCGGTGATACAAATTTGGCGTTTTATACGGTGTTGCTAGATTCCGCGTTTTAACCCTAAATTAAATTCTAAACTAACACATATTTTGATTGCAAATAAATTTATACTGAAAGAAAAAATATAAAGGCACAACATCTGGAGAATTAGTCATAAAATGAAATAAAATAGTCAGTAATCCATACGAACGCGGCTGGTTTTTCTCTCCGGACACGTGTTAGATGTTGTGCCTTTATATTTTTTCTATTTGTTAGCGATTCGGTGACCGTGACCGACTAAATTTATCATTTATTTGATATGAGATTTTCGTTATTTCGAAAGAATTGGCCATACACGATTGGACAAACTGGTGAATAGTAGCGTACATGAATATATGCCTTCACTGGTTGACACCTAATGTGTAACATTTTCGAGAATGAACGAGATCAACGCTAGAACGTATGCATTAAAACATGGATTTCAAACTTGTGGTCTACAAACACAGAGGGCGCGACATAATAACTGATACCGTCAGAACCGGTAATTTCGCAGTCAAAATGGCCAGTAATCTTTGCGTACTGCATTCCATTACACTTGGAATCCATAGTATAAAGACAGTTCTTCCGTTTTTACTATGAGGGCTATTACTTCTTTCTGGTTTAATACAGCTCCGCTCATGATGGCTATAAGGTAGCCGAAACACGTGTCCGGAGAGAAAAACCAGCCGCGTTCGTATGGATTACTGACTATTTTATATCATTTTATGACTAATTCTCCAGATGTTGTGCCTTTATATTTTTTCTATTTGTTAGCGATTCGGTGACTGACCGACTAAATTTATCATTTATTTATACTGAAAGTTTATGTTTTATATATATTGTGCTTAATTGAGGAGTTATTTTTTAATAACAATTTTTTTAACACAAGTTTAACTAATTTCTGTTGCGGAACTCTGAAACGCTGCCTGTACGTCACAGAACTGACAGAACCTGCTTTAGTTAATTTTTTTTCACCTTGTTTTAAAGAGTAGTTTTTAGGTTTTAATTTTTTTTATTTATAAAAGTAAAAAAATATATATTAATTTTAGTAATGTTTTATTATACCAAATTTGTAACTCTACTAAACTAACTGACCTGACCTAAATTAAGTATATTTATATGAAAAAGAAAAAAATGAATATTCTTAGCATATGCCATAAATATATTTTGGCAGATTAAAAGATATTGCAGGCATATATTTCATGGTGACTTGGAATATGCATACAATATGCCAGTCATATGCCCTGGCAGATATGGAACATTTATGGGATATTCCAATATGCCAACGAAATATTCATGGAATATGTATGGAATATGTTTGTGCCGTCTGGGATATAGTCCTATTTAGTAGCAATTTGAATTATTTTTGGTTATTTAGCTTAGCTTTTCATAAACTATTGTTTTTTTTTTCATTTAGTAAATCATTTAAGTCGTGATGCAAATTTAATGACATTCTTAATGGAAAACAGTAGGTACCCATTGATTGGATTGGACCGGTTGGATTACAAATTATAAATAACTATAATTAAAAAAAAAATGTTATTTTTGATAAATCGTCAATTGAGAATATCATTAAATAAATTTTTAAATTTTTTAGAGTAGATTGCCATAATTTTGAGGCAAGTCAATGCCATCACTTCTTTTATTTTTCTTTTTTTTTTATTTTTACATATCCACACATAGTGGCAAAAAAGTCGCGCATAATGCATGTAGCTTTTGAGTTACCTCGTATGCGGAAAAGTGACCTTTATGAAAGTTGTTGGGTAAATTATTCCCCACATTTCTACCTGCATGAATTTTTTCTGTCATTTCTGGTTTGGTTGCCATAGATACCAACTAATTTTTTTAAAATGGAACACCGTGCATATGATTGCATATTTGGATTTTACTGGGAAAACTCTGAATTTTTTATATTTCAAATTTTTATTTATTTAAAATTGTAACAAACTTTATAATAACAAGATAAATAGCCTAGAAAATTGAACAACTTCACATCGGAATAATAAACAAGTGAAACCTTTTCAGTGGATCAGGTGTTCAAGATGACCACCATTTTCTGCTAAGCAGGGCGCCAGTTGATCCCTGAACCCGTCTAGAACGTTTAAAAGGAAGTCCTCTGGAATGACCCGAATTTCAGCATTAATTCTTACTTTTAAAGATTCATTTGGACGGTTAACGTAGACTTTGTTCTTTAAGTGTCCCCACAAACAGAAGTCGAGCGGGGTTAAATCCGGGGATCGCGCTTGCCAGTCAATAGCACCTCTTTTGCCTATCCAACGTCCTGAAAATTGTTCGCCCACGTATTGTGTATAACATTTTCAGCATAATGCGCAGGTGCTCCATCTTGCTGAAACCATACCTGTTCGTTTATATCATTATATCTAAACCATTCTGCAAGAAGGAATTATGTGATTCCTGAGGAGGTCCAGATATTTTTCGCTATTCAAATTACCATCTATGAAAAAAGGTCCCACCTTTTTCGGGCCTCTGAGTATGACCTTCCTGGAACCAGTGGGTATTCTCAGCAGACCAATAACGATAATTGTGTCTTTTAACAATGCCATTTAAATGGAAAGTAGCTTCATCCTAGAAAGTAATATTTGTTGCAAAGTTGTTATCGTTATTGCATCTTTCCATCATCAGCTCACAAAACTCAGCTCTTCTATCAGAATCGTCCTCATTTAACTCGTGTACCAACTTTATCTTGTAGGAATGCAACTTCTCTTGTTTATTCAAATTTTTCGCTGACTGATGAGACACATTAAAATCCATTACCATTGGCCTGGATAATTGTGTTGTATTTTCATGTATTGAGAGCGTGATATCCAAAGCTATGTCTCCCTCGGTTGCTGTTTTAGGTCGACCTGATCTAACGGCTTCCCTAACACTGCCTGTTTCTCGAAACTTCTTTACCACTCGACACTCCGTTGACTGATTTATTGGAGACCTATTTGGATATAATACATTGAAAAGTTGACAAACCTAATCTTGCGATCTCTTCATATTTCCGTAACTGCTCATTATTAAAATTTCAACTCGTTGTTTCTTATTCAGATGAACCATAGTGTCAACAAACTAGAAATCAGACAACAGAAAATTAAACAGGAACTCAAAATTGACACCTTTTAGCTGTCATGAAAACACATGACCTAACTGGTAAGTATTAGGTAGGAATAATTATAATTAGAAAGTTTTTCATTTTTGCGCTGTCATTATCTTGGAAACGCTTGCAGAGAGGTGAAACATAGAAAATTCAGAGTTTTCCCAGTAGAATCCAAATATGCAATCATATGCATAGCGTTCCATTTACAAAAAGTAAGTTAATCTCTATGGCAACCAAACCAGAAATGACAGAAAAAATTCATGCAAGTAGAAATGTGGGGAATAATTTACAGAACAACTTTCATAAAGGTCACTTTTTCGTATAAGAGGTAACTCAAAAGTTACAGAGTTACAGGCATTATGCGCGACTTTTGTGCCAGTCTATTTCTTATACTTTTGCCCAAATTTTCTGCATTATTTGGAAAAAAAATATCTATAATTTTTAAAAATTCGCTGATGCAACAAGATTAGGTACTTATATTTTTTTGGAAATTGCTATTTTACTAACATGGAATGAGTTCGGGAAAGGCGAATGGAATCATTTTTGCTTAAAATGAATCATATAATTTATATACGAAGTATTTCGCATACCTCGGCAGCCACCCTGTAGTATAAATAATATACTGGGATAGTTACGTATTTATGATGTTTTCCACATAATATACAGCTGGTAGTAATAGGTTCCATTTCATTTTACACCACAAATACCCCTAAAAACATCTACACTATTCATTACCTACTTACCTACTCAATGTTATAATGTTCTAACAGCTCCCAAACTTCTAGTTCATTAAAAAAATAGTCCATACTTTCAGTGTAGTCAATGTAATGTAAATGAAACAACGCAGTCTTCCTCCGCAGTTTAATGATTAACGTAAATTAAAAGCTCCTTACATGTTTCAAGTGCTTAAGCACTCATCATCAGGGGATACTAAAAGGATAGTACAAAGTTGAGAACGAACAGTGAATATAAAATAAAGTTTAAGAAGGACTTGCCTAACATCGAGTTTAGCAGAAATGTAAGTTCTCTCAAATTAATGAGTACTTACAACTCAAAGGTTGATAAATGTAAATATTGAAGACTTGGTGTACAAACTGGTTAATTGTATTGAAATTAAGATATAAATGAAGTTTTGATTATAAATGTGAAATTTGGATTTTAGTGAAGAAACATTATGGATAAGATAACCTTTATTATTATTTATTATCCTGTGAGTTGTACATACTTACTAATTTGAGACAACTTACATTTCTGCTAAATTCGTTGTTAGTATCCCCTGATGATGAGTGTTTAAGCACTTGAAACATGTAGAAAGCTTTTCATTTGCGTTAATCATTAAATTGTGGAGGAAGACTGCATTGTTTCATTTACATTCTAGTTCATTGCTCGGCGCTGAACATTATAATTTTATTATTATTTTAAATTTAGCAACTAAAACAACATAAACATTGTGTTATTTTAAAACGTAGACACGATGACCCCACAAATCGTATTATCTTAGAACAATGTCATGTTAAAATTACAACATGTGTCAAAATCTCATTTCGCGCCGAAACTGCTGTCAGAACAATATAATTCTCAAGGGACGAGACTTTAAAATGACACATTATAAGTCTCTTTTTTTTAAATAATAATTTATTATTGACGTCAAAAAAGTTTACAATAAAACTGGCACCGAGGCTTACAAATTTTATGGTATAATTATTAACATCAAATAAAGTTATTCCGAAAGGCAAACAAATGTAGTTTATATTTCTTTATCCTGCCACTTTCTATACTCTATTTTCCTTTATATAGTTCTTAATACTGCACGTCAGTTTCTTGGTATTTCCATGGAGTATTTTTTGTGGAATCCTATTATATTCCTGTTTACTTCTATAAATTGGTGAGTCCTGTCCCTTTTTAGTTCTAGCATATTATGAATTTCTTAATTCATGGTTTGTTCTTGTGTTGTATGTGTAGAATTGTCTGTTATTTTGTAGTTTTACACTTGTTTTAAGTTTATTGTTTTGTATATCATGTATTAGTTTCGTTTGTTCTAATACTTTCAATTGATTTATTTTCAGGTATGTCACTTTTTTATATATTTCCTCACTGGGCGTGTAGTAATTCATCCCGAATATCACTTTAATAAAAGAAACGGCTCCTTTGCCACATTATTTTCAGCGTAATTGTATTATTACTAACGTCACCCACAATAAACTAATAACTATAAAAAGGTATGCTAATTTCAACATTTTGGTTAAAATAAAACATTATTAATCGAATTGCTATAAACCGGTAAATACCATTTCACAAGAATTAATGACAACAATAAACTAAAATGGTTTGTTATTGTTTTTGCTGCATATTTTAAAGAATATAATATCCAACAGGTAAGTATTTGAATAAATTTGATAATCGAAAAAAAGACAGCTACCAACTAACTTTTTATCATTTTACATAAATTAATAAGAAACTACATTAAACGTGTATTAAGGTTCGGTTACTCAATGAGAAATGGAGAATCTAAAAACTAATACACAACTTACATTTATATAATTTATAATATTCCACTTTTTAACTCCACAACATTTTCAATAATTACGCCAATTTTAATTATTTCGCTTATTTGATCGACGTAACTTAAATGTAATTACTGGATCCACTTTTTTACGATTCTTACGTCGGCGGACTATTAAATGAACGAAGGTACTTAAAAGTTATATTTTAATTTAATGGATTTAAAATATTATCCTTGAATGCGCATCCTCTTTATGAAAAAAAAAAGATAATTTCCGCGGGGTAAACCGCTGAAGAGATCAGGGGCGGTCATATCAACAATTTGAGGGGGGGGGGGGCATGCAGTGGCGGCTTATGCCAATTTAGAGAGGCGGTGCCAGGAAAAGTCTTAGTAAGGGGAAAAATTTTAGGGTGCCACGCCCTTTTTTGTTGATGATTCTTGGTTTTCAAGTAGGAAAAATACGCAAAAAACGGCTAAGTAAATTTTAAGAAAATTATAGATACCTATTACCTATATTATTATACCTACTTACTTAATTATTTTTATTAATATTTTTTGCGTTTAAATATTTTGAAAAAATTAAGGGTTTGACACGATTGGTCAATTTATGGAGGCAGGGCTTTTATAATGTAAATCGACACCAAGGGGGGGGGGCATGGCCCCCATGCCCCTCCCCCCCCCACGTATGACCGCCCCTGGAAGAGATGTGGTGTACACGCGTCAAAGAATTTGAAAAACGATGCGAGTAATGATGATAAAAATGATTAGCAATGCACTAAAAATAATATCGAAAATGCTCCAGCAATGTAAGAAAATGCGAAGCAATGTAGGAAATATTGAGCAACGTTAAAAAATTAGCGTACTTTTAGCAATTCTTAAAATTTTTCATGTTTTTCTGCGATTTCCGCGTTTTTTTCTTGTCGTAGTTTGCATTTTTTTCTTGTCGTAGTTTGCATTTTATTTTAACATTTTGTGAGTTCTACAAGTAATAATTAGTTATTTTACTGGCAACCGCAATATTTTAAGGATTTCATGCATACATCCTGTTTGAACTTGTAAGTAAAAAAAAGTAAATGTTTTTTTTTTCAAAGACTATCAGAGACCACCAAACAAAAAAAAAATCAGATTTGTTATCAGTTACCTAGACCCTGTACACAAATATTCGGTGTTTCCACCTTTGCCAATAATAATTACCAAAGATTTATTTGGGCCATTCTCTTAAATTGATTAAAAATCAGTCTCAACGGGTCATTCGTCACGAAATGGTTAATCTCGTAAAAATATAAAAATGAACCTACAGGTGAAAAAAACGGTGTGTGATGCATTGTTTACTATTTTTAAAAGCACTTGATGCATACAGGGTTTTACTAAATGATAGGCCGTAATTCCAAGAGCGTATTCCTGAACCAAATTTAAGTAGAAAAGTTCATATAAATATGTGTCCTAAAAAGTCTGGTTTTAACATTTAGAGTGTCAAAGGTTAAAAAAACAATCGGTTTTTATTAATAAATCCAAGATTCTTTTTTCCGATTTTGGTGAAATCTGGCAGTGTTTTTCGTTGTTAACTTGGCACTAACTGGATGATAATTATGAGTTTTAGTGGCGTTCCGGGAGCAGTCTCACGAATAATATTGACAAGAATATGTACACCATTGACTTGTTTAAAAATTTTATATTGTTTTCAGGTTATGCAGTTAAAATTCCAACTTTTTCATTTCTTGATATTTTTTCGTATCTCACTCCGTTTTCGAGAAAAAAATGTTTTTGACTTTCCTTGACAGATTGTTATTATTTTTTCCTCTGGTCAAAAGGTAAATTGTGCTATTAAAAAAAGTAGTAAATAATTATGACGACACAAATGCATTTCGTTTACGGTCTTGCCAATAGTAATTCCGCGGAGGCCCGGCGACTCTATCAAGAAAGGTATCCTGATCGTGTCCTTCCAGTCAATAAAATGCTCATAAACATTCATCGTCGTCTGACTGAATCAGACAGTTTTAAACGTAATACCTCCTGGAGAAGACCTCGTACAATTCGTACTCCGGCAGTTGAGGAGGCCGTCATAGACGCGGTCGAAGAGAATCCAGCAACTAGTACAAGAAAAATTGATGAGAAAAGAAGTTCGCCACTCGATGAGAAGAAGAGCAGAAGCCTGTATAGCGGGAGGTGGTCATTTCCAACATTTTGTGTGAATATTCTGTTAAATTGTTGTTACTATTCATTTGTTAGGTTTTAAAAAGTGGCTTATTAATAAATATTGTGCAAGTCAGTGGCGTACATTTTCTTTGTCTTTGAGACTGCCCCCCGGGACGCCACTGGAACTCATAATGATCATCTAGTTAGTGCCAACTTAGCGTCTTATCACAGCGAACAATACTGCCAAATTTCACCAAAATCGGCAAAAGGATTTGTGAGATATTAATAAAAAACCTTTTTTTTTTAACTTTGACACGCTGCATCTTAAAAACGAGACATTTTAGGACACATGTTTATATGAACATCTCTACTTGAATTTGGTTCAGGAATACGCCCTTGGAATTACGACCTATCATTAAGTAACACCCTGTATTTGGGTGATGACGGCCAAAAAGATAATTATTATTAATCATTATTTTAAAGATGTTTATCCTGTGATACTGTGATTAGTTTCCTTGTCGCATTTAAAAGGGAATTTTGAAAGATTGTCTAGTTCAATGCTTGATAAAAACAAAAAAAAAAAAAAAACTAAGGTTAGTCTTAGAGGCAGTTTGACCGAAATGACCGTGCGGGGGAGGGGTATATTACGGAAGATATGAGTTTATAGGCGTTACTCAAGATTAAACTAAAAACAAATATGCCATTATGACATCTTGGCAGTACACAAGTGGTCCGCTTTGTGCAAAATATTTCACAAATTTAGCCTTACGATTTCTATACTAAAAGACGGTAGTTTCTGGGGCAAGCAAATTTTTTTGTTTCAACCTAGACCCCGGTACTTCAGAAAGGTCTTTTGAAAGTCCCCAATCTCCTACTAAATCATTTAGTTCGGCTTGTGAAAATAGTTGAGGTTGGTTTTAACCTGAGGTTGATGGTTCAAAATCACTATCCATAGCCTGTAGGGAGCCGGAAGTTGAGGAGTTTTTAGTATCTTCTTTTAGTACTTTGAGGGGTATAGGTATAGGTACATCATCATTGTGAGAAATTGGTCTGATAGCTGATTTTATATTGTTTGGGCACAAAATATGTTTCAAAGTTTTTCTATTATGCCCCTTAACATCACAAAGACAACAGGAGCAATCATCATGATGATTTTGCGGTTCTCTCCAAACCATCGGTATTTTAAAAGGAATACTTTTTCTATTCCCTTTGGCCCAATGTCTTAAACCTTCTTCACATACCTTGCGAACAACGTGCGGTGCCCAATCTTTATCTTGATCTCCTAATTTGATTTTGAAATAAGCATGATATGCATTTTTCACAAATTCACCAATTGGTCTCTTAAACTTTTTCAAGACGAAATATCCACAAATATAACAAAAATCGTCTGGTTTGTTTTTGCAACACCGGCTAGACATGTTTTTAGGCAATATATATCAAATACCACGCACAAAACTAAACAAAAAATAAATTTTACTTGTTTACTGATCAAAACTCAAAGCTCGAATGAACCAAATGACATTAAAATATAAATTTTGTTTGGAGTGATAAACTTAAAGCACTTCTTCCTGGCAGTACTAATAAAGTTAAGACATAATAAATAGGATTTAGCAGGTCAAAATTCCCGAAAATCTTGTCCAAACTACCATAAATTTAGCAATTAATAGATATAATAAAAGATTTACCTCAGGTAACGAGAGCCATCATAAAAGATTTACCTCGGGTAATGAGCGCCTACTTAATAAATTTGTTGAAAAGCACAACAGAAAATCATTTTTGGGTTAATACCTAGAATTTGAAGTACTTCATTTATTTTAAAATGTATTAGAACGCCTATTATAAGATTTTTTTACATATTTTTCTTTTTTTTTTGCAAAAAAAATTCTGTGGGCGATAGAGACCAATTGTATATTAATTAGTTATTTCTATATAAAAACTAAGCTTAACAAACAAAAATCGCGTCATCACAAATTTCATGCAGGCCTGTGAATCAATATAGCGATGGTTGTGTGCAAAGTTTGCTACAAAAGGAATATGGTCTGACGGTCTGTGCATGCTGATAAATTGCATGAAATTCCTAAAATGAATTTGTTGCATTTACTCTCCCAACATATACGGAGTAGTATCATACCACGATTTCCTTTTACTGTGCATACAAAAACGGAAACAATCATCAATCGAAATGTACTTACTAGGTCTGATATATTTTACTTTGTTTTAAATAAATCTACTTACTACACCAGACCAGATTACAATCGAACGACAATTATTGGCTAGAACATGAAAAAGATGAAAAATTGAGAACTAATTATTCCATAATTCTGATCGCTCCTGCTTTTTTGTTTGCAAGTATATGAGTACCAAAAACAACAAAGACGTGTGTCGCATTTTAGTGCCACTGTAGTCACTATGTACAGTTTTAGATTTAGAACTAGGCGATTTCAAAATAACGCAGGTTGGCATCAAACTAAGAACAAGTCTTAGAATCTTTAGCAAGAATATGACGGTATATCCGTTTAAGGAAATGTCTTTAGATTGAACAAATAAGTTGAAATATTCTTTTTCACTTTAAATCTTATTGTTTCTCCCAGATATGCCTGGCGTACTATATAAAGTACACCTAAAACAAGTCGAAACTAGCAAAAACCGATCGTTTTATTTTGCCGTACAGGTTAAGGTAACTTCAGTAAGTTGGTGTTAGTCATTGAGAGTATATGTGTTATTGTTTTCCTGCTAAACATTGTTGTGGCGATACAAATAAAAACAGACATTTTGTAAAATGGCTGAATACGGAATTCGGTTTGCTAAGTAAGTAAAAATTTTTGAGTTCTATTAATGTGATAAAAAAATATTTGCTGGTTTTGATTGAAAAAATAATTGTTAGTTTCAATACCTACATTTTCAAGATATAGATAATTTTTTTTTATAAAGCTTGTAAAAACGATTTTTCTTTTAGTGTACTATACAGGGTGTTATGGAAATGACTTATTATTTTTTAACCCGTAAATCTATAGGTCGAGCCGAATTGGGGAAAAATTGCGTTAAATGGCGCTCGAAGCTAGAAATTCGAGAAAAATGCCTTCAAAAATTTAGCTCAAAACACCTACGCGCCAATGACCCAAACAGCTGATTCGTACTACTTGTCAAAAAAAAATTGTTGACAAAAATCTGACAGTTACTGTCAGATAGTCTTTAGATATCGTCAGCCCAAAACATGTGTTTTGACCAGTGTTGCCACATTTACTACATCAGTTTCATCAGATAACCTTTTTTGAATATTTAATTTTTTCTACTTAACTTTAATATGCTTTAGTTTCTACCCTATTACACGAAAAATTGTCTACGTATTGCTCTAGTTTTATTTGTACATACCTTGAAATAAAAAACATATCGGCAAGAAATCCACGTTATACCGTTACCATTTCAAATGATTCTAGCGGGACATTTATTCACTTTAACAACACATTAACTGTTCGGGACATTATCAAGTTATTAGCTGTTTAATTCTGTGTTATTAATACAAGAAATTACTAGTTATAGACTTAGAAATACTTTATAACAAAATCCGGATTGAAAACAACGCGACACACGTTTGATACGGTTATGTTCTTTCTCTTCTTCTGTGACTTCTGTTCTTCTTGGTAATGATAATAGCTGGCTCATTGTCGTCAAGACAGGTGGCCATTGCAATTAAGAATAATAATTACGGTATCCAATCCAGTCCTCTTAACTGGACACACAACATTTAAACACGATAGTCCAGGGGGCGGGAAATGTGATTTGTTGCTGTTCTGTGATTGGGTACTGAGCAGTTCAAAGTCAATGAGCGCATTCGGGAGACGAAACTGCTCCGGAGCAGTTCCTAAATCGTCTTGTTGTGTCGACCGCTACTTTTAGGACACTTTCCAACATGTTACGGAACGGTCGCCATTTTGGGTAGCATCTTTCACTTCCGCTGCTTGGAGAGAGCGGTTCGTTATGTCAATGGGGAAATGACGTATGCAACAAAAGTTTGGTTACAAAGAACGTAGTAAATAGAATGGAGGAACAAAACATATACATTAAACAGGAAAACGTACTTTTTAACTGCCACCAAAGAGTTTCAACCAAGGGATGAGTATATTGGTAAGCTTCACAAAACAAAAAAGGTTAATGTTTGTTACGCACAGCTGATATGGATTTGACATTTGAACCAAACGTGATGATCTTTTGGTCGAAATAGTCGAAATCCATGGAAGCCGACGAATCGGTAGCGGTTGGATCATAACCGGTAACCACTGCGGAGCAGTTTCGTCTCTCGAATGCGCCCAATGGCTTCATATGTGGCTTCATAAATTTGTTTTTAATATCATTTCTTATTATTCATTTACTTGCAACGGCATAAAATTTGTTTGCGTTTTGCTGCTGGAGTGTATAGTTGTTGAATAATGTGATACACATGTGATGGGAATGTTTTGTGATGTGATAGTTTATCTGTGTAAATTTCCAGACATAGGGCTTGTTGTTGGTATCTACGATTTTTACTCAGCGAAGTATTATGATAGCAATACAATTTCATGGGGTGAGTAAAAACTATACCTATTGAATAAGGCTTGTTTAATTGAAATCGCAGTATAGTTTTTGATTTAATCTTTTTTAAAAAACCTAAAAAAAAGATTTTCCCGAATACTTGGCAACGTCGCAAGGTAATCAGCTGTCTGTAGAAATTCCGCCAATTTGTCATGTCAAAAACACGTGTTTAGGGGTAATGAACTTTCATAGAGGCACAGATGGTCCGGTTTTAAGGTATTTTACAAAATTCAAAATACTTCCGATTTTAGAAAAAAAAACTATCAAGTGTAACTCTAGGCCACCCCAGGAGTGGCCCCTTAAAATATAATAAGTCATTTCCATAACACCCTGTATATAGTACGCCAGGCAAATAACGTACTATTTTTTTCAGAAATTTTTCCCTCGAGCAAGCAATGGCCATGTTGGAAGATGACGAGAATTTAGTGTCAAAAGTTGATAGTGTCACAATAATGCCTCCAATCAACGCTTGCGGTTCTATCACTGATAATGATTGTGGTGAGGAGGACCAGGTTTCGGTAAACAATTTACCAGGTTCACAGTTGCAAGCGTCTGCAGAAATAAACTTTACACATAATGACACCATTAAATTTCTTCTTCGGACTCCGAATATAATATTTCATTGTCAGATTTAGCACAAAAATATAAAAGTAAAAAACGACCTATCAAAAAGAAAAAAACTTATCAATGGGTAATGGATCTTACGCGAAATGGTCCTAATATATTTGAAAATAATGTCACTAATGAAACAAAAACTCCACTTGAATGGTTTTTAGAATTTTTTGATGATGAACTTTTTACACTTATAGCACATGAAAGTAACCGTTATGCGTCACAAAAAAACAACCACCAAGAAATACTGGAACGAGAAGTTAGAGCATTAATTGGCATACTTTTACTAAGTGGTTATGTGCCAATTCCTCGTCGTAGAATCTTCTGGGAACGTGAGAGAGATGCTAATAACGTACTAGTTAGAGAAGCACTTACTAGAGATAAATTTGAGTACATTATGTCAAATTTTCATGTTGCGGATAATTTATGTTCAAACACCTCAACAAAAAGTTTTTGGAAAATGGTATCGTTACGCAGATGCACTCGGTAGATGAGGCAATGGTTCCATATTTTGGTCGCCATTCCTGTAAACAATTCATTTATGGTAAACCCATAAGGTATGGCTACAAATTATGGGTAGGTACTTCCAATTATGGATACATTTTTTGGTTTGAACCTTATCAAGGAGCATCGACCAATATTAGCAAAATATATTGTGATTTGGGTCTAGGTGCTAGTGTGGTACTTGACTATGCCGATGCTTTGAGAAGTAGATGGACCGATGAAGAATTTCATTTATTTTTTGACAATTTTTTTACATCAATTCCGCTTATTGAAAAGCTTTCGGAGAAAAGATTTCTTGCAACCGGGACCGCTAGAGAAAATAGAATACAAGGAGTTGCTTTACAAAATTCAAAGGTTATGAAAAGAGAAAAGAGAGGGACTTATGATTTCAGAAAAATTTCTGATAAAAACATTATCACTGTCAAATGGCACGACAACAATTTGGTGACCCTTTGCTCCAATTCTGTGGGCGTCGAACCAATTCAGTCATTCACACGATATTCCCAAAAGAAGAAAAAAATTATACAGGTTGGTTTATAACAAATTATAAATATTACATACATATTTCTAATTGTACATTTTTACTTTGTTTTAGATACAACAACCACAAATTGTAAAGTTGTACAATGCCAACATGGGCGGCGTAGACAGGTCAGATCAAAATATTAGCCTTTATCGTGTCGCTCTCCGAGGGAAAAAATGGTACTTTTCATTGATATCTCACTGCATCGACATGGCAGTCCATAACGCTTGGCAGCTATATAGAATACATGGTGGAAATTTGGATCAACTGAAGTTCAGAAGACGTATTGCAACAGCTTTAGTTACTCAAAATCAAAAACCTTGTACTTATTCCCGTGGACGCCCGGCAAGTCAAGAGAATATTGACATTCGTTATGACCGTTTAGAAGATCATCTTGTAATACCACAAGACCGTCAAACTCGCTGCGGTTTCTGCCATGAGAGAGCAAAGACAAGATGCGTAAAATGTAATGTAGGACTTCATGTTAAATGTTTTATCGGTTACCATACCAGGTCCTAATAAAAATACATACCTTTATGCCTAGCGTACTATATATAGTACGGCGTTTTTTTTGTGTTTTTTGTAACAATAAAAATATAAGTTCATAAAATACTCTTTTTTATTAATATTTTTAATGTAATTTCAACAAGAAATCTACAATTTTTCTCCTGGTCTACTTTTAGGCATATCTGGGTTAAGATAAAGACGTTCTCTTTATTTTTCATCTTAACTGTTCTAAGTAAATACATATTTTTGAAAGCAATTATTTCTTTGAAAGAAGATTTAATTTTTATATGTGCTCTTATTCGAAGAAAATTAACAGAGGATCCAATATTTAACAATTTGAAATTCGCAAAAGGTTTCGTTTAACAACTCACATAAACACATGCTACTACATAAAACATACTCAAAATAAAAAAAAAAAAAATTTCAAATTAAACAAAAATGTTCTCGACTGTAAGGATGTCTGTGTCTGGTTAAAAAAGTGATGGCAGTAACTTTCATTATTCTTAGTCAGCGCTCTCTTTTAAAACTTACATCAAAATTATCTATAAAAAAAAATGTTGGAAGTAGCTATACATACTTTCAAAAGATTTAATCATTAAAGAAACTGTAGTAATCTCATTTAATGACAGCTACTACCATACTATTACCTGTCCCCTGTTCTCTATTCTTAAATAATAATCCGCTACTTATATGAAATGAAATAAATTTTAATTAACGTACGAATATAAGTAGGTAAATGAAAGTTTTCCTTTTATTTGAACGCGAACCATTGTTTGATGATTATTAAAATGGCTTTATTATATTGGATGGTTTTCAGGAAATAAATTTTATTTACATTCGCGAGCATTTATTATAAAACTATTATAAAAAATCCGGAATTGTTAGACATAGTTTCCGGATGCGAATTATATAGGATATTTTTATATGGACCGTTGATTATGTATTATAGTATTTGCCATTTTTATCATTCAGATCATAATATTTTTATATATAATTTAGAATAATACTGGTATTAAAAATCATTGATGATTGCTTAACTGAATATCCTGCCTTTTTATATCTTGTTTAATTGCTCTTTAGAAGATATGAAAAATCATAAAATATACCGGGTATTTTTTTTAACCTGAAACTTTCAAATATTTCGAGTAGTAAGCTCTATGAAAAAAATATCCATAATCAAAATATAATCATTCCGTATTCACGTATCCTTATGTTTACCATTTCAAACAACCCTAAACATAACTTTTATTTGTTATACCGCTCCATATTAAATAGGTGTATAATTTTTAAAATTGTCAAATAAAGGTGACCCTAGACCGGATCGCTAAGAGTTTCAAAAGCAATTGAGTTCAGGTTAGTATCATTGCTAGTAGGTTCGTTGTCACCCGATATAGGCAAAAATGGTTGTTTGCTTTTTAAGAGTTTTTTTAGTTAGTTACTAAAGTAAAGGACAAACTGCAACAAATCGATGAAATAGAAATAGTTTTTATTAAAATATATTTACCAAAAGGAAAAATATTGTACAACGTTATACTGGAGACATGCACACAGTCCTATAAGTACCTATTTAGTATAGTGGATCAAAAAATAATTTCTTTTGGATGGGAGAGCTTCCCCGTCTACAAATTTGTAAGCGTGCATTGTCCTTCACAAAGTGAAGTTGTACAAAATTTCTCATTTTTAAGAAAATTTACAATAAAAATAAAAATATTGACAGAAGAGCTGTACTCAATAAATTTAATATTTTGTTGGCCCTCCTCGATTGCGTATTACATCTCTACATCGATTTGGCATTGTGAAAATTAAGTTGTTAATAAACTGTTGATCTAGCAGATTCCATTCCTCCAAAATACCTTCCCTTAGTTGTTCAAAATTTTCGAACTCTCTGTCTCTGGACCTCAGTGCCAGTTTTAATTTTGACCAAACGTGTTCTATAGGGTTGCAATCGGGAGAAGTTGGTGGCCTTATCATTCGATTTACTCTATTTGCGTGAAGAACTTCATTGACGATTTGAGCCCTGTGTGGCCTAGATGCTTTAAATGCTGTAAGTATGGGCACACTGCTGGCAACTGTGTTAATGCAAGTTATGTTTACCCTAATTGCAGCGGCGAGCATGATTCCAAAAACTGCACGACCCAAGCAAAAACCTGCGCGAATTGTAAATATGCCAAAGATGTTTTAAAAATTCTGGACATCGATTATCATCACACTGTGTTTGACCGAAGATGCAGGTGTTATCAAAGAGAGGTAGACAAAGCCAAACAAAAAATTAGATATAATTAGCAACTAAAAATCACAGGAGGTGAATCACTGTTCTTATGTTTAAATATGGCGGGTTTGAGCAGTAGAATGGTAGAAATTAATAACTTGTTTCATAAAAAAGGTCCTTTGGTAGTATGACTGACGGAAGCCCATATCACAGGAGTGTTTCAGAATAACGAGATTTCGATTCATGGCTAGAAGCATTTCGTATGTTTTTCGCATAGCCGTCATACTGGTGGTGTTGTAATTTATGTGAAAAACTATATACCTAAAACCTGTGGTAAGGTGTGTAGCAAACGTTGAAGCTTGTTGGGTTATACTTGTAAAAATTAAGCTAATCCATTAAGATATTGTTGTGGGGGCCTTATATCGATCGCCAAATAGTGCTGCAGACGTATTTTTAAAATTTATGGAAGATGTAATCAACGATCCTACTGTGACTTCGAGTAGCTGTGTTTTTACCGGAGATTTTAACATAAACTGGCATTCCGATAGTGCTAATAAAATTAGATTGGAAGCGATAAGTAACGATGCTGGCTTTAGACAGATAGTTAGTTCAGAGTGATACGCGTGTAACCATGGATAGTACTTCACTAATAGATCTCATATTTATGAATGATTATAATTTAAAAGAGGCATCAGGTGATTTTCCACAAATTTCAGCTCGCAGGACTATTGGATCTTTCCTTAAACAAGAAAACTGTCCAAAAAAACTTGAAACTAAAAAGATTCGGAATCTTAACAAGCGAAGCATGAACCAAATTAAAATTAAACTAATAGAAAAAAATATAACTATACCAGCACAAGTAATGTAAATGAATTATTGTATGCAGGATTTTTGAATAACATTGTTGAAACAGTTGATAGTGTAGCACCGGTAAAAAACATAAGCATGTGCACAGCCCCTTGGATGACTAACAAAATTAAAATTGCACAAAATGAAAGAGATATGGCATATAAAAAATTTAAATTCACAAAATCTGAAATTGATTGGTAGGACTACAAAAATAAACGTAACAATGTGGTTGGAGCCATCAGAAATGGAAAAAAAGCATTTTATGAAGAAAATATATATAGGTAGGTGTAAAGGAAACAGTAAAAAAATGTGGCGAACTTTAAAGGACTTGGTGGGAAGTAAGAACACTTTTATGCAAACAGTATTAAAGAAATAGCGCAAAGAATTCCGATCCAACCACCAAAATTTGACATCGATAGTGATCTCCCCCTTTGAGTTAACCTTGACAGGTTTGATTCCGTAAATTTATCTCAGCTGAGAAAAATTGTTAAGAGTTTGAAAAAGAAGTCGACAGCTGATGATGTATGCAATATTAAGCTTCTTAAAAATGTTTTCGATCAGGTGGGGTATCCATTGCTACACTTGATAAACACCTCACTATCAACTAGAGATGCTAAAGTAAGTGTAATAGTACCAATACCTAAAACGCAAGACTCAACAAAACCTGCTGCCAGTTGTCGATAAAATTTTGGAAATAGTTGTGTGTAGACAATTGCATACATACTTTGAGTGCCAGAGCTTCATCTTCTCGAGCCAGTCCGGATTTCGGGAAAAACACTCGCGTGAGTCTTCAATGCAGTATGTTTGCACCAAATGGCGTAAAGACATTAGTGAAGGGAATGTTATAGTAACTGTTTTCATCGACCTCAAACGTGCGTTCTAAACGATCAACGGAGATAACCTAATTAAAAAGCTTTTGAGCTACGGAGTGACGTCATACGCAATTCAGTGACTTAAAGACTATCTCAGCGAGAGATACCAATACCACAAAACGAAAAACAACGATATAATCTCGGATCCATCTAGAAATGATATCGGTGTCCCCCAGGAAGCGTGTTAGGCCCACTCTTATTTATCATTTATATTAATGACCTTCACAAGATTTTAAAAAAATCTTATTTAAACTTATTTGAGGATGATACGCTTCTCTCAACTACAAAAAAGGACTACGACCAAATTGTAAATGATATAAACTCAGAACTATCCCTATTATACAGGGTCGTTGGTATGTATGGAAACGGTCGTTTATTTCTTAAAGTAAAACAACTAGCAAAAAATATTTAAGGCAAAAGTTTTATGGTTTTGTAAAGCCTATTAGAATTAATAAAAGATAAATATACAGGCTGAGTCCGAAAGCCGTAGCGGAATAAAGTTGCCTTTTTTTTTTAATAGAACGCCCCATATCTTAGAATATTTTTGGATTTTACATAAAATTGCAATTATTTTTTATCAAGTGCATTATAAGTCTGAACCTAATAGTTTCCGAGATATCGACTTTTGGAAAATGACATTTTTGAACTTTGACAGCTTCTAGCTTTCTAACGGTACGCCATAGAGCAAAACTGCTTAAATGTCCCTATCTTACTTTTTTATCATCTTCCCGAAAATACCAACTTCCGGTTAAACCGGAAGTAGGTACTCTATTTCCGGCATTTAAGCTGCATCCGGTTTAACCGGAAGCTGACACCTTCAGAAAGAGAGTAAAAAACTAAGATAGGGGTATGTAAGCCCTTTTGCTCTAAGACGCACCGTTAGAAAGCTAGAAGCTGTCAAAATTCAAAAATGTAATTTTTCAAAACTCAATTTCTCGGAAACTATTGGGTTTAGACTTATAATGCGCTTAATAAAAAATAATTGTAATTTTATGCAAAATCCAAAAATATTCTAAGATATAGGGTATTCCATTGAAAAAAAAGTAACTTTATTTCTCTACGGTTTTCTGACTTATCCTGTATACTGAACTTTTTAAAATTCCAACAGCCTATAAAAAACCCTAAAACTTTTGTCTTAAATATTTTTTGCTAGCTGTTGTATACTTTAAGAAATAATCGACCGTTTCCATACATACCACCGACCCTGTATAACTGGCTGTGCGTAAACAAATAATTAAAGTTAAATTCGGAAAAACAAAATATATGGTTCTGGGTAGCAAGCTTCATTGTAAATCTTTTATAGATAAAAGTTATATTCTTATTAATAAAGATAGTATTGACATGGTGAATCAAACAAAATATTTAGGGGTAATTCTTGATCCTCAGTTGGTTTTCCAGCTCATATCAAGTTAACATGTAAAAAAATTGGTAAAAAAATCGGCTTTGTTCATAGGATATCAGAAAATTTAAGTCATTGGTCTAAACTGTTAATTTATCATACAATTATCTATCCGCACTTTGCTTATTGTAATTCTTTATTAATGGCCTGTAATAAAAATGAAATGAATCGTTTACAGCTATTGCAAAATAAAGCAATGCGAATTATCTTAGGATGTAACAAGTATACCCCCATTAAACTAATGTTAAATACTTTAAATTGGCTTAATATAGAGCAGAGCATTGAAGTGTGAAATATAATGATTATATTTAAAGTAAAGAATAATTTAATGCCAGCTTATCTCAAAAGTAATACAAATAATGTATATTGGAAATAATATTTGTTTTATTAATTGTAAATGTCATTTTATATTTATATATATATTTATATTTAGTACCTATAGGATATATTAGGAATATGTTTATTAATATTTTTAGTTTTAATTCGACTGCAGCAAATCTAGACTGCGTACAGCAAATAAAAAGTCAATTAATTGTTACATCTTAATTCTACCTATTGTCTTGTCATTAACCAACCATTCATACTAATTTCGCAGACTGAAAATAACAAAAATATTCACACTGCGTAGGTTCTAACAAATGTGTGTATAAATTCTTATGTTTAAAGGTGACCATATACACAAGTTAAATAAAAGTAGATGCATTAAGTTAAAATAAATACACCCATTGTTTAATAATATTAAATCGGTATCCTACAATGTAGTGACCGAGGTAGTAACTAAACTTTTCGTGTACACCAATTATTGCTCTTTTTAGAACATCCATCACAAAGTACCTCCTGAGATAATTATTCTCTGTATTTCTTGCGGAGTCTTGTTTCTCAGCTGATCTAGGCCTTCAGGGCTACTTATGTAAATTCTTTCTTTAAGGTAACCATTTTTCACAAGTGCGATACAAAACCTGATCAATTAGTAGACTCCAATGTGAATTTGGCAAAAAAAAGCAGAATAGATGTTGAGAATTTATCAAAAAAATTATTGTTACTACATTTTCGCATAATACCAGAAACCGTAAGATAAACTCAATTTCATTAAAAAGAAAACTTTGATGCGTTTTGTGTATTTGGGATACCCTGTACATTATAAAATCAATTATAAAATGCACCCTAGGTCGCCAAGATAAATCTTATTTTTAAATCAAATGACATACTATAGTCATAATAAATCGTATTGACTGACGTGAATAACCCAATATTTCCATTCTTAACAATTTTACGTGTGTGCTCACCATTACAAGGATTACTTTTGCTTACAAAAGCTACACACTAAACGTGGTCGAACTTTAAACCTAATTTATAAAACACTTTCTTTAATTTGGTTTATGCAACAGCAATTAAAAAATTTGGCACTAGTTTTGTTTCTTCAATTAGCGAAAAGATTCAATTTTTAACATTTGGTCCGTTTTCCTATTTCGAAATTTACTATTCCACTACTTAATATACGTCTTAAATGTCAGTGCCTTACAGTGGTATGCACCACCTGCCCTTAATCCCGATCAGTCTTTAAACTAGGTTAAAGGTTCGTACTTGCAATGCCCTGCAGTGGCGTAGCCAGCATTTTGGGGCGGGAGGGGCGAAATATTGTAGGGGTGTAGACTGCGGAGCTAAAGTGCCACAAGCAAAAAATTTTTGAGACCACGCCCAAATTTCGTAGGAATTCACCATCTTCATGCTCCCTAGGAAACTGTCTGGCCCCAAATGAAGTTAAAATCCGCTATATAAAAAGAAATAAATTAAATATGATGGGACGCTCTCAAAACCGGTTTTATTAAGTTTATTCCGATCGCTCTTCTTTACTAAAAACAAAATAAGAGCGATATTGTTTTTTAAGAATTATTATTTAATTTAAAGGGGCGCCAGGCCAAGAGGGGCGGGGGGGGCGATCGCCCCCCACTGCGCCCCCCTGTAGCTACGCCACTGATGCCCTGTCTAGGAAAACAAGACATAATCCAGATTAACTTAATCGAACTATCTAGTGCCGTTTAGCCCTAGTTGTCATTTATAATCAAACTTTTGAGTGACGGGAATTCTCGTTTGCGAATAAAAATTAAGTAATACGAGTGAAGCTGGAAAACGATATATTTATTGAACACAATCTCGATATATTGGATTTACTAGATTTTGGATTTCAAGGAAGGATTTATGATAGGGAAGAACATTTTTATACAATGGATAACATGATATTTTACAGAAGATATTATAACTTCATCCGTCTCATCTTTTTGAACAGGCATTTTACCTCCTCCAGTAATAAATCTCGACTTTTCTCTTCAGATAATTTCTTACGCGAATCTTTTTTCTATTTTCAAACAAACGCTCGAGAAATTCGGCACACATAGTGTAAGACCACTTGAATTACATTCTATCTCTATATTCTTCTAGGCTTTATTTTTATCCTATATTGTTCTTCTATTGGTTTTTATCTTCAAAAACCATAGCATATTTATTAGCAATTTAGTTAACTAAATATTGTTTTTCTGTCGCTGTTGGCACTCGTTTTTTACTATCATCTTTATCCATATTTCTAAGATAAAAAAATTAAATTTCACTTAAACCTAATAGCAGCGATGTATCAATCGAAACCCTGGAGACTGCCAAATTAATAAAAGTAGAATTCTTTTTCTTTTCGTTAATTGGGCTGCGGGTAACCGTGAAGTCGGGTGCATGAGACCAAGATGCAGATTACGTAAACCAAATTCGTTAAACTGGGTAAAGTTCTGTAAAACTTGCATAGCGCCGTTGTAACTCAGTGTTCGAAAATATTGCAGAGCTTTATTTTCAAAAAGAAAGAGCTAAATGAAAATCACTGACCATGGCGAAAGCGATAATAGATAGATATATACCGGCAACGGTAGCTAACCTAAAACAAACGATAAACCAATATATATAGTCTATAAATAGTCCATGCTAGGAAGATCTGCATCTCTAACATGGCAAAGTCGCATCATCAGTGGTTTACCCCGTCGGGGACGCGGCAGGAAGTTAGGCGCGTGAAAATAGGCAACTGTAGCGTCTCTAAATGATGAGTTAGTCAAGACAGCTTACGGCGGACACCACGTTCGATGATGACCGCAGAATGACATCAGGGGTATAGTGGTGCCATTCTAAATATTCACAAAATAAATGATTTTCTACTTTCATCTGGGAAATCTAAAGAAAAGTGTTTCTATTCGTGCAGTATTGTTCTACTGGGGCATTAGATGAACGCGACTCGCCGTTCGTAGTTTTGAGACGTGTGCAATCGTCAAGTTCCTAATAGTGTTGTGTCAATGGATACAGGGTGGCGCAATAGTGTGACAAAGTACCATATCTCCCTTACATTTGACAATTTAGACAAAAAGTTTGCATGTAGGTTGTATAAGGCAAAGATATCTATAATTTAAAAATATTTTTAATTATTCAAGGTGTTTCACAAAAGCAAGCCGATAAAGAATTACCTTTCTTTAAATAGGACACCCTATATATTTTTACATATTTGTATTCCCCTGAAAATTCTCCATATGATGCCGTAATTAGTTTTGCATTTTATTGCGATGTTGCCGGCTTATTTAAATAACTCCTCAAATCGTTAAAAAAGCATGCTCTTCTAAAACCTGCTATGAATTCGAGTCTACATCAATTATAATAATGAAAATGGACACAAGAGAAGATAAATGTTTGCTAAAGAGTCTAAACTAGCCCGTAATTAATTAATTTGTACAGGGTGTTCGCTACAATTCTGCAAACTTGACAAATTTTTCTTTTATTTTTTAAATGGAATACCCTGTATCTCACTACTCTATCGTGTATAGTTATTAGTCCTCTACAAGTTTCATTAAGGTTTTCCTATACTCATCTTCTCTAGCTTTCGCGGTATATTCATTTTTATGAATTAAATCCTAGCGTGGGTATAATGGACTGGGGCTTCATTATGAAGAAGCCACATTTGATTTTGAGTTTCCTAGGGTATCTGGGCGATTAGGCCAGATAAATGGTTTTGCAAAAAGTCTAAGTAAGCTTCCCCGGTTACTCTTTGCTCAAAAAAGTATAGCACAATTACGTAATTACCAACAACATTTAAGGTTCATTTAGTTTAAGAATTATATCTTACAAAAGGTGGCCTTTCTGCTGCATAGTAATGGAAATTGTGCCTGTTTACACTTCCATTCCTGTGAAACGTAGCTTCGTCTCCGAAAAGCACCAAATGAGCAAAATTCCTTTCTTTACCTATTTTGTTTTAAGCCCACAGACAAAATTAGAATCTTCTCTGATAATCTTCAAGGAACAGTTCTTGAAATAGCTGAACATGGTACGGGTGCATACTATTAGCCTTAAGTATTCGCTGAACTGTTCTTCGTTCAACATCAACCTACTGCGACAGGGTCGTTGTCCAATATCCGGATTTTCAGTGACTGCTAAAAGTACATTTAATTGATTTTTGTCAGTTGCACGTTTTTTTCTATTATGTTTATTGTATAACCAGATATATATAAATTAATAAATAAATATAAAATAAATACCCTTCTTTCAGGTTGACGTCGCTCAAGAAATCGTTGTTGATACAATATTTTGGCTAATAGTGTATTCTTGTCAGTAGCTCCCAGAACAAAAATCATATCAACCCTCTCGGCTTGTGTAAAATCCAATATTTAATTATACTTTAAATATACTTTATAAAACTGTTTACAACAGTAATTTTTACTACTGACAGATAAAGGAGCATTACTTTGACGTTTATTTCTCATGGCTAGCTAAAGGAGAGAAGTGGGTTTTACTGCAATTTTAAGAAATTAATTCATAAAAATGATTATACTGTGAAAACTAGAAGAGATGAGTATAGGAAAATCTTAATAAAAGTTATAGAGGACCAACAACTGTACACGATAGAGTAGTGAGATACAAGGTGTTCCATTTAAAAAATCGAAAGAAAAATTAATGTAAAATTCGTCAACTTCGCAGGATTGTAGCAAACACCCGGTATAAATTAACTAATTACGTACAAGTTTAAACTCTTTAATGAATACCTATCTTCTTTCCTGTCAATTTTCATTATTATAGTTCATGTAGATTGGAAGTTATAGCAGGTTATATAAGACCAGGTTTTTTTTAACAATTTGCGGATTTTTTTAAATAAGCTGGCAACATCGCAATAAAATGCAAAACTAATTGTCGCGTCTCATGGAGAATTCTTAGGAGAATAGAAATATGAAAAAATATGACGGGTGTACCATTTAGGAGAAGGTAATTTTGTAGCTGCTTGCTTTTGTAAAACACCCTATATAATTGAAAATATTTTTAAATTGTAGACCTCTTCGCCTTATATAATACTACATGTAAACTTCTTGCTTCAATTATAAAGTGTCAGGGAGATATGGTACTTTGTCACACTATTGCGCCACCCTTAACTATTTTGTAAGGTGATATTTTTATTTATCTATATTTACCGAAAGAGATCCAGAAGCAATGTTTCCAATTCAAAACAAAAACCGTGACATTTTCTATTTCGAAGTTAATTACTTGTCTATCATTGAAAAATCATCATTTTAACGACATTATTGTCAAACCAAAACAATGAAATAAAAATACCTTAAATAACAGCTTCCATTCAAATCCTATTTGTAGGAATTTTGTTTTTTCTGTTAACTAAATAAGTAACAGTTAAGCAGTTAAGGTTAGTACTATAAACCACAAATCGAATGCAATTCAATGACTCAAGTATGTCTAAAGGTGGATATTAAAATAAAACTATTTACCAAGAATATTATAATTACATCTATTAACTAGAAAACTAGTTAGTAGTTTAGTTACCCACATTATTGCGTTATAAAAATATTAAACAGACAAGCCATGTTCGCCATGTGATTTCAAGGGAATAAGCTTATAAAAAAAACCTGAATGCAACGTGCAATGGTCTCGGAATTTATTTAACATTTTTCTCTGGGTCGCTGAGTACTTAAATAGGATGGTAAGGTCGCTTGAAATTAGTAGACCAAACAAAGAAATAATTACAGTTAAATTATGTCAACATTGAAATAATTTGGGGCAAAATGCTAGTTTTTAACGTTGGTCTACTATTATTAGATACTGTGTAAATATCAGTACTTTTATTTAAAAAGAACTGACCGCACAATTATTTAGTTTTGCGAATTTGGTCATTTGATCATTTTTTAATAGGAAGTTTTTTTTTACTTGACTAGACCGAAAAAGCAGCACAAGGGATGCATCAGATTAGAAAGTCCAATAAATATACATAGAGGGTGTATATGGCAATATTTCGCCAGCGCTCAGGAGAGGTCAAAATAATACTGGTAATTCATATACTGGGTTGTTTAAAAGTCTTACACAAAATTCATATTTTTCCTATAAGTTATTTTTAAGAAAAACGCTGAAACAAGGAAATTGATTTAAATTGTTGTTCATCTTTTTGTAATATTTTCAGCCTGTAGCTAACCCCACTTTTTTTTTAATGGCAACCTAAGTCACATGAGGCTCTATAAAATGGTCTTTATAAACCGAATCTCATAGCGGGACCTGAAAACAAGCCCAACTAACAACTTTTATAAATTTATGAACTATTCGATATTTGAATCGCTTATTTGAGAAACCCAATATGTTCAGAAATCATGTTTTGGGGAAATAATAAAAAGCTGGGATTCCATTTTTGAAGACATTTTCATTAAGATCAATGTGACCTAGTTTGCCACTTAAAAAAAATGTAGGGGTTAAGGGAAGGGGGCTGAAAATAAACCCTGTATGTAATCAGTTTTCCTAATGTCCCTCCTAACAAAGATACCCCAAAGACGTGCCTGAAGACTTACATTTTCGATTAAAACTTGTATGCAACCCTGTATATTTTAATGGAACTTTGTACAGGCTATATGGACTAAAAAACTTATACTAAAATCATTTTGGTACAAAGCCGGGGAAGCCAGGAACTTAGAGTCAAATTTTGATAGGTATAATTTTTGGAGAACTGACAAATACGTTTTTAAAACTTTGGGCATTTCTCTTTAAAACAGGTACTTGTCATTGGTCTCAGGAAATTAATCATTTTCGAGAAAATCAAATTCGTATACAATCTAATATCAGCAGTAATTTATTACAACGTTTCTAAAATTATTTGATTTGTCGTGAATTTAAAAGAAAAAACACACTATTGTTCTCACATTCTAATTATTACTAGATATTACTATAAACAAATAAATTTAATAATTTAATAAGGAGTCATGCTAATATGCATTTAATTTATTGACAAACACATTGCAATTCTCAGGACAAAAAACGATTGTGGCTTTTTTTTATAGTATTCCAACTTATTTGTCATAAACCCGGTTGCAATTAAACAAATCGGTTAAATGGGAATAACTATCTACTCTTCTTGCAAAACACTTTACCCGATTTATTGGATGGTCTTCCATTACAACTTCGTACCTAAATGTGGTATATGCACGACGGGGCGCCACCTCACTTTAGTATGAGTGTTCGAAGATTTTTAAATGAAACATATTCTTATAGATGGATCGGAAGAGGCAACGACGCACCCCTTAATTGGCCAGCAAGATCTCCCTATTTAACGTCTCTAGACTTTCTTCTGTCGGGCGCTGTTAAATCAAAAGTGTATGCTTCTCCTATCGCTACAAAAGCTGAGTTATTGCAAAGAATTATCAATGCTGCAGATTTCTTTAGAAACAAGCCCGACACGATGCCTAATGTGTAGTTTAATTTTTAAAAAAGAATTAATTTATATATTCAGGAACACGGTAAACATTTCGAACATTTGTTATAAGAATTAAGCTAGTTGGTAATTATTAGAATTAAGGCTTTTTTTATGTTTTTTCGTTCCGAATGAACAACAATGATGATAATCCCTGTTAACTTTTGATTAACAAATGTGAGAATAATGAAATTTTGGTGCGTCTAATAGTAGCTAAAATACTACTTTTTAGTATAAATTCTGGACTCAGTTTTCAAAGATGGCGGAAAATTTTTAAATGGCAGATGGGGTTAAGTGATACCTCGTTGGAAAGGTATTTTCAATCTATGAACGATCCTAAAGTTTGAAAAGTTTTTTTTCGATTAGTTTCAAAATGGCGGCCACTTTTGCCAATGTGGGTTTAATTTGATTTTTAATCAATAAAACTGTGAATGAGTTGAGATCTTGCCGCATTTTGATGAATATTAGTTGCAGCTATGAAATTTACTTCCCTTGCTTACGAGGGTGGAGAAAACCAAAAAGATGGTCAAAACCTTTTTTATCCCCGAAACCGCCCTTTTTCGCAATTATTTCTTGGTTATGCGTGTTTGGAGGGAATGATAGAGATTTTCATGAGAGTTTTGAGACAAGAAAAGGGCAATGATGGGGTCAGTCTATATATCAGTCTATATATTGTCCCTAAACCCTCTTGACAATCCCAATCATACCCCTCCAAACACTCATATCTACTACAAAGCGGCGCAAAAGGGTGATTTTTGCCCGTTTGTGGGGGTTGTGGGGGTAAAAAGAATGGTGACTCTTTTTTTGTGTTCCACACCCTCGAAGACAGGAGAAGAAGTAGGTAGGTTTTGTAGCTACAATTTCAGTACAATAGATCACATTTTTTTTAATTTGGATTGGAAAGTAGGCTTTGCTTCTTCACAAAAAAACTGTTTTGTAGCGCATTTTTAATGAACGTTTTCCTGATCGACCAATTTCAAAGAAATATTTTCGGGAATTAATTAAAAAGTTCTACACAACTGGAAGTGTTGAAAATGCTAAAAGAAGTGCACGGCCCTCAATAGAAGAAGATAAACAGAGATTGTGGCTGAAATGATTGTTAATCCAATGCAGCCGACATTGCTTGTAGCTGCTGAATGCGAAGTAAGTACTAAAAGTGTTCAGAGAGTATTAAAACGTTATAAATTTCATCCCTACAAGTTGAAAATGTTACACGAGTTAACAGAAGTTGATCCGGATCGTAGACTAGAGTTTTCTAAATTAAGGGATGCAAGATTGAACCGTTACCCAATTTACCTTATATGTATTTGTTTAGGTGATGAGTGTACTTTCTTTCTAAAGGAAAAAGTTAACCGTCTAAATGTTCGGTATTGGAGCGATGTAAGTCCTCATATTTACAGGGAATGTAATACCCAGTTTCCCCAGAGATTTAACGTTTTGGCAGGTATTTTGAGAAACCTAACTGGAAATTTAACTGGACCGGTATATCTGGATATGATTTAGAATACCGTAGAACATTTCATTCTGGAGTGTGTTGAGGAAAATCCTGATAAATTTGGTAATATGCCTATAATATTTCAACAAGATGGAGCTTCGCCGCATTATAGTAGAGATGTTAGGAACTATCTTGATCAGCACTATCCCGGGCGCTGGATTGGTCGTCGTGGTGCTGTCGAATGGCCTGCTCGCTCACCCGACTTAACTCTTATGGACTTTTTTGTGTAGGGATGTATTAAGTTCACAGGATTCATAATCAGCCGATTTGCGTCAGAGAATAATGCAAGCGTGCGCATCAATTAGTCAAGAAATCTTTAATAATGTTCGCGATAATAACTGCACTATCAAATAGAAAAAGGCAGTGGTGCCCAAATCGGGCCTATATATATGGGGACCTTGAAAAGAAAATAGAGGACCGGTTAAATGGAAATTAGACAAATATATTTGTAACGTATAGCCGCTTGGTGCGCGACTCTATTTTTTTTTGTTTTTGAGATATTTAAAAAAAAACCAAAAAGTTGCATTTTCGAAAATATGCTAAAGATATTTTATTATTCATTCATATTTTTGCAATCTGTAAAAACACTTTTAAAGCAACTATGTAAGTAGCTTTCACTTCTGCATTTGGATTTTGAACACGAGGTTTCGGTTATTTTATACCATCATCAGGTTAATTTTTTCTCATGGACGCCATATTGTATTTAATAGGTATCACTTATTGCTAAATAAATGACATTGACTTGAAAAAGCAAGAAAATTAATTTTTGCAAGTTGCACTTGATATTATGGAGTAATAATTAATTTAAATGACCTAATCTAGTAGCCTCGTATCCAGCGTTTTGCACATATCCCTAAATTATTAACACAAAGGCCAAACGTTAATGACTATAACCCGCTTTGCGTCATTTAAGTTCCATCCTAATATAAATTTCACGACATTATTACCACAACATTTCCTCATAATCATCTAAAGCCCTTTGTCTTAACTTGTCAATTATCCTGTTACAACATTTACCAGGAAGGAACCGGGCTTCGATTTGTGCCAAAATCCATTCATATTCATAATTTTGCGTCTCGGTCGTTCGCTGATGTTTTAATCACCCTCTAATTGTTCTTTTGGCGCACGTCAGCTGAAAACTAAAGAGAAAATCCCCTCCATATAGCACGCATTCACAGTTAGTTCATGCCTTCGACGAGAAACAATAACGCAGGTTGTAATACCCACCGTTCCGGAAAATTTGGAAACCGATCAAAAGGGAGTTTCCATGGAGACTGTTTTCACCGTGAGAATCGGTTTATGTTAGTCCAATGAGCCTGAAATGTGAGGAATAAATTGTTTTCTTTTACGTCTTTTCTACCTTCTATAAATATTTATTTTATGTTTATGATGATTATGCGAAAACATGTAAAAAATAATAAATAACTGAATTCCAGTTGTAAAGCACAGGATTATATTTTATTTTATATAGTGTCCTGTAGAAGTGCCGGAACCGTTCCTCGTTAAGTTTTAAAATATTTTTGTGTTTTTGATTAATATTGGCCTATAGGGAAAATGCATTTTTCTATTCTTGTACATAATAATTATTATGTATGTATATTAGTGTAGCGAGTGGCCAAATATGAATGTACCGGGTGTTCCACCTAAGGAGGTAATCGGCTATATCTCAGAAAGTAATAACAATAGGACGTTGGGAATAAATATATATCGATAAAAGCGGCCAAGAGAAATTGCTGAAAATTATTTTCAAGTTCGAAAAATGACCGCTAGGGGGCGTAAGAGAACTTTCAAAATAGAAATGCCGATTTTCTCTTGATTTTTCTTAATTGAATATCACGTAATTGTATACCAAGAGGATGTAGAACTCAATATATAGCAGGCTTAACGGAAGACACTAAACCGCTGCTTAATCGCTATCAGAAACTGTTCGAGAAGGATCCTTTCGCTGAAGATACGATTGAAGCAGGTGAGGATCTCATGCTGTCCATCGCCGAGGGCAGAACGCAGAAATGGCGTAACTTGATGGAAAACCTTGATATGAAAACAAATAGCAGAAGGGCTTGGAAACTACTTAAAAATCTTAGCGGAGACCCAAGGAAGACAAAAGAGAGTTTCACTGAAGTAACGGCTGATCAGGTAGCCACACAATTACTATTGAACGGCAAGATACGCGGGAGGCAGTCACGACAGCCACTGATCCGAGAGGAAAATAATGAGGAGTACTATCTTCGTGAACCCTTTTTAATCGACGAGCTTAATACGGCAATAAAATATATGAAGATTAATAAAGCACCTGGTATTGATGACCTGAGGACTGAGCAGATCAAAAATTTTGGTGGGACAACGTTGCGGTGGCTGCTCGAATTATTTAATACTTGTGTCACTGGCCTTGTGATACCAAAAATGTGGAGAAAGGCAAGAGTAATTGCTCTGCTCAAGCCAGGTAAGGACTCCAACGACCCAAAAAGTTACAGGCCTGTTTCGTTGCTGTGCCATCTCTATAAGTTGTTCGAGAGGCTCATTCTTAATAGGATAAATGAGGTGCTACAGGAGAGGCTTATCCCACAACAAGCCGGTTTCCGACCAGGCAAGTCCTGTTGCGGACAGATACTAAACTTGACTCAATTTATCGAGGATGGGTTTGAGGAGAGGAAGATCACTGGTACTGTATTTATTGACCTTACAGCAGCATATGACACTGTTAATCACAGAAAGCTGCTGACGAAAATCTATGAAGTAACACGGGACTTCCACCTCACCCGCATAATTGGTACTCTACTTCAGAACAGACGGTTCCATGTTAGTCTGATGGGAAAAAACAGCAGGTGGAGAAACCAGAAGAACGGACTGCCTCAGGGAAGTGTGCTGGCGCCAACACTATATAATGTATATACCAATGACCAACCTCTCCCGGATAGTACCAGACAGTTTATCTACGCGGACGATACAGCCGTAGCCGCTCAAGGCAAAAGCTTTGAGGAGGTGGAGGTCAAACTGTCGGAAGCCTTGGAGGAGCTGTCTGCTTACTACGACGCCAACCACCTTAGACCAAACCCTAGTAAGACGCAGATTTGTGCTTTTCATCTCAGCAACAAACAGGCAAGGCGAGAGTTGGAAATTGCTTGGCGTGGAATCCAACTGCAACATTTTCAAGCACCAAAATACCTAGGCGTCACGCTGGACCGTACACTAAGCTTTAAGCAGCACTGCATAAATACAAAGGCCAAAGTAAGTGCGTGCAACAACATCCTTAGGAAGCTGACAAATAGATATTGGGGAGCCGACCCACAAACCTTAAGAACATCCGCGTTGGCCTTATGTATATCAGCCTCTGAATATGCAGCCCCGGTCTGGAGTGCTTCAAAACATGCAAAACACGTCGACACAGCAGTCAATGAGACTGCTCGGATAGTCACTGGATGCCTAAAACCCACCCCTGTCCAAAAACTCTACCCTCCAATTGGAATCGCCCCACCACATATTCGACGTGAGGTTGCTGCCGATGTTGAAAGGAAAAACAACAAAACGACCCAAGACACCCTCTGCATGGCCATCAACCACCAAATAAACGTCTCAGGTCTAGAAAAAGTTTTCTTTTTCGAACTAAAGCACTAGAGGGTTCGGCGGAGAAAAATCGCGTTGAGAGGTGGAAGGAGGAGTTGGGTCAGAATAATGCACAAAATGTTAAAGAGGAACTTGCTTCCGGTAGCCAATGCCCCTTTCCTGTATGGGGGACCCTAAATCGAATGAGAACTGGAGTACCGAGATGCAAGACGAACATGGCTAGATGGGGACTACTTCCGGCCAACGAAGACACAAGATGCGACTGTGATGCAATCCAGGACCCGAATCACCTCTTGGTCTGCCCAATGCTTGAACAGCCCTGCAGGATGGAGGACTTATTTCTGGGAAATGACAAGGCCATAGCGGCTGCTAATTATTGGAAAATGAGTGTCTGAACCGGACACGAAAAGTAAAGTAAAGTATTTCTGCAAAGGCCTAATGAATTCTTTGATCAAGTTGTTCTTGGGTTAAAATGACTTCTTTATAAATTTTATTTTCCAACACTCTCCAAAGAAAAAAATCTGAAGGTGTTAGATCCGGAGATCGTGGTGGCCACCTTATAGGTGCATATGTTCCTATCCAACAGTTTCTAAAGTGAGTATTTAAAAACTCTCTTATTCGAAGAGCGTTTTGGGTAGGGGTGCCATCTTGTTAAAAGTAAATCTTTATTACTTCATTTAAAGGAAGATCATCAAGGATATCGACTATCGATATCGATATCTGACCCCGTATACTTATTCTGAAAACGGTAGATTATTCAACAATCATTATATAGATTTAGAAACTTTTGTATAAAACATTCTTCTGTACCTCTTTTAAACCAGCGAAAATTTTTAAATTTTAATTTTACCATCTTAAGTTTGACCCAAAAAGAGCACATGTCACCTATATTACTTTTTTGATAGCACTAACAATTACGGAGATACCCTATAAAAGTGTCGAAAATGTGACACCCTGTACGCCAGCCATATATCAGGAATCGTTTATCACAAAGTTTTTAGATATATTTTTTTTACGAGGTCAACTAAAAAAGGTTGCTGGACATTATTTTCGAGTTCGTAAATTACGACAAGAGAGCGTCCAACCTATGACTAAGAAGATAATCCACAATTATGTCAATTAAAGTTATGAAATAATTTTTTTTTTTTTTTCGTAAAATTTCACAATAATTGTTGATTTTTCTTTTTTTTTTTTTTCTTTTCTTGCTTTGTAGGTAGTACTGATGATGGCGTAACTGCCGAAAGCGCTCTACGGATATGATTTTATTCAATAAACTTGCACTAAGTACAAAAATTAAAAAAAAAAATTCTTTCTTAATCGTTGATGGTGCACTCAGCCCCGTTCCTAAATTGAATTAAAGTTATGTCAAAAATTAAGCGTTTTATTCTATGGAGTAAACAGAATAACTTTACTTTTATACATTTTGCGCTAACTAAGATGAGGAGGAGAGGAATATCTTTTAACTTATATACTAATAACTCCAGTTTTCCTTCTAATGTTGCTACTTTCAGGTTGTAGTGGTTATGTTTTATTTTGTGTCGCAGAATCGCAAGCCCGTAGATCTATCACCGTGCGCAATGCCGCATTTTATTTTAGGGTTATGTTCTCTCAAATATGGGATATGTGACCTTTTCGGTGGGTTCTTGGGTTTGACGGAAAACTGTCTTCAGTGATTCGGTCAAACGAAATTCTGACGAGTGGTCAGACCCTTCGCCCTTGTGAGAAAATTCGGGAAATCCTTCCCATCTCTGCGTTTTTCACATCAAATTTTGTTTGAGGCACACATATGACCAGAATTATCTCTTCTCTACTACTACAGTCTCCTTTACGTTGCCGTTTTTCCACGTTGCCTATTCCAACAATTCGTACTTTCCGGCCAGGTCGGATTGGACCTTTGGGTATTTAGAACATTTTTAATCAGTGCCTTAAACTATGTCTAACACAATTTAACAGTATAAATACTTTAATATCCAATGCGTTAAATGATTGGCCCTATTCAACTTAGAATTTATACTTATAAAGCGATATGTAAAGGAGCTGCAACTGCTGCGGTCTTATAATGAGTACTTTAACAAGCTGAACTCATCCCTTCACTAATTTTGTCTGATTTGGTAAGTCAACTAACTATACTCATTTATTAGCTGTTGAATTGTTGTACATTTTCCATTTAAAATCACCTTCTAACATTTACATTGGGGGCGACACTCGTACACATTGTAGTTTTACTGGCAAGGACCCTACTTAAAAGAACCACCCCTGTGTACAATTGTCATGAGTTTGAGCTAGCTGAGATAGGTGGTGACCTTAGACTCATTTTATATTATTAAAATAACAACATTTAGATTTTGTTACCACCTAATAAGGTTATAGCCTTAACCAAATTTAACAAACTTTGTCTCATGTGAAAGAGCTTATCCTATATTGTTGAATGAAACACAGTTTCCAGACTTAAGGTTTCTGTATCCTATTATTATTGAAGAAATTGTAGCATCGATAAACTCTTTAAAAAGTTGTTGTTCATCATAAAATCTAACTATAAATATTTAGTTGCGCCCTTGGTGTATGCTGTTAATCGGATTTTTGAAACTGAAGTTTTCCTCATATCTCAAAAAGATCATACCGTTGCATAAGGGAAGAACAAAAATTGATATTAATAACTATACACCTATTGCCCTTACTAGTCCCCTTTGTAAAATCATAGAAAGATGTATAATAAGGAGACTGTGTAGCTTTCTGAATACAAATGGGCTAATGTCTGCTTCGCCATATGGATTTAGGGAGGGAATGGGTACCGATACTGCCCTATATGAAGTCACTAATTAAATTGTAAATTATTTTAATATTAACTATAAACCTCTGGCAATTTTCCTAGATCTATCTAAAGCCTTTGATACAGTTGATCATCACATATGACTAAATAAATTTGAATCAATAGGAATAAGGGGTAACGTTCTTCAACTGTTTAAGTAAAAGTAATTACACCAATAGTTAAACTAAATACAGTTTGTAACTCTTCGAAAGTGGTCTAGTTTGGTGTTCCTCAAGGTACAGTGCTGGCAATTTTCCTAGATCTATCTAAAGCCTTTGATACAGTTGATCATCACATATGACTAAACAAATTTGAATCAATAGGAATAAGGGGTAATGTTCTTCAACTGTTTAAGTCATATTTAAGTAAAAGTAATAACACCAATAGTTAAACTAAATACAGTTTATAACTCTTCAAAAGTGGTTTAGTTTGATGTTCCTCAGGGTACAGTACTTGGCCCGATTCTATTCTATATTTATATCAACAGTCTGGCGAATGCAATACCCAATGTAAAAACTGTTTGTTTTGCTGACGACACGGTTCTTCTGATTAAGGGGTTACCATGGCACGATGTTCGTGAGAGAGCAGAGAGTGCTGCTACCTATGTAAAAATTTGGATGGGTTATAATCGATTAACTAATAATGCGAACAACACAAATTTTATGTGCTTTGCAATGAACAAGTTTGGGTTGCCCAATAAAAAGAAAATCATAGTACACTCAAATAATTGTGACTTCTCTGAGAAATGTTCATGTAATGATATAGTTAGATCAGTAAAATGTACGAAATATTTAGGTATTTATATTGATCAGTCTTTCAAATGGTCTGCTCACGCAGAATATGTAATGATAAGTTAAAAAAGCTTGTATATAAATTTTACGAATTGCGGAACATCTTAAACAGAGCTGTTATAATTATTAATGTCTATAAATCCTAAGCTGAATCTTGTCTTAGGTATGAAATAATCTGTTGGGGCTCTGCACATAAGAATTACTTGAGCAATATTACTATGGCCCCAGAATATTTTTTAAAAATAATTCAGTTTAAATTCAGATGTTTTTCCTCTGAACTTTTATTTCAACAGTCTGGTGTCTCCACAATTATCCAGATATATATAAAAAAAATGGGCTTAGATTTTCGCTTAATACAAATATCTTTCAAAATTACATTAGTCATAATATCTTGACGAGAGCAAATGCAAATCGTAACTTAACAGTGCCGATTATTCACTTTACTGCTGCACAACGATTTATTTCTTATGTGGCTCGTAAAGTTTTGAACTTATTACCAGAGCATTTTAAAAGAAAACAATTTCAGCACATAAAAAGGGACCTTAATATATGGATTATGAATAACACTCAAATAATTAAAAATGCTGTTACGTTTCTATGAATTGTAGAAATCGTAAGAATTGTAAAAATGGGTATACTATTAAATAATAAGTTTTATTTCATACTGTATTGTAAAACACACCTTTACATATTTGAATTTAGTCCAGAAAATAAGGTTTTACAGCAATAAGTCCGGTAAAATTTTTTTACCGGACTAGTCCTGTAATAGATATTTACGATATAAGTGTTGTAAAGATTCATATTACAACACGAGATGTTAAAGTTGTTAAACGAGGCGTCAGCCGAGTTTAATCAAACATCGAGTGTAGTTATATGAATTTACAACAAGAATATTGTACAAAATTTTAACGATTTACAGAACTATAAAATTCATATTACTAAATGAAAGTAGATAAAATTTCTTTACGGGACTGAAATTTGTAAGTTTTAGTTTAATCAATGTCAAACACACAATGTTTCCACCAGTAAATATAAGCACTTTTCAAATATACGACGCAGAATAAAACTTCATTATAGTTTCAAAACATAATTATAATTTTCAACAGAACAGTATGAAATAAAATATTGTACTTCATTCGTCCGCCAAATCCTTTACAGTATTCGTTTCAAAATTCCAGACTCTCCTTCGTCGCCTCGTCTCGAAACATTTCACTCATACTGTAAAAGTTGATTTACCGGACTTATAACGTAAATACTTATAACGTAAGTATCTATCTATAAGGATGATGGATTAGATATGGACGTGGTATAATTCAGTGACTGTGTGCACAAGCAGACTTTAGTCCATAGTGCACACATAGAATTTAAGGTATTCCTTACTACCTCATAATTGATACCATGTAGTGTAGTGAATGTGATACTGCAATACGTAATGGATAAATAAATAAATAAATAAATAAATAGATAGTAACATTTAAAACTTTGTATGACTATTTTTTGTTATATTCGTCGCCGCTAAAGATCACCATTTGCGCAATCGCCGAATTTTTCAATTTTTTCCAAAAATTTTAAATGGGAACGTACATAAATAGAAAATAGATTAAAAACTGAGATATCTGGTGTAAACGGCATGTCACTATCTTAACTTGAGCCAGAGATACAAGATAAAATAATATAAAATCGGCCGCAGGTAACCGATTTTGTACAAAATATTTATAGTAGAGTTTAGGAACACAAACATACAATTTAAAAAGGTTTAAATAAAGTCACTTTTAATTAATTATTGTTAACATCTAAATTTACCATTAGGAAGGAGTTTGCCACAGAACTTATTTTTGTGGCAAATTATTTCCTATGTAATCTCTTATCGGCATCATACTATGATAGGGGTGCAACACAGTATTATAATTAAATAAGAAAATCTTACTTTTTACATGTAAGCTTTGTTGCGTTGACACGATAACATAAAAGCATAAAAACGTGTCTATGAGGAAAACACTTGGAACGCTTAACTTTTCTTATAGAATCATAATATTGTTTTATTTGCATTAGCGGTTAGGATCCAAGTATAGAAAAACTTAAGTACTTTTTGATGATTGAAAAATGCAATACGGCGACCAAAAACAAAAAGTTAATAATCGTTCCAGAAATCCAAAACATTAAAACCGATTTATGATCAAATAAGCAAATTGTTTGTATAACCTATCTATAAAAGTGTGTTTACACATTGAAGAATATTGAGGAATAAAAATTCACAACCAGTAAAATCTTAATTTTTCAAAAATATCTGAGAAACTCTACGAACCAAACTTGATCGACCAGCGTGACTAACCTAATTCTTTCTACCTCATATAGTTTAAGGACACACTGTATATGTTTTTTTAAATCGATGGTAACTACAGGTACATTTTTTTAAGTGCCTCACCCGACTAGCGATTTTTGCTTTTCCTGCTGACTATAATACAAAACAAATTACACAATTCTCAATGACTTTTTGCCAGAAAGCCAAATTTACTGTAAAAGAATGTAATATAGGTTCACATAGTTGACAGACATGACGCCATTTTGAATTTATTTAAACAGCCCTCATCGATAACCACACAACTGAATTGCATTTCGCGATCCAATTTCAAAAATATATAGTTGTGGATATTTATTTTCAACCGTTCCGGAAATACGAGGGTTTCTAAATTGTCTTCATCAATTTTGCCTTTTAAGTGTCTCACCTCTTTAATAATAAACCGTTTGCGCTTTTACGCTAAAACCCAAATTTTTTTTATAGTTACATAATTTTCCGTGGCCGAGCTATTTACGCTATAATCAAATAAGACATACCGGGTGTTGCATCGTCGAGCGGGACATAGGAAATCCCATGTAATTTTAAATGGGGTCAATTATTGGCTTCCCTAATTATTTTAGAGAAAAATTCTATTTAGGTTTATTAAAGAGCACTAAAACCCACATTCAAAAGAATGACTTTAGATATTTTTGATGAGCCCGTTTACGGGTTATCGCCGATTTCTTTTTAACTATTTCTCCTTTTTATGGCCCCGTATTTGCGGGCACCAGTCAAGGTAAAAGATGACTGTCAAATAAAGTTGTCATTTTGAAATGTGTGCTTTATTGTTATAAAAACTCGTACATCGAAAATATTAAAGGTGTATTTATGAGTACAAATTAATCTGAATAAAACTAAAATAAAGTATCCAATTACAAGGTTAATTATGACATTTTACATGTTTCAATATTTTACTAATTAATAGGTAGGTACTATTAAATTGTTAGAACTTTAGGATTTAAGAAGATGTTCAAATATTCCTCCATTGACTGCTAGACAATAACCGAGGCGATCATAAAATTCTCTTCTTACATTCGCTAGTTGGTAAACTGAAATTCTATTGCATTCGGCAGAAATAGCATTTTTTAACTCGTCTTGATTTGGGTATTTTTTATCTTTGTATATCCTGTTTTTTAAATGGCCCCAGAGAAAGAAATCATTTGGCGATAAATCAGGAGACCTGGCTGGCCAATTTACTGTATGATTTAAGCCAATAACATTTCCATTAAAAGCACGGTTTAAATATTCCCGGACAGCCATGGTACTACGTGCCGGGCAGCCATCCATTTGGTACCAAACTTCCTGATTTTCCCTGGCGGCATCATGTAAAGTAGGTTAAATATGATCTTCAAGTAGTTCCAAAAAATATTCTGCATTTAAATTTCGTGTAAGAAATAATGGCCCGATAATATTTTCTCCGAAAATCCCAGCCCATACATTAACTTTTTGTGGATATTGCGTCCTTGTTTCCACAAACCTGTGTTGGTTTTCTTTGCTCCAATATCGATAATTTTGAACATTGGGTTCATTGTTTAAGGTAAATGTGCATTCGTCAGTGAAACAAATGTTTTTTAAACATTCCCTATCCATGTTTGCTCTTTCCATCATACCAAAACAAAACTCCTGTCGTCGTATTTCGTCCCTATCTCTTAGCTCTTGGTGCTTTTCATATTTGTATGAATAATATTTATGTCGTTTCAAAGCTCGTAACGCTGTGGTGTGATCTAATCCTATGTCATCCTCAAGTTTCCTTGTGCTGATCTTCCCATCATTTTCTTCCACGCACAATAAAACTTGCAAGTCCCTATCATTTCTTGCATCTCTTCTTTGTTCCTGCCTTTCTTCACATCTGCAGTTATTTATTACAGTGCCTTTTGTCTCAAATTTCTTGATAGTCCTTTCGACTGTAGATTTTGCAGGTATCGGTCTATTCGGATACAGAGCAGCAAACATGTCTGACACATTTTGATAACTATTTCGTTGATAATACCATTTAATCATCAATATTTTTTCTTCAGAAGTGTAATTCATGGCTAATATTTTCGATGTACGAGTTTTTATAACAATAAAGCACACATTTCAAAATGACAAATTTATTTAACAGTCATCTTTTACCTTGACTGGTGCCCGCAAATACGGGGCCATAAAAAGGATAAATAGTTAAAAAGAAATCGGCGATAACCCGTAAACGGGCTCATCAAAAATATCTAAAGTTATTCTTTTAAATGTGGGTTTTAGTGCTCTTTAATAAACCTAAATAGAATTTTTCTCTAAAATAATTAGGGAAGCCAATAATTGACCCCATTTAAAATTACATGGGATTTCCTATGTCCCGCTCGACGATGCAACACCCTCATTCATTCTCATCCTCATTGTTGATTTTTATTTTCAACCGTTCCAGAAATACAGGGGTTCCTAATATGCCTTCATTGATTTGGCTTTTAAGTGTCTCACTCCCTTAATAAATAGACGTTTTAAGCTTTTAAACAAATTTAATTTTTAACGGTGTACTCGTAGTCACAACAGAGAGAAAACAAATATCTATGTACTTATAAGCTTTATGAATAATGTTCCAATTGGATTTTCATCTCTAATGACAAATACACAGAGAGAAATTTCTTTCTTGTCGCTATTAAACGACTTGGTTGAAAAAAAATAAAAGTTTATTTTACTAAACTAAACATAACTTAAGACAATATTTTAAAAGTTTTTCGTCGAATTCCTGAAAGTACACGATGTAATTAAAAAATATATAGTGCATTTAATTAACTTTCATTTGCACCAACAACGCCTTCCTGATCTTAATAATTGAAAAACTGTTTTAATAAATATTTTAATAAATGAATTTAAATTGATTCACAACAATAATATACCGCTCAGTTATAGCAATAATAATTTGGTATCGGTAATTATACAGGGATTATAAAATAAATTGATTCTGCCAGAATTGAGTGAACTGAGATATTTAAACCAGGTATTTCCCAAAGTAAATAACATGTCGGCTCATGCCGCCCTTAGCAGGCTACGAAAGAACTAAGACATTGCTGTTTGGTGCACTTGTAATGCGTATTTCGAAGGTGGGTGGCGTGTTCGGTGACGATGGCTGAAATTAACGCACTTTTGAAACTTCGGGACTTGGAAATCTTAACAACCGTGTTTAAAGGGTAAGTGAAAAACAATTTACACTTCTTTTTCCACAGCGAAAACCACCTTTTTGCTATAAATCGCTTGTTAGAGCTCAATACTACAAATTTAATAAAATTATGTAAAAAAAAACTGTGTCCTAAATAAAACTACTTCAATTTAATTAAGACAAAAATATCCAGAAAAAATGGGGTTAGCTAAAATGTTTATTTATTAAAGGGGAGAAATAAAATCGATGAAGGCAATTTAGAAACCACCGTATTTCTGGAACAGTTGAAATTAAATATCGACAACTATATGTTTTTGAAATCGGATAGCGAAATTCAATTCACTCGTGTGGTTTTGGATGAGGGTTACCATTAAGAAAAATTCAAAATAGCGCCATATCTGTGAACATTGTGAACCTATATTGTATTTTTTGACATAAATTAAAAATTCCACTAGGACTTTGGAAAAAAATATATATCGATAAAAGCGGCCAAGAGAAATTGCTGGAAATTATTTCCAAGTTCGAAAAATGACCGCTAGGGGGCGTAAGAGAACTTTCAAAATAGAAATGCCGATTTTCTCTTGATTTTTCTTAATAAAAATATGTTAATAGTATAAGCATTGTATTCTTCATAAAATTATGCAACTTTATGTTAGGAATCATTCTTTTCTATTTTCAATAATAAAGTGGTGGGAGAAGGTCAAACTTTTTTTCTTTCAAACGCTGATATCTCTGCTTTGGATAAACCGATTTTATTCAACTTGGTCTTGAAAAAAAGCCCTTTTTTTCCTCTACACGCTGATTTATTAACTATACCATGTTGATTCTGATGGTGGCCACTAGATGGCGTTTTTCCGTAATTCCTCAATGAATAAGGATTTTTTCAAAAAAATCAAATGATATAATATGACTTTCTCATCATATTTTATTTTAGGCTTATAAAGGCTATTAAATAGTGGAACAAAAAATTCAGGTCCGTAATTAAAATAAAAAAGTTGATGATGGTTGCTCGAATCCGAAACGTCGGATTAAAACACTAACCCCATTAGCTTGTAGAGGAGGAAAAGTTACTATAAAGAACTGAAAACCGCAACGTGATATCTTTTGTTAAACTAGAGATTTAATTGATTAATTGATGTTTTAAAAAATGGCCCATTTTTCCATATTAATTATTATTACCTTTCCTCCTCTACAAGCTGACGGGGTTAGTTTTTTAATCCGACGTTTCGGAATCGAGCAACCATCATCAACTTTTTTATTTTAAATACGGACCTGGATTTTTTATTCCACTATTTAATAGCCTTTATAAGCCTAAAATAAAATATGATGAGAAAGTCATATCATAACATTTGATTTTTTTTTTTTGAGAAAATCCTTATTCATTGAGGAATTACGGAAAAACGCCATCTAGTGGCCACCATCAGAATCAATATGGTATAGTTAATAGATCTTCGTGTAGAAGAAATGAAGGGCTTTTTTTCAAGACCAAGTTGAATAAAATCGGTTTATCCAAAGCAGAGATATCAGCGTTTGAAAGAAAAAAAAGTTTGACCTTCTCCCACCACTTTATTATTGAAAATAGAAAAAAACGATTTCTAACATAAAGTTGCATAATTTTATGAAGAATACAATGCTTATAATCTTAACATATTTTATTAAGAAAAATCAAGAGGAAATAGGCATTTCTATTTTGAAAGTTCTCTTACGCCCGCTAGCGGTCATTTTTCGAACTTAAAAATAATTTCCAGCGATTTCTCTTGGCCGCTTTTATCGATATATATTTGTTTTCCAAAGTCCTAGTGTTATTACTTTCTGAGATATAGCCGATTACCTCCTTAGGTGGAACACCCGGTACATAATATTATCTATTAATAATATAATTAAGTCCAAGTCCCTTAAATATTATTATAATTAGTAGATGTTGACATTAATTTTTCTCGACACCGCTCCCCTAAGATACTAATTAATGAGTGCTTCTTGATATTTACACTGCATATTATATTCAATCTAAATACCGGTGCTACACTTAAGTGATTATGTTAATATATCATACTTAATGTTAAAAAAATTAAAATATATATGCCTTGAGGGTGCCTCAGCTAATTTTACACAGATAATGTCTCGGAACGGTGCACAATAAAAATAAAGTTATTTATACATAATATCTAAACATCAATAATTGTAGAAAAATTAAGTACCTAGACTTATGCAGAGTATTTTATAGATCATATCTATTATAAAACTCGACAAATATATTTTATAACCGCTTCTTAAACTAACTTATCCTCAAAATATGAGCAACATTCGTAGACAATTTTTGTTACACTCTTTTCTCACGCAGCTGCATTATTGGTATATGCTTCGTTGAATGACACATTCAATCCTAATTTTTATGTTATTGGTCTCAATATCATTTGAAGTAAAGTATTAAAAACTGCAATTTCAGATAATTTGGAAATTAACATTATTTGCCAGGCAAGGGCCTAGCGACACTTAAAGCACCGGTTACCTTCTAATTTTAATGGGGTTTTTTGGCAGCTTTTTCCCCAAATATCAAACGCATTCTAATTCATGATTTTAGAAACACTGTTAATATTCCTTAACGTCATGCTGCTACAGCAATAATATATATAAATACACCCGGAGAGGCTCCTGCCGGAACGCGAGTTATGTGCTACGAAAATTTAAGTGCATATTGCCTCTTAAGGGTCAGGCCAACGACCCGCTGGGGCTGCGCCCCCAGTTCTATAGGCCCTAGGGTAGGTTAACAAACCGGTGCTGTAGTTGCACTACAGCACCGGGGAGATTAGCTCCAGGGGACTATCCCAAAAACATGAGGCGATATGTGAAAATATTACTTAGTAATAATAAAGAAATTTAAAATTGAATTGAAATTGGTTCCCGTCAGATCACCGAAGTTAAGCGGTGTCGAGCGCGGCTAGTACTTGGATGGGTGACCGCTTGGGAAACACCGCGTGCTCTTGTCTTAGGGAAGAGTGTAAAACGAATCGACATCAAAACCATCCTATTCACGCCGGACAGGCCGGATGAGATCGGATATCTCGTAGGATAAAGGTGCCGTTTCACACTCCCCAGTCGGTAGACCGCACGATTAAAAACCGTACGGTCGTTGACCGGTTCAAGATGGCCTCTGATACGCCGACGACCGTAAAAAATAGTAAATTAAAAAGAAACATTATTTGCCGCCAGTAAATGCTTACTTGAAGAACTCTGAAAGTTCCGAAAAACTGTTAATTAAAAGTTTTTTTTATGATAAGGCACAGCACTACAGGATTACTCCTTTGCGGTGCTCTGCGAGCGTTGCGTGTGCGCAGGAAGCGATTCACGTTGGTCTTGAATCTTTGAAGATTATACTCGTTGGAGAACACAGCCTCAGAGAGGTCATTCCAGAGTGTTGATGTTCTCCAGAAGAAAGAATTTTTAAACAGCGTCGTTAGAAGGACACTAAGCTGAACCACATACGGGTGGGCTGCAGTTGCTCGTCGTGTACTCCTACTATGCACAGCTCTCTGGGTGGAATTGAGCGGACAACATCCGTTGAGCACATGTAAAATAGACTCAAGTCGCCAACCTGCCTTCGTTGCTCAAGGCTTTCCAGGTTGTTTGTCAGATCATGGTCACCGATCAAGCGAATGGCTCTTTTTTGAATGTAATCTATCAACCCCAGAGTATGTTTAGGAGCAGAACCCTAAATATGCGAACAGTACTCCAGCGATGGTCGAATTTAGGCTCTATAGTTGTTGTCCCACAGGAATTCTGACAGGACACATGGCCATCAAGAAGCACCTGCACCATATGCAACTGTACAACGGAGACCTAAGTTGCAGGTTATTCGGGCGAGAAAGTGAAACGGTACCTACAGTATATTATTTGCCACTCCGAGTCAATGGATCGAAAAAGGCAACAAATACTCGGGCAACCGAGACTAGAACCAGATTATATTCTGACACTCTCCACAGTTGACCTACACAAGCTAGTGCACGGAACTGGAAAAAATGAGTGGGCGTAAGACTAAAATAGGGTGAGCACAATGTGCCAAACCTGGCCGAAGTGCATCCGGCATTTGGACGGACCCTCAGAAGAAAAACAAAAGTTAAGGGTGGTTGGGTGTATAGAGGTTCTTAGTTCGGAAAAGTACCCACGCTTCTGCCAGGCTGCCCTAGCAATGGCGGCAACGTGACTATGCCGAGGCAATCACTATCCAAATTAACGCTCAAGCCAAGAAAATCCAGTGTCCCGCGATGGCTAAATCCAGTTTTTGAACATTAACTTCTTTAGAAAAAACTACCGCCTGAGTCTTTTTAGCGTTAAATTCTAATTGGTTACTGTCACCCCAAGACAGAATTTCTTACAGGTCTTTGTTGAGATTTGAGATCTCTTGCTGCCCATAGTGCACTGGCAGTCGATGTTCGAGCATCCAAAGTATAAAATGAAACAAGTGTGCTGTCATCAGCGAAGCGAAGGGTTTTTCACTTAAAACTCCGCACGCCAATATCTCGAAAACGAATATGAATATTTAATTTCTGTAAAAAGCAGTCAATGTATGGGGTCAGATAGATATCTTTCAAAGCTTAAAAAATTCGACGCCTACTAAGAGCTAAGCGTCGCGACGCGTCGAAACTATAAATCGATTGCATTGACTTTGAAATTACGAGCATGCGAAAGATCATGTTATTTATAAACTTTTTTGTTATTTACTCGAACTTATTTATTTGAATGCTATGAATATTAGTTACTATAGCAACCATTGTTATCGAAATTGTTTTAAGTGCAATTACAAAAGTAATAAACAAAAATTATTATTGGCAATTAACTACTTACATGATTCTGAGTTAAGCTAATGAACAAAATTATTATTGCACTTAACTAGATGATAAAACAAATTAAAAACGTTGTTAAAAATTATGTCCATCTGCTCGAATACACCTATTAAAAACTTTCAACAGATGAGCTTGGGTCACTTGTAGGAGCGTCCTTCTTGTAATAGCGGCACACGCTGCACTAATTTTGTTAATAAGATCAGCCATATCTTCGATAGGTTCTTCATAGACAACGTCCTTTAGGTGACCCCAAAGAAAATAATCTTTTGGTGTAAGGTCCGGGGACCTCGCCGGCCACCTTTTCCATTAGTACCAAACCATCTATTGGGGTATTCTCTGTCTAAATACCTCGTTACAATTACGGCATTATGTGCAGGCGCTCCATCCTGCTGTAGCCACATATTCATTCTAGTCTCAAAGGGCACTTCTTCTAACAGTTCCGGAAGTGTAGTTTGAAGAAATCTTAAATAGCGATCTGCATTTAAAGTGCCTTCGAAAAAGTGAGGTCCAATAAGGAAACCGTTTATTATACCGCACCAAACATTGATGCCAAAAATTCGCTGATCACCTCTTTCTGTAATTCAACGAGGATGGTTTTTGGACCAAAAACGATACTTGTGTCTGTTCACGATTCCATTATTATGGAATCGACTTTCGTCGCTCCATAGAATGTTCAAGAGAAAATTTGCATCTTGGCTATACAAATCGGCAAATCTTGCTAGAAAATCCATTCTTCTAGCGGGACCACCTAGTTCTAATTTATGCACTAGTTTAGTTTTGTAAGGGCGAAAAGAGTTTCTATTTAGAATTCTCGACGATGAACTTATGGAAACACCGGTATTTTCTTTTATTTTTGATAGGGATATCTTGGGGTTATTATCAACCTGCTGAATTACAGCAGCAGTATTTTCATCATTTGTAGTCGTCTTTTCTCTATTTCTCTTAGGTGTTACGAAACTGCCATATTCTCTTAAGTTTTTACATAAACTTGGAAAGGTTTTTGCATCGGGGACTCTTCTACGTGGGTGCGTAAACTCTTTTTGCTTCTCTACATTTGGACACAAGCGCGGATCCAGGGGAAGGGTCATGGGGGCAGTAAATGCCCCTCACCCCCCTTTCCTGTTGATTGTTTGAGACAGACGATAGACCTTTTTATTAATGACTGGCTACGTCCATCTTGGGTTAGGTCGATTTGTATAACTTTTAATAGAAAATCTCAAAACTTCATCTATTTATTAATGACATGATTTATTCAAAATTAAAAAGCAAATTTTCAATTCTCAGAGAGTTTTCAAGGTGTTTTTAAAAATTCTTGAAGAATTTCGTCTTCAGTCAGTTCAATGTGGGTATGGACCCCCCCGCCCTTGACCATATTCTGGATCCGCCACTTTGCTTGTGTTGAACTGTTGAAGTCGTTTTAGTCCTTTGTTTAATTATTGTTTTTAGGCAGATAGGGAATAGTAAAATGTCGTGTAGTTTGGTATTAAGCTGTAAAGCATAAAGCATTTAGAAATTTTGTGGTAAATTACTCTATAATTTTCAATAAGCGTAGAGGAATGCTTTCAGCGGATCTAATAACTTATTATTAGAAAAAATAAAAAAACAACAGTTTTTTTGTAAATTAAACCAATAATTATATTGTCTACTGTGTACGGCAGCTTATAGTCCACATTTTAATAAAATTGGCATTATGATACGTAATTTTCGCTGAAAGCGCGAGCGTATATCAACGTTGGTTAATAATATATAATAGGTAAATACTTAAGAATTTGGAATAGAAGTAACAGAGCAGCTGTTAAATAAAATATATACTTATATTTTGAGGCGTATGTATTTGTATACCTACCTGTAGGTATATGTCATGTATGTAAGTGTTTGTATATGACTGTCTGGATTTCACATGGTTTTCCACTTTATTGAGAAAATTTTTAATTAAGGGTTTTAAGAAAGTAGGGGATCATATTATTTTCCAAAGCATGATAGAATTTAATTATATTGATCCGTAATAGTTATTTATATTACTAATACGGTATGAGCTTCATTACAGTAACGAGTGGGGAATATTGGTACGACGAGGTCGTCGTAACCACACGAGTGATGTAACGAGCCTTACCGTACGTGTGATATACAGCATTTTATATAAGACCCAGAATTTTGGTTTTTTATGTATTCAAAATGGTTTTCATATTTATGCAGTGACATTACACAAAAAGTGACAGTGACTGAACAAAAAGAATCATAGTTTGATTAAAGCTGGATTTATAAACTCGAAAAGTTGGCGAGGTTGAGGTTCAGTTGGTATTGGAAATAGGAGTTCAATTTAAACTAAAGGGAACTGAATGTTCTATTTATACACTCGTTCATGTTGTTCATGTAAAGCTCATGTAAGGTTCGGAAACTTCCCGGGTAGTTCGAGATAATCAATTTTTATGCTCGGAATTCGGAATATCTAACCTCACAACTTGACCATAACTTCAACCTCACCAACTTTTCGAGTTTATAAATCCAGCTTTAAAGTGAGTAATGTAATAAGTTCATTACATCACTCAGTACGATAATATAGTATACTATATAACGCAAACAGGCTAAAATGGGTTATGTAATAAGCTCTTTTCGTGTGGGTCTTATATAAAATGTATTTATGAAAACTTCTTTTATTACTTTGGAGATTTATTAGATAATAATAGCATTAATACACAAAAGTGAAATATATTACTTTTCTGTGAATGACCCTCCCCCAAACGAGGTTCTGGATCCGCTCCTGTATTGGACCTGCATTCTCCAAACACCAGTAACATGTCTACTTTTTCCTCAATGCTAAATTGAACCATTTTCATATAATTATTGTTAGTTTTGTTTAAACCCAACAAGTTTGAATATTTCTTGTGACAAAATGTGACAATATATCTTTGACGCAGCAATGACAACATCTGTCGCTTAAAATTGCACTTAAATCAATTTCGATAAAAATCATCCGTAATTGCATTTTTTGTCAATCGATAAATGTTTACTATAAACCGGTATAATTCAGAAATTAGTAAAATAAATAAGTTCGAGTAAATAACAAAAAAGTATATAAATAACATGTACTTTCGCATGCGCGTAATTTCAAAGTCAATGCAATTGATTTATAGTTTCAACGCGTCGCGACGCTTACCTCTTAGTAGGCGTCGAATTTTTTAAGCGTTGAAAAATATCTACTTGACCCCATACATTGACTACTTTTTACAGAAATTAAATATTCATATTCGTTTTCGAGATATTGGCGTGCGGAGTTTTAAGTGATATATATAGGATTTTTAGTTTTTTCCAAAAGATCCTTAATGTATAGTGAAAAGAGAATGGGCGACAATATGGAACTTTGCGGGATTCCGGCGTTGATGTTAAATATGCCTGAAAGAAAGAGAGAAAGAAGAGTTCAAAAGTTCAAAAGTTAAGAGGACGCACAAGAAGATATATATATGCTTGTAACAGTTTTATATAATTTCGCAACAAGTGCTGCAAAAAGCTTTCTTCGCTAAGATACATCATTTTAAAAGTTTATTCTTATCGTCGTAAGATTTATACGTAAGAAAGCAATTGCGTAATGGGTTTCACACTTGCCTTATTAGCAACCTCGTTCAAGCCATAATTAATTAAAAACAGACTCAATTTACATCTGTATTTAATTAGTCATGAGGGATTTCACTTGCAGACTATTGTTCACGGGCTGTATTATATATATAAGAAGATTTTGCTTATGCATTTAATATAGTTAAATTAAACTTGGAATTTAGTAAAGGCAGTAAAGTCGGTTTTTGTACCGTACATAATAATTGTTTTATAAACTTTACATAATAAAAAACAGGGCCGGATTTAGGGTTGATGAGGCCCTGGCCCTGGGGCACTAATCAAGTGCAGTGCTATTTGCTAAAGAAAATAAATTAAAACTAGAGAAAAGTCCTTTGTTCGTTTAGCTTTGAGATTATTTTTGTAATTTGCGCCTATTTACATTGCGCTTGTAGTTCTTAAATTTAGTGTAATCCGAGTAATACCTTACAAACCGAAAATTTAAAAATAATTCGGGACTGTCGATAGCTTTACTTATGGCGTACTGTTTGCCTTGCGCCAGGGAATCGTTATGCACAATTTATTTTATTATGTACAATATAGTGTATATAATGGATATTAGGGTGGAGCGAAAAATCAAAGTTTGGAAAATCGTTTTGGAATAGTGCGCAAAAGTTGCCAGTTGGTATTACAAAACTAATGTTCATTTTCGGTTTTTCAAATTTTTTTCATCTTCTGCCCTCTACCGGGATTTGAAAAAAATAAAAAAATAAAAAAATAAAAAAATAAAAATACATACTTACTTATGATTTTTATAGTTCAAATGTTAGGTAGTAAGTACCTTTAGTTATTATAAATACATTTTAATTAGCTACTGTTTGTAGTCTTTTTTTGACTCAAATTTTGGCATAAGTTTCCGCGAATCTATTTTTGCCTTAATAAAAGTGTCTCTCTTTTGTAACCCAACAACTGATAAAGATGCTTCGGTGACAAGTTTCACACATCTCTCTACTGATTGGGTGTGACAGGGAAATGCAGCGATGTCGATGATTTTTTCGGTAGAACCGGAAATAATATTTTTCAAATCATCCACTTCCAAAGTTTGAAGCAATGGGGGACAAGTTATTTTATTTTCTTGCCAATCAATCAGATCAACATAGTCATCTGCGTCGAAATTAATGTGTGGAATAATAAAAGGTCGGATATTGGTTGAAGTATTGCTTTTAGTTTTTGCATTTAGAATGCGACGAAGTGCAAGCTCTCTTATATAGGGGCGAGCGTCATGCAGCATACATATCAGAAGATTTTCCGGATGAACAAAATAGGCATTTCGTTGAATTACAGGGTCTATAACACTTTTCAAATCTTGCTCCAGGTACCGGCTACGTTTTATTGTTTGCAGAACATGTTTTGCACCATTTACGCACGATGAGTTGCATTTAATTTGAAACCACAAAGGAGCATAAACCTTGACAATAAATTTGGCCAGTTCCTTTAATTCTGAGGTTGGATTTTCGGTACTAACATAAAGACGTAAGATGCGATTGGTCAAAGTGAGCCATCGAGAATGACTTAACTTTCCTGGGCTTCGGTTCAATAAATCCACGGAGCACTCCCCTGTAGAAACTGCAATACAAATTTCGAACAAATATTTCTGATCGGCACTTAAGTCAAGGAAATCTACTTCTGGTAACTCACAGCCAATAATGTTATAGTTTACAACTGGCATATTTTCGCACTGCTGTATTTGATTTCCTATAGTTCCAGCAAAAGCTCTTGGACCCGTAGTTTGACCGTCAAGCTTCTGGAAAATATGCCTTAAAGGTAATTCATTTGCGTGAAGCTGGCAGACAAATCTTTGTAAAGGGCGTCCTAATTTTAATTCTAGTTGAGAAATTGCACCATTTTTTCTTCCCGTATTCACCACAGTTCCGTCACATCCGACTGTCACTAGTTCTTCGAGATTATATTCATTACTTTCCAGGAAGTTGACAATACTTTGACAAATGCTTTGAGCCGATCCGGAAAGGGGTACTGTATGCCCTAAAAATATAGAGCCAGGTTCTTGAACTAAAGAAATATGTTCTTCGAGTTTGGTTCTTCTGTGGGACTTGCCTTCAATATTTTCGATAACGAAGGTTTTATCTTTCCGTCCGTCAAAGTATATGGCCTTCAAAGTTTCTAGAGTTTCTGAGTTTTGCGTAAAACCTTTTCTTGATTGCTCTCTTGCTCTTCTCAGCTTACTTCGGTCTATTACGTTTTTTGTATTAGCTGTGGTAACAATTCCAAGGTCTTGTAGAACTGCCGTTGCCACTGCTGCTGCCGATCTATCCGATAGTCCGTAGCGGTCACAAACTTTGGCCAAGGTAGGGAGTTTGATATAATTTTTTGTACACTGCATTTCTGTACTGATACTGTCAATACTGTCATAGGAAGTGGAAGGTAAGTCATGATCTATTTTGATACCAGTTTCTGGCTTCCGCTTTATTGATGAATGGATGTCGCTTTCATGTTGAACGGATTGTTGTAGTTCTTTCCTTTCCATATCTTTTTTCAATCTGCTAGCCTTATTTATCAGCTTAGAGGTTTCCTTTACATCAATATTTCCAATAATCATTTTTCTAGGCCCCCTCTGATCTAGTAAAAAACTCCATTCATTTTTAGGTATTTTTTTTTCTTTATCGCAAGAACATTGTTCAAAAATTTCGCATTTGCAAGCGCTGACATCAAACAGACCAGTGTTCTCGATTTGAAATTCCTGCACACGTATTTTATAACTATCGTTTTTCTTTACCTCCGGATACCTCAAAAGTTTTAAATATTTGTCGTGTAGGATTTTTATTAATTGTAAAACACGTTTTCTTGTTACGGTAGAAATTGACGCTTTTTGCCACAAACTTAAAATTTTATCAGACAGTACATTAGATATCTCAAATACCGTTGGTTCCTTCCCTGAGTTTGGAGGTTTTAAATTATACCTTGACCATAAATAACACTTTAAAACATCAGCTTTCGAAGGAAGTAAGTTACCTTTAAAATCTGCAGGAGCACCAATTAACGGACACTCAATATCTTGTCTAGTATAACGTATCTTTTTAGAACTCATATTTATTGCACGATCGCCAAAAACCACAAAACTGTTAAATTGTCACTTAAAAAACGACTTAACGCTATATAAAACACGACTAATTGCAAACTAATATAATATAACAGTGAGATGATGCGTCAAACGAAAGTACGCAGCGTGCCGAACACTGCCGAAATTCGGCGATTTCACGAGGCGCAGCATGTGCGCTGGTGAAGTCAGGACCGTAATAGAGTTTTTTTTTTTTCGGTAGAGGGCAGAATGTGTGATCTGATCAAAAAGTTGTAATAAAACATTTTTATCAACATTACCAAAGGTAAGTTTTGGTAGGTATTCCAAATCTATTTTTCCAAAAAAAAATTCACTTTTTTTTTTTCGTTTTTCAAAGACCGGTAGAGGGCAGAAGATATGATCTAATTAAAAAGTTGCAATAAAACATTTTTCTCAACATTACCAAAGATAACTTTTGGTGGGTATTCCAAATCTATTTAAAAAAAAAAAATTATATTTTTTTTTTCGTTTTTTAAAGGCCGGTAGAGGGCAGAAGATGTGATCTGATCAAAAAGTTGTAAAAATACTTTTTTATTAACATTACCAAAGGTAACTTTTGGTAGGTATTCCAAATCGATTTTCCAAAATTTTTAAAATTTTGCGATTATCGCTCCACCCTAATGGATATACTTATATTACTTTTAAACAAGCTGCTTCTAAACGGCAAAACTTCCTGTCGACCGTAGTATTCCTAGCAGCGTAATATGTATTTGACTGCACTTCGTCGTTCTCTGTCCTCTTCGGAACTTTTAGAGAGAGATCAGCTTTCTTGCGCTAGATTCTGCTGGGAGGAAAAGACCTCCACGAGATTTTTAGCAGGGTTCAAAATCAGTTAGGACTAAGGTCATTAAAAAATCTGCGTTTCCATAAAATCGTCAAAACCTAACAAAACATTAGTTTTAGTTATTTAAAGTCCCAAGTTACTGCCTACTAAATAACTTTATGTAATTGTTACAATAAGTACCTATATTTTCTTACGAGATATTCCACAGAAACTAAACAAAAAATAAATAATATGGTGCCTATTGCAAAACAATTAAATTATGTGAATATTTATGCATAACATATATGTTTTCAATAATTTTATTGCAACAAACTAATAGTAACCATGTTACGTTTAATTTATATTTCTTCAATAATTGATTCCGGCAAGATTTCCAAATAGAATAAGTTTCATAATTTTTCCGTTAAATAGAATAAATTTAAATGTATTTTTAATGAAAATTATACGCTTTAAAGATATCAGACTTATTGTTTTATAGCTGTACGGTCACAAGTCTTAAATTGTGAGTTTTCAATTGTATTATTATGTGTTAAGATTTAAGAAAGCTTTAGCTTTGCCATAACACGTTCATTATTTAGTATAAATTAAATTTTTGCCGCAGCAAATATCCTTCACTGGGTGTCTCTAATTTTTGGCACAGAGTCATCATTTCCAAACATTAAACGCTATGTACAGGGTTATCCAACCAAGACTAGACAAGGCGATTTTTTGACTTTTCCTGTACTTTTATAAAAAAACTGAAATAGCCATCTTAAGTCATTTTCTCCCGCGAATTCGAATATCTTCTACAAAAAACAATTGAACATCAAACAAAAGTACTAGGGGTCACTTTGATATTTTTTTAAATGGGATGCCGTATTTTTAATGAGCTTATCCGACCGATTTCTCATATAAATTTTGATCTAAAATGTTGGATTTTTAATTCAAAAACGCCTTTTTTTTTCAGTTTTAAATTCGGAAATAAAAAAAAAAAAAAAAAAAATAAAATAAATAACATTTTAGATCAAAATTTACATGAGAAATCGGATAAGCTCATTAAAAATACGGCATCCCATTTAAAAAAATATCAAAGTGACCCCTAGTACTTTTGTTTGATGTTCAATTGTTTTTTGCTGAAGATATTCGAATTCGCGGGAGAAAATGACTTAAGATGGCTATTTCAGTTTTTTTATAAAAGTACAGGAAAAGTCAAAAAATCGCCTTGTCTAGTCTTGGTTGGATAACCCTGTACTTAAACTGAGTTTTGGCTAAAGTTGACAAACCACTCTGAAAGATTGTTGGAAATGCTGGAGGGCATTTGAAATTTTGTGCCCTAACTTCATGGACAGTATTTAAAAATTATTTATTTGATTTGGTATATCTTGTTCAGGTTAATTGATGTTTGCTAATTTGTCTGGGACGATATACTTTTTTAATCAACCGTGTATAAATCAAGGTAATAAGCGAAATAATTATGTTAACCATACAAAAAGAAGCAATTACCCATAAAATATATTGGTTTCAGTGAGTTAATAAACCTTAGATATAGCAAAACGAAAATAACAAAGGCCTGCGTTTTCACACCTTATTGAATGTGCATTTTTTTGTAACTGAATTTGGGTAATTTGGTGTTCCTAATTTAAATATCTACATTAATCATAATGTATAATATATAAACGCTATGATTTTACAATAATCTATTTATAAAATAAGTATAAAGAATAAAAATATTAATAAAAAAATTCAAAAAAACATAGCAAAAGGAAAGCGAGCTACTTTTTACTCTTCTTAGAATATCTTTCTCTTTTGCCCGACAAACTTCGTTTGGGGTGTCTTTTCCTTATACTTGGCCATAGGAGCATACCTCTTCAACATCCAACAATACTCCGCCATCATTATTGTATCCCATCGTCCCTGATACCTGTTCTTGGCTTTTCATGTTTTGGTGAAATTGCTCACCCTCACCAAGGTTTGCATGAAAATAATCCAAATGTACATGTAAAAAGTGAATTTTAATGCTTATATTGGAACCTAGTTCCTTAAATTTGTCTATAATGTCTCCACAATGTCCATATATTTTGGGTCTTTATTATTTCCCAGAAATTTATTTACAACATCCTTAAAAGCCTTCCACGCAATTTTTTCGGTGCTGTTCATTACCGCTTCAAAGTCATCAGTTTTCATAAGCTTTCTTATTTGCTGACCAACAAAAATACCTTCTTTAATCTTTACTTCTGCTAGCGAAATTTTTCAGTCAAGAATTGCAAACATCGACCTGTTTTGTCCAACGCTTAACAAAAGGAAATAAAGGTAATAAATAATCACCTAGGTACATAATGAAAAACTTTCTGTTCAACGAAGTTAAGTTACACACGATTTTATTCTTACTCACCGTTTCTTTAACATGTTATTGGTTTTGAGCCTCGACTAACCATTTTAAATGAAGAGATTCCGTAAAATAATATCAAATTTTTAATAAAGCAGGAATTTTCATCATAAATCGGAAGATATTTCAAAAGGAAACTGTTATAATCAAATATGTCACCACGACAAAAATTTTAAAATCGCATTTCTATAGTATTATTTTCCCAGGCTATTTTATTTTGAAACCATTTTAAAAATTATTCGGAAATGGTCAATATAAATATCTAAATAAATTAAATATGTAATAAATCAGTGTTAGTAGTAGAAAATAATCTATATAATTTTCCAGTAAAGAAAGCTGTTATATACCTCGTACATTATATTGTATTCTACGGTTATTTGAAAGATGTTTATGCCCTGAGGGCGACGATCTTGCAAACCCGAGGGCTTCAGGTCTTAGGGTTTGTTTGTAAGTCACCCGAGGCCATACACCTATACCAATACGCACGGTTAATAAGGTTGCTTTATATACCTAGGTTGACAAGTGAGGTATTACATATACAAAGTGGCAAAAAAGTCACGCATAATGCCTGTAACTTTTGAATTACCTCGTATACGAAAAAGTGAACTTTACGAAAGTTGTTCAGTAAATTATTCCCTACATTTTAACCTGCATGAATTTTTTCTGTCATTTCTGGTGTGGTTGCCATAGCGATTAACTTACTTGTTTTAAATGTAACACTCTTGCATGTGACTGCATATTTGGATTTTACTGGGAAAACCCTGAATTTCTTGCAGTTGAAATTTTCACCTATCTGTAAGCGTTTCAGAGATAATGACAGCTCAAAAATGAAAAAATTCCTACTTATAATTATTCCTACCTAATACCCACCAGTCGAGTCAAGGTGTTTTCATGACAGCGACCTAAGAGGTGTCAATTTTGAGTTTACTTTTCTGTTGTTTGATTTCTTATTTGTTTACCCTATGGTTCATCTGAATGAGAAACAAGGAGTTGAAATTTTAATAATGAGCGGTTGCGGAAATATGAAGAGATCGCAAGATCAGGTTTGTCAATTTTTCAATAAATTATATCCAAATAGGCCTCCAATGAATCGGTTAACGGTGTGTCGAGTGGTAAAGAAATTTCGAGGAACAGGAAGTGTTAGGGAAGCCGCTAGATCAGGTCGACCTAAAACAGCAACAGGGGAAGCAAACAAAGCTTTGGATATCATGCTCTCAATACATGAAAATCCAACACAATCATAGAGGCCAATGGCAATGGATTTTAATGTGTCTCATCAGTCAGTTAAAAATTTGTTTAAGCAGGAAAAGTTGCACCCCTATATACAAGAAAAGTTGGTGCACGAGTTAGACGAGGACGATTTTGATAGAAGAGCTGAATTTTGTGAGCTGATGATGGAAAGATGCAATAACGATAGTAACTTCGCAACAAATATCATTTTCTCGAATGAAGCTACTTTCCATTTAAATGGCATTGTTAATAGACACAATTATCGTTATTGGTCTGCTAAGAGTACTCACTGGTTCCAACAGGGTCATACTCAAAGGCATTGTTGATGGACATATTGTGAGACCTTTTTTCAAAGATGGTAATTTGAATGGCGAAAATTATCTGTACCTTCTCAGGAATCACATAATTTTTCTTGCAGAATGATTTTATCGGGTGGCATTGTTAATAGACGCAATTATGGTTATTGGTCTGCTGAGAATACTCACTGGTTCCAGGAAGGTTATACTCAGAGGTCCGAAAAAGTTAATGTTTGGGCGGGCATAGTTGGTAGACATATTGTGGGACCTTTTTATAGATGGTTATTTAAATGGCGAAAAATATTTGGACCTCCTCAGAAATCACATTATTCCTTCTGGCAGAATGGTTTTACCGGGTGTAGATAATGGCATAAACGAACAGGTATGGTTACAGCAAGATGAAGCACCTGCGCATTATGCGGCAAATGTTAAACAATACATAAGCAAACAATTTCCAGGACGTTGGATAGGCAGGAGAGGTGCTATTGACTGGCCAGCGCAATCCCCGGACTTAACCCCGCTGGACCCCTTTTTGTGGGGACACTTAAAGAACAAAATCTACGTTAACCGTTCAAATGACTTAGAATCTTTAAGAGTCAGAATTACTGCTGAAATTCGGTCCATTCCAGAGCACTTCCTCTTAAACATTTTAGACGGGTTCAGGGATCGACTGGCGCTCTGCTTAGCAGAAAATGGTGGTAATTTTGAACACCTGATCCACTGAAAAGGTTTTTCCAGTATAATCCAAAGATGCAGGTTAAAATGTGAGGAATAATTTACTGAACACTTTCATAAATGTCACTTTTCCGTATACGAGGTAATTCAGAAGTTACAGGCATTATGCGCGACTTCTTTGCCACTCTGATATGCGAGGTATATAGTAGCTTTCTTTATTTATCTTTATTATCGTAATTTCCCTAGGTAGAGAAATGAAGTACATGATAGCGACTTCTCAAGTTAGTAGTACAAAAAAAGTTTTATTTTTAATTTCATATTTGGTAATTTTGTTATTCCATTAAAGTTTACCAAAAACTGAATTTGTTTAGTCTTTATGCCTGCGCGGGCCAAAAAATACACTATTATGTACCTTGTGACTAAGCAATGAAGACACAAAAATAAACTAGTATGACACTCGGTATGACATAAGAAAAAAATAAAAATATAGGTATACCATTTTTCAGCTAAGAAAATATATAGTTGAGGTTAGATTTTTATGACATGTCTCACTTTCTAGTTACGTTTATGTCGATTCAGGACAGAATTTGGTATTTTTTTATATAAATTAAAATGTGGCAATCAACAAACTCAACTTTAAATAATGGAAAAGAAGTTGAGGGGTTTAAAAAAATTTATATTTTTTATTAATTCTTGAACTTCTTAATTATTGCGTTTAGGTACATCAAAATTTTAACTTAAGTTTTACTTTTGTAAAGTGACATTAATAATACTAATTATAAAGACACAATAAATTCCGTGTAATAGCATTTTAGAGGCGAAATAGAATCTGGTTAGCACCTTTTCCATTATGTAAATTTTATATGAGTTGCTCTTTATTAGATAAAATATTAAATGATTGCTGAAATAACCTGCAAAATACGTACGCGGTAACACGATCGTAAGAGTGGCCGTTAGGGCGGAGCGAAAATAGACGCAAAACAAAAATTTTTGTAAAATGAAGTTGCCTGCATACGCAATAGGTGCCTTTTAGGACACTTAGGAACAGAAAAAAATATGAGTGTCCTACGAAAATTTCTTTGGCTGCCGAAATAACCTTGAAAGTTTAATGAAAAGAAATTTTCCAAAAAGTTAAAAAAAATTAAAAATATGCAGCTCTCTGCTTGTTTTTTTTAGCAAATTAAAAAAAACCACATAGAACTCACCACGTGGAGGTGGCGCATGTTGAGTTCCACCCTAACCCACCCTCCGCTACAGAAATTAATTTTTTTTGGTCTAAAACTTTAAAAAATTGTTTTTTGTTTCAAATTGTGGCAAAATTTCTCTCGATTTAATACGAGCTTTTATGAACCTATCTCGTGCTCCAGAGGCAAAAACTGCTATAGAAGCTTCTGTTATTAATTTTATACACCTTTCAACTGCCTGTGAATGAAGGAAATTTTATTACGGGTATTTCATCCGGAATCACAGAAATCATATTGGTTAAATTTTCGTTTGATATTCCCATTGTCAATGGGGGTTCGCTTATACTGACATTCTGCCAATCAATTAAGTCCACATAATCTGTACAATCGAAATTTAGTTCATCCACTTAAAATATTCTAAAGTCCTCTGTTTCGGCCGATCATTTTCTACATCTTAAAATTCTCCTTAAAGCCAACTCTCGAATGAATTGTCTGTCATCTGCTAACATTACTATTAAAAGATTTTCCGAGTGAGCATAATATCCCTTCCTCTTTATTACAGGATCTATAACTTTTTTAAGGTCGCCAGAAAGGTATCGAGATCTTCTAATCATGTTGAAAAGGTGTCTAGCACCATCTTTACAAGAACAACTGCTTTTAATTTCGAACCAACATACGGCATACACTTTAACTATATATTCAGTTAATATTTGAAGGTTTTCAGATGGTTCTTTGGTAGCAACATATAACCTTAGAACTCTATTGGCTGTCGTAAGCCATCTGGCGTGTGGCATTTTTCCAGGTGATTTTAAAGCTACATTTTCTCTCAAAATTCCGTTACAGATTCCCTGACATATCTTAAGCATGTATTATTGATCGGTACTTAACGTTTTTACATCTATTGGAGGTAACACAGTCTCAATTTGTTTAAACTCTACTACAGGTAAGTTCTCGCACGATTCTAGAGATTTGCCAATTTGCCCCGAAAACCAACTTGGTCCGGAAGTTTTTCCGTCTAAATAATTCATTCAGTGACGTAATGGTAACTCGTTCGTATGAAGCAAGCAATCCAACCACTGTAACGGCTTCTTTAAATCTGATTCTAGACCTCGAATTACTCCATTTTTTGAACCTGTGTTTACCACAGTTCCGTTACAACCTATAATAGCCACAATTGTATTTATATCAGTATTTTTTTGTAAAAACTGAAGTATTGAACTTTTAATTGCTTTTGCATTTCCAGATGTTGGACTTACGTGTCCGAGATATCTTGATCCGGGTTTACAAACTATAGCATAATGTTCCTCGGTAACAGTTTTTTTATGGTACTTATTCCCTTTTTTATTTTTTGATCAAGGTTTTGTTTCTACGTTTATCAGAACAGATTGCTTGCACTTCTGGAGTATGGTCCCCAAATGTTTTTGTTAGATTAGCGCGACTTTTATTTCTTTCTTTGCGTATCTTACTACGATCTACTATTTTTAAAGGATCAGTGTCTGATATAATCCCAACGTCTTTTAGGACAGCACTTACTATTATTGCCGATCGGAAATTCCACTCCGGTCACATGCTTCTGCTAAAGTTGGCAAATAGAGTCGCATTTGGAAAGAATATGAAGTTTTGCCAGTTCCTGAACTTGTATGGGGACCCGGTCCTAAAGGATCCTTTGCCTTGGAAGTAGATGGAATACTTCCTAGTTCGTTTGGCTTATGCTTAGACATAGAGTATTTCACTGTTTGAAGCTCACTTTTCTTGTGAAAAGTGTGTGACTGCTTTTTGATTTTCCTTTGTGGTCTCAATATCTAAATTACCGATTGCCATGCATGTTCTGGTTTGTTCTTTGATCTAAAAGGAATTGTCGCTCGGCTATTGGTATTTTGTTTTTGCACTTACAAGTTGAAAAATTTTTACAGCAAATTGCAGATAGCAATATCAAACAGTTTTGTCTCTGCAGACTCTTTAAATATCTGTACTTTTTTATTGTAATTGTCCTTATACTTGGATATAAGGCTCTTCTTAATTGCTCGATATTTAGCATTATACTGTTTTATTTGATTAAATATTTGCTGGTCTGATACTACGGAAATCGAACTTTTCTTTCATATTTCTTTTAGGTCTTTTACTAGCTTTATACAAACATCACTTACACTGGGTTCTTGTTTATTCTCGTTCAATTTTTCAAACCTTAGCCACGAATAATATTTAATAACGTCAGCATATGTTGGTAAAACGTTTTCTTTGAAGGGGTTTAATACCCCAAAAAGCTAAAAACTATTTAAAATAATTTATAAATGACTGAAATTTAATTTATTTACAAATAGTAACAAAAACTTAAATAAATAAAAAAAAAATTAAATTGCTTAAATTTAAAATGATTTCAGCAGCCGAAGATATTATTTTAGGACCCTCAGATTTTTTTTCACTTATTCTAGCATGTAATAGACACATCTTAAGGATGCAGGGTTATTAAGTTCCAAAAGTTGAAAAATTCACTCCGCCCTAGTGGCCGTATTTTTCGTGTTTCGTGTTTCGCAGAAGCAGCCTAACAAAGTAGGTAGCATGTTTGGAAGTAGCAGTAGGTGCTAGACTTTTTTTGGAAACAGCGTAAGCTTACCATTCAAGTTTCTTTCCTGGCAGCGTATAATATGTCATCATTAAAAGCCACACCTACACTTTCCAATATAAAGACTTCGACACATTATCTGTAATAGGTCAAACGTGCAACATTTCAATGAAATACGTTTGAGGGTCAACACTAAAAATTATTTATTTTCTTTACCTTTAACTTCTTGAATTTAAACTTTGACGCGTTGCATGAATAAGAAATTATTTCCGTCTATAAAATATTTGGGTATCTTGTTTAGAAGGACGCCTAGGTTAAAAATTTACTTACTTAATCCCATTTCAGAACAAACTTTGATTTGTTTCGCGCGTCGTTCTAGTCTTTTAACAATGCCGTGCTTACTATTGAAAGTAAGAAATTTACGTGTTTTTTTTGAAATTACCTCACCCATGATGGTACGTCGTTAACACATTCAATACACAGAATAAGACAATATGCGCTGTTGCAACATTACTTTATAACCGAAATCTTTTACAATTATACCAAAAATTAAGATCATCTATTGGAGAGGTAACTTATAGACATGTGGGCTCTTAAACCATCGAAGATTTTTACGTTTGCCTATTATAAGTGGTTCTTCCTTCTCACCTTCTATATTTGCACAGAACAGAATTGTAAATCGTTGTTTTCTTGATTTCTCATGCTCAATGCATATGTTTTTGTTGGCAATGCACGACAGTAGGGACCTGTCTTATCTGCATTAAATACGTCCCTTGGGGCATAATCCTTTAAAATGGTCGATAGCCGTCTCCGGTCTTTTCAAGCAGTTACGTCTTCGGTATTGATATCGGCTGATTCGCCACATATTTTGTTGAAAGTAATATCATGCCGACGATGGAATTTTTCTAACCATCCATTTGATGTCTTGAAGTTATCTAGTCGTAGCCATTGAGCAGATTCGAGGGATTTCGTTTGAATTAGTAGCCCGGTTTTTGGTAAGTGCTTGTTTTGCACCTTACAAAACCAGTTAAAAACAACTTGGTCCACTGCCAGTTCTTCGTTTTTGGGAAATTTCCTTTTTTGTTCACCGTTGCCACCTTCTTAAAACAAATTTCTAACTTCTGTTTTATTTTTAAGCAACATAGTCACTTGGGTCTTACCCACTTTAAATTTTTCAGCCAATTTCCTAGAGCTTAAACCATTTTTTTAACTTTCCTCGATTATTTCAATCTTTCTGCTTAAAGAAAGACATTTCCTTTTTCAAATATTCACGTTAAAGTCTGTGCGTTTTAAGAAGTCCGCTAAGCCATAAAACCTCTTGAGCATTATGTCGGTGGCTCTCAAACAATAAATTATATTGAAGGTAATTTTGTATGTTGATGAATTACATTTTCTAAATAAAATAATTTAAAGTAAATAAAAAATTAGTTTAGGTAAAGAAAAATAATAATTTTTTAGCTTTTGTAGTATTCAGACAAATTAGTTTTACGAATTCTTTTTTATAAAGTTTTGGTTCTAAAAAGAACCGATTTTGTAGTCTTGCGACAGAACGTACCTACTTGTAGATAGGTACTACTAAAAGTAGTCTTCCTCTGCATTTGAAATTTCACCCATGCTTTCAGACTCATCAGAATCAACATCATCGTCATCATCATCATCATTCGTAATAATTAACGGTCTTACTTCGTCTATACCCTGTTCTGTCTCATAAGATTTTTTCTGTGTGTTCAATGCATTTCCGCCATTCTTCTTTGCCCGCTTGGCTAAGCGCCTCCTCCCATAACTTTATAACGCTAGGCTTACCGATATTTTTACAGGCATGTTTGTCATAATAGTTCTTGCTAATACCCCATACCAATTCAATTGCGTTGTAATGATAATGGTAGGGCGGCAATCTCAAAACTTGATGTCCATATTTGAGGGCTAATTCGTCAACAACATACTTTTTTTTTAAATGACTGCTCTTTACACTTGCTTAAAAGTTCACTTTTTAAATATAAATTTTCATGGTTTATGTTTTTCTTTGACAACCACTCTTTTATTTCTTCCTTTTTCCAGCTGCTTGTAGGGAATTTCTCTTCGAGTCTAAAACAATTAAGGAAGGTTTTTCTAAACTTTTTAAAAGTTTTTCCTCGAACCAATGCTCAAAAATTTCAGCATCCATATTGCCGTGATAATCATCAGTTTTTTTTGTTGATGAAAATATCAAACTGGCATTTAAAATAAAACCTTCTTCATTACCAGCATGTAATATAATATACCTTTTTCCATTACTTGCACGGGTACTTGAATAACAATGCTTTGAGTCATCCTGCCAAGACGTTTTTGTTGAAGTTCCGTTTGCAAATACCCATGTTTGGTCAAGAAAAACAACTTGTCTTGACAATTCCGATTTTTTGTTCTTTAAATAATCCCTTAAAAATTGCCATCTTTTCGAAACAACATTGGACAGCTCGCAAAGCAGTTTTCTGTTGTTCGTTTTTTTATATTTGAAACACATATGTTTTAAGATGATGGACAAACTGTTAGTTCCAATATCGCAAAGTTTTTTCTGCTTTATCTTTTCAAGAATAGCTTTGAGGGTAACATATTCCTTGGCTTTATACATATCATAAACAATATTCCTAATAGAGAGTTTTATCCCTTGGGATAAATCCAAGGTTTTTGAATGGAGTCGAACCCTTTTATATGGTCTGTCCAAATCCTCTTCCCTCTTTTTTCGAAGTCTTCTTAAGGTCTTCTCTGAAATGCCGCAAGCATCAGACGTTCGTTTTTGCACTGCCAAAACAGACTCTAACGGGCCCTAGTTATCTTTTTCTAAAGTAAAATAACGTTCCACTTGTAATACCAAACGGCGTTCCCCTGGAGATAAATGCCTTCTAGGCGATGTGCCACCTTGCTGAACATTTTCCATAACTTTGCTTAATAACTGATTTTAATTCACACACAATGAGAAACAAACTAAAAGTGAAAAGCACAACTACTTATTTAAAATAAAGTAGAACATACCATCCCGCACTTCAGCAAATTTTAATTATTTCTTGGAAAATAGTAATTATTATGAAGATTTAATTATAATAATCCCAAAATAATGTCATTATCGGAAAAGTATATACCTGACAAAATCTTTAACATATTTAACCATCCCGCACTTGAGCAAATTTTAATTGGTTCTTGGAAAATAGCGATTATTATATAGATTTAACTATAATAATAGCAAAATAATTTATTTATCTATTTAATTATTATTTATGCTCAACGCGTAATTATAAGATAATTTTGTTTTGAAACCTCTGATTTCGCCCAGTAATAGAATACAGTAAACCAGTGGGATGTTCGGTGTGATCAAGTATAGCGAAGATGCGAAGATATTGTAACTTAACCGACTTACTGTTTTAAAAGCGATAACATCCCTTGGTGATTTAATCCGATATCGGACTTTTTAAAACGCACAGACTTTAGTACCAAAACACACAAAAACTGTTTAAAACAAAACTAATGTTAACAACCGATTTATCAACTTTAAAGCAAATCCGCCTGCCATAAAGTAATTAATGTATGTACCTATATTTCTTAAGAATTGTCGGGTTCGGTTTAACTGAACCTAATGGAGGGTGTTTTTAGCATTAATATTTACTAAAAATTCCGATGATGAGTGCCCGCGGTCGTTAAACCGATGGATCCGTAAAGAGGAATATAAAATAATGGGATTTTTATTTTTAAATATGAGGAATTCATAACCGGTCGTCTAACGCAATTAGTCACTTTATAGAGGCGGTCGCAAACAGACGTTTTACTGTATTTTGATATTTATTTTTCAACTACCAATTACTTACTTATAATACTTTAGAAACGGTTGCTATAAACATCATCATAATATCAGAGGAAATATTAGCGGGCGATAAAGTTCATATTGCCCGGTGTTTTTTGTAATGCCCGGTAATTATTATTAAAGAAAATATTGAACAAAATTTGTATTTATTTTTAACAATTTTTTTACATAATACTATTCTGTTTTTCCTATGTTAAATGTACAATTTTTTAATTTTCCTGAGAGAGAAGCTGGACCAGCTGTGAAATTTTGCGACTCGATAGCTGAGTTTCTCGATGTGCATGCAGATTCCTGCTCCATTTCAACAATAATTAACATATTTTCTTTTTCGGTAACAGAGCTAGCTATCATTTTTGCGATTCGGTATTTCGTCGTGATGCTTTCCTCTATATAACCCTCCGCTACGCTAGTACTTTTCCACTTTCCGTGTAGCTTAAGGGTTGCAATGGAAGCACCACCCTCGATAAGAAGTGTGGACGAGGTCCGACGTAGGCAATGTCCTGTATATTCCTTGGCGTTTTCTAAATTAAGAAATTTTACCATGATTGAAGGAACACGTCCTAGTATATTTTTACCCACAGGCAATAGCTATGCATTTACCATTTCGGTATGTAAGGAAAAATCTGCGTTCCTTAATTCCTTTTGGCCTTAATGCAAGGTACTGTCTAACCAATTTTAACGCATCTGTTTGGTCTACTTCGATTATAGTAAAACTTTTTGGCGGAGCAGTTTTGGTCTCTGATACCTTGACAAGCATAACAGGCCCCTTATCCTCAATATCATCAATGGTCTTTTTACCATCTCATCCCCCCGTCCTAGGCCGCCAAAAACTCCTATTACGAGTACCACTTTATGCAGCAGGAAGGTATCATGCGGCGCATTTTTGATAAAAGTTAAAACTTGTTCACCTTCCAAAACTTTTGACTTTTTAGGAAGATATCCCTTTGATTTAACTTTTAAAAATGCTGTTAATTGGCAATATCTTGAAATATTAATGTTTTACTTTACTATAAGTTCAGACTTCACCTAAAAATATTTTGTGCAAAGGCTATTTGGGGTATATTTTTCCAACTAAAATAAAGCAAAAACAATTAAAACTTGTTATTACCAATGAGCAAAAGGGTTACATACCAATTTCTAAAAGTAAGTTATCATTACTGTTTCAGTAATCACCGTAATTTGGTTTTTTACTTTCTATTATAGAAAATTTTCATACTCCTTGTCGTACAGGGCTTTAGACTTTGTCGGTAATAAGTTTTTCTTAGCTTTTTCAGCATTTTCTATAGTATTTTGTGGAATTTCCATATTTTTATTTATGAAACGTAAAGGACGCTTAAAATAAACAACCCTTAGCAACCGTCAAACTTATTCTATGACATTTTTATTTATGAAACATAAAGGACGCTTAAAATAAACAACCCTTAGCAACCGTCAAACTTATTCTATGACAACCGATCAAAGCTCACTAAATACTAAAAATTGTCGAAAATAGTTTTAAAAAAATGCAGGAGTTTAACTATTTATATTTTAGAATTAATAAAAAATGATGTATTGTATACACCACAGGCGTTACTAGACTATAATGCCCATCAGACGAAAACTATCCCTCGGGCCAAAGGCCCTCGGGTTAGTTGCTTTCGCCTTTTGGGCATTATAGTCAACTTAACGCCCTTAGTATATAAATAACTATTATAACAAAAAAAATTATGCGCCACTGTTTGTCTTAAAAATAATGTAATTTTCAAAATTGTTCTTTATCATTTAGCAAAAATGGTCCCTAGAGTTTTCCTCGTTTGGCCAACGGTTTTCGATTAAAAATATAAATGACATTTAAGAAGTAGTCCATGTTCTGTGGCGAGATTGTAAATAGAAATAAAGGTCTGTCTTTACCACCAAATAACTTTATTTGCCCCTCTAGGGTAGAAAACAAGGGTTATAGGAAATACATGAAATGATGAAGAATTAAAATAAATTTCTTAAAGTTGTTGTACTAGTTTCGACCTTAGGGAAAGTCATCTTCAGCAACTAATCATTTAAGAAATTTTGTTATGAAAAGTAGTTAAAACAGTTGGGAGAACAATGGGTGATTCAACAATAAAATACAATGAAATGCAGATTATGCAACCATTGGAATAGACAGCAGCTTATTATAAGGACGAAGTATCTCTATGCAATGGTAGGAGATGATTTAAACGCAAGTAGGATAAAAGACCCTAATCATAATACAGTGATTTAAGAATGTTGAAATTAGAACATGTTGTAAAAAAAGAAATTAATTCCTAATTTAAAATGAGACTGACTTAGTGAGGGAACATGTATATTGTTGTGGTGGATTAGATTTTATGTAAATTAAATTAAATGAAATTGCTTCTTCTTAGAATTGTCAAAACAAAACTATGTCATTTCTGGTAAAAAAATTTGGGAATACATCAAGTGGTCATTATTCACATGTTATATTATAAAATAAAATAAAATTTTCTTTTAGTAAAATAAAAACAAATTACCTTCATTAATACGATGTTTTTGTTTTTATTTTACTAAAAGAAAATTTTATTTTATTTTATAATATAACATGTGAATAATGACCACTTGATGTATTCCCAAAATTTTTTACCAGAAATGACATAGTTTTGTTTTGACAATTCTAAGGAGAAGCAAGTTCATTTAATTTAATTTACATAAAATCTAATCCACCACAACAATATACATGTTCCCTCACTAAGTCAGTCTCATTTTAAATTAGGAATTAATTTCTTTTTTTACAACATGTTCTAATTTCAACATTCTTAAATCACTGTATTATGATTAGGGTCTTTTATCCTACTTGCGTTTAAATCATCTCCTACCATTGCATAGAGATACTTCGTTCTTATAATAAGCTGCTGTCTATTCCAATGGTTGCATAATCTGCGTTTCATTGTATTTTATTGTTGAATCACCCATTGTTCTCCCAACTGTTTTAACTACTTTTCATAACAAAATTTCTTAAATGATTAGTTTCTGAAGATGACTTTCCCTAAGGTCGAAACTAGTACAACAACTTTAAGAAATTTATTTTAATTCTTCATCATTTTATGTATTTTCTATAACCCTTGTTTTCTACCCTAGAGGGGCAAATAAAGTTATTTGGTGGTAAAGACAGACTTTTATTTCTATAAATGACATTTATTTGCATATTGCTATGCCCATATCAGGGTTTGATAAAATTGCATTTATCTCCTAAACAAAGCCGAAATCAAAAAATTATCAAAAAGAACTTCGCATTAGACATTAAACTGCCTACATAACTGTATTATCAAAAGAGAAAACAGTAGTGGAGTGGGGTACATATTTTTTATTCCGCCTAATGATTGTTGTACTCTCTCAAAAATAAAGCGGTTGCGGACCTATGTCGATAAGGACTTATTTGTCTTATGGCACCTGTTTCTTGAAACCCTCTGTATATGGCGCCGACTGGGTAAATAAAGTTTCGCCATCCCATAATATTATGTATTGCTTAATATGCGTTAATAATTTTCTTTTTATTCGTCATCCATAAACAATAAGGTTTTTTGTGGGTGACCATACTATAATATCGTTATTCCACCCACATCGGCCAATTTCAAGAACTTCGACAAACGATCTCTGATAGGTCAAGCGTTTTCAATGAAATACCATTGATGGCCAATACTAAAATGGAACTTTGTCGATTTTGTTTATTTTTACCTTTGACCTCTTAAATTTCAAATTATGTGCGTTGCCTAAATAAATATAAAATATTTCCGTCTATAAAAATGATCGTTGATTTCCTTGTGTAGGAGGGCATTTCGAAATATACCATTCAAAATAAAATATGCTTGTCCAACAACCTAATAAATTTTTTTTTAGTTACAATAGTAACTGCAACAATCTCAAAATCAAAATAAATAAGTGCGAAATTATTTACATAGCCCGCCGCACGAGACCTACAACAACAACGCCGACGTATGAAGAGAAAGGGAAAATAAAAGTCATAAATATGGAGTTTTAAGCCGCGTGTCATAGACGCCTGTATACAACTTTTCTCAATATGATCTTCTTATTATAGGTTTTATGTAACGAAAATATAGAATTATATTGTAGCAATTTTAAAATTGCCACTATTGACTTTGTGGGGAATGTTAGACTTACCTTTGAGTGGGGTTAGAAGTAGTGCGTTTGCTTTTCGGTTGAATAATTGCACAAGGCGCAGCAAGTAGTTGACCATGTATTTCCGTTTCGGGCGGTATGAAATTCGTCACAATTTTATTACTTGGACCGGTGAAGCTCACAGGTAAAATTAAAGGGTGTCCGAAATTCGTCACAAAACCCTTTCTTCAATAATGATTGTTACAGGTAGCATTAAGTTTGGTCATTAAAGAAGGATTATATTTATTGTACCTGTAATTGGCAGGTCTTAGTAATCTGCAATGAAAATCTAATATATTATATCTAAATTTATTTACCGACAGTATTTTGTGTATTCAACATGTCGTTTGTGAAAGAAATTAAAAGTGAACGCGGAAAAACGCAAATTGTGCATGAAAATTATAAGTTTTCTAAACATCGATGCACCTCAACAAATGAAACTGTTTGGAGGTGCATTAAACGACCGAAGTGTAATGTATATGTGTACACTGTGGGGGAACCTGGCGGCTTTTCTGTTAAAACCGTAAGAAACGAATATAACCACGGGCCTGAAGAAAATATTGCAAGACAAATACTTAGTGTTGCCTGCAAAAGAAAAGCCGGAAAGTATCTTACAGAAAGACCAACAAAAATTGTGCACAAGGAGTTAACTTCCAGTGATTTTCCTAAAACATTGAAATGCGTTGAGACTTAAAGTATATCAAAGCAAATATGTACAATGCTCGTCGCAAAACATTGCCTACCTTGCCTCGCTCTGCCCATGAGGTTCAAAGCTATCTGACAAAACATTTTTATAAAACTTCACGAGAGGAAAACTTTGTGTTAGAAAATGATTTAGAAAAAGGTATCATACTTTTGGGTTGCAAGACAAATTTACAATTTTTATGTATGTCGCAATTTATTTACATGGATGGAACATTCCAGTATTGCACGAAATTTTTTACACAACTATTCACTATACATGGCTACTTAAACGGACATTACATACCTCTAGTGTTTAGTTTACTAAAAGACAAAACGTAAGAAACTTATAGACTGTGTTTAGAAAAAATTAAGTTTCTATGCTCTGTTAATAACTTATATTTTATTCCTGAAAAGGTAGTTGTTGATTTTGAAATTGCCACCCACAATGCAGTTCGTAAAGTATGGGATTAAATTACAATTATTGGCTGCCAGTTTTATCTCACTCAATCTTGGTGGCGTAAAATACAAAAATTAGGTTTAAGTTGTCAATATAAAGATAAAAATTGTGAAATTGGAAAGTGGCTTCGTTATTGTTTTGGGTTGGTATTTTTAGATTCCAATCTGGTAAGTGACTTTTTTGTTTTTGAGTTACTCGAAATAAAACCAAATGATGATAGATTAACAGCTTTTGGTGGTTATTTAGTAGATCATTATATTACCGACGAAGCCACTTTTCCACCCCACATTTGGGCTGATGCCTCTTCTGCTTTATATAAAACCACAAACGCTTGTGAATCTTTCCACTCGCACTTAAATAACTCTTTTTATTATAGTTCACCAACAATTTTTTATTTTATCGATGTTTTGTTAAAGTTTCAAATAGAAGTGTATATAAAATGTAATAGTGTTGCTACTTCTTGCAAGTCTAAAAACTCAGCCACTAGGCGGCGACAAGATTTTTTGCAAAAATTATTAACAGATTTGAAATGCCAAAAAATAACTACACTCTATTTGTAAAAGTAGTTTCAAATGTATATGGGCACAGTCCATAAATGTAACTTAGTATGTAAACAATGTATGTACTTACATAGTTGTAATTTTTTAAAAAAATTTGTAAATAAATTAATTGAAATAATTATCTAACGACTTGTTTGTTTTATTTATATTTCTAATCATATTGAACAAACCCTAATCATATTGTTATTATTATAGGAAAAATTACCATTGTGACGAATTTCGTAGTGCAAAAACAGGGCCATTAAATGCTATGTGACGAATATTATACTCAAAGCTCAGGTCTACCTGGCCGTTGTGACGAATTTCGAATCGCCCGCTAGGCCCTCCGTTTCAGTTTCCGTCAAGTCGCAGAACGCCCATTTTTCACTCTTGGCAATTTTATGTAAAAACAAAGTTGTTTGGATTTATTTTCCTTTATCTGATTACTTAAGTTATGTTCTGGTAAAAACCAAAACTCTCATGTCGTTCTGATCTTTCGTAGTGTGTTTATGTTCTCTTCTTTTTTTTTTGGGGGGGGGGGGGGTTAGGTTAAGTTGGCAAGACCTTGTGTGAGTGAGTTGATTGTTTAAGGAAAATGGGGTTTCTTCTGAGTTCTCGTGGCCTTTGAGCTGACTTTTTAAAATACCTTCAGAGAGGAAGGTTGTGCTTCGCTGTTAGGCCACGAGGTCTCACCCCCCTTTTAGAGGTAAGCTCCTATAATTCCTTTTGTTTTTTGGGTTCTTGTTTTGTGAGGATTCAGTGGGTAATTTTCTTTTTGGTTATTTTTAGGGGCCTGGTTTGTTATTGGGTTTTCACGGTTTTCACCGTTTTACCATATTATGTAAGGTTAAGGAACTACATGTGCTCTATCCGGGGACATCAAGCCCACGAGCGACCCTAGGAGTGCGACCAAGGTTTTTAAACCAAGTTAAAGTCCACCTGACCACATCAGGAGGCCCAGCTGAAGAAGCTGCCGTAGCAGAAGCGTGCTGGTATCCTAATTTTCACCTGAGAACCAAATTATTATCAGTTTCGGTTTAACCGGAAATAAGTTAAATTGACCTATCTTGATTTTAGGAATCTGTCATCAAACGTTGAATGTGTATTTCTCAGACACTTTTTGATCGATGTTCATGTACTCAGTGTATGCAGGGTCTCTCACGGTGACCGACCATTAGGATATTTCGGAAAGTAATGCGATTTTAATTCTGAAAATCAACTTCCGGTTAATCCGAAAGTACTATATTTCCTGCTTTCGAGTTACATTCGGTTTAAGCGGAAGTTGCCACTTTTCGAAAGATAATAAAAATCGAAGATAGGGACATGTAAGCCGTTTTGCTCTAAGACATACAGTTAGAAAGTTAAAAGTTGTCAAAGTTCAAAAATGTCATTTTTCAAAAGCCAATATCTCGGAAACTATTAAGTATGAACTAATAATACATTTATTGAAAAATAATTATAATTTTATGTAGAATCTGAAATATTAAAAATATATAGGGCGTTCCATTTTAAATAAGCAAGTTTGGACAAGTTCCGCTATAACCGGAAGTCGCATAATGTCGCTATTATTTCATTTGAGGAGAGCGTCTTCAAAACCCCATTATCTAAATTTTCAGAATTTAAATCGCATTACTTTCCGAAATATTCTAATGGACGGTCACCGTGAGACACCCTGTATAGTAAACTGGAAAAAAAATGTTGTTGCATCATGTTTCATCAATATTTATTTGTCGTCGTCGTCGTATCAAGTCGACATTTTTTCCATTTATTTCATTTTCTCATAAACGGTTTTCGGTTAAGGTTTAAATCAATGACGATAAATTGCTTTTTGTTTGGTTTGAATTAACGCATATTAAACAAAATTCTCAAACTTCTCGCAACCATCGGAAAACGAACTGGGTTAATTATTGCTTAGACCTAGAGCGTGAACTGTCGGTTATGAAAGGCATTAATAAGAAATGCAATGGTTCTGTAGCTTGCGGTGGATTAACAAACTGACTTAAGCTACAACCAAAACATTTGAAACAAACTGTCCCCCGACTAGCCTGAACTCCTCCAGGGATGTCCCCTGAGTGATGAGTACAACCAAGAACTGAGAAAAACAAAAATACCATATTGGAGAAGGGACTGCGAGTGTATTGAAAACACCCCAGCATGTGCCAGACTCCAAAAAATACTCTCAAAAAACAATCAGCCAACAATAAACTCCCTGGTTACAGAGACAGAGGCGTACACCTCTAATGGGAAAGAAACGATGACCCAACTTTTTCGAGTTTACTTTCCCAGATCAACGACATTAAGAACACTACCGGAGATCTGAAAACTTCAAGAACCGGACGGAGCCATCAACACGGCAACCCGGAAAAATTGGCAGATTGCATACCAAGTGGTAATTTTCGATAAAATTAGTGGGCAGTAAACTCATTCGAGCCGTACAAATCTCCGGAACCGGACGGAATTTGCCCAGCAATGCTACAGCAGGCCGCGAACCTCCTCATTAGCAAACTGTGTTTAATACTAAGAGCCAGCTTGGCGCAAGGATACATTCCGAGAACATGGAGGCTGTGTTCATACCAAAACATGGGCGCCTAAACTACTCGATCGCCAAGGCATTGCGGCCCATCAGCCTAATTTATTTTGTGCTTAAAATACTAGAAAACTGTTGGATAGAAGGGATAACGTGATGGGTGACGGACCATTCCATCCAAAACAGCAACCATACAGGACGGAATGATGAACAGAAACGGCACTTCACCAACTAGTAAAAAGAGTGGAGAAAACGTTAGAAAATGGCTAGATAATGCTTGGAGCATTCCTGGACATTGAGGGAGCGTTTGATAACACTTCCTTTGTCCTTTGTCCTTTGTCCATCACAAGAGCAACCAGAGACACAGGAGTGGAAAAACCTGCTGCCGATGGATAGATCACATGCTTAGGGGCAGGGTTGTGTTTACCTCCTTCTGGGCGAGACTCAGAAGATTCTAGTGGCAGCGGATACCCGCTGAAGGAACTCAGTGGGACGGGGCACTCAATCTTGGGCTATGCTGATGAACTGGTCATCGACACAAAGAAGATTTATTACCACTGTGAGAGATAGAATGCGTGGGGCTCTTAAGTAATGGATAAAACGGGAAGAACTGAACATCAGCTTTCAAAAGGCCGACATAGTCCCCTTCACAAAGCGAAGAAAAAAAGAGGAATTAGGACCCTTCCTCCAAGGAGAAACAGTGCAGCTGGGGATCATCTTAGACTCTAGACTTACTTGGAATAGCCACATGGAAAAAATTATCCGTCAAACTGAAATTACTCTTACAGTAACAAGGAGAATGTACGGAATAAAATGGGGTTTATCACCAGAGTGGTCATAATAATATCCTCAATAACTTATGCATCCGTGATCTGGTGGCCAGAAGCTCTGCAGAAGACCTCTATACTGAAGCTAGGAAGTCTTCAGAGGCTGACCTACTTAGGTATAACAGGGGCAATGAAATCGATCCCTTCTGCAGCGATGGAGCGCCTTCTCGAACTCCCTCCCCTTCACTTGACGATACAGGGAGCGGCGAGAATGGGCCTTCACCACTTTCAGATGATGCTGCCGATCTCCAGAAAAAAAAGGTAGGTCACGAACTAATAGAAGACATAGCACATGCGCCGGAGATAAAGATGAGATCAAACCACATGACACCAAAATTTATTTAGGACACATCCTTTCGGATAAGCATTCAGGAACAAACCGTGTGGACAAGCAACGAACCACATTTTCTGTCTGAAGCTTTGGTGTGGTTCACCGATGGATCCAAGACTGAAGAGGGTACTGGGGCTGGGATACACGGATTAAGACCAAAAAAACTTGTTCTTTCCCTTGGGAAGACTCCCATCAGCATTCCAGGCAGAAACCACACTATAATGTGCATGGGAAAACAATAGAAGAGCCTACCAAAATAGACGAATCTACATATCCTCAGACAGTCAAGCGGTCCTCAAGGCTCTCATGAGTATGCAAGCATCAGCTGCATCAAACATTGGTCTTGAATCAGCCCTAGGAGTACGTAAATGCGCAGCACGAGAAGCTATTAAGCGATAGACCAAAAATGAAAACAAAGTCTACTGGAATGGCAGACAGGGACTCAACTATAGGAAGAGAGTCATGGGGAGTATTGGTCCTAAATTCTCAACATAGTTGCTTAACCTTAGCAATTAAGAATAACAATGGGAATCCTAACAGGACATATGGCTGTCAAAGATCACCTGAACAAAATGAAGATATACAATGGAGATCTTAGCTGTGTGCTCTGCGGCAAGGATAGGGAAACTGTCTATCATGTAGTCTGTCAATGCAAATCCCTGGATCGCAGGCGCTATGTCATATTCATGAGAGTTAAACTGGAACTGAATGAAATAACCGCTAAATCACCAGTTAACGTGTATAACCCAATACACGGAACCAAGATAACCGAGTAAATAAAACGAAGGCTTGCACAACAGGCCTACTGATGGCCGCAGTGCTCCGTTAAGGACGGGCCTAAGGAAAACAGAAAAGAAAACGGTTCACGGTGGAACGATTAAACTTTCTTAACAATTCGACAACTATTCAGGGTATGTGGTATGATAAAATTGGAATATACAGGGTGTAAAACGTGAAATTCGAAATTTGAAAGGACCCAAAGTTACTCGGTAGAGGTCGAAAAAGTTGATTAAATTTGTAGAGTACCCTTGTCTTCGGAACTGTATAACTTTCGGGCAAGATGACAAATAGTTTTTAAAATTTTTTGAAAATTCGTAACCGTCCATTTTCAAAAATTAATAACTTGCAAACAAAAAGTCGGATGAAATGGCGAGTTGGACTGTCGGATAGACCATCTCAAATTATTTTTTTTATATTACATCTCTTCCTATACCTAAAAAATTTAGAAATTGTAGATTTTCGAGAAAAAGTAAAAATGATTTTTTAAAACTGGTTTTATTTTTTTTTAGGTTCGTCATCGTCCTAGTCATTGGAAAGCGCTCCTCAAGGTACGTAAAATATTATTTTATAGGGGAAATATTTTTTTACGTTGATCGCGTGATTTTTTAAAAATTGTGACCTACTGTACCTACTTGAGATAGCTAAAAATACAGCCTTATTTAAAGTTTTGCTCTTCTTACAATAATACTTTTTGTAATTTAAAAAATTGGCACAAGATTAGTCTCGCACTTATAATACAAATCGCAACAAACTTCTTAGAAAAAACAATGATTTCGCCAATGTTGCGGATATAAAATTCCAAAATATTCCGAGGCAAATTCCTCTACTGTAAGGTTCTTGCTAGTAAAATTGCTACCAGCTGTTGTAGCTGCAAAGTATAACTAATCCAAAATGCAAATCTATGGGATATGTATTAATTCTGTAATATGCAAATACCCTTTAAAATAATTTTGAGATAATTTATGAATTATTCGCCTTTGAAACTGCCTTGAGATTTAAAATCAAATTATTGGTTTTAAAGTTACGAGACATTGAACATGACCTAAAATTGAATTTTCTCTTTTCAATTTTGGTCAGTATATTTTTGTTCTAAGTTCAGACATTAATTGATCTAAGAAATTGGGCATTCTAATTATTTTTAGAATATTATGGGTCTAAGCCGATTATCTTTAAAAGTCTTTAAAATGTTCAAAGGTTGCATTTTTAGAAATAATTCACATCTTTCCTAAAAAAATTTTATATTCAACTTTGATATTTCTAGAAGTATTGCCTTCTCCGTTTATATTTAATGATGTTAAAAGGACCCTTTGCACTTAAGAGCTTTGCAGATTATCGCTCAAACTTTCTAAAGTAAAGTTGAAATAATTTTTATTAAAAAAGCTTTTTTCATGAATTAAATATGAAGTGCTACCTGCAGTATTAAATAATGATAATTCTTAAGAATATTTATGACGAGACTTATGCAGAATTCTGCCTTGGGAAAACTTATCCAGGTGCAGGTGCATATTTAAATTTTGTTCTGTTTGGTTTTTATAAGAACATTAATTTATATTTTGTAGAAATCTGTTATTTTTATGCAAATAAAATTTTCTAGAAAATACTGCAATTCTGGGATTCCGAAATATAGTGAGTAAAATCTCGTCTAACTTTGCTGGAACAAAATAAATCAGTGACCATGAATACTTATGTATTTTTTGCAAACAGAATTGGGTTTTATGACCAGCTCTTCTTAAAAATAGACATATCAGAAAACAGCCACATGGTGGTTTATTTTATTGGTTTCTTGACATCTTCCAGGAACCAAAATGGGTTTGATCTGAATCATGTTACCGATTTACGAGTAGTGTGTGTAATAGCTGGAGGTTGTGCATACCTGGGCTGTACAGGGTCTTTATTTCTCAATGGTTTTACCGGGTATCTCCGTTATTAGTAAAGATAAAAGGATGCGCTTTTTGCAACATTGCTTTTGAAAATTCTACATTTTGGGTCAGTTCCTTTTCACCCCTAAACACCCCCTTATTTCTCGGTTATCCTGTAACTCATCAAGAACATTTTTTTTTATTTTTGAAGTTTTATACGTAGAATCCAGTGACGTATTTAGATTTTTTCTACGTTCAATAGTTTTCGAGTGCTTTTTTTTAAATAGCCCACTCTATATTATATTCATTAATAATGTAATTAAGTTTATAACAAGCTTTATAGAGATATTTAGTTTTTTAGAATTTAGGACCAATATAACTCTCTTGCTATAATTGAGTCCCTGTGTGCTGTTCCAGTATACTTTGTTTTAATTTTTAGTCCATCGCTTAAGAGCTTCTCTGTGCATTTAGGCACTCCTAGGGCCGGTTTAGGACCAATGTATGGTGCAGCTGATGCTTGCCTCGCAAGCTTGTCTGCCCCGTCGTTGCCAAAAATGTCTCTGTATCGCCAGTGGCATTTCTCAAAATCTGCCATTGTTCGGTACTGAATGGAATAAATTATGTTCTGAAGGTATCCCCACAAGGGAAAATCCAAAACCGACAAGTCGGGTGACCTTAGTGGTCATCTTACAGGACCATTAGTTCCAATCTAGTGGCATGGGAATTTATTATTTGGCCGTTACAATATGAGCATTGTGAGCGGGAGCTCCATCCTGTGGCAGATGCAAGTTTTTGAGACCCCTTTCTATTATTTCCGGCTCGACGTTTTCCAAAATTTTAAATATCTATTTGCAGTAAGGCTGCCTCCAAATATATTATAAATTATTTTGCTTCTTAGTGTAAATCATAAACGCTAAAGCCAATCTTGCCTTGCCGTTCAAGTAGAAACATTACATGTTGATTTTCCTGAGACCAAAACCTCGTATTCTGCCGAATAAACATACCAGCACTGGTAAAATGAGCCTCATCAATCGGTTGTTTCAAAATTATTTTCCCTGTTCAGATTTTGTAAATACCAATAATTACAAAACTATATGGAGCTGTGCATCGCCAGAATGTAAGTTTTGTTCCAGGTTAAGTTGTTTAATATGGTTTAAACTGTATTGTATTAGGATTGTTTTAACTCTCGATTTAATTACTCCGACAGAACCTCCAATTTTTCTGTAAGAACTACTTGGATTTGTCTCAAGTGACGCTAATACATTTATTTCACCAATCTCGGGGTTTTCCTTGTGGTAGATTTTAGGCCAATGTTTAGAAAATGAAGATTTACAGGATTACATGAAAAAAACGTAAAAATCACATTTTTCAGGATGAAAAAAATACATTAGAATAAGTGTCATTTTCCAAAAACGTAATACATATTTAAAAAAAAAACTATGTTGCGTCTTTCTACCCTTTTAATAAAGAACATCACTGGACACAAAGATTTCCATACTTAAAATATATAAGGTGACCCATTTAGAAAAAAAATTGGTTTCTTTCTCAAAAACGTAGGAAAAATGTGAGTACGTAACTGGATTCTACATCAAAAACATAACATTTTCAAAAATATCCTGGATATCAGAAACATGAAGGACTACAAAAAGTCTGTTTGCGACATCTTCTATTTCGCTAAAACTGCATCCTTGTACTATATGGTATATTTCTATATGGGAATCTATGTTTATACAGAAGAAATTTAGCAAATCTGTTCTGGACTACTTCTGGATGGTTCGCATGACACTGGTATGATGGCGACCAGACTATACTAATATTCCAAGATACTGCGAGCAACAATACAAATCTGCAATACAATAATGTGCAATATAATTTATCAAACAGCATTTAAAATAATAAAGTATGTTCTACTAGCTGTCTTAGACGATGTATTTATACCAATTTAGAAATATTCTTAGAAACATCGATTCTTGCAAGTACAATTTCGCACTAAGAAGAAATGTTATACGCCAGACATAAATTACAAGGCATTGGGACAATTTCCCTTGATAACGCCAGTTTATGACCCGGGATCCGGAAATTTAGTAATTTTGTCATGGACACGGAGTTTGCTCGAAGTTGTTTAAATAAAGATGCGAGGAGGATGATATTAGTTTAGGTTAGTTTATGTTTACTTGAATACTGTACACCAGAATGCTAAAAAATAAGTAAGTAGTATTTAATAAAATAAAGTTTCTAAATAGTAGTTAATGGAAAACAACGAAGGGACGACAATAAAAACTTTTTTTACGGGCTTAAACGAAAATATCTTTTTCGGTTCAACGAAATCATTGATTTCGTCTCGATTGACGAAAGTAAATAATAAAAATTTTAGACACCTGCAGCCTCTCATATAATTCTTTAGTGACTTACAATTATTATTTATAAGAAAATATGTAACAATATTCTGCAGGACCATACCTACTCCAAGTCCAATATTTCTATCAGTGACTTAGTATTAGCATATTATGGGGAGATCCGGGTTGTACGATGTCAGGGAATGAATTCCCGTGGCATATGCATTTTAACGTAAAATAATAAACAATGATAATTTGCCTTATTTTCAATGAGAAATAAAAATATTTTTTTGCCTGAATCATGTGAAATGAAAAGTCACAAAACTATATAATATAAGTACAAGTTTCCGTTTGCCAAAATTCAAGAATTTTTCCAATTAATCGAAGTTAAAAAACCGTGCAGTTCCTACCAGTAAATTTTTTCTTGTATTTGTTGGAAATTAAGTGAACTTCAAGTTACTGTTCCTCGCATTCGCAGCTAGTAATTGAGTTATAAAGGTTATTTATACAGGGTGGCCGTTTAGTGTGGCAAAGTAAAATAGCTCCGTTTGTATTTATAATACACAAAAACCTTAATATAAAACTTGAAGAAGTAGTCCATACTTACAGTTGAGTAGGTAGGTATATAAAATAATATAAAAGTTCTTGAACAGAAAGTGAGTTATAACGTAAAATTATTTTTTACCCCATAGGGTGGCGCAACAAGGAGGAACAAGATTTTTTTTTTAATAGAACACCCTGTATATTTTTGCACTTTTAAATTCCCCTCAATATTTCGCGTATTGTGGCAAACATAGTTTTTAATTATTTTGCAATATTGCTAAGTTATTTAAAAATATTCCTTTTTGGAAGAAAGAACTTGGCACCATAAAATTTGAAATATAATTGAATTAGCTCAAGACATTCGAAACATTTTTAAGGGTATCAAAAATAAAGACTAATGTAGGACTTGAAACCCTCAGAACATTCTATATTTTCTACAGGGTGTGCTCTACAAACGTGTCAACTTTTCGCATTTTAAAACTAATTTACTATTTTTTCTTTGAAATGGAACACCCTGTATTTTAATATTTGATCTTGAAAAGTTCTTTTCCCTCTACAACTTTTGTTAAAAGGTTCGTCGTTACTTATTTTTGCTCATTTTGGCGTAATATTTTTTTAAAATAAAAAGTCTGAGAAAAATGTTTTTCTTTTATTTTATTTTATAGTAAGCCAAAAGCAAATAATAACAAAAGTAATAGTAAAATTTTATTAAGATGTAATTGTCATTTTATTTCTTACTTTTTATCAAGTTAAATTTATATTGTGACAAAAATGAATTATTCAAATGTAGAAATGATCGATACGATTTATGTTTTGGGTGCTAGTGATAAAAGTGCCTTATTAGCTACAAAAATTTATAAAGAACGATACCCAGAGCGAAGCCACCCTGATAAAAAGATATTCGAAGAGCTAATGGAGAGATATGAAACTACAGGAAGTGTGGCTTATAAAAAAAATTAACGAAGAAAACGGGTATGCACTGAAGAAAATGAATTCAACGTTTTGTTAAGTATTACTGAGAATCCTCATATTGGTCAGCGTTCTCTTGCACAACAACTGGACATTGGTCGAACGGCGGTTCAAAAAATAATCAACTCAAACAAATTACATCCTTATCACGTCCAGTTGCTGCAAGAGCTTAATGATGAGGACTATGGTAGGCGACTTGAATTTTGTGCGTGGGCGCAAAATAAAATAAGGGAGCGGCATAATTTTGTGCATTTAGTTTTTTTTTTGCGACGAAGCTACGTTTCATGAAAATGGTAACGTCAATAGACATAATTTGCGGGTGAAATACCACGAGTGCTTTAAAATTACCGATAATTTTTTACGAATGCGTGTTTTCTTTAATTTCACGAGTCCGAATAAGGACGAGTGAAATTTGTAAAGAAAACAAGTATAAGTAAAAAATTATCCGGTTAGTTTTAAAGCACGCATGGTATTTACAGGAATATTTCACGAATCCAAACACATTCATTTTGTCAACTTTGAAATAATAAATAGAAATTTGTCAACAAAGTGACACTGACAAGTGGTATTTTCGTTTTGGTGTTTTCGATTTTGTATATCCGCTGTAAGTTTTCGGGTGTAATACCACGAGTGCTTTAAAATTACCGATACTTTTTTACGAATGCGTGTTTTCTTTAATTTCACGAGTCCGAAGGACGAGTGAAATTTGTAAAGAAAACACGTATAAGTGAAAAATTATCCGGTTAGTTTTAAAGCACGCATGGTATTTACAGGAATATTTCACGAATCCAAAAACATTCATTTTGTCAACTTTGAAATAATAAATAGAAATTTGTCAACAAAGTGACACTGACAAGTGGTATTTTCGTTTTGGTGTTTACGATTTTGTATATCCGCTGTAAGTTTTCGGGTGTAATACCACGAGTGCTTTAAAATTACCGATACTTTTTTACGAATGCGTGTTTTCTTTAATTTCACGAGTCCGAAGGACGAGTGAAATTTGTAAAGAAAACACGTATAAGTGAAAAATTATCCGGTTAGTTTTAAAGCACGCATGGTATTTACAGGAATATTTCACGAATCCAAAAACATTCATTTTGTCAACTTTGAAATAATAAATAGAAATTTGTCAACAAAGTGACACTGACAAGTGGTATTTTCGTTTTGGTGTTTTCGATTTTGTATATCCGCTGTAAGTTTTCGGGTGTAATACCACGAGTGCTTTAAAATTACCGATACTTTTTTACGAATGCGTGTTTTCTTTAATTTCACGAGTCCGAAGGACGAGTGAAATTTGTAAAGAAAACACGTATAAGTGAAAAATTATCCGGTTAGTTTTAAAGCACGCATGGTATTTACAGGAATATTTCACGAATCCAAAAACATTCATTTTGTCAACTTTGAAATAATAAATAGAAATTTGTCAACAAAGTGACACTAACAAGTGGTATTTTCGTTTTGGTGTTTTCGATTTTGTATATCCACTGTAAGTTTTCGGGTATAATACCACTAGTGCATCAAAATTACCGATAATTCTGATTGAAAGCGTGTTGTATTGTAACTGAATGAGTTTATTTTCATTTTTGATTAAATCCGAAAGAGCCCGACTTCTCTCGTGGGAAACATCTTTACAAACTTGATGTTGGCCTTTGGTTGCAAACACATTCTGTCATATTTTTTGAAGAAAACGGCTACACCGTCACAGTCGATTTAAATCGGTATATTGGTGATTGGTATTACGTGAGTCACTGACAGAATTTGTGGAATGTATTTGTAGTAGTATTGTAATAAAGAAGTTAATCCGGTTACAAATCTTGCGTTTAACAAACCTTAAACTTTAAGTTGGTATCATGGCTCTTATTAGTACTAGCACTTTCTTGGTAATAAAATAAAACAATCAGTGAAAATGGTAAAAACACGAACAAAAAAGTTTTTATATCCTGCCCATTATTGCTTTTTAAGACTTAGCCACTTACCTCCCCTTAGCAAAATTACCAAATTTCCGGCCTTTTGGATCATAAACCGCCATTATCAATGAAACACTTGCAATTTACTTCTGTTACTTTGTTTAAGAAAATTTCCGTTCATCACCTGTGCGTTCGTAAATACTTTTAAATTTTAAACAATAAGAATTAAACAAGCCAATTTGGTTAAGAATTCTGCAACTAATAAACCTTAAAATTTCTAATTATCGTTACTTCTTTTGCTACAATGCTACCAACAATATAAACCATTCAGAGAAGATGGTAGAAACATGAATAAAAAAGTTTTAATCTCTTGACTATTATGGGTTTTAAGGCTATATTTTTCTTACCGACTTCCTCCCCTTAAAAAAATTTCAAAATTTCCGGCCTTTTGGATCATAAACTGCCGTTATCAAAGAGAATTGTTCCAAACACTCATAATTTACTTCTGGATATAAAACTTTACTTTCTTCAAAAACTTTCTGTTATTAAGGTTACGTTCTTAAGAAAAGATATCAATTTTGCAAAAAACGGAAATTGCTACACAGTATAGGTTTAAATAACTACGATACATTTTTAGATGCTTATTGTTTTTGTTTTCTTTCTGTTCACATCCGCTGCAGGAGCTATTTATGAAGGAAAACAATAGGTCAAAGTAACATTCTCAATATTTTTAACAATTTTGTAATACATTTTTAATAATAATTAACCTGAACCTGTACTTTGTGCTTGGAGCTATTATAGATACAGGTCTCGTTAAGGAGATGTACCTCTACATAAACGTTTTGGCTAAACAATGGTTAATTAGTTCGACCTCAGGGACCGAAAGGGACAAAGTGAACTACTACTGTCCACGCCGTAAGCTCTGCGCCACCTCCTTGCTTTCAAAGTTCATTGGTTCAATTTCCGAATATACACAGCTATACTTAATGCAAAACAAAAACCGATGCACGTCATACCCTTCGAGTGAAGTCAGTTATTGACAGTGTTGCCAGCTTGTAACCAAAATATCCGAGTGAGGGAATTACACAGTTTTTTTTCATAAAAACAAGATAACTGTACAAAAATTTTCCATAGTTTATATATTTGTTTACTGCATAATACCTCTACCATCAACTTTAGTAGATTTAACACTTATTTTATTTCTATCTTGCTTAGATCGACCATTGGTACCATTCTGAAAAATCCATGTTTCATCCAGGAAAACGAATTTGTACAAGGATGCTTCTTTTTCTTTAATATATTCTTTTAAAAATCCATATATTCTTTCAAAAATTCCAACTGTTTGAAAGGTACATGGGAAAGTTCCATAAGCCCTCGCCTCGGTGCATCTATTTTCCATCCGAAGCCTATTTCCTTTAAGCGTCTAAAGAGTTAAGACGACCATCAAACAGTTGTCTGACTTTTAATCTTTACTTAATAGGCCAGTCGACAAGTAGTTTTAGGTGGAAATAATTAGGGGCAAGCTGGAATAACTTTTATTCTCTTTGTTTTGCTCTGTTGAATACTATACTAAATTGGCACGGTCTATCGATCACGGATTTGGCCGCCATATTGGAAAATCCAATAAAATTTTGACATTTTTATGGTTTTTTTAAAATAACTTGATTTGGGTGCACTGTACAGAAAATTTTCAAGTAACCGAAAATAAAGCCAATTAAATTCTCTACAAAAAAGGTCCTATTCACCGGTTTCGTGCATGAACAGGTTAACGAGATAGAGGTGGTTAAATACAAGTCATATATTTTCTAGTATCCATTTAATATGTGTAGGTAGTCGATTCTATGTAAATTTTAATAATTTGCCATTAGAAATTTGTGTTTTTCTTGTGCTCGTTTCCACACCACCTAGCGGTAGAGCACTCGGCGCATTTTTTTTAAAGTGGTTTCCCCTATAGGCCTAATCCACTTTCTTGCCGTTACAAATATTCTATTTTTCTTCTGCTTTTTTTTGACGTAGATTGTTGATTAATTTCATCTTCTGCTTTTTTTTGACGTAGAAGGTTGATCCATTGACTCATCAATGTATTCGATATTTTCGTTGGTCATTAGTTCTTCAAATCGAGAATCGATTTCTTCGTCGTCGCCTGGATCTTCTATAGTCATTTCAGTATTTGAACACGCTCTTCCCTGGAATGAACCACACACTACTGAACATTGTAATCCTGCTTTTCTGCAGCTACAGGCTGCGTCACAACCTTTCCTACATTTACAAGAAATCATCTTCAATAACTCTTGGGGAGCGGCGTCTTGCAGCATAGGAATCGGTATAAGTCCATTGGACGACTGCTTCCAACCCCAGTCAGTTGGTAATTTTTCGTTACCGTACCATTTTTGGACTTGCAGGTAGGTACGCAATGAGTGCATGCGAGCCGCATCTTCGGTTGGAGGAAGAGATGCAAGATTAAATAAACTCCTTGTTATAGATTGTGCAAAAAATCAGTGTCTATAGATGTGTAGTGATGTGTCGTCGCTCTTTGACCCATAAAGTGCAAGAAGAAATTGAATTCCAACTTTAGCTATGCTTTCTGGAGTTGCGTTTGGGTCTTTAAAGCAGCAAATGGCAGTTTCCAAGCTTGTCTGATTTCTTAAAACCTTAAGGAACCTCATTTTACCCTGCCTGTAGATTGCTGAAGTGGTGTCGCACCCACTAAATGCATGTAGAAACAAAATGTTTTCTTTCACAGCCGTGTCCAATTTTGATGCAGCGGGTGAATAGAGGGTATTTCCGGCTTTTCCCTTTCCTTGTTTTAAAAAGTAGATGTTATTCTGCGACTCGCATAGTGCAGTGAGTATAACCAGTAAATCAATGTCCTCACCTACTATCACCACTGATCCAAACTTGCTTGACATATCAAGAGCTGTGGTAATTATTAGTGTCAGCATCTTCTAACGCCTGTTTTACTACAATCCCTTCATTTTCAAACCGTTTACACAGCATTGAAATCAGCCTGCTTTTATTACTTTCATTTGATAGAAATTTGGCTTGTGATGTAGTAGTTTTCATCGTTTCATCAAAAGCTACTTCGGCTGTGGGACAATTTTTCATTCGACGAAAGCGTTCAGCACTTTTAATTGAGTTTTCGTTGTTACAAGGTTGTCAAGGTTACATGATAAAGCCAATGTAAAATATCAGTTTTTGAATAATACAACTTACTTGTTTCATACATTCCATAAATAATGTCACGGATAGAACTTATATCCAGCCTTGACACATTCACAACTCTCTTTAAATAAGAACGTGTCCTTTTAGGTGACTTCAATAATTTATTTTGCTTAACTGTTGTTGAAACTGCGCTTACAGTAGACATATTCAAATTTAGGGCAGCTGCTACACGCTAAAAATTAGTAAAGTAGATAAAATAGATAGACCTTAACAAACTCTTTAAATGTACTTCTCTAACTGCTGTCAACGGTAACAATGGGGCATTGTTGTTAGGTTCTGTCTAAAGCATATTAAAGAAGCTATAATCTCTTTGCACTGGCTATTTAAATGCTTTAGCATTTTTCACAAATAGTAAACAACATAATCGACAGAGATATGTATGTGCACTATTGTTGTTCTTAAAAGAACATTTTTTTAATGCTATTTATGAAAAGATCTAAAGTTTTTGTTAAAAAATAGACGGCACAGCAACACAAAAGCACAAAACAATTAAGGTTAGTTTTTCGTGAAATGTCAAACAAAGCCATCGAACGAGCTGGCGTCACCGCACCGTTTACAGTTGTGTTGCCAACTATCGGCCAATAAAATTCAAATTATATTAATTTTTACAAGCTTAAATACACAAAATATTTGCTATAAGTTGGTTGGTATTAGAGAAGAATACTTTAGGTTTGTAGTAAATTTAATAACGCATATATTTTTAATACTTTTTACCCAAATTTAATTTCCTCGTGTTTTCTTACGGACTTACAATTATCAGCTGATTGATAATGTGCATCGATTTTTGTTTTGCATCAACCATAGATAGTTATATTTATAATCTCGGTTTGTGTCAGTTCGCATGTTTTCCACAATACAGATATTTAGATTTAGGGAAATTTGTTTAACATCCTGTCCCGTTTTTGTGCTTAATCCGACTTTATAAATGTTTAAAATACATGCTCTCGTATTCTTATATGCTTCTGAAATGTATGTTGTAATGTTAAGTGGAAATCTCCATCTTCATGCTGATCATATTGGTAATCTACAAGGAACCTCTTTTTGTGTCCATTGTCAAACATAGGCCTTCTCTCAGTGGTTTCAGACATTCAGGTGAAGTTCAAAATGTCATGGTTCTTTCCACATCGTCGGGGTCGGCTCATCTGTTAGATGGTCTTCCACGACTTTGGTTATCAGCCCTATGGCTCTATTTAGTCTATCTTCCATCACTCAATCTTGCAACGCACCCTATCTACCTCCAGTTCAGCTATACGATACGCTCATTAACATTATTTACTTTTGGTCTTCTGCGTAGTTCTCCGTTTTTTCATCCTCCTCTATGATATTTTCAAATTCTTTGCTGATGTCTTAGCAAGGGTTATTCTTAGCATAGTTAACACATGCAAGGCACTGGTTAAAGGTTTTCCTTCTAACACTTACCGAAATGTCGAATTTGAAGATGGCCCTCAGTTTTCCAGTACCACCTTAAGATTTTTTGTTTCGCAGATTTGGTTGACTCTGTTAATCCTTACCTCATTATGGCTTAGACATATATCTCCCCGATATGAATTCTCTCTGCTTTCAAATTTTTCTTTCTGATGAATTGTAACAAGCAATACTTTATATTTAATACCCGAAAAAGTTTCCTCGTTAAAAATAATCTAATTTTTACTTATCTAACTTTTAATATTTAATAGGTCTTTTGGGAGTTTTGCCGAATAAGAGCGGGATAAATAAAGTTTATAAAGAAATTAAGTTTTTTTTCCAGATCTGAAAAAATTCTGGTTACAGAAGGAATTGATATTGCCTTTAAGTTAATTGTTTAACGTTAACGACCCAGTTATAATAAAAAATCTTCTTCTATTATTAAAAAAAAGTAAAGAAATTTTTATTTTATTATATTTTTAGGTATACAGAGTAAGTCGTTTGGCTGGAGTTGATACCAACTTTTGTTTTTTAAATAGAATACCCTATATCTTATAATACTCAATAGTTTCCGCGATATTGACTTTTGAAAAATGACATTTTTGAACTTTGACAGCTTCTAGCTTTCTAACGGTACGTTTTAGAACAAAACGGCTTACATGTTCCCATCTTACTTTTTTATTATCTTCCCAAAAGTGTAATCTTCCGGTTAAACCAGATGTATCTCGGAAGCCGGAAATATAGTACTTCCGGTTTAACTTAAAATTTGATATTTGATCAAATACCGTTAAGGTAGGAGTTCCGCAAGGTTCAGTTTCGGGACTTTGGCTTGTTTGTTAAAGACTTACCAGAACATATTTTAAGAAGGGTTGTAATATACGCAGATAACACAACTTGTATTGTGAGACAGTAATAAGAATGTCCTAGGAATTAAAATGGTAGCTACCATAAATCAACGATTATGTTTGGAAAATGTTTGCCAATCTAAATCAAATCACATATAATCTTATTATGTTACAACGTAAAATAATATACTAAATTAAAGAAAATCTTAACAGTACTTTATGAACAGTTGCAGGTCGGCAAATCCAATAAAAGAAATCATCGTTTGCAATCCTATTGTTAGAATATTCTTCACTTAAAATTCATCAAAAGCATGGCAAGGGCTTCAGCAGATTGTTAAAATCGATATATTTTACTTAATAAATCAACAATAAACAAAAAAGATACAGTATTAAAAATAGATCTATTTATAGTTCAACAGCTATTGTGGTAACAATAAATAGTAAGAGAATACTACTTTGCAAGTGGTAATCATAATATGACACCAATATTGGAATGAAGCACAACGGCGACATCCTATAGTAATCGAGCGTACCACCGAGCGAGCCGGTGAGGTTCAAACATTTGTTTGTCATAATATGACATATAAATATGTATACATGTGAGAACTTTGTTCTCTAGCCACTTGCTGAGACCTTATACAATAAGGATTAACCAAATTATGCTAAAACAGCTATTCTCTGGGCTACATGCCCCAACGAGCGCTGAATTAAATAGCACAATTTGGCGTATTTTGACTAACACTGTTAGTACTAAAATACAGGCTCAGATTGCAGAAACTACCGGGAAAGAAAAGAATGAATCTTTATTTCCAATGATAGGTTGCTACGCTGCTGCTACCTGTAGACCGGTTTCGAACTCTTTGGTTCTCGTCAGTACAGGGCAAGCATGACAAGCGAGCACACCCACCATTGGAAAATCGAATAACCCTATAGCCACAATATTGTTCTGCCTAGGCAGTACAATACAAGTGGCGCCATCCTCCAGAAGTTTCTAGCAATCTGATGTAAAAGATACCGTATGGTACCATAAACACAATAAATAGTAAGAGAATACTACTTGGCAAGTGGTAATCATAATATGACATATAAATATGTATACAAGTGAGAACTTTGTTCTCTAGCCACTTGCTGAGGCCTTATACAATAAGGATTAACCAAATTATGCTAAAACAGCTATTCTCTGGGCTACATGCCCCAACGAGCGCTGAATTAAATAGCACAATTTGGCGTATTTTGACTAACACTGTTAGTACTAAAATACAGGCTCAGATTGCAGAAACTACCGGGAAAGAAAAGAATGAATCTTTATTTCCAATGATAGGTTGCTACGCTGCTGCTAGGGTGTTTCGATTTTCCAATGGTATGTGTGCTCGCTTGTCATGCTTGCCCTGTACTGACGAGAACCAAAGAGTTCGAAACCGGTCTACAGGTAGCAGCAGCGTAGCAACCTATCATTGGAAATAAAGATTCATTCTTTTCTTTCCCGGTAGTTTCTGCAATCTGAGCCTGTATTTTAGTACTAACAGTGTTAGTCAAAATACGCCAAATTGTGCTATTTAATTCAGCGCTCGTTGGGGCATGTAGCCCAGAGAATAGCTGTTTTAGCATAATTTGGTTAATCCTTATTGTATAAGGTCTCAGCAAGTGGCTAGAGAACAAAGTTCTCACATGTATACATATTTATATGTCATATTATTGTGGTAACGTCATGCTAAAAAAAAATATTCAAATTAGTTTCTTTGGTACAACGCCTACTTACCGCCGGATTATTATTTTTTTTTTAGTATTTGTACTAATTTCCTATAGACAAAGGAAAAATATGGCTACCGTTGCCATAGCGACATAGCGTTTCACTGAATGGCAACTGGTTCACCCGGGACACCGGATAGCGGAGTTAGCTGGCCCGCTTTGTAATGCCAAAGGACTCTCCGATTGCATCTCGGAGAAAGAAGTCCGCTTTCGACGGGTTCCACGAGAACGATCTTTCCTCAGAACACAAAAGTGTGATGCTTGCTCCGCTCTGTAGTAAGTGATATTTCTCTCCTGCCAAGTAGTGGCAAAATTCGTATGTGTGTAACGCAAAGACGCGTCCAGATTGTCTAGAATACATCCGCAATTTAAGAAGTTAAAAGGATTATAAACTTCTGCCAACAAGTTTAAATATGGAAAATTGGGAACATCTTTAAATATAAAAAGTGTTTTGTTCAATCTGGCAGTATATAAATGAACCAGCTTTATAATGTGGCTTAACAATGTACGGCAGATAATAATAACGTCTGCTCCGTTCCGATAGGTTTAGAGTTAATAAGACCAATGCAATGTACTGATCTTAAGGGAAGAAATTCTAACATTTATCAAGGAGATGCGAAAATAGATAGTAGTCAAGTACGCTCTGAGGCTAACTTTGGATATATAACATGTTTGTTAATAACTTACCGGAACATATTATAGAAATGGTTGTGAGATACGCAGATGGCACAAATTGTGAAAAATTTTCCGCAAATTAAAATGGTAGCTGCTATGAGACAATGATTGGTTTAGAGCAAATTAGCTTATGCTAAGTCTTAATAAAACAAATGTTCTAATCTTGAGAGAAGAAATTCTAATGTCTATTAAGGAGATGTGAAAATAGATAGTAGTCAAGTCTGAGGCTAAATCATTGGCCAAATGTCAATATTATGAATCTAAAATATCATCCTCACCTAAGAGATTAATTACTTAAATTAAGTTTAATTGCTATTTAATCGCTAAAGAATAGTGGCAGCTCCTGTAGAAGGGCTGCAGAGCACAACTATCATATTTTTAAACCAAATAATCCAAAGCAAGAAATAATACCAGTTAATACATTTCAAATCGTATCATAATAATAATCATCTCCCCTATATCGGTACCTGAACTATACTAGTTCTACACCAAATGGCTGAAGTATACAATATAGTATACTATTAGTAGACGTAATGAACCTAAAGTTGATACCGCTTTTTCTCCTTAAAATAGCCAACGGCGAAGTTAGCCGGGTTTATCACAAAAGGCCAATTATTTTGGGGTTCAGTGCTGCAAATTATTTTAGTTCAGGTTAGTTCAGTATTCGTATTATCGGGCTAATGTTTATATTTTTTCTTGTCAGTTGTGTTGCTTGTTGGCGATTTGTGAGGTGAATTTAAATTAGGCTAGACTAAGTTCTACAAAAATGTAAAAGTGTGGTCGCCTTATGCACGATTTAAATATTGAAATTGTGGGTTAAAGTTTAGGCAAAATCTATAAACGGTAGTTTCACAAGGACAGCTATCCAAACATTGTTTAGAATAGACCGTGAGGATTTGGGGGTGATCCAAAAAAAAGTTCACCGGCGGGCTATTTTTTTTTTTTTATTTATTCACCACATCCACTAATGGAGTTAACGAGCCACTGGCTTGAAGTACATTATTTTAAATTTAGGGCTCATGTGTATTTTCACCCAGGAATGATCTATATGTGGTTTAGTTTTGAGGTAAAGATAATGATATGAACAAGCTGAATCCTAAAACATCCTGTCGAGATAACTTTAAAAGATATAGAATAACGAGTTCCCATGCTGTTATATGTACGTTTATACTGCTTCTTACAGTTCATAAATTCAAAAGAACATACTCTTCCACTTTAAATAATAGTTCTTAAAACTTACGTCCTCTCGTTCCAATTTCTGCACAATTGCCCGTTTTCTAAGGATACTACCCTTCATAATTCACAATCAGGCTTCACTACAAAACTAAAGCAACAATATTTCAAGAAAATGCTGAGAAAATCTATTACCGCACTGATTTTACGACTAGCGCGATCTCAAAGATTATTTGCGTCAGCAATAATAATAAAAATATATAGGTAATATATTTTTTCCATTACTAACTCCAGAAACAGTCATTACTTACCGTTTATTAGCATGAGAAATTGGTTTTATTTTCCTCTTGCTCCCTTATATTGACCTGGGGACCTAATATAATAAAATCAGTTGAACAAATTATTACGTCTGTCAAAGGCAATGAACTAGTTATAAACATAAAATAATTTGCGTAATTAAGCAATCGCATACACTTCCTTTGTGTACACAGTTGTCCAGTCTATAGTTAGTTTCACACCACATTAGGTAACTGGATTGATCAGAAAATGGCATAAAAATATTTGGAAGTAAATTTACATATTAAATGCATAAAAAATAACAAAAACCATGATACGTTAGTAATGGAAAAACTAATTCTTGGATCATAATGGCCTACAGATAGATTTGGACTAATTATTAAGGTCAGAATTATGCTTAATTTTTTAAAATTTTTAATGGTAAAATTGCACTTATACAAATATTGTTGAAAAATGAAAAATAATACGTATACAAATGCTGATATATTAAATATATTTTTTATTCATGGCAAATGCAACAGAATCATAAGTCGAACATGCAGAGTTTTCAACGAAAGGTATCCGAATTTAACACCAATGCCCAGAACAAGATTTAGAAATACAATAAAAAATCATCTTAGTTATGGAACGATTAATGCAGATCGAATTTTACTCAGGCCAACGTTAAGTGAAGATAACATTATCAATGTGTTGGCCTATTTTCATGTTTATCCCGAAGCCTCTACTCGTGCGGCAGAATATGATTTAGGAGTTTCGCGACCATCTCTTCTAAGAATATTAGCAGAACATGGCATGCATCCCTATAAGTCCAACCTTCTTCATTCCCTTCAACCCGGGGACGCACCGCAACGTGAGGAGTTTGCACAATTCCATCCAAAAAATAAATAATATTAAAAATAAATTATTCATATTCACAGATTTTTAGGTGCCTAATTTTCTTGTTATTTTAATGCTGATTGTAATATTCTTGTGTGTGTATTTCTTGTTCTAAGCTAGTTACTGTGTTTATTATAGGTTTTAATTGATAAACTATGTCAGAATCAACTCAAACTGACAATAAATACTTTAATTTGAATTGACTTCAAGTTTTCATATCCATTATGGCGCTCTCCAAGAAATCGAGTATATAGAATCGAGTGAGTTACTATAGCTATTACACTGAAAAAAACGACGGGTATATTAAACATGTTTATTAAGGCTTTGTTTAATTCCCACTAGTATTTTTGATTAATTGTTGTAAGAAAAAAAAATAGGTCTTATACAAGCTACTTGTCAGAAATAAACAGCTACTTGTTTTTTTTTTTTAAACAAGATACTTAAAGCAGCTAACTTATTTAATAGTTATTTATACAATAAACTATATAATATGACATATAAATATGTATACATGTGAGAACTTTGTTTGTATTTTAGTACTAACAGTGTTAGTCAAAATACGCCAAATTGTGCTATTTAATTCAGCGCTCGTTGGGGCATGTAGCCCAGAGAATAGCTGTTTTAGCATAATTTGGTTCATCCTTATTGTATAAGGTCTCAGCAAGTGGCTTGAGAACAATGTTCTCACATGTATACATATTTACTAGTAGAATATTGGGGTGTGCAGCAATATGAAAGGATACTCTTTAAAGTTTTATTCCAAGCTTTCGGAATTATTTATTATCAATTCCATCTTCAGGGAGACTACAAAATGAGGAAAAAAGTAACAGTGAGGCTGCTATACAATTATATAGTGTTAACTGCTTACACTTTGTTGAGGGTGATCATATGGATCTTAGAAATTCGTAATTGGAGCATCAAAGTAGCAGTAAAACTCGTTAAAGACAAAAAACCAAAGGTTCATTTAAGTTAGGTAGGTTTTAAAATTGTATAAGGACGAAACACGAACATGAAACTGGAAAACTTAGTTACGTTCACATAATTAATAAAGTTTTATTATTTAATTGATTAAGTTAGCTTAGCCAACTTTAAAAGGTATGTCAGTCATTTGGCGCGAATGAACAGACAAAACGTGCAACCACCGTGATAAAGACAGGTTATGAATCTCTGTCAGATTTCATTTTTGAAAAAATTGACAGTTGATGTCTGTCATTTCATGTGACTTCTTTGAGACAAGCCATTAACAATTTAGAGAGGGAAAAAAGAAGAAGACGAAGAAAGTGGAATCCAATCACCATGGTGTGCAAGATTGTCATTTATATTTTATTATACAGTAAACTATTGACATCGTTTGATTTAATTTTAATTTTATGTAGATGAATTATTTAAATTGTTATGATCTGAGTTATTATTCTTATTTTTGTCTAAGAAAAGGAGGTATGAGTAAATCTCACTGAGGTGTTGAATATCTGTTCTTTTGTTTATGCACTGTGGTTCCTGTGCGATAAAAGCCATCTCAAGGAAGAGTCTTTTCGTTTGATTTGATTAAATCGTTAAAATTTTAGCTGAGTTATAGTCTGTTATGTGAGAATTTATTGGCATGTTCTGCAAGTGCACATCTCTCAGGGTGAAGTCTACAGTCACTCCTGTGATTAGTGATTCTGCCAGATAACGGTCTGGAAGTTTGACCTATGTATATTTTATCACAATCAGCACACGGAATACTGTAAACCACATCTGATAGTTGTTTTAAGTCAGTTTTGTCTTTTGTTTTTGAGTAAATTGATCTTATTGTGAGGGCAGATTTGTTAGCAATTTTTATGTTGTCAATTTGATTGAAAATTCTAGAGAGTTCAGGTGTGATGTCCCTAATGAAAGGTAGTGAGGTATACTTACAAGCAAGAACTTTGTCATCTTTGAAATTAGCAATCATAACACACACTACTGAAGCCATTTTTCATAACTTTTCAGCAAGGCAACAAAAAAACTACAACAGACTTTTTCATAGAACTAAATCCTCAAATATTAAAAAATTAGACAATCTTCAAAAAAAAGAAAATGAAACTTTACTTAACACAAAACAAAGTTGGATAAGAAATCTCACCGACATACAAATTCCTCCTGATATCTTAAAATTCTTGTCCTTAGGACCAAAGTTTAGCATTGAGCCTGTTTTGGGCAAAGATATCTCAATAAAAGACATTTTGGCTGATGTAGACTGTATCACCTCATCTATTGTAGACCTACCTTCTAGAAATATCGCAATAGCACGTGCAACTAACATCATCACAAACCACATCAAATCTAACAATAATCATAGTTCCTCTTTCTTTCACAATCTATACATTAGATCAAAAAAATTCCTCAAAGATAATCCTAACATTATATTAACTAACTCGGACAAGGGTAACGTATCGGTCATTATGTATAAACAACAATATTTAGACCTCTCCAATGACATAATTAACAATGACACCTCATATGTCGAATTACGTACTGACCCTACGTCATCTATCCAAACCAAATGCAATAACCTTGTAAAAAAATTACACACAACTAACCAAATAGATTTGAAAACAAAGAAGAAACTAACAAATTATAAAGGTACATCACCAAAGTTTTATTCTTTACCTAAAATACATAAACCCACTTTGTCAGTAAGACCAATTGTAGCATGTATTAATGCTCCCACAGATTTTTTAGCAAGTTTTGTCACGGAAATTCTCACCAAATCTTATGATTACGAAAATGCTTATTACATCAAGGACTCTTTTGAAATTTCCAATACATTTAATAATATGCAACTACCACCTAACTATGTTCTGGCCAGTTTGGATGTGGTTTCCCTTTTTAGTAATGTTTATTTGGACGCTACCCATAGAGCGGTTTATAAAAGTTGGGATCGCATTAGTGCAAACTGTAACATAAACCAAGAAACATTTCTAGAAATCATAACCTCCCTCTTTGATAATACATATTTTCCCTTCAACAAAAAGTATTACAAACAAACTTTTGGCACCCCCATGGGAGCTTCAATGTCACCTATTTTGGCCAATTATGTCATGGACGACCTGTTGGATGTAGTCATCCCTGTCCTTTCCTTCAAGCCACACTTTATAAAAAAATATGTAGATGATATCATCATTGCATTACCACAGGATGGTATAACAGAAATAGTAGATACTCTTAACGACTACGACCCTTACATACAGTTCACAATAGAGACAGAAGATGAATTTCATTCTGTCCCTTTCCTAGATACTAAGTTTACACGTGATGATAACAACAAAATCACCATAGACTGGTACAGGAAACCCTGTAGTTCGGGTAGATTCTTAAACTATTGGTCCTATCACAAACATAGTACAAAAAAGAATTTAGTCAAACAAATGAAAATGAGAGTTTCGAAAATTTCACATCCATCCTTACTCAACAAAAATCTGCATATACTTCTCCAACTTTTCATAGATAACTCTTACCCAAAAAAACTCCTACACAAGATTTTGTTCAATACGTCGTCAGACCACATTAATAATCCTCCTACTGTTGAAGCAAGTATAAATAATAATAACACAGTTGCAACTGGGGCGACACAACTTTGTAAGTATACCTCACTACCTTTCATTAGGAACATCACCCCTGAACTCTCTAGAATTTTCAATCAAATTGACAACATAAAAATTGCTAACAAATCTGCCCTCACAATAAGATCAATTTACTCAAAAACAAAAGACAAAACTGACTTAAAACAACTATCAGATGTGGTTTACAGTATTCTGTGTGCTGATTGTGATAAAATATACATAGGTCAAACTTCCAGACCGTTATCTGGCAGAATCACTAATCACAGGAGTGACTGTAGACTTCACCCTGAGAGATGTGCACTTGCAGAACATGCCAATAAATTCTCACATAACATAGACTATAACTCAGCTAAAATTTTAACGATTCAATCAAATCAAACGAAAAGACTCTTCCTTGAGATGGCTTTTATCGCACAGGAACCACAGTGCATAAACAAAAGAACAGATATTCAACACCTCAGTGAGATTTACTCATACCTCCTTTTCTTAGACAAAAATAAGAATAATAACTCAGATCATAACAATTTAAATAATTCATATACATAAAATTAAAATTAAATCAAACGATGTCAATAGTTTACTGTATAATAAAATATAAATGACAATCTTGCACACCATGGTGATTGGATTCCACTTTCTTCGTCTTCTTCTTTTTTCCCTCTCTAAATTGTTAATGGCTTGTCTCAAAGAAGTCACATGAAATGACAGACATCAACTGTCAATTTTTTCAAAAATGAAATCTGACGGAGATTCATAACCTGTCTTTATTACGGTGGTTGCACGTTTTGTCTGTTCATTCGCGCCAAATGACTGACATACCTTTTAAAGTTGGCTAAGCTAACTTAATCAATTAAATAATAAAACTTTATTAATTATGTGAACGTAACTAAGTTTTCCAGTTTCATGTTCGTGTTTCGTCCTTATACAATTTTAAAACCTACCTAACTTAAATGAACCTTTGGTTTTTTGTCTTTAACGAGTTTTACTGCTACTTTGATGCTCCAATTACGAATTTCTAAGATCCATATGATCACCCTCAACAATGTGTAAGTAGTTAACACTATATAATTGTATAGCAGCCTCACTGTTACTTTTTTCCTCATTTTGTAGTCTCCCTGAAGATGGAATTGATAATAAATAATTCCGAAAGCTTGGAATAAAACTTTAAAGAGTATCCTTTCATATTGCTGCACACCCCAATATTCTACTAGTTTGTTCTCTAACTAGTCAGCAAAGACTACCCTCTCAAATATACATATTTATATGTCATATTATGATTACCACTTGCCAAGTAGTATTCTCTTACTATTTATTGTAATAAACTATATAATTACAAGTATTAATCTTTAGTTCTTGCCATATTTTGACTAACGACAAGTAACCTGTTTAATACCCGGAAGAAGTCAGTTAATAGAATTCTTTGGGAATATAACGTTTCGTGCTACCGGACTTCATTTCATCATTGACCTCCGTTTGGGTGTTGGCGTGGCATCGCGGAAGTAGAAAGTTTCCACTCTTATTTTCTTGAGTTACAACTAACTTGAATTGCAGTTTGAAAATAATAATAATAAAAGTTAGAAAACTATTTAGTAAAGGATAGTATACGGTTTAATAAGACTCGTGCTAGTGTTGTTTTTGGGGTTGAATAAAAAATAAAGAATTGAAAGAAGTAGTCCATATTCTCAAAGAGACCTGATTTTACAAATCTATGGGGTGGTATACACAAAGTCTCGGTCGCAGTAAAACTTAAAAAACAATTACACGTGTTTCGCCCAACACGGGCATCATCAGACCTAAAATTAATACAAAAAAAAAACTTTCTTTATTTATTTTGTTAAAAAAAAAGGTGGTACTCTTCAGCGATGCCATGATGAGCACCGCTGAATAAGCAAAACCATAAATAATTTAATGACTATTAAAAGTAAAAACTTCAATCAATTAAATTTAAACAAAGAAACGAACAATTTGATTAATAACTAATAAAGATGTAAGAAGTAGTCAGGGAACACGAGCAGCACCAGCTGTGGAGCACGCATGCAAATTGCCCTATATAGCTCGCGTAGAGGGGGGTTAACAAGCGCCACTAGCTTTACCACAGGAAAAGCTGAAAACCTCCGAGATGGCCAAGGTACCACGTGTAACCTCGTAAACAAGAGGGATAATTTAAAAAAGGGTAAACAGTTATAGAGAAATGTATAAATAAAACGCAGCAAGTAATAAAACAATATTGATTATTCAATAATGAAAATGAGATGTTAGTACTTATACCTAAACTTAGCGGTAATGATGATGATACCTAGGAAGAACTTCAAATAGACTTCAAAAAAATTAGGCGTAGTGCATAGGACTTCCCATGCAAAGGGAAGACGGAAAAGGCGTGAGAAAATATAATGGAGAGAAGAAAGACTTTGTTTGGAAAGAGAGACAAGAAGAAATACCCTAATAAATGAATTAAAAGCTAATAGATTACTATTAAAATCAGATAATTCATTTTCCCTTAATCAAGCAAAGTCATATTTAATACACTAATTAAATTTAAATAAATGCACAAGGATGCAAAGGGAAGACGGAAAAGGCGTGAGAAAATATAATGGAGGGAAGAAAGACTTCGTTTGGAAAGAGAGACAAGAAGAAATACCCTAATAAATGAATTAAAAGCTAATAGATTACTATTAAAATCAGATAATTCATTTTCCCTTAATCAAGCAAAGTCATATTTAATACACTAATTAAATTTAAATAAATGCACAAGTCAAAAACTGAACCGAAATAGCTGAGGGGCAATCTGCTAGATAAAAAGAAATTATAAAAAATAGTTAAATGAACCGTAGAAAAAAATAAAGTAAAGTATTTTTCACCCTAAATGGTATCGACTTATTGACTGCAATAAAACTACCGGTTTAATCCCATTGTTATACACAATCAACAAGCAAATACACTACAGGGTAGGACTTTAGATATTTAATTCGGTATATAATATAATATGAAGGTAATTATGCAATATAATTAAAATTATTGAGGTTTTTAGGGAACAAGTAATTTTACACACATTGCTACGTTTAAATAATATATTATTTAATGACATGAAATATCCTAAATAAATAATACATATGAAATCAAAAATCATTTATTTTCAATTTTGCAATTATTGTATTGGCAGTGGCGTAGCCAGGTAGGGGCCAGGGGGCCCCCGCCCACCTAGCTTGGCGCCCCTTGGTGCCCGTATACACAATAAAAAGATACTTTTATTATACCCTGTAACATATTTATTGAAATTAAAAAATATTTGGTAACATATTTTGAAAAACAAACACCATATTTTTAATACTAATAGTGGTTCTATAAAATCATAAAGCGCCTCCATGTATGTTCGCCCCTCCCGCCCTGCAAGGCTGGCTACGCCACTGTATATTAGACACAAAATCTTACAAATAAATTAAAATATAAAGCCTTATACATAGTATATCAAGTAAAATCTAATAAAACAAGAACTTTTTGTATTTGGTTAAAATTGCTGCAGATAAGTCTTGCAAAAAGTAAAGAAATAATTACATTTGTCAGCGATATGATATATAAATAAAATTACATATGTAGGTATACCCAGGGCCGCCGAGAACCGACACGGGCCCTGGGACTGGATAGCCTCTAGGGCTGCCAGGTATGCGCCGAAGGCGCTAAGAAAATGCGCCGCAGGCGCCAAAAAAATAGCGCCCCAGGCGAAAAATTTTTGGGTGCCACGCCCTATTTTGATGATAGTGCTTGCTTTTCAAGTAGATAGTGCCGCATGCCACTTTTTTTGCCTTTCATTTAAATTTAAAATATATATTTAAATATATTTTTTACCGTGCTTGTAGTAGGTATATTTCTAATGCGGATCAATTCGCGATTCACGCCCGGGCCCCTCCACGCCCCGGGCCCCGGGAATTTGTCCCGTCTGCCCCCCCCCCCCCTCTCGTCGGCCCTGGGTATACCTACGTACAACAAAAAATGTTTTACACTAAAAAGCCGCAATACCTAGTAGTTAAACTTATATTATATTATACATATATATGTAAGATGCTATACAATGCTATTCTATATTTAGCTTTGTGTCGCTATCGCTATCATCCAAATTAATTATAATCGGTTTAATTTTATGTATTATAGTGTATTATATGTACATATGAATTTTCAATAGTTATAACATGACGAACTTTTTGGTAAATAATTTAAAATTATTGTATCGTAACCGTAGCACAACTTGAACACTTCCTAAGAAACACAAAGACTGAAATATGTTATCGCAAGCACAAGATAGTTAAATATTACCTGCTATAATTACAAATTATAATCCGACCCTGACCGACAGTTTATGGCCGAGCTCTTGCAAAACGTCCCAGGTAGTTAAACGGAGTCAACCATTTATTGTGAAAAATTCTTTACCTAGGGTCAGGTTAAGTTACTAGTCAAAATTTTAAAGACATAAGTCAACTAAGTTAATCAACATAAATAATTGTAAGTAAATGAAATGTTATAAATAAAGTTTAAAGTCGAATGACAAATTTAATTTCTAAAATAAATATCCTGAAAAGAAATGATGAATTAATTAAGTAATCAGTTACATAAGTTAAGTTAAGCAAACAAATCTTAAAATTTAATGGAATTATAAAGCCAACAAGTACTCCTATGTAGGGGTGGGCAAATTAATCGATTAATCGATATATAATCGATTAATCGATTTTTCGATTTGAGAAAAATTTTAATCGATTAATTGATTGTTCGATTAATCGATTTTCTAATTAATCGATTTTTCGATTAATCGATTTTCCGATTAATCGATTTTCCAATTAATCGATTTCTCGATTAATCGATTTTCCAATTAATCGATTTTTTAATTAATCGATTTTCCGATTTCTGATTAGTCGATTGTAAAATCGAGTGTAAATAAATTTTTACCCGATAATCGAAAATATAAATTATTATGTTTTTGAATGATTTTGAAGTTGCTGGTGAAATATTAATTAATATACTGCACAATTAATTATTACTCTATACAATAACAGTTTCGTGTACTGCGCCCGTATTTCTACTAGTATACAGGGTGTTAATTAATAGTATGCAGATATTTCAGGGGGTGATAGTATTCGTCAAAATAAGAAAAAAATGCGAATATATGCATGGTCTAAAACGCGTTATTTTCGTTATACAGGGTGGCAAACTTTCAATTTTTTTTCTCGTATCTTGCGTTTTCTCTATTATATTCTCTGATAATTGTTTCAAATTTGGAACAACAACCATTTTTTAGAATCTCTACAATAAAGTATAAAAATTGTTGGTCGCAGTATACAGGGTGTTACATTTTCTTGAATCGGCTACAATTTTATCTTTCAGAACTTTTTTTGGGGCTCCCTGTATGAATTCCGGTATGAAATTTGAACTCTCTGTTCCCTTGTTTAGCGTTCTGGTCTCTTGTACTATTCTCGTATCTGTGACCGTTTTCGATTTATTTTCAAAAATAGCCATCGATGGAAATTAAGTGTAGGCGAAATAGCGCAATAAAAATGAAAATAATTACTTAGAATATATACAAATAAAAACAGCTTTTTACTCTGCTTTATTTCGCCTATACTTAATTTCCATCGATGGCTACATCGATTAATCGAAATAATCGATTAATGGAAAAAATCGATTAATCGAAATAATCGATTTTCCGATTAATCGATTGAATCGAAATTATCGATTATTTTTCATAATCGATAATCGATTATAACTTTTGATAATCGCCCACCCCTACTCCTATGTACTAGAGTTACATCTACGTTTAAAAGTTAACTATACAGGGCGTTTCCTAACTACGGTGCGAAACTTCAGAGGGTGAAACGTAAGGTCGTTTTAAGAAAAAAGTTCCTATGAACTTATGTCCGGAATTGCTTCGTTTCTGAGATTGAAGTTAAAAAAAAAACGGTCATAAATATCTTTAAACCGATTTGGTTGAAATTTGGTTCAGTGACTGTACTTAAAGTCGTGCATTTTATCAGAAGGTAGACATTTTGCTCATTTACTGTAAGATAGAAATTGTTTATTTTTTACTTTTGGTTGTTATTTTATGTTGTCCAAGTCCATGGATAGCCTTTAGAATTATTTAAAGTGATTTTTATTTTTTTTTCTCGCAAACGAATTCAGATATGAAAAAAACACAAGAGACCAAAAAGTTGTATTTCTAGTTGCTTAATCATTAACATAGCTTGTTCAAAATAAAATTTCGAATGCCCCTATTATAATGTAATAGCCGCAGACAAAGTATTTTACTGGGTAACTCCGAATAACAAATTGACCCATTATGGAGAAATACCTATATCAAAAGTTGCAATAATTAAGAAGGTTTTAGATCTTCATCACAACTTTTTCAAAAATTATCTAAAAAAAGTAAAAAATATACGCAGTTCGAAACTTTTCTTGCCACTTGGGTAATATTTAAATTATTTTTTTGTTATGGGGTAACCATGGACTAATTAAATAAAATAATCGGGAATTCGACCTAAAATTAATTATATTTTCTCCTTGTGATGGCCATTTCTATCGATATGGATGGCCATCAACTTTTCAATTTCTTGGGTAACGTTGCCTTAATTAGTGCAAGCTTGTAGGTACTTCTGTCGGCATATTTATACTTACCAGCTTTTTTGATATTCAAGCATCTAATGGAGTAAGATCAGGGATGTTGGGTGCCATGTTTTCCTAACCAATCGTCGCAAAGATTATTTAAATATTCTGTCACTAATGCTGTGATATATGGTGGAGCTCCACTTTGGTACCAGACAAGAGAAATTTAATGACTAAACCTCTAAAAGAGCTTTTATTTACTTGTCAAGCAATTTCAAAATCTTTGTCAAAAAGGGATTGATAAGGCGAGGTGTTCTGAAATGCCTTCACATATTTCTGTATCTCCGACAGTAACGAATGGTTCATGAACTATTCCCTGATTTAATAAAACACATTGTTACTTTAACATGTTTCTTTTATTCCACAATTGACACGTAAGGAAACTTGCAACTGAGGTCATTTTAAATAACCTTGGGATTTAGTTGCATTTAGATTAATCGAATCAACACGTCCTTGTTTTATTTATATCTTAGAACTGAACGAAAATTACTCTTTTACTTTGATGCTGGAGCAGATAATCACTTGTTTATATTGGAATATAGAATCAACACACTTTTTAACTGTTATTTTTGAGAACTAAACTACAACATCTTTCTTTTACTAGGATGCCAGACTAGCTAATTACTGCCGTCGGGAAAATGCAATTCTCATACCCTTTAAGAAAGAATTATGATATGCAAGCTCGGTGCATACCCGAACACACACGACGTAATTGCCCTTTTTGAAATTCTCGCCTCGAGTCTTGGACTTTACTACTTTTTGTTTCTTTCGCGTTGAAGTCGCCGTCAGATTTTTAAATCAATCAACGCGCGGTCACGCTATTCGTTGGGGCAATAAAAAATCATTAATATTCGGGTTACTGTTGCTATGCTAGAAGTCAGTTGAAAATTAGAATGGCAGGCAGTGTTTTTCTTTTGTTGAATGAATTTGTTTCTTAAAAAACGTGTTTCCCAAACAGGGATCATTCATAAGACACTTGAAATTTTATTCTGACAATTTTTTGGAAATTCCCATTCCAAATGCTATAATATTTTTAACATTATTTTGCTTCGGTTCCCCTGAGGCACTAAATAGACATCTTCTCTCTATATCCATTTCTTTGCCATTTTTCGGGATGTAATAAAAAACCATCCCCTTTCTTGTTGAAAAATAAAAGATTAGCATAAAAAAGAAAACGAAAATGATAATGGCTGCTTTGTGTTCGCCCGGGGAAAAAAAATAAAAATAATTTGTAATGTTTTTAAAAAAGAAAACTGATTATGGCCACTAGATAATGTGTTGATGCTTTTACTGTAAGGTGGTTTAGGCTGTTTAAATCCAATTATGAGGATTTAGTCAAGCAGTTAAAATAGAGGGTGTTTCAGAAGTACAGTACGTAACTTAAGCGGGTGATTCCTTATGATATTTTAAGAGAAAAAGTTCATATGAACATGTGTCCGGAGTTGCCCCGTTTTTGATATACAGCGTGAGTCAGCTATAGGAGTTTCCATTTAATCGAGGTGGTAAAAAGTATGGTCCAACAAGATAGTTGCCGATGATCCCTGCCCAGTGCCTATACATTCACCGAAAATTGTTGCTGAGAATGACCTTCTCTCATTTTATGAGGGTTATCGTCCGCCCAAAAATGTTCGTTATGAAGATTCATACTGGCTTCTCTTAAAAAAGAGGCCTTGTTAGTAAATAAAATGGTCGGTAAAAAATTGTTATTATGTGCTACTGTATGCTGCAGCCACCTATATATAAACATGCATATATAAACTAGTGAATATTGGGGAGTACAGCAAATGAAAGGATACTCTTTAAAGTTACTCCAAGCTTTCGGAAATCATTTATTTCATTTCCATCCTCAGGGAGACTACAAATTTATACAAAATGAAATTAGGAAAATTTTTGTGATCAACAATCAAAATGTTTACTTACAACTTTCTTGAGAAAAAGGTCTTCGTATAAATTAGGAGACATGTGAAAAGAAAATTTGTTGAAATCCAAAGGCACCTTTGCATAAAGTTAACGTCTGGAAGTACTATTAAAACCATTGTATAGGGACGAAGAAACACACAATTTAAAATGAAAAATTGGAAATTAACTTGTTCCATAGAATTTGAATTATATAAAATTATTTAAAATGTTACCAGTTAATTTCCAATTTTTCATTTTAAATTGTGTGTTTCTTCGTCCCTATTTAATGGCTTTAATAGTACTTCCAGACGTTAACTTTATGTAAAGTTGGCTTTGGATTTCAACAAGTTTTCTTTTCACATGTCTCTTAATTTATACTAAGACCTTTATCAACAATTTCAAGAAAGTTGTAAGTAAACATTTTGATTATTGATCACAACAATGTTCCTACTTTTATTTTGTATAGATATTGTAGTCTCCCTGAGGATATATATATATATATATATATATATATACTAAAATCAAACCTTGGCTGAAAATCACGGGGAAGCAGAACTTGCACACGTTGAATATGCTATGGGTATAGTTGATAAAGATGCAAAACCCTCTAAACAGTTGATGCACTTGTTTGAAGTTGCACCACTACCTTTCTGGCACTAGTTGAAGGATCATCTTCTATCTCTTGAAGTATAGTCTTTTGTAACTCAGGCGTCGTTACTGTTGCAGTTCTGCCAGGAAGTTCCGTACTACGTTTCAAACTCCCAGTCTCACTCAATCTTGTATTGAGATGTCTACATGTTTTGGCACATAGCAGTACTCTGTTTGGATGAAGTTTCTGGTAAATTCGTCGCGCAGGGAAAAAAAAAGTTGTACTGTTAGTTGGTAAATCCGAAAAAAAAATTGTTATTAAAAAATTACGCCCTGGAGGATGTACTTCAGACAACAGTCCCTAAAAATGTCCTATGTTGTGCTGAAACTCACCCCTTAGCTAGCTTAACTCAGGGTAGGTTAGCTATTTTGATTCTAGATTGAGAGGTTTAACACTCTTATATAAGTAAGTTAAAGTCAAATCCTGAAGGAGCTACCTTAGTTTTATTTTACTTAAACGCCTTTAAATGTTCTAGTGTTTGGCCTCAGAGAAAAACAAACTAGGAAAAAAAACAAATATGTCACAATTGGTTTACAATAGCTTCAATAGGTACTTAAAGTTAAAAGATAGTTAAGTGAAATGTAATAACAAAATTGTAGTAGTAGGTTTAACATAATAGTTCTGAAGGTTTAAATTACAAAGTTATCATCAAAATAATAAGTAAAAGTCAAACCCTGTTTGACAGGGTCTTGCACAAAACGGCAACTGTCAGACCTATACCGCAAAAAAAACGACTGTTTAGTCTAGTCTGGCAGCCACATAGACCTACATCCAAGACATGATGAGATATGAATCAAAATACACCTGCCCAGACTTGGAATTTCCACAAGGTCTGTGCAAGAACCTCTAACAATTAACTAAATCTACCATAAGAGCATTTTTAATGTACAATACAAAATCTTACGAGTACCTGGGGTTACTCGGTAAGAATATTAGCCACTCGGGCGTAGATTAGTTAAAATGTTAAAGTTACAACACTTTTAGAAGTAACAAATGGCCTTTAGCCGGGAAACAAAAATATTTACTTTATAAAAATAAATTGTAACTATATTTACAACAAAATTAGCTGTAGCAGACTACCTAACGTTTTAAACTACTAGAGACTCTTGTGACGACTTAACGCTATGTCGATATACGCTACACGTTTACAATGCACAAGGTCTGTACATAACATGGGTGCAAAACTTTACCAAAGCACTGTATATGGCACAATACTTAAATGCAAAATATTAAGATTTTACGTTGACTACTTTTTAAACAGAAATGGTCCCAGGTAATGATAATTAGCTGCAACTTTACGTGCTACCCATATTTCCTGAAGACTTGATCTTCAATAAAACACCCATGGTCTCTCAAACAACTAACGTGGATACAGCTATATTGCTACTCTCCAAGAATTTTATTCCAATAGTACACGGCAACTGGCAAGTCCCGCGTCCAGGCAGTTCCAACAAAGAAAACTAGTACCCTAGTTTGAATTCGGACTTTTAGCCCCTAACAAAAAAAACCCTAAAATCGAATTTTAGATGTACAGCATGAAAGAGAAAACTTTCATAAAACACATCGAGGGTAATTGAGATAGTAAAGTTTAAACCTACCTCAAATAACTAACGAGGGTTCCAATTTACCAAATGACGTCTAGGACCGCTTGTTGAAGTTCAGCAAAGCATTTTAAATCGGCATTCCGCCCAAAGAATAGGCAAACTACAAAGCCATACCCTTTTTAAGGCATTTGTGGATGTTTTATCGGCACTACATAGCCTTCCCTGCCCAAAAACTAAAAAAAGGGAGCTATTTCCACAAACGTGCTCTCCTTCAAGCGTCTATTCTCAAAAATACCCGGATGTTATTTCGTCTCCAACGTACATAGTTACCAAAACAAACGACGACAAAAATTAGTCAAATCTCTCGATGAAAACTAACCTCTTTTAATAACAAAACCTTGACAAACCGCGTCAACCAATGACGACCGCGAAAATTATACACAATTAACCGGACCTGGTCGTCTGAACTGTCAGTCTCTTTTTTTAATGACACTGACCTGAGTAACAAATTATCGATTTTTTTACAGCTGATTCACGTCAGCCGAGACATTTAACCTACATCTTAAATACAAGGTTTATAAAATATTATCTACTATTGATAACTTGGAAAGTTTATCAATTACTAATTATCTAAAATAAGGATTTGAAATAAGACCTGTCCACAAGTAGTATAAAACAAAGAACAGAAAAAAATAAATCCACTTGGCTATGTCTTACAAGATACAAAACATTTATGGAATATAAACATAATCAACAATGGTTTCAAACTGAAAATAGTGGAACTATTGAGTATCATCAGGTAATTAAATTATTAATTAATGTCTAAGGTGAGAGCCTACATATGTATTTTAACAAGTTAAAACAGAATGAATTTAATTCAGTTAGGGCTAATTAAGCCCCTTATTATTATGAATTACGGTACCAAATTTCAATGATATCGGGAAAAGGATATTTTAAAAAATTATTAAATCCAGATTTTTTTTTAAACTTTAGCACCCTGTATATCAAAAACGGGCAACCACAGACATATGTTCATATAAACTTTTTCTCATAGAATAGCATAAGGAATCACCTCCGTACCGTGTTTCTAAAACACCCTGTATATGTAAATCCGTGACCTCATTTATTTGTGATTCGCCTGTTTTTACAAAAAAGAGAAGAAAAAGTACTTTGAATGTAATCTGAACTAACTGGAAGTTTAATTTAATAAATTTGTTATTTACATAAAGAACTTTGTTATAACGTAAAAAGTTATTTAAAGGTGTAACTTTATTTTTTTTTATCAAACTTTTGTCGGATTGTACTTTCTTTTTTTGTATACAGGAGAATTCCGAACTTCAGTCTCATTCGAGAGCATTTTTAAATTATTTCTTTTTGACTTCTTGTTATCTCAAACGTGACAAAAGTATATTTTTTTTTCGTATAAAATATAATGAGATATAATGGATTTTTAAATTGGAAAGAGCTGTTTAACTTTGTACAAGTTTTATAATTCTTTTGGTTTTTTTTTGCTACCACTTATAGCGCCTTTACAATACACTTTTTCAGTTGGATGTAATATGCCACGTCCCCAATTGTTTGCTGTTGACCACTAACCTTACTAGTGTTGGAGGTTTGTTCGACTTTCAATTTGTTAGAGTTTCAGAACTGTAATTCATCAAGCAGGAAGTTACCTTACTTTGTTTCGTGTACATATATTTTGCATATCAAAATTCCATAAATGTCCATGTCAGTCTATTTTATTTATCTTAAGGAGATTGTTTAGAGGGCATTAGCTATTTATGCTATAGGCATATAAAGGTAATCTTTATTGGGGGTGTTTTTTTATGGCCGAATAATCTTATGAGTGAGGCTATAAAAAGACGATGACTATGGTTCCTAAGGGTTACAAATTATTTTAAAATATATATTCAAATAAGATTGTTAAAGAGAGTGTCCGTGAAAATTGAAGAAGTTCAAAATATAACCTCACTCGTCAAGGATTCTCTTGAATAAAAAATTGTTTTTATTCTAATTTCAATATCAGAAGTTGTAGTAAAATAAAGCTACCTTACCGAAAATCGATCGGAAATATTGATATTTTTAATAAAATTTTGGAAAGAAAAGTTAATATTTTCATACTAGGCAACGGAAAATGACTGTTTGTTAAGATATTCATTTTTGTACGGTAAGAAAATATTGTTTTCCTGCGCTCACTATTCAAAGTAGACTTTTCAGCTTCGAAAAGTCACCATAAAGTTGACGTTTTCCTCAATTTGTAATAGTTTCACATTATTTGCGCTCGCTTAACTTTATTTACATATCAAATGAAATAGAGGCAGTCACTACTTCAAAAGAAACTGTAGCCTAAAAATAAATATTTTAGGAAATTTTCCAAAATTTAAAGCCATTCAAACAGCAAATTTCAAAATTATTAAACGATTAAAGCATTATAATAATATATAAAATTACCGAGAATAATGTAGTCATAAGAAGGCAACACAACACACACAATAGTAAAATATTTGTGTTTGTAGATTCTAAACAATTTTTCGTTTCTAATCGAGTAGGCACGTGTCAAACAAAGCGGTAAATAAAAACGTTGGTCCATGTCACGTTTTAAAAGAATTACACTGGATTTTTTTCATATAATGTGATCGTAGAAAAAATCTTGTGTGTAATTTGAGCGAAAAGTTCTTTTATTTCATACTGTATTGTAAAACACACCTTTACATATTTGAATTTAGTCCAGAAAATAAGGTTTTACAGCAATAAGTCCGGTAAAATTTTTTTACCGGACTAGTCCTGTAAAATTTTTTTACCGGACTGAAATTTGTAAGTTTTAGTTTAATCAATGTCAAACACACAATGTTTCCACCAGTAAATATAAGCACTTTTCAAATATACGACGCAGAATAAAACTTCATTATAATTTCAAAACATAATTATAATTTTCAACAGAACAGTATGAAATAAAATATTGTACGTCATTCGTCCGGCAAATCCTTTACAGTATTCGTTTCAAAATTCCAGACTCGGCTCCTTGGTCGCCTCGTCTCGAAACATTTCACTCATACTGTAAAAGTTGATTTACCGGACTTATAACGTAAATATCTATTACGGTTTTGTCTCAAGCGGCAAAGTTTCACTTTACTAATACACAAATAGCTAACAGTTATTTGTAAACTAAAAAAATGATTAAGAACAAGATTCTTCGAAATTTAAGAATTTGAGAATTTCACTATTTCATAAAACACGTTTTAAACTTGAAAATTTTGAACTTGCATTACTATTCTTACGATATTCCATGAAACGATTAAATGCATAGTTATTTTTATCTGGATTTTGTTGGTAACAAATCCAATGATACAGTATTTACTGCCTCTGAGTTCTGGGGGTTTCAAAAAAGGGAACAGTAATCATCACTCATCGTTTTACACTTTACTTTTACTTTTTAGAATGTTCGAAACCGCGGAAAATACTATACGAAAACGCCAAAAATAAACGTTTCATGCGTCAAATTTGACAATTCAATATTACTTCATTTCCATAGTTACAAAACAAACATTTCATGGCATTTTTTATTTGTCAATAAAATTAATATTGCTTATTTTAAAATTTTAGAAAATTGATTGAAATAATTTATATTCTTTGGATAATTTTACATTTTCGGAACAATAGTATGCACACCTCGTAGGAAATGCTGGACAGTTTCGGCTTGCACCTCGACAGGCAATCTTTACAGTCATTCGTACAACTATATAATGAACTGTCTGTTATACTCCGACACAAGGCAAATGGTCATGACTAACTAATCCCTTTATACTTTATACCTACTTGTCCTTCTTTCTTGACAAATAAATCATTCCGGTCCAAGGTGGTAGTAGGAAGATTGAAACAATGCTTGTATATGTATATACAAAAATGGATTGTGTATTACTGACTTTGACGTAAATTATTAATATGCGTAAAAGTAGTAAGCCGTAATATATAATTTTTATTACACAGTGTGTCATACGTAGAAGTTTCACCCCCTTTATTTTCTTTAGTTTTTGTGATATCGGAATAAATTTTTTCTTGTTTGAAAACGAATGGCAAAGGCTTTTTTGACATCTGTGTAGTTACCGGGTTGAAAATGAGGAACTTCTACATGTAACACCCTGTATAAAACCGTATGAATAAAATGAGTCGTCTCAATAGTTTGAATCTGTACGATCACTATCATCCACTGATATAATTAGAGGCTTTATGTTTTCCCAAAATTTTTTATAATTATTTTCGACGTCAAGTACATGATTAACGCATGATCTCCAACTGCTCTCTGGTTTAATTCACACTGAGTTTTAATTATTTACATTAGCGGACATTTTTGGGTTTACATTATTGCGTCTAACTTTCTTTTTTAATTTGGACCATATCATTTCTATAGGATTCAAATCGCAATGGTAGGGGGGCAATCTAAGTGGCATGTTACCGGATGCTTTTATAGCCTCATCTACGCAATATATCTTATCATACGATTTTGTTTTCAGTACCTCAACTAGTCCGCGTCCGCGCTAACATGTATTTTGATATTTTTAACAAAAAAATAATACGCCACTGTTTTTCTTCAAAATAAATATTATTTTCCAATTTGCCCTTTATCACTTAGCAAAAATGGTTCCTAGACCTTACTTCGTGTGACCAACAGTTTTCGATTAAAAAAATAATAGATATTTATTTGCATATCGTTATGCCCATATCAGAGTCTGATAAAAATGCACTTATCCAATCACTCCTACGGCACAAGCATAAAGCGCTCATTTGTAACGTCATCACCCGGGGGCCGACAAATAAGCGAATACGATATAATATTATACCGGGTGTTGCATCGTCGAGCGGGACATAGGAAATCCCATGTAATTTTAAATGAGGTCAATTATTGGCTTCCCTAATTATTTTAGAGAAAAATTCTATTTAGGTTTATTAAAGAGCACTAAAACCCACATTCAAAAGAATAACTTTAGATATTTTTGATGAGCCCGTTTACGGGTTATCGCCGATTTCTTTTTAACTATTTCCCTTTTTATGGCCCCGTATTTGCGGGCACCAGTCAAGGTAAAAGATGACTGTCAAATAAAGTTGGCATTTTGAAATGTGTGCTTTATTGTTATAAAAACTCGTACATCGAAAATATTAAAGGTGTATTTATGAGTACAAATTAATCTGAATAAAACTAAAATAAAGTATCCAATTACAAGGTTAATTATGACATTTTACATGTTTCAATATTTTACTAATTAATAGGTAAGTACTATTAAATTGTTAGAACTTTAGGATTTAAGAAGATGTTCAAATATTCCTCCATTGACTGCTAGACAATAACCGAGGCGATCATAAAATTCTCTTCTTACATTCGCTAGTTGGTAAACTGAAATTCTATTGCATTCGGCAGAAATAGCATTTTTTAACTCGTCTAGATTTGGGTATTTTTTATCTTTGTATATCCTGTTTTTTAAATGGCCCCAGAGAAAGAAATCATTTGGCGATAAATCAGGAGACCTGGCTGGCCAATTTACTGTATGATTTAAGCCAATAACATTTCCATTAAAAGCACGGTTTAAATATTCCCGGACAGCCAGGGTACTATGTGCCGGGCAGCCATCCATTTGGTACCAAACTTCCTGATTTTCCCTGGCGGCATCATGTAAAGTAGGTAAAATATGATCTTCAAGTAGTTCCAAAAAATTGTCTGCATTTAAATTTCGTGTAAGAAATAATGGCCCGATAATATTTTTATTAATTAATTATCCCAGCCCATACATTAACTTTCTGTGGATATTGCGTCCTTGTTTCCACAAACCTGTGTTGGTTTTCTTTGCTCCAATATCGATAATTTTGAACATTGGGTTCATTGTTTAAGGTAAGTGTGCATTCGTCAGTGAAACAAATGTTTTTTAAAAATTCCCTATCCATGTTTGCTCTTTCCATCATACCAAAACAAAACTCCTGTCGTCGTATTTCGTCCCTATCTCTTAGCTCTTGGTGCTTTTCATATTTGTATGAATAATATTTATGTCGTTTCAAAGCTCGTAACGCTGTGGTGTGATCTAATCCTATGTCATCCTCAAGTTTCCTTGTGCTGATCTTCCCATCATTTTCTTCCACGCACAATAAAACTTGCAAGTCCCTATCATTTCTTGCATCTCTTCTTTGTTCCTGCCTTTCTTCACATCTGCAGTTATTTATTACAGTGCCTTTTGTCTCAAATTTCTTGATAGTCTAGTATCGGTCTATTCGGATACAGAGCAGCAAACATGTCTGACACATTTTGATAACTATTTCCTTGATAATACCATTTAATCATCAATATTTTTTCTTCAGAAGTGTAATTCATGGCTAATATTTTCGATGTACGAGTTTTTATAACAATAAAGCACACATTTCAAAATGACAACTTTATTTGACAGTCATCTTTTACCTTGACTGGTGCCCGCAAATACGGGGTCATAAAAAGGAGAAATAGTTAAAAAGAAATCGGCGATAACCCGTAAACGGGCTCATCAAAAATATCTAAAGTTATTCTTTTGAATGTGGGTTTTAGTGCTCTTTAATAAACCTAAATAGAATTTTTCTCTAAAATAATTAGGGAAGCCAATAATTGACCCCATTTAAAATTACATGGGATTTCCTATGTCCCGCTCGACGATGCAACACCCGGTATGCTTTTTGATGGATTTATGATTTTGGTTGATTTTTGTAAGTCTACCTATTTACTTTAGGCCATTGTTATTTAAGTATTAAAACTTGTATTAACGCAAATAAAGCGTTAATATGGCTAAAAACCTAAATGAGAACAACTATAAATATATAATGATTTTAAAAGTAACTACTTTGTAGATGTTTTACTATAGCTTTACTTAGATAAATATGTTAATGTGAGTAAGTAGGTAGATACCTACCTATGTGTTAATACAAATTATAAAAAATAATATTCACTATCAAACTATGAATCCTAAAGATTATCTCTGTTATGTGTACCCACCATATTAAGCTTCTCGTTTGGTGAAAAACATGACATAGCTTTTCCATTTATTGCATTATTGTCACTGAGGACACAATAAACTTTATATCCGATAGCTTCTAAACGAGATATTATTGTTTTAAGACACTGGAAAAGCAATTTATGGTTAATTTTAGATATAGGGGCAACGTGAACAATTTCTTTCAAATTTGAACAAATACTTCTAATCATGAAAGTGTATGCAGTTGTTGCTAACAATTCATTATTACAACCACAGTTCACCCTCTATAGTCCAAATAAAGGTTAATATAAATTTCATCCATTAGCAGAGAAACATATTTATCTTGATCATTTAAATATTTAAAAATATTTCGGCCATAAGTCAAAAAGATGTGTTTCTCATCAACATGGGTACCGGTTAAAAAATTATTACAGATACCCTTGGTGGTTTCAGGGTGGGGTAAAATGATTGGCCAGTGATTTCTTACATATCTGTAGGCATGAGGACTATTTGTATATACAATTAAACAAAATACCATAGTTGTAGTGAAATATCTGGATTGTTCTTTTGGCAAAGTTCTTAATTTTAATTGTTCGGAGATAGACTGCAGTCCTGGTGCTAAAATATCATTGTCTGCTTTTAAGTTTTTCAACAAATCTGACACAAACTTCAAGATGTAATTAATATTTGACATATCAGCGTTATTGTTTCTGTTGTCATAATAATCTGGAATTCCGCTTCAAGGACAAGACTCTAAAGCAGAGCATATCAAAATGCGTGTTGACCGCGATTGGCCACCGGACCGTGACGTCACTAGTAAAATTCGCTTGAGCAACTTGTCCTTGTATTGTTGGAGTTGTTGACTTATCTCCTAAATAAGGCCGAAATCAAAAGGTACTTCACACTGTGTTATCAAAAAAGAAAACGGCAATGGCCTACAGCTTTCTCAACTAAGGTATATAGAGACTTTTTTCTACTACTAACACTAAAATATTACATATTTAATTCGTTTAGATCTTTATATTGGTCATTTTCTAAAATAGTTTTAAAATCAAGTGGTCTGGGATTTCCCTCGTCAAACTTAATTAAGCTAAAGAAATGCGATTTCAAATGTTAGTTTGCAGAAATTTGTGGTCGTGATGACATTTTTTAATATGACAGTCTCTTTTTAAAATATCTTCCACTTTATGATGAAAATTCCTGTTTTATTAAAAATTTGATACTATTTTCCGGAATTCCTTTATTTAAAATGGCTAATCAAGGCTTAAAACCAATAACATCTTAAAGAAACGTAAGAATGCTAAAATCATCTGTAACTTAACTTCATTACACAGAAAGTTTTTCGCTATTTACCTAGGTTATTATTTATTATCGTTAATTCCCCTTGTAGAGAAATTAGAGATTTGGAGTAAACACAGGCTACTTCTTAAGTTAGTGGTTAAGAAAATAATTTAATACATAGAAACAAAATAAAACTAAAACGTCTGTTGGTATTTAACTGGTTTACACGCATGACGACAGCGAATATTCCTTCGAACACACCCCGACTGCATGTAACGACAAAAGGATGACATAGTAAATTTTAAGCAACAACAAAAATTTATTCTTAAGCTTTATTAAGTGCAGAAAAATCCAAGGCATCGCGCTTGTGGTAATTATTTCTAATAGAAAGAGATTTGTAAATTTTATTTTTTATATCCACATTGGAATAGCAATACTGTAAAATAGTGGCGGTCATTCTAAAACCAGTCATTAAATTATTCTAATAAGATTGGGATCAGTTGCAGACGGGCTGTCAAATGAGCATTATCATGATCTCCCTAGCCATTAAAAAAATGAAAATTACCACCACCTTTACTGTAAGGTACCAATACTTCTTAATTTTTTAAAACTATTGGATCACACTGCAATTTTATTTAATTTCACGTAAAAATACATTTTATTGCTATATTTCTTTTCACTTTAGGCCACTTAATATCTTCACTTGACTATACCCTAAGGGCTTAGCAGGAAAAATCCTTTATGGACAACCTAAATCCTTGTTTTTACCCTTTTCTCTCGGATTAAGTTAACCCTATTGTTTCTAAGGGATGCCTATAAACTAATTTGAGGAAGTTATAAAGTAAAAGAGTAAAAAGCTTTTAAGTTTAATTTAAATTTCGTTCGCTTCTTTCGCTTTTTACGAGTATGGTTTTAAATGGAAAGAGAAACAAACAAGTTAACTAAATGAGTTTAATTTAGCCGGTTATTAATTAACTGTTGTTAGAAATTTACTGATGCAAATCTTCATAACTTTAAAATATTACCTTTACATTAAACAAGTAAATAATCGTTAGGGGGGAAAAAAAGTGTATTCTACAATTTTCTTGGATGCAGCACTAGGCATTACCAAAGTCTGACATAACTGAGACAGTTTAAAGAGAAAAACCTTCTACTTTAATACTTCTTCCTTTTAACAGTAGTCCATTTTATTTGAAAAATTGCGAAATGTGATAAACGATGCCTCAAAGTTAGACCAAATACGATAAAAAAAAAAGTCAGGTTATACAGGTTGATTTAAGTTTTTGGCGATCCAGTCACGTGACGAACCACAAATTAAATTTTTGAATAAAAGAACATGCTCTCCACAGCTAAACTCTTTTTGGCAATGCTACTACTTCATAGTATATTCAAACTTAATGTTTCAAATGGCACACCCTGTATATTAACTTTTTTACAATCTCCAGTCGTTTCTTAACAACTTTCCCTATTATTTTCCTATTCGTATTGTTCAAAAATATGTCTAAAAGTAGCTTTTGTCAAATGAAACACCCTGTGTATATTTTCACTTATTCAATAAATTTATTCCGCATTAATGTATGACATGAATCTATTAATTTGTGACCTATAAGCATATATTTGAATAAGTTATTCCCATTCGGTTTTTAGTCAGTATGCTATTCGTGTCACTGTCATTATCGGAATTCATTATATTTTTTACCCTGGGATATGTTTACAGAAAGGACGTACAAATCACCAATTGAAGAGTTGCTACACGAGATAAAGCGATCATTACAACGTCCGGGAAAATGCTCGGATTCAGACAGAACATGAGAAAGGTAATACCGGATGTCCCACTAAGAATGGCTGTCGGCCGTATCTCAGAAAGTGTTAGTCGTATGGCCCGCGAAAAAAAAATATATTAGGTAAAGTGGTGATGAGAAATTGCTGGAAATTATTTTCAAGTTTCTCAGACTTGCGCTCTAGGGCGCAACAGTAACGGTAAATTTGAATCACGAGGTTTCTTCAAAAGTCGCCTAGTTAAGGTATTCCGAAAATAATATTTTTGTATATTTTAAAGATTTCCTTTTCGTCAGACTCTATAACCTTGCCGAAGAGCCGTAATACGGCGAAACGTGCCCAATGATGGAAAGAAAAGGGACAAACTTCTTTCTTTTATACTTGATGAGTTAAAAAAGAAGTTAAGTAGGTAATAATTTTCTTTATAATTCCTTTATAAACTTTTATTTTACTTTTGGATAAGATATATTGTGATGAAGTTTCTAATGATTACCACTCTTAAGACAATGATTGACGATGTACCATCCGAAAATGTACGCTTTCTAAATTTATTCGATTCAGTGGTTAACAAAATACCTTGGACTGCCACGTTGTATGAAGTTCTATAAAAATAAATTTTCATTAAACACTTCTTTCGTTAACTTCGCTTCTCTCTTACCCTGCAAGAAGTTAATTCGCCAAGATGGCGATTTTAATTAAGGATGAGTGTAATTAATCACTGTTAGTTTTGTGTGGTACGATTTGACGTGCTGTGAAATGGATGGATGTTGGAAAATGTACGTGATGCTGTGCCAGCCAGTGGTGGTTAACAAAAAATAATAATTGTTCTGGAAGATTAACTACCTGTGGCCGGCGGTTTTTGCGCAAAAAGAAATGTTTATATACGTGTGAAGGTTTCCATTACTGGATGTGTATAGGTATACACAGCTACAACGCTCATTAATCTTATATGCGGAGTTTCATATATCTTTAACGGTAATTACCACACTATATTATTTTTGTTGTAAAGATTTCACTCAAGTTATTATTTTGTTTTATGGCCCAGCACTGCAGAAAAATATCTTATGGTCCACTGCGAGAAGTGCATGTATATAAGAAGCGACTCACTTTATCTTAAATCATTGGAAACTGTATTCGTTGGAAGATATGATCTCAGGAAAGTCCATCGAGAGTGATGACGCTCTTCAGATAAAAAAATTGTTTTAAACAGTCTCATGTGTGTATTTTTACCTTGTTTTGATCTAGATAGAATGAAATAGCCAGTTTAGTTTAGGTTTGCTTAGTTAGCCAGTTTAACATTAAGAAAATATTTGTAAAAGAGGTATAATTCGCCAACCCGTTTTCGATGTTCTGAGTTTTAAGACTGTTTGATATGAATAAATATGACCAATAAAACGAATTACTATTATTCTTTTAATGGGATCTAGGAGTCTTTGAGTTAGGAGCCCCAAATGCGGCGATGGACGAATTTTGGATTAATAGGGCATTAAAAGTTGTTGAGGTGTATGGTGCGGAAGAGCACCCCAAGTTTCTGAGAAGCTGCCTTTAGCTTAGACTATGCCTAGGCAGATGACCATCCAAATCTATATCTAGATGTGTGATCTTCCAAATAGATGCCCACTAAAATTGGTTGATGAAGCCAAGGGAATTGAATGAAGCGCCATTGCCGCCTCGATTTTTTAGCATTAAATTATACTTGGTTGCTGTCACCCTAAGACATCTACCAGGTCGTTGTTGCGATATAAGGTTTTTGCTACCTGTTAAATATGCATCGATAGTCGATGTTCGCCCGTTCGAATTAAATAAGGAAAGAAATGTGCTGTCGCCAACGAGGTGTATTTTTTGTTGGAAAATAATTTATTCAATAAAGAAAAATACAATAATATCACCGTATTATGCCTCTAGAAGGTGTATTACACAATGGTATTAAAGATAATTGCTTATTAATAACAGCATGTGTCTTGCTAATCGTAATCCAACCTGAGTTCTATGATATATTTATGCTCCGACTTGGCTAAGGCTTTTGACTGCGTCTGTCGCGAAACTCTGCTACTGAAACTCGAATTTTATGACTTTAGAGGACTGGTTACCGGGGATCTTTGTTATTCTTATTGTGTGTTAATGATCTCTCTAGCATTGTTAAGAACGGTCATTTGTGTCTCTTTTGCTGACGATACAACCATTATTTGGCATCACAGAGGCTCCATGATTCTGGACGCTTGTGTGAGTAAATACTTGCTTTGCATAAGAGATGGTGTGACTTTAATCTTTTGTCATTCAGGGAATCAAATACTGCTATTTTGAACTTTGGGTGCCAGTTAGGTGCTGTTTTTTTAAATAAAAAGGTTGTCGGTAACTTATCGGAAAAAAGTTTCTTGGCTTGTTTATTGATAGCAAGTTTAAATCTGATACACATTAAAATCTTATTTAGCAGGATCTCGTCGGGTTACTTTGACCTGAGAGTCATCAAAAATGAGTTGAATGGATCCATAACTAAAAGCTTATATTTTGCTGTAATAGATTCAAATGTGCGCTACGGTATCTGCTTCTGAAGTAGTTGTTCAAGAGCCTTATTTAACTTTGCATTTGTGCTGCAGAAGCGTGCTGTCATATTTATGTGTGGTGTGAGGCCCCGGTATTTTTTGCAGATCCTTGTTTGTGAATATAAACATTTTAACCTTGCTAAGCATTTTTAGATTGGAGACGGTGTATCTTATACACAAAAAATACTCCTCTTATATTCACTTACCAGCTACTGTCTCCACCAGAAGTTCGCTTGTCATAAGGTTACCAATCCCAACTTTTACACTGACTAAGAATTCCATTTAAATAATTTTAATAATAAAAAACTTGTTAATAATTTACCTATTGCTATTGGGCAAAATAAAAAAACTTCTGACGTCAAAAGCTTTTATTACACTTTAGAGGAGTATTTCTTGGACAATGGTTTGTTTATTGATTATAAAACAATCATATTATTAGGTTGCTAACTAGATTTAAGATATTTTAACTTTAATCTTTTTATACTGCTTTGCCAACAAGTCGTTTCTTCGAACTTCTGACAATAAGCTTACTTTGATTTGATTTAATTTGAAGTACCTACTATAATTTGTAATATTTTTAACATTTCTGGCAGCCCATCACACTCCCTCGATGCCCGATAAATAGGATTATATAGTCCATTAGTGCTCCTTCTATTGCTATGGAAAATATTACGTCTGGACCTTGTGTTGTGTGAATGAATATCTCTCAAGTAAAGGCACATTTTTTCAAGTGTCTCACCCGATTGGCGATTTTCCTGCTGATTATAATAAAAAACAACTTGGACATTTCTTAATGATTTTTGTCACAAAGCCAAATTTAATGTCAAAAAATATATAGGTTCTCAAACTTGACAGCTACGACGCTATTTTGAATTTTTTAAATCTCAGCCCTCATCGATAACCACACGAGTGAATCGCACGCGATCCGGTTTCAAAACATGTAGTTGTTATTTGTTTTCAGCCGTTTCGGAAATAAAAATTAACGCAAAGTCAACGTACATCAAAAAACAAAATGTTACGAAAAGATAAAGCTACAGTTTGATTTTAATTTTAGGTTGATATTGTAACTATTGAACTCCACAGGGTGTTACAATTATTGTGAAAAAACCAGGTTATCATTGCAACACCTCGTATTTATACAAAAATAAGTTTGTATGCAAATACAGTAGTTCACCAACTTTCTGGAAAAGTCAACCTGTCATTCAAAAAAATTCATTCAAATCGGACAAGTAGTTTTGACAAAAATTTACTTTAAACTTTTGGTTATTTTTTGGTGATACTTTAATTTCTTGGAGAAGTGTAGTTGTTGATATTTATTTTCAACCGTTTCGGAAATACGGGGGTGCCTGTATTGCTTTCATCGATTTTGTCCTTGTCTCACCCCTTCAATAAGTAGACCTTTTAAACTCAAAACCCCATTTTTTATATTTCATGATCCGATTTTAGAAACCTATAGTTGTTGATATTTATTTTTAGCTATTTCGGAAATGCCCCCGTACTTGTTTATAGCGTAGATAGCTCGGCCACGGGAAATTATGATAGTGTAAAAAAATTGGGATTTTCCGCTTAAAAGATCTATTTATTAAAGGAGTGGTAATAATCAAATATATGTTATGTAATACCCGCGTTCTAATATTGTAACGCGACATGTGCCCATACAGGAATTGAGTATCTGAATTATACAGGGCACTCATCATTGGCAATATTTTACTGGTTATATAATTTATATATTCTGTCCAGTAAAGTTGATTGTCAATAATTAATCCTAAATATTGTATTTTTGTGACTATCTATTTTGTTCCTTATTTATTTTTAGGTTTGGTATTTCTAAAATTTTATTTCTTGTTTAAATAATAATATATATATTTAGTTTTACCTAATTTTTAATGTATTCTTCAAAGTCAGTCATTGTATCTCCTATCATCTGACTTTACAATATTCTCTATTTCGTTTGCATTTTTAAAGTTATTCATCAACACTGTATCATCTGCAACTTTATAATAATTTGCTATCAATCCTGCAATTTTTAACTCGATATTATAACGGGAATAGAACAAACGAAACAATAGTCTTTATGACCGTAGTTTCAGAAGATTTTATCGACAAAACAATTTTACAACCAAGAAACTCAAAACATGTTTCGGCTTAACTAAAACCCCGTACCTTTACTTGCATTGCGTGAACGTCAAAATTTATATAATTAAATGCGAAACCAAACATGCAATTTTCTGTAATTTATTGAACGATTATGGTGTAATAGTTTTCAAAGTTTTTAGCATTTTTATTTTGCTGTATCGTTAGTCGTGGCGAATGATTGGCCAAAATGTAGGATTGAACATATTCTGCCCTGATAAGGTAAAAAGCAGTGCAAAATAATGATTTTAAGTTATAGCCAATTTAATTTTTTTCTTCGACAAAATTTATTCTTAAGTCGATGTTTAATAGAAAAACCTTGAGTAACATAACTAAATATGTCTTAATTTAAGTTTCAGTTTACCATTGTGGCAAGCGTTTTTTATTCCCTAAATTGTTTTCGTATCTTGCTTCGTTTTCGAGAGAGAAAATAAAAACCAATTCAAAGTTAATTAAAACATTAACATTTAAATTAAAATCATTTTTTTTTTGATAATGATACAAAAAGAATGCAACAGTTAATCAAAGCAAATGTTGATAATGGCTACCTTTTAATAAACGCACGATTTTAATCGTCTCACCATGCCTGCATTATTTTGTATCGCATTGCAACTTTCAATATTTCAAATTCTTAAGTCGTTGTCATCTAGTACTGACGTCTTGTATACAAGGGACTTTAGGTGACCCAATAAATAATAGTCTCGAGAATTCAAGTCGGGACTGCGAGTTGGCCAAGCTTGGGGACCTGCGGGTCCAATCCAATAATTAGGAAGAAAAGTGTTGTCGAGGTATTGACGAGCAACTATGCTATAATGAGTTGGGGCGCCGTCGTGCATGAACCACATATTAGTTCTTATTTGTAGTTATTCAGATAGGAACTGCAAATAGGAGTTTTCATTCAATCGAGGTGGTAAAAAGTATGGTTCAATAAGATAGTCGCAATTACCCCTGCGCATATATTCACCGAAAATTGTTGCTCAAAACGAACTTCTCTAATTTTATGAGGATTATCGTGCGTTCATAATGGCTTGATTTCAAAAAGGGGCCTTATCAGTCAATAAATTGTTCGGTAAGAAATTGTTGTTAAGTGCTACTGTATGCAGCAACCACCTACTAAAATTAAACCTTGGTTGAAAATCACGGGGAGCAGAGCTTGCACACGTTGAATATGGTATGGGTATAGTTGATAAAGATATAAAACCCTCACAACAGTTGATACATGCAACCTTCCTGGCACTAGTTGAAGGATCATCTCCTCTCGAAGTATAGCCTCTTCTAACTCAGGCGTAGTTACTGTTGCAGTTCTGCCAGGAAGTTTCGTACTACGTTTAAAACTCCCAGTCTCACTCAATCCTGCATGGAGATGTCTAAATGTTTTGGCATATGGCAGTACTCTGTTTGGATAACGTTCCTCATAAATTCGCCGAGCTTATTCAGCATTTATATTTGCTAGGCCACAATTAAAATGCATCTGGGCCATTTCAGCGTTAGTAAAGTTGTTCATTTTTGATTTGTTCTTTTCAAAACAGGTAAATTGGACATCAAAACTAACCTCATATTTTAATTGACTTTAAAATGCATAAGTATTCTATTTGTACAGGGACATTTTTTTAAGTGTCTCACCCGATTGGCGATTTTCCTGCTTACTATTATAAAAAACAAATAACATATTTCTGAATGATTTTCGATAAGGAAGCCGAATTTAATGTCAAAAAATACATAGATTTACAAATTTGACAGATGAGACGCCATTTTGAATTTTCTTAAATGGCAACCCCCATAAATAACCACACGATTGGATTGCATTTGGCGATCCGATTCTAAAACTATATAGTTGTTGACACTTATTTTAAGCCGTTTCGGAAATACGGGCGTTCCCAATTTGCCTCCATCGATTTTGTCTTTTAAGTGTCTCACCCCTTTAATAAATAGACCTTCTAAGCTGAACACCTTAATTTTTTTCACTGTGACATAATTTCGCGTGAGCAAGCGATCTACGCTATAGTCAAATCCGACAGATGTCAAAAAGTGACAGATACAACGCCATTTTGAATTTTCTTAAATGGCAACCCCCATAAATAACCACACGATTGGATTGCATTTGGCGATCCGATTCTAAAACTATATAGTTGTTGACACTTATTTTCAGCCGTTTCGGAAATACGGGCGTTCCCAATTTGCCTCCATCGATTTTGTCTTTTAAGTGTCTCACCCCTTTAATAAATAGACCTTCTAAGCTGAACACCTTAATTTTTTTCACAGTGACATAATTTCGCGTGAGCAAGCGATCTACGCTACAGTCAAATCCGACAGATGTCAAAAAGTGACAGATACGACGCTATTTTGAATTTTCTTAAATGGCAACCCCCATATTTTGACATCTGTCGGATTTGACTATAGCGTAGATCGCTTGCTCACGCGAAATTATGTCACTGTGAAAAAAATTAAGGTGTTCAGCTTAGAAGGTCTATTTATTAAAGGGGTGAGACACTTAAAGGACAAAATCGATGGAGGCAAATTAGGAACCCCCGTATTTCCGAAACGGCTGAAAATAAGTATCAACAACTATATACTTTTAGAATCGGATCGCCAAATGCAATTCAATCGTGTAGTTATTTATGAGAGTTGCCATTTAAGAAAATTCAAAATGGCGTCGTATCTGTCACTTTTTGACATCTGTCGGATTTGACTATAGAGTAGATCGCTTGCTCACGCGAAATTATGTCACTGTGAAAAAAATTAAGGTGTTCAGCTTAGAAGGTCTATTTATTAAAGGGGTGAGACACTTAAAAGACAAAATCGATGGAGGCAAATTAGGAACCCCCGTATTTCCGAAACGGCTGAAAATAAGTATCAACAACTATATAGTTTTAGAATCGGATCGCCAAATGCAATCCAATCGTGTGGTTATTTATAAGGGTTGCCATTTAAGAAAATTCAAAATGGCGTCTCATCTGTCAAATTTGTAAATCTATGTATTTTTTGACATTAAATTCGGCTTCCTTATCGAAAATCATTCAGAAATATGTTATTTGTTTTTTATGATAGTCAGCAGGAAAATCGCCAATCGGGTGAGACACTTAAAAAAATGTCCCTGTACATACAATAAGGTTGTTTTTCTCTTTTCTCTCGAAAACGAAGCACGAAAACAATTAAAAAAACAAAAAAGTTGTATTATTAGTTGATAAATTAAAAGAAATCCAATCCAGAAGAATATCAAAGTTAGAAAAATGTCAGTGGCGCACATTCTTTTGTCAAAAATATTTGTTAAGGTGCTCCCGAAGCAGTAGACTTAATAAATTTAATCTAGTTAGGGCTGATTAAGCCCCTTATCATTATTAGTAGCGGTATCAAATTTCAATACTATCGGGAAAAGGATATTTAAAGAAATTATAAAAAAGATATTCTTTTTTAAATTTTAACACCCTCTTAACTTATGTACCGTACTTCTGAAACACCCTGTATAAACAGGGTGTTAATTAATGTCATGCAGATATTTCAAGGGGTGATAGTACTCGCCAAACTAAGAAAAAAAATGCAAATATATGCATGGTCTAAAACGCGTTATTTTCGTTATACAGGGTGGCAAGGTTTCAATTTTTTTTCTTGTATTTTGCATTTTCTCTCTTATATTCTTTGATAATTGTTTCAAATTTAGAACATCAACAATTTTTTAGAATCTCTACAATAAAGTATCAAAATTGTCGGTCGCAGTATTACATTTTCTTGAATCGGCTACAATTTTCTTTCAAAACTTTTTTTTCGGAGCTCCCTATATTAATTTCGGTATGAAATTTAAACTCTCTGTTCGTTTGTTTAGCGTTCTGGTCTCTTGCACTATTCTTGTATCTATGACCGTTTTCGATTTATTTGCAAAAATATCCATCGATGGAAATTAAGTGTATGCGAAGTAGCGCAATAATAAATATGAGAAAAAAAATAGTAGGCTGGCATAGGCAATTGTTAATTCTGTTTATTGTCCTTCTGACATCGACTATGTGAAAATTGGTCGTTCAAGAAATCTACTCATTTAGCAGGAGCAAACAGAACGGTTAGGACCCCTGAAGTCGAGAAAGCAGTCCTGAATACAGTAGAAAACGATCCTGCTACTAGTACGAGAAAAATTGCCGCAACACTTAACATTTCATTTGTGCTTGTCTGGGAAATTTTAATAGACGATTTAATGTATACTTACCACATCCAAGGGGTTCAAGCTCTTCTCCCACGTGACTTTCCACTACGTTTTAATTTTTGCCAATGGTTCCTACAAATGCTAGTCCAAAATCCGTTATTTGAAAACACGATTTTATTTAGCGATGAAGAAAATTTCTCAAGAAATGCCATAAACAATTTTCACGACAACCATTTTTGGGCGAAAGAGAATCCGCATTCGATACGCGAAAATAATTTCCAAGAACAGTTTTCAGTAAATGTGTGGGCCGGCATTATTGGAGATTATTTGATAGGACCATTTTTCCTACCAGCAAGGCTAAACGGACAATATTATCGTCAATTTCTTGAAGAGGAACTCCCCGGGCTGCTAGAAGAGGTACCAATTCTTGTTAGAAACCAAATGTGGTTTATGCACGATGGTGCACCACCGCACTTCAGCATATTTAATATTTCCAAAACAGTTGAATATAGGTATAGGATATTGTACATTAAATAGGTCTAGAATTTCTGAAGAATCGAAAAATTCAATAATATACAGGGTATTGTATTTAAAATAAGAAAGTTAGTATTGGCCACTGTTACATGACACACCCTGTATAAAAAGTTTTCATTGAAAAAAAATGCGCAACTAGAAATACCAAATAACGTGTCCGAGCGTTTTTTCGGACACGCCCCCATGTATTTATTATCGAATTTAATCCATTTTGCTGATACACACTGTATATTTGCATTTTTTTCGTATTTTGACGAGTTCTATCGCCCCCTGAAATATCTGCATGACATTAATTAACACCCTGTTAAGTCAATCCATTAACCACATTATATTATTTTAGCAAAAATATAACAATCTAGTCCAACTTACCTTAATCCGAAAGTTGTTAGCTTTTAAAAGGTGTCAACGTTATTATAAATGTTTTAAAGTGTCTGCACTTCCCCCTTCCATCTTTAAAATAGTATGTGTGTATATTTGTGGTTCCCTAAATAATTGGCAAATATGAGGATCAATTAATTTGTCAATAAACAAATATTTAAATCCCGCTGAAAACAAATATTCGTTTATTTGCCAAATTTCAGAATATGTGGAGCCGGCTGGTATACCTATACCAAATATACCCTTTTACGCCAATAGTGGTCTTTTTACAACCCATCCACATATTCGTCTATTTGCCAAATGCATAAATGCACAAATGTAATTTAAGCAACAATGTTTTACCTAACGAACAGTTCGGGTTCTGGCCCAAATCATCAAGGGCTACAATAGAAGAGCGCACACGGGAGCGGTCTTCCTTGATGTTAGCAAAGCTTTCGACAAAGTCTGGCATGGCGACCTTCACCAAATTACTTCGTCAAGGTAGTGGGTTCCTATAGGAGAAAGTGGAGTACACTTACTAACAGAAGTCAAGTCAACCTCTACAAAGCCTTGACCAGGCCGGTTTTGACTTCTTTACAGAGCGAAGCTAAATAATTTTTAGGTGATTAAAATAAAGCATTAAAAATGATCGCAGGTGCGCCAAGATATACTATGAATAAAGTATTGGATAATAATTTTAGAATACAGACAAAAAATTATAGCAGAGTAATACAGGCGAACGGACGTTTGGACGAACATATTAATAACCGAGTCGCATAAAAGAGTCGGACCAGACTCAACCTACAAGCTACCTAAAGACTGGTTCCCTATGTAAGAGCAAAACTATCAATAGAGAGCACTGAAAACAGTGAAGAGGCACTATTCAAGACCATCTAAAAGACGGTTACAGGCGCTAAAGCTAGCAACCCCAAAGAAATCCAAAGAAATTTACACGACACACGACCAACAAAAGCTTTTGCCGAGTTAAAATTCCAAATTTCAATGAAAATGCTGAATAGGCCAGCGAAGAAAGCATAATTATGTTATACCTGACATAAGACCCCCTCTAGATCCTGTGTATAAAGGGTGTTACAAATTCGACATACGAGCATTGGAATCTCGGCAACCATAGTAGTTAGAGAAACGGTTAAATGGGGGCAAAGTTGTGCAATTCGGTGCTGATTAAAATGCCGCTTTAAAAGTTTCAAAATTGCGAATACTTCCGATATTATTCGAAAAAAACCGAAATTTTGCAAAATCGTTTTATTTTTTCCTGAGCTCATTTGAATAGTTATTTAAAAATAAATGACACTTTGTCGTTGCAACTTTTTCTCCTCTACAAAATGACGTTATTAAACTAAAGATCCGCGGTTCGTCTCCGAGCGGCCAACATCAACTTTATTTTTTTAAATAGGACCTGGATTTTTTTACCGATTTTTAAACCCCCCTACCCTCAAAATGTAATGGCGGTATTACTTTCTAATAATGAATTGTTTTTGCTTATTTCCTTTTAAATTCGTATTTTACATTTGTCACTCCGGTCCTGGCAACGAATCACAATTATAATTAAAAACGTTATTTTTATAAAAACCTTTACAAATGGGTTTCATGAAAATTTGAGTTTATTAGGAAAGCTCTAATTTCCAAAATGTTCAAAAATATTTCCTTTAACCCATATTGTAAGGTTGGATTGTGGGTCGAAGATACACCTATGATGGTAAAGTCTTTATTAATGCACAATATATACAATTACAGTAAATGGTGTAAGTCAGGCCGGATCCACACAAGGATGCCGGTGTACTATATGTCGGTAACACAGTGAAAGCGTCGAGCCGGATCCACGCAAGGATGCCTAAGTAGCAGTGCTGGCTATCAGGACCCACACAAGGGTGCCAAAGTAGCCGGGTTGGTTCGCAGAGCGTTACTTCTCCGTAAGAGCAAGGATGCCAAGGCAGAAGCAGAGAAGAGGAACTCGTGAGGAACTGCCGTCTCAGGGCTCGGGGCTGCCTTTTTGATCGCTCCGGCGGCTGGGTCCGTGACGTTAGAGGGTGGGGGTGCTGGCTGGTACGGGCTCGAGCGGGCCGTGGCGACGGTGGCGGCACTGAGAGGGGTAGTACGGCGAGTTTAGATACTACAGGGGGTGTTGTGTTACAATATATTATTATTAGCTATGCACAGATTGATGTTTTATATGATCCTTGCTATAATACCTACTTTCAATTGACTTTTATAGCCTACGAACTGTATGTTGTATTATTCTTCCAATTCTTCAAAGTTTGTTTAAAGTTGATCTTACTGATAGGTGGATCGGAAATGGTGGGGCAATAGAGTCGCCAGCGAGGTCGCCAGATATTTCGCCTCTGGATTTGTTTTATGGGGGGCATTAAAAAATTTTATTTATAAAAATGACTTAGATACTATGGAGGAACTGGAAGAACGCATACAGGTTGCAGTTGGTAGAATAAGGAGAAGATCGGTTGAAAGGGATGTCGCCAAAATTGGGAGAAGAATCGATTGTTGCATTGAGCAAAACGGCAATATTTTTGAACATTTAGAAAATTATTTATTAATTATTAATTTAATAAAATAATAAATTAATTTATTATTAATTTATAATTAAGAAATTTATAATTATTAGAAAATTTCAATAAAATAAATTATGTTACTTATGTATGAATGTTTTAAATAAAATATAGTGTTTAATTAATATTGTGATTCGTTGCCAGGACCGGACTGACAAATGTAAAATACGAATTTGAAAGGAAATCAGCAAAAACAATTCATTATTAGAAAGTAATACCGCCATTACATTTTGAGGGTAGGGGGGTTTAAAAATCGGTAAAAAAAATCCAGGTCCGTATTTAAAAAAATAAAGTTGATGTTGGCCGCTCAGAGACGAAACGTCAGATCTTTAGTTTAATAACCTCATTTTGTAGAGGAGAAAAAGTTGCAACGACATAGTGTCATTTATTTTTAAATAGCTATTCAAATTAGCTCAGGAAAGAATAAAAACGATTTTGCAAAATATCGTTTTTTTTCGAATAATATTTTATTATTATATTTTATGGCATTTTAATCAGCACCGAATTGCACAACTTTGCCGCTATTTAACCGTTTCTGAGATTCCAATGCTCGTATGTCGAATTTGTAACACCCTGTATACAACGAATATTTTTTTTTATCGGTAGGGATATATTTTTTTTTTTATAATTCCAAGTCCGGTATTTTAAATTACATAGATACGATATCTATTTTAAAAAAATATATTAAATTATTGGTTATTCCAAACAACAATTTTTAATTTAATGTCAGATATTTTCAATACCTTTTTTAATAACAATAATTTGATTTTTACACAGAAAAATATTTTCTACAAGGTCCTAGGTCGTACCGTGAGGTAAACAATGTAATGACGTTTAATTTAATATTAACTTAGTAATTATCTGAAATCTAAACAATAAAACTATACTCACGATTTTTTGCAACAAATATTAACATAGTATTTAATTTTACTGCAGTCCATATTTATGGGAACGCTTAATATGAGATTTATTTGCTTTAAACTAAAATGATTTAATTTAAAGCCTAACTATTTGTAGTCAGTTTTATAAAAATGGCAAACTTTTTCTAAATTTATTTAAAACTCAGCGGTGTATTTTTTTGGAGAAACGCTCGACCCCGTTGGTTTTTATTTCTTAATGTGGTTTTTTTGATGGTAAATTCATGTATTGAGGGTAGTCCAAAAATAAGTTACGAGCGTCAACTTCATTTTTTCAAATGAAAACATATATTTTTTATTTCATTTTTAAACTTCTCATCGAATTTTTTAAAAGCCAGAGCTAGCGGTCCATTGTACTCTATAGACTTTTCAATCAGTACCCTAACGGCTTGGAGATGATCATTGGTCCCAAAACCAGTCCCGAAGCCCGCCTGCTCCATCGGCTGGTAGAAGTCTAGTTTATCCTCTATTCTAGTTGTTACTAGTTTTGTAAAGAATTTGTATAGGTGATTTAGAAGGCTTATTGGTATGTAGTTCTCTAGCTTAGTTATATCTCCTTTTTTGTGTAATAGTATCACAGTAGCGTTGTACCATTTAGTTGTGCTGTTGTTTAAACCGAGGTTAAATAGCAGCAGGGGCCTCCGATCTTAATTGCATCTGCGGCCACAAAGTCTTCTCCAGGTGCTTTGTTTTTTTTTTATTCGATTTGATTTTTTCTAAGAAGATATCGGGTAGTTCCTCGGAGCCTTGATTTACAATACATATCCTTACTGATAGCATGTCAGGTTCTAAATCCACATTTACATTTTCCTCCCTCTGGCTTCTATACAGCAGCCGGTAAAAGTCCTCCACAACCTTCAGTATTTCTTCCCTGTTTGCTGTTATATTTCCTTGTTTGTTTCTAACTTTCGTTGTTTCTCTTCTTCCGATTCCCAGACTTCTTCGCAGAACTTTCATGCCTTTGTTATTTTCTATAGTCTGTGCGATTACGTTTTTATTGTAAGTTCTGATATTTTTTCTTAGGGCTTTCGACACTTGCTTCATATAAGTAATTGTCAAGCGTAGTTGCGAAGTTGCGGTTTTCACAATGGTAAAGTTAACTCAACGAGAAAAAATTGAAATTCTATGCATGGTTGGGTTTGGTGATGAACACGTACTCAATTAGAAACAGCAGATTCAATAAAATCCATCCTGATCGTCCTCCCATATGTCAAAAGGTGGCGAGTAGGATAGAGGCTGAATTTTGAGAGTTCGGTCATGTTAGAGATTTGCCTCGACATGAAAATGATCAACTTGACGTTATGCTTTCCTTGGAAGAAAATCCATGTACTCCTCTGTCGCACATTGGCGCCAGTTTATACGTGCGGAAATCTGTTGTTCACCGAATAGTTCAAAAGCACAAATATCACTCATACAAAGTTATTCCAGTGCATGAGTTACTTAAAGATGATTTCGATCGGCGAAATGACTTTTGTGACCGCATGCAAAATATGTGCATCTAAATAATAATTTAGTAAAAAATATTATTTTTTCCGATGAAGGTACGTTCTGTTTGAATGGTAATGTAAATAGACAAAATTATAGTTATTGGGCAACAGACAATCCGCATTGGATTATGGAAGTTCATAGCCAGTACCCTTAAGAAAAAATGTGTGGTGTGGAATAGTGCGCGGAAGAGTAATTGATCCATTTTTCTTTCAACAGTCTTTAACCGGATAAGTATACCTCGAATTTCACCAACTTGAATTAGTTCCAGCATTAGTGGCTTAATTTTTAAAGAATCACTCAGGGACTCTCTCAAAGATGGCACAGCACCAATAAGAGAAACACAAGGACTCGAGCTGGCAGTGGAAATGATGAACGAAGCCATTATAACGGCATATCAAGAAAACTGCCCGCAAAAAACAGTACAACACAGAAGCTACAAAACTGTCTGGTGGAATATCAACCTCGAAAAGCTCAGGGCTGAGGTGCGAAAGGCGTTTAATAAAGCCAAAGATAACCAAAGTTGGGTTACATATAGAACAATACTCACGCAGTACAACAAAGAAATCCGAAAAGCCAAAAGAGCCTCCTGGAGAAAGTTCTGCAACGAAATAAACAACACTCCGGCATGTTCAAGGATACACAAAGTCCTGGCAAAGGATGGAGGTACTGCAACAGAAGTAGGGTTCCTTAAAAAGACCGACGGAACCTACACAGAAACGAAGGAGGAAAGCCTCAAGGAACTACTAAAGGTCCATTTCCCGGCATCCACTATCATAAGAGAACCAATGAATCCGAGCGAAAGCTACAAACGGCCAAGCGCGGAGGAATGGAAACTGGCCACAGAAATCACCAGACCAAATAAAGTCAGATGGGCCATAAATAGGTTTCAGCCATTTAAATCTCCTGGAATGGACGGAGTGTATCCCGCCCTGCTGCAGACGGGGGTGGAGGAGCTGTTACCACATTTGTGCAAAATCTTCAAAGCCTGTTTGGCATGGGGATATGTGCCAACGTCATGGCAAAAGGTCACAGACTAATACAAGGCCAGCCGCCCATAAGCCAATCGCAGGGGGCGGAACATCAAAGGCTAGAAAGAGAGCTACAGGAGAACCCGCTAATGGGTATGCCAAGCGATGCCATGGCCACAAAGTATAACTTCAATAAAAGTTACAAAATAGTGATACCAGACAGGGAAGACTGGAAAGATGGTTCGCCCATCAGGGCAGAAACCGTCTGGTACACAGACGGCTCGTAAACCGAAGAAGGCGTGGGAGCTGGAATCTATGGACAAAAGTCCAAAATAATGATTTCAGTAAGCCTTACAAAAGAAACCACCGTATTTCAAGCGGAAGTAGCCGCAACACATCATTGCGTGGGAGAAATATATAGGCAAAGCGAAAATAGCCGCTCCATTGCCATTTTCTCCGACAGTCAAGCAACACTAAAGGCGCTAAATTTCATGGAGGTAAACTCTAAGCTAGTATGGGATTGTGCGAGGGCTCTCAATGATTTGAGCCAAAATAGAAGGGTTACCCTAACATGGGTCCCAGGATACAGTGGCCATTCGGGCAACGGAAAGGCCGATGAAATGGCAAGACAAGGATCGTCAACGACCTTCGTGGGCCCAGAACCGTCTTGCGACATTGCTAAAGCAAGAATCAAGCAAGCCATCAAGCAATGGATCACAGAGGAATCCGTAAGGTCATGGGAGGAAACACCAGGACAAAGACAGGCAAAACAGTTTTTCAATAGACCATCGCCTAAGTTTACAGAAGACCTACTAAGAAAGGACAGAAAGTCCGTTAGGATAGCAGTAGGCATATTAACAGGACACTGTAGGCTCAGGAAACACATGAGCAACATGGGTCTGGCAGAAAAAGTTGAATGCCGGTTCTGCAACGAAGAAGAGGAGACCCCTATACATATCCTATGCGAATGCGAAGGACTAGCTAGAGTGAGACTAACACAGACAGGCCTAACTCACCCCGATGCAGGAAGCTACGTAACGCAGCCGCTGACAAGGCTGTTAGGTCTAATTAAGAGGATAAAGCTGGAGCACGTCCTCTAAATGTAACAGGGAACCACAATAGATCTGAAAAGGTCGCAGTGGACGAGGCGAAGGCCACCCTATCATACATATCTATCTATCTAGTGGCTTAATTTCCGAATCCATTGAACCCAGACTCCCCGGACGAAGAACTGATGTTCCAGCAAGAACACACTATGCTGCCACTGTGCGTACATTTTTGGATAAAGCCTTTCCCAATTGGTGGAAAGGAAGAAGAGGACCTATCGACTGGCCTGTTAGGTCGCCAAACCTAACTGCGCTGGACTTCTTTTTGTAGGATTACCTCAAATCGAAAGTATTTGTTGACAGGTCAAACAATCTGCAGGAGTTGAATGAGAGGATTCGAAGAGCAGTGTGTGCCGTAACTCCAGAAATGGTCGAAAACGTGCAAAGAGAGTTTACTGATCGCCTTGGATATTTAATTTGATTTGATGTTCTGCTCTTTTTAAATAAACAGGTCTTACTCATTAATATGTTCAATCGTAATTTTTTCGATAAGTGTTGAGTTTATGTATAGAACATGGTACATGATACATACTTAGAAGTCATAACTTATTTTTGAGCTACCCTGTATACATAAATTTGTCATAAAAAAAATACATTAAGAGATGAACATCGACGGGTCCGAGCGTTTTTTCAAAAAATACACCGCTGAATTTTAAATTAATTTATACATTTTACTTCTGGGACTCAGTGTATATTATTCAGGTGGTATGTCTTTGGACGTCATAGTTTTTGTTGGATATTCAAATAGATAGACGAAAAAAATTAAAGAAACATTGTGACCATAATCATCAGCAGAAAAATTGGTACATATTTTTCTTATTCATTTTACATAACTAAGCAAAACCGCCATAATAAAAACAAAACAAAAATACCTATAAAACGATGACTTCTGGTTTCCAGCGACAAAAACTAAAAGACACCCAACCGAAGGTTATCTTAAGGCAAAATAACTTTTATAACAAGGTATATTTTCTTAACCAATTTTAACACCAGGTTAATTTTAAGAAAACTCTTCGAGTTGACACTGAAAGCATAAGAAACTTTTTCTTATTATTATAGAAAATTACCTTCTTAAAATAATAAGTTTTATAAGGGCACTTTACACGCAGTTCAATTAGCTACAACTTTAATTATTGTTTTTCTGCTGAAACGAACATACAAATGGAAAAAGTTTCTCAAAGTAATTTTGGTCTAATTGACTAAGTTTCCTAGTTTTGATAAGCTGGACTGACTTTTTTTCGATACGTTTAGGATAATTAATAAAAGCTAATTTCTCTATAATATCCAATTGTACCTTTAATTTGATTATTATTTTCGTTAGCAATTACTTAATTACGTAAGTAAATCTCTAAATAGAAATATTTATTTTTGTAAAGAATCTTGTGTTAACTTCGTGTCTTCGAAGAGTAATGCTTGTTTTACTGTTTAAAATATTCACAGGGAAATAACAAAATACTATTTGACTCTCAAACAACTTATTGGTCGCTATCTTGTAGTCACTTTTAAATCTCTGCAACGATTGATACGTTTTTTTTGTACATTGCAAGAGAAGAATCTAATTTATAAGACAAAAACCCAGGTCTGTTGAATTAGAGTGTTTTCTATTATATTTTTAATTAGAGCTAATAGATTTAACCATCGGCGTCGGAGTTGCGGCGCCTCGCTAATGAAAAAACGCAGAAGCGTCAATAGTCAAGACACTTACGGTGGCCGGGAATTTTAAAAACAATAATTAAGTCTTAGAAATTTGAAAAGGTCAATTAAACTGTAAGTAGAGGTATAAAAATGTTAAAATATCAATTCATATGACGTGTATTGTATTTATAAGCAAACTTAGTGTTGTAACATGAAAAATATAAGATATTGTAGCACAACAGGATTCTATGTAAAAATTTAAAATTAGTTGTTAGCTAATTCTTCATGCTGTAGAAAAGATAGAAAAAAAATACTGGCAAAGTTTGGAGTGAAGTAGTTAGAAACAAAAGTAAAACCATTTAAACAGGAACAAGATGAAAATATCCTAAAATAGGTAGGACATTTAATCTGATGGACACAACTTTAGACAGACTATAAAGATGTGGAGAGCTATACAAAGACTAGAAAAAAATAGAACACGACGATCAAGAACCTAATGGAACAATGGCGTTGAAAAGAGGGTAAATATAAGATGCAAGAAGACTAAGCTACTAAGCGAAACCAATATGATGAGTTTAATTACCTAAACTACAAGCGAATAACCGCTGTTGTCCATGGATAGCTCTTAGAATGAGCTAAAGTGATTTTTATTCCTTTTCTTGCAAACGAGGCCAGATATAAAAAAAAAAAACACAAGAGGCCAAAAGTTGCTTAATCTGAACAATCAAAAAACTAAGAAAAAGGCAGTGGCATACTTTTTTTTCTCAATTATAATTGGCTGTGGGGCCCACTGAGACGCCACTGGACCTAATTATTTCAATCTAGTTAGGGCTAAATAAGCGCATTTTTACTTCAAATAACTGAACCAAATTTTCACCAAATCGGTTCAAGAATTTTTATGATCGTTTTTTTTTTTAATTCAACGCCTCTCAACGTATCTCAGAGATAAAGCAACTCCGGACATATGTTCATAGAAACTTTTTTTCTCATAACGACCTTACGTATAACCCTCTAAAGTTTCGTGCCTTAGTTAAAAAAAACCCTGTGTAATAAATATATTAAATATAATTATTTAAATTGACCTCACTGAGATCATGCGTTTCCATTACAGCCCCCGCAAAAGTCTCGTATTTATCAAAAAACTGGTATCTGGCCTATATGTACGTGGTCCACGTAAGATGACCCAGTACCTTTTTTCGGAAACTGTAGAGTTATAAAAAAAAACTCAAAAGAAAAATCAAATGATTGTAAAGAAATTTTTATTTTATTATATTTTATGTATACTGGGTAAATCGTTTGCCTGTAGTTGATATCAACTTTCGTTTTTTAAATAGAACACCCTATCTTACACATAAAATGACAATTATCTTTTAATAAGTGCACTATTATAAGTCTAAACTTAACACTTTCCGAGATGTCGACTTTTAAAAAATGTAATTTTTTAAATTTGACAGGTTCTAGCTCTCTAACATTATGTCTTAGAGCAAAACGGCTTACATGTCCCTACCTTACTTTTTTATTATCTTCCTGAAAATGTGAATTTCAGGTTAAACCGGAAGTACTATATTTCCGACTTTCGAGTTACATCCGGTTTAACCGCGTACACTATTGGGAAGATAATGAAAAAGGAACATAGGGACATGTAAGCCGTTTTACTCTAAGACGTACCGTTAGAAAGCTAGACGCTGTCATAGTTCAAAAATGTCAGTTTTCAAAAGTCGATATCTCGAAAAATATTTATATTAGACTTATGATGTACTTATTAAAAAATAATTGCCATTTAATGTAGATTCCAGAAGTATTGTAAGATATAGGATATTCTATTTAAAAAATGAAAGCTGGTATTAACTCCAGCCAAACGACTTACCCTGTATATAATAAAATGAAAATTTCTTTACAATCAATTAATTTTTCTATTGAACTTTCTTTTATAACTCTTAGAGTTTCCGAGAAAATATACATGGTCATCTTACGTACGATAAAAAAAAACTTTTGGGAAAAGATTCACATGACATTCAACTATTTATTTAATAATGCTTTTAAAGCTCTCAATTTCAATAGAGTAACGCCACTTGCTTTCAGTAGACCAAGTTTTTAAACTTCTATCGTTTGAGCTCATCCTGGTAATGCAGTCTATTTTAAAAGATTTTTAGATGTTTATTTTAGATAGGATATGGTGAGATTTTTCCTACTATAATAAATTATTAATCAGAATATAAATACATATTATTATAAAACCATTTAGAAATAATATAAAAATATTTTGTTTAGTTTCGAATATACAGGGTGTTTTATATTTGCCTGCGAGACAGACGTACTCTTTTTGATGACTTAAGGATAAAAAGCTTATATCAAGATAGATTCGCAACCGCTTTATTTATTTCTGAGAATTTTTAGGCGATACAAAAAATGTACGCCACTGCGTTTTTATTATCGCACTTACGTAGGGATATATACAATATTTAATGTAAAGTTTAATGCAAAGTATCTTTCGATATTTTTCTTGATTTTAGGTTCGTTTCGGAAATAAATGCAATGTTATCAAACTCTGATAGACGACTAGCGATATGCAAGTAATTTTTTTTTATCGAAAACCGTTCGTTACACAAAACAAAGGTAAGAGCTGATGCTCTATGATAAGGTATAATTATATACAAAGTGGAAAGAAGTCGCGCATAATGCCTGTAACTTTTGAATTACCTCGTATACGAAAAGTGACCTTTATGAAAGTTGTGTAGTAAATTATTCCCCACATTTGTACCTGCATGAATTCTTTCTGTCATTTCTGGTTTGGTTGCCATAGATACTAACTTACTTTTTTTAAACGGAATACCCTGCATTTGATTACATATTTGGATTCTACTGGGAAAACTCTGAATTTTTTGTATTCCAAATTTTCACCTATCCATGTACTGGCGTTTCCGAGATCATGACAGCTCAGAAACGAAAAACTTCCTAATTATAATTATTCCTACCTAATACCCACCAGTTGTGTCAAGATGTTTTCATGACAGCGACTTAAGAGGTCTCAATTTTTAGTCTCCGTTTAATTTTCTGTTGTCTAATTTCTAATTTGTTCACACTATGGTTCATCTGAATGAGAAACGAGTTCAAATTTTAATAATGAGCGGTTACGGAAATATGTAGAGATCGCAAGATCAGGTTTGTCAACTTTTCAATGAAATCTATCCAAATAGGCCTCCAATAAATCAGTCAACGGTGTGTCAAGTGGTAAAGAAATTTCGAGAAACAGGCAGTGTTAAAGAAGCCGCTAGATCAGGTCGACCTAAATCAGCAGCCGGGGGAGACAAAGCTTTAGACATCATGCTCTGAATACATGAAAATCCAAGACAATCATCCAGGCCAATTGCAATGGATTTTAATGTGTCTCATCAGTCAGTGAAAAAATTGTTTAAGCAGGAGAAGTTGCATCCCTTCAAGATAAAGTTGGTCCACGAGTTAAACAAGGACGATTTGGATAGAAGATCTGAATTTTGTGAGCTGATGATGGATTTCCATCAGAAATTTCGAGAAACAGGCAGTGTTAGGAAAGCCGCTAGATCAGGTCGACCTAAAACAGCAACCGGGGGAGACAAAGGATATCATGCTCTTAATACATGAAAATCCAACAAAATGATCTAGGCCAATGGCAGTATCTCATCAGTCAGTACAAAATTTGTTTAAGCAGGGGAAGTTGCATCCCTTCAAGATAAAGTTGGTGCACGAGTTAATCGGGGACGATTTGGATAGAAGAGCTGAATTTTGTGAGCTGATGATGGAAAGATGCAATAACGATAATAACTTCGCAACAAATATCATTTTCTCGTATGAAGCTACTTTCCATTTAAATGGCATTGTTAATAGACACAATCATCGTTGTTGGTCTGCTAAGAATACTAACGGTTTCCAGGAAGGTCATACTCAGAGGCCCGAAAAAGTTAATGTTTGGGCAGGCATAGTTGGTAGACATATTGTGGAACCTTTTTTCATCATGGTAATTTCAATGGTTAAAAATATCTGGACCTCCTCAGGTATCATATAATTCCTTCTTGTAGAATGGTTTTAACGGGTGTAGATAATGGCACAAACGAGCAGGTATGGTTCCAGCAAGATGGTGTACCTGTGCATTATGCGGCAAATGTTAGACAATGCATAAGCGAACAATTTTTAGAACGTTGGATAGGCAGAAGAGGTGCTATTGACTGGCAGGCGCGATCCCCGGACTTAACCCCGCTGGACCCTTTTTTGTGGGGACACTTAAAGATCAAAGTCTACGTTAACCGTCCAAATGACTTAGAATCTTTAAAAGTCAGAATTAGTACTGAAATTCGGGCTATTACAGAGGACTTACTTTTAAATGTTGTAGACGGGTTCAGGGATCGACTGTCGCTCTGCTTAGCAGAAAATGGTGGTCATATTGTATACCTGATCCACTGAAAAGGTGTCACTTGTTATTATTCTGATGTTAAGTTATTTAACTTTCTAGCCTATTTATTTTGTTATTATAAAGTTTGTTACAATTTTAAATAAATAAAAATTTGAAATACAAAAAATTCAGAGTTTCCAAGAGGAGAATCCAAACATGCAATCATATGCAGGGTGTTCTATTTAAAAAAAGTAAGTTGATCTCTATGGCAACCAAACCAGAAATGACAGAAAAAATTTATTCGGGTAGAAATGTGGGGAATAATTTCCTGAACAACTTTCATAAAGGTCACTTTTTCGTATACGAGGTAATTCAAAAGTTACAGGCATTATGCGCGACTTTTTTGCCACTTTGTTTACATATTATCTGAAAAAATGTGACGAATAATTTCTTTCGTTAAATATATCGTAAGAAAAGGGAAAAACATCTTTCTTTATATCATGTTTTCGGTTCATTGAAACCGACGATTGGCTTTCAGCGCCACCTGACATTAGATACCTGCTTATGCGGGATCCATTCCAGCGTTTGGTCTTCTCTAAGACCTCGCTGGTCTGGTTGGGTGGATAGCTCGATTGCTACGAGATGTCGCCACGTGTAACATCTCGCATATGTATTTATACATCATGTGTTGAAAACACTGTAAGGTCCCTTTCCTTTTCGTCAGACTCTATAGCCTTGCCGATGAGCCGTAATACGGCAAAACGCGTCCAAGGATTGGGTCTGACGGAAAGAAAAGGGAAAAACATCTTTCTTTATATCATGTTTTCGGTTCATTGAAACCGACGATTGGCTTTCAGCGCCACCTGACATTAGATACCTGCTTATGCGGGATCCATTCCAGCGTTTGGTCTTCTCTAAGACCTCGCTGGTCTGGTTGGGTGGATAGCTCGATTGCTACGAGATGTCGCCACGTGTAACATCTCGCATATGTATTTATACATTATGTGTTGAAAACACTGTAAGGTCCCTTTCCTTTTCGTCAGACTCTGTAGCCTTGCCGATGAGCCGTAATACGGCGAAACGCGTCCAAGGATTGGGTCTGACGGAAAGAAAAGGGAAAAACATCTTTCTTTATATCGAATCTTGTTTATAAAAAAGTTTGTTTGCCTAGCTTCTATCTACTAAAATTTAAAACATTAAGATATTATCTGAACCGGCCACAGACCCATTAAGGAAATACCGATTTTTTTTTTCAACTTTCCAATACCCTCTATCTCAAAAATAAAGCGGTTGGGGTTAATTCAGGTTAATTGATACGTTTTTTTTTTAAACCATCCAAATATACAGACCCTCAAGTATAAAGTGTAAAGACCGTTGTCTGTGATGGGCGATGGACGGATTTTATTCAGACACATTTAACATCAATGCATTGAGGTACAAGGTTCTATTTTGTCGCCCACCCTCTTTTTATTATACATTAACGGTCTTTTGGAAAAAACTAAAAATTCTATATATAGCTTCGCTGATGACAGAACACTTGTTTCATCTTTTACTTGGGATGCTCGAAGATCAACTGCCAATGCACAACTCTATAAGCAGCAAGAGGTCGCATATCTCAATAAGGACCTGGAAGACATTCTGTCTTGGAGTGACAGTAACCTCAATGATATCGGTGACCATGATCTGACAAACAACCTAGAAAGCCTTGAACATCGAAAGCAGCTTGGCGATTTGAGTCGGTTTTACAAATATTTTTATGGCGCCCAGAGCGGCGCATGATAGTTAAAGTTAAAGTTAATTTTTTTCTTTTATTATTATCCTTTTTTAGGTCCATAAATGCTTCCGATTTAGTATTCTATAAATTTTATTTTATATTCTTTATCATACATAAAGTTGTAAGGTTGGGAGCAGTAGCGGATCCAGAATTTGGTCAAGGGGGAGGGGGGGGGGGGGGGGGTCGATACCCGCATTGAACTGAGTGAAGACGAGAAATTCTTCAAGAATTTTTCAAAAAACCTCGAAAATTCACTGAGAATTAAAAATTTTTGTAACGCTGCCAGAAAAATTATTATTTAAACTTTAAACCATCGCTTTCTGCTTTTATTAATAGCATGAACCATGCCTATTTTTATTATTAGACAAATTTTATTTTTATAGACCTACCTAGTTCAGTTTAATAATTAAGATAGGCTTCTAGGAAAGATGAAACTTAGAATTGGTAGTTATAATTTCTGAACATTTTCGGCTTACGGAGGATCAACATGTAATCATCTGTTGCTTCTTTGGAAACTTTTATAATTCTGCCCAGACCAACAATTATATTTATGCATATTAGAAATAAATTAAAAACTCGAAACCCTGAAAACTTGTTTTACTAATATTATTGTGTAAATTATAATCGCCTATAGAAGTGGTACGATTTTCCGGACTGCTCAATTTCTAAGCATCTTGTACCAAAACCAACGCCTTTTACTGGACACAGTATTATTAGCTTTATGACCTACTCCCCTACAATATACCCGTAAGTTTGATGGAGTTTATAAACTCCGGCGTTTGAAACAATGTGAGTTAGGTAACTCTCTTCCAGTTGTAGCATTTGTGCTAAAATTAAATATAAAGGTTACAGCAACCTGTGTTAAAAGCCCGATTAAAAGTGGTTAAGTGCACTTTTAAATTATATTTTCTTAATTGCTGTCAGTTAAAACACGTAATACTGTGTTTTACTAACATTATTCAGTGCTTCCATAATCCTAAAAATACCGGGAGAAGTTTTTTCAACTTGCTAAGAGATCTTTTCCATTTTTCTGTCGTTATTAATTTGTGAACGACCAGGACCAGACTGTTCACGATCTATGACATGTCCACTTTTTAAAATTTATATTCGATGGGTTATTGTGTATTTGTCACAAAGTAGCCAGATTTAGCCTTTGAGGTCGTTTAGAGGTCAGTAAATGACCTTTTCATCAGGCCCTATGTTTGAAATTGCTTAATTTATAGATCAAATAGCACTGAAAGGCACCTACGCTACCCTCTTCTTAATTAGGTGATACCAGAGATCTGTTTAAATAAGGGAATTGTAGGTTTGTGGAAGCAACGTCAGTATACACACCGTAAATAACCACGAATATATTTCTATTTATTTATATGACGATGTATACATATATATTACATATCTACAGTGTCCAAAATATCAGTACAGTGCAGTGCATTGGAGTGCTGCTTTGGTTTATTTCCAACGTTCAGTAGATACACCCCTTTTTACAACTTCAGCGGATCAATTCATGGCACGATATTGATGCATCAGAGAGCGTGGCCCAAAGAGGCAAGACCCCAATCAGATGACTGAGGCATATCTGCATTCTTAACCAATACTTGATTCCAACACTGGGCCTTATAGCAAGCGTGCTTGATGTGTTGATTAAGTGCTGTCTCGGTAGGACGAATATTTTCTTTTGATCAGAACACCTTAATGAAAAGCTGATTCCTGGCACCATTAAAGTTTATCTTTTGACTGGTTCGGTCATAAATCAATACAACAAATCGTTCCAGCAGTAGTATTGGTTCCTGATAACTCGCTTGGCATGGAGATAAGTTCCTCGAAAGCAATATTAACTTCGGGAAAAGACTGTATCACAAGCAGTGTTCTTTCCCCTCTCCGCAAAGATGGATACAGTATCATACCATATCTTAAGGCGCTATATCGAATTCATAGTAGCAACCATTTCGTGAATTGCTATTTTCGAAAGCTTGACCCAGCACCAAAGGCAATCCATAAGTCATCAAGAGCTAATTTGCTGAAACAAAGTCATAGCCAATGCCAATACATGAGTGTCTGTGGTACGTATGATCACTTTCTTACGCCATTATTGCAAGGAATCTACCAAACGCAAAAATATACGAGTATCGACCACCTCTCCTGAATATCGAGCTAAATGACTTAAGTCTGACGCAGCAGCAGAACAATAAATTTTACTTCCATAGGTTGTATAAAGTTCCTTAGCTGCTGTCGGAAGGTTAACCAGTGATAAGAAAGCAGAGACTTCGGCTTATTCTCATTGACTCGAAGGAAGTCTATCAAAATCTTTGCACACTATTCCTCGTGTATTTTCCTCTCTTCTCTCTCATTGCAGCTTTTGGGCTATCAGTATGTATAACAGGATTTAACATTTGGGCCACAACTGCCCCATCGATGTAGGTGAAGTAATGTTTTCAATCATTCAAGTAATTCGGCTTTGTTTCCAATACGCATTGTTTCCAATTCGCATTTTACCTTCGCTAAACAGGGATGGTGGCGCTGCAGGACTCTTGTGGGCAAAATAGGGATTGATGTCTCAATTCCAGGCATAAGAAAGAGAGAATTTACTCTTCAGAGAAGCGTGCTGTTCCTTTTGTGTTGACTTATTCCTAACAGTCGTAAATTGCTCTTCGGAATTGGTGTCGTGACTGGTATTGTGTATTGTTCTCGCCTCTTTGTTACAAACTCTTGGTACTGCTTAGCACCAATGGTCGCAAATATTTCTTGCACTAGCAACCTCTTGGATTTCCTTGAACACTGTTAAGACTTGCTACAAAGTTCAATTGTAAATTTATATACAGGTATAGGTCTGGGTTGTCAAATTTTTCCAGAACCTACAATAACAATAATTCTGTGATCAATTTATCGTAAAAGCAAAATTGGCCGCAATTCGACTCACACATAATTTCCGATGACGGAATTTAAACCTTTTTTGACAACTCCAAGAAATGCTCTCGACAAATCTGCCTATTCAGTATTTTTATTTCAGTCAACATTAAAATACTGCTAAAACAACTATACGATTATGAATTTGTGAAAAACTGAGAAATCCAATTTTAGAATGTATGGTTCCTTCAATCTCTACAATTGAATTGGTGATTGTTCAAAGGAACTAACTTCATAAAACTAAAGTATTCCGATCTTGTCGGAAAAGAAACTAACTCCGGAACTTAGTTCCTTTCATCGCTCAACCGTATTTACAAGTTAAAATTTTAAGGGCGCTGGATAAGAGGGGTAAGTTCCTTTATTCACCAATCGATCGGCATAGCTGAAAGATATCAAATCGCGTGTAAAAGTCAAAATCGTAATTTTAGTTAGTTCCTTTTAATACTCACCAATTTTATTATTTTTCTCATTGTATAGCTTAAATTATTGTCAAAAAAGTTTTTATGAACCGCTTAACACTTTCTAAAAACTAAATCCATAAAATTCCAAATTGAATGCCAGAAACCGAATTAGTAAAAACATCTGGGTTTGCTATTACATACAATTAGAGCCGATCATTGGATTATAAGTAATCCGTCGCTCCAGTAAAACAGGAATACTAATTAAAAGTGGATTCAAAGTAATACGAGCTCATGATTACTAGATTATTTGTGATCGCGTAACTTTTTATTTATTTTGAAATAAAAATCGGAATTATTTCCTTTTTTATGTTATTCAACCCTTGTACGAGCCAAATTTGGCCAACAAATTTCTAATCATCTAATTTATCAGCAAAGTGTTTGCCAACTACGGAATAAAAATTATTGCTGGAATAAAATAATGCTAAAGGCCTACACACACCGACGCGGCCACGGCCACGGTAGCGGTGGCGGCCGCGGTGGCGGCCAATCTAAACACATTGAAATAAATGAATGAAGTCATACCGGCGCTGGCAGGTCTAGATCAAGCGGACTAGGGCGGCGTTCTGATATGCGGTGACGGTCAAATACAACGTGTCAACTTTGACTGCGGGAAGTGACAGTAGTAATGGCGAATATTATAATAGAATTATTAATAGCAAATGTTAAATTATATACCATACTTTTTGATTCAAGACATCTAAGTCATAAAAATATAAGGGCTAAAAACAAAGCGTGGGACAAAGAGCTAATAGTAACAAAGTCTCGATCTCCTTCCACATCGTCTATCATAATATCAAATATTAGAAATAAAAATGAAACCTGGACGTTTAAAAATATATTTTCGTATACATATTATCTGTAAACGGCAACTACCTTACAGCTCCACTCACCGCTTTGGTGTGAATACGCCCGACCGCTAATATGATCGCCACCGCGGCCACCACCGCTACCGTGGCCGTGACCGCGTCGGTGTGTGGAACCCTTAATATAGAATAAATACAGTGTGTGTATAAAGTCTGGAAACGTCTTAATAACCTCACAATTTATTGGCCGATTTAAACCAAATTTGGTACAGTTGTGTAAGAGGATCTGACGCACCGAATGACGATATTGGCGTTGTTACCAGCTTTTTAGTTAGTCTGGAATTCGAACGAATTTTATATTTTTAAATATAACAACCTGTATATTTTTTCATTTATAGTTTTTACTTTAAATTTGTTTTTTTTTTTGGTATAATGCCTTGGTCCTAATATCAGTAGTTTTCGAAGTGACGACGTGTTTTGAAAAAACGACGTGTTTTGAAAATATCAACAAATTGTGTTTTATTTATTAATAAATAAAACACCAGTTCAGTTTTGATGTAAAGATATAAAAACTGTCATTTTTACATCCAAAAATGTCTTTAGCTGAAAGTGAAAGAATTACAATTGTTATGATGAGAGGATATGGCGATAGGGTCAGGTCTTACGAAGAGGTTAAAAATCTATTTAATGACGCATTTCCAAACCGAAATCCAATTTTAAAAGCAACTGCCAATGTCCGACGGTTCGAAGAAACTGGAAATTGTATAGATAGGTGACGATCAGGACGACCAGCAGCAGTAAATGAAGAGAAAAGTTTAGAAATTTCACAACATTTTGTTGAAATCCCTGTTTCTTCATTAAGAAAAATTTCTCAAGTAATTGACGTCTGCTTCAAATTCGTCCATAATGTTTTAATAAAACATAAATATCACCCTTTCAAAATACATGTAGTTTAAGAGTTATCAGAATGATTATGAGCGAAGAATTGAATTTTGTAATATTATGATGTCAAGGTTTGACCAAAATAACCAGTTTTTCAAATTTATAGTATTTTCGGACGAAGCAACATTTATGTTAAATGGTAAAGTTAATAGACACAACTGTAGGTTTTGGGCAAATGAAATTCCCCACTGCATGGGAAAAGGTCATACACAACGTCCTGGAAAATTGAATGTGTGGGCTGGGCTTCTGGGTAACCACAAGATCGGTCCATTTTATATTGATGGAAATTTGACATCACAACTTTACCTTGAGCTCTTGGAAACGCAAATAGTGCCTACTATACGGAATGTGATGGGTCCTAATTATGCAAGTACATTCTTCTAACAGGACGGAGCTCCTCCCTATTTTAGTCAAAACGTGAGCAAATTTTTAAAAAACACTTTTCCTAATAGGTGGATCGGTAGAGGGGGTACAATCGAGTGGCCACCTAGGTCCCCTGATTTGTCGCCTAACGACTAATTTTTATGGGGACACTTGAAGAACAGAGTTTATACCACAAAACCTCAACATTTGGCCGATTTGCAGCGTCGAAGTTTGGACGACTTTGAATTAATAACGCCAGAAATGATTTACAACATAATTGAAAAATTTTATTTTCAATTAGTACACTGTCAAGCTGTACAGGGTAAACAGTTTAAACATTTAATATGAAAAAAATATTTTTTCTAAATTGTACTCGTTATTTCAAAAACTACTGATATTAGGAACAAAACATGCTATACCAAAAGTGTAACAAATTTAAAGAAAAAACTATAAATGAAAAAATACAGGTTGTTACATTTAAAAAAATAAAATTCGTTCGAATTCCAGACGAACTAAAAAGCTGGCAACAACGCTAATATCGTCATTCGGTGCGTCAGATCCTGTGTACCGAATTTGGTTTAAATTGGCCAATAAGTAGTGATGTTATTAAGCCATTTCCAGACTTTATACACACACTGTATAATTATATTTAAAATTATTCCTGGTTTACGAGTAATTCTATTGTAAACGATTACAGAGCGTAATGACTGGTTTAAATACTCCATTGGAAAACCTAAAAATTATATTAAAATGGATCATCTGCAATATCGGAAGAGATAATCAAAGCCTCGATCAGCCGTCCCCGTCTCGTCGCGCGAACATTGAACCGTTGGAATGTGAAGCCACTGGACGCACGGTAATTACACAGGAATTTTATTACTGCAAGAAAAAATCCATGCTGTTGCAGCCAGTTAGTTGTTCTGCGACAGTAGGAATTTGTCAATCCTAATAAAGCCTTTTTGTACTCATCGTTGCATTCGCGAGAATTGAAGGTCAGGCACCCTAAAATTTAAATAATGATGAATTTGTCTAATATAATATGTAAAATTCAGAAAATGTCTATTGTCCATTAAACTGGGTGGTATAAAGTTACTTTTACATTGAAAGATTTTTTGTTCATTATTATTTCAACTCAGTAAACGTCATTAAAATTAAGTCAAAAAGCTTTTATCTTTTCATTTTCTTATCTACAGTAGTAACCCTTTAAATGTTTTTTCCCCTCATTTTCTTCCCAGACCAGAACACAGTACGAAACTATAAAATGCGGTATTTTTCCCAATAAGTCTAATCATTATAATATGTCATGGTAGGTCCAAATTATCCATGTCCTGTTAACTCTAACTACAAGATATCCTCCAAGTCCATCCATCCATTGTTGAAACAATTATTGTCATGGAAGTTATGTTGCTGGTATTACTAACAGGACATTACCAATTTAGGGCTTAAATGACATGAAACATAATTCAACATCGGAATGTGGCTTAGTTGAACATATGAAATCCCACGTAAATTTTGAGGTAGCTAAATATTGGCTCCCCTGTACATTTTAGAGAAAAATTGTATGGTAATTTTTTGAAGAGGCCGATATAATAAATCAATGTGCCAAGTTTGAATAAATTTTAATAAGTTAATCCTAACTTATTCAATTAAATGTGGTGGCAAAATTACGAAATTTTCATAGTTTAGTTAATACAGCAAACACCAGCAAATTATTGTTTGGCATTTACAAACGAAAAGTAGCATCAGTGACAACATTTTCATTAAAGGTGCTTTAATTATTGCTAAATATGAGCTATTCCATTAAGGAAAAAGTAACTATGATTAAGTGGTGTTATACAGAAAACAGTTTAAGAGCAGTGCCTGAAATGTTTTCAGTTCAATTCCCTGATGAGCCTATCCCTTCCATTTTATTAATTAAAGTTATCATTAGTAAATTTGAGTCCAAATACACTATAATAAATAACTGTAAATGCTTAACTCAGAATGCCAATAGAGCTGAAGAAAGGGATAATAGAGATCTTGATATTTTACTGCACGTAGAGGAAAATAAAGTGATTAACACGAGGATTCTTGGGCAAGCCGTAGGAAAACATTAAAAGCTTCGGCAAGGCGATGAAGAACGAAAAATGGTATTCTGTTTTGAGGCAGTGGAAAGAGCAAATAATAATAGGGATTTTTTTAAGATATATTTATTTTACCGATGAATGTGCATTCATCAATGATCGGTTAGGATTTTGTTTAGCTGTTAATGGAGGGTTGTTTGAACAGTTACATAATTAATATTCTTGTGTAAATCTGTAATCTTAGGTATGCTATGTTAAATTAACGGCTTAGTAAGAAAAACATAATGGTCTTTTATTTTGGATGTATGATTGCAGGATTGGTGAGACGAAAATATGTTTTTAATGTTAAATAATCTTTATTCGTTATGTCCAGCTTAACGTCAATTTTTGACAATAGCGTCATAGAAATTATTTGCTGGTGTTTGCTGTATTACCTAAACTATGAAAATTTCGTAATTTTGCCATCACATTTAATTGAAAAAGTTAGGATTGGCCTATTAAAACTTATTCAAACTTGGCACATGGGTTCACTATATGGGATACAATTTTTCTCTAAAATGTACAGGGTAGCCAATATTTAGCCACCTCAAAATTTTCATGGGATTTCCTATGTTCAACTAAGCCATGCATCACCCGGTATGTAACAGGCTAGGATAGCTTAAATGATGACGGTCGTTCCCCGTTCGGTTAGTTTTTAAACCAGTCGCTGGTGGCGCTATTGTAAGGGTTTTGTTTTATAAAGTTGTTCATATCCGAACTCTCAAGCTGCTCAAGAATGTACCAATATATGACAATTTCATCTCATCTATGAAAGGCATAGACGATGATGGTAAACTCAAACTTTAAATTAATTTTATCAGTCATACACACTACGATTTTATTATCGATTGTAAACGTATGAAAAAGCTGTTAAAACTATACACTCTATCAAGCCTGAAAATGAGGTATTCGCCATACACTGTTTGACTATTAGAAAACAACAGCCTGTTGTATTGTCACAAAAGGCTGTGTCAATATCTAACTATTTGCAAAAATTAAAATAATAACTTATTAGGAACTGCAATCTCAATCGTTAGAAACTGCACAAAAAACTCAGAGCTTAAAGGTTGCTGTCAAGTTTTATAAACCGCCACTGCTACATTCAGTTCTTCAACCGGTCGAGTATGGCGCTATTAGGGAACCAATTTAGTATGTTAAGTTGCCTATCTATTCCCCCGTAAGATCATTTTCGTTCTCTATGAAATGCAGTGTAACTGGTGATATAAGTGGAATTACGTTAGATTCGTTTAACAGGGCCCTGCCAGAAAACAATCTCGGACACTCTGGATTTAACAACAGGAATGTTTGGTGTAGTTTCAAGAAAATGAACCATTAAATGTTAAGAAAATAGTTCCGCCAGTAAAGCCTTGTTTCCACGGGGATAGTGCTTTCATGAAAGTACTATGATGGACAGTTGCCTAGATAGTTCTATCATGTCATTATTAAAATTTGATGAAACACGTCATTTAGATCTGAAGGTGGGCAATACGGTATTTGTTGTTGAATTAAATTCAACTCCCTGACCCCCAGAGCACCTACCTCTATATAGCAACCCACACTTATATGGTTAGTTTTGAATTCTTTAGGTAATTTTGGACAAGTAGCTAATTTTTTCTTGTCAAACAATTGAGTACCTAACCGCACATTTTCACGAAACGCAAAAGCGGACATGTAGTAAATTTAAAATTAAAATACCATAACTATTAGGTTGGTTGCATCCCCTAAGCGGTCATAACCGCCCCCTCAAAAGTATGATGATGAAGGGAGTTATACTTTAAAATCCTTACCTGTGTGTTACTTTATGAATTGTTCAAAATGGCTACCACTGTCTTGAAAGCACAGATGTAGCCGAAATTCAAATTGTTCGCCGACCCTTTGAAATGTCTCAGGTGAAATAATTGGAAAATCCTTTGCTGGAGTTGTTCAATTCAATCTGGTTGTGTTTTGAATACAATGAATTTCAAGTGACTTTACAGAAAGAAATAAAGTGCTGTCAGATCTGGTGACCTAGGTAGCCATTCAATAGGTCCTCTTCTACCAATCTACTGCTGCGGATAATGATTATCCAGCCAATCCTGTACTTGATGTATGTAATGAGCAGGCGCTCCCGTCTTACTGGAAATGTCGCAGATGTTCATCTTAAGCAAGATCTCTATTAACGTTCCTTTGATTTTCTATTGCATGAATTATACGAGGCTCTATAGTCGTCTTAGAATTTGCGCATAAATTTCACCGGTTAAATTTCCGGGTATAAAGAAAGGACTAATGATGGTATCGCCTAATATACCTGCCTAAACATCATAATCCGTTAGAACTTTCCAGAAGTAAATTGAAGTGTACTAAAAATAAAAAGACACCATAAATGTAAATTGCGGCTAAGTAGGTAAAGTCTGTTCAAAGATATAAGAAAGTGACTAACTGATCCATATTGGGAAAAACCCGGGCCAGCTGTAAAATTGAAATATGGCCGAAAAGGTCCGTATTTCGCTTACAATTTAATCATGGTTTGTAATAAAAATAAATAAGACATTAAATAATATTTTATTCATGTTTAAATGTGAAATTAAAAGTTATTCTATTATTAAAAATGATATTTAGGATTACAAAAATATACAAATTATTCAGCATGCAAAATCGTAATTCGTTTACCTCTTTTTGATGACGCGCTTGTTTTACACTTGCCGCTTTTAGTCAACCCAACCCTTTTCCGGGGTATTCTACTGGATTGCATTAAAATCATTTGTTAACTTTTTTAAATCTAAAACTCATGTGTTGGATACACTTCCAAAACGTTGTTCTGCCACATTTACTCCGGTTTCATCTTTTTCAAGCCTCTTAATTAAATTATCTAATGTAGGCACGTTCCTCGTATAACTTGTAAATTTTACGCCGTATTATATCTTGATCACTTCCATCCACCTCCGAGAAAATGTAAGTATTGGTTCTTTTTTCCTCGCTTAAATGGGATTATTCGCAATTTTCCGTACAGTTGATGTTGGAATTTTTGTTAATGTGACCGTTTCTTCTAACGCTGCTTGCTTGCTGACCGCACGTTCAATGAGAGCTGAATAAACATTGTTTATAACTTTCTTAGTTTCCACAAAAAAGTGTTTTCTGCTTTTGGACTGGGTTATCTCCTGAGATACATTGGGCTTGCACATATTTTCCATGACTCATGCACGATTAAACAAACGCTGTATTACACACGAAGTAAGAATAATTACTAAGCTCAAAACTAACTAGAGTGGCAGTACAGTCTTTAGAACATAATTTGTTTTATGGGATTAACCCTCTCATTTTGAATCAGGTAAAAATCGGTTTAAGATCACCAAACTGTTACTTTAATATTGAAATTACGTCTTCCGGATTTGCAGTTTACTTTAAGACATTTTTAATTATGGATCATAATTTACCTGCATTTATTCATTCATTCATTGTTTGTTTATGGCCACCCTTGGATAATCCCATTCAAAGGCAAAGTGTAACTTTCTTATATCTCTGTACAGCCTTTACTGAATTAAATGAACGTGGTACCCTAACAACTTCACAGGTGATTGCGATTCCTTCATCCCTAACCCATCAGGGGGAAGAAAGTAAGTGCCACAGTTGAACAGTTTCAATGTACGTGTTTAGAAAGTCGTAACTATATACCAGGGACAGATTTTTACTGTTATGATGAAACATTCTTCGCTAACTGTAAATACCTGAATAACTTCTAGCAATTCAAATAATATGTTATTGTATGTGGATGGATGATTTCATTAAAAAAAAAAAACACAGCTGACATAATTAAAAAGTCATTAAAGAAAAATGTGCCATTATCTTCGCTTTCGGAATGTTATTTATTTTAAAACAAAACAAAACAAAAGTACGTATACCACATTCCAGTGGTTTAATTTGCTTCAAAGACGCATCTCCATTATATCGATGAGTCCGGTTCCGTTGTTAATGTGTATTGTATATTACGATTTGTTTGATCTGATAATATTTTATATTAAATTATAAGGAGCACTTAAATTCTTTGGAGAATATTGTTAATATGCTTCCACTTATAATAATTAAACATCAATTAACAAATTAAGTTAGTCCTGTATTTCCGATGCCGGAACGGACGACCAATACATATTTAAGATTCTTGGGTTAAAATATTATACCGCCCTTAACCTTATAACTTGATGGCGTTTTATTTCTTTAGCCCGATAAGCGTGCCAAAATTTTCATTGGTGAGCGAAATGTTAACAGTACCGGTCAATCAATTAGTTTTGTTTACAGGAAACGGGGTTAGGCAAGCGGGTGTTATAGACCAGAGTTGGGCAAATTATAATTTATTTATTTATTTAACTCAACCTAATTTCGCAATATAACAATTTCATAACACAATATGGCATACAAAAGTTTAAAACGATTTAATATAATACAATATACTCTTAATCACCTAGGTGTGGAACATCTGTGTGTATTTGTTTAGCGAACATTTTAAAGGGTAGAATATAAGCCTCTATAAATAATTTTCATTAATAACTTGCATGTATACAATATGACTTTCCTAACTTCTTATTTTTTTTTTTGGAAACAGAATAGGTAGGTAACTAAAAAAATTGAAGAACTCTAGCAATATTCTTAAAGAGGTAGTTACAGAAGTGTGTTTTAAAATGCCTGTTGTTCTAGTTTTATATATAGTTGATGCAAAACAAATACCGATGCAGGTCATACCGTTCGAGTGACGTCAGTCATCGACAGTGTTGCCAGCTTGTAACCAAAATATCCGAGTGAGGAAATTACACAGACTTTTTTTTCATAAAAACAAGATAAATATACAAAAATTTCCCGACGTTGATATATTTGTTTACTGCATAAAATCTTTTATCATCAACTTTAGTAGATCTAACACATCTTTAATTTTCATCTTGCCAAAATCGACCAATGGTACCCTTCTGAAAAATCCATGTTTCATCCAAGAAAACGAATTGGTACAAGAATGCTTTTTTTCTTTAATATATTCTTTCAAAAATACGAGTCGTTTAAAAGCTGCATGGGAAAGTTCCATGAGCCCTCGCCTTAGTTTATCTTTTTACCATCCGAAGCCTATTTTCTTGAAGAGGCTTCTTAAAGAGTTAAGACAACCAGCAAGCAGTTCTCTGTCTTTTAATTTCTAACTTAAAGTTGTCAAAGTTACATGATATTCTTTAATAAGTTACAGCTTATAAATAACCGATATAAAATATTATAATTTTTAAATAATACAACTTACTTCTTTCGTACATTCCATAAATAGTGTCACGGATAAAACTTATATTCAATCTTCACACTGTAACATTCAATTTTCGCCAATAAAACTTGCCATTTTAGTGACTACCTACATAATGGCTTATAAGTATTTACACCACAAGTTATTTTGCCTGATAATTTATTAATTGCACACTTACCAGTGATCCTCAGTATTGCTTGTTCATATGGTTCTATAGATTTAATCCTATTTCCTTGTCAATGCCCTGTTGCCTTGTAATTTTTAGTTTGATCGACTTAAGGCTTCTTTGGTAACAGACACTGCATACCTATAAATGGTTGGGAGTTACAGTCTTACGCTGTAGAATATCATTTATTGATGTTTTGTTCAGACTATACCTTTTGTTTGACGAGCCTTAAATTTCAATCATTTTGCTAATAAGTTCTTCGTAAGTTGCCATGGTCACTTATACACAATTGTTTTGGTATTACAAAGGAATGGTTTCGTCTGTACTAGAACAACTGTAAATATTATTGATTTTTGGTGACAAGGTTTGCGCAGGCGTATGAAATATTTGATTTTATAATTTTTAAATTTAAAGTAGTCAGTTTATGTCGATCGACAGTAGTTGCAAATGATCGCCATATCATTTTCCTACTGCATAGGGCTAGTTAATAATTAAAATTTTACGACCTGTGCTACACTATTGTACTTATTTTTATTATTTTATTTATTTACTACGTATGCTTTCAATAGTCAAGAAGGCTAACTTTTATTTGATTTCTTGGAGCAATTAAGCTTTGTTTTTTTTTAACTGGAAATAAATGTTTCAAGTACTTGTTATGAATTCGAATTTCATTTATCCCTTTGGATTATCTCGAAGCTACTAGTGCTGGTTTAAGTGAGCCACCCTAACACCGTGGAGTACTTTTTGGCCTCTTAACTGCTAAGAGTCCGTGGCGCCAACGAACTCACGCGAGTCGGGTAATTTGTAGACGAGTCGGAGCCTCACTTCAGCTCGTACTAGCCAGCTAGAGAATATTGGTCCCTTATTTTACCTTTTTATGAAAGTGAAATTATTTTATTTATAAAGGATTTTAAAGCCGAATTCAACGTCTTACAACACATTTACTCTCTTTGAATTAGAACGTTTGTTTTAAGGTGATTCTAATAATTTATTTTCCTTAACTGTTGTTAAAATTGCGCTTACAGTGGATATATTTAAATTAAGGGCAGCTGCTACATGCTAGAAATTAGTAAAGAGGAAATAAAATATCTGGACCTTAACATACTCTTTAAAATTATTTCTGTGTACTGCTGTCAGGGGTAACAATAGACCATTGAGACAATAAATGTGTGGCCTAAAAACAACAATAATCTTCTGCTGAATCCTGCAAAACCCTCTGCTATGCTTATGGGTACAGATAGGCAACGTGCCAAAGTTCTGGTAAACGATTCCGTTTTGTTGGACGTAGTTCCAATCAATTTTAAGAATTTTTGTAAAAACCTTGGGATTTCTCTTGACAAAAATCTTAGGGAGATGTTAGTACTGTTTTGAAACTATCTTATGGCAGATTAAAATCAATTTATAAATTTAAATACATACTGGATGTTAACACTACATTTAGATTAACAGAGTCGATTATTTATCTCTTTGTGATTATTGCGATGAAGTTTATGGTCCCTGTCTGCAGGCCTAAGACCGACACAGACGTAGAACGCGTGTATGAGGTTTGCTGCATGTGTCAGACGAAGATATCATATAACCCCATCATATTTGAATCGTTCATTTCAGAAACAACATGAGTCGGTTTTTGTTGAAATTGACATTTCCTTACAAACCCCTTTTTTATTTGTCTACACAGCATTCCAAGCAGAAACAACATGAGTCTGGCTTTGCTTTAGTAAACTGCGGCTCATACAGATACCGGGTCCTTTCTGAAACCACATGAGTCATTGACTAGTGTGGTTTCTGCGTGGAACTATAAAATGATAATAAAATATTCAAGATGGCCTAAATGATTGCTACAAGTAGTAATGTTGATTTTCAAAAAACAGGGAAAAGAAAGGGTAAAAAGAGCACATAAAAGTCAGAAATTATTAAAAAAGCGAGACTGTGTGGAGAAGAATATGTAAACTATAAAGGTAATGTTGTACCTGCACGAGAGCAAGGAGAAAACTGTCGGTAAGTTTTGAGGTTAAGTTAGGTTTAAAAAGTAAAATATTAAGTTAATTATTTTTTTGTAGGTGTCCCTTGAACTGCTTTCAAAATGTTAATGTGGCCATTAGGGCTGAAATACTTGCTAAATTCAGAGGCATGCTTACCAAGGACGCACAAGATTCATACTTACAAGGGCTTATGGGAAAGAGTGAAATAAAGCAAAGACGACCACAAAAATAAGAGGATATAATATTAGTTATTCCGTGACAGACTCATCCGGTAAGATTATTGCATGTAAAAAAGCGTTCATTAGTATTCATGCTGTGAGTTATGAACGCATTCGAAGAGTTTCTTGCCTGCTTGTGCAAGGGAAAGCCCCACTAGATAAACGTGGAAAAAATGTATCAGGTAATGCTAAGTCTGAAAATATAATACAAGAGATTAAAACCCACATTGGCAGTTTTCCCACTAAGATTGCGCATTATACAGGAAAAGAGAAGTTTTACTTAGACAAAAAACTTAATGTTCGAAACATGTATGACCTATTTTGTGCCAAATTTCCTGATAATAAATCGGTGAAGTACAAGTTTTATTTGAAAGTTTTTCAGGAACACTTGTCTCTGTCTTTTGGACGTCCACAGGTAGACACATGCTGTGAATGCGAACAATTAGAAGTAAAAATAAAGAGTCCATCTTTAAACGAAACAGCAAAACGAGTGGCCGCTGGGGAATTAGCTGTACATAAGAGACGGGCAAAAAAATTTTACGGAAAAATAGCAGAAATTACAGAGATTTGCAAAACAGATACCAGTGTATGTGGCATAACGTTTGACTACATGCAAAATCTTCAACTCCCGGTTGTTCCTGTGCAGGAGAGCTTTTATTTACGTCAACTGACCTACAACGTCTTTGGAGTTCATAATATGCAAAAAAATCAGGGGATGCTTTACACCTACCACGAGGGTCAAGCCCGAAAAGGCCCAAATGAAGTTGCGTCCCTCCTTATGGATTATATTAACTGCGAAGTATCTACTGATGTCAAAAATTTGCACGTTTTCTCTGACAGCTGTCCGGGTCAAAACCGGAACCATACCATTGTGAGATTTTTGGTTGCTTTGGTGGAAGTTGGAAGATTGGAAACCATACATCAATACTTTCCACAACGTGGCCATTCCTTTCTGCCGAACGACAGGAACTTTGCGGCAATAATAAGAGTCATTAAAAAATGTGACCGTGTTTACAACCCAAAAGAATACACAGAAATGATAGTGAACTCTACACGAGACAAAAAGTTTTTTGTTAAAATGGGGGAAACGTCAGATATTTTTGAATTCAAAAAGTGGTGGCCTACACATTACAAGAAAAACTGTTTGTCTGTCGATTCGGTGGGCAGAAAAGTTCAAAAGAGTAAAAAAATTGCTTTTCAGATTTCAAACTACTCGCATTTTTTTTTATTCTTCAAAACAACCAGGAACTGTAACAGTGTCGGAAAATATTAACAGTTTTGTCACTAACAACTTTAAACTTAAAATAAAAGATCAGTCTCCATTTCTACCAACAACGCCGGCCTATCCGAACGGCAGAGTACCAATCAATAAAAAAAAATTGAGGATATTCGTAAGCTAATGGTCTATATACCAGAAGAAAAAAGACTATTTTTTGAAGAAATTTTGCAGTGGCCTACCACTGATGCAACTTATGATGATTAATAATTTTACTTGCTACTTGACATTTTGTAACGACAATAAAAATTAAAAAAAAAAATAATACATTTCATTCCTTGTCAGAAACAACATAAAGTCACTTTGCTAAAAAACAAACTATGACTTAAGGAAAAAATATAATAAAAAAAAATATGTGAAACATTAAGTATAAGGCCATGGAATAATATTAAAAGGTTACATTAAGAAATTTTTTTATACATCACTGTAAAAACAGTTTTTTGTGATTATCTCAAAACTGTAATTTCTGACTCATGTTGTTTCTGAAATGACCGATTCATTTGCAATATGGTTGGTTCAGAATAGAAAAAAAGCGTGATGTTCATTTTTTCTGTTTTTTGCAAAGAACTATCAATTTCCATACACCAACCTATGTTTACGAATAACTAACTTTTGCAGATGGTGTATTTGTTAGACCGAGATGGGTACCAATTTTACTTCATATACCAACCCATTCCAACTCTGCTTTCAGAGGTTCTTTTTTCCATCATTCTTGTTTTTTATTTAACAACTTACCAAACTATTTAAAATCAATTAATAATAAAAATGTATTTAAAAACCAGCTTAAGAATTATTACCAATATGTATAGTGTCAACCATTCGTTACTGTAGGAGTTACTGATAGTATTCCAATATCCCTATCCTCTAGTTTAGGCATATTTAATTATTTTCAATATCACATAATATTATTATTTGATAAATTAATAATGCTCAGATTAAAATAGATATATTATTTAGTTATTTTTAATAATATTGTTCCTTCAAAGTAGTGGACTGTATCTTCTTCAATTAAAACACACTTCAACAATAAGACTTATCTATTTTTCTTAGAAAATGGTGTTACATTTTTTAATACTTAAAAATCTCTGTCAATTCGATTCTTCTCTGACATCGACATCTCAACAAACAGCTCCCCTTCTTCACCTATATTCGTCATCTCATACAGGTGGGCGTTCTTCATAAAATGCATGGTTTGTGACGGAACAATATTGTATATTTTTTGATTAAATTTGTAAGATATTTCAGGTTGGGCCTAAACAGCCCATGGCTGAGCCCCACCTTAATAAAGACTTTTTGAATTTTAATTTGATGTTTAGAAAACGTGCTTCCCAAACACTATCTTCAAGCTTTGTTCCCTGTGTCTGTTCTATGTTATATTTGTTAGTTGTATCAGTATTAGTATTATTATTGTGTTAATACATCTAGTTTATACTCTGACCAGTTGATTTAAAGCATTTGATTGACAATTTTGCCGAACTGGACTGGATAGCAACCAGCAGCATTTCAGTTTCACATTAAAATTCTTTAAATGTATGATTTAATAATTTGAACAAAAAAAAAACACATTTCTCTAAGATAACAAAAAATCATATGCTACTAAATAATTTATACGCATTGGCAATTCACTTTGACTTGAGAATATTGGGGTTATTAAAAATCATAAATTAATGAAGCAAAGAGGAAAATGGGAAAAACCATGAACACAGAAAGCTTAAATATTTCGCATAGCGCTGCGTGTGCTCTGGATATTACAGAGAGTAGTTTTATAGACGTTATGAAATATTAATCTCCAAGATTAGAAATTGGAAATACACGTGATAATGCATATTATGGAAGCTTGATTGAAATTCTTAAGTCACGCTTTTGCCATTTAGTTTTGTTCTTCTTCAGTCAGTTAAATTCAGCTGTCTTTGTTTAGGTTTTGCCTTATTTGTTTGATATGTTTTTGCCCTTTTACGATGCTGTACTTTTGTGGTTTTTGTATTTTTGATGCTGTTTGCTTTTTGGGTCATGATTTGAACTTTGTATACATTGTTTAAGTGACGTAGAGTTAATTAAATGTCAAGCTTTCATACTGTGTTGCCGCTTGGTGGTGTCCACTTGCTGCTTGTCCAAACTTCTTTTACCACGTGTATAGGCATAACTACTTGGGTTACGGATTTTACAACATTGGCATATCGTTCATCAGTTATCAATCATATTTATTAAGTGGGATGTAAATAAAACTTGTACTTTCAAACTTTCAAAGAGAGCACTAGGATAAAGCTCAACTAAAATAAACAACCTCTATTAAGAAAAAAGCATAATAAATGATACGGGGTGTTAACAAAGTATGTGGCCAAACTCAAGGGTATTATAGCTTACCATATTTTAAGGCAAGAAGTTCGTATATGTCCGCAAAAGCTTTACTTTTGATGTAAGGGTCTTACAATTTTTTAGCAGAACAATAAAATTAGTACTAACTTAGCCACTGCCTTTTTTATCATTTTCATAGCACAGTTGTGTAGGCAGTTTAATGTCTAATGCGAGGCACCTTTTGATATACTTTTAATTTCGGTTTTGTTTAGGAGATACATGCAATTTTATCAAACTATGTCAGAGACCTAGCGATATGCAAATAAAGCTATCGGTTTTTCGAGCTTAAAGAAAGTTAAGGATAGATTTTTTCTCAATGATAAGACATAATTCTAAGACTAGTGCATATTTTGAAAAAAAAAACAGCGTGTTATTTTTTCTGTCAAAATATTAAAAGATATACTTAGCGCGGACGACACTAGTAAAAGCAGACCAAATGTTCTTTATGGCAACAAATGTCTTTTTAGTTAGTACCTACTAAAATTTAAGATAATATCTACAGCGGTCTCAAACATGTTAAGGAAAAATCGTTTTTTCTTTTTAATTTTCAACAATCCACAAAAGTAGAGCGGTTTATATGAAAAAAAAGGCTTCCACACACCGACGCGGCCACGGCCACGGTAGCGGTGGCGGCCGCGGTGGCGGCCAATCTAAACACATGGAAATAAATGATTGAAATCATACCAGCGCGGGCAGGTCTAGATCAAGCGGCCTGACGGTCAAATATAACGTGTCAATTTTGACTGCGAGAAGTGACAGTAGAAATGGCAAATAATATGATAGAATTATTAATAGAAAATGTTAAATTATATCCGATACTTTTTGATTTAAGCCATCCAAACTATAAAAATATCAGGGCTAAAAACAAAGTGTGGGACGAAATAGGCAAGAGGCTAAAATCAGAAGGTAATTTTATGTTATTACAATAAAAGAAAATAAATACCGATTTGTACATAATAATTTTTCCTTTTTTTTATTTCTTTAAAAGTTTTTAATAATAGTTTCTCGACTGAAAGCATTAGAACAATAAATAAATAACGTTCATTTATTCATTTTTTTCCCAAAACATTCAATCGAAAATAAATTAGTTTAAAGTAATCTAAACAAACAAATTAGGCTGCAAATATTCAACAAATCGTTCTCGTAATTGAAATGCAAAATTAGGTGCTCTACGTCCATCTATGGGTATATTTTGAAATGCCCCCATGTCTATCTGCGGAGGGGGGATGGGACTATTCGCCGTCGCCGTTTCGCCGTCGCGACAATTCGCCGGCAGCCGATTCGCCGTGGGCCGTTTCGCCGTCAAATAGAATATAAGTCTATAATTTTTACAATTTTTTTATATCTAGCATATACCGAATTGGACCCAAAAAGGTGGATTAGATGCCGTGTTAGCGCTGTTTAACCAATATAAGTCTATAATTATTACAATTTTTTTATATCTAGCATATACCGAATTGGACCCAAAAAGGTGGATTAGATTAGAAACGGCGACGGCTGAACGTCCTAGACCCGAATTCCAATAACCCTAATTATTATTATTGACTTGCCTATGTAGATATATTTTTATCAAACAATTTTGTTAAAATTTAGCAATATATATTATAACCTTTTTTACGTATTTTATTAATTTCTATTTGACGGCGAAACGGCCCACGGCGAATCGGCTGCCGGCGAATTGTCGCGACGGCGAAACGGCGACGGCGAAACGGCGACGGCGAAACGGCGACGGCTAAATGTCCTAGACCCCTGCGGAGGCTCTAAAAGATTGGTGAAATCAGCATCAGACTTTGTGATTCGTAAATAATTATGTAACACACAAGCTGATTTAACAACACTTATGCATGTGTCCACTTTCAGTTCTAAAGGCCTATGAAATATTCTCCATTTCTGAGTCATTATACCAAATGCATTCTCAACTACACGACGTGCGCGACATAGTCGCTTATTATAGCTTTCTTTTCGAATATCGTTTCGTGATTGTCTGTAAGGAAATGGTCTCATTAGATAAGAAGTTAATGCAAATGCTTCGTCACCAATTAATACACATGGGGTATCTTCGTGTTGCCCTGGTAGTGGTCTGTTCGGTGGTACATTAAAGCTACCTTCTCTCAATCGTTTTCCTATTGCGGATGCTTTAAAAATACCACCATCACTACTTTTTCCATATCCACCGACGTCTATGCAGACAAATTTATAATCAAAATCAACAACTGCTAACAAAACTAAGGAATATTTCTGAAGATAACAAAAATAGTTGGATCCACTATTTGGCGGATATTTCATGGTTACATGTTTTCCATCGATACTGCCTATACAGTTGGGAAATTGCCATTTTTCTTGAAACCCTGAAATTATGTATTGCCATTGTTGCATCGTAGGTTCCGGCATATATATTGGTTGCAGATTTTTCCAAATTGCTTCACACGTTTCGATGATAATGTTACTAATAGTAGAAAAGCCCATACGAAAACTGTGGCCGATTGTGATAAGTGAATCCCCGGTGGCAAGAAACCTAAAAAAGAAATGTACCTTGTACTACCACTTATTTCACATTATGCTACAGTCACATGGACACTGATAACCCAAAATCAAATTCGAAACATTTTCGTTAGCATATCTTTTGTTGCGAAAAATATTATTTATTTTTTTAACGATATCCTTAAAACCCTATATTAGTTTAGGTAACCATTAGGTAAATTCCCGATTATGTCTTACTGAAAACAAGAGCTAGGTATTTCTACTCTTACCACAATGATTAGTTTCTTTTAGTCTTCCCACTTTTTAAGTTCAATTATTGTTGAAAAGCAACCAATGGATGTAGCTTATTAGGTTTATATGATTTAAGTTTACCGTAAAGGTTATTTGTGTTTTTGATTTGTCATAGTTTAATAAAATTTGTTCAAATATTTAGTGTTTTTTAAAAATTATTTTATAAACAGGCAACATAGCCATATGGCATCACATTATTTTTAACCCTATCCACACAGACTATTTTGGCCTATTTTGTGGTAAAATACTTAAAATGGCCTCCCATGTGATATATATCTATATATAGCAATTATTAATTACTTGCAGTTCAGTTTGGTACTCGCACCTGACACAGGGTTAAAGTTATACCAACTCTTTTTGTTTTTAGGCGATGACCTTAAAAAAAAATGGAAGAATTTACGAGACAGCTATTCTAAACATTTACGTTCCGAAAAAAACACAACCGGACAAGCATTTAAAAAGGTTGATCGTTACAAAACATGGCCACGGGCCCAACAAATGTCATTTTTTAAATATTTCCTAAAATTGGCTAATACGGAGTCGAACATTTCCCTACCCGAGTCAAGAGAAAATGATACAGGACAGCCCGAAGACCAAGTAATGAACGATTCAACAAAACCAAGCCTCTCTGTAATGAATTCAGCAGAAAGTTTAGTATCTTTAGAAAGAGAAATGCCGCCTCCAAAAAAAAAACGTCACAATTCTATGCGACCTAAAGAAGAAACTGGGCAATGTTCTGTAGATAAAGTTGTTAGCTATCTACGATCACGAAAATTAGACCAGCATGAGCATGATGAAATTGATATGGTTTTTTTGGGTTACGCTAAAACCATAAAAAAATTTACATATAAACGGCAAATAATTACAAAATTTCGCGTGGCTAAAATTTTAATGGAAGAAGAAATGAAAAATATGGAAGAACAAACGACAACTGCAACTCATTTTACATCATCTTGCTCGTCATACCCATCTATATCCTTACCGGCCTATTCCATTTCAACAAATTTTGAACCTGTATTTTCACCTCCTACACGGCATACTGAGGAAACTTCTTATTCAGATCCTTCAGCGACAACTTGGTATGAAACTTTTGGACAACAGATATTTAAATTATTATAATATACAAATTTAGACAATAAAAAAATTAAAGCATATAAAACTTACCTTAATGTTATTGCAAGTCGTTCCCTAGATCCAATGGGCTCTCTATAGTTGGTAAATTGCTTCTGAATATTGATCTTTATTAAATCCAGTATAGTATCAAAACAGTGTGGCGTCATACGAAAGTACATATAAAATCGCTCTTCATGTGCTCTTAACACTGGATACAAAGTATAAAATTCACCTTTCTCTCTACGTGCTTTATTAACATCGTGGACCCATATTCTTTTTTTTACCCTAAAGATTAAAATTGTTAATAATTTGCAAAAATTGCATGTTTGAATCCTTACCTATTTTGATCCTCTTCATCACAAAGAGCTAATAGTAACAAAGTCTCTTCTTCCACATCGTCTATCATAATAACAAATATTACAAATAAAAATGAAACCTGGACGCTTAAAAATATATTTTCGTATACATAAAAAAACGGCAACTACCTTACAGCTCCACTCACCACTTTGGTGTGAATACGCCCGACCGCTAATATGATCGCTACCACGGCCGCCACCGCTACCGTGGCCGTGGCCGCGTCGGTGTGTGGAGGCCTTAACGCACTTGAGTGCCATAATATACTTAATTATAGTATTAAATAAAAAGTTGATAATCTAAATAAGATTTGGGGATAAAAAGAAAGGCATCAGAAGACATGTTTTGCCTAAGTATTAGCAATACGGAAAAAGGTTGGTGATATTGAACTTTAATGGAACTTTGGAAATGGGTGGAATGATATAATATGTGAATGTAACGGAAAGAATAGTGGTATAGGTGGTATAGGTTCAGAGGGAAAGTCTATAATACTAAATCATTCCAACCCAAATTTTTTTTCACTTTTATGTATACAGCGTGTTCAGATAAGTATACAGATCTCAGAAACAATACGTCTCACAGATTTGAAAATAAAGCTGCCATTAAAAAAATAACCAGGAGAAATTCGTTAAAAATAGTTTAAAGTTTCGGAAATTGCCGCAAGGGGGCGTAACAGCTCATTTATTTTTAAAGATTTTGCGGCAAAATATGCCACGTAATCGCAGATAAACAAATAAATAATTAGGATCAGTAGATTCTTCACTACAACTTTTATTATTGGAATTTCGCCTAACAAAGGAGTGGGGAAGCTTTTAGGACATTTAAAAAAAACTGTCATTATGTCGTTATCCTTTTACGGATTTTCTTACCAATAAGAGTAATTTGCATCGAAATCGACTTGTCCAAACCGCAAATCAATATCACCAACAGTTTAAGAGTTATTTTGATTTTTCCTAAGAGAATTATTCAGTTTTAATTTACCGGTACCCGGTATACCCCCAGTGTGCTTAGAAAATGTTGTATATGTAATGTATTTATAGTTTATTGCATAGCAGGTCATGAAATTAGTTGTTATCTTGCTTATGGCGAGTATACCTGGTACCGGTAAATCAAAACTGAATAATTTCTTACAAGAAAAATCGAAATAACTCTCCAACCGTTACTGATATTGATTTGCGGTTTGAACGATTCGATTTCAATGCAAATAGTCTCTTATACTACAACTTAAAAATACCGAGAAAAATCAATAAATAAGTTAGATTGAATAACAGCGCCATCTTAAAATTGTATTGGGAAATTTGTGACAATTCCAGAATTATTTATTTAAACTCCTAGGAATCCCCCTTGAGCATGTCCAAGTTCAATAAAATCCTTTGTGGGATAACGACGTAATGACAGTATTTTAAAAATGTCCTCATGGCTTCCCCCACTTTTCTTCGAAAAATACCAATAATAAAAGTTTTAGCGAACTAGCTAATAGACTGTAGAGTAATTGGTATTATTTATTTGTTTTTTAACGGTCAAGCAGCGTTCTTGGCTGCAAAATGAACCTTTTAAAAAAAGTAAATGAGCCGTTACGCCCTCTTGCGGCAAGTTTCTAAACTTGAAATTATTTTTATTGAATTGGTAACTTTAAGGTAGGTTCTGTGAGACGTATCGTATGGCCGCTCCGTATTCTTATCCGAACACCCTGTATATTTAGAATTTACTCTTGTTAAATGGGGGAAGAAAGCTATTTTTTCCGAAGAATTGGCTGGCCCCAGTTATTCTAGAGAGGCACTAATGCTGGTGGACTCGACAAGCTCAGCTCTTTAGACTTACACATGACACAATAAGCAACTTAGGGCTCTGCCAAACCCAAATAATGATACGAAGATTGGCCGATACAAGCAGAGAAGATCCTGAATAGCAAAACTATTTTACTCTAGAAAAAGAATGTTGTTGCGGTAATAAGGTTCTTTTTTTTTGTGGTACTGGGTCCTTGCGAATACCAGCAACAACAAAACCTTTTTTTTCTGTCTCCTAATGACGCACGTTTCTACGTTATGAACATATAGAGACCCATAAAAATCGAAGATAATTATATTTATCATAAGCTTGTGGGGGAAAACCGTTTGCTTTTCTTTTTGTCATTATACCACAGCTTATAAACTATTGTGATCATACCTTCAACTCCACTTAAAGCATGGTTAATTTCTCCATCCATTACAAAAATTCACATAATGATTGGAGCTTACTTTTACGTTTGAAGTACTCAGACAATTTTGTGTACATTTCCATCTTAAAAGTAAGCCACTACTTCCTCCTCACTTTCCAGTCATTTTCGTAAAATTTTTATAAGTCGTATATTCATACTATCAGATTTGGTATCTATTTGTTGTATCAATCTGTTTCTGTCTTGCGCAACATGTCACACCCTTAATCCTAAAGTGGCACAACTCAAAATTATCATAATTAGATAATAACATACATACACAGAACGTCAAAATTCAAAATTGTAGTCTCTAGGTTAACCTACTTGGTTACGTGGTATATCAACATAACCATTCTATCAAATATTATTAGTTTTTGTTAAACTGGCTTGGAGATGAGCCATCAACTTTTCCAACTCAATCACCATTGCAAGAGGGTGGATCGGTCAATATAGGAAAAATAAAATTTTCACCAAAATCAAAATTGGCCATTATGCAAAAGTTGCTCCATCGAATACATATTCTGAGTAAAGAATATTTACTTAAAAATATTTATGTTTAATACTGCCCCAAGGGGCTTAAACTTTTTGTATAATCGTAAAAATCGTCAGTTTTTCTTCTTTCTATTTTGAATCGTTTTTTTTTTTTATATTAAAATTGGCCATTATACAAAAGTTTCTCCATCGAATACATGTTCTTAATATAAAAAATTTACTGAAAAATGTTCATGTTTAATACTGCCCCAAGGAGCTTAAAATTTTAACATAATTGTAAAAATCGCTAATTTTTTTGGTTGGTAAAGCAGTGGGAGTTGGCTTCAATTCCTGTAATAGATCATCGTGCCATAGTAAAAAGACTCAAAGCATACCACAATAAGTACAGAAACTTATTAAACCCTTATGCGTCCAGAAAAAATTTCAAAACCTACCAAGAAAGGATCGCACTGTTCAAAGAGGAAGAAAAGGTTCTTTTTGATATAGCATCATGCAAATGTTAGAGTTTTAATTTTTATAACTGTGAAAAATCAAACAAAATAAGAGACCGAAACTTTTTGCTTGATCAACGCACTAACCGAAAGATGGCTATCGGCAACGTTTTCAAGGAAACTAAAAAATAACTAATAACCTTAACAGAAAAAGACAGCAGGAGGTGCTGCAACAAAAACAACACGCGGAATCTATTTCAGCCATCAGTGTCAGTGTACGCTCTGAAATTCAATATGTCCCTTCAACAAGTACATTGAAATTGCACAGAAGTTCCATAAACTTAATGACCTTAGTGCATTTGCCAAAACTTTGAATAGATTTGGGGTTTCCGATAGAGCTGGAGCCGCAATTGTATCAGCAACACTACAAAATGTGGGCCTCATTTCCGAGGATAATTTAGCCAATATTGTTGATAGAAACAAAATGCGTCGTGCTCGTCAAAGACAGAGGACGGGCTTAACTGAAGCGCTGCTAACTTTTGAAGGCGATAACTTTGGGTTGTATTTCGATGGACGCAACGACAAGACTTACAATGGAGGAGTCTAGAAAGAAGACCATTGTCCAAGAACATATAAGCTTGCTCAAAGAGCCTGGGTCCGAATACATGGGGCACCTGTATTTTATTATTAGAATATTGCAAACTTTTTAGAAACTAAGAATATCGATTGTGATAAACTTGTAGTGGTGGGGTGTGATGGGACTGCTGTTAATACAGGTAGCAAGGAAGGTGTTATACGGTGTTTGGAAATAAAATTGAAAAAACCAATGCAGTGGTGCATCTGTCAATTATATGCAAATGAGCACCCCCTTCGTCATTTGTTTGAGCATCTTGATGGTACTATTACTGGACCTCAAAGCTTTAAAGGACCTATAGGAAAAGCTTTAAAAGATTGTGAGCGGCTTCCTCTTGTGCCATTTCGATCCATCAACTAAGCACAGACCAACTTTATTTGTACGATATGTGCGAAGCCATTAATTCTGGTTCATGCGCCGAAAATTTGTCTAAGAAGAATCCTGGGAAAATGGTGCATTCAAGGTGGCTTACGACCGGTAACAGAATTCTTAGATTGTACGTTTCCTTGCTTGAACCGACCGAAAACTTGCTGATATTGATGAATTTTATATTATGGGTTTATGCACCGATGCGATTTGCAATAAAAACTCGACCACTTTGCATTTACGGTGCTAAGCACTTACATCAAACCATAGGGTTATCGCGATACTTGCCAGACCAGTTAAAGACAATCAACGATCCAGTCATTCAAAGAAACGGATTTTTTGGGCACGCAGAAAACATCCTTATAGCTATGTTCACTGAAAGTGAGACTGTAAGAGTACTGGCTTTGCATAGAATATTAAAAGCTAAACAAGCGAAAACGATTACTCCCCGCATTCGTACATTTTAACTCCCAAAATTTAATTTTGATGCAAAAAATTATATAGACCTATAAAGAGGATTAAGATGACTGTGACCGAGCCGCCCTTGACAAAATTCATGAACCAGAATGGCATTTTACTATGCATCGAAAATCCAAAGCTGGTAGATGATCTCATTTTGCCTAGAATTTCCAACTTCCCAACACACAAGCAACCGAAAGGTGTGTAAAAATCGTCACTGAATCTGCTATGTCTGTTTGTGGTCCCGAAAGACGAGACGGGTTCATCAAGACAAGGCTACACTCTCGCAAGATCATGCCAGTTTTAACACAAAGAAAGAGAATCGACCATTGTGATTTTTGTAACTTTTAATTTTCTATTACACTTCTGTTTTATGGACTTATGTTTATTGTCAAATAATAACATGCTAGAGAAATAATAAAAATTTTCAAACCCATTTCATTGCTTTTCGTCCATAAAAGGTAGTATTAACTTTCATGGTAATGAACTGGTGTGGTCCTGATTCGGGTCTAAAGGCCGTCGTCGGTTGGAATTGCTTCCTAACGTTTCGCTAGCACGAGTGGCGAGCTTCTTCAGAGGTCCTTCCATCTCCGGTGCTGGAAGTAGACTGACAAATTCTCGGGCGCAGGTGTCCTGGCACAATTCGCCTTCGCTTCCTTCTTCAAGGGGCTTATCCCTGGAAGTTGCGCGGCTAGCTGCAGTCGTTGTCTCAGGGGCGGCGATCTGTGCAGGGCAGTTTGAGACCGCCCCAGGTCTTATTTTGGGGTCGGCCTCGGTGGTAGAGAGCATGTCGTGTGTTTCGTCGTCCTCGGCCGTCCGGGCTGGAGGGGTTTCGTGGTGTAATGCCATATTCTCGGCCATTACACTATTTGCCACGTACTTTTCACGTTCTGCCGACCTGGTGCAGGTTATGCCCAGGTGGTAGCTTCTTGTATGCGCCTTCCTGGCGATGGCGTCGACTGCTGCAGGTGTGGCACTGTGTGTCCAATGCTGGCAGCGCCGGCTGTGTCGATTTTCGTATTACTTTACTTCAAATTCGGTTTGCCGTTGGGTTTTACTTCTTTGCCGACCTGGTGCAGGTTATGCCCAGGTGGGAAACTGTTATATACGCCTCCTCGGCGATGGCGTCAGCTACTACAGTGGTGGCACAGTCCGTCTAGGGCTGGCAACTTCAGCTGGAGCTAATTCACGTACTATTCTTCCTCAAACGTATTTTCCCTCGCAGTTTTCACGTCGTGCCGACCTGGTGCAGGTTATGCCCAGGTGGTAGATTATTGTATACGCTTCCCTGGCGATGGCGTCGGCTGCTACGGTTATGGCATGGGTCATCCAATGTTGGCAACGTCGGCTATGACCGGTGATCGTAGTTATTCTTCTCAAAATTCGTTCGCCGCTAAGTTTTCGTCTTCTGCCGACCTGGTGCAGGTTATGCCCAGGTGGTAGATTTTTGTATACGCTTCCCTGGCGATGGCGTCGGCTGCTACGGTTATGGCATGGGTCATCCAATGTTGGCAACGTCGGCGATGACCGGTGATCGTATTATGTCTTCTTAAAATTAAGTTTCGGTCCTGCTTGTACCTAGGTACAAACGCCGCGGATCAGCTAGGAACCACTGTTTCCTTACAGTATCGGGCTCGACTACGGCGTCCTTCCACCGGTGCTTCTTCAGCTACGCTTTGCTTTAATCTTCAGGTTCACGTATGCCACCTTGACATACCCAGGTGCTCGGCAGTTCCAAGTTCGACTGGCAATTTTACTTGGTGATGGTCGTCCAAAGAAAAAGACTTATGCAGATTTTAAAAACCAGAATTAATGCTCAACAATTACTTAGTTGTTTACTGTCTTATGGTTCTGCACCGACTGGCTATTCCCAGCGAAATCGCGCTTTTTATAGCCGATTTCCACGTGGCGAATACCACAACACCCCCCCCCCCCCCCTTAAGAGCAGTAATTATGGTATGTTTATTTAACTGTACCCATCTGGTACAATTATACTGTAATTATAATATCAACCTTAAAAATAATTAAATCTAAAACCAACAAATATTTAAGTCCAAAAACAACAATAAAAACTAATAACTAAGTCCAAAAACAACAATAAACATATTTAAAATCACTTCCTCGTGGAGGACGATTTCTCTTTTTCTCTAGTCCGAGGCGATTTCTCAACCTCCATGGCTCTAGCTTCAGGTGGTGGCTCTCCTCCAGGTGACCTGGTATAGGCCTCCTGTGGGTAGCTCTCTGGCGACCTGGGGGACTCCTCGGAGGCTTCAGGTGGCTTCTCTCTTGGCTGCCTCAAGACTGGGACGGCGACCTCGGATTGAGGGGCCGTAGTTTCTTCCACGTCTGGTGGTTTCTTCTTGGGCTGCCTCAATGGTACCTCGGCGACCTCGGGCTGAGGGGCCGGAATTTCATGGATTTCACGGTTTTTGCTATGGAGCTGGATCTGTGCGGGAACTCTGGTGGGCACATATCTCCAGGGAACACCTTGTTGGTCATACTGGGTCTCCAAACTTGGAGGACATAAGTACAAATCTGTCACAGGCGGCTCTACAAAAGCCGCTATTGGGTTGGATTCTGGTAGTGGCGTACGTTTTACCGCGACTACCGTCCACCCTACATAATCTTCTCTCGGACATCGGCCTTCTTGCCCATCTCTCAATCGTAGGTCCGTCAACGCCGGTTCCCTTGCTTCTGCTAATTCTGCAACTGGTTGATCATACCCTGCAGCTGTAGCGGCCGTTGAATCGAACAATTCTTCGTCTTTAATTTCAACTTTGTCTTCAAAATCCGGAGGTGGCGAGATTACATCGAACTCGACCTCTTGGCCCACGTCTGGTGGTTCCAATACTTCATCCTTAATCGCTACGTCTTTTTGGATCACGTCCGGTGGCTCCAAAGCTCTGCATTTAGCTTGTTCTATTTGTCGTAACAGCTGATTTGCTGCAAATTCTTTATTTTCTGCTTGCAACAATGCTGTACACATTCTTTTATTATACCTCACGTCCTCTTCCGAGTCCGAAGTTGGGGGTGAGGTTGGACGCTGCTTAAGCCGTCTCTTTCGTCGGAGTTGTTTCCGATCTCTACGGATCTCCGTCATCGGCGATTCCTCATTTGTCACCGTATCATCGTCAGTCGTAGTAGAATCACTGACTATTTCCTCGCTATCTTCACTGGCGATTAGTACTTCTATTGGTAAACTGCCAATAGTCCCGCTTGTCGATTGAACCGGGTGTCGGTTTTCTGGATCTGCCAAGTCATCTACGCAAGAAATATAGTCATTGCTTCGGAAGTTAAATAGCATCTTTTCTGGGTCCTCTATTTCTTCTTCTTCTTCTGACGTATCTTCTCCTTTATTTCCTTCTTGTATTCCACACTCTTTACGCAGGAGTTCCTGGTCGTAATCTTCATCATCCGCATGCAACGCGTACCACATTCCATCTTTTAACGCTTGACGCTTATAGTTTGATCCTTGCGAAGGATGATCAATTTGGTATTGCATGGCACGCATAATCATTGCTCCATGCTTGTTAGTACCAGGCATTTCTACCGGTGACCCATCTGGGAACACAAACTTTAGCTTCTTTGGTTTAACCACGCTCGCTTGTTGTCTGTTTGGATTCGGATTCTCACGTCTCTCCCACGTCCTACTGTACTGCGGCCTATTTGGTGCTTGCGCCTGACCTCCCTGTTGTTGAGGCCTTCTACCTTCTTCTGGACCGTCTCTATTGTACTGTGTCCTACTTGGTGCTTGCGCCTGACCTCCTTGTTGTTGAGGTCCTCTACTGTACTGCGGCCTATAGTAGTCTTGACCGCCTTGATAATTCCGGTACTGGAACTGTCTAGTTTCCCCATTATCCCTGCTATTTTGAGTGTTAATATTCACTCTGGGTGCGGTGTACACCTCGGAACTTTTCCAATCCCGTTCCACCGTAATTGCAGCGTTTAATAGTTCTTCTGTGCTTTGACAATTCCAAGTACGTAGCGCAGCTCGCAACGGACCGTTTAATCTGCTCAGCAACAGCGGTACCACTTCCTTCTCCTGCCATCTCGGATTTATTCGTTGACAAATTTGTCTCTTGCGAATCAAAAATGCCTCCGCACCTTCTCCTTTAGCTTGGTCCTGGCCATATAGTTCCGCGCGTAAGTGATTCACACACTCGCTATTATTATATGCCCTAAGCACTGCCTCTTGCAACTGCTTCCAAGTAATCTGCCCTCCTGCATAAATCTTCATCCGGATGGCTGCTTGTCCGGTCATTTGCCTTACTGCCAGGTCCGTCCATTGGTACGCCGGCGCTCCGTTTTCCATACAATATTCTTGCATGTGTTTCAAAAATAGCACCGGGTCCTCCGTATCGGTACCTGCAAATTTGGGCGCTGGTGCTGACGTCATTCTCCTGGGCTTGTCTATCAACTGTCCTATAGATTGGGCTAAACCCTCCATAGTCTTCCATCTCAATGCTTCTATGGCTTGCCAATCTTGTCCTGGTTCTGCTGCCTGCTCATTTAACGGTGGTAACACCATTTCTTTAATTCTCTCTTCATATCCTTGCCTATGCCGGACTCCCCTTTGAGTTGGCGGGATTTGCCGACTTAACGGTGGCAGCGCCGGACCTCTAGGCTTGTCCTCATAGCTTGGCCTTCTTAGTTCTTCATCCAGGGTAGGTGGCAACCGTCGTTCTTCAGGTGGCATTTCACTTTTTGACAGTTTTCTCTGAATTTTTCTTAACATAACCGAAGCTTCCTGGTTACATGGTATTTGTTCGTCGCTTGACGCATCTTCGGACTCATCATCCGAGTCTTCTTCAGACTCGCTACGAATCTCCACGTCTACACTGTACTTTTCCTCCCATAATCGGCGCTTCGCTCTAGTATTGAAAGCTGGGCACTCCATGGGTAGGTATTCAAATGATTTACGATCGTTTAAGCCAAAGGGCCTAACGTCGTCACAGGGTTCTTTGTTACTCTTGTGTTTCGAGTAAGTCAACGAGTTGGGCGCCATGTCCTGGCACAATTCGCCTTCGCTTCCTTCTTCAAGGGGCTTATCCCTGGAAGTTGCGCGGCTAGCTGCAGTCGTTATCTCAGGGGCGGCGATCTGTGCAGGGCAGTTTGAGACCGCCCCAGGTCTTATTTTGGGGTCGGCCTCGGTGGTAGAGAGCATGTCGTGTGTTTCGTCGTCCTCGGCCGTCCGGGCTGGAGGGGTTTCGTGGTGTAATGCCATATTCTCGGCCATTACACTATTTGCCACGTACTTTTCACGTTCTGCCGACCTGGTGCAGGTTATGCCCAGGTGGTAGCTTCTTGTATGCGCCTTCCTGGCGATGGCGTCGACTGCTGCAGGTGTGGCACTGTGTGTCCAATGCTGGCAGCGCCGGCTGTGTCGATTTTCGTATTACTTTACTTCAAATTCGGTTTGCCGTTGGGTTTTACTTCTTTGCCGACCTGGTGCAGGTTATGCCCAGGTGGGAAACTGTTATATACGCCTCCTCGGCGATGGCGTCAGCTACTACAGTGGTGGCACAGTCCGTCTAGGGCTGGCAACTTCAGCTGGAGCTAATTCACGTACTATTCTTCCTCAGACGTATTTTCCCTCGCAGTTTTCACGTCGTGCCGACCTGGTGCAGGTTATGCCCAGGTGGTAGATTATTGTATACGCTTCCCTGGCGATGGCGTCGGCTGCTACGGTTATGGCATGGGTCATCCAATGTTGGCAACGTCGGCTATGACCGGTGATCGTAGTTATTCTTCTCAAAATTCGTTCGCCGCTAAGTTTTCGTCTTCTGCCGACCTGGTGCAGGTTATGCCCAGGTGGTAGATTTTTGTATACGCTTCCCTGGCGATGGCGTCGGCTGCTACGGTTATGGCATGGGTCATCCAATGTTGGCAACGTCGGCGATGACCGGTGATCGTATTATGTCTTCTTAAAATTAAGTTTCGGTCCTGCTTGTACCTAGGTACAAACGCCGCGGATCAGCTAGGAACCACTGTTTCCTCACAGTATCGGGCTCGACTACGGCGTCCTTCCACCGGTGCTTCTTCAGCTACGCTTTGCTTTAATCTTCAGGTTCACGTATGCCACCTTGACATACCCAGGTGCTCGGCAGTTCCAAGTTCGACTGGCAATTTTACTTGGTGATGGTCGTCCAAAGAAAAAGACTTATGCAGATTTTAAAAACCAGAATTAATGCTCAACAATTACTTAGTTGTTTACTGTCTTATGGTTCTGCACCGACTGGCTATTCCCAGCGAAATCGCGCTTTTTATAGCCGATTTCCACGTGGCGAATACCACAACACAGGTTGTATTTATACTGGTTGGTAGGGGGCTCCGCCAACCGACGACGGCCTTTAGACCCGAATCAGGACCACACCAGTTCATCAACTGGCCGCGAAAGCCTTAACCAATTTTTCATGGTAATTTTAAGAAAATCCCAAAACTTTCAAGTCATTGTGGCAGTATTAAGTAATTGAATTAAGCAACTATAAAGATATGACTACAATTGTGCTTCTATGTAGCATGTATTAAGCAATGGCCAAAAACGAATCCATTAAAAAAAAGTTCAAACCACCATGTTGAATTTTAGGCAAATTTCATGATTTAATATTTTTTCAAGGTCTCTGGGGCAGTATAAAGCAATTGAATTTATAAAAAATATTAACACAGTCATAATTGTAGTTCTATATAGCATCTTTTCCGCAGTGGCCGTAAATGAATTTTGAACAAATTTAAATTCGATCAACCCTAACTGTGCAGGTATCTTTGTTTACACACATGGTTGGACAACAATACTCGTAGAGCTTTTAGGAGATCCCACATGCTATAAAGTGAGTTAGAGAATTGTAATTAAGTTTAACAATACATATCCCACATCAAATTCACCTAAAAACAATTGAATATTTACTAGAATAGATACCTATAATTATAAATTAACAGTGACTTCGTTTTTCATATAATTTATTACCAATTGTGGTAACTTAACTAAATAGATGGTGAGTACTACCTATATATCAGAGCAGAATGTCATAATATTCATGCTTCTGTTACGAGGATAGCCGTAAAGTCGTTATACATGATTGAGGTCGAACCCCGGTTTATCAAAGGCCGAAAAGGGCAAACGCAATTAAGGGTTGTTAATTTAGTCGGACTGATATGGGTTAGTAACAAGCCCTGCAACCATAACGGAAATGGGATAATATAAACGCTGAATATTATTGTAGGTACATATTAGGCTTCGACCGCTTTTGTCTTGTTTATTATTCTTAGTGTTTTACAGGGTGTTTATAAAAAAGAGGCTTATAATATTTATTTATTCTTTTATTGAGGTATATGTGGGTTGATTTAACCACGTTTTAAAATTATTTTCAAATATACAACCTGTTGATGTTAATTTGTTCAACGAAAAAATCTTTATTTGTAACTGTACGTTGCCTGTAGAGTTAGTGGTCAAGATAAATTATGGGCTCTAAAAATTTGTTGCAGTTCGTGTTCGAGAACATTGACAGGGTGGTTAAAAGGACTCATATATCTATGTCGTTCGCAGTTTCAATGATTTGGAGAGAACCTCATGACTAATGTCATAGGAGTTACTAGCAAAACCAAGAGCATCATTCATTACCTCATTACTCCCTCTGCAATCAGACCATGGCATATCAATGGCATCTCATTACTCTTGATTCGGAATCGGAATCTGAGGAATATTTACCAGAAACTGGATGAAGCTACATCCCTTGTTCTAACGTTTTTTCTTCTAAACCTCACTTTATTACTCAAGCTGAATTAAGTGATCTTGTTCGTGACTTGGGCCTTCCCAGAACAAAAGCAGAACTTCCTGAATCCCGTCTGCAGCAACGAAACCTTTTAGAAAATGGAGTTAAGGTGTATACAGGAAAAGACAAGCAACATTAACATTATTCTTTGCAATGGAAGATAAATTGGTGTATTGTCACAATGTACCCAGTTTAATTACATAAATCAGCTGCCATATACACCAGATCAATGGCGGCTATTAATAGATTTGTCATAAACAAAATTAAAAGCTATTTTACTGTTTAGTGGCAACGAATATCCATCAGTTCCTATAAGCCACTCAGCAAATATAAAAGAGGCATATGGCAATCGTAATACATTAATGAGGTGTATAAAGTACGGAGACCATAAATGGTATATATGTGCAGATTTAAAAGTGGTAGCATTATTGACAAGGCTGCAATCAGGATATAGAGAATACTGCTGCTTTTTGTGTCAGTGGGATAGCCGTGGAAAAGATAAAAATTATCAAGTTAAGAACTGGCCTGTACGCAAAACAACTGAGCTTGATGTTAAAAATGTGGAACGAGAAGCATTAATTCAGAAGGATACCCCTACTTCACATTAAGCCAGACCTCATCAAAATTTTTTTTAAGGTAGTGAATAAAGAAGGAGATACTTTCTTTTATCTGAAAGAGAAACCTTGAGAACAATTTTGCTTACACAATTTTTTCTCGAGTGGTATTCGACATGACTATTTCACGAGAAAAAAAGAAAGAACAATAAAATTTTAAATAATTAACTGAACCATGGTAACAAAATTTCTTTCGATCAAATATTAAAATTTTGTCCCTGTAACAAACACATGTGAATTTTGTCCAGGTAGGTGCAGGTAGTAATTTTGCCAGTAGAAAACAGGCCGTTGCTATGACATTTTGCCAGTGTAAAACATTGTAGTGAAACAGTCAAATTAAAATACTTTAATCGAATTACTAAGATACATATATATTATAAAGAAATAAATACATATGTAGTTAAATATGTTTCTAAGACTATTTTAGAAAATAATTATATTTACATTTCAAGTAGGTAAGCTTGAAGAAATAAATTACTATAATTAAAAAATATATAAGAATAACAAGTTTTAGCAGATAATATTTTAGCTACAATAATCTTCAAGTTAAAATTCTTTATGGAATTAACAAGATACATATATAAATATAGAAATAAATATATATGTATGTAGTTAAATGTGTTTCTAAAACCTTTTTAGGAAGTAATTATATTTACATATCAAGTAAGCTTGAATAAGGATGCCAGGTTGACAATAAGGTAAGATTAACTTAAAGACTTCAATTAAATAAGAAAAAAAGACCGAAATGCAATGATCAGTACGACTAGGCACTGAATGCCATATCACAGAGTAAAATGCATTAACCAAAAGAAAATATTTGTCCTTCTGGCAAATCTCTCACCACGTAATGCTCGCAATTCAAATGGTAGCCCACTGGAGTGAAACCGGCTTCGTCCGTGAACAAACAATACTAGTAAAATTATGATTTTGCCTAAATCGTTGCAGAAGCCAATTTGCGTAGTTGACTCTTTCAGGATAATTAGCGGGAGACAGGGGATGTAATAAGGATGTAGCCGTTGTTCTCGAAGGGTGTCATATACAACCCAGGAGGCTCATATCGAAATTCTCAGGTCAGAGCTATAGTCAGCAGATCAATATACAGTGAGCTCAAAAAGGTTGGAATAAATTCGTTAAAAATTCAGGTGATTATTTTTTGGAAAAACGCTTGGACATGTCGATTATTGTTTTTAAATGTGTATACATGTTGTCTCAAGAAGAACATATACCGTCAACATTAAATTTTTTAAATAGAACACCCTGTATATTATATTATTTTTAAATTCTACGATACATTCTAAACACTTTTTGTATGACATACCATATCTCCAAAAACAACGGTTTTCGACATATTGACATTTTTTCTGGTACGAAAACTACAATTAAAAATGAACTCTTTACATCTATTTAGTCTATAATATTTACATGGACTATATTAAATTTTATTTTAATAAATGTTGAAATTGACCGCCACCAACTTCCTGGCAATATGCAAGTCGATCTTTGAATTCTTCCAAAACGTTATGGATTGCCTGGGGCTCTATTAATCTAACCTCGTGCCTTATTCGAGCTTTAAGTTCATCTATATTGCTAGGTCTGTTAAAGTATACTTTGGATTTTAAATAGCCCTACAGAAAAAAATCTAGCGGGGTCAAATCTGGTGACCTTGCCGGCCATTCTATTGGACCCCGTCGACCAATCCACTTGCCAGGAAAGACTGTATCCAAGTACTCACGCACCGGGCGTGTGTAATGGGCTGGTGCTCCGTCTTGCTGGTACCATAAGTTATTGTTGGGAATGTCTGGCTCATCTGGATTTGGACAGAGTACAAATTCTTAAATATCTTAAAATTCTAGATACAGTTCGCCATTTAACGTACCATCAAAAAAGAAGGGACCTAAAATCCGGTTATCAACAATTCCAGCCCAAACATTCACTTTTTGCGGGTATTGTGTGTGGGACTCCATGATCCAGTGCGGATTTTCCTTAGCCCAATATCGACAGTTTTGGTGATTCACATGCCCATTTAGAGTAAACGTTGCTTTATGAGAGAACACAATTCTTTTTAAAATTTTGAGGATCTTCAATGTATCTGTTCATCATTATTTCGCAAAATTCTGTTCTTCTATCCGGGTCATCTTCATTAAGTTCATGAACCAACTGTACCCTATAGGGATGCCATTTATTTTTGTGTAAATAATTCAATACGGTTGCTTGGCAAATATTATTTTTCGTGGCAATACCGCGAGTAACACTATGGTGGTTTTCTTGGACAGCTAAGAGGCATTTAACTGCACATCTTCTGAAATCCTAGGTCGACCTTGAATATGATTGTCTCTAACATGCCCCAAATCCCTATTTTTTTTACAATTTTACTACCAACAGATTGAGATATTGGTGCTCGGTTTGGGTACTTATTGTTAAATAACTCACACATTTCACTTCACTCTTCTGTTTGGGTTCGCATCCTCCATAGCCAAGCATCATTAGTACCTCGCTATCCTATCTTTTTCACTTAACCGCGCCATTTTTACAGAATTACTTGAAGTTAGATAGATCTACACAATTTGAAGAATTTTTGACAAGAAGTGCCTAAATGTCTGTGTCAAAATAAATTAATTTAGGTAACAGGTTACAATAATAATAAAGAAATGCGCAATTAAAACTAAAAATCCACGGATCTCAGCATTTTTTCAGAAAAATATTAAAATGCCAATATATCGAAAACCGTTGATTTTGGAGATATGGTAGGTTATACAAAAAGTGTTTAGAATGTATCGTAGAATTTAAAAATAATATAATATACAGGGTGTTCTATTTGAAAAAATAATGTTGACGGTATATGTTATTCTTGAGACAACCTGTATACACATTTCTTATGTCAAAAAATTCGCAATTAAAAATAATAATCGACATGTCCAAGCGTTTTTTCAGAAAATAATCACCTGAATTTTAAACGAATTTATTCCAACCTCTTTGAGCTCCCTGTATATTAAAACCAGCAAAAAAAATTCCAAGGAGGAAAACAAAATTTTCAAAAGTTGGCGAGGGTTATTCATCATATTAGGCTTAGGTAAGGCTAAAATAAAGTTTGTACCAATTTATATTTTTCTTCATTTTTAACTAAATGAGCTTTAAAATATAGTTTTTTTAATTCGGTTTCATAAAAAAGCTGTTTCGATATCGTTTTCAGTATTGTAATGAACTTTTTATGAAACAGTTTTCTTTATTTTTCTAAGGTTGGTAATGATGTTTACAAATGTTTTATTTTGCTGTCGTGTATGTTTGGTTGCACTAATTCTATGAAATGGAGAAAAGTTAAAAAAATATCAAATAATCTTACAATTATTAGTACCTATTATAAAACATAGAACAATAAAAATTTACCGCAATTTCTCTTAACTTTGGGGGAGTTAAACTAAACGCATCTTGCTCCATATTTAAAAATTATGTAGGTATGTTAGAAAAATTAGACAACTTCGTGACAAAATGGCTGACACGGAAATAAAATTATTTCTTGATTTCAAGACTAATATGATAAATAATTTGATTGTATTGCCAACATAAAATTTAGGACTAAAAATTTTGAAAATTTATATGTTTTATTTTCTTATTAAATATGGATTTAATTATTGAAAAAAATGCCAAAATGAAAAAAATAATATAAAGTACACGTTTTATTAAGCTATTAGCGTACTTGTCCGTTTTAAAACTCGCCGCAAGTGACTCGTTTTCTAACATGAACGCGTGCTCTAAAATGAGCTTTATAGAACTTGCACTTTAATATACTATTACAAGCAATACAAGTACTAGTAGTCCTTTAGATCTTGGTCGGCATATCCGAGTTGTCAAAAACTCCGCTTGTGTATGATGGAGGGCAAATATCACGAATAATCCTTGTATATTTTTGTTCTCTATACTTATATGTTGGTACCTTAGCAACTCTAGAGTAATAAATCATTTGCCACACTTATGCTATGCAATCTACTCAAGTTCTGTTTTAAGCAATAATAACAGATTAAAATACTTTGACAAATACTTGTCTACCTTTACCTTAAAAATAAACTACCTTATTTTGACATAGTATTTTATTTTTCTTCGTACAAATGTATCATTCCGTTTCTACACAATTTACTCAATTTTTACAATTCCTTTGTGTGTACTAATACGATTTATCCTTTGCTTTTCTTTGCAGGAAGATGTATAGAAGCAGGAATTTCCCGCTTGTCCTGCTTGTGGCCATAAATTTCCTGCTCAATAGTCCTGCTAATACCGGTAAGAATACATGGAGACAATTTTATTTTATTTTTAGTGCTTACAAAGCGCTTCGAAAATGGTTTTGATTATTAGAGACTTATTATTATAGCATATTGATTTGTATATATACGAAACGAACGTAATTAGGTAGGCAATATACACAAATTCGATTAAAATATTGAGATATTATGGATAATCATTTCAAAAAAGAATATAATTTTATTGTACTTTCTTAGAGCTTTGCTATTTATCAATACTGGGCGCGACAAGATGTATGATCAATACGTTCTTAAAGTCTCATTCAAACCTATTATTTCGAAAACAGTGAGGTGTGTTAGACAATCCAGTTTAGATATAATGAAAGGAAAAATAGGGTATTTTATTTTGTAGTAACCTAAACTAACCTAAAAGGAAATGATCAAAGATAAGTGCCAAAATATAACATTTTATATTTTTCAGTCAGTACGTATGTTCTATGTACCAACGCCAATGTGGTTCTATTTTATATGACACAAGTTAGAACTAATCTCCTATATGCTGTAAATGCGTGTTCCAAGTACGTCGCCATTTTAGTTGTTTTAATTAGTCATGCGTACTTGTTTATATTCGCTCGCCATATTTACCTGTAAAATATAGAAGTGATAATGAAAACTGAAATCCTAAACCATAAAAAAAATTAAATTGTCTAAGGATATCACAGAGCGGACTTAGATCACTTCCAAATTAATTTTTATTTGCTGCTTCTTTTGTTGTACTTTTCTGCTCAAATTATTTTTAATCAAACAATGCACAAATTTTTGAAAAGTTTTAACGTTGCAAAAATAAATATGCGTTCTTTTACTTATAGATATACCTACAGTTTATGATTTTCCACGAAAATGCTTTTTAGCATATTATACAAAGAGGCAAAAAAGTCGCGCATAATGCCTGTAACTTTTGAATTACCTAGTATACGAAAAAGTGACCTTTATGAAAGTTGTTCAGTAAATTATTCCTCACATTTATGCCTGCATGAATTTTTTCTGTCATTTCTGGGAAAGCTCTGAATTTTTTGTATTTTAAATTTTCACCTATATTGATAATGACAGCCCAAAAATGAAAAACTTCCTAAATATAATTATTCCTACCTAATACCCACCAGTTGAGTCAAGGTGTTTTCATGACAGCGACCTAAGATGTCTCAATTTTGAGTTCCTGTTTAATTTTCTATTGTCTGATTTATAATTTGTTTACACTATGGTTCATCTGAATGATAAACAACGAGTTGAAATTTTAATAATGAGCGGTTACGGAAATACGAAGAGATCGCAAAATCAGGTTTGTCAACTTTTCAATGAATTATATCCAAATAGGCCTCCAATAAATCAGTCAACGATGTGTCGAGTGGTAAAGAAATTTCGAGAAACAGGCAGTGTTCGGGAAGCTGCTAGATCAGGTCGACCTAAAACAGCAACCGGGGGAGACAAAGCTTCGGATATTATGCTCTCAATATATGAAAGTCCAACACAATCATCCAGGCCAATGGCAGTATCTCATCAGTCAGAGCAAAATTTGTTTAAGCAGGAGAAGTTTCATCCCTGCAAGATAAAGTTGGTGCACGAGTTAAACGAAGACGATTTTGATATAACAGCTAAATTTTGTGAACTGATGATGAAAAGATGCAATAGCGATAATAGCTTCGCAACAAATATCATTTTCCCGGATACTATCTATTAAAATGGCATTGTTAATAGACATAATTATCGTTATTAGCCTGCTGAGAATACTCACTGGTTCCAAGAAGGTCATACTCAGAGGCCCGAAAAAGTTACTGTTTGGGCGGGCATAGTTGGTAGATATATTATGGGACCTTTTTCATAGATGGTAATTTAAATGGCGAAAAACATCTGGACCTCCTCAGGAATCACATAATTCCTTCTTACATAATGGTTTTACCGGGTGTAAATAATGGCATAAACGAACAGGTATGGTTTCAAGATGGAGCACCTGCGTATTATGCGGCAAATATTAGGCAATACATAAGCAAAAAATTTGCAGGACGTTGAATAGGCAGAAGAGGTTCTATTGACTGGCCAGCGCGATCCCCGGACTTGACCCCGCTCGACTTCTTTTTGTGGGGACACTTAAAGAACAAAGTCTACGTTAACCGTCCAAAATCTTTAAAAATGAGAATTAGTGAGGAAATTCGGGCCATTCCAGAGGACCTCCTTTTAAACGTTGTAGACGGGTTCAGGGATCGACTGGTGCTCTGCTTAGCAGAAAATGGTGGTCTTTTTAAACACCTGATCCACTGAAAAGGTTTCACTTGTCTAATATGTTAAGTTGTTTCATTTAAGAAAAGTAAGTTAGCCTCTATGGCACCCAAACCAGAAATGACAGAAATAATTACTCAGGTAGAAATGTAGGAAATAATTTACTGAACAACTTTCAAAGAAGTCACTTTTTCGTATACGAGGTAATTCGAAAGTTACAGGCATTATGCGCGACTTTTTTGCCACTCTGTTTATGTCTTAGCATTTTTACTCTACAAATTGTTAAAAGGCATAGGTACATGGCTCACCGTTCTACAGATTAGTGTAAAGAAGTGTATACAATTCAATTTTATTCAGCACTCTTGGTTTATTATAGTTTAAATATATTTGTCTATTTAGGCTGTGGTCTAAATTAAAACATTTTTAGTGAATTTGGAATTTAATTTAATAAATTTAGATGATATCTCAAATTGTAATTAACCATTCAATTATAACAATACCACATTAAATTTAATTACTAAATATATGGAATTAATTATTATCATTCTAAATTTTAGCGTTGTATTTCCAAATATTATAATAATGACGCAGTGGGTGTTTCTTACGTTTGGCCACTTGTTTATGCTATTAATTTGACGTCGGCACATTTATCTGTAGCTACCAAAATAATGCGGTCAAAAATCGTTCAGTAGTTTACGGTGTTGCCACATACTTTTACTTAATTATATTTAAATGGTTGTTAGCAAGGAAGCAATGGAATTAAATATATCCATTGAAAATAAATAATAATATATTTATTTAAGAAACTAAGGGTATTTTAATATAATTTCAACATTCTTAAAAACTTTCCCTTATCTCTATTAATTTTGATATTTAAATGGCATGGAAATATGGCAACATAGTGCACTACTAATTCAACTAACCTGCACTATTAAAGGGAATAGGTGGCTCTTGTTAATTTCATTGATTAAACACGGGTCGCGTGCCACTTACAACAATAACCGATTGATATTTGTGTGTATCAGTGAAGTAGTGATTCAACAGGCAAAAGTTATTTAACTTTAATTCATGCGGCTTTGACATTAATACGACCAAAACTAAAAAATCATTATCATTGAATCAATCATAAGCTTGCTTCTTTCATGCCGAAGTATAAGTTTCTATTGTATACCATATCCATCCATATACCGACACGTCATAGCCATAGACTCAGGTTTTGTGCTCGGATTTCGAGCTGTACAGAGGCATACTATCGGACAAAAGTGAATCAGCATATTAGCAATTTTAGGTAACAATTTACAAACTCTAAAAAATTTAAGCATTAGTTTTCTTGTCAGAGATATAAATGTTGTGTATTTACTAAAAAAAGCTAATGTTAAAGTGCCGAATTGCACTCTATTATATGACAAAGACTCGACCCGTTGACATTATTAATGACATTCCATGATATTATTAATCGACGCTCGCTTATTTGAAAAACTTTTATATCTCACTGTTCTTTCTTCTTCCAATAAATCTTCTATTGGGTTTAGGTAAGTGGTTTGAACACGAAAATCCAAAAGTCTAATACTAATCCCGAAGCGACATTTGAACAAGCTGAGACGTATGTACATGTGTTGGGATTACTTGGGACATTATCCTGATAGAAATTGAACCTCAATGGCATATCCTACTCTGCACATGGAAGCGTGACTTCCTCCATACCAATACATAATTTGAACATTATTCTATATACAGAGTGGCAAAAAAGTCGCGCATAATGCCTGTAACTTTTGAATTACCTCATATACGAAAAAGTGTCCTTTATAAAAGTTTTTTCACGAGTTAGACGAGGACGATTTTGATAGAAGAGCTGAATTTTGTGAGCTGATGATGGAAAGATGCAATATTGATAATAACTTCGTAACAAATATCATTTTCTCGGATGAAGCTACATTCCATTTAAATGGCACTGTCAATGAATACTCACTGGTTCCAGAAAGGTCATACTCAGTCCCGAAAAAATTAATGTTTGGGCCGGCATAGGTGGTAGGCACATTGTGGGGCCTCTTCTCATAGATTGTTATTTGAATTGCGAAAAATATCTTGACCTCCTCAGGAATCACATAATTCCTTCTTGCAGAATGGTTTTACCGCGTGTAAATAATGGCATAAACGAACAGGTATGGTTCCAGCAAGATGAAGTACCTGCGCATTATGCGGCAAATGTTAGACAATATATAAGCGAACAATTTCCAGGACGTTGGATAGGCAGAAGAGGTGAAGAGGTGCTATTGACTGGCCAGCATGATCCCCGGACTTAACCCCGCTCGACTTCTTTTTGTGGGGACAATTAAAGAACATAGTCTAGGTTTACCGTCCAAATGACTTAGAATCTTTAAAAGTCAGAATTAGTGCTGAAACTCGGGCCATTCCTTTTAAAAAAATCCGTTTAAACGTAGACAGGTTCAGGGATCGTGGCGCTCTGCTTAGCAGAATATGGTGGTCATTTTGATCACCTTATCCACTCAAAAAGGTTTCACTAGTTTATTATTCCGATGTTAAGTTGTACAATTTTCTAGGCTATTTATTTTGCTATTAGAAAGTCAATTTTAAATAAATAAAAATTTGAAATACAACAAATTCAGAGTTTTCCCAGTAGAATTCAAATATGCAATCATATGCAGGGTGTTTCATTTATAAAAAGTAAGTTAGTCTCTATGGCAACCAAACCAGAAATGACAGAAAAAATTCTTGCGGGTAGAAATGTGGGGAATAATTTACCGAACAACTTTCATTAAGGTCACTTTTTCGTATACGAGGAAATTCAAAAGTTATGCGCGACTTTTTTGCCACTCTGTATAATATAGAGAATACCCACGCCATTTGTTGAAAAACATCCCCATAAAAAAATAATTTCAATGTTTTACGGTTGGTGTAATGAGGATTGTATTTCGATTCACTGGTCTCCGTACAAGTCGCATTTTATCCGAATTTATTATATTGTGTCTTGTTTAATTACTCCAGTCATTCTCTGTCCAATTCAGGTGACCGCGTGCAAACTGTTTCTGTTAAAATCGGTATTTTTTTAGCAATCCTCTGTATAGGTACTCCTAGAAGACTAGAAGAAATGTTTAAATTTGGTATTTCTACTTTAAAGGCCTCCACACACCGACGCGGCCACGGCCACGGTAGCGGTGGCGGCCGCGGTGGCGGCCAATCTAAACACATGGAAATAAATGAATGAAATCATACCAGCGCGGGAAGGTCTAGATCAAGCGGCCTAGGGCAGCGTTCTGATATGCGGTGACGGTCAAATACAACGTGTCAACTTTGACTGCGGGAAGTGACAGGATTAATGGCAAATAATATACTAGAATTATTAATAGAAAATGTTAAATTATCTCCTTCCACATCGTCTATCATAATATCAAATAATAGAAATAAAAATGAAACCTGGACGTTTAAAAATATATTTTTGTATACATAAAATCTGTAAACGGAAACTATCTTACCGCTCCACTCACCGCTTTGGTGTGAATACGCCCGACCGCTAATATGATCGCCACCGCGGCCGCCACCGCTACCGTGGCCGTGGCCGCGTCGGTGTGTGGAAGCCTTTAATCATAGAGCTTTCTTTCATGAACATCGCTCATGGTATCAACAAACTATCAACTAGAGGAGTCTCTTTATCTAAATCTACCTGAAATTGATATTGCATTTACATGTAATCTTTCATTAAACAACTTTATTACTTTAGCAGTCGATAATTATTGATATACAATATTTGATCGGCATTTATCACTCTCGTTTTATTATTCCTTAATGAGGTGTAACTGAAAATACAACGACTAGGAATTTAGAATTAATAGAGGCAAGGAACTTTGATACTTTAATTGGGTCGCGTCCAGAAACGTCAACATTTGAACAATATTTTAGAAACACAACATCTGTAAAAAAAATTCATATTGTCAGTGCAATTTTAGCCTAAGAGGATATTTTTATTAACAATTTCTTACGATCAGTTTAGAAATCTGACTTAGCTGATAAGGATATAGAAACTTTAATACGTTATCAGTTTGATTACCTCCGACATAATTGAACGTACGCTCGAAGAAGAACAAGTGTGTTCCGTAGTCTGGCATGAAGGTTTGATATACAAATTAAATAAAATACTTCCTAGGCAGTATGTAGAGATCATAACGTCCTATATCTCTGATCGACTTTTTAGAATCAAGCAGGAGGATGAATATTTCGACTTGAAAGAAACAAGAGCCGGTGTGCCCCAAGAAAGCGTTCTAGATCCCATTCTTTATCTGTTATTTATACCAGTGATATTACCGGAAGAAGCTACTATAGCCATATTTGCTGATTCAGCCAGTTGATGAAAATCATGATAACTGTACTAGAAAACTTCCAACATGGTAGCTGACTGGACAATACAATGGAAGATCAAGGCCAAGGATCTTAAATCAATCCATGTAAATTTTAATGAAAAGAAGCTAGCACATCAACCACTTTTCCTAGATGTTAACGGTACAATTGTGCCCCATGAGATGAATGCTAAATATTTTGACATGACTCTTGGTGCTAAAGCTCGCTGGAAAGAGCATGTGAAGAAGAAAAGAACTGAGCTAGATTGAAAATATTAACACTATTATTGGCTTCCGGGAAGAAATTTAAAATTATCAATCTACAATAAAATACTTATTTACAACCAGGTTTTTAAACCAGTGTAGCAATGCGGTATTCAGCTTTGGGGCTGTACCTCTGATAGCAATATCAAATCCATACAGACGTTTCAGAACAAAGTTCTGCGTAACAGAGTAAATGCTCCTGGGTATGTTCGCAACTCTTATTTTTAACCAGGGAAAGAAGAGATCAAAAGGTGTGCCGGCAAGCATGTAGCCTGACTTCACCCATACAAGATCCTGCAATAGTCAGGCAACCATAGCTTCTTTACTAATAAAGTTAGGAATTTCGTTTGAACGCAGACCTACATTGTATGTATGAGTGTATTTCGGGAAAATATTTTTGCCTATACAGAATGGTTCAAAAAAGTATGACGACAAAGAAATTTTTTTTAATGGTATACCCTGTATTTTATTGCATATTTTGGTTCTTTCTAGTGTTCTTTCTTACTTCCCAAAATTTTATTTGATTTGCTTTAGTCGTTTAAGAGCAATAAATTAAAAACAATGAAAAATCGTTTTGCACGCCTTGAAAAAATTATTATAAAAACGGCCTAGATCTGTTTTGTCCAAGCTACGTAGTACGAACTTGAACACAAGAGGTCTAACAATACTCGGACATTAAATAGTTTAATCCTATTTTATACAGGGTGCCCAAAATTTGATTCCAAAAAGACAACTTTCAAACTAGTTTTTCTTAAGATCTTCAAATGAAACAACCTGTATATTATTTAACTATCTGATGTAGAATTTAAACACAAATATTTTTTTGTAATTCAGGTGTATACAAATTCTGGACCGTTTTCGAGATATTTACCAAGAACCATAAATACGCCCATTTCATTAGTAAAGTATTTCAAAAAATATCTAGGCAGCCATGGGAGCACAACCATGTTTATCTAAGGAATAGATTTTTACTGTAACGCATTTATCTTAAAAGATGTTCAAAATGTCATCCATTTTGTTCAAGGCATCCGTCTTTTCTTACTTGAAAGGACCTTTCCACATCTCGGAGCATTGCAGGTGTAATTGTTGCAAGCGCGTTGATTATTCTTTGTCGCATGTTCTGCTCAGATGTTGGACGTTCCGTATAAACAAGGTGTTTACATACCCCCATAGAAGAAAGTAGAGTTTAGTTGAATCGGGCGACCTTGCAGGCCATCTAACTGGTCCACCCCAGATATACAGTGAGAGCAAAAAGGTTGGAACAAATTCATGTAAAATTCAACTTTTAATTTTTCGAAAAAACGCTCAGACTCGTCGATTTTTGTTTTTTGAATGGCATTTTTTAAAATTATTTTCATTTGTACAGGGTGACTCAAAAAAGAGATTTTATGTAACCCTTTAATTTTTTTAATTGAAACCCCCATCACATTTCATGTATTACAACTTATTTATCTCCATTAAAACTGTAAATATTAAGAATTAAACATAATTAAATTTATTGACACCGTTAATATAAATTTATATCACTTTTCTGTATGTGCGGCTAGATCCTGATCATTTTAATTCCTCTCAACACGCCTTCCCAGGCATTACCAGGCAACCAGTTATTCACGACACGACTCTAAACGTCTCGAGTTCGTATCCAGTCCGATACAGTTTAGTTTTTTTTTAATTTTTTTTAGTAATAATAAAAGGTAGATCGGCTCTAACAGGTGGATCCCACCTGTGTTAGCACTTTTTTAGCAGATCTTGTTTTTATTTTAGTTATCGTTCGTCTGTTTACACACAATTTCAGACAGTAGGCGTGGTTAGAAGAATTGAAATGATCAGTATCTAGCCGCTTGTCTTTTCTGTTATGCTTCATTCCACAATAATTCGTTGATTTCCCGACCACAATAAAATTTAAACCCAGCCATAAATAAGTGCCTTTTGAAAGGGTACAGGTCCTGATTACCTACTAATTTCAATAGTTTAGGTTAGCTATTTTCAACAAAACAACAAATATAAAATAATAGGTAAGTATCTTTATTTTAATCATGTAATTAAATAGCGATTAATATTTATTCAAAAATACTAATTTACAATATTATAATATCATCTATGCCTAAACTAATTATTAAGAGCCTTACGTTACTATTAATTATCTTATTATATTGGTATATTAGGCAGGTTAATGGCAAATTGTAGGTGTTTAATATAAAGCAGAGTCTTTTCATCTTAGTTCATCAGTCGTTTGGTGTTTGTCAAGCTGTGCGTTAAAGGTATTTTTGTGTGTGTTATCGAGCATCCAAAATATGTCAGATCAGTGTGAAACTTCAGATAATATTGCTTCCGGAAGTTATTTTGTAACGGAGAAAGAACGTTTATCACAACCCCTACACTAAGTAGTTCTGTTATAGGATTAAATAAAAAATGTGTAAATAATATCCCAGTAGAAAGTTGGAAAAATTCTGTGATACACCTGATCCAAGTCGAAGATTCCTATAACATACTTAATAGTAACGTAAGGCCCTTAATAATTAGATTAGGCATAGATGAAGACGATAGTGATAGTGAAACAGAGCTAAATATAGAGTAGGTTAAGTTAAATATTGTATTATTATAATATTGTTGATTAGTATTTTTGTATAAATATTTATAGCTATTTAATTAAATGATTAAAATAAAGATACTTACCTAATATTTTATAATAATAATAATAATAATAATAATAATAATAATAATAATAATAATAATAATAAAGGTCTTTATTTGTACATTTACAACATTTTACATATTATAACAATTAGTTGTTATTATATACTTAATAATGTACAAAAAGGCGAGGTTCAGTTTGACACATAAAATCTGCCATCTTATATTTGTTGTTTTGTGGCTTAGGGGAGTCCCCTTAAAGTGGTTTAAATCCTATCTATCTGATAGAAAACAATTTGTCAAATGTAATGGCGGTATTTCCCAGACACTTTCCATTAATAGTGGAGTTCCTCAGGGATCCGTTCTGGGACCCATGCTTTTTCTAATTTATTCTAATTTATATTAATGATCTGGGACATCTTAACATTCGGGGCCGGTTTACTATATTTGCGGACAATACAACGATTCTCTGGACCGGTAATGACCCTGACGTGAATGTTGTGTCGCGGGATATGGCTGTGGTTACGAAATGGTGTGATAGTAACCTTTTGCACCTCAATTTTAACAAAACACATATATTAAGTTTTAAATTCGACTATGAAAATATTAGAATAAATAATCGTGATAATATTAAAATAAACGACTGTGATATCCAAAGCAGGAAAAATGCGAAATTCCTGGGTGTTGTGATAGACAATAGGCTTAGGTTTCATGAGCATGTTCGAGCTTTAAATCAGAGGATTGCCCGGGGCTGTTTTGCCGATAGGGTTGTGTCAAGTGAGTTGGGATTATCTATGGCTAGGTCGACTTATCTCGCATTGATTGAGAGTCACCTAAGATATGGCATCTCGTTTTGGGGTTTTCGTAGCCGATACATTTTTGGCACCTCTTTTATAATTCAGAAAAGAGCAGTTCGGTATATTTGCAGGGTTAGTTCGAGGGAACACTGCAGGCCTTTATTTATAAGACTCAAGGTTCTTACATTACCATGCTTATTTATTTTGGAGACGGTTTGCTTTGTATTTAAAAGGTATAGACATACTCTGTTGAACCCCTTGGATAGAAGATATCCCACAAGGCAGGTAGATAACCTTCCACTACCTATACCAAAGAGTACTCTGACTAAGAACTCAATAGTCTATGAGAGCATAAAAATGTACAATCATCTACGTGCAAACGTCAAAAAAATAAGTACGTTCGTATCGTTCAGGAGGGCCGTCTCCACTATCTTGGTGGATAGGGCATTTTATTCTCTTGAGGAATACTATGGTGAGAGATTTTAGTGTGATTTGGTTTGGGGTTGCATTTTTGTTATCGTTGGAATATTCTGATTTACTGTACTGTCTGCTTGCGTTATGTGATGCTCTCCTTTTTCTTTTCTTTTATGATGATTCTTTACCTTTTTTAAGTTTTCGGAACTAAATTTTAAAATATATTACAGCCTCACTATGTATTTATTCGTGTGTTATGTTTTTTTTTACTTGTTATATTTACCCGTATTCTTTATATTTTTTGTAATTTTATATTTATTTCAACGTGTTATCAAGTTAAATTAGTTTTCCTCTTGTAATGAATATTTAAATTTTTAGACTATGGAAATAGTTTGTAACACACTGTGTAGGCACTCTACTTTTAATTTAATTTTAAGTTAGCTTTGTCAAAAAATAGTCTTTTATTTATGACAATAAAGCATTTTTGATTGATTGATTGATTGATTGTTGAAAATAGCTAACCTAAACTATTAAAATTAGTAGGTAATCAGGACCTGTACCCTTTCAAAAGGTCCGGTGCCTAGACACTAGATATTTGTCAGGCAACTGATTTATGGTTGGGATTAGGACTGAAATATTCTATTTGGAGTAATTTTTTTAACTCTAAAATGGCACGAGTAAAAAAAAGAGCGCATAGAAATTCCAATGATGATTTGCTATGGAGACAGGATACGTACTCAAATGGAAGTTTGCGAATTGGTTAACAATAAATACCCAAATAGAGCACCGATATCTGGATCAACTGTAAGTAAAATTGAACGAAAAAATATAGAGATTTGGGCCATGTAAGAAATAATTATGCAAAGGGTCGTCCCACAATCTCAGAAGAAGTGCAGTTGAATGTGCTATTATCCGTCCAAGAGAACAATCATAAAGTTAGTTGCACTATTGCTGACGAGAACAAAATTAGTCAAGGATCTGTATTGAATTATTTACGTAAATATAAATGGCATCCTTATAAAGTCCAGTTAGTTCATGAACTTACTGAGGACGACCCGGATAGAAGAATGCAATTTTGTGAAATAATGATGAAGAGATGACTGTATAGTTGATCTTCAATTGTGACGAAGAATTTTATTGTCTGATGAAGCAACATTTTGCCTAAACGGAACTGCGAATAAGCAAAATTTCTGATATTGGGCTACAGAAAACCCGTACTGGATAATGGAGTGCCACACGCAATATCCCCAAAAAGTAAATGTCTGGGCTGGAATAATTGGAAATAGAATTTTGAGTCCTTTCTTCTTTGACGGCACCTTGACCGGAGAAAGATACCTAGAATTCGATTTGATACCTGCTCTTGCTGGAGGATATCTTATGGTATCAACAGCATGAAGCACCAGCCCATTATACTCGCCAAGTTCGTGAGTACCTATTTAGATACTGTTTTTCGTGGGAGGTGGATTGCTCGACGGGGTCCAATAGAATGGCCGGCCAGATCCCCTGATTTGACTCAAGTATATTATTATCTGTGGGGATACCTAAAATCTAAAGTTTATATTAACAGACCGAACAAAATTGACGACCTTAAAGCACGAATAAGAGAGGAATTAAGATTAATAGAACCTCACATAGTGCAGAATGTTTTACAATAATTCGAATATCGCCTCGGATATTGCCAGGATGTTGCTGGTGGTCAATTCCAACATTTATTAAAGTAATATTTCATAATTTTGTTATTGAAATATTTATTATTTAAAATTAAATAAATCTAATTTTTTCTCAACTAAATTGATTCTTTTATAAAACAACTTAATTTAGACATAGGTTAACGGGGGTTATAATACATAAAATTTTATCAAAATTTTACGTAGAATCCAAAAATAAAATTAAAAAAATGGGAGTTTCAATTTAAAAAATTAAAGGGTCACATGAAATCTTTTTTTTTGAGTCACTCTGTACAAATGAAAATTATTTCAAAAAATGCCCTTCAAAAACTAAATATCGACGGGTCTGAGCGTTTTTTCGAAAAATTAAAGGTTGAATTTTAAATGAATTTGTTTCAACCTTTTTGCTCTCACTGTATATAAAGTATGTGAAAATTTTTAGAAGTAGTAAATATGACAATTTTGGTAATAATTATGATAGGTACCGATGTTGGTAATATTTAATGTCTAAATTAAACATGATAAATCTAAAAATGGCAATTAAAAGAACTAACTATCTTACGAAACGCAACAATAAATTATTGTTCTTGTCTAGTTTTTAGCACGAGTACCTGTTTAACTATTACAAAAAACCATTATACTCATGTAAAATCAGTTAAAAAGATGACATTGCATTGTATTCAGGTAGCATTTTCGTCTTATTTCAAGACAAAAAAAAACATTATTTTATGAATAAACAGAAAAGATCTTGAGGTATCCATACAAATAAAGTCCGCTTGCAAAATAAGCGTTTTCATTCTTTTTGTGAAATTGTTCCCAAGGTTGGATGATCTTATTTTATTGTTCATTAAAAAAAAACTTAGCTGTGAGTAAACTTTATTAAAAGCTGAATTGATTTTATAAATAAAAAACACGAGTTCAATGTCAAAATTGCAAATAACATCGCAACAACATAAAAGTTTATTAATTTATTACAAATTTTATTGAACTTATTTGTTTATCGAAAAAGTCTACCGCTTATTACCAAATTGATGCACCGTAATCTATAAACAAAAACATTAGTATAATAAATAAAGACACACTAAGTCTCGGTCTCAGTCAAATTATAGTTTTAGTTAGGTGGTGGTGGTTACATGTTTCGCCCAAACAATGGGCATCATCAGACCTAAAACCAGAGTCGTACGAAAACATCTAATTTATACATATAAAGTTTAAAAACCTACCTTAGGAATAATTACTTAAAAACCGATGGAAACACAATCACAAATGACCCATAACAGATTAAAAAATTTTAAAAAACGTTACTGGACCATTACAAAATGTAAAACAATACGAAAAAATAAATAAACAATCTAAAAAATTACTCGACAACTATGGCGGGTTCGGGAGTAAACCAGACGCTTGCGGAGTAATAATTTACCTCTCAGGCACGGAACCCTAAAAATATAAGTGGAGGTTGTAGTGCAACACGCCACTGTGTTCTATTACCTTAAACTGAAGTAAGAAGAAGACACTCACCTAAACGTTACTTTATAATTGATAATAATTAATAATGTCAATATCCACACCAAAATAGTAGGAAAACAGAAAAAGGTTATAGGGACCCAAGTTAATTATTTAAGTTATTAAAGATAAAATATGGCTCAAAATTAAACACTCCGTTTACGCAGTTAAGTAATGGACTCCTCTTTGCTTTGGTTATTTCTAGTTTTTCCTATAAATCCAACCTTTTACCCTTTTGGCACTCGTGAAGAATGTTTACATTCGTAGGTGTTGAGAATTGATGTCCAGATCCCAATAAATGGTTTGCGGAAGCTGAGTTGGTATTAGTTATATCTGTGTTCTGATATTTGTGAACAAGACTAAGATGTTCCTGAACTCTGGTGCCTATTTTTCTTCCTGACTGCCCTACATAAATGGTAGAACAGTCCCCCCAATTTAAGGAATACACCCCGGATCTCGACAGACGATTTACTTTATCTTTGGTTTAAACTATGTGTTGTTTCAAAGTATTTGTAGTTTTAAAACTCGGGGAAATATTAAAAGCTTTAAAAAATTTTGCTAATTGTCGAGAAATGTTACCAAAAAATGTTAAAGATCTGTAATTTTTTATCGTATTTTGTGGATTGAAGTGTAAAATATTATATGATAGTTTATATTTGTTAAGGAATTTGTAATAAAGTTTATTAATCAACCGTAAGGGAAACCCGTTATTAATAGCTATTTGTTTTAGTATACCTAATTCTTTATTAAAAGCTTCTCGAGACAACGGTAATTTAAACAACCTATAGAAAAAGGAGTTGAAGGAGGCAAATTTATGAGAATATGGTGAATTAGAGCTAAACTGGATGGCACTGTCAGTTGATGAGGGCTTTCTGTAGACTTCAAGCATTATGTTATTTCCATTTCTAATTAATAAAAGGTCTAAGAAGGGTAATTTACCTTCTTCTTCAATTTCGAGTGTGAATATTATTTTTGGATGTAAATTATTAATAAAATTAAGGAAACCTCTAAGATCAAGATCACTGCCCAACCAAACTACACAAATGCCATCCACATATCTTTTGTATGCCAACAAAAATCCTGAGAAATGACTATTCATGGTTGACCTCTTAAGATTATTCATGAAAACTTTTGTTTAAAAAATTTATTATCAAATTGGAAATAGTTTTGTTCTAAGACAGTGTTAAGTACCTAATAATGTTAGATCTGAAATTAATAGATGGGATAAACCTTTATCTATCAATAGTCTCTCTATCAAGTCTACACATTTTGTTGGGGGAATACTGGGAAACAAATTCTTTACATCAAGCAATATAAGTCTAGCGTTAGGTGGAAGTGCTATGTTCTTTAAATAATTGGAAAAATCAATAGGGTTTTTAATTGAAAAGGTACTATCGAATCCTGTTACTCGTCTCAAAATCTCATTAAGCCATGAAGAGATATTGTAACATGGAGAATTTACGAAAGAGACGACCGGTCTCACGGGCGTACCTTCTTTATGGGCCTTAGGTAATCCGTAAAGCAAAGGTGTTTTAGGGTTCATAGGGTAAAGTTTGTATTTAGATGAATCAAAATATTCTAATGTAACCAGGGTCTTATCTAAAACTTTCTTTACTTTAGCAAAATAAGCATTAGTTGGATCCTTAGGGATGAACTCAAAATCCTCCGAGTTTAAGAAGTCTATAACCTTAGCTACGTGATCAGTACGTCTAATCACTATCAAGCAAGAGCCCTTATCTGCTTTTGTTAGGTCGTTAGTTTTAATTTTATTTTTAAGAGAGTCAAGATGAGTTTTATGAAATTTACCTTTGGTTATTCTACTTGATGAGCTTGAGTTGAGGAAACTTATAATCCTAGCTCTCAAGATGTTTTTATTTGAGATGTCTGTTGTTTGTATTATGTTTTCTGCCTCTACAGCCAGTATCTCCTTCGTATTCATGTTTATTTGATGTGGGAAATTATATTTGAGGTTAGAGGATAGAATGTTCTCTTCTTTAGGGGTGAAAGAAATATCAGTCAAGTCGATAAGTCTTTTATTATTTCGTACGACTCTGGTTTTAGGTCTGATGATGCCCATTGTTTGGGCGAAACATGTAACCACCACCACCTAACTAAAATTATAATTTGACTAAGACCGAGACTTAGTGTGTCTTTATTTACTATATTTATATCACGTCTCTTTGAGAATGGCGGACTATTTCTTTGAATTTAAAAAACATTAGTCATATTGCAAGCATAGGAATTGATTAGTATGTTCGTTAAATTATTGCATTCTAATGGGATTGCTCGCCTCCTTAGCCCTTATCCACTACGAACTATGGAGATCTTAGGGGGGGAGTATAACATTTACTACATCTCTCTTGAATCATTTGGTTCATATTACCGTTAATAAGGGCGAAAGGCTGCTGGAATAGAATGCAGGGATGAAGTTTGAAATAAAATATTAAAATAAATAAATGGAGTCACTCACAGCACCATTGTCGATATAACAACAAACCCATTGCGATAGTATGGTCGCGTGCAAAGAATGGGCAATGAGACAAATATTTTTATGAATCCCTCAAGGGAGAAAAAAGACCAAGTGGGAGTTCAAACCGAGATGACTGAGAGATAAGGTTCTTGCTTGGTGGCGAATATTTTAAATTCATTATAGAAAAGTTAACCCTCCTTTACTCGGGTAGGTCAATTAATACGTGGATGCACGGGTGAGGCCTGTCAGGAACAAATCTATTATAATAATTTTTTAATTTTAATTTCTACTTTATAACTATATATTTCAGAACAAATTTAATTGAAGCGTTTTGTCAAAAATCAAGAAAATATAAAAAACGGTCATTTTGTGACGTTTCGGTTTAAGTCAGTATATTAATAAAAAGTTGCACATAATATTAACAATAAAAACTTTATTACTACAGAAAAGGGTATAAACCTTTAATTAAAACATTAGTAAGCAATGAACAAAAGTCGAACAAAAAATGCAAATCAGTACAACATGCTGTAATATATTCCATACAAAGCTAGGATTTACAAAACATGCCAAAATATAAGTTTTACGTCTTTTACAGTATTTACAGTAACCTCTTTTAGTTAATGGTGGATCTGGTTGGTCATCGAAAGTCACTCCAGCATATTTCGCAGCAGTTTGTCGGAGGCTTCTAGGTAAATTTTGCATTGTTGCTCGTTACGCAATATTTTCTTTTACTAACTCCAGTGCCAACTGTTTTAAAAATAGTTTCCTACATTGCGTTTCAGGATTATTTTGTTTTGTGACCACAAAGGCGTTAATGCCAGCAATGTTTAACATCCCAAAAAAACTCCACTTTTTGTATCATTGTAGAATGTGTTTATTTTAGGTTTTTGTGTATCCCCCTGTTGTGTCATCAATTTGATCATCATGATATAAAGACGAAATGAGTAAAACATTTTTGGCCTATTTGGGCGCATAGGATACTACAGTTATACAGCTTCTAAAAGCAAAAACCGAAGAAGGCACTGGGCGGTCTCTTATTTGCGTTACCAGCTATTCCAGCTATTGGAAGCTCACACTTATTTGATTTTATTGTACCTACAACGGTTAATTTGTGTTCTTTGAGTAGTTTTTCAATTATAGGATAACTCGTAAACCAACGGTCCATAGTTATATTTCTTCCAGTACCTGACAGATGTTGGCACATTGTAAGAGTTACCGCTACAGTAGAATTGTCTACTCTAAAAGGACCTTCCAGCTGCACACCAGCGTAAATTTCCATATGTGACGTGTAAAATGTCCTCGCATCAACAGTTGAAAAAATTTTGATCCCGTATTTAGTGGGTTTATTGGGAATATACATACGAAAACTGCACCTTCCCCGACAAGCCAGAAGCATTTCTTTTAACGTAACATACTCTCCCTATGGTATGGCTGCCAGTTGATTAGTAGTCAATCTCTCCTGTCTTGTATCTTTGTTATCAAATCTTATAGCTCTCATAAGAAATCGAAATCTTCTTTGTGACATACCAGCTACAAAAATTTCGGACCCTATTCTCCATAAAACTCGCAAAGATTTTTTTTTGCTTCTGGTTCTATTCCCGCAGAATATAATAAGCCAAAGAATGCTTTTAATTCTATCCTTGTAGTAGGAAGGGCATCATGTTTATCTTTGTATTTGGTTGCAATTTCTTGAATATATAGGTTAATATAATATTCTACTACCAAATCAACAATCCTATATAAAAAAAGGTTCTTAACTTAAGTTATATTTGGAAAAGCTGAGCTCACCAGGCATATCAAATTTATACGATAAGTTTTACCCTAGATTTAGTACAATATGAAATAGGCCACAAAAGAAGAATTACACTATCTTGGGCAGCCTATGGAAAGCTTGCAGAAGTCTTTAGAAGCGACATGCCACAATGTTTGAAGAGGAAGGTGTTCGATCAATGCGTGCTGCCGGTCGTGATCTATGGAGCCGAAACCTTAACACTAATCACAGCAAGTGCTAAGAAGCTTATGGTAACACAGCGCAAGATGGAAAGGTCCATGCTCGGAATGTCACTGCGGGATCATATAAGAAATGAAGACATACGAAGAAGGACTGGCGTCACACATGTAGTTACCCAGATTCGCAAACTCAAGTGGAAGTGGGCTGGACACGTGCCACGAATGACGTACGGGTGATGAACGAAAAGGCTGCTCGAGTGGAGACCGCGCTCGGATAAGAGAAGCAGGGGAAGACCCCTACGCGTTGGACGGACGATCTAAGGAGATGTGCAGGCAATTGGATACAGAGAGCTCAAGACAGGAGGGAATAGGCAGAAATGGGGGAGGCTTATGTCCAGCAGTGGACCCAAAGAGCTGAATGATGATGATGAAATAGGCCATGCAAACTGCCCTCAACCGTACCAGTCCTTTCGCTTTATGGACTTCATTTGGGTACAAACATTCTACTAAACGTTTTTTTGCTACTTGCGACATTGGTTGGTACACCTATTTTCAACTTCTCGGAAATATAGGATATGTAGGATTGTCTATTTAATTTATCAGATGTATCGCCTACTACCCTTACAGTAGGCAAACAAAATTATAAGGGCTCAGAATTTTCTAAAAGGAAGTCGCATGCAAGTTCATAAAACTATATAATTCCAGATAATTTCTAGACGTACTATATTTTCCTATTGGCTATTCTATAGGTAGTAAAACACACATCACCTATCAAATATTTTTCGTAATATGATTTTGCCCCGGTCTATATGAACTCTATTGAATTTACCTGGCAATGATATGGCGCAAAGCCTTATTATACTCCTGCTTACACAGTATTTCATCCCTGCGTCTACTTTCGGTTCTTAAAGATATTTTGTAATTACTAGAGGTTCCGATTTCAGAGATTGGGAAGGGATTTTGATTTTGTTTTTCAAACCACTCATAAATATCACCTTTTCGCCAGGAATTGCCGTGATAATGTGCATTGTCTAATACAGTCAAAGAGGGATTCTGTTTTGTAATTTTGTATCAAAGATTCCTTTAGCAATTCATCGTATTCACACTTTTCCATTTTAACGAACCTTGAACAAATGCGGTTAAAAAGCCGGCATGCAAAATAATAAACCTCTTTCTTGGACCACGTCCTTTTTTCCTTCTAACGCTTTTTAGAGATTCATATTGCCAAGATTTTGTTCCACTTCCATTTGCAAATATTCACGTTTCATCTAAAAATACCAACTTTCTAACGTTTCACATTTAATTGTCTGTATAATTCTGTATATACTGGCCGCGTTGACTTACCATACGTTCACATACATACCTTTTGTCATAATCTTTCTTATACCGAACACCCAAGTTTACCTAGATGTTTTACAGAATTTACTTTAACTGGAAATGCCACATTTGTATTTTAATGTATGTAAGTAGTAAATCACATTTTATATTTTTATTTTTACACTTTGCGTCAAATCTTCAATGTTTCTTCGTTATACATTTTGATTGATTGCCATTAGTTATTATATTATCTTTTTTTTTAGATAAGTTACTTCATAACCTATTATATTAAATATAAATTTTCTTAGCTTCGAGGTGTAAAAAACCAGGGAATTGCTTTTTGTTTTTCATGATAGGTTGTCAAACTTTTAAAGTTCCAAAACTGTAATCAACTTGACTTCTCTCGTGATCGACTGACCAATCACAGTACTTCATGGACAGTCATCGGACAGCTGTTTTTATTTATTCTAGGCGTCAGGCTCTATCACGCATTGAGCATTGAGCATGAATGGTAGTACATACTGTATTTTGATATGTCTTTAGTAATATTAAAAAATAGACTAATGTATTTTATGCAAACTTCAAATATTTAACAGGCTTTAATCCTATTATATAGATACATATTCCTAGAACAATATTTCGTAGCGTTTTCAACAAAGTTCTCGCTTCCAAATATTCCAGACGTTTAAAAGAAAAATGTGCATTAGCATGTTTCAGTTGCAGCGGTATATAAACCCCATTTTAAAGCTTCTTACCGTTTTCAACCCCATATCCCGCATGAATTTTTCATAAGTATTGCATAAACTTTTCCAGATATTTCCAACTTTTAAGTAGAACATCAGGATTTCTGGATGGTCTCCCATATTTTATGTTTATCGTAAAATTGCAAAAGTTCCGTTCAAGTTTCTTGATAAAAATTGCTAACTGAACTTCTCGTTCGGCTGTTTTGCTGCTACCGATCGTTGTTATGAACGATATTACTTTTTCGAGGATTCGATCGGTATTTTCAGAACTCTGAGAATTATTATAAAGATTTGAAGAACGTTGCTTAATAATAATTGGTTACTGGTCTGCTCCAGTTTTTGTACAGACAACTACGGTGGCAATCAAGCTTAAAAATAGTATAGGCCGAGAAAAGCAAACAACGACAAGCGACAAAATCCCGATTTTAGCATTAACCAAATGAGGACCAAATTATATGTTAAAATTTTGACGGTTGGCCGGGTTATTACACTAGAAGAAACATTAAAGCGACGAAGTAAATGCTTTTCATGACTATCGTCTGTGTTTCATGTAGTTGACTTTCCAGCAAATTTCGTAAAATCATAAAAAAATTAAATAAAATAATAGTTATTTATGGTACAAGTGTGTTATGTATTGTTATATATGTACAGGGTCGTTGGTATGTATAGAAACGGTCGATTATTTCTTAAAGTAAAACAGTTAGCAAAAAATATTTAAGACAAAAGTTTCAGGGTTTCTAAAGGTCTATCAGAATTTTAAAAAAATAAGTATACAGGATGAGTCAGAAAACCGTAGAGAAACAAAGTTACATCAAATAGTAATTATTTGTTAATAAGTGCATTATAAGTCTAAACCTAATAGTTTCCGAGTTATCGAATTTTGAAAAATCACATTTTTGAACTTTGACAGCTTTTAGCTTTCTAACGGTACGTCTTAGAGTAAATCGGCTTACATGTCCCTATCTAAGTTTCTTATTATCTTCCTAAAAGTGTCAACTTCCGGTAAATCCTGATGTAACTCAAAAGCCGGAAATACAGTACTTCCGATTTAACCGGAAGTTGATGTTTTTGGGGAGATAATAAAGAAGTAAGATAGGGACATGTAAGCCGTTTCACCCTAAGACGTACGGTTAGAAAGCTAGAAGCCGTCAAATTTTAAAAATATCATTTTTCAAAAGTCGATATCTCGGAAACTATTATTATTATTATTAAAAAATAATTGCCATTTCATGTAAAATCCAAAAATATTCTAAGATTTCCATTTAAAAAAAAATAACTTTGCTTCTCTACGGTTTTCTGACTAATCCTGTATACTCATTTGTTTAAAATTCTAATAGACCTTAAAAAACCCTAAAACTTTTGTCTAAAATATTTCTTGCTAACTGTTATACTTTAAGAAATAATGGACCGTTTCCATACATACCAACGACCCTGTATAAGTCACGCTGGGAAATGGTCAGCCCTTGAGGCCGTAGGCCGAGAGGGCTAATTCCCAAGTGACTTATATGACTTAACACACAAGTGCCATACAAAATTTTATCCAACACTTGATAGATATTATTAAAAAATAGAAAATTATATTGTATCAATGTAAACTGGAAAACCCTGCATTATATTTTAATTGACATATTTTTGAATGACAAATTTGACACGTAAAAGTAGGCTAAGGTGATTTTTGTTGTTATGAAATTGATTAACAACAAAAATTTGAAGGCAATAAATAAAATTATTATTTTTGCTATTTCCGAGGGTAGTTTTTCAAAATATGGAAGAAACTTCAGCCGAAATTCAAAAAGAAGCGAACCTTGCGTGTTCATTTATTATTCCCCACAAGTCAAGAGAGACTAATGACAAAGCCTTATATTATGAATACATATTTTACCACAACCCACCAGTGAGTTATAATCATAACCCACTAGTGAGTTATGGTTATAACCCACGTGTGAGTTATAAGCTACTTTATTAGCATAAAATCGAACTAATAATGTTCACTTTATATGAAAGTGTTGGATAAAATTTTTTTTTAAATTTCTTATTGATTGTGCCTTACTTTGTGATAGTACATTTGAGAAAGGAAATGAAATAGTATATTACATACCAAAAGTGATAAGAAGCCTATTACATACGATATCGAAAATTACGGTACGAGCGTTAGCGAAAATTGCCCTTGTTAATACAGACATTATAATACTGCGTAACTGCTCTTACGCACAGCTTGGCTTCTAACAATATAGTGTGTGTAATTAGAGTTTTACGGATAGACAATGCGTAAGTAGATTCTTACTAATATAGAAGTAGAAAAACAGTATTTTCTAATGTATCCCTTTATTTCTTTTTGAATATGGAACAGCAGTTTTGTTACATTTCCTTACATTTTTAATCAACAATCCTAAAGCGGTGCAAATGAACTTAATGTTCAGGATCCTTTGGAAATGCAAACATGCTTATTCCTTGGCCTTCTTTTAAGTGACATTTTCAACACACACAGGTATTACCAGGCATATTTTTACAATAGCACAGCAGTCACAAAAACAAACAGCTAAACAATACACTTCTTTCAACAAAAACGAGAACTAAACACGATAACGATAACTCACCGACTGCCGGACTAACGGCTGCCACACGGCCGGCTTAAACTTATGACAGTTGGCCGGGTTCCCTCCTACTCCAATGATTTTGCAAAATGTCATATTGTCGCTTATCGTTGTTTGCTTTTCTCGGGTATAAATACGCCTGCCTTAAGGGTAACGGCTTAAGGTTGAAACACACATAACCGCATCGAGCCTTGACGTGTCTCGGTCTTAAATTAAATCCGTGTTATTTGTGGCGTTGTCTTCACATCAGCACGCTGCGCCCGAATGGTGATAATGCACCGCGTCCACAATGCGTCCTAGTGTTTTCGCTTGCTCTTTCTAGTCCATAGATAGTTTGTGTTTGTAAATATAGATCATTTGTTATAACGAGTGATTTTTAATTATTTTGCTCAAGGGAGGCCATGCATTTTAAAAGCATCATGGCCGTACTGCGTAGATAAGATGACATGATTGTTTTATGACATTTACGTCTTATTTGAATTTGTGTATTTGTAAAGTTTAAGAATTGGAGCAATTTTGTAATTTTTGCAGTTATTTGAAGGTAGGTTACTATTGCTTTAACTAATATTTCTCCGGGGAGTCATCTTTTGACTATTATAAAGTGCTATTTGCAGGATATGATTTTATTTTTTATTTTTTTTTTATTTTTCAGCGTATCAAGTTTTGGTGAAGCTTTGTTGCCGGTTTGAAAGTTCTACAGTAAAAATGTTTAGTGAAGCACAAAAAATTTTTATTGTTGAAAGTTTTTTTAGAAATGGAAACAAAATAGGCGGTGTGTGGAATTACTCTAAGCATGACTGCTTTGATGAATTTCGAACCGAGTTTCCTGATGTTGCGGTGACCTTTCATAATTTTCGTACTGGGTCACAATACCTAATTGATAAATTTCGTTAGACTGGTTCTGTTCAACATAAAAAAGGGGCTGGAAGACCAACGAAACGATCGAATAAAGTTATTGAAGAAGCGCGACAAATTATGGAAAATAATCCTTCAACTTATATTAGGCATTTATCTCAACAAATTCAGCAAACGGATTTATGCTACAGTACATGTCAAACACTTTTGAAAAAGGATCTGCATCTATACCCTTATCGTGTTACGGCTATTCATGAACTCCTTCCCAATGACGCTCCCCAAAGACTTAATTTTTGTGAATGGTTTTTAAACAATTTTCAAGAAGAAAATAGTGGTGCTTTTGAAAAAACATTTTTTACCGATGAGGCTTATTTTTATTTATCATGTTAATTCACAAAATATGCGAATGTGGAATTCGCAAAATCCGCATGTTTTTGTAGAAAGACCTCTTTATCCTCAAAAAGTTGGTGTGTGGGCAGCAATTAGTTCTAGAAGAATAGTAGGCCCAATTTACTTTGATGGCACAATTACAGCTGAGAGATATCGGATCGAAATTCTGACAACATTTATTAATGAGCTTCACGATGATGAATTGCGGAAAGGTTACTTCCAACAAGATGGCGCTACACCTCATGTAACCAGAGAAAATTTAAATTTTTTAAGTGAATTTTTTGAAAACAGAGTTATAAGCCGAAATACGCAACAAATATGGCCACCTCGTTCCTGCGATTTAATACCTTGCGATTTCTTCTTGTGGCCTTTTATAAAAAACTCCATTTATCGAACACCAATTGAGGATATAAATGATCTTAAACGAAGGATTTCAGAAAAAATTGCCGAAATTAATAATTCTCCAAACGTATTGGTTAATGTGGCTCTGAGGGTAAGAAGAAACATCAGAAGGTGTCTAGAAGTAGGAGGCGGCCATATAAAGTAGGCTTTTAAAGTAAGATAGCTCAGGATTTTATATTACATACCGTCAAAAAACATTATTTTAGGTTTTCAACGTGACAACGCTGCTTTCTTGCAAATTCGCCCTATGATTTAATCTACGCGCTACTGCTACACTATGTATACTGGGTCACAGCCGCCCTTGAGCAAAATAATTAATAATCACTCGTTATTATTACATATTAAAATGGATATCGAAATGTTAAGGGGCTATCAGTATTGTCGGCACCCTAATGGGTGAGTTACTTTATGTTAGGTTAGGTTAGAGTGGCACACTTCACATGTTCTGCGAAACCTGTCAGCATCAACACCCTAATGGCTAGTGCGAAGTATAACGTAGAAGAATCTTGGCAGCTCACTCGAACCAGCCACTACTGTTATAGAAACCTAGTTAGTCGACTCAGTTGTAAGCTGCTTACTTCCTCCAGATTATTGAGGAATGGTTCGCCCAAGGCATTAAACCTTCTTCTTGCAAGGCCAGGGCATTTACACAAGAAATGTTAAATACTTTCCTCCTCTTCTTCGTCTCTGCAACTTCTGCAGAAGTCGTTAGCTGGTATTTGCATACGTTCGGCATGTCTACCGAAAAGACAGTGTCCGGTAACCACGGCAGTGATATTTCTTAGGTTCTTCCGACTATGGTGTAATAACGCTGCGGTTTCCTGTTATCAAGTCTGGGCCACAATTGCTTGAAGATACTACAGGCTGTTAGCTCTGGCCGTCTGCTAGCCAGTGGTCTAGCCACGGTATTTTCTGCTAGATCGGAGGACAGGCTAGTGACTTTATTTGGTAATATTTGTACTCTGTCTAGGTAATATAATAAATATGGGTATATTTGTTGATAGTGACTTTGCTTTGTATGAACGTAGAAGCGTTAAGCAAAATAAACCAATATAAAGGATTAGAATATGACGAAACACACACCTCCAGAGAGCACAACCAGATCACAAGAATATCCTAAGGCAATCCGAGGGGATATAGTTTATGTACTGGAGATATATGTATTCGGCTATGAGTATCCATAGGATATCCCTAAAATATCCGATGTTACTAGCTGGGACATCCTCGAAATATTCCACCCTATATCCGATGAATATATATTTATGACATCCTGGGACAACCAATTTTATTAAATAGGAGTTTGTCTGCAAATGCCAAAGCCCAGTATAGGGCTAGTGGTTTCAGTAGTGATAAACAGTGATGGGTGATCAAAATTATAAGTTTGGATGAAACAAACATGACTAAAATGAAATTGTCAATTTAAAATATGAATATTTGGTGCATGGGAAATCAAGAAACTACACTATAAACTATTCGTTGCATACTATCACCACAGAGCATCCAAATACTATTATTTAAAAAGCAAATGGCCAAAGATCCTCGTGATTTCTTAAACATTAGCTAGTAGTGCTTTTTGACAATTGCCATGTACCGATTGAAATTGATATTTGACAAAGCCAGGCAGCGGTGTGCCAGTTAATGAAACCGGTTTTACCGCTTTGTCTAAGGATGGTTAATATTGTGGGTAATACAATATTTTTTATATAATATACTTAAAACGTTGAAAAGTTGTAAAATACATACAGGGTGTTTCATTAAGGTCGAAGAGCGGCCATATCTCGGAAACTATTGGGCATAGAAATTCAGGAAAAAAAAATTAATGACTAAAGTGGCCATGAGAAAATCCTGGAAATAATTTTTAAGTTTCGCATTTTGCCGCAAGGGGGCGCAATTGAAAAGTAAATTTTTAAATTTTAGATATCTCCGAAAATTGCACGTTAAGGTATATTTTTGATAACACTATTAAAAAGCTTGGTCAATTTTGCATAATTTTGGTCCCATGCTTATTGGCGTACCGACTTTAGTAAGAGTGGGGGAAGCTGTTGAATGTGTAATCATTTAAATCGCTGTAACTTATAAACCACTTATCCGATTTTAGCAAACTAAAACTTGTTTGGAAGAGAAATGTAAGTACTTTTAACTATCGTCTTGAGTGGTCCATGATACTTCTCAATAAAAATACAAGAGGGCGCAATTTGCAATAATAACACATTTCTTAACTTTATTCATTTATTTCAAATCATACGGTATAATTATGATACCACATTCGAAAAGTAGATGAAATTTGCTACAAAAAATGTCAAAACCGCAGTTCGATATCTCCATCCGTTTCAGAGTTATTGCCAATAGAATAATTTTTAAAACTTTAAATGAAGAAGCGGTTGTTTTCATAGTTTTGTGATCAAGCATTCCATGACAAAAAATATTTTTAAACTTTATGGTTAGGTAGATTTGTTTCTCATTATTCCAATGTCAAACTTCGTGCCTTCCTTCACACTTTATCTAGGCTTAGGACTAGTCCAAATCATGTAAAATACAAAATTTGGAGCGTGTTTCAAGGCCAACGGGCCATAAAACAGTATTGAAATAATTATCGGAAACTATTGAAGGAAACAATATTCATGGAAAGCTTCTTAGGAAAACAATTGAGAGACTTTATAAATGTTCAAAATGACCTCCGTTGTGCAAAATACAACGATTAATTCTTTTTCTAGAACTAGAGACAGCTGTTTCAATTTCAGCTCGTGAAATCGAATTTAGTGCATTTTCAATTCGCTCAATCATGTTTTCTCGTGTGGTTGGTCGCGTTTTATATACAATGTCTTTTATTCGCCCCCACAAGTAAAAATCTAACACAGTTAAATCCGGGGATCTAGGTGGCCAAGCAAACAAACTACCCCTTCCAATCCAGCGATTTGGGTATCCAATATCTAAAAAATCACGGACCATATGCGAAAAGTGTGCCGGGCATCCATCATGTTGATACCACATGGATGTTCTTAGGCTAATAGGAACATCTTCTAAAAGGATAGGCAAGTCATTTTGTAAAAAGTTTAAATAAGATTCACCATTTAGATAATCATTAAAAATAAACGGTCCGATAATTCTGTGTCCTAATACTCCGCACCACACGTTAACACTCCATCTGTTTTGGTGATCCACTTCGCGCATCCAGTGAGGATTTGTCTGTGACCAATAGTGCATATTGTGTAAATTAACTTTGCCACAGCTACTGAAAGTGGCTTCATCAGTCCATAACACGTGGGAGAGGAATTGAGGATTCTCGTTACACATCTCTCTTAGCCAATAGCAATAGTCGAGCCGTCTGTCATAATCACTTTCTGATAGCGCCTGATGTAAAACTATATGATAGGGATGCAGCTTAAAATCCCTTAGAATTCGGAACACTGCAGTACAACTTATACCTAGGTCTAAAGAAATTGCTATTATGCTTAAATGCGGATCGGCCTCTACGTACGCAAGAACGTTTGTAATGTTGACTTCATTTCTTACTGGACGTCTTCTAAAAGCAACTGAAATGCGTCGTACACTTCCCGTTTGCCTTACGCATATTGCCAGTCGCTGAAATACTGCTCTGTCATAGTGCCTTCGTTCAGGATATCTGAGAGCATATTCGCGTTCCGCTATAGGCGCATTTTGAAAACATTCAAAATATACGGCCAGCATATCGTAAGCTTCGGCATTGGTATAAGCCATTTTTGAAAGGTACGTATCACAATTTTCTATCAAGAAGTTTAAGATGAATTACGGATAAACTTTTGTCAACACCTTTCAAAATGAAACTAGTTGACAACTATTTGCATTATTTGTCTTATCTCCATGGAAACTTTCAGATTTTATTTCACAGCTATCTAGATTTATTTTTTAAAACACATCATATTGTTAGAGTTACGCCTAAATGACACGTTTTCCATGATTGCCATTAATTCTAGAGTGGTTTCTGGGCCACTGGAATAATGAGAAACAAACCTACCTAACCATAAAGTTTAAAAATATTTTTTGTCATGGAATGCTTGATCACAAAACTATGAAAACAACCGCTTCTTCATTTAAAGTTTTAAAAATTATTCTATTGGCAATAACTCTGAAACGGATGGAGATATCGAACTGCGGTTTTGACATTTTTTGTAGCAAATTTCATCTACTTTTCGATTATGGTATCATAATTATACCGTATGATTTGAAATAAATGAATAAAGTTAAGAAATGTGTTATTATTGCAAATTGCGCCCTCTTGTATTTTTATTGAGAAGTATCATGGACCACTCAAGACGATAGTTAAAAGTACTTACATTTCTCTTCCAAACAAGTTTTAGTTTGCTAAAATCGGATAAGTCGTTGATAAGTTACAGCGATTTAAATGATTACATATTCAACAGCTTCCCCCACTCTTACTAAAGTTGGTACGCCAATAAGCATGGGACCAAAATTATGCAAAATTGTCCAAGCTTTTTAATGGTGTTATCAAAAATATACCTTAACGTGCAATTTTCGGAGATATCTAAAATTTAAAAATTTACTTTTCAATTGCTCCCCCTTGCGGCAAAATGCGGAACTTAAAAATTATTTCCAGGATTTTCCCATGGCCACTTTAGTTATAAATTTTTTTTTCCTGAATTTCTATGCCCAATAGTTTCCGAGATATGGCCGCTCTTCGACCTTAATGAAACACCCTGTACAAAATTATGCAAGAAACAAATTTATTAAAATAGCATAGATTTAAACATGTTATATATGGATAACGGCAGATGTAGCTCTCCAGCGACATCTCGTGTCAGTCAAATGCATCACCTGGTCTGTGTAACAAAAATTAGTCAGAAACGGAGAAGCTGCTGCAGAGACCAGACGAGCCTGTCATTCTTATAGGAGTCGCCGCCAGGAGCGCAGCATTAAAAACCAATTCGGTATACGGACCGAGTAAAGAATTTTTCACAATAAATGGTTGACTTCGTTTAACTACCTGGGACGTTTTACAAGAGCTCGTCCATAAAAATGCAAATAAACTGTCGGTCAGGGTCGGATTATAATTTGTAATTATAGCAGGTAATATTTAACTATCTTGTGCTTGCGATAACATCTTTCAGTCTTTGTGTTTCTTAGGAAGTGTTCAAGTTGTGCTACGGCTACGATACAATAATTTTAAATTATTTACCAAAAATTTATACGTATAAAAACAGATATTATGTGGCGTCCGTGGGTAAATATTAATAGTGGTTCTTCTAGTGTTCCGTTGAAGAAAAACCACTTATCTCTTGATACTAAAAACATTGTAAAAAATGTATATAGTTCTTTACTTGACCAAGGACATTCCTCCGAATAGCGTGATAGTAATGGACAACGCAAGCTATCATAGTCGACAATTACGGAAGATTCCAGGCTCAAATAACACAAAATTAGAAATTCAAAACTGCGGCGAATGACATATATTTCTAGGAGAATTATACAAAAAATGAACTTTTACAAGTTTTAAATGCATTTTCTATCAAGAAAATATATGTTTGTGACACAATGGCAGCGGAAATGGGACATACAGTGCTACGGCTCCCTCCCTATTATTGTATTTTTAATCCCATATAGCAAATGTGGCACCAATTAAAATCAAAGGTTCGGTCACAAAATATTTCTCCGACTTTAAGTTGTAGTGTGGTAGAATTAATAAGAAACAACTGTGTTCCTGATATTCCCCCCCCCCCCCCCCCATAGTTGGAAAAATTCAGTTCGTCATGTTATAACTATTGAAAATTCATATGGTACGCTAGACACAATTAAACCGATTATAATTAATTTGGATGATAGCGATAGCGACACAGAACTAAATATAGAATAGCATTGTATAGCATACATATACAGGGTCGTTGGTATGTATGGAAACGGTCGATAATATCTTAAAGTAAAACAGCTAGCAAAAAATATTTAAGACAAAAGTTTTATGGTTTTGTGAAGCCTATTAGAATTAAAGGAAGATAAGTATACAGGATGAGTCGGAAAGCCGTAGAGGAATAAAGTTACCTTTTTTTTTAATAGAATACCCTATATCTTAGAATATTTTTTGGATTTTACATAAAATTGCAATTATTTTTTATTAAGTGCATTATAAGTCTAAACCTGACGCTGAACGCTTCTGAGATATCGACATTTGAAAAATTACATTTTTGAATTTTGACAGCTTCTAGCTTTCTAACGGTACGCTATAGAGCAAAACCGCTTACATGTCCCTATCTTACATTTTCATTATCTTCCCCAAAATACCATAGTTCTTTACTTGACCAAGGACATTCCTCCGAATAGCGTGATAGTAATGGACAACGCAAGCTATCATAGTCGACAAGGCTCAAATAACACAAAATTAGAAATTCAAAACTGCGGCGAATGACATATATTTCGAAGAGAATTATACAAAAAATGAACTTTTACAAGTTTTAAATGCATTTTCTATCAAGAAAATATATGTTTGTAAGACAATGGCAGCGGAAATGGGACATACAGTGCTACGGCTCCCTCCCTATTATTGTATTTTTAATCCCATATAGCAAATGTGGCACCAATTAAAATCAAAGGTTCGGTCACAAAATATTTCTCCGACTTTAAGTTGTAGTGTGGCAGAATTAATAAGAAACTGTGTTCCTGATATTCCCCCCCATAGTTGGAAAAATTCAGTTCGTCATGTTATAACTATTGAAAATTCATATGGTACGCTAGACACAATTAAACCGATTATAATTAATTTGGATGATAGCGATAGCGACACAGAACTAAATATAGAATAGCATTGTATATCATACATATACAGGGTCGTTGGTATGTATGGAAACGGTCGATAATATCTTAAAGTAAAACAGCTAGCAAAAAATATTTAAGACAAAAGTTTTATGGTTTTGTAAAGCCTATTAGAATTAAAGGAAGATAAGTATACAGGAAAGCCGTAGAGGAATAAAGTCACCTTTTTTTTTAATAGAATACCCTATATCTTAGAATATTTTTTGGATTTTACATAAAATTGCAATTATTTTTTATTAAGTGCGTTATAAGTCTAAACCTGACGCTGAACGCTGAACGCTTCTGAGATATCGACATTACCGCTTACATGTCCCTATCTTACTTGTTTATTATCTTCCCGAAAATACCAACTTCCGGTTAAACCGGAAGTACTATATTTCCGACTTTTGAGCTACATCCGGTTTAACCGGAAGTTGACACTTTTAAAATGAGAATTAAGAACTAAGATAGGGACGTGTAAGCCGTTTTACTCTAAGACGTCCCGTTAGAAAGCTAGAAGCTGTCAAAATTCAAAAATGTCATTTTTCAAAACTCAATTTCTCGAAAACTATTAGGTTTAGACTTATTATGCACTTAATAAAAAATAATTGTAATTTTATGCAAAATCCAAAAATATTCTAAGATATAGGGTATTTCGTTGAAAAAAAAAGTACCTTCATTTCTCTACGGCTTTCTGACTCATCCTGTATACTTAACTTTCTAAAATTCTGATAGACTATAAAAAACCATAAAACTTTTGTCTTAAATATTTTTTGCTAGCTGTTGTACTTTAAGAAATAATCGACAGTTTCCATACATACCAACGACCATGTATATGCGTAATATAATATTAATTTAGGCTTTTCAGTGTAAAACATTTTTTGTTGTAGGTAGGTATACCTACATATTATGTAATTTTTTTTTTATATATCATATCGCTGACAAATGTAATTATTTCTTTACTTTTTGCAAGACTTATCTGAAGCAATTTTAACCAAATACAAAAAGTGCTTGTTTTATTAGATTTTACTTGATATACTATGTATAAGGCGTTATATTTTAATTTATTTGTAAGATTTTGTGTCTAATACACAGTGGCATAGCCAGTCTTGCAGGGCGGGAGGGGCAAACATACATGGGGGCGCTTTATGATTTTTTAGAACCATTATTAGTATTAAAAATATGGTGTTTGTTTTTCAAAATATGTTACTAAATATTTTGCAACTTCAATAAATATGTTACAGGGTGTAATAAAAGTATCTTGTTATTGTGTATACGGGCACCAAGGGGCGCCAAGCTAGGTAGGCGGGGGCCCCCCTGGCCCCTACCTGGCTACGCCACTGCTAATACAATAATTGCAAAATTGACAATAAATGATTTTTGATTTGATATGTATTATTTATTTATAATATTTCATGTCATTAAATAATTTATTATTTAAACGTAGCAATGTGTGTAAAATTACTTGTTCCCTAAAAACCTCAATAATTTTAATTAGATTGCATAATTACCTTCATAATATATTATATACCGAATTAAATATCTAAATTCCTACCTTGTAGTGTATTTGCTTGTTGATTGTGTATAACAGTGGGATTAAACCGGTAGTTTTATTGCTGTCAATAAGCCGATACCATTTATGGTGAAAAATACTTTACCAACAATTAGAAATCTAAAATTTAGTTGCTTTCTTTCGCCGAATTCATTCCCAGACGCGTTTCGCTGTATAACAGCTCGTCAGTGAGGCTATAGAATCCGACGAAAGAAAGCAACACCGTAGAGTCTACTTGACCTTGAAAGATGGATGAATAACGGCAGATGAAGCTTTGAAGCGACATCTTGTGGCGATCAAATGCATCACCTGGCCCGTCTTAAAAAAATCAGTCGGAAACGGAGAAGTAAGCTCCTGCAGAGACCAGACGAGCTGCTCATTCTTACAGGAGTGGCCGCTAGGAGCGCAGCATTAAATGCCAATTCGGTATACGGACCTAGTACCAACAATTATTAGAAATCTTAAGGTTAGTTGCTTCTTTCTATAGCCTCACTGACGAGCTGTTATACAGTGAAGCGCGTCTGGAGATGAATCCGGCGAAAGAAAGCAACTAACCTCTAGATTTCATATTATATATATGTCTCGAGGATAGTTTACACACAGGTATTTTGGGGATATCCTTGGGATATAGAAGGAAAATATACTCCTAAAGTCCTGGAACATACGGAATAAATACTAACAGCATATCCTGGGGATATCATGTGCTATCGGGGCCGAAGCTGTCTTAATTCCAGGCATTAAGTTCAGAACCCCAGATGAAGTAATCAGGGATCTGAAACAAAACAGCGCTTCCTATTCTAATATAAAAAAATATTTTCTTATTTCTGCTCAACTTAGACAAATTTAAAAATAGTGTCTGCAAAGAAATCAAAATTTCTGTGAATAAAATATACTTAATATCCGAATGATGTTAACAATTTATTTATAAACGAGTATAACATACATTTAAAATTTTTTTTTGTTTACAATGGAACCTTACGTTGTAAAAAAATAAAAATTCAGGAAAGTTAACCAGCACACTAAGCGTCGAGGGTAGTATACTCTATTTATTAACAACAACATTATTGTTTTTAATGATAAAAGATATTACAATAAGATAATATTTCGGTTGTCAAATATAGTAATTTATGTAACAGGTCCGGAAAATACAGTTTCCGGTCGTGTTGCGTACACAACCGTGTGGAATAACAAATAAATAAAGTACGTTTTTTTATAATATTTATTTATAGAACAAAATCATTCCAAAATTCTAAATATTGCTATATTAATATTTTTATTGAATTTCGAACACTTTGGGATATAAAAGGGATTCAATTTGTGTGAAATCTTTGGTATATTTAAATGCCTGTTGTTGGAGACTCAACATGAAGGTAAGTTCTTAATAATTTTAGTTTGGTTTGTAAGTGAATTGTCCATAATATATCGTTCAGCCACATTGGTACACTTCCAGCCACCGTGTCTCTTTAAATTCATGATATTTCCACCATTATCAGCAAATAACGTGGTCAAATCCTTAGTCCTAGATTTCCAAAACTATGGATACTATGGCTTATTCGAACATTTTCCTTTTGTGTAATTTAAAAATAATTTCTTGTGTGTAGTAGGGGATGACTGTAAAGATAAATAATGCCTTTACAATACCAAATTTTCTTACCCGATTTAATTCCTTTTTTCTCTGGTGCTTCTTTGATGGTTGATTGGGTATTGTGCGTATCTATGTCTTTCTCGGTATTCCTCCTTTATTTTTTCCCACCGCTATTCTCCCATAGTTGATCTTCGACGGCATCTTATCTAGGGAGGGACCCTTGAGCCAAGTGAAGGATTGACAGTGGTGCAGATGGTGAATCTCGGACACTGTCTGATATTCGTATGGTTAAGGTAGAAACCCTGTCCAGAGAATTGGCGACGGAGTCTCGCGTACACGGGTCTGATGCTGATCCGGATGGTTTGAGGGTCCCCGCGACATACATAACTCCGTTAGGTGCACAAAATGACGTTTAAGGGCTGGCGTGTCGAGTTGTGTGATGAGCAAAAAGACGTTTATAATAACAAGACCGTAAGAATACTCTGCCAAGATCAACATCTGTCGGTTACTTTGTGGTTCGGAACCTACGTTAAACTATAGGTCCATCTGGCTGACATTACCCAGACATTAAAACGAGGTCGGCAAAAAGGGTCAAAGCTGACCTACTTGCGTGGTGGTCCACTACTACTACTAGTACTAGTTGGTCTCTGATTTGTCATTCGACTTACATGTCCAAATCACCTTAGCTGGTTCCCACTATTTTTTTGTTATTGGGGTATATCTTTAAATTCTCACTAAATCTTTCATTCCTTATCCATATTTCATATCTTCTGTTATAGGAATCTCATTTCTTCGGCATTCATTTGTTTTTTAGCGTTCTTGTTCGCTTGTTTACAGGAGTGTCCCATATGTTTTGAAGCACCCGTAGAGGTTTTGTTTCAAGAACTAGAGAAAACTTTGTAGTATAAGTTAAAGGACCAACAAAATACCTGTGCCAATTCATCGGCGCATGGCCAGAAGCTTTTTCAGTATTAGGATCCTTTGAGATTCGTTTAACAGGGCACTGCCTGAAAACAATCTTGCATATTCTCGAATCAACAGCGGGAATGATTGGTGAAGTTTTTTACTGGAAATTAACCGTTGACTATGAAGATGACAGTTCCGTCGGTAAGTTGTCTTTTTCCTGGGCATACTCGCAACAGTGCCATCAGAACGTGTTGGAGATGGAATGGTTGATATAGTGAAGTTCTGACTGAAGGAGTTAGCTACCAACCAAAATGATCTTGATCTGATAGGACATTGAAGAGGTGGTTTTTTGATCCTCTGGTTGTGTGCTTGTTTGCTCTGGTTCATCGTTTGCGTGCAGTGGTTTAAGGTGTGGTACGATTTATAGCGTAGGGTTTTTACGACACAGTCGGTAGAAATGATTTGTTGACCTCTCTCGCAATTTTTGTTAAACCATTCTGTACATTTTTTATCTTCTCTTAAATCTGTCAAATTTGTCGGTAAATAAAACATAGGTATTAGGTGCATTTTCTTATTTACTTATATTTATCTAGTTTTCTAATAAATGTCGTCAGTTCTTGTGTGCTTTTTCGCGTTTTGAATCCACACTGAATATCTTCTATTATTGTTAGTTATAATATTTTCTAATTCTACATACTAATATTCAAATCTTGATATATTAAAATTCGCTATAATTCCGAGGTTTTCACTTTTGCGGATTGCAAACATATTTTTAATTGTTTAAGTATATAGATGTTTAATGATTATGAACAGTCCCGCCCAATTAGTTTATTCTGTCATCCTCCGTTTTGGTACGACATTATCCATCATCATCCATATTCCATGGATGACTCTATTGGAAACAATTCGAATCAAACAATAATTTTTTGAAGTTCGCTCCTGTCTTTGTAAATACCATGAAACTAAACTGTTGCACTTCCAACCTCACCAATTCTATATTTAAACCTATCGAGTTTTTAAATCCAGCTCTAAAAAAAAAGTCCGATATCGACAGCACCTTACTGATGTCAACAAATCCTGAAAACTCCACCAATCTCTTCTGCAAACGCATTAATTTTCTCAGATCGTAAATTTAAACAATTACTGTATTTTTGCAGCATTATTAAGCAAATATTAGGGACGGCTTTAAGCAAGCCGGATATAATACCGTTTTATCTTTGTAAGTTCCAAACAACATCATAATCATTATCATAATCTAACGAAATGCAGCCAGACATGAAATTCTAACAGTGTCGCCAATAGAGTGACTAGGCGAAAGGGTGATGACACAAGTGGAAAAATCGATCATTTCGGTTTAAAATCATGAAAAAATGGTATTTCCATACAAGATTCGGTTGAGCGGCGAAGCATACTTCCGACTTGCTGTCAATATATAGGATACTGCAATTATTAGCAATAGAGACCTACTACATGATCACACTCTTTAAAAGAAATCGGTGAATTGAATTGACTCAAGAGAAATATATTTCGTAGAGAGTAGGATTCCTGAGGACATCCTTTTAACCTGGGTAGGTATTGAACTACTAATCATTTTTTGCGATTATAACTAAATCTACACTAGTGTGTAGTGTATACCATGCGGATTTCTGATCAATCAACGCACCTAATTTCACAATTAACACGTTCTGCAAAGCAATAAAAGCTAAGACGATTGATAAATTGCAAAAAATATTATATGCATTAAAGCACGATTATCTCGAATCAAAGAAACGATGCACATTTTCCAAATACCTGTTGTTCAGCGATTTTAGTCTTATTTTTATTTTTGCGCTTCTTATTTTCGTTATGTTTCAATTCAGAAACTTTCGGAATGTCAGATTTAGGTGGTTCAGGTCCTGTAAGTGTAGCAGTGGTAACAGTAATAATTATTGGCCTTTAAAGTAGCCTGATCTAACCCGATTATCTTGTATCTCTGTTCTCTTCTTCATCTTGTATCTCTTTACATTCAACAGTTATTTCTCAAGGAAAACTCCATCGAACATTACCGCTGTAGAATCGAGAATGCCCCAGATGGTTTTCCGGTAGCGCCCTATTAAACAAATCTTGGAGAGTCTTGACTACTTTTGGCTCCTAATGAAATTCCAGTTATATTAATAGTAATTATGACATGCGCTGATGAATTGACCACGGTATTTTGTAGAATTTTTAACGTATCTTACAAAACAGGGATATTTCCTTTCATCGACAATGTTTTAATCCTATATTATTATATAGCTTCGCTGATGACAGCACACTTGTTTCATCCTTTACTTTGGATGCTTGAGCATCAACTGCCAATGCACGTCTCTTTCTGGGCAGTAATAGGTCTCACAACTCAACAAAGACCTGGAAGAAATTCTGCCTTGTGGTAACAGTAACCAAGTAGAATTTAACGTTAAAAAAAATAATACTGATTTATTGGTTGGCAACTTGGATAGTCACGTTGTGTTATGAAAGTCAGATAAGAACATGTGGGTTTTTTACCTCATTTTCACGTATATAATACAGTCCTGGAACTGGAGCGAAGAGACACAATTTAAAAAATTTGGTGCAGACCAGTCTGGTTAAGGTTTCAGCATATATATTCCTTTCCTCACTAGGCTAGTAGCGATTCCTACAAACTGCATTGAAGTATCACCCCAGATAAAACTTTATCTAGAGTATAACGATATATTACTCAGCCAAGATCTCTAATAAGCAGTGCAAAGAGTCACCAAAACTAAAATACAGTAATACATTATTACCTCCAGCATCCAGTTGATGCAAATTTCATTTAAATGTCTATTAAAGTTAAAATAATCCACGGATTTGCCAAAATTAGTGGGAACATTTTGTTATGGCAAATAATTGACACATTTGGGACGAGCTATGTAAATGTAAATCCTAAATCGCTGATTGGGGTTGCTTTGAATGCACGGGAAATGTTTATTAATAGCGTTATCTTTGTACAGGTAATTAAATAAGCCTAAATGAAACAATTGGAAATGGATTTAGTTACAATTCGATTGAATTTATTAAAATTTATTTATATTTACAATATAGGTAAACGTTTGTCTGCATAAAAATACATTTTTTCCATATAGGAGAGAAGCCACTAATAATTTGATAAGACTTCTTACAAACTAACCTGTTGGTTTGGTGGTATGATTGTTGTTAACAAATGATTATAGTTCGCCACACGGTTCTAGTGCTATAACGCCTGAGGAGGCAGGGTGGTAAAATGCATAAAGTGACGCTACGGTGGCAGCATAGGCGTGCGTAATATTTTTTTTTCTAATTATTTTATTTAATGATTAATATCAGCTTAGATTCTCTGTCTATATAGTAACCTAATAATCCAATAAAACACAAATTTAAAAAAAGAAAAAAACAAAATTTCTTTCCTCCGTCAAAATGAAATAAAAAAAAAAAAACAATTTAAAATACCCACAAAAACAGGAATTTCCAACTCTAATAAAACAGACGAAGGTAACCCAAATTGTATAGATCCTAATAACATAATAAAATGCAAATTTTTTCATCAAATCATATTAAATAAATTACTAAAATTACCAACCTAAGATAGGAATTTCCACTGTATATAACCATAGACCTAAGTTAACAAAGAAATAGTAACATAAAACTAGTTTTAATTTAAATACGGGTGGAACAACACAAAAATGTAACCAGTGTAAACAAAGTGTGCATTAAGAAACTCAAGCTATGTTTGGACAATAGATAGTTAATAAAAAATTTCAATGTAAAATATTAATACCACAATTATATACTATGACCAGCGCATTTCAAGAGCAGGAAATAAGTCCAGGGAGCAATGGTCCATAATAAACAGTTTAAGAGGTAAAAATAATGCTCTGCGTTCTGACATAACTTTAGAGCCCAGTACACTGAATCAATTTTACTGCCCTATAGCAAAGAAATTAACATCAAACTTAAATTGTCAATCTGATCCTTGCAATTATCTTAACCGTCCGGAATGTCGAGATAACTTTGAACTGACTTTGACCGATGTCGACGAGCTGCGGGGCGTTATAAAGCAAATAGGAAATAAATATTCAGCCGGATCTGACGGCATTTCAGTTAAAATACTGGAAAACCTGCCAGCGGTGGCAATGCAGTCCTTAGCTGATTCAGTTAATGTTTCATTTCTTCGGGGAGAGTTTCCTTCTTGTCTTAAAAGGAGTATTGTCATTCCCTCGTATAAGGGAGGAGATTCTAGCGTTCCCTCAAACTATCGACCAATCTCCCTGCTTGCGACCCTCTCCAAGGTGATTGAGAAGCTAGTAAAGTCCAGACTACTTCTGTTTCTTGCAAAATATAATATTATAACGCCATGTCAGTTTGGCTTTCAGGCATCAAGAAACACCAGTGACGCTATATTCTCACTTCTTGAAAAGGTGTTTCTTGGTCTAAATGAGGGTGAGGCTGTTGCGGCAGTCTTTTGCGACTTTTCCAAAGCATTCGACTGTGTGAATCGTCGGATACTGCTGCAGAAGCTTCAACATTGCGGTATACGCAATACGGCACATCGCTGGTTCTCTTCTTATGTCTCCGGGAGGACGCAGGTGGTAACGGTCGATGGTGCCTGCTCTGGCCCATTGAGAGTGGAGTGCGGGGTGCCTCAGGGTTCAGTGTTGGGTCCAATCCTGTTCTTGATATATATTAATGATCTCGCGGGCCTGGACATTCGGGGCATGTTCACCATCTTTGCTGACGACACCACCCTCTTATGGCGCTCAAAAAGCAGCGAAATATTGAAGTGTGTCATTAATGAAGACTTACAGAAAATCAAAGAATGGTGCGAAGCTAACTGCTTATGTTTTAATATAAATAAAACTAACATTCTCACTTTTGGTTTTACATACAATGATCTTCATTTAAATTATCAACTCGTGGAAAATAAGCCTGCCACTAAATTTCTTGGTCTCTATATCGACTCAAAGTTGAGGTTTGATAAACACATTTCCGAGTTGAACAAAAAATTGTCATCGGGCTGTTTTGCCATTAGAGTGGCGGCGGTGGAGCTTGGATGTTCGACGGCTAAGATGGTATATCACTCTTTATTCGAGTCCCATCTACGATATGGCATTGCATTTTGGGGATTTTGTGGCCAATATCTCCTGAAGTCCGTGTTTGTCATGCAGAAAAGGGCGATTAGATACTTGTGTAGGTCAGGGTTTCGGGATCACTGTAGACCACTATTTATTAGGTTTCGGATCTTAACTGTTTTTGGTCTTTTTATTTTGGAAACAGTATGTTTAATGCATCGAAAATATTCCAACAATAACAATGGTCCGATTAATCCTTCCAATAGATACCAAACGAGACAAAACCATGACATCCGGCTCCCGATTCCTAAATTGGCTCGTACCAAGCACTCTGTAATGTATGAAAGTATAAAGATGTATAATCATTTGAGTGTTGATTGTAGATCGCTGGCGTATGTGCAGTTTCGGAGAACCGTAAGGGATCACCTTGCGCTTAGGGCTTATTATAGTCTAGATGAATTTTATCTCGACCATTTTTAACAAATTTAACAAGTTTAACTTTTATTTTATCTTATATATTGTCGTTTTATGTCCTGCATAGGCTGTGCATACTAAGTTGGTTATGGCTTTCATTCCTGTCCTTGTGTTATGGTGGCCCGTTACGTATATTATGTGAGTTTATACATGCCCACTTTATTGTTCATTTGTTCTTTTAGTCTTTTACTCTGTACATTTTTATACATGTTTTGTTATTGACTGTGTTGCTCTTTGCATTTTGCTATTAGAATAGTTGTTTTGTTCTCTTTTTTAATTGTAGTTTTATATGCCATATCTAGCAATTCATGTCATCTAGCAATTTATGTAATTTATGTAGATTAGAACTAGTTTTAGTAAGCTTTGTCTGTGAGAATGTACGTTTGTATTTCTTGGACAATAAAGCACATAAAGTAAAGTAAAGTAAAGTAAAAATATCTCTCTTGTAGTCTGATGATGGTTTAAATTAAAATAAACCGAAACGTCACAGAAAACAAATATTGTTTTATACATATGCGAGATGTTGCACGTGGCGACATCTCGTAGCAATCGAGCTATCCACCCAACCAGACCAGTGAGGTCTTAGAGAAGACCAGACGCTAGAATGGATCCCGCATAAGCAGGTATCTAATGTCAGGTGGCGCTGAAAGCCAATCGTCGGTTTCTGCGAACCGAAAATGCGGTATAAAAGAAAGGGACAAATATCTTTCTTTTAAATATTGTTTTTCTATTTCGGAATTGACCGAAAACCCAAGAAATAAAAATCAAATTGTTGAACTAACGATCAAGAAAAAAAAAATATATGAAAATAATTGGGAATAATTTAAAAAGTAAATGCAGCAAAATCTCTCAATAGCGACCACCCTCGGGGAATCAAATGTTGGTCGATTAACAGGGGTGGTCGGTAAATAAAGAAAAATTGAAACAACTGGTCTGCATTTGTAACGTTATTGATAATCATTCAAATGATGTTGGGTTGCCTCGGCCAAAAAGACTTTTTTTTGTTTGTAAGGTGTGGGTTTGTCTTATTATCTGACAAATTTTTTTTAGGGCGCCATCCTACCAGAAATAATACAAAATGTTACAAACACTTAGTAGTTTATTAAACTATACTTGTTTAACAATGATTGTTGTTACTGGTTTCCGAAGAAACAGTTTTGACATGAAAAGGTGAAAATTAAAATGAAAATAAATAAATGGTCTACTGGTCTTTACAAAGTTATCCTTCTGACTCGACAAATACTTAGCTCTGCTTGTCGTCCATGAGGTGTGTCCAAGATTCAGTCCTCTTCACCTGGAAGTTGTCTCGATGACATGTTCCATGCATATACTTCAGCAATGGAGAAGGTGTTCCATGCATAGACTTCAGCAATGGAGAAGGTGAGGTAGACGTCAGGACTTGATTAGACTTGAATTCTTGTGACAGCGATTGATAGGAGTAATGACATCAGATGAGCTTGTCAGTTTGTCAGCCTCAGGTTTGCTCGTTTACATGTAATGTTAGAAAAGTGGCATTAGACCAGCGAATATTATTGCAATAAAGGTTTAAAAATGAATACTTATGGTAAACAGTACTAGTTGTAACTTAAATTTCTATACTATAGTCACAGGATGTTTTTTTACTCCCTGTTACTCAAGTGAATATGCATAAAGTTTTAAATTAAGAAATGAAATAACCATGTACCACCACATAAGGTCAAAAACAAATTTTCTTTCGTGTTTAAGTAGTAAGAAAAATAAATGATTTGATTGACTTAAAATGTATCTAAGTTTTAAGTTAATCCAAAAGAAGCATATACTGTGCCAACAAGATAAAAATTAAGTAACTTATATACCACAAAATGTACAAATATATAACACTAATGTCTAAACTAGAAGAAAACACTGCATTCAAAGCATCCACAACTTTGTGTAGATTCGATATGCATAACGAGCAAAAAGGCAATCTTTTGCAAGAGAGATAACTGCATTCAAAAGTATTTCCAACTTTTGTGCAGGTACGATATACAACACGAGCAAAAGGCAATCGTTTGCAAGATAAATGTGGTTTAACGAGCTATAGACATTCGTTACCACATGATATTGGCGTACCAGACTAATGTCTTAATTATGGCACCCAAGGTAAGATACGAACAAGATAAGCTCAAGATACAGTACAAGAGAAATTGTTTATACAGTGTGACTTAAGATACTATCCCTCCAGTACAAGCATGTCACGCTAATTGAGTGAGAAGTTTAAGGAAAAATAAATGTTAAACTAGAATTGATTTCTGACAGATATCAGAGAGAAATTGGGTGAGTTTTTTAACAAATTCAATTAAGGTTTCAGCTTAGAAACAAAAGAAAAACTCACCTGCTTTCCTCGATATCAGCTTCCTTGAATATTCTGTCAGTCACCAGTTCTGTAGAGCCTGGATCTGTTGGTTTCCTTGTAAATGGTCCAGCCAGGTTTACCCTACATCTGGTTCTCACCAATGTTCATGAAGAACTTAAATAAACCACCAACTGGCCAACGATATTTGCTAAAACGTAAAAGAACGACAGAGAGACCCGAAAAACAAAGTTAAATTAAGAATTTAGATATTAATTGATGAAGAAAAACAAATAAAACCATGACCTGTTGATTGTCTTAAAAGATATTTAAACTGAATGCAAGATTATTAAAATATTGATTGAAAATCCACATTTATCCAAGAAATACTATGATTATGGCCTGCTGTTTATTAAGATGATGCTTTTAGATCATTAAAAACAGTATAATTTACAAGGATGAATGAAATAAATGAAGATTATGAATTCCAACGTCTTTATTTTTGTTAAAACATACTTAAAACATAAAAATGTGGAATTTAGTTCGTGTAAAAATAGATTAAAAGGTCATGGGTTTCTAGAAAGTAATATTTATGGTTAAATTAGTTCAATTACACACTTATTATCAGATAAAATATAAATATAGTGAAACAGAAGCTTAGCGTGACATACCTGTATCAGGATAAAACCAAAAGTGGCGTCAAAAAATATTAACCTCGCTGAGTCGCCTTTCCATGTACGGAGACAATATAAACTAAATTAAATGTTTGAAATCGCTAATCTATATTAAAGAACAACCTAGAAATCTATAATATAGAACAGCAAATTTACAGGTCGTCTAAAGAATCGATATTCTGCAGTATGCAGAGTTATCCATAGATGGCAGCGCCAATACCTAAAGATACTTTAAAATCCAATGTAACGAAATAACTTTTATTACGTTACACATTTTACAGTGTTTGTTTATTAATAAGTATCTACATATATGTAAATAATTTTAAATATTCTTGTTTAAATTTATCAGAACTGAAATTAAATGAGATGAAGCCGATTTACCAATATGCATGCATATACTGCACGTGCATACTAACATATATATTATACAATGTTTATAATATGTAAATAATGGGAATGTTTACTTTCAAATTCTTATTGTTTAAAATAATCAAAAATTAAAGATTGCTTCATATTTTTTATTTTATTTTTTTTACAATTTAGACCCACATTTTAATAGCAATTGAGAAATATTATTTGTAGACTTGTCAAAATTGTTAACATTATTTTGGCAAATCGTTATCAATAGAGGCAAATTGTTTCAAGTTCACAAATGTGTCCTTAATGTTAGGAAACAGTTGTGCGAGCGGAATATTCTTCTTCGAAGTCGCCAATATTATTTGTATTACACATACCTAAATTGGTGTTTCATAAAGCATTATTTTATTGTCACTGGGGACAAATTGCGCCAGGACACCGAAACCCATATCAAGGCGTTGGTTATGGTAATATTATTTTTGATTTCTTGAAGACGATAACCACTGTTTATACATGTTAAAATTCTCTTAATAAGGTAGCTTCTGTAGAGCATTTTTAAATTCTGAATAATACCTTGGTTCAAACGTTGGCAATGTGAGGTAGTGTTGGGTGGAAGAAAAATAAGTTTGACATTATCCAGTGTAATTTTGGGATGAGACGTTGCATTATCCAGAAACAATACCACTCTTCTACTCTGCTTCTTCATCTTGGTATTAAATCTGTGAAGTCATGTTGTCATGATGTCTGCTGTCATCCACGCTTTAAGAACCATTGAAGAGGTAACTTGTCGCTGCTATTATAAGTGGCTATTCCTTTTCACCTTCCATATTTGCACAGTACAGAGTTGTAGATCGTTGTTTTGCTATTCCTTTTTCCAGTACACTTGCCATCTTTGAATGCATGTGTTTTTGTTGGCAATGCACGACAGTAGAGACCTGTCTCATCTGCATTAAATACGTCCCTTGGGGCATATTCCTTTAAAATGATCAATAGCCTTTCTTTCCAAGCGGTTACGTCTTCGATATTGATATCGGCTGATTCGCCATTTATTTTCTTTAAGGTAATATTCTGCCGACGACGGAATTTTTCTAACCATCCATTTGATGCCTTGAAGTTATCTAGTCCTAGACATTGCGCAAATTCGATTTTACGGATATTCGTAAGTGCTTGTTTCGCGCCTGACAACACCAGTTAAAAACAACTTGATTCACTGCCAGTCCTTCGGTTTTGGGAAATTTTCTTTTTTGTTCACCATTGCCACCTTCTTGAAACAAATTCTTAACTTCTTCTTTATTTTGAAGTAACATAGTCACTTGGGTCTTACCCACTTTAAATTTTTCATTTAATTTCCTAGTACTTAAACCAGTTTTTTCACTTTCCTCGATTATTTCAATTTTTTCGCTTAAAGAAAGACATTTCTTTTTTTCCCGCCATTTTCAAATATTCACGTTAGTCCCAAAACACACAAAATCTCTTCAAACAAAACTAATGTTAACAACCGATTTATCAGTCTTTACAGCGAATTTAATGGATCCCCTGCAATAAAGTAATTAGTGTGTTTTTAGCATTAATGTTTACTAAAAATTCCGATGATGAGTGCCCGCGTAAACACAGGTTTTACTGTAATTTATATGATATATTTTTTAAATTTTTGATCGTCATTTCCGGGCATCATGTGTTTGAAAATCCTATTTACTTGGGGACATTGCCAACATCCATCAATTCCAATTAGTTTTAGGTGTCAAATGTCAGCGGCATTGTTAAGGGAAATAATAAAATATCAAAGAATACACTGACCATAAAATCTCAATTCAGAATTCGCACTTTAGTCAAAACTAAATAGGTCCATTCAGGTTAAGATGGCAATGATTCTTTTTAAGTTTCTTACTTTTTACGTAATTCATTACTCATAATGTAAGTCTGGTTGGGATGTGTTGTTATAAAACGGCTAGCTCCACCAGTTTTGATCTAAATTTAAAAAAATATTTGGTCTCTGGTTGATAAATTATTAAGATTGCGATTCAGCAGATTAAGTTAGAAGCGCTATTAAGTACAACGGAAATTTACACTTTAAAATGAAAATAAAATTTTAATAAATTCGATTGCGAAATATTTTTAAAACTTTAAACTAAAACACTTTTTGCTTTTTAATGTTTCAAGGTTTTTAATAGAGTTACTCTACATATATTTCGCCTTATTAGGGCAAGAGTACCTGATTAATTCCAAATTTGAAGAAAGATCCTTAAACTATATAGACCTTCTTTTATTGACCTAATTATATTATAGATTTTTTTTATTGCTATTCTGGAAAGTCCAGGGATGTTGATGGAATACATTTGTCAATATTAGATTAGTAACTTTCCCGTTAAATAAAGAAAACTTTAATAAAGAACTCCGTATCATCAAACAGGTAGCAGACAACAACGGATACAAAGAGAACTTAATAAATAATTTACTAAAAAGAAACAAAGGAAAGTGTTAAAAAATAATTTTTTTGTATTAATACACCAAAAGAAACCAATTTCAAATTTGTCAATCACATATCAAAATTCAGTAATAAAGTTAGCAATAAGTTGAATAATTTAGGATGTAAAACTATTTGCGTCAACAAATAAAACTTAGGTAAGATACTTGTGAATAATAAGGACAAAATAGATAAGCTAGATAAGTCAGGTGTTTATAAAATCCATTGTTCAGATTGTAATGCTGTATATATTGATCAAAGTGGCAGATGTATTAAAAATAGACTTAAAGAACATAAAACATCAATCTTAAACCATGTCAAAAACACAGGAATGTCAACACATTGTATTGAAAATAATCATTTCATAAATCTAAATAAAATAGAACTACTTGATGCTAAAAACAAAAGCAAAAAATTAGATTTATTAAAATAATACATTTATTACTACTAATGACCACAAAATTGCCACCATACCCCTATTATTGACAAATGTATTCCATCAACATCCCTGGACTTTCCAAAACAGCAATAAAAAAAACCATAATATAATTAGGTCAATAAAAGAAGGTATATATAGTTTAAGGATCTTTCTTAACATTTAGTATTAATCAGTAATACAGGAGAATTGTACTTTTGATAATGCTTTTCTGGGAACTAATTCCGAGCAAGCTAAAATTTTGCATGGTTATAGGATAGGTACCATAAGGAGAGCTTAAATCTGAATTTGCACCATTCTCACCCCCTTAGGTTCGGCGCCATCTTGAATTTAAGGGTTGTATTGGTTTTTCGGTCATAACTACTGTGAATTTCATTTCTCAAAAAACAACTTAACATCATTTTGTAGAAAAAACACTAGCTTTAAAATGACATATCATACAATATTATAAACTTATTTTTTCCTTGCAAAAAATCGATTGATTTTATTAACCAAAATCGTAAAAATAATTCAAAAAGTTTCTTTACAAAAAATGTAGAGCATTGATCCATCCTCATTTTTTAATTAACGTATTTTCCCGTCCGACAAATATTTTCTCTTCTACAACGCGCCTCAGTGCAAAATGTTTAATGAACCTCTATCATTCCGCAGTCATACTGCATAACTTGAAAAATGCCCCTGAGATTGAGCATTGTATTCATAGATTCTTTTTTCTGGCCCGTTTTTTTGACGCCAATTCACGCAATCCAGATAAGATTTTAAGAGATTAGGAGCTGAGGAATGTGTCTATAACGTGTTTAAGAGGACTCTATATATTTTTGGGAAAGAATTCACAGTTTTTCCGAGGACTCACTGCTACTCGGTATGCTTGGGCTAAAGAAATGGATACTATTAACGAAAACGAAGAAAGTAAAAAGTGTTTTTTATGCAGTACAGAACTTAATGAAGGTGTCGATCATGTCAAATCAAAAGGTAAGTTGTATGCGTGAAGTGAAGCACAAAAAATTTTTATTGTTGAAAGTTTTTTTAGAAATGGAAACAAAATAGGCGGTGTGTGGAATTACTCTATGCATGACTGCTTTGATGAATTTCGAACCGAGTTTCCTGATGTTGCGGTGACCTTTCATAATTTTCGTACTGGGTCACAATACCTAATTGATAAATTTCGTCAGACTGGTTCTGTTCAACATAAAAAAGGGGCTGGAAGACCAACGAAACGATCGAATGAGGTTATTGAAGAAGCGCGACAAATTATGGAAAATAATCCTTCAACTTCTATTAGGCATTTATCTCAACAAATTCAGCAAATGGATTTATGCTACAGTACATGTCAAACACTTTTGAAAAAGGATCTGCATCTATACCCTTATCGTGTTACGGCTATTCATGAACTCCTTCCCAATGACGTTCCCCAAAGACTTAATTTTTGTGAATGGTTTTTAAACAATTTTCAAGAAGAAAATAGTGGTGCTTTTGAATAAACATTTTTTACCGATGAGGCTTATTTTTATTTATCAGGCTATGTTAATTCACAAAATATGCGAATGTGGAATACGCAAAATCCGCATGTTTTTGTAGAAAGGCCTCTTCATCCTCAAAAAGTTGGTGTGTGGGCAGCAATTAGTTCTAGAAGAATAGTAGGCCCAATTTACTTTGATGGCACAATTACAGCTGAGAGATATCGGATCGAAATTCTGACAACATTTATTAATGAGCTTCACGATGATGAATTGCGGGAAGGTTACTTCCAACAAGATGGCGCTACACCTCATGTAACCAGAGAAAATTTAAATTTTTTAAGTGAATTTTTTGAAAACAGAGTTATAAGCCGAAATACGCAACAAATATGGCCACCTCGTTCCTGCGATTTAACACCCTGCGATTTCGTCTTGTGGCCTTTTATAAAAAACCCCATTTATCGAACACCAATTGAGGATATAAATGATCTTAAACGAAGGATTTCAGAAAAAATTGCCGAAATTAATAATTCTCCAAACGTATTGGTTAATGTGTCTCTGAGGGTAAGAAGAAACATCAGAAGGTGTCTAGAAGTAGGAGGCGGCCATATAAAGTAGGCTTTCAAAGTAAGATAGCTCAGGATTTTATATTACATACCGTCAAAAAACATTATTTAAGGTTTTCAACGTGACAACGCTGCTTTCTTGCAAATTCGCCCTATGATTTAATCTACGCGCTACTGCTACACTATGTATACTGGGTCACAGCCGCCCTTGAGCAAAATAATTAATAATCACTCGTTACAATTACTATGCTATATATGTATATATACTATGAAAGATCCTGCTCCCGAAGCCCTCATGGCAATTATATCTTGCGCATGCATTAAAGGATGTAATAGTAGTTGCAGTTGCAGAAAAGTTGGCCTTAAATGTACATCCCTGTGCAAAAACTGCAGTGAAGAAACGTGCGAAAATATCCAAGAAACAACCTTTGAATGTAAAGATGATGACCTTGATGATGATAATCGAGACAAAGAAACTCATCATAAAACTCCCGATTGTGAAGAAACAAGTTTTTGTGACTAGCGCACGACCATTTCTCTTTACACAAGTGAAACAAGCTCTATTTTCATCGACGACAAAAATGAAACGGAAGAAAGAGAAGTTCTAGGCAAATTCGAAGATTTTACAGGTCCTTCAAACAAGAAAACTTGACTTACGTAGCTAGTCAACTGAGAATTAGACTCAAAGAAAATTGAAAAATGTACTAAAAATGAGACGAAACTTAACTGTAAATAAAAAAAATTTCAGATTTTTAATTATTCCTTTTCTAAATTCTAAAGACTTTGTAATAAAATGATTTTCTAAATATATATGAGTCTGAATATTTGACCGCAAAAGTAAAAAAATTGCATTGAAGTATAAAAACGTTCTATTAAAAAAAAAAATTATATCTTATTTGAGAGGCTTATAACAAAAAATTGAAATTGAAGTTTGGATGCTAAGATTTACTTATATACCTAAAATTAACAGTAGAGTGCGAAATTAAAATTAAAAATTGCTCCATCATCATTCGTTCTTCACCTCAACAATCGGCGTTTGCAGCTTTGTTTAGTAAGTAAACTATATAATATAATCTGATACAATAAAACATTTATACTGTGTAAATAATAATTTCATTTGTTATAAAATCAATTATAAAATGTTTAATAAATTCATGCATAAAACCAAGGGCTACAAAAATTTGAAAGCGTTTGCAACGTTGAGGAAACTAGAATGATCTGCAGGTAATCAAGAGCGACTACAGAATAATAGAGGTTCATTTTGCACTGAGGCGCGTTGTAAAACAAAAAATATTTGTCTGACGGGAGAATATGTTGAATAAAAAATAAGGATAAATCAACGCTCTACATTTCTTGTAAAGAAAATTTTCGAATTCGATCGACCGGAAATTAGAAATTCCACTATAACTCATATTTTTACAATTTTTGTTAATAAACAATCGATTTTTGGCAATGAAAAAATAAGTTTATGATATTGTGTGACATGTCATTTTCAAGCTGGTGCTTTTCCTACAAAGTGATATACTGGTGTTTTTTGAGAAGTGAAATTTACAGGAGTTATGAGCAAAAAACCAATTCAACCCTTAAATTCAAGATGGCGCCGAACCTAAGGGGGTGAGAATGGTGCAAATTTAGATTTAAGTTCTCCTTATGATATCCTATAACCCTGCAAAATTTCAAATTGCTCGGTATTAGTTCCCAGTAAAAGTACAATAATTCTCCTTTACTACAGGTACTCTTGAAAAAGCCCTAATAAGGCGAAACATAAATGTAGAGTAACTCTCTATTAAAAACCTTGAAATATTAAAAAGCAAATAGTATTTAAGTTCATTAATACAAAATTTTAATGGAGATTATGTTAAATATTGAGAAATGAAAGTGAACTAAACTGTTGCTTAATTAATAGTAATGAATGAAATTAAATTTTACAACGTTATATAAATACACAGAACACCAGATTTTAAGTATCGATTTGTGACATTGCCTTTAATAAATGCAGCGAGACGTCATCTTAAATCAGGTGGGGTTGAGTTACGCCTTATTCGAAATCGCTTTAAATTAAAATAATAAAATTTTTGACAAACAAAATTGTTTCTCGAATGATATTCGTCATTCGACATGGGACAATAAACACTAAAACAATATTAACTTTTCTCAAAATGTTTAGTTTGACAGTACCTATATGATGACCCCATAAAATATTATCGCTGTAATCAAATAATATTGATTTTGATTTAACAATTTTATCAGTTCAATTCAACATTTATTTAGAATTCGGGATTTAAGGAAACACAAGCACTTTACATATTGGTATGTAATTCCAAACATGTGGATAGTGTTATGTTTATGTTTTTCTTAATAAAACTACAGTTATGTATACCTATGGTTTTTGTTTTTCAAATGGATCAACTTTGTTGCTTATTTTTAGTTGAAGCAACGAAAATATAAATTCACACGAAACACCCCTTCCGTAAACGTTAGCTTTATAGTGTAAATAAGTGAACAGGGTTTTTCACTTAAAACTCCGAGAGCATATATCTCGAAAACGGATGGATATATTTTGATTTCGTCCCTTGCTAGAACCACTTTGCATTTTCTAAAGATAATATCAATGCGACCCCTTGGCGTCGCGACGCTTTATAAAATCGATTGCAGACTTTTTGGTCATGCACCCTAATTCGATTACTTCACTTATTTTTAAGTAGGTAATACAAAGAACGCTAAAACCTAATCATTTCTATTAATTTTAATCTCTCGAAAAAATAAATAATTTCTTTTCCCTAAAGTAAATGATACACCTCAACAGATTATGACATTGGATTCATTGTACTTGTGACGGTGTCATTTATATGTCCAGGAATAGGGGGAAAAATGCTACAAATGATGGAAACAGCCCAAATTTTTCAATAAGTTGATAATAATCCCAAAACGTCACTATAGTCTGTTGCCTAATGCGTGGGAGTAATAAAATGTAAATTTGCAATGACAGGACCCATTAAGCAGGGTGGACAACTTAAAGGTTGCATTATAAATTTCAGGTAAATTGCAATGATAGTTTTTAAAAATTCCGTATTTCAGATATTTAAGACCTACATACCCCAAATCGGTCCTAAATTAGGGTCACTATACTTTGCATACAATAGAAAGACGAGTCTGGTGAATGAAAGTAATGTGACAACGGAGTTACTACAGGTAGTTTATTAGAATAATAAGCATAATAATAATTATACTTGATTATAGTTAGAGATAATTGAGATATTGATTATTCCAATATTAAGTAGATAAAAACTTATATAGAAGTAAGAATAATATGAAAATAGATAAATTGGATTATCTCTGCCTGGTAACTGGTAAGGACGTAATAGGACAATAAGGACGAGCCTCTCCCAAATGTACTAGTTGGTGACGAGGCTTTTACATTATGCTCGTATGCTTTATTCTTAATCCGAATGTTCTTCTAATGAGTACTGGGGATTGGATAAGTTCATATAGCACCCTGTATTTCTTTACATGATCAAATAGTTCTCTCAGCGACGTTTAGCTTTCAGGGAAGTACGAACCGTTCGAACTCGACAGCCAACGCGTATATGTGGTCCGGTCTTTAGGAACCTGAACTAACCTCTTATTTGTTTTGTGCATTCCCTTCCTATTTTATGGTTTTGTGTCAGTGTCACAGCTCAAGGCTACCGAGAACTAAAAACCGGTAGTGTTTAAAAAGTTTCCACTTATTTATCTAAAATCTTAGTAATTAGCAAATAGTAACTTTTGGTCACTTTTTGGTAATAGTAAAAAACATTAAAAGATACTACCAAAAAAAAATTTAAACTAGCGGCCATATTTTGATCACATACTTTCGCAACCATCTTGAAAAATAGTTTTTGGCAAACATCTCGTGTACAATACAACTTAATTTTTAAATTTTAGTCGTCATGTTCCGCGTAGTCCGATGAACTATCGTCATTGGTATCCAGAGAAATAATAAGGGGCTCTACAGTGTTTTCCAGCATCAGCTTACCACATTCTTTTTTCTATTTCAATCACATTTACGACGCACTTACTCCATTTTTCACAATCCACTCTCTTTATTTCCTCTTGCAAGAGGTTTCCAACGTCTCCCATTTTAAAAGTGGTATTATGCCTTGCTACAAACCCTTTTACTTGCACCCACACCAATTCTATGGGGTTTAATTCACAGTGATATGGCGGAAGGTGAATTATTCGAAGTAATATTTCGTTTTAAAGCGATTTCGTCGACAACAAATTTCCTTCAAAGAGGTTTATTCAACTTTAAAATCTCCAGTAGCTCCTTTTCAGCATATTTTTATGAAATGGCTTCTTATTTAAAGTAAGCCAATGAACGATGTCATTTTTTTCCAAGAAGACGTTGGTATTTTTTCAAATTTTCTTGAGTGGTAGTTGGCATTATACATGACTATAACAGACCCAGGAAGAATAAGATCTAGCATTTGCTGGAAGTATTCTTCAAAGACCTTAGCGTTCATGTCTTCATGATAGTCTCCAGTCCGTTTTGATTTAAATGCTAGTAAGCCGCCATCGACGAATCCATTTTTGATACCAATGTGAGTAATTATTGTTCTTTTACCTTTTCCTGAGGGTGCCTTATTCCAGTGGACCATTCTTCCATAAAAGCTTGCTTCGCGTTTTTTATATGTTTATCCTGCCATGTTTTACCAACGGTATATCCTTCATTTAACCAAGTTTCGTCCGTATAAAAAATATTTCTGTTTTCCCTTCGAAACTGTCTAACTGCCCTCAAATATTGTCGTCGTTGGCAGCAGATGATTTAGTCTTTCTCTATTAAAAGGTAGGTCTTCATTTAAGTAAATCGAGTCTATGATTTTTCTGGTGGCAGTCTCTTTATCCTCATTTATTATTGTTTCTTTTCTTCCTGTACTTCTCTGTGGTGATCTGATGGGGCCGCACATTTCAACTATTTTTGCAACTCCGAATGTTGAATTTTGGTGGCGAAAAGCGTTGAACACATTGAGAATAATAATTTTTTCATTTTTAGAAAGCACAGTTTTATCAGTCCGTTTCTCAGCAACAAATTCAGGCTATTCAAGAACGAAGTTTTCCAACAGCTGTCGGAAACTAACTAAACATTTCAGATTTTTGAAACAGTGAGGCACAGGTAGTTTATCTACGTTGATACCTACCCGATTGGGGACCCCTGTTCATAAACATAATTAAATAATAATAATTGGACTACACCTATGGAATACGGCGAAGACCACTGGCTTTTATAGTTCAATAATGATTTAATACTGTCTCACATTAAGCAACACAGTATAGCCAAATTTGAGGAAAATAATGCGGTTTCTATAAGCTTTTTATGGAGGATCCTACACAGTAACAAGTTTCATTTATACAAAATCAAATTAATTCATAGACTAGAGCCAGAGGAACACTCACGAAGACTGGAATTCTTAGCATATTTTTCCGAATTGTATTGCCAAAATGTCAATATCTTGTTGAAGATTTTATGGAGCGACTAGAGTCGAGAGAGATCATAACAATGGAATCTTGAACCGACATAATTGGTCCCAGAATCATCCTCGTTGGATTAGAGAAAGAGGAAATCAACGCCTTGTTGGAATTAATTATTGGTGCGGTTTATAAATGAAAATGAATGAAAAAAGATTGAACTGGAATATCGGGACATGGAAGCCGAAGAACAGGCAGGATTCCGAGCGGGAAGATCCACCACAGACCACATATTTTGCGTCACCCAACTGATAGAAAAAAAGCTCTCATTCAACCAGGTTCACCTTTTGTATATGGACCTCAAAAAAGCCTATGACAGTGTACGCCAAGACCAGTTATGGAAGGCCCTCGAACAAACCAATATTAGCGCAGCCCTTATAAAAGCCGTAAAAAGCCTTTACGAGGAAAACAGGGCACTGGTTAAAATCGGAATAAAGGTTTTAAAATAGGCAAAGGGCTTAAACAAGGGTGTTGCATTTCACCCACATTATTTAAAATATACCTGGGACAAGCACTTAAACCCTGGAAAAGAAAATGTAGTAGAATGGGCATCCCACTAAACGAAACCACACTGTATACCCTATGCTTCACAGACGACCAGACAGTGGTGGCTCAAGACGATCTAGAGTATATGACAAGAAAGCTAATAGTAGAATATAAGAAGTGGGGCTTAGAAGTAAATATAAATAAAACTGAGTACATGTGTATTGGGTGCAGCAAGACCTTATGTTAGAAGATTAACAATGTATCAAAAGATGCCCAAACTATTCGTACTTAGAAACAAAAATCACAAGCGATGGTACACTGGACAACGCAATCGAGGAAAGAAACATGCAGGGAAGAAGAGCTACAGCTATGATGAATGGAATACGGTGGGACCAGCAGATATTAAAACGAAACAAGAAAGAATATTTGTAGGTTGTGTATTATTATTATTGTTATTGTGTATATATAGGATTTTCCATATTGGACATATCAAAAACAGTAATTTATGATTTTTTCTATACCTTCATTAAAAATAAGTTTGGCAACAATGCTTCCCTACTTTACACTGACACGGATTCGCTTATAATAAATGTGCTGACCGATAATTTTTATCGCACAATAACAGAAAACCCAAACATGTTCGATACATCAAACTACCCAGAACAAAATAAGTTCAATATAGTTAAAAGTAAATCCGTATTGGGTAGAATGAAGGATGAATTTCCAGGTGATCCAATAATTTCTTTTTATGGCACTGGAGCCAAAGCTTACTATGTAAAATCGGTAGGAAATGAATTGAAGAAAGCTAAAGGTATTAAAAAGTCTGTTATTGAGAAAGAACTTTATCAAGATGATTACCGGAAAATCGTCGAACAAGGTGGGTTAATATTTCGAAAAATGAAAACCTTTTGAAGTGAATTACATGACGTATCATAAAGAGTATTGTCACATATAGTAGTAAAATATGGTAAATCAAAGAAAGAGCTAAAGGACAACTAAAGGCTACGGAGATGGACTACTGGAGACGAACAGCGGGCAGCTCAAGGATGAATAGAGTTACTAACGAGACGATTAGATAGAGTATGAGAGTCACACACGACATAATGGATGATATTAGGGTGAAACAACTGAAATGGTATGAATACGTACAGCTGATAAACGAGGAACGACTCACAAAACAGATACTGAAATGGACCTCACAAGACAGACGAAAACGAGGAATAAATTTTTTTTTTCCATTCCATCGCTAAAAACGTTATGTATTAGTACTATATGGCGCCTTGCCCACTTAATTAATGTAAACGTAGTTAAGCCGAGGTTTCTTGTCTAGACAGGGTCATTTCGCACAGTGCTCATGCGCCAGAAAAAATAAATAGACGTTTGCTTTTACGAGAAAAAAATTAGGTTATGCTGCTTTTCAGTCACATTTGACTTTGACAATAGGAAAAGAATTTGTAAACACACATTAACGTTCTTGGCCTGTTTAAGAGTATATTTCGATGAGAAAGGAAAAAGAACGCAGCTAAAAGTTGGTTAGTCACCAATTTGGCCGACCAAATCGCTCCCTTAAACACAAAGTGGCACAACTCAAAATTTTGATAATTTGAGTTCTAGCACTGCCGTCTCGAAGAAAAGGCCGTCATGTTAAGATCGTGACGTCACCTTAGAAGATGGAATTTAATATAGAGGCTATTTGGTATGTAGATAATAAAATCGATATTTGTAAGTCAAAGATGTCTTAAATTATATGAAATGAGGTATAGAATCGTATACTAAAAAGGTATTTCGATGATTGGTATACAGAGTGATTCAAGACTATAAACTGGCTTATGTTATGATCAGGTTAGTTCACTAATTATAGCTTTCGATCTTCGATACTCCTTGGAGGTTACGAAAATAATTCCCAAATAATCCCTGAATAACAAACATTAAAAACAATTTCATAGGTAAAATAAATATTTGTATATTTTATATTAAAATGTGATGTTTTTTAAAGAACTATATTAATGTTATTAACTTCTTGTATCTGATGATGGCAATATACATTGCCGAAATGCATCATACATTTGAATAAATGAAATTGCATTTTTCTTGTGGAGAAGACTTTCCTACAACTATCATTCAAATAAACCTAAATATTACTTACTATAGCAAATATTATAACGTTACTTTGAATTTATAGAGTTTAATTTTCGGTTATTTGGTTAATTAGTTATTTAGTACAGTAATATGACATATAAATATGTATTAATGTGAAATAATTTATTGAATTTAGTACAGTGATTATTGATTACCTAACTATTTAAATATATCATAGTGGTTGAGTGAGGAAGCTTTGCGTCAACTTCGCCGTTTATAATTTAGGTAATCATTAATTGCATGCAGTCATTTATTATAATTATTATTATTAAATACATTTTTTGTGTATTGTTTAAACAGAGTAACTAATCAAATAACAACATAACTAAGAATTCGCATTCATCATCATCATCATCATCATCTTCAGCGTGTCTCAGTCCATCTTTGGACATACGCCTCTCCAAGTTGTCTCCATTGAGTTCTGTCAGCTGTTCTACTCATCCATTGCACTCCCGCTACCTTCTGAATATCGTCTCTCCACCTGGTCTTTGGTCTTCCTGGGTTTCTTCTACATCCTCTTGGTCGCCATTCGGTCACTTTCCTTGTCCATCTATTGTCCTCCGTTCTCATGAGATGTCCTGCCCATTTCCATTTTAGTCTTGCTACGTGTTCAGCAATGTCAATTACCTTTGTTTTCTGGCGGATCCATTCGATGGTTTTTCTATCTCGCAGTCGTATCCCCAGCATACTTCGTTCCATCCTTCTCTGTGCAATTCTTAATGTGTCCATTATTTTGCCGTTTAGTGTCCATGTTTCTGCGGCATAGGTTAAAATTGGTAGCACACATTGGTTGAAGACCTGAGTTTTGAGATGTTGTGGGAATTTGGTCTTAAATATGTTATTTAGTCTTGCATATGCTGCCCATCCAAGTTGAATCCTTCTCCTGATTTCTGTCATCTGTATGTTCTTATCGAAGGATATTTTCTGTCCAAGATATATATATTCATCGACAACCTGCACTACACTGTTATCACCTAAATCAGCCATCGTAACGTCTGCTGAATTTGACATTATTTTTGTTTTACTCGCATTGATTTTGAGACCGTATTTTTTTGCGGCTTTGTTTAGGGTTGAAAGCATATTTTGGAGGTCTTCCATCTTTTCTGCGAGAAGTACGATGTCATCTGCAAAGCGCAAATTACTCAGGTGTTCACCGTTGATGTTAATGCCAGCATTTTCCCAATCGAGCGTTTTGAATATATCCTCCAGAGCCGCAGTAAATATTTTAGGGGAGATTGTGTCGCCCTGTCTCACGCCCCGATTTACGGGTATGGGATCTGTACCATCATAGACCTGAACTGTCATGGTGGCGTTGTCATATAGGGCTTTGACAAGCTGTATGTATTTGTTGTCAATACGGCATCGTTTTAGAGCATTTAGGAAGGCCCATTTTTCAATAGTGTCAAAAGCCTTTTCAAAGTCAATGAAGGCAAGATATATGTGCTGATTATATTCTTGGGACTTTTCAATCACTTGTCGCAATGTATGCAAGTGGTCAGCCGTGCTGTATCCCCTGCGAAAACCAGCTTGTTCCACAGGCTGGAAAGCGTCTAGTTTGTTAGCGATTCTGTTGTTCAATATTCTTGTTAGTAACTTATAGAGGTGAGACAATAATGAAATTGGTCTATAGTTTCTTATATCCTCCTTATCGCCTTTTTTATATAGTATAATAACATTTGCGTTTTTCCATGAGTCTGGTATTCGGCCGCTGTCAAGGCAGAGATTGAAAAGTCCTTCCAGGTACGTTAGAAGTTTCCTACCGCCCATTTTAATATATTCAATTACTATGTCATCTGGACCGGCCGCTTTATTATTTTTCATTTTCTTCATGGCGCACTTGATCTCATATTTACTTATAGGTGGTAGTTCCTCAGTGTTATGTCTGGTCAATTTAGCTCTTTTGTCTGTTGTTTCATGTGGCCTTTCTGGGACCTTTTGGGAGTACAAGTCTTCGTAGAATTTCCCTATGAAATCCAAGATCTCAGTTCTAGTTTTAATTTTGTTTCCATTTTCGTCCTTTAATGTTATTATTTCTGATTTTCCCTGCGATAGTCTTTTTCTAAATACTCTAGGGCCCTTATTATCTTCTATTACATCTCGTACTAGCCTTTCGTTGTACCTGGCCACATCCTCCTTCACTTTTCTTCTGATCTCTTTGTTTTTTTCCTTTAACTTCTCGATCGTCATGAACCTTTTATTTTTGTTCCTGTCCCTAATTAATTCTTTAGTATTGTCTGAAATTTTACTGTTTTTTCTTGCTGTTTTGTTCCCTGGAATAGTTTTGTTTATACTTTCCCTTATACTATCCGTCAAAAACGTACTGAGATCGTTTATATTGGAGAAGCTTTCTAATTCTCTAGTCAGCGTAGTTTCCAAGTTATTCTCGAATTTGTCTCCGTTTTGTCGAATGTAGTAGATATCTTTTTCTGTTCTTTTGGGAGCCAGTAGCCTTCGTCTTTCATGCTTTGTGTTGATTTTGACCTTTGCCCTAACCATCCTGTGGTCGCTCACAAGAATATTGTTCAGAACAGTAACGTCTTTGATCACGTGTCTTTTGTTTGTTATAATAAAGTCGATCTCGTTTTTAGTTTGCCCATCCGGACTTATCCATGTCCATTTGCGTTGTGGCTTTTTCTGGTAGAAAGTGTTCATTACTTCGAGTTGTTTTTCCTCCAGGAAGTTTATGAGCATCTGGCCTCTGTCATTTCTGACTCCTATACCGTATGGACCCATGCAAGATTCCCCTTCTTGGCGGTAACCAATCTTCGCGTTGAAGTCGCCGATGATAATTTGGAAATGGAGAATTCGCATTAGGATAATAAAATTTGTCATTATTACATCTCATTATAGCTCATATGCATCTAACTTATTGACAAGTACTCGGTAATTGTGCGGGTGCAAGAAGAATTTATTTTGATACATTTTCATATCCGAAGTGTGCCGCATAAAGGAACGATTGAAAGAGTTCACATTTCGGAAATCACTTAAACGCAAGAATGTTAAAAATGTGAAAGATTTGCTTCTTCTTGTTTACTTCAGCAGCTTTTGAAAACGGGCGCCCTGTGGCTCTATACATGTCCTTAGCCGACGGAAGTTTTCTCGTTGTACTTAAAACAATATTCCAGGATAAATATAATTTATAAGAAAAGTTCATATAAGCATGGGTCCGCAAGCCCTTCATTTTTGAGATACAGGATGTTAAAAACTGCATAAAGCAAGAAGGAGGACATTTCCAACATTTATAGGTGATTTTAATTTAGTTTTGTATCTAGTGTTTCGTTGTTTATTGTTGTTTATTGTTGTTTAAAAATTACCGTTTGAAATGTTTCTACAGTGTCACCATTAAAGTCCGCACCATATGGAACTTTTTTTTATTAATGAGTTAAAATTAAATTTCGGCAATCGTTTTTGCTTCAAATTAGACTAAAAATTATAGAATCAAATGTAACCATCTGTCATTCGGTATCTGTCAAAAATTACATTTTAATCAAAAAATGCTGAAAAATGGCATTGTTTTACAGAATTTCAAAAAATTTTATTAGAAAAAGTTGTTTCTAGTACAATTCTTGGTCTAAATACAAAGTTTCAGTTTTCTAGCTCAAAGTTGATTTTTTTGCTATTTTTTCTAATTAACTTTTTTTTTATTTAATGTAAGTTCGCTTAATGGATATTAAACTATTTGCTTATACCATACTCAATATTTTATTTAGTTTGTATGAGCTTTTTTTTACTAGAATGCCATTTTTTTTCGAAATTTAAAATTAGAGGCAAAAAAATTTGACACAGGTGGTGCAAAGTTATCCTAATTTAAAAATTTTAACAGATAGACGTCAGATATTCCATTTTTTTGATAGTACATACACCTAAGAAGTTTAAAAAACTTATAATAAAATTCCCAGATATCAGATTAGTTCAAAATTTAGACACATTTTCTTTTTATCCACAATAAAATATCAAGGCAATTTTGAATTTTATAAGTAGGCTATGGAAAAAAAAACGAATTAGAGTGCCGAATAAATAAAAGAAATGTCATAAATTTGAATATTTTCGCAAGTTATAGTTTTCAGTGTTATCACCAATGTTGTCCATTCAAGAAAAAATAGAAATTGTCTTAATTCTAGTAAAAAAAGCTCATACAAACTAAATAAAATATTGAGTATGGTATAAGCAAATAGTTTATTATCCATTAAACGAACTTACATTAAATAAAAAAAAAGTTAGGTAATTAGAAAAAATGGCAAAAAAATCAACTTTGAGCTAGAAAACTGAAACTTTGTACTTAGGCCAAGAATTGTACTAGAAACAACTTTTTCTAATAAAATTTTTTGAAATTCGGTAAAACAATGCCATTTTTCAGCATTTTTTGATTAAAATGTAATTTTTGACAGATACCGAATGACAGATGGTGACATTTGATTATATAATTTTTAGTATAATTTGAAGCAAAAACGATTGCCCAAATTTAATTTTAACTAACCTCATTAATAAAAAAAAGTTCCATATGGTGCGGACTTTAATGGTGACACTGTATATTGATTAAAAAAGTTTTTAAAATTGTTTCACCTTTTAACACATGCATTGATTAATTTAAATCAAAATCTCTCGAAAACGTCTGCTTGTAGCGACTTTTGACAAGCATACCATTTTCACATAAAAATGATAGAGAAATCGATTTTTCTTCTAAAAAATGTGATTCATACATGCACTAAAAAGTTGTGACTCCCCAAAGGAGAAAAATACCTGTAGGGGCGCTCCCTGCAATTAAGTTCCAAACCAAGATCAAATTTGAATTTTTTATAATAAAAAATCCCGAAATACCAAATTTCGTCCAAATATAGACATTATTTCAAAAGTTATTTACGGTAACTGTCTCTCAAAAATGAAGGGCTTGCCCCGTGCTTATATAAACTTTTCACCTTATAAGTAACTGAGGAATCGTCCAGTAAAATATCGGACACTACTTATTAAATAACACCCTGCATAAGCACTTTTATAAGCAGTTTTATAAGTCTTTATGGTCTACATAAAATAATAAAATCTCATTGAATTATACATGTCGGTTCAAATGTTAGAACTGAAAAGGTTAGTTGGGTCGCGGGTAAACTCCATTCCACAATAATTCGTTGATTTCTCGACCGCAATAAAATTTAAATGACGACCCTCAGTCGTAATCCCAACCATAAATAAGTTGCATGACAAATATCTATTGTGTAGGCACCGGACCTTTTGAAAGGGTACAGGTCCTGATTACCTACTAATTTCAATAGTTTAGGTTAGCTATTTTCAACAAAACAACAAATATAAAATAATAGGTAAGTATCTTTATTTTAATCATGTAATTAAATAGCTATTAATATTTATACAAAAATACTAATCTACAATATTATATTAATACAATATTTAACTTAACCTACTCTATATTTAGCTCTGTTTCACTATCACTATCGTCTTCATCTATGCCTAAACTAATTATTAAGGGCCTTACGTTACTCTTAATTACTTTATAGGAATCTTCGACTTGGAGCACGTGTCTCACAGAATTTTTCCAACTTTCTACTGGGATATTATTTACACATTTTTTAATTAATTCTATAACAGAACTACTTAGTGTAGGGGATGTGTTTTCTCTTCTAATCATCGTCTTTAACTGGCTCCAGTATCTATTGTTGGGACTATCTGTTTACTGTAGTACATGTCATAAATTTTCCTCTCCGAATCAAGTCTTTATCAGCTTATTTATTTTATTTATCGTATGGCAACACATGTATCTTAATCTACTTAATTATGTCAAACAAAAGAATAACAATCTCAAATCTTAATGTCTAAGTTTTCGATCCAGGTGACAGCCGATGGAGTGGCCCCCAAGAAATCTCTGGTCGAGCAGTGACTCTGCCGGTTTATACAGTCATAGGCCAGGTGATGGATGGTTTGTCGTTCGCCACAATCGCAAGCGTTGCTTTGGGTTTTTCCCCATTTGTATAAAGAGTCCAAACATATGCCAGTTTCGGTACGGATGCGGTTTAGGTAACACCATTATCAGCTTCTTCGATGCTTCTCAATTTTCCGCTCTCACACCGTTTTTTTCTTGGCTGGATGGGTTTGGTCACTATATCTTTTACTGTCGTTAATTCAACTTTGGTCAAAATACTCGTTTCACTAAAAGTTGCACTCCGGTCATACCCTTTTTCTAAATGGGTACAGTAAACGTTCTTTATGATGTTTTTGGCATCAAGTGATAAATGTTTTTTCTTCGTTACACCATAACTTCCGGAAGCAATATTATCTGAAGTTTCACACAGATCTGACATATTTCGGATGCTCGATAACACACACGAAAATACCTTCAACGCACAGCTTGACAAACACCAAACGATCGATGAACTAAGATGAAAATACTCTGCTTTATATTGAACACCTGCAATTTGCCATTAACCTACCTAATATACCAATATAATAACATAATAAATAGTAACATAAGGCCCTTAATAATTAGTTTAGGCATAGATAATATTATAATATTGTAGATTAGTATTTTTGTATAAATATTAATAGCTATTTAATTACATGATTAAAATAAAGATACTTACCTATTATTTTATATTTGTTGTTTTGTTGAAAATAGCTAACCTAAACTATTGAAATTAGTAGGTAATCAGGACCTGTACCCTTTTAAAAGGCACTTATTTATGGCTGGGTTTAAATTTTATTGCAGTCGGGAAATCAACGAATTATTGTGGAATGGAGTATACCCCTTTGGGGCTCTGTATCTCCGTTAAGGGGAACTTTAGGAATTGTTTTCTATGACAAGTAAGGTTATTTTGACCTCCCATATACGCCCTTGAGAGTAAGTTAAGCTCGCTCTGGGTCAATTAAGTTCTATTTACCCCCTGCCTCACAGGCGGAGTATACTAACCAACAGAACTAAAGTCAACCTGTATAAAGTCTTGGTCAGGCCGGTTTTGACGTATGGTGCGTATAAGCAGAGCTGAGCTGAATAAGTTTCAGGTGATTCAAAATCGAGCATTGAAAATGATCTCAGGTGCGCCAAGACATACTATGAATAGAGTATTGCATAATGATTTTAGAATACAGACAAACGAATATTTCTTAAAAATTATAACAGACTATTACATACGCACGGACGTTTTAACGAACACACTAATAACAGACTTACATACAAGAGCCAGGCCAGACTCAACCTACAAACTATCTATAGAGACTGGCTCCCTTTGTGAGAGACAAATTACCAGTAGAGAGGCACTGGAAACAGTGGATAGGCACTATTCAACACCATCTAAAAGACGGTTAAAGGCGTCAAAGCTAGCAGCCCCTAAAAAAAATTCAGAAGAACACACGACACACGACCAACAAACGCTTTTGCCCAGTTAAAAATTGCAAATTCCAATGAAATTGCTGAATAAGCAAGCGAGGAAAGGATACATGTCAAAGGTTTTACCCGAGGGGCAAACCACTGCCTTAAATTTGTACAATAAAATACCATTTTTAACAAAAAATACCCAAAAATACCTTGTTTTCTGAAAAATACCTCAAAAATACCCAAAAAATACAAAAAAAATTTCGAAATACTTAAATTTTTTTTAAAAATACCCAAAAATACCCAAAAAATAATTAAGAATACCCGAAAACAGCTAAAAATACCTAAAAATACGTCAGTAAAAAATAACTTTCGCTAATGACCTTGTGTATTATTTATTTCATTTTAATAAAGATACAACTATTTATTTTAAAGGCCACCATTTATTTCTTAAAAACAAACATTTAGCTTCAGAAATTTGCTAAAAATAAAAAAAAAAAACTTAACTGCCCAACTTTAGCATGACAGGAACCAATTCTAAAAATAAGACAGTTTTGTGGGTATTTCGTATTGGCTAAATAAAATAGGTATAAAACATTAGGTACCTCGGTACCTACTAATTAAACATAATAGATATAAATGATTAGACTTATGATTAACCATAACAGAACACAAATATTTAAATTAAGAAATTTGCTAAATAAATCAACAAAACTTAACAGTCTAAACTTTGCCATAGTAGGGACAAATTCTTAAACTAAGCCACTTTGTGGGTATTTGGTTTTGGCTAAATAAAATAAGTATAAAACATTGGGTACCTACCTCATACATCAAAAATGTTTTTATAAAAGTTGAAGGACAGTAAGTGGGCTATAACGTAAAATTATTTTCAACTCTATATGGTGGCCTAAAAAAGCTGAATAGGAAAAATGCTCGGAAAAATGTTATTATTTTAAATGCAACACCCGGTATATTTTTAAATTTTCAGATTCTACATAAAATTTTAATTATTTTTTATTAAATGCATTGTTAGTATATACCGAGGTATAGGTATACTTAATAGTTGCCGAGATATTGACTTTTGAAAAATGACATTTTTGAACTTTGACAGCTTATAACTTCTTAACAGTACGCCTTAGAGCAAAACGGCGCACATGTTCAATTTTGATTATCTTTCCAAAAAAATCAACTTCTAGTTAAACCGGATGTAACTCGAAAGCAGGAAATCGAGCAGGAAATATAGTTATTCCGGTTCAACCGGAAGTTGATTTTTTTGGAAAGATAATAAAAATTAAGGATAGGGGACATGTGCGCCGTTTTGCTCTAAGACGCACTGTTAGAAAGCTATAAGCTGTCAATTTTCAAAAATGTCATTTTTCAAAAGTCAATATTTCGGAAACTATTAAGTAAATGCTAATAATGCACTTTATAAAAAATAATTAGAATTTTATGTAGAATTTGAAAATTTGAAAATATACAGGGTGTTCCATTTAAAATAATACCATTTTCTCCTGCTCCGCTTTTTTATGCCACCATATAGAGTTAAAAGTAATTTTGCTTTATAGCCCAATTACTGTCCTTCAACTTTTATAAAAACATTTTTGATGTATTTTAAAAAGTAACGGAGCTATGAAAGCCTGACGCACTATTGCAGTACCCTGTATGGCTTACTGTCTCCACGTGTTACGCCAAGGCCATTTCGCGGTGAAATGCTAATGCGCCGAGCATGCGCGCAATCGCCATTAAATTTTAAAAATTGCTGGATCCGTTACTTTTTATTAGGAAACACACTTAAAAGTACCCAAAAATGCCTAAAAATACCTGAAAAATACCCAAAAAGCACCCAAAAATATCCACAATTACCCAAAATTTCCCAAAAATTCCCAAAATTACGCAAAAATACCAATAAATTTTCGAAAATACCCAAAAATACCAGAAAATACCCACAGCTTGTACAATAAAATACCCCAGTGGTTTACCCCTCGGTTTTACCTGACATAAAAACCCCCTCAAGATCCTGTATAGGTATACTTACCGGAGACCCGGCATAATATACATAATATTTTTAATATTAGAGTGACCTAACGATGAACCATTAAGTTTGTTTTTTAAATTAATAAAACAACATTTTAAAGAGTTTTTTAAAAATACAAAATACTTTAATGTTATTATGACTATACAGGGTGTCCCCAAATTAAGGAGCAATACTTTACCACCATATTCTCCGGCTAAAAATAATAGGATTTTTTCATATGGACATAAGTGCAGAAATGCTTGTTAAGGGAGCTACCCTTTCTCGAATGGGAAATCCTGAAATCGTTTTTTTAAATTATTTTCGAACCCGTTCATAGTTAAATTTATATTTATATTATATTTTATATTTATAAACACCTATGTCCATATGAAAAAATATTTTTATTAAAGAATTATCCTTAGCCGGAGAATATGGTGGTAAAGTATTTTCTCTTAATTTCGGGACACTGTATATAAAAGATTAAACCATGCGAACTAATAAAGAATTCAGTTGAAAACTTTTCTTTAAAGAAAAATTCGCTAAGTTTAATTTTAACGCAATAAGAAAATAATTTCCAAAATGTCCAAAAGGAAATTGAAAAATTACGGAAGCGCATCATAGATAGATTGAGATGTTCCAGGTAGAGAAGCAATTTAATTTTTCCCGATTGCCAATACGAAAAATTAATGGGGTTTAGACGCAAAATGTAATTGCATTTTAGCAGAAGTAGGAAGATAATTCCATTGTGGAGTTTAGAAAATTTGAAAATTTAATTACAAAGACAAAAATTAACTAGTAAGTTTGAATTTAAATCCTAAGATACTATTTTACAGACAATTGTTGAGGTTGAATTCAATTTTGATCTACCTCAGAGACAGTGGGGAAGATTGATGCGTGATAGTGGTTGAGGGCAAGTTCTTTAAAAATTGCCATAATACCGCGCTTAATAAGTGCATGGATTTATCGCCAGCTGATAATTCAAATAAAATCAGATTAAAATAATAAGCTTTATTATAATTTTTACATCCTCCCTTATAAAGTTTTTACACACATCTTTAAAACCGTGTAGGCGTTAATGGTGACTTGCCCCCGAGTGTTAATTTGCATTCATGAACAAAAAAGTTCGTTCGTTACCTTTAAGAGCATGTCAATGGCTGAAACGCCCCAAACGAAATTTTGCATCAATTTTGAGGCCGTGTAATTTGAAAAATATTTGATGGATTTTTTGATGAACCGAGACAGATTTGGATAGGTGTGACTAAGGACTTATATATTGGTGTAAAGGCGTAGTCTTAGCCTGCGCAGCTGGCATAATACAGGAAAGATGAGAAGTTGGTGCAATTTTGTTAACCTCACCATTTGCTGGAAAAGATTTTTCATAACTTGTTTTAACCGCCTTCGAAAAGAGTGTACTAGCGTTTTCATATGTCATTACGTCGTTTCAGGAAAATTGTTAGTTTTCTGAAAAACTTCAAATTTTACGACATTGAGGCATTAAATTCCTTTTGAATAACAATTGAACGAACAAGGTTTTACTAGCTTGCCGTCATTTAGAATTAACTGCCTTGCCACACTGCAAGAATGGTTGATTTACAACTGCATGGATTGAATTGAAACTCCGTTTAACAAAAAGTAACATATATTTACTTCATTTAAATGATTACTTATAAGCAGGACTTTACAACACTGGCAACTTCTTAAATTGCTGAACTACACTTGATAAAATAATCACGACCACAACCAGAGAAACACATCTTGCGTTACAATACAAGACTAATAATTGTCGTAAGCCGACGGTAAAAAAAAGAGAGACATAACGCGTCTTTGCGTTACATAGACGAGAATTTTGCAACTACTTAGCAGATGACAAACAGCTTACTTGCTGACTAGCACTAAAAGAATTTTTATTACAGAGCGAGGTAACAACACATTTGTTTCGCCATCAAAATAGAATCGGCCCTGCGGAGTCTGATCGCGGAGCAAACTTATCTCATCAAGATGTTGTTAGCAAGTCCTGAATGTCACCGAGTTGCCAACTTTTTTGACATTGTCACGTCGGGCACCAATTAAAAACGTTTAAAAGTGTTGATTACCGGTCTACGTAGTCCGTAGTCGTTACTACCAGCGCCGCCATGTTTATTCATAACCAATCAGAAAATAGGACAACTTATAGAAGAATATGTTTCTACTGCGGTGTTTTAGGACCTCATTAGCATATAATATTATCCAACAAAGGATTGTAAGTTATAAATAGATTTTCTTTAGTAGATTATTGCACCTTTTTATCTTGCCTCGAGAAATGAATAATTCCTAGAACCGGCGAATTGGTGGTTTATTTTTTGAATTATCTTGATTCTAACGTTAGACTGGTTTTTTAGATTTTTAAGCGAAGAATACTCTTAAAATATAATTTGTCAAAGGCGAATCTCTTTGTCAATTACTGCTTTTACCGCTTGCCTACGTGTAGCAGAAGATTTCTAGTTTGTTAAAAAATAGAATTTTATATCTGGATTTTATTTCACAAACAGCAATTCTGTTTACACTTTTGCGATAGGCAGCTTAATCAGGTTAAGACTAATGTGCTCGTGTATATTAAGTTATTTTTCGAATGGCGTTATACAAGGTATTATAAATATAAACTATGGAAAGTTCATATAACAACAAAACCCTTCTTCTACGAACATGCCATCGTTACCAATATATGACTGTTCCTTTTATCTTTTGCTCTCTTGTTCAAATGGCCATGAAACTTTTTGCAACTATTTTGCAGGCGCTATCTAAAAATCCATTCGGCTTCTCTACAGAAACTTACTATTAAATGACACTAGCGCATAAAATATTAAATAACCTGTAGATCCTAAAATTGTCGTGCAAAATCTACTTGCATGCTTACTTACATCAATAAATCTATGCATGCATAAACTTACTATAGTTAAATTTAATATAAGTGATGCTGAACGTTATTAAATTTGGTTTAAACTTCAGAGCGAAAAAATAAATATTTAAGTTTATTTGTATTTGTTTCTAAAAGGAATTGAAATTATACTGGATGAGCCTTTGGATATAAAATAAATTTTATTTTTTTATTGCCTTTAGCAAGAACTGATGGAATTTGAAAGAAAATGTGATTTTATCCAGTAGGTTTTGCTTTTAAAAGGGAAAAACATATTTTTGATATTTGTGAGATGGGAAGCCTTAGGAGATCCAATAGTCTACAGGCGTTTTAACTATGAGTTCAGTTATTGGAAGCTAGTTATTTCAGGTAAGCTCGAAAACCTAATAGATGAAACGGAAATACTTATGTAGGTTTGGCATAATATACTAAAGGGTGCAGAAAAAATGCTACCACAAATTCCTGAGACTTATATATAACTATCTAACCCAACTTACCTCAGTCCAAAAGTGGATGATTTCGGAGATACAGAGTGTCAGAAAGTTCACTTTGGTTTTAGTTTTTCGTAAACGACGCCATTTTATAAGTAGTCTTTTTCTGGCGACATCTGCTTTATTTCAGCCCATATAAGTTCGATTTTCGGGTTTAATTCGCAGTGGTAAGGAGGGAGTCTGATCAGCACAGATATTCCTCGTAACTTTGCCATTTCATCGACTACATATTTTTTTAATGCATTTTCATGTAAATTGGCTGGTACTAATAGTTCTTTTTTAAGGAATTTAATGGAAATTCTATTTGTCTTAAACTTAGCCATTCTGTTATTTTACTTTTACGCCACGCACTTGTCGGTAATTTTTCCGTCAGCCTAGATTGATACCTTGCATTATCAAATACAATTATTGCATCTTTTGGTATAAGATTCAACATTTGCTCTAACCATTCCTCAAATCAAGATAGTCTTCTGTATTTTTAGATTGAAAAATCAGTAGACCAATTTTAACTAGCCTTCAGAACTTGCAATATGGGTTATGATAAGTCGATGTCCTTTTCCAGTTTGCGGTCTTAATCCTGTGGACAATCCTTCCAAAGAAGCTTGCCTTGAACTTTTAATATTTTCATCCTGTCAAAATTTACTCACAGTGTGGCCTTAATTTAGCCATGTTTCGTTCAGGTGAAATAATTTTTTTGTTTCCTTCTCTGGCTTTTCGGATGCTTCTTATATTTTTCCCAAATTATTATTATTTTATGAGCATATTTTTATGTTTTCGGCATTATCAAAATATTCTGGGATTTTCCAATCTAAAGATAATTATATAATAATTAATATTTACATTTTGGTTATACACAAGGTATTTATTTGGGGTTTCCGGGGTTTGCAGGTATATTGTTGGGGGTTATTTATTATCATTTAATAATGCCTTATCATTACCTGCTTAACAAACTGTATTTAGATCGGGTTGTAATACGTACAGGGTTATCCAACCAAGACTAGACAAGGCGATTTTTTGACTTTTCCTGTACTTTTATAAAAAAACTGAAATAGCCATCTTAAGTCATTTTCTCCCGCGAATTCGAATATCTTCAGCAAAAAACAATTGAACATCAAACAAAAGTACTAGGGGTCACTTTGATATTTTTTTAAATGGGATGCCGTATTTTTAATGAGCTTATCCGATTTCTCATATAAATTTTGATCTAAAATGTTGGATTTTTAATTCAAAAACGCTTTTTTTCTTCAGTTTTAAATTCGGAAAATGTTCGTCTACCGTAAGATTAATACCTGATAGATGGATACCCGTTTCACCTGTTCACCCTTTAACCTGCTTTAAAGCGTCCGTCAGTTAGACGAAATAATCAAGTTTCAAATTTCTATATATTTTTCACGAATTAATTACAAATAATGAAATATTCTTTAGAAGAACGGCTAAATGTAATAAAATTATATTACAAAAGTGGAGAGAATGAATGCTCGACAAACACAAAGAACATTTTTTGAGAGTTTCCAGAGACACATTTCAGTGGATACAATTCTCAGAATTAAGACCCTATTTGAAGAAAGTAAGACATTGAAAGATAAGCCAAGAAAGATGAAAAGACGGAATATAAGGGATCGAGCTATTGTTCAATATTTTACTATAAATCCGAAGAGTTCTATTCCGCAAGCGGTACGAGAAGTAAGGTATGGTCCAGGGCTCCGGAGAGTAAGCTATGGAACAGTTCACAGAACTTTAAAAAAATGTGTTCTAAAACCATATTGCATCCTTCCCGTTCAATACTTAACACAGCTTCAAAAATAACTGCGATTTCGATTTGTTGCTTCAATGCTGATGAGAGAGCAAGACGAAGATTATAATTTATATAATAAAATTCTATGGAGTGACGAAGCGTCATTTACAACATCGGGGGTATACAATCGGAAAAATACAAGATACTGGGCAGCAGTTAACCCTCATAGATATGAAATGATAAAGTTTCAAGGTTGGAGCTCACTTAATGTTTGGTGTGGGATGTTAGAAAATCGAATTATTGGACCACTATTTTATCGTGGCTCTTTAACAGGCCAAAGATACCTCCATTTTCTTCATAACGATATCGAGGATTTCTTGGAAAGGTTGCCATTGCAAGCCTACAACAATATCATTTGGCAGCAGGATGGTGCTCCGCCTCATGCAGTTCGAGAAGTGGTAACATACCTAAACGAGCGTTACAATCAATGGATTGGCCGTAACGGAACAATTCATTGGCCACCAAATAGCCCCGATATCACGCCAATGGATACATTTTTATGGGGTCATTTAAAAAATGTAGTTTATCAACGACCCAACAGAAGTCTGGAGGACATTCAGCAAAAAATTATAAATGAAATTAATAGACTTAACCAGGACCAAAATATTGTAAGAGATTCTTTGGAGAGATTGAAAAGGGGGCATCGGTCATGTTTTGAAAATAATGGAGGACACATAGAACAATTATATTATTGAGATTAAAGTTATTCACTTTAGTTTATAGTTTTTTCTAATATGTCATACTTTTTTTATACGTAAGCAATAATAGATTTGCAAAAACTACTAAATTTGTAATTAATTCGTGAAAAATATATAGAAATTTGAAACTTGATTATTTTGTCTAACTGACGGACGCTTTAAAGCAGGTTAAAGGGTGAACAGGTGAAACGGGTATCCATCTATCAGGTATTAATCTTACGGTAGACGAACATTTTCCGAATTTAAAACTGAAGAAAAAAGGCGTTTTTGAATTAAAAATCCAACATTTTAGATCAAAATTTATATGAGAAATCGGATAAGCTCATTAAAAATACGGCATCCCATTTAAAAAAATATCAAAGTGACCCCTAGTACTTTTGTTTGATGTTCAATTGTTTTTTGCTGAAGATATTCGAATTCGCGGAAGAAAATGACTTAAGATGGCTATTTCAGTTTTTTTATAAAAGTACAGGAAAAGTCAAAAAATCGCCTTGTCCAGTCTTGGTTAGATAACCCTGTACTTCTGTTTTAGTTTCTCGAAAGATTCTAGTATTTTCAGTGTGAGACTAGTGATTTCAAATTTGTGTTCAAAAGTGACGAAAACGTCTTCGTAGATTAAAGATTTTCCAGAGTTAGAGTTTAGTGGAGAAAAAGTCTTCTGTAAAGCTTGTGCAAAAATTATTGTCTGTGAAAAGAAGTTCGAAATCGATCAACTTTTGAAAACACCATTGCATAAATCAAAGTTACAAAAAATGAAGTCTAAGCCAGTTCAGCTGAGTGTAAAAAACGAATTTAAAAATGTTGAAGAAAAATCGAAATCTGAAAAGGAAATTTTTCAAGAAGACTTATGCAAGGCTTGGGTCGCAGCAAACATACTCTTAAAAAATGGGAAAAACCGCAATTTAGAAGATTATTGCAAAAATATTGTCCACAAACCATTCCTGACGAATCCACACTTAAAAAAAGGGTTATTGTTATTATTAGAAAGAATGGACATTCAGTAAACGAAACCGTTTTAGAAGAAATTAGAGCCTCCCTGGGTGATAAAAATGTTTACATTATTTTACAATATACAGTGTGTCCCAAAAGTTCCGCAATGTCCAATTATCTCACGAACCTTTTGGACACGCTTTATGAAATTTGGAACCTAGAGGGAATACAACATTCTGCGTTCGCTGGAAGTACCGGCGACGTTGCCAGATATTCCACTTTCGAGAAATCACAGTCAACTTTTTATTTTTAAATGGTATACCCACTTTTTTTTTTTTAGTGGATTCCATGCTTAATTTGGTCTATGCTGGTACCAAAATATCAGGTTCCGAAATTGAAAGTAAGTTCAAATAAATGGTTTTTCTCAGAGCAGGTAATAGGTACCTATCCCGTTCTGACATCTGCCTTTTCCAATGTGTTGCAGGTTGGACACTGACAATGACAATCAAAATACATTAATAATACATAACATTAATAATTGTCTAAAATTATCGAGTTTAAAATCACGGTCTAAAATGGTTCATTTAACTGAAAGGGAGAAAACTACATTAATTATGATGCGCGGTTATGCAGATCGTGTGAAGCCATACACAGAGGTTGCTATTTTATTTAACAATTCATTTCCAAATCGTCATCCAATCGCTGCATCAACCGTTCAGAGAATAGTAAAAAGGTTTGAGGATACTGGCAGCTTGAAAGAGCGACCTAGATCTGGCCGCCCAAAATCAGCCACAAATGAAGAAAGAAGCTTAGATGTTTTACAGTATTTTGTTGAAAATCCCCATTGTTCATTGAGAAAAATCGGCCTAGAAATTAGTAAGTCATTGGTTGAAAGAATTTTAGCTGAAAATAAATTTCGCCCTTACAAAATTCACCTAGTACAGGAACTTTTTGAAGACGATTTCGACAGAAGGGTTGAATTTTGTGAGACAATGATGTACAAAATTGATCAAGATCCCAACTTCTCAAAAAACATTGTGTTTTCGGACGAAGCAACATTGTTGGCGTTGTAAATCGCCATAATTGCAGATACTGGAGTGATGAAAATCCCCATTGGCTACGGGAAGTGCGTACCCAGTATCCACAAAAAGTTAATGTGTGGGCTGGAATATTTGGAACCTACATAGTTGGTCCGTTTTTCATTGAAGGAAACCTGACTTCCGAAAGATATTTAGAAATGCTTCGAAACTTAATTATTCCTGAAATTAGAAATTTGGCTGGTCCAAACTACCAAAATGTATGGTTTCAACAAGATGGGGCCCCTCCACACTATGGTCGACAGGTTCGTGATTATTTAAATTTAACTTTTCCAAATAGATGGATTGGCAGGAGAGGTTTCATAGAATGGCCCGCTAGGTCCCCTGACCTATCACCTTTAGACTACTTCTTTTGGGGTCATTTAAAAAATAAAGTATTTGAAACTAAACCTGAAAATATAGAAGACTTGCAGCAGCGAATATTAAATAAAGCTGATCAAATTACGGAAGAAATTATACAAAATGTTCTTCAGAGATTTTATTATAACCTGGCGTATTGACAAGAAGTACAAGGAAAACATTTTGAGCATTTAATAAAATAGTTTTCGTTTTAAAGTTACTGTTTTGTTACCTACAGATTTTTGAATATTGTTTTAAAATAAATTGTTTGAAGCCTTTGATTTTTTTTTTCAATCTGATTTCTCAGAAATAGAAAGAATTTTCTCTTGTCTATTAACCTAATCCGTTGTGACAATTATTTATAAAAATTACCTATACGTCAAATCCAATTGTCACAGTGTCCAACCTGCAACACATTGGAAAAGGTAGATGTCAGAACGGGATAGGTACCTATTACCTGCTCTGACAAAAACCATTTATTTGAACTTACTTTCAATTTCGGAACCTGATATTTTGGTACCACCATAGAGCAAATTAAGCATGGAATCCACTAAAAAAAAAAAGTGGGTATACCATTTAAAAATAAAAAGTTGACTATGATTTCTCGAAAGTGGAACATCTGGCAACGTCGCCGGTACTGCCAGCGAACGCAGAATGTTGTATTCCCTCTAGGTTCCAAATTTCATAAAGCGTGTCCAAAAGGTTCGTGAGATAATTGGACATTGCGGAACTTTTGGGACACACTGTATATACAAATATATCGCATATCTTATGATTGGAGCACTTCAAGAAGATAAAGCAACAAACCCATATTTAATAGCTTCTAAGCAGCTAGACAAAACTAATAATGTGACCGTAACCTGATTTATTCAGCAGTCCCTATCGAGCCTTTTCTTACCAAATCCAGTCCCAGATGAGAAGTTTTTAGTGCTTTTGTCTGATGCAGCACCGTATATGGTAAAAGTAGGCCAAAACTTAAGAATCTTTTATCCCAATAATATGGTACATGTGACTGTCTTTTACAAGGAATAAACCGAGTCGCAGAGACCATCAGAACTTAATATCCTTTAGTAAATAAATTAATTTCAAATGTAAAAAAAGTATTTCTAAAAGCACCTCTAAGAGTGCAGATGTTTAAGGAGTGATTACCAGTAGTTAATTTATCTCCAGAACCTGTAATTACCCGGTGGGGAACATGGATTAAGGCCGCAATATTCTACGCAGAACATTTCGAAACCATTAAAGAACTAGTTTTGGATTTAGATGACGATTCGCAATGTGTTATGCAAAGTAAAGAGTTGTTAAAAACTGCAAGTAAAGTTAAAGATCTTGTTTTTATTAAAGTTAATTTCAGTTTAATAGCGGACATAATTATCCTCTTTAGAGAGTAGAAATTTAAGTTTAAGGGACTTAATTAGTATTGTTGAAACTTTTTCCGTTAAATGTAACAACATTTCCGGTAAAGTAGGAGGTCAAGAAAGGAACAAATTGGATGCGACTGTAAAAATGAATGAAGGATTTTAATACTTAACTCCAGTAAAAAGCACTTATGAATGTAAGCCATCCAACGAAGTTGTATTTTGGCCTTATACTTTACTACCTAAGTTGCAGTATTCCCCGATTATATCAGTAGATGTTGAAAGAAGCTTCTATTTGTATAAACATATTTTTACTGATAGAGAACAATCCTTTTTAGTCGAAAATTTTGAAAAATATTTAGTAATGAATGCCTTTTATACAATTTCAGGTTAAAAAATCGTTTACTTTTATTTCTCTTTGTTTTTTTTTGCGTTTTTTTTTTATATAAGCATTATTTTTAGAACCCAGTGTGTTTCTTTACCCTATTTAACTATAAAAAATTAAGAAGTATTGCATAGTATGCATATTTGGGCAAAATAATGCATATAACTGCATACTTTAAAGGCAAACAAGGCATATAAATGCGCATACTTTGGCTGAATTTAAGTGCATATATTCCGCCCTCTAGATATAAGGTATAGATTCAAAGTTGTACACTCAATCGTGTTAAGTTTAGTTAAGTTTATATTAATTCTGTTTTTGATAATTATCAGGTTATTTTTGTTGTTTTCAAATAATTATTTTGTTTTATAACTGAGTTTTTATGTTTTTGTCACTGACGTTTTAATGAAGTTATGGTGGGTATTCGATTATTTTTTTAATTTTTTACATTGCAGATTTAATTTTAAAGCAGAAAATGCAGTACGCCACTGCTTTTAACGTATCGTACTTTTTTGTTTTGGATGAAGCAGTTAACAGTCAACTTTTTTGGTAATAAACTTATTCCTTATCGCGCGTATTTAGATAATATGTAAATATTTTTAACAAGAACTACAACTAAAATTGGTCATACGCACGCCACTGGTTGTGTCAATTTTTTGAAATTTTGTATTTAGCTGTTTTGAGGGAACTACAATTTTAAGCAATAGAAAGGTACAGCCCAGTGTCAAAGTAAAAAAAAAATCGAAAATATAAGCCGATTTCTATTATAAGTGGGACACCCTGAATGTGTATTGACATAATAATACAGTTGTTTAGCAGCCTGAACCTCCATCTTGAGATTATTTCATTAAATGGAATTTCTTATTGAAGAGACGCCAAGTGCAAATCTAGCCGTTGAATTTACCGCGTCGTTTCAATCTATATTTTTTCCCGCCTTAATTATCGCGATAATGGACGTTAGACCCTCAGCATTGTAAAAGATGACGTTTCTTCGTATCTTTTACTCTGTTCCATCCGTTTGTTCTCTTGTCTGCCATATCCCTAGGCATACTGTATACCTGGATATAAAAAAGTCTATCAATTATTTATTACCCGCTTCTTCTTACAAATCAACCTGCAAAAACAAAAATTTTATTTTCCAAATGCCACAGTCGCTAAAATCAAGTTAAGCTTTGAAGAAAAATGTAATTTATCTATTAGTAGCCAATAAAAGGGAAAAAAGAAAAAAATATGTTTTTCCTGAAGATTCCATAAATCCCCGAGAGGTAAAAACCTATAGAAAACATGCTGAAGCAAAATAATTTCATTGGACATTCAAGAAAATATAATATAATAAGATGAAAGATAAAAATTGGTTTCTGTGACTCTACAGAAATATAAATTGGAAAGCATGATAAGAAAAGCTTTTGAGTTTTGATAGCTCTTATAAATATATTCTGTACTCGTTTTTGCTTCTATACAGGGTGTTACTTAATGATAGGCCGTGGTCAAAAGATAGATTGTGATATGAAAAAAATGTTAAATAATTATTGTAATTTGGAGATGACACAAATGCATTTTCTTTATGGTCTCCAATGGTATTTCCTCGGGGACCCGGCGACTCTATCAAGAAAAGTATTGTGATCATGTCCTTCCAGACAGAAAAATAATTGTTGTGTTGTGGGAAACGTGTATCAACACGTCAATAAGAATAGTATGGTAAATGTTGTGTGCTTGCGATTTCAATCTCTACTCTTTTTGGTCACAACTTAGCGCAGTCACAGGCATTCAGTCACGTAACTAGTCAAACGCGCTTCGCGATGGGACGTGTACAGCGTCAAGATTGGGACGCGAGCTTTCTAATGGGCGAAACACAAAACAGATAAAAGGTTAGAAATGCGAACTACGTAGAAAACCAGAGAAACATAGATTCAAGTTGGCCACCAGTCCACCCCGAGCGCTACGGTAGGAAATTTATTGCGGCTAGCGGGTTGTTCAAATAACTCGTTTTCAAATTATTGGTTTACTGTTTAAACAATATTTGAGATTTTTAAAGACGTTTTGTCGCATTTTGAGTTAATTCACTCTAAAATAACATGTATTCACTAAATTTCAGAATTTAATGAATGTATATGTATTTTATATCAAATTATACTAAAAAGTCAATAAATGTCATTAAAAATCAAATATTGCTGTTATTTATGAATGCCGATGTAAATAACAAACAAAGCGTATGAAAAAAAAAATTTAAAATTTATTTACACTTTACCATAAAAATAATGTGAACAAATTCTGACCAAAACTGATATCAAAACAATGGAAATACTTTATAGCTACAAATCAAAAATGTTCTGTATAAAATAAACGAAAAATGTAACTAATAACAGCAACGTGACTAAAATGGTTCCAAGTGTTTCATGAACCCGGGTTTGTTTGAGGCAAATAGGTGAATTCTTGACATTTGGGCGTTGCGTTGCTCCAAAAAAAATGTTTGCTTCATATCAAACCCAGGTCTTCTAGTTACGCTACGCAGGTGGTAAAAGCTCAGTGACAGCTTAGAGAACAGCATTCCAATTAAGCCTTTTAAAAACTGAGTTCTTAAATTGACATTCATTAACATAATTTTCACAAATCATAAATTTCTTGCACTCGATGTCAGGATTAATATTACAATTATTCTTCCACGCTCTTATAATATAGAGTCTTTCAACATCAGTAAGAGGAAATGTATAGAAATGCTTATTGACACAATAAGGGTCAGATGAAGATCCAAATGCACTCTTGCAACCAGGATATTTACAGTAAAACTTGATTTTGGTTATTGAATGGGCGACACAGGCCATCATAGATACTGATAGTGGCAAATAAGGAGCATACACTTAAATTTAATACTTAAAGTATTAAATGGCAAAGAACAAAATGAAAAACTTACACGAGGCTGAACATTAAAACTCCTTCGGCATGACTTATCATACAGTTCTATTTGCATTCGCTTGGGCTGTGGATATGTACCTCTTCTATAAACTACGGTTGATAGATCTTTTTGAAGAGTATGCTAAAAATATTAGAAGAGATCTAATTTGAATTTGAAAATTCAGCAAACCTAACCTTCAAAGCGTAAATTTTACATTTAGGTTACATACCTGTGATATAAGATCGCGTAACAATCCTAAAATTCTTCAAAACTCGTGAAACAGAATGTAAAGGATTAAAATGGTGAATTATGATATAAAAATAAAAAAAAAAATCAAGTTCTTACCAACAATTCGTTCGGAAGTTCACATTTTACAAAATTGACAGAACTTCTCTTCTTCTTGTCTTGTCCATCAAACGGATAATAAAACCCTCCAGTGAGTTGGCGTAATATTTTAACAAGGTCTGTCTCTTTTTATAGATTAATATTATGAGAGAGAAAGATAGTCGACAGATTAATATGCAAGTCTGATTTGGCAAAGTGTACATGGTAGTGACCGTTCGAAGAGCCCTCTGGTGGACTGGTGGCCCTTACTATTCAAACTAGGTTTTGTAACGGGTTTCTTGTTGCGAAGTCGCCCATATGAGTTTCACCCATGTGGGGCGATATATGTGGTCAGATCGTATCGCGCTTCAGAAGAGAGACGAGACGGCACGACACAACGGTAAAGGGAGAGTAGGCTTCCAAGATGGCTCGGTGAAGCAAGTGCTGTTACGTACGATTACGAATTTAAGGCTTTCTTGAGCAATTAAGAGTCGGTTTACAAGTCTCCGTAAAGCAAAGTGCTCTTCTATGGGTGTTTTGCTTTAAGTCTTCCTTTTTACTCAGTGCCAACTTTAGGTCTCTCATTGCCTTCATTTTTATTTACACTTTTTGACTCTGTAAACAAAGCTACAGATCTAGTGAAAACTTGGCAAAACTGGTCGAAATACTGACTGGGTGTGGAAATTTTGTTTAAATATCCTGAATAGCATCCCGTGTTGAGTAAACCCACTGGCCATCGACCTTTCTACCATATCCACAGTAACTTTCGATCATAAAGCTTTTTGTTCTGATGTGATTACCATATTTAATTTTCTTAAAAATAAAACTTCAGGGCTTGATCAACAGTTCTATTCCTCAGTACTGCTCTGCTCATTAAGGTTTTGAGGCGAGCGAGATTGATAATGGGCAATCTCCAGAACCCAAAGAGAAAATCTTTGGCTGATCCGAAATTGAAAGATATCCAAAGCTATTTGTACCTAATTTCTACAGCAGCTGATGATTTTTTTACAATCTTATGGGTGATCCAACTATAGCAGAAGACTCTAGGTATGTTCCAACCATCAGTCCTTGATAGGATAGTCTCAAATTGTCAAATACAATCAACCAGTTATAGAACTTGGCAACAAGGCATCCTGGGGTATACATGCAATATTCATCTGGTAGACTCTATATCTGATTAAAAACTAGTCCCGAACTGCTAGTTGAAACAAGCCTGTAGATAAATATAATGATGACTTTGAATTTGAGCTACTAGACGACTAATGTTGCAGTTACAATTAAATATTAGGGATCCAATTTTTTTGCATCTCTGGAAATGTTTTGTAAGACATTCAACAATAGGGAACCAGGTATTTTTTTATACTAGTGGCACTTTTAATAATGCTATTTTTTTATTAAAATACTTGTTTGACTCATAAAAAATAAAAGCATGTCTTGTTTGTTCACTCTAAATGGGTTTTTATAATAAATATTTGAAATAAAAATCTAAATTGTTTTTCTTGATTATCTCGAAATACAAAAATTGCTGGTTGGTTTCCTGTTGAATAACGGTGTCAAATTGTCTTTTACAAAACATTCCTCAGAATAGTGTGATAGTTATGGAAAACGCGAGCTATTACAGTCGCCAATTGCATAGGGCTTCCAGACTCAAATAATATAAAATTGGAGGTTGTACACAAAAAAGCATATGTTTGTGACGCATTGGCAGAGGAAATGGTACATTTAGTGCTACCGTTCTCACCTTACTATTAACAATAATAATCGTAATAATAAATAATTTATATTAACCAAATAAGCATACCAAGTACAAAGTATTAATAACAAAAAATAAATTTAAAATGAATTATAGGTACTACATTTATAGGTTAATAAGGGCCTGTTATTACGCAGACAACTGGTATTGCGCGAACAACACCAGATACTGTTAAGGCCAAAACTTATACCGGGTGTTGCATCGTCAAGCGGGACATAGGAAATCCCATGTAATTTTAAATGGGGTCAATTATTGGCTTCCCTAATTATTTTAGTGAAAAATTCTATTTAGGTTTATTAAAGGGCACTAAAACCCACATTCAAAAGAATAACTTTAGATATTTTTGATGAGCCCGTTTACGGGTTATCGCCGATTTCTTTTTAACTATTTCTCCTTTTTGTGGCCCCGCATTTGCAGGCACCAGTCAACGTAAAAGATGACTGTCAAATAAAGTTGTCATTTTGAAATGTGTGCTTTATGTTATAAAAACTCGTACATCGAAAATATTAAAGGTGTATTTATGAGTACAAATTAATCTGAATAAAACTAAAATAAAGTATCCAATTACAAGGTTAATTATGACATTTCACATGTTTCAATATTTTACTAATTAATAGGTAGGTACAATTAAATTGTTAGAACTTTAGGATTTAAGAAGATGTTCAAATATTCCTCAAAATGACAACTTTATTTGACAGTCATCTTTTACCTTGACTGGTGCCCGCAAATACGGGGCCATAAAAAGGAGAAATAGTTAAAAAGAAATCGGCGATAACCCGTAAACGGGCTCATCAAAAATATCTAAAGTTATTCTTTTGAATGTGGGTTTTAGTGCTCTTTAATAAACCTAAATAGAATTTTTCTCTAAAATAATTAGGGAAGCCAATAATTGACCCCATTAAAAATTACATGGGATTTCCTATGTCCCGCTCGACGATGCAACACCCGGTATAATATATTAGTTTTCAAAAGATTCTAAACTATAAAGAAAAACTTGTAAACTATTGTATTTTTACTCACAGAGAGCTCATGTAACGCCAATTACAATCAAAGATTAGGCCAAAAAATAGTTCTCTGGCTTTAAGTTGTAGAGTCAGAATCAATCATAAAAGGTACAATGACGTAGGTGACGGCAAAGGGAAAACTGTAGTTAAAAATGTCTGTCGTCACTCATTTGGTGGCGAAATATACAACAGTGTTGCCAGGTGAAAAAAATACAAATCGCTAGAGGTTAATCGCAAACTATTATTTCCAAACAGTTACATAAACATACACTAAATAAATAATTGATAATAATATAGATACACATACCTACTACCTAACGTTTTTTCGACTTAAAGTTGTGTAAGCACAAACCAAATCTTAATTTTTTTTAAGTACCTGTTTGAAATAGTAAAAATTGGTAAGTTTTTGAAATAATCTAAAAAATACCAGAAAATTAACTTTTACGAACAGTTTTTCACCAATCACCAGATTGTTCATAAAATCACCAGTTCTGGTGAAATTTCACCAAACCTGGCAACACTGATACAAATTCGGTCCACTGACTAGACGTCGGTCACCTACGTCATTGTACCTTTTATGATTGATTCTGACTCTAGTGTTGTAGAATTAATAAAAAAATATGTTTATAATACTCCCCCAGGTTATTGAAAAAATTTGATTCATCATGTAATTACTGTAGAAAATTCTTATGTTACTCTGGATCATATGACTAAACCGATAATAATTAATTTAGATGAGGATACAAACAGCGAAACAGAACTAGATACAGAGTGTTTACTAAACATACGGCAAAAATTAGAGGGATTATTCTCTAGAATATTCTAACAATATTTTGTCGTTATTTTTAAAATTAAATAAGTATTAGGTGCTACACTAATGATCATAAACTACAGTACATGTTCAAAAGTCTTCTATTTTAATATAATATGCATAAGTTAGCACGTTTTTGAAAGGATTTACATATTTAATTTTCTTAACATTTCAGGTGAAATGCTACCAAACTCGTCTCTTATTCTCTGCTGCTATCCTCATTCCTTGTTTTTCTTAGTCTCTTTTTGCACATTTATACTTTTCTTATCTATATATTACCGGGGATTGGAATCGACCCTTTCGTTTTATTGCAGTCATTAAATCAGAACCATTTTTCGTAAAATAACTTACACACAAACAAAAAAGGTTGGTCAGTTTCATCTTAATAAAGTTCGTGATAAATTGAAATCGATCCCAAGGAAATATCATTTAAGAATATAATTTTATGCAGCGACCCGAAAGCGACCGCTAACCCTTGTATGTACATAATAATATATTACATTATGTAATAAATTAATAACGAGGTGTAGCAATCCACTAAAGTTATTAAATAATATCTTCGTTCGAAATAAAATTAACATGACTAAATTACATAACGCATCATTACTAAAAAAAGACAAGTGTGCTGTTACAGGTGAAAGTGCATCATTATCTTTTTGACTTATTGATTTTGGTTTATGTAAGATTCGGTCGATATTGACCGGTTATTGACGAATTTTTTCGAAATTTCGAAGCCACTAAAAAGTATTGTAGAGATATATTGGATGGTACATTATTTGTTTAGGTTAGCTCAAGTTTATTCTTCACAAAATAAAAAGTTTGAAATAACATCATTTAATTCTAAAAAATATGTTGACTGAAATTTATTTCAGCTTAAAAATCTAAACTTCCTTAGGGTCTGTAGAAATGCACATCAACATGAATAGGAAATACTTTAGATTTATGCCTGTTAAATAACTCACGATGATTGCATGATGCATATTCTCAATTTAATACAAAATTTGTTTTCTCAATGGTATATTCTGTACATACAGAACTTGGCCAAGATGTGTATAATTATTTGTACAGGAACATTTTATTAAGTATTGGCGATTTTCCTGCTGACTAATTTAATGACAAGAAAAATATATAGGTTCACAAATTTGACAAATACGACGCCATTTTGAATTTTTTTAAACTTATCCAACTTATCCGCGGTGGCACTATAACTAAGTGATACCATAAAACATTTATAAAAACTTACCCTGGAATCCAATGCTAATACCTAACCAAAATAACTGCTTTCAAACGTTTTTTAAAGATACAAAATTAACGTTAATCGTTTAATCGTCGAGGTAAATGATCCCGATTTCGTGACAAGGAACGTCACGCTGCTTCCCGCGTTTTAAACTTGTCCGAGATTATTTGCCGGCTCGTAACACTTTAATAATTAATAATAAATTAATTAATGATATGTATTACGTCATGTTTCGCATATCGTATTATAGAAAATATAAAAGCTACACTTACTAACCGATTCCTTTTTATTCCCTGTTTATCTCTTACCCCAACACTGTAACCAGCATTTCAATTATAACGCAAAACTTTGAAAATCATAACCATCAAACCAGAAACAATCAAAATTTTTGTTTAGGGAAAGTGACAAAAAATTTGACATATAAAAAAATCTTTTTTAAAGGACTTCACGAATATAATAATTTAGATTCTTTAATTAAGAAACAAAATTCCTTAAGTAAATTTAAGAAATCCTTAAAAATATCATTACTTAGAAAACAAAATATCTGATAAAATTTATTTAAAAATATTTTTGGTGCATAAAATTGTAATTTTAAATGTTTTAATTATTGTTAAAAAAACTAGAATTTATAATATTGTAGCAGTTTTGCTAAAATAAATTTTGTTACTACTACTACTCAAATATAGTTATCCGCTTTGCGTTTGTCGTGAATTTAACACGGAACATAATTACATTTTAATTTAGATTTATTGATAAATAAGGTACGGGTGGCCATTTCAACGTTACATGGAATCTAACAACACCCTGTATATTAAAATTTCTACTATCATTGTAATAGAAAGTCCCTTAAATATTTGCCTGAGTCAAATATACCAGCCTAGAAAATAGTTTGCATTCATGTATTGTCAAAACTTGGCTCCTAGCTGAAGTTTATACAATCTAAATTCTAATTAATTTTATTGTGGATTACTGAAAGCTTCAAACTTGGCCTGGCGTTTGCGTCGGTGAAATTAATTACTATTTAGCATTTAAACTAAAATATATCACCTCGTATTCAGACAAAAACAGGCGGCATCAGGGCGGAAACTAGTGGCAAGTGGCAAGATCAAACAAAACTGCTCGTTTTACCCGCTTCTCTCTCTCCGTGTTGATAAATCGGGCACGAACATGGAGGTAATTTATGCCCTGCTACGAATCTCGCTACATTTATTAGTTTTATTTATGATTCGGCAAGAGTTCAATTTTCCTTTTCCGTCCTTTTACATCGCTCTGACCTCTTCGGACCTATCTTTTAAATTTTAGTTTCCCCGAATCCATTTGCATAATGGGAAAAATTGGCAATCGAAATCGACACTGTGTAAAAATCTCAAAAAAGACTGTAAAAAATGTACGTTCAATTTAATGGTAATGGGAAGTATCAAAAACGTAAAGGACGATTTATTGGTTGAAGACAATGTTTGGATACTGAGTGTAGCGACGTTTCAAACATTGTCTTAGACCAGTACCTTGCATCAAAAGGAACTTGATCCACAATAGTAAAGAAGTTTTCTTGCAAGAAATCTAAATAACTCTGTTCAGTCAGATGTCTATCCAAAACAATAAAACCAAACAGTTGACATCCAAGCATATAAGCCAAATTTGAGCGGTGAACCAAACAGATTGGTTTTAACTACGATTTTCATATGTGGTTATTCACAATAGATGGTGGGGGTAGTTATAATAACGTCACAGCTCTTGACCATTTGGAATCCGCTCAAATGAAATGGTTTTAACCACAAAACACTTAACATTAGTTCTAGGCAGAGGTTTTGATTTTGAGTTGAAATCTCTCGCCCCATTTGTCGCACATTTTAGTTTACCTACCCCAAAACAAGATTGCAATTTTGACCGTTTATGCCGATTTAGAAATGTGAAATTTTATCAACCGCGGTTCGACAACTCTCCGGAGTAAGGTTAATACCACAAAATTAATGGTGACAACTTTGGCGTAAATCAGCTGATTTATGACGTCACAGAAACATAACCGAGACATCTACCAAGGTCGCTCGAATGTAGTGGTTAATACCAATCTCAAGAATGGTATAAACCAATCTGTTTGGTTCATCGCTCGAATTTGGCTATAGTATCAGATATGTTATTTAAGTTGGACATTGGTCCTTTACTTCTTTTGTTCTTGGTGGTGCTTGTGCGTCTTCTATGGTTGGTCTAAACGATTTCTTCTTCCTTGATATTTATTGTTTTATTCTTCATTGTTCTATGTTTCTTGTTTCGTTTCACTTGTTTCCATGATTTGGATATTCATTATTACGCTGAATTTTGATTCGTCGTTTATGTTGGTTACCAATCTCGTGGTGTTTGGTGGTGCTCGTATATATCTTTGTGTAATAAGTTTATCCTGGGATGCGTCTGCTTTTCTGTAATAGACCATTATTAGTTTGTTTATGTGTTTCGTTATTGTCGGTATTTGTAAGTCGTTGTGAAGTATGCATATTGGTGTGTATTTTGGTGCGTTCCCCATTTTCCTTAAGCTTTGTTTTGGAGTATTTGTATTTTTTCTAGCGAGTCTTGGTAATTGTGCACCATGTTTGTATTCCGTATGTCTTACAGTTGTTTTGTAGAGGTTTGTCTTTGTCTGTAAGGGTGACGGCCTGGTCGCGTGGCAGCATTCTTGCTTCCCATGCTACAGGTACCTGGTTCAAGCCCGGGCTGGCCCAGCAGACTTTTTCAGTTAGCAGGGCACAGGTCACCATACTACGTAGTGTTGCGTATGCAACACACACCGAAAAATTCTTAACGGCACTTTAGTCTAGTAGGTACTCTAGAAACGGCATGTTGTCGAAGGAGGGACCCTTGAGCCAAATGAAGGATGATCAGTGGTGCGGATAGTATATCTCGGACACTACCTGATATTCGTATGGTTGATGGTTGGTAAGAACCTTGACCAGAGAATTGGCGGTGGAGTCTCGAGTGTACGGGTCTGATTCTGTTCCGGTTGGTTCCCCGCGACATATATAGCTCTCTTAGCTGCACACTAGGACGTTTAAGGGCTGGCTCGTCGGGGTTTGTGGTGAGCAAAGAGACGTTAATAATAACGAGACCGTAAAAATACTGTGCCGAGAATAACATCTGGCGGTTATATTGTGGTTCAGAACCCATGTTAAACTGTAGGTCCCATCTGGCTGACATAACCCAGATGCCAGATGTTAAAACGGGGTTGGCAAGAAGGGTCAAAACTGGCCTACTTGATTGGCGTCAAAGCCTCCTCGTCCACTACTACTACTACTACTACTACTACTTGTCCGCGTAAGTTAATTCTGCTGGGATGATTTATAAGTAAGTAAAAAAGTTTGTCTTTTTTAAGCGTTCAGCAGCATTATTATTTCAACCTATTCTCTTGACGAAAGAAAATCCCAGATATATATATTTTTGTTGTCAATCCAGTTAATCCTGGTATTATTTACTAGTATTCTGATTGCAGGAAATTTAACCATTTGGCATTGTTTAAACGAATTTTCCATTTATTTCGACTAAGTCTGCAGAAGATTTATTTACCTTTGCAGTTTAGACACTACCAACCTTGATGATCTCAATCTCCAGGCATACCGGACTATATAAGTTAATACTAAAATGATGTTTAAAGTTTCTTTGAATGTGGTGTGACAATTTGTGAAAATTATTGATTCTCTCATATGGGTAAATTGAGCTGTATCGTCAGATAGAATGTACCTATGCAGTTCCTGATATTGACGTATACATTCACGAAACACTGTTTTTGGGAATAATTACCAACGACTTAACATAGATGAACATCGCTTGTTTACATGTAGCGTATCGCCATCAACACCTCGCAGTCATATTTAAAGCATATTATCTTATTTTCTATCCAAAATGTAAGAAATGAACGGCGATAATTATTCTTTAAAATACAGTAAATAAATAACAACGGTTATAATTTTCACTATATAATATACAGTATATCCTGCTTTTCATAAATCAACCCTAATTTCTCGGTTATTCTCTTCAAATTTGGGTGGTAATTGTATGTAGGAAAAATGAAATATTTGCTATGGTAACAATTTACATTTATCATATGTGTGCTGTTTTAGCAGGTAGAAGGGTGTCAATTTTTCGAAAAAAGTATATTATGGCTCATTCTAAATAATTAGATTCAGCGTCCCGAAAAACCCATTAATCCATATTTTCAAAAATATTAAGGCAGGAATAAAAAACATTATTAAATAAATGTCCTTACAAAACTTCAAAAACACGCCGACAAGTGTTATTTTTGTGCACGTTACGTTATTTTCATTGATGTCAAAGAGTGCTTTGAAAAAAATTATTGAAGCTTGTGGTTAACTTTTGCCAGTAGCGCCATTTATCAATTTTATTAACAAAATGGCACCGGAGAGAAGATCTACGCGTCAGGTGGCCCAAATATTTAATTAGCGTTATCCTGATCGAAAACCAATTTGGCACAAAACCATTGGGGACATCAATAAATTGTTTGCAAGAACAGGTGCATTTTTCAAGACAAGACCCAAAAGGTACAATTTAAATCATCGACAATATCCAGATTACGAAAGCATCTTAGCAGAGTTTCGGAATAATCCAAATTGCAGGAAAAGGGAAAACATAAAATATGGAGGTGTTTGAAATGCAACGATATTAGGGTATTTAAGCCAGAATTTTTGCATATTATGTTATAGAGGGTGATTTTGACCCGCGGTTTGATTTTACCTATGGTTGCAAGGTAACTATCTTAACGATAGAAAATTTTAAAGGAAAGTAATGTTTACTAACGAGGCAACATTTACGATAAATAGTGTGGTATCTAGCCAAAACTATAGATATTGGTCACACGAAAATCCCAACTTTGTAATCAATTAATAAAATCAATACAGTGAAAGAGTTAATGTGGTATATTAAATAACAAAACTGTTGGCCTGCTTTTCCTGAACAACCTCAATTAAGAAACATTTCTACATTTATTACAAAATGAAATTGAAGACTTTTTAATTATCAGAACTTGATTAATTACAGCCTCATTGCCGTCTGAATATCACGAGGGTTATTTGAAAGACATGTTCTGTACAGAACGAAATACTTTACGTATTTACGCGAACTGCAAAACACTGCGGTGCAACTTCGCGCACGTCTTAACCAAACACAAAAAATATATTCTGTTTAACTGCAAAATTTTCGGTACTTTTACTGTATGTTTAATAGAATAGTAACCTGTGTTACTGGGAGCGCGTGTCCAAAATATCAATCACTTTAACATTAGAAAATCACTTTGCCCGACACACATGTCAGATCAAAACACGTGCTATTATTGTTTTCAGCCACGTGGAGCATCAGTTTACTTCGAAGTCTAACGGGACACTGGTTTGTTGATGGCGCTATAGTGCTCTAGTTTGAGAGGTCCACCACTTATATGTGGTCACGTGGACACTCTTGACCAACCAACCGAGGTCGCGTCCACCAAGGCTAGCGGCCATACTTGTTTATTCTTACTGCCAGTAGGGAGATTGAAGCAATAAATGATATTGCCCTTTGTCTGTTAAAACGTCATAGAAACAAATTTACATATTCTCGAAGCCGCAAACCTATTGCAAAGCTGCCGATTATCTGTTTTCGTAGACGTGAATCTAATATTATATAGTTTTGGATATAGCACGTTTTTATGTTTACAGAAGACTTGACGTTTTCCGAGAATTAGAATACTGCGGAATTAATCGCTGGTTAATTACTTTGATTATTAGAAAACGTGGTCCCCAAATGTGGATAGCTAGAAACAGCCCTTTAGAATAGAACCGTGGCCTCCTAGACCACCCGATTTCAATCCTTCTAATTTTTTTCTATGGGGGCAATTGAAAAATAAAGTATATGATACTCGGGCGTAACACAGAATACACAATTACCACACAAATTTAGGGAAAATTGCATTATTAATTGCAGAGAAATAAGGGTGTATTTATGAAAAGCGGGACACACTGTCAACTGCAATTTTGAAATGTATTGGAAAAATTTTTAGTCTGTACTTTAAATGAAATATCCCAGGAAATATTAAAGATATTTGAACGGGGTTTAAAGCATTTTTTTATTATGACACAGCACTATAGGATTAATCGTTTATGGCGCTCTGCGAGTGGTGCGTGTACGCAGGAAATGATTCACGGTGGTCTTGAATCTTTGGAGATTATACTCGTTAGGGAACACGGCCTTAAGGAGGTCGTTCCAGAATATTGAATTTTTAAACAGTATCGTTCGAGGGACACTAAGCTGAACCACATACGGGTGGGCTGCAGTGGCTCGTCGTATATTTGTATGTATTTCTACCATGCACCGCTCTGGGTGGAATCAAGTGAGCAACCTCAGTTGAGTACTTGCCATGAAAATATTTGTAAAATAGACTCAAGTCGCAAATCTGCCTTCGATGTTAAAGGATTGTTTGTCAGATCATGATCACCGATCAAGCGGATGTCTCTTCATTGAATGGAATCTAGCAATCTCAGAGTATGTTTAGGAGCAGAGCTCCAAATATACGAACAGTACTCCAGCGATGGTCGAATTTAGGCTTTATAGAGCATCAAAAGTTGGGGTGTATTATTAGCTATAGCCGCAACGTGACTATGCCAAGACATATTACTATCCAAATTGACGGCCAATAAATGAATTGATGAAGTCAAGGGAACCAAGTGAAAAAAAGTTTAAATTCTGCTTGGTTACTATCACCCTAGGACAGAATTTCTTCCAAGTCTTTGTTGAGATGTGAGACCTCTTGCTGCCTCTATAGAGATATATATAGCAATGCGCTAGTCGATGTTCTAGCATCCAAAGTAAAAGACGCAACAAGTGTGCTGTCATCAGCGAAGCTACATAGAGGATTTTTGGTTTTTTCCAAAAAAACGATAATGTATAGTAAAAAGAGGGTGGGCGACAATATAGAGCCTTAAGGGACTCCGGCGTTGATGTTAAATGTGTTTAAAAGAAATCTGTCCATCGCCAATCGCAGAGAATGGTCTTAAAGAAAGCTCGACAGCCATCAACGAAATTGAACTGGCATTCCATAATATGTTAGTTCGGTCAAAGGCCTTAGGCATATTAGGACTTATTGTTTGGTCTTAGCTTAGATTGATTAGTTTTGGTTTATTTTAATTTTAATTGCAAAATGCATGGTGGTAAATAAAGCAGTGCAAATTTAACAAAATTTCACGGAGACGCCATTTCTTTCCAAAAATATTTTTCTTTAGTTCTAGGTTTTAGAAAATCACTGGTTCGATGATAAAAAATAACTTTAATGGTTTTAGAATGAATATCCTAGTAAAAGAATTTAACATAATTTTCATGACAATGCCTCCAATTTTCCGTAATTAATTTCTATGTACCAGTATCATTAAACCCAAGAAGCGTCAGGTCGGGTTCTTGATTACAGTTTCTAGTAACATATAACGGGGCCAAAAGTATGTTGAAAAATATACTGAATTAAGATATTAAATAAACTCTTAACGGTTCTTTAGTTATTATTATTTCTATAATACCGCCAATGATTTTTTGTTTGTATTTTAGAACTTATCTTACACAAAGTTTAATATTACAAACTTTTACTTTCTTTTTCCGATTGAATATCGATATTTTCGCTACATTTATCACTTCTGTTTATCATTCGGTAAAAGTTAGCTGTTCCCTTTCCGACTTTTACGGCTCTCAAATCTCTTGAGACCTATTTCCATGGATTGTTGTTTTCGAGATTCCATTTACATAATGGACAAAATCGGAAATTCGGATACAATTATCCCACAATTGGGTCAGTCATTTTTCATTTGTAATTTGAAATAACTGCAGAGTCATATTAAAAATTCACTGGCTTTAGGCAGTTCAGGTTAGTTACGCATTTTGACCAATACATGGTTTCGGAAGAAAAAAGGGAATATTTCAGCGACGTGTTGGACCGTTTTTAAATATTCCACCCTAGAAAGTACACTATTGCAATTATAGTAGTGGCATGTGGCATGTGTAAGGTAGTATACAGGGCCCCCGCAACCGCATGTGAAACGCGTGCACTGCACGCGGGCGCCACTCTAAGGGGCGCCAAAACCCCTTATAGAGTGGCGCTCGCGTTCAAAACCGAAGGAAGGAGATTTTTTTTTTTATTTTTTAACAATTTCCAAGCAAGGCACGAAAGAAATCGTTTTTTTCGAATATGCAATATGATCCAATATCCAATACCAATATTCGTATAATTCGACAAGTTTGCATAGAAGTTGCCGTTTTTCCTGTCCAGACTCGAATACTCTAGGACGAGTATAAAACAGCGGGAGGCGTCGTAATCCAAATAATTGATATTTTATGAATTTAGTTGATCATTTTAAAAATTATAGAGATGATAATGTTTTCGAGGAAAAACTTGCTGAAGCTGGAAAACTAGCTGCTGCTCTCGAGATAGAACAAGGTTTTCCTCCATTAAATACTGTTAGACGAAAGTATAAACCAAAATTGTTCGATTATGAACACACGGATGAGACACCTCAAGATCCAAAAACCGCTTTTAAAATAAATTTCTTTTTGAAAATAATTGATCAAACACTAAGTTCTTTAAATAGTAGGTTCGATATGATATCTGATTACGATAACGATTTTGGTTTTATTTGTGATATTTTTAAATTAAATGACGAAGATCTTTTAAAATGCTGTCATTCTCTACAACAAAAGCTAACTGATCAGGAAAAGAAGGAGGCTGACGTGGAAGAAAATGATTTATTTAACGAGATAAAAGCCCTAACATTGTTTTCATTACCTGAAGCGTCAAATCCCCTTGAAATTCTACAATATATCGTTGAAAACAATCTAACTTCCTCTCTACCAAATATTAGTATTGCCTTAAGAATCCTCCTCACTTTGCCTGTATCTGTTGCTTCTGGTGAGAGATCATTCTCTAAATAAAAAATAATTAAAAATTATTTGAGGTCTACCATATCACAAGAAAGATTATCTGGTTTGGCAATCTTAGCTATAGAGCAAGAGATACTCGATAAAATTGATTTTGTTAATATTATAAAAGAATTTGCAGCAGCTAAATCTAGAAAAACACCCATTTAATTTCTGGATTGATCCTAATTAAATGTTTTATTTATTTGTTTATTGTTTGGTTTATGCCTCTATAAATAATTTAAAGAAGAATAAAGCTTTAGTTTTGAAACCTCTGTCTGTTTTTTTAACCTTTCTACACTAAATTCTTAACAAAAACTGGACAAATTTGGGCGTGGCACCCAAAAATTATCCAGCGGCGCTTTTCTCCACCTCCCCCCTTTAAGGGGCGCCAAAATATTTTCGGCTCGCGGGCGTTGATAACCCTTGCGGGGGCACTGGTAGTATATCTGGCAACTAGTGGCCATATAATGATGACAATGTTACATTTATATCAATCATGAATTTACATATTATTATCTTACAGAGTAATTTGTCCATAGTCTCTTTGTCTCGAGGACACAGTTGACAAAGGCTGAGGAGACAGACAGTGGACACATGAACTTTTATTTCAAAAAACATAAAAACAACGATATTATAGCGACTTAAAGAGGTTAGGTAATAATAAAAAATTTAAAATATTGTGTAATTATATTATTGTATACCATACAGGGTGTTTCAATATTGTACCGACAAATTGAAACAGGTGACAAAACTTGACAAAAAATAATGGAAAAGTTTCCATTAATAGAGGTCCAGAAACCCCTCGTTTGTAAGATACAGCGTGTTCAATTTTATACTGTGTAAGCTAATGTAAAACTTTCTTTTTATTTGACCAGATTACAAATGTATAGTTGGAGTCAAGCAAATATTTGACGCGTGACACTTCCATCTTGTCATATTTGTCCAATACTAGGTTATTTCGATTTCACCAACTTTATTACAGCTGATACTTAGTAGGGCCGGACTGACGAATATTGTTATTTATAAACCTTTGCAGAAAATGATTGCTGGGAAATTGGTCTAAGAATATGAATTATAATATAAATAAATTTGTTTTGATAAATTCTGTGCATTGTAATGGTGGGATTCAGGATTGACCATTAATATCACAGGTCTTAACAAAAGCAATCTTAGTAGTGTATAACGATTAGTAGTGTATAACGATTAGTAGTGTATAACGATTAGTAGTGTATAACGATTAAATTAATAAATAAAATGCGGATCTGCAGCCCATATGATTTGACCAAATCGACGAGAAGGTAACTCGGTTTATGTATATCTCTTTTTAGTTATATAAAAGGATAAAGATACAAATACTTCGAGTGGGTGGTAATTATTATAATATAAATTAGCCATTAGTAACTTTTATATTATGAGTGGCCTGCCGTATTTGACACCCATGACAATATGGAAGTGTCACGCGTCAAATATTTGCTTGACCCCAACTATAGCCTTGCTTTCAATCATATTTGACCAAATATCAGCCGAACCGTATAAGATATCAAAATAGTGCAAGAAATAAAAAAGGTAAAGGATAAACCAAAAAAGTTGTTTTTATATGAAAGGATAGTCAGAGTCGCATCAAAAAAAAGTTGGCGGGTCGCAGTTGCCGTGACGCCCAAAAAAATAACACCCTGTGGATAGTTTTAAATGACATAATTCTTTAAATACTGTAATATGTAACACAAGTACAGAATTTGAAAAAATAATCTTTAAGCACGCATAAAATAAATAGGAAAAACCGATAAGAAATTAAAAGTTTAACACCCTGTATCTTACAAACGAGGGGTTTCTGTACCTCCACTAATGGGAACTTTTCTCATTATTTTTTACGAAGGAATTACCTGTTTCAATTTGTCGGTATTTAATTCCGACAGATTCAAGTGGACTATTTCTTAAAGTCTTGCTCAGTTATCCTTAATGAAGGCGGGGAGAATTGAGTTCATGATTATTGAAAGGAACTAACTCCATAAAACTAAAATATTCGCCTCATCGGGAACAGAAGTAACTCCGGAACTTAGTTCCTTCCATCCATAGACAAGGGAGATGCGCTTATGGTAGGGATAGATAGACAACTTAACATACTAAATTGGTTCCCTAATAGCGTCATTCGTGACTGGTTGAAGAACTAAATGTAATTCGGCGCCACGCATAAAAACCTAAATTTTTCAACTTTGAATTCTATATTACGCGCTTCGAACTCTGATGGAAAAGTTAGGAGCGCCAACCTTTTGAATTAAAGTCAATATATTTTGGGAGAATAAAGGGAAGTTGTAACAACGTTTCTGATATGGCGACAAGCTTTATTAATATTAGATATTTACATAAATTAATATAATAACAAAGCAAGTTTTACCTAGGATTGCGCTGTAAAGATTTAACATAGGAACAGCGTTCAGCTTTAAAAACGATCCTCTTCTGCCATGCTCAATTTTCTGGTCATACTCAAAATGTGTGTGACAAACTCTATAAGTTTTTTGAATGCCGAACTTGTCCTTGCCACAGAGTAATGGATTTTGAATACCATTTACCCAAAGATTATGCGTCTAAAAATACACGGACATTATACTAAGATCGTAAACTGTCATAATTCAGATTCAGAAAATCAGTATATAAGTATAATGTTCATGATTATTCAGGATTAAAAGGTGTCCTTCATATATTTTTCTTAGATAGCAACAATATTTTTTATAGAGTATAGGCACAAGGTGCCTTTTTGGCTCTTCATTATACACCCTTTTTATTACTTCGCTAAAACAACAAAAAACTTACCTGGTAGCTTTTTGGAAACCTATGCATTTTCACACGTTTCCCACTTTGGACTTTACATCCGAGAACGCAACAATGAATCATCATTTTAGCAGAATAAACTTGATAAACGTATACGTCGTGCTGCTTCGTTTAAAAAGTTAATTTTAAAATGTCAATGTCTATTGGGTCCGACTTAGGAAGATATTTTTATTATAGAACAGCGCAAAAGTCGTATTTTTATCTTTATCGCACCTTAGCTAGTACGGTTGAATGCAGAAAGAGAAAACGTTCACCACGCTCATTCTAAATACATGTTTTGTCGCTACCAACTTTAGGATATGAACCACCTTATAAAACAAAATCACTACAATAGCGCCATCAGCGTCTGGTTGAAGAACTAAACGAACGGGGAATGATCTTCATCATTTAAGTTATCCTAGCCTGCTTCCATCGCTTAACTCTATTAATAAGTTACAATTTTAAAGGTGCTGATTAATGGGAGTAAGTAAATCAATCGGCAATGCTTTTGGCATTATCTCCTTTTAATACTCACCAATTCAATTGCAACAATGTCTTCTAAACTTACAGAAGACAATGGCTAGAATAGTATATTCTACAACAAGTATAGAATGGATATATTACGCACGAGCGAAAAGTTTGTAGTCGCGAGGGCGGAAGTGCCATTCCATACGAGTTATAGGCTATACTTTCTCTAACACTATTAGAGAAAAAATAATTTAATAACTAAACTAACCTACCTTGAATAATCAAGCGCTGTCAAAGTCGAATTTATAGCCTGACAGCGTGAAATAAGTAATCCAAGGCTATCATGATCTTCAAAATAATTTTGTTTCCCCATGCAATTTAGATGGCCGAATTGAAAATCTAGTTGGCTTTGACTAGGTGATACAGAATGATTCCTTTCTGTACTAGTGTGTTAGAATGAAGCCATTCTACAACACTTTTTAAGTTAAGAATATGTCGTTTCTAAAATAGTGTTAGAGAAACATGCTCTTCGATCTGACCTTCTTTATCGACATCGAAGTCTTCCATGTCATCTTCTGAGGAATGGGCCTCGTATTAAATTTTTTACTTTCAGATGAAAGTATTTGAGACTTTTAGTCTGGTTTAAAATCCTTATTATTTATTCCGATATACGCTTCTTTTATAGCTAAATCAATTATTTAAAACATGTTCCATGGCTTGCTTCATAGATTCGGGCTCAAGATTCCTCTCGGTTGTCCTTGTGTAGTATACGTTTGGCATTTTGTAAGACTATGGACTCTTGTAAATTGTCACCTCAGGACGTATCATTTTATACTTTTGTAAAAGGCTGGCATACTAGCTAACAAACTAGCAAATATTTTACATATTCGTACTTCCTACACAGCTGTGAATAAGTATGCAAAATATAAAGTAAAATAAAACCTATTTTTACAAAAAAATACATACAAAAGTGGATAAAATTACATCAAACTTACCAAAAATCGAATAATGCTTATAACTATTTTAAACGTATTTACTATGCACCTGCACACTTCTTACACAAAACATTACTAACAAAATAGTTTTTACAGTGTACGTACAGGGTGTCCAGTTTTCGTATATTTTACGGGTTATCTATGTTATTAGTGAAGATAGAAGGTTGCGGTTCTCGCGGCACTGTGTTACTTTTTTGAGAAACAAACGATGCCATCAACAGAATTTTCATAGCCCCCTTAGTTTTTTAGATACGGGGTGATTTTGAAAATTTTGCATTGTGGGACACCCCCCGTATCTCGGTTACGCTGAAACTTAATAAAAAGGTAAAAGATGAACTTATTAGTTTTTTTCACGTACAATCCAGTAGCTTAGTCAGATTTTTTTCTATGTTTAATTGTTTTCGAGAAAAAGAGCAAACTTGCATTTTTTTAAATGGGACGCCCTATATATTTTTACCTAATATGATTCAGTTTATCACAAGCGTTTCAAAAATATATAATAGCTGTTTTCAATGTGAACCTCAAAATTTACATTTTTCAACAAATTTAAATTTTTTGTTAGTAGGCCATGACGGGTATTTAGGAAAACAAAAGATGACAGGCTTGTTATCTGAAAAAACCTTTGTTTACTGTCAGAATAGGTTATCCATTTTCTGTTCTTTATTTCTATTCAGTTTCGATAAATATCAGTTTTTTCTTAATTATGGCTGCGAATGCAAAATTCGAGAATTATGAAAAGTACGATATGTTCGTTTGTTATATTCAGTGTAACGAAAATTCGGATGAAGCATTAGAAGTTTATTTTAACAGGTATGGGCATCTTTTTATATTTTTCATCATATTTTAAAATTTATAAAAACGTAATATTCGCAGATTCCCAGAAAGAAGACAGCCGGATAAAAGAATATTTTTAAAAATAAAATCAAACTTAATTGAAGTCGGTTAATTTTCCAAATCCCGACCTAGTATTTACAATAGGGAAAACCAGGACATTGATGAAGTAAACGTTTTGGCTTTAATTGAAACAAATCAAAGTAGTTCTTGTAGAACAGTGGAAGGTTCTGTCGGTGTTACAAAATCAAGGGTTCAAACTATTCTAAAAGAACACAAGTTTAGGCCATAAAAATTTCATGTCGTACAAAACTTACATCTTGGTGACGCAGAGCTCCGCGTAGAGTTTTGTAATTGGTATTTACAAAGGGTAAATAGAGAAAATCATTTTAAACGAACGATTATATGGTCTGGTGAGAGTCATTTTACCAATGCCGGTATATTTAATCGGCAAAATACTAGGTTTTGGTGCCAGGAAAATCAACATGTTATATTTCCACGGCAACGGCAAGGCAGATTTGGGTTTAGCATTTCATGCTTCATACTGGGAAGTAAAATTTTATGTAATATATTTGAAGGCGGTCTTACTGCAAATTAATATTTAGAAATTTTGGAAAACATTGTGCCCGAAATAGTAGAGAATGTGCCCTTATCTCATCTTAATAGCTTATATTTACAAAAGGACGGATCTCCCGCTCACAATGCTCAAATTGTAAGAGCATAATAATATCTTAACAATAATTTTCCTGGCCGCTGGATTGGAACACATGGACCTGTAAGATGGCCACCCAGGTCACCCGATTTAACTGTTTTCGATTCTTTTTTGTGGGGCTACCTAAAAAATAAAATTTATACCGTCCAGTACCAAACGACGGCAGATTTAAGAGAAGCTACTGAAAGAGCCTTTAGCGAGTTCCAGGCACGGCCTTTTATTATTTAAAATGCACTGAGGCGAATCAGAACAATGTGTGAAACATGTCTCAGGCATAATGGAGAACAGTTTGAGCAATATTTATGAGACAGTTTCCTAAATCATCAAATAATTGTAGCTTTTAATTTTTGAACGTATAACACAACTGAGTTAATTGTTATTTATATGTATAAAAGTTATTGTTATAGGTATATATTTGTAAAATTAGTGTTTTGTATTTGTGAGAAGCTTGTGACAATTGTTTAATCTTAAAATTTATACGGTGTGCCGTTTAAAAAATGTAAATTTGTTGAAAAATGTAAATTCTGAGCTTGACATTGAAAACAGCTATAAAGTATTATATATTTTGTGATAAACTGAATCACAATAGCTAAAAATATATAGGGTGTCCCATTTAAAAAACTGCAAGTTTGCTCTTTTACTCGAAAACAATTAAACATAGAAAATATCTGACCAAGCCACTGGGTTCTGCGTGAAAAAAAGTAATAAGTTCGTTTTTTACCTTTTTGATAAGTTGCAGCGTAACCGAGATACGGGGGGTGTCCCAAAATGCCAAATTTTCAAAAACACCCCGTATCTAAAAAACTAAGGGGGCTATCAAAATTCTGTTTGTGGCATCGTTTCTTTCTCAAAAAAGTAACACAGTGCTGCGAAAACCGCAACCTTCTATCTTTACTAATAACGCAGATAACCCGCAAAACATTCGAAAACTGGACACCCTACAGGGTGTCCAGTTTTCGTGTGTTTTCATATACCAGCTCCCTTAATATAAAAGATAGAAAGATGGGGTTTGCGGCTTATCGTTCTATTATTTTATGAAACTTTCATTGCCGTAAACGAAATTTTCATAGCCCTCTAAGTTTCTGGCATACAGGGCGATTTTAAAAATTTGTAATTTTTAACGCTCCCCTGTATCTCTATTATTTCATGATTTATCAATTAGGTAAAAATGGATAATGATAGAATTTTTTATGTAGAATTCAGTGACGTAGTTACTTTTTTTCTAAAAGTTTTGTTTTTCAATTGACCAAACTTGTGTTTTTTTAAATGGGACACGCTATGTATTATTTCTTTGCCTTATCCCTCTCTCTAGAATATTTTCAAAAATGTATAATACCTAGTCCATATTTACTTCTTTTGAAAAGGGAAACTTTTAACATTTTTTGTAGATTTAATCATTTTTCGTATAGAAAGGCTATGGTCTGAAAATAAAAGAAAATTAACAACATTATTTTTATTCTGCTTTATATTATTACATATTAACTTCAAACCAACAATAAAACAAATATATTATGTTATTAAATCACAAAAATTGCTAGAGTTGGGCTCCGTTGTGTTTTAAACACTTTCAACACACCGCACCGTTTTGATTCTTCGCAATGTGTTTAATAAGATTAATTGGCCTTCCCTGCAAAAGCCTAAAGGTTTGATGGGTAGCTTCTCGAAGTTGATCAATATTGTGGTATGATCTCTTATGAAACTGACTTAACTAAAAAATATTTTTTATTATACTAGATGTATTTTTCTTTAATTTATTTATTTTCAAACATGATTTAAAATAATAATATTTTTAAATACACCTGATTCCAGACTACTATCCATAACCATTTCATATTTCTCCAAATTATTGACAGGACTCATTAATTTAGAATTAATTACTAATTCGCATTCGTATTCTACATTGGTATCTAGGTTTTGCATACACCGTTCTACCATTCTTTTACTTCGACTTCTAGTGAAAAAATAAGAATATAAACTACCAAGCCAATATAGGTATCCTAAGTAAAGTACTTATTTTTCTTTTAAATAAAAATAAACAAAATTATTTAAAAATAGTTTCGACTTATAAGCTTTAAGCCCAAGTATTAGCTGCCCATTACACTGGTACAAAATAATATAATATTCAAATTAAAACCAAAGTAAATAATACAAGTCGTATAATCAAAGGAATAGGCTAAATAATTCTAATAGGTCGTATAACCAAATTTACAAAAATAACTTAAATTTTGATATTTCTAAGTATATCTTTCGTAATTTTTATAATTATTAATATAGAACGGGTACTACCAAATATGCCCCCATAAAAAAAGTCCAACACAGAAAGATCAGGTGATCTTGGAGCTCACCTGACAAGTCTATTGGTACCAATCCATTTATCGGGAAATGTGGTTGCGAAATATATGAGAATTGTGACTTGGAGCGCCATCCTGTTGGTAAGAAAAATTATTTAAATCGGCCAGAGGAACATCCTTTAATATGTCTATTAGTGGATCTCGCATTATATCTGGGTGTCTATTTCCGCTTAAAGTTCTTTCATAGATAAAATACTTAATTTTAGTGCCAAAAATAAAGCATGACACGCTAAATCCAAACCGACCTTGACGTTCTCATGAAAAGTATTACATGTTGGTTCTCTTGGGACCAGTACCTTGAACTGTTTCGGTTTAAGATACCAGAACTCGTAAAATAAGCCTCGTCGGACCATACCACCCTTCTTTCAAAATTTGCGTTTTACCATAAACACACCTAAGTTAGAAATGAGACCAGACCATACAAACCCTACACATTGCTAGGACATACCATTCACGACCGTAATCGACGAACAGGATACGTGGAACAATAAAACACCAGATACTCCTTGGGCAATAATTTGGTACACAGATGGCCCAGAACAAATAAGGGTACCGAGGAAGGAATACACGGAGAAACGCCGAAGAGAGATGCCTATTTCTCCCCGAGTAAGTCTCCCACAGTGTTCCAAGCGAAGATCTACGCCATCCTACAGCGTGCGTATGGAAACAGTAGGAGGAGTTATCGTAATAAGTCGATCCATATATAACCTGACAGTCAAGCAACCCTTAAAGTGCTAACATGCAATAAGGTGACATCAACACTGGTATGGGGATGCCAATAGGAAGTAGAACTAGGAAAGGATGACGAACTTGCATGAAAGGAGTCGGAAGAAATATTCACTGGTTCAGAACCGGCACTCAAAGTCCCAAGGTGCACTGTACGAGATGTCATAAAACGGTGGACAAAAAATCAACACAAAACCTACTGGAACATTAACCAGGGATTTAACTATTGCAAATCTTTCATTGGGGACCCAGACCCGAAACTAGCGAGATAGCTACTTCTGACAAGCAGATTCTGAGAGGACATATGGCCGTTAGAAAGCACCTGCATCATATGCAACTGTACAGCGGAGACCCAAGTTGCAGGTTATGCGGGCGAGAAAGCGAAACGATACAGCATATTATCTGTCACTGCAAGTCATTGGATCAGAAACGGAAACAAATACTCGGGCAACCAAGACTAGAACCAGAGGATATTCCGACATTCTCCCCAGTTGACCTACACAAACTAGTGTAAAGAACTGGGATAAATGAGTGGGTGCAAAACCAAACCAGGGTGAGCACAATGGGCCAAACCTGGCCGAGGTGCATTCGGCACTTGGATGGACCCTCGGATATCGAGAAATATAGAACTGTCTTGGTCAAAAGTGGCCATGAAACGAAAATTCGGTGTCTTTGCGTTTTGAAATAATTCGATCAAGTTTAGAGTAGTTTGGATGTCAATCATTCTTTGATTGTCAAAAATTGTCAAGCAGATTTCTTGCTATTGTTATCTTAAGCCGTTCCTAAGTTATTAGTTGTAGTTAGCTTATAAATAGTGTTGGTTTTTGACATTACAATGCAACTAATCAAGTGACATAAAAAATGGGTAGTATTGAGGAGGAATAATTTTAATTATTAAATATTTTATTTGAAAAAAAACCTTAAATTATCTGGCAGAATAGATTTTGCTCAAGCCAACTAAGTTTTTTGCTTTTGACTTCCGCAAGCTTAATGCTTCTGTTTAAATATAATGGAATTTGGGAATTCAATCACTATTAATATTTGGATGATTTTCGAGAGTACTTCACAGATTTAGCAGTATTTCCAAAGGATGCTTGCCTAATTGCGTTGGTGTGTTTGGATGGTATGTATGTATGGGATAATTTTTTTATTTCACCTGTCAATATAGAGAGACAGAAACAACATTTTAAGTGAATTTGTTGAACAACTACACGATGATAAACTTTAGAATGTCTATTTTCGGCAGGACACTGTAACAGCGCATACGACACGGGATGCCATAGTGTTTCTTTACTGGTTCTTTGATGACCTGTTGATAAATTTAAATACAAATTGAATTTCCTACTAGGTCACCCTGTCTGAGGGCTTTTTTTACGTAAAAATGTTCAAGGACTCATAATTTATTTAAAAATAGCGAAAATACACTAAGCAAAAAAAAGTGACCGACCCTTTTTTAACCACCCTGATATTTTAAAAAAGTAACCCCCAATAACACTAACTTAACCTAAAAATTCTTTTCTGTATTGTGTATTCCTAATAAATTTTTTAAAAAGCACTTTGATGACTACATCCGTTTTAAGGGCCTGTAGCTCCGTATGGAAAGCATTTGCAGGGCATATTTATGGAGGGGGGGGGGGGCACTGGAAGTAATAACCCCCCAGGATTTGATAAATTAAAAAATGGGAATACAAGAAAATTATTTATCAAAAATTAATTTTAAAGCACGTCTATTGACTGATTAGTGTGTAGGTACTATAAATTATTGACCAAATTTGTGAAAATTTGGGCGTGGTCCAAAAAAATTTTTTTTTTCTCTGTGGTGTTTTTCGCCTTCAGCGAGCTTTTCACCTGTGCTTATTAACCGATTTACCCCCCAGCAAACTTTTCTAAATACGCCTTTGCTTAATACCCTGTACTAGCAGGGTGTTATTTAAGTACGTGGAAAAGCTTTACGGGGTGATTTTTTGAGTGCATTCCGGGACGCCACTGGACTTTTTTTATCTAGCTAGGCTAAGTTAGCCCCTGCTAAATTTCAACAAAATCGGCTAAAGGATTATTAAGATATTTACGAAAAAACGATTTTTTTTTAAAGTTTGACACCCTGTATCTTGAAAACGAAGCAATACTGGACCTATGCTTATATAAACTTTTCGGCTTAGAATCTCTTAAGAAATCACTTCTTGAAGTTTGGCCACGTACTTGAATAACACCCTGTATACACATTTTAGGCAAAGAAAATTATACATACATTTTCTTTACTTTAGGCCAATATTGTTAAAATATTTTAATATTATTGGTCGATACTTGGTGGAAATCCATAATAATTTTGTTATATTATTTAAAGTAAAACACTTTTTTACTTCAACTTCCACTTTATTTGACAATACGACATGTTTCACTGCACTGCAGCTTCGTCAGGTAATGTACAATTAATTTCAAGTTTACGCTATTTAAGTGCATGGCTAATGACAGTGCCAGTTAGGTATTGTAAAAGATGGGGTTTTTTTTCGATAATTAGTATATTCTACAATCTAATTTAAATATCAAATAAAATTGGTCTTAAATATGAAAAAGGTTGGTATTTTCCTAACTTAATTAGTATTATAAAAGGGGGTGGGTTATTTACAAATTTAATGTGTCTTGCTTGAAGTTTTATTGTCCTATTGTGAGAAGAATATTAAAATAAATTTAGTAAAGGTGAATTGTTTAGGTCTAGTTGATTATTTAATAACATATTTGTATTTTTGAGCTTGTTTATTTCTAATGATTCGAGGTGATTTAGTTTTGATCCTTTGTTTTCTAGATGTAGTATTTTAAAGTCTTCATTAAATGAGTGTTTTGTTTCTATAAGATGATTCGCGTAGTTTGAATCATTTTTGCCATTAATAAAACTATTAAAATGTTCTTTGATTCTTTTCGAGAAACTTCTACCTGTTTGACCTATATATGTTTTTGAACAATCTCCGCAATTTAATTTGTATACTCCCGATTTGTCATTTTTGTTGGTTTTAGTTTTACAGTTTTTTATTAGTTTTCCTATGATATTTTGAGTTTTGAAAGCTGTGTTTATATTAAGTTTTTTTAAGAATTTACTAATTTTTGTGCTTATGTTTCCTATATATCTGATTATCCTGTATGAAGTTGGTTTTTCTTTTTCTTTTGGATATACCATTGCTATGGCTTTTTTGTATATTTTTTGTTTTAATATTTTATCTATAATTTCTGATTGGTACCCGTTATTTGTTGCAATTTGTTTAATTAGGTCTAGTTCTTTTTGAAAATCTGCTGGTTGAAGGGGGATTGAGATTAGTCTATGAACCATGCTGTAAAAAGCAGCCATTTTATGTTGGATAGGATGGCAAGATGAGTTGTGTATTGTTGTGTCTGTGTGTGTTGGTTTATGAAAGATTGAGAAATTGTGTTTGTTATTTACTTTCTTTATAGATAGATCCAAGAAATTGATGGAATTGTCTATTTCTCTTTCTATGGTAAATTTAACGTTTGGGTGAAGAGTATTGATGAATTCTATAAATTAATTTAGTTGTCTATCCGTACCGATGAAACAAGTTAAAACATCATCCACATACCTATACCAATACAGAAATTTCTTAAAGAGGGAATGATTCATAATTGTTGACTCTAAAGCATCCATAACAATCTCAGCGAGGAGGGGACTCAGCGGGTTTCCCATAATTAAACCTTCCTTGCTGCTATAAAATTTATTGTCAAATTCAAAATAATTTTGATTTAAACACAAGGTGAGGGTCTGCATTATTTCTTGTTTTTTAATTATATTTACATGTTTTTGATCTAGAAGTTTTTCAATAAGAATCAAAGCATCTTTTACGGGAATGCTAGGAAATAAGGTAACGTCAAATGAAATTAATTTAGCATTCTTAGGTAACGTAATAATTTCGATTTTGTTTACTAGGTCGACTGAGTTTTTTATTGCAAATTTGGCGGCAAAATTTGTGTTTTCTTGGATAATATTTATTAACTTTTTCGAAATTTTGTAAAAAAAGATACTACTGGTCTAATTGGATTTCCTTGTTTATGCAATTTTATTAATGAATATAATTTAGGTGATTGGGGGTTCATTATTGTTAGCCTAATCGAATCACTATCTGTAAACAAGCTTTTACAGTTGTTAATTACATTTTTTATTTGTTTTTGAAATAAATTAGTAGGGTCCTTCTTAAGAATTAAGTATTTTGTTGGGTCTAAAAATGTAATGTTTTTTTAATGTAATCTATTTTGTTTATAGCTACCACAGTATTACCTACTACCACCTATTACCAAGAAAATACCAACCTTTTCCATATTTAAGACCAATTTTATTTGATATTTAAATTAGATTGTAGAATATACTAATTATCGAAAAAAAACCCCATCTTTTACAATACCTAACTGGCACTGTCATTAGCCATGCACTTAAATAGCGTAAACTTGAAATTAATTGTACATTACCTGACGAAGCTGCAGTGCAGTGAAACATGTCATATTGTCAAATAAAGTGGAAATTGAAGTAAAAAAGTGTTTTACTTTAAATAATATAACAAAATTGTTAAAATATATTAGAGAAATAGTTTTACAATATAGTGATGGCACCGTACTTTTTGACAAGAGCCCTTTAGAAATCTGTAATATAATTATCTCGTAGATTAAATGCTCTTGGAATATTATGGATAATAATTGCCAGGCAGGTCCTTGATAAGTCCCTGACATTTTACACTAAAAGTTGACATTTTTTAAAATCGTTGTTTGGTTTTAATTTTTGTGTTTTTATTTTCATTGGGGAAGAAGTATTTCATTAATTAGCTTTCGTGCTTCAAAATAACAATATAAATTTGCATTTAACTGTGTTTTCTCTAAAAACTGCATTCACTGATTTTTACATTTTTTTGTCGTTCGCAGAATGAATGGAAATTATAAACTTGCAGTTTTTAGAAAACACGCTTTAATGAACAATTATCGATAATTTTAATGCAGGTATGTTATTTCCCCTCATAATTAATATACATAATACTTGGGATTTTAGTTTTAAATAATTAACTAGTTTGAAAGTAAAAAGTAAACGAATGTGACAATTTGTACCAGCTCTCTTTTGTAACTTGTGATTTCCAAGCGTCCACCATTTTAAAAACCTGTTTACATTAGAAAATTGAATGAGCAACGCAATAAAAAAATTGCACAGTGCTGAAAGTAGTCACTGTCTGCGCGCTCGTAGAAAAAATAATCTGCACTTAATATCCTTCCTTTTTCCTGATATTTTAATATATTATACAGTGCCTATACACTTCTAAATATTATTTCTTTTTCAGGAGTTGTTAAACGATCGGTTCGGATGGTCCGGGAAGTGTATCCACCGGATGTCGAACCGGAAAATGAAGGAAATCAGCCACAAGGTAAAATATTAGCAGATAGATAAGATAGTTTTAATTCTAAATTATTCAAATCGAGTAATTTAAATTTTCCGGGCTTCTAAAGAGTTTACTGGAAAGCAGATATCGCAATAACGGATACGGATTCTGGTCAGAAGAAATTAGTTCAATTAGGCGTCAAAATAAATAACATACGTTACCTTCGTCAAAATAATGCGTAAAGATTAAGAGTAAGGCTAGCCACATGGTGAGCAAAGTACGATGAAAACCGAGACCATTGTAATGGACAAAGTTAGACGGTCAGCCTCATTCAGTTTGTTACATTCCTGGTAGGAATAGGTCTACCAAAATATTAAGGCAACATCTATGCAATGTTGATTATTGTGACAATATTGTCAACATACTCGTTATATTTATAAAATATTTTGGTTTTGTAAAATCTTAATTTAAAAACGACATACTTTAACTTGACCTTATGTGTGCGAATTAAAACAACGGGTAGCTTGATGGCCTTGATCTGAATATTGGTAAAACAAAATTTATGGTGATCAGTAAGAACGCAGTGGCAGCAGGAAGAATAACAATAGGTCTGCAGCAGATTGAAAGAGTTAGTAACTACACCTATCTTGGAACCATCGTTAACGACAAGTGGGACCACTCACAAGAAATTAGATGTCTTATAGAGAAGGCCAGGGCGATATTCTTAAAAATGAGAAATGTTTTTAGAAGCAGGGATCTAACACTAACAACGAAAATAAGATTACTGCGCTGCTATGTGCTCTCCGTTCTTCTGTACGGGGTGGAGTCGTGGACGCTGACTGAAGCTACAAGCAAAAAACTGGAGTCTTTCGAAATGTGGCTTTACCGTAGATTGCTACGTATATCATGGACCGATCACGTTACCAACGAGGAGGTGATGAGGAGGATGAACAAGGAAAAGGAAGTACTTATCACGGTAAAGTCCAGAAAGCTCGAATATCTAGGACATATTATGAGAAACCCGAACAGATTCCAGTTACTTCAGCAGATATTACAAGGAAAAATCCTTGGACAACGCGGACCAGGACGAAGAACTTCATGGCTAAAAAATCTAAGAACATGGTTTGCAATGAACACCACTGGTCTTTTTCGAGCTGCGGTGAACAAGGTGATAATTGCTGGGTTGATAGCCAACATCCGGAACGGATAGGCACTCAAAGAAGAAGCTTGTTTAGGAGAGGCGGCGTTAAAAGTAATGTTACATCTGCTATCCGTAGATATTTATGGAAAAAGTATGGCTACAAAATGTGGTCTACGACTAAAAGAGTCGAAATGCTGGAACTGCACCAACTACGGGCGCAGCAGCATACTAAGGACATATCCAGTCCAAAATTTGAGAGAACAGACTGATTATATCGACACAGACTTCGGAGAGGAGTTTTCTGTACTCAATCCGAATAGGGAAGAGTGGGAGGGCAACCAGTTAACAATGGGGACAGATTACTCGATTTTCGCAGACTGTTCAAATATTGACATCGGAGTGGGAACTGATAACTTCTCTGAGAGCATGCAAGTACAGAGCTCATCTAGACTTCCGGACTACTGCAGCATTTTTCAAGCGAAGTTACGGTAGAAGATATAGTAGTAAATATCCTACAGAAACATCCAAACCTGCGTCAGTAGGTATCTATATAGATAGTCAAGCACCGATAAAGGCAATTTCTTCCAACAACAATAAATCAAAAGTAGTTAGGCGCTGTCGCAACAGTCTCTGCATACTTGGTGCCAGCATCGAGTCACTTTATGTTGAGTTCCTGGTCATTACAGAATAGATGACAAAGAGTTGCTCGCCAGGGAGGGTGCGGGCATGCCGATCTAGCAGAGAATACCGTGGCTAGACCACTGGGATCGGTCAAAGAAGAGATAGATCGCATAGCCAAACAACTTTCATTAAGCAGATAGATAGAGCTAACAACCTGTAGCATCTTCAAGTAATTGTGGCCTCTACTTGATAACAGGAAAACCCCAGCGTTATTACAACACAGTCGGAAGGACCTAAGAAATATCACTGCCACCGTTACCGGACACTGCCTTTTCGGCAGATACGCCAAACGTACCTATGCAAATATCAGCCAACGATTTCTGCAGAACAGGAGGAAAGTATTCGATATTTCTTGCGTGAATGTCCTGGCCTTGCAAGAAGAAGGTTTAATGCCTTGAGCGAATCATTCTTCAATAATCTGGAGGAAGTAAGCTGGGTCAACTTACTAAGTTTATTAACAGTAGTGGCTGGTTTGAGTGAGCTACCAAGATTCTCTTATGTTGTACGTCGCACTAGCCATCAGGGAGCTGATGTGGGTAGGTTCCGCGGAACGTGTGTGGTATCACAACGGTCGTTGTAGGACTACGTGAGACTATCTGGACATACCAGAAGTCTGTCGCTCTAACCAAGCCTAACCTAGCCTTGTGCGAATTAAATAAATATATTTAATATTATATTGTAGACAAATATTTTTAGAATATATTCAGGGTGGCCCATTGAAAACGTACTGCAAAGCATTATAGGCTCGGAAAGGACTTTTTGACAAAAGCCGAAACCACGTCAAGTTTGTTTGTCAGGGGGACAACTTTTGACGCAAAAATCATAGCAAAACCTTCAACCCCCAAATTTTTTCAAATGAGAATGGGATCAAGTGACACTTCATTCAGAAGGGCTCTTAATTCCCTATACATCGCTGCTTACTTTTTGAAAATCGATCGACTCGTTTAGAAGATATGGACCTTTGAAATATCAACAATACGTTTGACGCAAAATGCAAAAATCGATTTAATTTTACTTAAAAACTTACCGTATTAGTCAAGCAAATGCTCAAACTGTTGTCCGCCAACATGAATGCTAGTGATACAGGTTGTTGAAACGCCGGGCTTTATTTCCTCTTACGTTCAATCAAGTTTGTGGTATATTTCCACAGGCGTGTGACTCACTGGTCGTTTTTATTATGATTGGAAATTAAACTCGTGTTAAAGCAAAATAACTTTATTTAATATACTGGCGAACTTAACATATTATATCTTCTGGCGAAATTAACACATTATAACTCTTTGCACAGAGCTATGCACACTTAGTACCCGTACTTAGGGTGAAACTCTCACTTTTTACATAGAAATTAGTACATTAACATTTCTACAGATTTACCACTTGGTACAAATAGTAAAATGACCGCCAACAACCAACTTTGGCTATTCCTTTTTGACGGGACGTATTGCTAGCTTGTCTGCTCACTCAACAGTTACTCTAAATTGATACACTAACATTCGTAAAGATTTACCACTTGGTATAAACAGTAAAATGACCGCCAACAACCAACTTTGGCTATTCCTTTTTGACGGGACGTGTTGCTAGCTTTTCTGCTCACTCAACAGTGACTCTTATTTCTTAATTAGCGCCGAATGAAGCGGCTGGAACCGCTGCACGAATACCCTATGACGCGACTCATTCATCTTTTGTGGCCGACGCCAAGCTTCCGCCAATCCCGTGGGCGCATTTTACATCGAACAAATTTGGAGCGTGGCAGTGGTCTCCAGCTGCTTCATTTGGCTCCAAAATACATCATTTCTTATACCCACTATGTTATGAACGAGATCGTAAATTTGACATGTTACGCCTACTATGTTGCAACTAAACTAAACAGTCCATCTTTGGACAACTCATTTCAACTTTTAGGGCTGTTCCCCAACACAGGTTATCTTCAAACCGTTGTTGTACATTCTGGAGCACTTGTCGTGTCACTTCGCGACATTCGTCCTCGCAGATCTTCAAATGTGTCAGGTGGAGTGCTGTAAACTTTGCTTTTTATGTGCTCCCACAAAAAAAAATCTAAAGGACTTAAGTCGGGTGACCGAGGGAGCCACTCAATTGCACCCCTTCGGCCTATCCAGCGTCCTGGAAACGTGTCATTTAAATAATTGCGCACATGTAGCGAGTAATGCAGAGGAGCTCCGTCTTGTTGGAAAATCAGTTCCTGTTCATTGTGTGCAGGGTCGTTCTCTATGATATTTGTTAGAGCTGGGTCGATGGCATTTTCTAGTAAATCCAGGTACATATCGCCTGTTAAATTTCCAGGGAGGAAAAAAGGGCCTACAATGGAATTTTCAAAAATACCAGCCCATACATTCAACTTCTGGGGGTGTTGTGTGTGTGTCTCGTGAAAAATCCTTATTGGTATCGGCCCAGTAACGACAATTAAGGCGATTCACTAAACTATTTAAGAAGAAGGTACACTCGTCCGAAAAACACACATTTAAATAGGAAATTACCATTAATAATCGCTCGTTCGGTCATAATTTCGCAAAATTGAGAGCGACGATCAAAGTCGTCTTCATTTAGTTATTGCACTAACCGAATCTTATAAGGATGGAACTTTTTTTTTAATCCTCGGGACACTTGTACAACTCACGCCCGTCGCAACGGCCAGTTGTCTTGTACTTAGCCTACTATCCATTGCAACTTGACCCAATACTGATATCTCCGTAGGTTAATTTAGTACCAGATTTTCAAGCTGCCTCTGTTGTTATGAACTGAATCTGTTTCGCGAAATTTGGCCACCAATTCCCGAAGAATTTTTCCAGAAATATGTTTGTCATGATGCCGTTGGTTAAACAGCTCCACGACCCGATTTCCGCATTCACTGTTTTTGAAAAAAAAAACTCAATAATTTCTACTCTTTCTGCAATTGAGTACACCATAATTGATAAATTTAAAAGGTTCAATAATTTGGAAACACTTCAACCACAAGTCACAAGATAACTATCTAGCAACAACCTGGCCCAATGCGAAGCAAAAACCCGATAACTGTTATATCATTAACACGAGCCTAAAGAATCTGAAAATGACCAAAAAACAGCGAATTATTTTTGAATTTTTAATAATACGGTAAGTTTCAAATCGATTTTTGCATTTTGCGTCAAACGTATTGTTGGTATTTCAAAGGTCCATATTTCCTAAACAAGTCGATCGATTAATCAAAATGTAAGCACGGAATTAAGAGCCCTTCTGAATGAAGTGTCACTTGACCCCATTCTCATTTAAAAAAATTTAGGGGACGACTCTCCCACTTAGGGGGTTGAAGGTGTTGCTATGATTTTTGCGTCAAAAGTTGTCCCCCAACAAAACTTGACGTAGTTTTGGCTTTTGTCGAAAAGTCCTTTCCCAACCTGAAATGCTTTTTGGTACGTTTTCGATGGGCCACCCTGTATAATTATTTCTTATTGCCACCACATAATGTATGCATTGTTTGCTTCGAACTGCTGCAAGATGGTGCTGTCTCTATTACACTGCCTACGTGATCGAATATCGTCGATTTAAGGAGTTTATTTTTCCAAACATAGGCATGCGTCCTTCCTTGTACTGGGGAGAACTAAACAGTTCAAAACTACAGGTTTAAGCAATGTTTGAATTGATCCTTCCTTATTCTTATTATAGTATAGGGATGATATTTCATCTTAGTCTAGTGACAGGGGCTACTAGAGATTACTAGTATTTACTCTAGAGAACGATGTTGGTAATTCAAAATGCATTATATTATACCATACATATTTTAGATCAATGTTGAATGTTGTTAAAATATATTAAATTAATATTTTCACAATATAGTTATGTTTTAATATAAATTTTATAAATATTTCTAATGTTAGAAAAAAAAGTCAAACAACATGTTCGTGTGAATATATTTGGTAAAATATTTTTTTTAATATTGGTGTGCTACTGGGGATGCCATTGACGCTAGCATTATTCTTATCATTGATCGCAGCGCCAATATAAACGTAGCCTTCGTTTGTATAATATGTACGTTTTGTGGCTCTGTTTCAATCCCTTTTTTTTATCTTTAGCCCTTATCTATAATATAACTGGCAAATTAACTAATCTCTATGTTACTCTACATTCAAACCCGTTTAATGGTTTTAGGGTTTCAAAGCTTTAAATATAAATTAAAATTTCCTTTCTCTTGGTTAAATTAATTAGTTAACTTAATATCACTGCTGCAAATTTTACGTCTTCATATTTTCTGAGAAAAGCGAACCAGCAGCGTTACATTGTCAAAAGTTTCCTGTAAAATTCAGTTATAGATAATAGAGACCCTTCGAATTCTTACGTTTTTTATCATTTTTTGTTCTGTAGGTGGATACGACCTATGAACTTAAATTTTATCTTGTTTGTTTCGGTAGTAAACTGAAGCACGGAAAATAAAAGCTATATTTTTCGTGACCAAAGAAAAAGAGATCAAAGGGGCTTTAAGGATACTGACAAATGATTTGGGAAACATTGATTTTATTTTCGGGGCTTCGCAATGAATTTTACTGCTATATTAAATGATAATATTTTGTACTGTTGTAATAACTAGCGATAGACGCATGTTACAGTATCTTTACCTTTACAGATTCAATAATGACAGTTTGTTAATAAACGGCTTCATTGATATGTAGGTTATAATTGGGGATTTTACAATTTTTTTTATATTAGGCCTAGAGGTATATATGTTCTGAAGCAGTTACCAGTTATTAGCGTTATTGCATTGAGCCGAGAGCACGCTGCGCCAGTGATAGGTCGCCTGCGTGGTATGACACCGTATACGGTTTTTTTAAATAACTGGTAGACAAATGACCGCTAATATAATTCACTGATATTTCGATATTTCTTGATATTTTGATATTATGTTATATGTTGTTCTATATCGTCGGATCACATATTATTATTATTGCAATATTGCCACATTTGTGCTTCAGGACGGAGGTTTTAGGGTTTAGAAATTCTGTAATTCCCCAAAGACCGACCGGATCGACGCCTGTTGATGTTGCTTGTTTTGTTGTAAAGTGTGGCGTTGTTTATTGTTTGTTTTTGTGTTTAATCTTTAAATTTAAAGAAATAAGATAAATTATAGGATATAGAGATAGTGCATTGGGTATGTAATATGTAAACATTTAAAATGTGAGATTTAAATTGTTGTTTTAAATCACCAAATTATTTTTTCATTATTTCTTAGCTTTCTGTATATTTTATAGTGATAATATTTCCATAGAATATTTAAATAATAGATGAATCGTTTATTCGACAATCAACACATTAAAATTAAATTTATTGAAAATAACTGGTAACTGTTCAAGATAACAGTTAATCTGAAATAATAGTCACCGGTGATTTCAAAGTAACTTATAGGCCCATCTCTAGTTATCGGACACGTCACTACATGCAAGCCGCACCGCGCAGCTTCGGATGGTACGCAGGGTATGCTGAATTGCTGAAGACAACATTATACAGAGTACGGCGCCGCGTGCCGTATCGATGGAGCGGTGAGACGCGTTGGGACAAAATTATTATTATTTATCAAGATGGCTTAAGAACCTCCTTCCACCTAGAACGTTTTCTGTGGCGGATACAGTAACTTGAGCATCACTTGAGTCCGACTTGCCGTAGCAGTAGCGTCTCCGTAATTGGTATTTTCTTCAGCTTTTGTATCTTTTAGGATGCTGTGCGCAATTTCTCAAATTAATGCATCTTCATACGAAAGTAGGAAATATCTCACCTTGAAAATATAATAAGACATTAAGTTCTCTATTATCGTCTTCATTTAGCGCATTATGTTCGTTTCTTTCGGCTAAACGAAATGTTGCGATTGACACTATTATATATATATTTGAATGAATGCTCATTTGGCAGGCGACTATTAGGATACAGTCTTGGATATTCTCTTTTTGATTTTCTTCTATTGTAAGTAATAACATTTTATGAAAACTTCGTATATTTGCTTTTTTTCTTGTTCTGTAAATTAAATTTTTAAATAATAATTTAAATAAACTTTATTTTGACTAGAAAACAGAATTCATAAATGTCAAGGTAACAAATATTTATTTCAATTGTTTTTCATGGCTTGCTAAGCAAAAAATAATCGATAATTATGGGTATGGATGAAGCCAAGAAAAATATTTTTTATGTTCAAATCAAAATAATTTAAGAACAGTTGAAGTTAGGTATTGAATATGGTATACGAAACATGCCTAGAATTTATTGAGGAATTCAAAATTCGAATAATACATAGGATGTTCCATTTAAAAAAAATGTATGTTTGCTTCATTACTTATTTATGGGACATCCGGTATATAAAGTGTCAAGTTTAAAATAAACTACACATAACTAACTACAATACTTGCATTTAATGTTTTTTTCTTAAGTTTAAAATAAAAAAGCTAGATGGGCGGTGGAAATATAACCAATAACCCTGTACATATGCATTGAGTTATTCAATAATTTGCCGGATGATTTTAAAATCATAAATAGTGTTAAGCAATGTAAGTCTAGAATAAGAAAGTTTTTAATTGAGCTGGAACCATATTCCATGCAAGATTATGTAAGGAATTAAGTACACTTGTTTTTGATAAATTCCTTCTTTTGACGCAGTTTCTTTTTGTGTTTGTGTGTTTTGCTTCTTTGTTTTCATAGAATTGTATGTACCATAACATAATCAGAAATAAAGTTTATTATTAATATTATTATTATCCAAATTGACGCCCAATAAATGAATTGATGAAGCCAAGGGAATCGAGTGTCCCGCCATGGCTATATCCGGTCCTTCAACATTAATTTTTTCAGACAAAACGGCCCTGGGCTTTTTTAGCGTTAACTCTACTTACAGAAACAGAAACTTTATACCTCTACATAGACGATTAGTTTGACGGTGGCATCTAACAATTATTTTCACATCCATGGCAAACCCCCCCCCCCCCCTTTTACTACTCTTGAAATAATCTTCCTGATTAGCTTTAATATTCATACTTTGCTTTCTTTTTTCCGACTGACCAATATTCTTTGCACACTTCATTTCCACACAATAATTACATTAATCCAACTAACTCTCCACCACATCATGTTTATTCCTTAATTACTCATTAGGAAAAGCTACTTATATGACCGAAGTTATCGCAGAGCAGAATAACAAAATTTTTTTAAAGTTTAATTGTTTTGTTATGCCCCCACCATTCTGTCGTCTATTTTGACTTCTATCTCTCTCTGTAACTGTATTACTAACACAAAACCTTTTGTTTTGTCTTAGAACCTTATCCTTATATAACATTTGCGAGTTCTTTGAATTATATATCTTTGTCTCTTTTCCTTAACATCTGACGTTTTGATTAATTCAACCTCACACACAAAAAAAAAATTTTCATACATATTATTAAAATTAAAATTTAACGCCTGTAAGTTATACCACCATCTTTGCATCACTTGTAACGATGATGCCTATATTGTTTTCTTCAATATATCATACAAAATGTTCAAATTTAAATTTCAAATTTTACCGCCAGGAAATAATACCAACAATACGTCAATGGTACTCCCTGCACACAATAGCATGCGTGGTACATGTTTTTTGCATCATCAAGGTTAGTTCCCTTTAGTAAAATGGACGCTTTTAAAAGTTTTAAAATCATCATGTAATTTACATCGGCCTTTAGGCCCCAAATTTTTAATGTTTTAAGTTTATACATAATATACTTGTATGTTGTGTTTTGTGGTTGGTTATGTTTTGACAAAGTAAGTAACGAAAAATTGGTGAGAATTTTACATTGACTTTTATCTAAGATTTTCAATTAACTTTAACTATCAAAGATTCGTAAAATTTCACAATTGTTGATTTCTTTTTTCCTTTCTTGCTTTGTAGGTAGTACTGATGATGGCGTAACTGCCGAAAGCGCTCTACGGATTTTATTCAATAAACTTGCACTAAGTACAAAATTAAAGAAATTCTTTCTTAACTCTACTTGGTTACTGTCACGCCAATACAGAATTTATTCCAGGTCTTTGTTGAGATGTGAGTCCTCTTGCTACCTATAGAGATGCGCAGCCTATGTCCGAGCATCCAAAATAAAAGATGAAACAAGCGTGCTGTCATTAGCGAAGCTATATATAGGATATTTAGTTTCTTCCAAATAATCGTTAATACATAGTAAAAAGAGGGTAAGCGACAATGTAGAACATTGATGGACTCCGGGGTTGATGCTAAATATGTCTGAAAGAAATCCATCCATCGCCACTCGCAGAGAACGGTCTTTAAGAGAGCTTGACAGCCATGAATAAAATTGAGCCGGCATTCCGTATGCTCTCACTTTAGTTAGGAGCCTCTCATGCCATACTCGGTAAAAGGCCTTGGAAATGTCAAGTGCTACCGCCCGGAACTCCCCGTGATGTTCTACTGCGTTTTTCCAAACGCGAATAACATAAGCGGTAAGGTCTCCTGTTTATCTAGACTTACGGAATCCATACTGGGGGTCACTAATAATGTTAATGCCTTCCAGGTACTTTAATAATTTTTCGTTGATAGCCTTCTCCATAACTTTTGATATAACCGAAAGTAATGCGACTGGACGAGAGTTGTTGATTACTTGGATCTACTATGGTCTAAAGCACCACCCTATATATAGAAAAGAAGGTAGGGTGGGATAGTTTTTTTTATAAAAAATAGGTAGTATTAAAAAACATTTTTTAATGTTAAGATTTCAGTCACACAACCGAATACGTTCAACTGTAATTCATATTCATATAAAAACTGTTTTGTGTGGTTTTTTGCTTCGATATGCCGACTGTCCATATTTAGTCGAGGCGCATAGGTTTTCCGATCCGTTTAAATAAACGTTAATGCAATATTTGAATAAAATTATAGTACCTACCTACGTTGTTGCAAGTCATTTTAAATTAAATTCAGACCTTTTAAACTTGCACGAGAAATGAAAACAATACAATATTAGAAAGATTATAAATAATATAACATCAACTCTCGGAATAAAGTGTTTTCCAGATCTGGTGATTTTTACCCCGGTATATTAATTAATGTGTACTGCAAGAAGTTGTCTCTAATACCTTATTCTAAAGAGTCATCTTACCCCATAACTAACCTGAACTAACATAATTGGCTTAACCCGTTCTGCTATCAAAAGTTTGGGCAATCCAATACGTTCGTGAGGCATGCGCACAATATGCGCCCGTAGAATTTCGCTCTGTCCTTATCAATTTCATCTCGGATGGATTAAAAATTGATTGCTTTCATATTAAATTTCTCTGTTTAAAAATACATATTTATGCCGATTGAAGCCTGAACTAGAGCAATTAGGAAAATCGTCACTTTTTATAAGAATTGTGCAAAACTGAAAGGACCTGACCATTTTTATTTTCTTAAGTATAAAATATATCCAAAATAAGAGAACGAAAATATTATCTGAACAAAAAATCGAGCAAAGGAGCCAAAAATATAGACTAACGCTGCTTTCACACTATCAGGTTTGCCGGTCAGGTTTTAAACCTGAAGAAAACCGGAGAAGTAATAGTACATTGGTTTAAATGTGGTGTTTCACATTATCAGGTTCAGGCTCGGCGACCGGATGCAGCCGGATGGGTCGACTGAAGCATCCGGCTGCCTGACGCTGGAAAAGTGGTAGTGGGGTATGCACAGCAACGTGCGCTTTCCCACTTGTCCGGTTTTTGCCGTCCGGTTTAGTAAAGGGTCTTGGTACTCTTGGTACTCTTGGTTTAGTATTTGCTGCAACGTTATTGTGGAAGGTGCGACAGTAAATTTATAAAGAATGACCAGCGATATAGACATCCAATGAGTGCTTTCTGTAAAATATCCACAAAGTTATAATATCATTACGATCCATCACTGTTGACATCGACGAGTAGACTAAATTTATAAAACCAAACCGGACCGTCTGAAAACCTGATTGCGTTCGGATAATAAATTTTTACTTCAGGTTTCTGTCAGGTTTAAAACCTGACCGGCGAACCTGATCGTGTGAAAGCAGCGTTAAATCTAACAATAAAACTTCTAAAACTTTTTTACATTTAAACAATTTATTTAAACTTTTAATTAAAAATTATATTAATAAAGTTCATCTCAAACTACATGATTCATTATTATGTAAAGCCTTTGGCAGTTATAAGCATCATCAATACATTAGAGCCTCTTATTCGGTTATTGAACCTTTTATCCAAAGCCGTCAATTCTAAACGATGACTTTATTGACATCCCGGGAAACTGAATTAAATCACGTCTTTCCTGAAATATTAGGCAGTTGAAGCTTCAAGCAGCTTTTGAAGGTTTGACGTTGAGGGGGGCAATAAACAGCCAAATCAGCTGGAGTTTGTAAAATCCCTTTTCGGGAAAATCTCTGAAAGTTTTAAACGTTCGAAAGGGCGTTTTTGTTTTTTATTTTGTTAATAAAATTACGTTAAAAGAAAATATTTTTTTTTTATTTATGATAAGGCACAGCACTGCAGGATTAATCCTTTATGGCGCTCTGCTAGCGGTGCGTGTACGCAGGAAACGATTCACGTTGGTGTTGAATTTTTGGAGATTATACTCGTTTTGAAACACAGCCTCAGGGAGGTTGTTCTAGAGTGACGACGTTCTCCAGATGAAAGAATTTTTAAACAGTGTCGTTCGAGGGACACTAAGCTGAACCACGTACGGGTGGACTGCAGTGGCTCGTTGTGTATATATCTATCATGCACAGCTCTGAGTGAAATCAAGCGGGCAACCTTAGTTGAGCACTTTTCTATAAAAATATTCGTAAAATAAACTCAAGTTGCCAACCTGCCTTCGATGTTCAAGGCTGTCCAGGTTGTTTGTCAGATCATGGTCATCGATCAAGCGAATGGCTCTTCTTTAAATATAATCCAGCCCTGTTAGGGTATATTTAGGAGCAGAGATCCAAATATGCGAACAGTATTCTAGCGATGGTCTAATTTAGGCTTTATAGAGCATCAAAAGTTGTTGGGGTGTATAGAGGTTCTTAGTTCGGGAAAGTATTTCAAGCTTCCGCGAGGCTGCTTTAGTAATGGCCGCAACGTGACTATGCCCAGACGTATGACTATCCAAATTGATAAAGTCAAGGGAATCGAGTGTCCGGCCATGACTATATCCGGTTCTTCAACATTTTCTCATTTAGAAAAAACGGCCGCCTGGGTGGTTACCATCACCCGAAGACAGAATTTCTTCTAGGCCTTTGTTGAGATATGAGACCCCTTACTGCCTATAGAGATGTGCATTAGCAGTCGATGTTCAAGCATCCAAAGTAAAAGATGAAACAAGTGTGCTGTCATGACCGAAGCTATATGTAGAATTTTTTGCCTTTTCCAAAGCTTTAAGTAGAATTTTTTGTCTTTTCCAAAAGATCGTTAATGTATAGTAAGAAGAGGGTGGGTGACCATATAGAACCTTGAGGGCTCCGGAATTGACGTTTAGTTAATTGTGTCTGAAAGAAATCCGTCCATCGCCACTCGCAGAGAACGATCTTTAAGAAAGCTTGATAGCCATGAACAAAATTGAGCCGACATTCCGTACGCTCTCCCTTTAGATAGGAGCCATACTGGCTCAAAGGCCTTGGAAATGTAATAGTTTTATCAGCATTTATTTTACAACACATGATATTATTGGTATTAATTATATTTTACCACAAAGTAGAAATAGTCTGCTAATTAAAATAGAATTTCAACAATATTCAATATGCCGTTGTAAGCAGTAACTAACAAGAAAATCCAATCGAAATAATTATGTTTATAGACTATATTGCACCCAAATACTCGCAAAAATATTGTAAAGACTTCAGACGACCATTGAAATTTGTAGATTTCAATAAATAAACCACCAATAGTTCAGTTCTAGGAATTACAATATTCTAAAGTAAATCCATTTTCAAATGAGGGCATGTGTGAAGCGCCGACACATCACAGTGACAGCGGTGTTTCGGCAACTTGCTCTACTTCCTGTTTGGCCATATATAAACATGGCCTTCGTCGGCCGTTACCCCACATGTTTAGTCACTATTGATTGGTCACCCACCGTAGCGCCGAAAAAAGTGGATCGTGAATTTGGGCAACAGCTTTTTAGCAACATCTTGACGAGAGAAGTTCTCTCCGCGACCGGGTTTCACGTGACCTATTCTATTCTGAAGGCACAAGAAATGTGTTGTTTCTCCGTTTTGTAATAAAATTCTCTTAAGTGCTATTTAGAAAGTAAGCTGTTTCTCTCCGCTGCTAAGTAATGGAAAAATATTATTTGTGTATTTAAAAAGCGTTATGCTTTTCTAAGACTTACTTAAAAATGAGGCGTTGGCGGGAGAAACGATGAATGTGTTGTAATGATAGTTCTGAGATATTTCATTTTTAAACTTCAAAACGCTGTACTGCTAAGCTGGTAATTCGAATTGATTTTTAATGTCAAAATGGTAAAAGACTAATATTTTCAAATTATGAAATTAACATGTATAATGTTTTAATTTTTTCTGTTCTTTAAAATTTTTTTTTTTTTTTAATTAAGTCAATAATATTGCGGGAAGAACACTACTAAAAAACAAAAAACTTGTTTATTGTGTATTGCAATACAATGTAAACGAAATCTGAACATCTGAACAAACACTAATATACATTTTTGGTTGCTTCTTGCAATTTTTTATCCCATTTTGGTTTTACTCTAGCATTCTCAACAACTTCATACAAATCAGCAGGAATTTCTGTTGTGGCATGTTTAGGAAGCAGTGCCATGTTACGGTCGCACTCCATGTAAGAGTGGCCACGCTCAGGAAATGTTACACTTATTGAATCTAATCGGCCACATTTGTGTACAACATAATGTAAGTATCTTAACATCGTATAGTTCTTAGTTTGTCCTCCGCAGGAGTCACAAAATAACGCCAGATGCCTAACTTGTAAAGAGAGTATATTAAAAATAAAGTTGTGCAACATTGAAACTACGTCGTCTGAGCCCTTTTTAGCAATGGTCTGATCATAACAGTAGAACACCGATTCTCCAGTGGATAGAACATGAATATTGAACAGGTAAACACTGAGCTGACGTTTGTAATAAACATCGTTCGTGGTAATATTAGGGACTGGCATATTTTTTTGAAAATCAAACGCTACAGCTTCAAAATCTAAGTGTTTTCTTGCTTTTTCTCTACTTTCCCTTTTTCTGTCGTAAAATACTTGAGCTTTTTTTTTTGTGTACCTTATTTTCTGCAACAAGTTTATTAAGTTTTTCTATTAAGCTTTGTTGAGAAGTACTCCCTGATTCGGCGATTTTCTTCTTTAAGAGATATTCTTTGGATGTAAACCCAACACACTTACTGCAGGTATCATACCGAGGGTAACCAAAAGAGATGTTATAATCAGATATAAAAATTTTTCGATAGGAGTGATATGAAATTGGAAAGTTACCATATTTCTCTAAAAACATTTTATGTAGTTTTTTTACATTAAGGCTATCTGGTAAGTATATCTTTCCTGATGTATTTAAGGAATAGTGTGCCTTTCTACCTTTTAAAGATTGTATGTGTTCGTGTACTTTTTTTACGGTATTGGTTTTTAAACCGTGTCGTCGGTTTTTGTGTTTTCCTCTTCCATCGGCAATAACTTTTCCGTGTGTGGTTATCTGTTCTTGAACATGTTGCAGCCTTCGAGGTGTGATACCATGTAAACTAAGCATAGCCTTGTAACAAACTGGCACTTGAATAAGCTTACCGCCTCTCATCAAGCTAATTTTATACTTGTAAGAATACGAATGGAAATTAGCTTCTTCTTGGGGTTTTCTGTTACGCCTGCGTTTAATTAACTGTGCAGTTATTAAACCAGATAAGTAGATATTTTGAGCATCATACGTACCAAGGCTATTGAACTCTTTTATAAGGTGCATTCGCTCTTCTAAAGCGATAATGGAGAAACATTTTAGCTTTATACACATACAGTCCGCCCGTGGTTCATGTGTTTGTGCTTTAATTTTTTTGGCAACATCACTTAATCTTCCGTGCAATTTTCTTTTTCGGGGTTTTTCACTAATTTCTGGATTTAAACGTTCATCCATTTTACAACACAATCGTACTATCAGACAAACCACGTGTTAACCGAACCGCAAAGCAAAACAAACTAATAAAATACTCGACCGTTTCTTGTCACGACTTGAAAATATTGGACTCTCTCATCAGTTTTACCGCAAACACATGTCACTCTCATCATTTTTCCCGCAACCGCTCAAACTTTTTTGCTCTGTGTAGCCGGGACCGTCATTGATATTAACGCAAACACTATTTACAAATAAATTATAGGCCATTAGCTACCGATTGCGCCATCTAACTCAATTTCGAAGAAATGTGCACCTTCATCGTTTTTCCCGCTAACGCCTCAAATGTAAAGTATTCCTTTTCCGTCTTCTTATGACATTTGTATGTATAGTATGTATGGTATGATAACACAAGATGTGGTTCTTTGTTTTTCACAGTGAAGTATAAATAAATCCCCCACAGGCATACAGTGCAGTGTGTCTAACGTCAAAAGATTCTTATCCATAAAGTGTAGTAGATCGGTAAGTTAAGAAGTTTAAAGTGTTGTAAAATCCTTTGTGTTAACTGAAATGAAGTAAATAGATGTTATTTTTGGTAAACGTAGTTTCATTTGAATCTATGTAGTTATAAGCCAACCAGCCTTAAAATATGGCGAATATTGTTCAAATGACGGCAAGCTGGTTAAAACCTTCTACGTTCGAAAATAATTACTGATAGGATTTCTCGGGAACTGATGAAATTAATTTAAAAAACGCGAACTAATTAACAGTTTAAAAAAATGTAAGATCGAATCCTCCAACAGCGATCTAGAACATTTTAAGCCGTCGCCTCATTTAAAGATAGAAAGCTAAGCAAACATTAGAGTACTTATAGGTCATAAAATACACTGCCAACCTCTCGAAGTGTCGACTACACCATATATTTGTCCTAAACTAGGGTTGAGCCAAAATTAAACATAACATTTACTAAAACAAGAGACAGAGGGGCTGAACTGCAGGAAACAATTTACTCAGAACTCACAGAACCACTACTGATGATTTAAGAATAAGCATTACAGTGCTAACACAATATATTGGATGGTCAAAGACCAGCTTTAAAATAAAGATTCCAGATGCATGCACTAAAAGAGAGAGCACATTGTGACTCCTTGGATCGCAGACGGCATCAAATCAATGGAAGGACAAAACGTGCACCAGTCGATATCAACACTCAATATAATGCATTTGAGACTTACGTTGTTCTTTATTTATCCGCCTGTTGAAGAAACATGTTCTAAGATAAGTTTAATCCAGATATAAAATCTTATTTTTTTTACAACGTAGATGTGTATGGCTACTTAAAATAAAACCTCAGTAATATTCAATACGTAGCACATTCGGCAAAGCTAAGAAAGGAATCGACCTTGGAATATGATTAGTTTAAAACTATGTTTCATCTAGAAGCATGCAAGAATATTGTAACGGTTTCAGATGACGGTTAAAATTGATATATTTCACCGCAGTATAAACATATTCTCTTATAAGTTGTTCTATTCTCTGATTGGTTGTGTATAAACATGGCCGCGATGGTAGTCACGGCAACATACTACATGGGCCGGTATTCCACACTTTTATTATAATTAGTTACCCGTGCGACAATGCCAAAGAAGGTAGGTAGGCGACTTGGTTACATTTGGGACTTTCCCATAAGAACGTGGGGAGTGAAGCTCACTTCTGTCGGACGAGTTTCGCAGGAACGCTGTTTCCAAACACAAAATGTGTTGTATTGTTGTATTCAGTAAATTATTTCTCTTAGTACCATGTAACGCAAGATGTGTTTCTCTGTTTTTCGTTGTGATACATAAAAAAATCCCACAGATCCATATAAGTGTAGTGTGTGTAATGTCAAAATATTCTTATTCATCAAGTGTAATATATCTTCAGTTTAGGAAGTTAAAAGAGTAAATCTTGTCAACCAGTGGTAATTGAAATTACGTGAATATATGTTATTTTCTGTTAAACAAAGTTTCAATTAAAATCGCTGCAGTTATAAACCAACTAGCCTGTTTACACTATGGCAAAGCAGTAAATTACGGCAAGCTACTAAAATCTTGTTCGTTTAGCGTTCTATATTAAGGGCGCACCCAAAAATAAAGAACCACCAAAATTCTGAGTACTTATATAGGATTCTGTCTGTCTGCATGTATTTTAAATTTGTTATTATTATTGTTCGAGGTAGCAATAGGAATGGCCACATGTTTTTTGATTGCTACCTTCCGGCACGATGCCGCAGATAAGGCATCCGATAAAAACCGAAACAAAAAAAGGTTCGCGCTATGGGCCACTTTTAAGATGCACCAAACATTAATACTCCGTTCAAAATGGTGAAGGAGAAATTAAGGTATATATGATTGTTTCAAGTCCTCAGCCAGACAGATCGTAGGCGCATAATCGCGAGGCTTTTTTTGATGCCTGAGCCGATGAGATAATCACACTGTCCCTTAATTAATTTGAAAGCAGATATTGCAGACCAAAGAGTTAATATTAATTTCCAAATTTTTTAAAATTTATCTCGCTTCGATAATCTTCGCCTCATTCCCAAACCTTCTTTGGCATTTATTCTGCTCTATCATTAACCCGTGTAATGTGTTATATGAGACCGAGCAAAGCTGTAGATTTTATCTGAACAAGCTCCTAATCCTTCGGGGTGTCACAGGAAACGGCTTTTGATCCCGGACGGAATTGCTGGGCGACACCCTCGTATTTTTGAGAGTCGTGACAAGCATCAGGTATTACACCCTATCGCATGCTTTCTGCATCGTATCCAATATATCTAACATGTACGAAAGTGGATTTTGTGCGTTGGAATATAAAGCTATATGTTTCACGTAAAACATTCAAATATAATTTAGGGAAATTGGCAAAAGGCGCTTGCCTAAAAGTAAACTGTATTAAAATAATATATCTACATAATACACTCGATATGGACCAACAAATAAATATTTTTAACAGCTCTCTCAATTTCGCTTTAAATTTTAATAATTAGTGTGTTAGTGTTGTGGAAAAATAAATAAAAATAAAGTCTAGACACACACATCTTCAATTTGGTCAAAAGGAGACCCTTCTCTACCGCGTGTAACCGAAATCATTGTCACCACCTTGTTATGTTAAAAGATACCTTAAGACGAAATAGACATCAATTCCGGTTTGACGGGAAGTGACGCCAACTACTGTACTTTTCATTTCACAGCCGAATTATTTTCGGAATTGCCTATTCAACGACATGCAATGAGCTGCTAGTTTTTTTTTTTTTTTTTTTTTTTTATGATAAGGCACAGCACTACAGGATAAATCCTTTATGGCGCTCTAGGAGCGGTGCGTGTGCGCAGGAAACGATTCACGTTGGTCTTGAATCTTTGGAGACTATACTCGTTGGGGAAGACGATCTCAGGGAGGTCGTTCCAGAGTGATGACGTTCTCCAGATGAAAGAATTTTGAAACAGTGTCGTTCGAGGGACACTAAGCTGAACCACGTACTGGTGGGCTGCAGTGGCTCGTCGTGTATTTCTACTATGCACCGCTCTGGGTGGTATTAAGCGGGCAACCTCAGTTGAACACTTGCCATGAAAATATTTGTAAAATAGACTCAAGTCGCCAACCTGCCTTCGATGTTCAAGGCTTTCCAGGTTGTTTGTCAGACTATGGTCACCGATCAAGCGAATGGCTCTTCTTTGAATGGAATCTAACAATCTCAGGGTATGTTTAGGAGTAGAGCCCCAAATATGCGAACAGTACTCCAGTGATGGTCGAATTTGGGCTTTATAGAGCATCAAAAGTTGTTGGGGTGTATAGAGGTTCTTTGTTCGGAAAAGTACTCCAAGCTTCTGCGAGGCTGCCTTTGCAATGGCCGCAACGTGGCCATGCCAAGACATATGACTATCCAAATTAACGCCCAATAAATGAATTGATGAAGCCAAGGGAATTGAGTGTCCCGCCATAACTATATCCGGTTCTTCAACATTAACTTTTTTAGAAAAAACTGCCGCCTGGGTCTTTTTAGCGTTAAATTCTACTTGGTTACTGTCACCCCAAGACAAAATTTCTTCCAGGTCTTTGTTGAGATGTGAGACCTCTTGCTGCCTATAGAGATGTGCATTAGCAGCCGATGTCCGAGCATCCAAAGTAAAAGTTGAAACAAGTGTGCTGTCATCAGCGAAGCTATATATAGGATTTTTAGTTTTTTCCAAAAGATCGTTAATGTATAGTAAGAAAAGGGTGGGCGACAATATAGAACCTTGAGGGACTCCGGCGTTGATGTTAAATGTGTCTGAAAGAAATCCGTCCATCGCCACTCGCAGAGAACGGTCTTTAAGAAAGCTCGACAGCCATGAACAAAATTGAACCGGCATTCCGTATGCTCTCACTTTAGTTAGGAGCCCCTCATGCCATACTCGGTCAAAAGCCTTCGAAATGTCTAGTGCTACCGCCCGGGACTCCCCATGGTGTTCTATTGCGTTGTTCCAAACATGAGTAACATAAGCGAGAAGGTCTCCTGTTGATCTAGACTTACGGAATCCATACTGGCGGTCACTAATAATGTTGAAGCCTTCCAGGTATTTTAGTAGTTTTTCGTTGATAGTTGATAGTTATTTTCAGTTTACAAAAAAAATGGCGTATACAACACAACAATAATGCAAGTGGCATGGGAAAAGTAATGAAAAAATCCTAAAGTAGGCCCCTTATATTTATTCTTTAATCACTGACATTTAAATTTTCTTCTTCAGTTTTTAAGGAAATCGATTAATATCTTTATAGGAAAGGTTCGACCCTAGTTCACTGAATTTTTTTAAACAATATGATATGATTTTCATTACTGAATATCAAAGTATAGGGTATCCTCAATGATCTAAAGGTATTTTGGGAGTCATAATAATTTTTGTTTTAGTTACAATGAATTTTTATTAATACATGTATAAAATGCAAGCAAAACGCTATAATATAAATTCCAAAATGGCTTTAGATCGGGAATGCTTAGACTTGAAATAGTTATCAGCGATTTACCGCAAAAAAAGTAGAGAAGAAAAAGGAAGGGGTAAAACTGAGCTCTTAAGGTGCGTACAGACTTGTGACCAAACCCCGTGTTGTGACATCGTCGCGAGCCTCGTCACGTGACATCGTTGCATATCATTGTCGCGAAATTATATGCGTACATGAGACGGACTAAGGACACGCGGTAAATGCGACGAGGTTCACGACGGTGTCACGACACGGGGTTTTGTTAGAAGTCTGGATGCCCCTTAACATGACAGATGGTAAGCATGTCACTGTTAAGACCTTTGTAGGGTATTTGTTTGTTACTAGTCATCCAAACTCTAAATTCTACAACTAGAAGAAAAAATGCAATGCAACTAAAAATATATTTGTATTGTACTTTCAATTTATATATTTAATATATATATATTAAGAATAATAATAGTTATATTATGTATACAGGGTCCGCCATTTAAAACTCCCCAGGCCCGTATTTTGTTTAGTTTTTAAGCTACAAATTTGTGCGACATACCAAATTGTAGGTTTTACAAAGGTCTTTAAAAGTGCATACAGTGTGTCCTAAAAAAGTCAAACCTTTCACCAACTCGCCATTTAGGGTCCGTAGTAGAATATTGCTTCGAATAGAATTAAAACCATTACGTATTATATTTTTAAGATCTTCAACATCAAGGGGTTGGGTTTCATACACAAAATTCTTAAGATAGTCCCACAGATAGTAATCCAGGGGATTTAGATCCGGAGACCTCGCCGGCTATCTTATTGGTCCTGCATTGGCAATCCATTGGTCTCTAAAAACAGCATTTAAATAGTCGGAAATAATACGGGCATTATGCGGAGCCGCGCCATCTTGGTGAAACCAAATATCTCTTCTTTCTTGCAAGGGAACATCTTGTAGGTAAATCGGTAATTCATTTTGTAAGAATTTTAGGTAGATTTGGGCGTTTAAATTAACTTCAAAGAAATGAGGACCAATCAGTCTACCCCCAAGTATTCCTGTCCACACGTTTATTTTAAACCTTACTTGAAAACTCCTGTGACGCGTCCAACAAGGATTTATATTACTCCAGTAATGCATGTTGTGTCTATTTGAACTACTGGTTTCATTAAATGTACACTCGTCACTCCAAAGGACGTTATAAAGGAAATTTCTATTGTCTTCCTTTAGAATAGACATTTCGGCTATGAAATTTAGCCTCCGTTCGTAATCTCCTGGTCGAAGTTCCTGAACCAAAATGATTTTATAATCGTGGTACCCATTTTCTTTGAGAATCCTTTTAACGGAAGTGGAAGTAACATTGGTGGTCTCACCAATTAATTCAATTGGATATAGGGATTATCAATAACAGCACCAATAACATTATTTCTGTTAATAATATTTCTTACCGGTCTATTTCTATCTCTCTTAGGTTTTGTAAAAGAACCGTGCCTTTGAAGATTATTTACCAACACTTTTAAAGTTTTGTGATCAGGGCAGCGCATGCCAGGAAACCTTTGAGAATAAACTCTACACGCCCGTCGAGCATTTCTATCGCATTTACCATAAATCAAAAACTCAGTTTTCTCAACATTTGTAAATTGAACCATTGCTTATAAAACAGTAAATCATTGACAACTAATAGCAATTTTAAATAATATGTCAAATTTGAGAAAACAAAACTTGCAAGGCCAACTAAGAAGTTATGAGTAATGCTATAAAAAAATAAGTTAAATTGAAAAAGTGTATGTTTTGGTAACACTAAAAGGTGAATAATATTTACGCGACCTAAACGTAAAAAAAATTAATAATGGTAAAAAAAAGGCTAAAAAAACTGACTTTCTTTTTTCTTTTTTACAAATAAAATAATTTTGAAGCAAGGTTATTTTAATAACGGGAGTAGGTGTTTTTTGTCTTTATCACGAAAATAAATAAAAAATTTACATAAGTTGTTATAACTTAAATTAAAGACTATTACAACCTGCATCAAATTATTATCACCGATTTGATGTTCAGGATAAGGAAAAAAAAATATTCAAATAAATTAAATTGAATTCCATAATAATTTCTATTATTATATATTATATTTTAGGACACACTGTATGCACTTTTAAAGACCTTCCCATAACCTACAATTTGGTATGTCGCACAAATCTTTAGCTCAAAAATTAAGCAAAATACGGGTCTGGGGAGTTTTAAATGACGGACCCTGTATATCTATGTCACTAACACACATTGCATATCGTCCGCGTACTTTTCAAAGGATGCATGTAATTACTGATAGAAAATCGCAAGCATGATGACAGATGTTCATCAGTTAGCGGCCTGCGATATTTCAATTTAATCATTTTCATTTCAGAAAAAAAAAGTTTACATCACTTGCTCTGGCATTGAGATGTATATCTGAAATCATCTGCAATACCTAGTTAACGACAGAATACAAGTCTTGACTGAAGGTCTTTGATATTTCGTTAGCAAATTTTTTCGTCGGGCTTACAGTGTGCACAGAGACGGTAGAATCATACGAATAAAATGACTACTATAATAATACTATAAAACAAATTTAAAACAGGTTAGTTCCGATTGGAAACAGACCTTGTTCAAAATGGATCTGTTTTTAGTCAATCCTTGGTTGATATGCCTCCTCGTTCATTCGGAAATACATGTCGAATCTGTCACTATTGTCATCCATTTCAAAAAGCCTTATTAACGTGTGATACTCTCCATCAAAGCGTCGTTTTAAGCTTATTGGATGTACCCAGTATTTTCTTTGCATTTTTTTTTCTAAAGGTAATAAAACTGCTGCACATTATATTTCTTCATCCCACTCATCAGCGGAACTACTAGTCGCCATGATTTCTAAATTGAAACTGTTTTGTTTTGTTTGAAAAGTAACGTAGCGTTATATCCATATATGTATTAGTACTATATGGCGCCTTGCCCATTTAACCAATGTAAACATAGTGAAGCCGAGGTTCCTTGTTCCGCCAGGGTCATTTCGCGCAGTGCGCATGCGCGAGAAAAAGAAAATTGATGTTTATTCTAGCGGAAAGAAAAATGAGGTTATCACATTTGACTTTGACAACTGGACCGAAATTTGTAAACAAACATTAAAGTTCTTGATTTGTTTAAGATTTTGTATATTATTTCGATTGAGAAAAGAAAAAGAACGCAGGTAAACATATTAATAAAACTTTTATTAGATATTTTACAATTATTCTTAGAGTTTAACAAGTAAAATAATAGGTTTTTGTAGGATTCTTTAAAGTACATGCAATTTTCGGTAAAATACGTAGGTACCCAAGTATATCAACAGCAGCAAAGGGAAATAATCTTTAGGAAATGGACTACCTAGTTATTGTTCCCTCACGAAATTAACGTAGGTAAGTTAAAAGGAAGAAACATCCGGTCTAGGTACATACCTGTAGAACGATAAATCTTTGTTTAAGTTTTTACGCCTGTTTAAAATAATGTAAAATATTCGGTTTTGCCTCGGCATCGTCACAAAATTATCACACTTCACACACACAATCAAAACTTGCAGAAAAGTAAAGATAAACAGTACACAAAAGCCATTAATTACCAAATCAACTAGGTGAAGCGAACTGTCAAACAAAAATAACATTCGCTAAAGATTTCGAGGTTATGTCGAGTAAAATTGAGACGTTGTCACGTTGTCACTTTCCAGTTATATGAAATTGTTATTTAACGCGTTTTAGTTTAGAAATGGAAACAAATAATTTGAAAGCACTTGGAAGTACAGACTTGATGCTTATTTTACAATTTTTTAGCAAGATTTTTGGTAATTTTATCATTGCTCTAATTTTATAAGGCTCACTCTTCTGCCCTGTTCTAAAGAAATAAAAGTACATTTGGCAATACCCTTACGGCGCATGCGCACAAGTCGAAATGACCCTGGATCTTCTATCTCTGTTGTTGCTTCAAGATATTCAGGGTAATAGCCATATAGTACTAATACATATATGGTTATATCGGATAGCGTGGAAACCGTGTGCATACACTGTACATCTGAAGCATCATGTCGGAGGGCGTGGCGTAGTATCGTATCAGAACAATTTGTCCTCGCCTTTACTCGTGAAAGTTAAAATATTCGTCAATTTGTTAAAATCGGAAAAACGGAACAAAACCAGATATTTTTCTTTTATTTAGGGTACTAATTTTTGATTTCGTTAGTGTCTTATTTCTTTTCTATATTTAACTACCATGAGTTAACCTGTTTTGTACTGACTACTGCTAAACCGCCAATATCCAATATTAAATTAAAAAAATCTAAAACACTTCTGTATTGAACTGGTGTAGTCCTGATTCGGGTCTAAAGGCCATCGTCGGTTGGAATTGCTTCCTAACGTTTCGCTAGCACAAGTGGCGAGCTTCTTCCAGCTTCCATCTCCGGTGCTGGAAGTAGACTTCCAGCACCGGAGATGGAAGGACCTCTGAAACGTTAGGAAGCAATTCCAACCGACGACGGCCTTTAGACCCGAATCAGGACTACACCAGTACATCAACTGGCCGCGAAAGCCTTAACCAATTTGTCACTTCTGTATTGGCTCCGTAAGGCCTGTTACAAACAGCAGTCCGGGACTAGTTTTTAATTAGAAATAGAGTCTACCAAATGAATAATGCATGTGTATCACAGGATGCCTTGTTTAGTCCTACAACTGGTTGATTCTATTTGACAGTCAGGGGCTGATGATTGGAACAGACCTAATTTAATCGCAAATAATAAGATGTATCATGTATCTTGTTTTCGGGACTAGCACTTAGAATCTAGACCCGAGGTCCCGAAAACTTTTTGGTTCCGGGATTTGCGAATCTAATTGGTAACAAGTTGTGTTCTAATTTTAACATCCAATATCGAAAAACCTTTTGTGAGGCATTACAGAATTACATTACATTTCTACTTGTCTAGATAATTTTCAGAAATAATTTAAAACATGTTGACGGTTTCCGTCGAACAAATTTTTATAAATGCATATTTGATACTTGTAACATTGTATGAAATTGCCAAAGTATTGCCAAACCCAAAAGAAAAATATTGATTTAAATGCAAATTTTTTTTTAAATTTTTTCAGATATAAAAGTTTCAAAAAGAAAAAGTATTATAAGATACACGTTTCTTGCGTAATTTAGAGCACTTGTCCTTTATAAAATTCTCAATTTCTTTTACACCCGGTATACGAGGCATGGATCTAATATGAAGTCCGAAATCAACGCATTAATATAAAATAATACTCGCTAATGAATGATTAGTTTCTATTCATCACTTTTAAGACTGTCTTTTATCTCTACTCGCCATGTTAGACAGGGTATTTTTGGGACAGACGCGGAAATGTTTTTGGAAAGAATCTTGTCCGTCCAAAGTGAGAAAATTGGCAAAAAATAACGGCTTTTTTATTTAAATTAATTACTAAAAATAGTAACTGGATAAACACTTTTTGCTGTAAATGCTGAAATTCGGGACATAACAACGTTACAAATTACTATATTTAGTTCCATAATGTGTTTTTTTTTTTAGTGTGTATAGTTGGTGATGTTGTCTATGGTGCAGAAGAACCAGTTCCAGCAGAACAACCTTGTCTGAAGTGCCGGTGCCAACCGCCAGGGGTCCAGTGTGAAACCGTTCAATGTGCGAAAAAGCCGGGATGCAAAGCGATCCACAGATCAACCAGATGCTGCCCGGACTATCAATGTGGTAAGTTGGTGAATTTTTTTAATGGTTGGGCAATAAGTATAGGACCAGGATACCATACGGATATTAAGCCAATAAAATGTTCAGTGCCTAACATTGCAGTTAGCAGTTACAGGTTAAGTAGAATATTCTTTAATGAATATTTTTTTTTTTTTTTTTATTTTACTTTTTTACGGTTCGTCGGCGTATCTGAGGCCATCTAGAACCGGTCATCGACCGTACGGTTTTTAATCGTGCGGTCTACCGACTGGGGAGTGTGAAACGGCACCTTCATCCTACGAGATATCCGATCTCATCCGGCCTGTCCGGCGTGAATAGGATGGTTTTGATGTCGATTCATTTTACACTCTTCCCTAAGACAACAGCACGCGGTGTTTCCCAAGCGGTCACCCATCCAAGTACTAGCCGCGCTCGACACCGCTTAACTTCGGTGAGTGCTTTAGGTGTCGCTAGGCCCTTGCTCTAATGAATATTTAAGGGTGTGAATCTACATGAGTAACTAATTATATTTTGCTTTATAAATTATAATTTGCTTTATAAAGTATGGTCCAAAAATGTTCCCTTGCGAAAATACGGAGTGTTAAAGTTTTAGGAAAAAATGGAATTAATTAATATATTCGAAACTACTTCAAATATATCGGTAATATTTAGTACGGTTTAGAGGAAAGAATGTTTTTTCCCAAATAAAAACGTATTTTTAAATTCACCGCTTAGTATGAGACATAAGAGCTATTTATTGTTGTTTTCATGCGATGCACCGTTTGCAATCTTATTATTGAAGAAAACAATTTTGCAATAAATCCAGTTGCCACGAAATAAGGCGCTTGCTTTATACATCTCACATTTTCTAGTAAGTCTCTGTGGTTCAAGTATGTGCGTTGTGAATTATTTATTTAATTTTATTTTACCATCTTGTTAAAAATGGTGAATTATTCAAATGCGGAAATGGCGTAAATGCATTACGTATATGGCCTCGCCGATGGCAATGGAGAGCAAGCCAGACGTATTTATCACCTGAGATATCCCAATTTTCCTTTGCCAGATAGTTCAACCTTTTCTAATATTCATCGTCGTCTTGTTGAATCTGGTAGTGTCCGAAGAGGTAAAGCCTGTCCAGAGATATAAGAAAGTTACAATTTGCCTTTGAATGGGATTATCAAAGGGTAGCCATAAACAAACTATGAATGAATGAATAAATGCAGGTAAATTATGGTCCGTACTTAAAAATGTCTTAAAGTAAACTGCAAATCCGGAAGACGTAATTTCATTATTAAAGTAATAGTTTGTTGATTTTAAACCGATCTTTACCTGATTCAAAATGAGAGGGTTAATCCCATAAAACAAATTATGTTCTAAAGACTGTATATATAGCCACTCTAGTTAGTTTGAAGCTTAGTAATTATTCTCACTTCGTGTGTAATACTGCGTTTGTTTAATCGTGTGTGAGTCATGGAAAATATGTACGAGCCCAATGTATCTCAGGCGATAACCCCGTCGAAAAGCAGAAAACACTTTTCTGTGGAAACTAAGGAAGTTATAAATAATGTTTATTCAACTCTCATTGAACGTGCGGTCAGCAAGCAAGCAGCGTTAGAAGAAATGGCCACATTAACAAAATTCCAACATTAACTGTATGGAAAATTGTGAATAATCCCATTTTAGCAAGGAAAAAAAGAACCGATACTGGCATTTTCTCGAAGGTAGATGGAAGTGATCAAGATATAATACGGCGTAAAATTTACAAGTTCTACGAGGAACAAAGTGTGCCTACATTAGATAATTTAATTAAGAGGCTTGAAAAAGATGAAACCGGCGTTAAATGTGGCAGAACAACGTTATGGAAGTGTATCCAACACATGGCTTTTAGATTTAAAAAAATTAACAAAAGACAAGTTTTAATGGGATCCAGTAGAATTCGGGAATGGCGATCCGAATATCTACAAAAATTAGGATTTACAGAGATCAGCAAAGACCGATTATTTACTTGGATGAAACCTGGTTCTACACATATGATACCCTGGAAATGGATTGGGTTGACTCAAGCGGCAAGTGTAAAACAAGCGCTCTATCAAAAAGAGGTAAACGAATAACGATTTTGCATGCTGGATCTAAAGACGAATGGATTCCAAATGAACTTTCTCTGTGTGCAAGAAACATTAAAGATTCTTCTCTGGATTACCATGAGGACACCACTGCTGATTTATTTGAAGATTGGTTTAAAAACAACTCCAAATATACCTTCGAGTAGCGTAATAGTAATGAACAACCATAGTAGGCAGTTGACCAAGACTCCCTCCTCAAATGACACAAAAGGAACAATCGAAAACTACATGTATGATAATGACATTAATGTTCAGGAAGATTACATCAAAAGGCAATTAATTGAGGTTTTACAAAGTTTAAAACTACAAAAGGAATACTTCTGTGATAATTATGCAAAAAATTTAGGGCATACAGTTTTAAGGCTTTCACCATACCATTGTATATTTAATTCCATCGAACATGTTTGGCAACAACTGAAATCTGCCATTTGTCTTAACAATATTTGCCCTACTATTAACTCCAGTGTACTTGACCTTATAGAAACTGAAGTTTTTGACATCTCTTCACAAAGTTGGGCAAATTCTGTTACACATGTTAAAAAAGTGGAAAAATCCTATAGCCATATAAACAATATAGCACAAATAATTTAATTAAAAAACACAAGCTTAAAATAAGTTCGTGTATAGAGTTGTCCCTTATCCTTTCCGTCAGACCCAATCCTTGGACGCGTTTCGCCGTTTACGGCTCCTCAACAAGGCTCCGGGTTTGACGGTTAGGTAAGGGACCTCAAAGTGATTTAACACAGAAATGCAAGTTTACGAATGAGAATTGCAGCACGTGGCTACATCTCGTGGCAACCACACGTATCAACCCAACCAGGACAGCGAGAATCCATATAGGTTCAAACGCTGGCAAGGCGGCCCATTGAGGGCAAACTACGTTGGGTGTCGCTGGAAGCCAGTGTATCGGTTCAGCCTACCGAAAGCATGTAAATTAAAAAACACAAACTTAAAATAAGTTCGTGTATAGAGTTGTCCCTTATCCTTTCCGTCAGACCCAATCCTTGGACGCGTTTCGCCGTTTACGGCTCCATAGCAAGGCTCCGGGTCTGACGGTTAGGTAAGGGACCTCAAAGTGATTTAACACAGAAATGCAAGTTTACGAATGAGAATTGCAGCGCGTGGTATACGTGTGGTTGCCACGAGATGTAGCCACGTGCTGCAATTCTCATTCGTAAACTTGCACAAATAATACTTAGAACAGATGATGATAGCGATAGTGATATTGATATATTTAATTAATTATTATAAGTACCGAATAATTTGTCTATTTTTGTAATCATAAATATAATTTTTAATAATAAAATAACTTGTAATTTCACATTTAAACATAAATAAAATATTATTTAATGTCTTACTTATTTTTATTACAAACCATAATAAAATTCTAAGCAAAATACGGACCTGTTCGGCCATATTTCAATTTTACAGCTGGCCCGGGTCTTTCCTAATAGTTAGTCACTTTCTTATATTTCTGAACAAACTTTACATCTGAAGGTATACATCGAAGTATGAGAACACCTGAAATTGAGGAAGCGGTATTGCACGAAGCCGAAGAACATCCTGAAATGAGTACGAGGAAGATTGCTAGAAACTTGAAAAACAAATTTTAGTGGATTTCTTATTATATCCGTACCATATTTTAAGATTATAGGCATTACTTCTGTCAGTGGTATCTTTATAATATTTCAGAAAATCCGCAATTTCAAATCGTCGTCGAGCTGCGAATATCTCCAATGTGACAAAATAATAATTTTTCACCAGAAACGAAAAACATTTCAATTCGGCATCTCTCAAAAAATTAAGTACGAAGTTTTGTGTTTTTTTATAGGTTCATTTCCTAATTTTAATTATAGTTTGTATAATTTTTTTCTTGCAATTGGTCCAGTAAGAGAAACAAATGTGCATTGGAGATATTTTTTATTTATTTTATGTTCAGAAAGGAGGAATTTCCGAACCTTGTTAGAAAAATGTACATTTTAGCTATTTTTTAATTCTTTTATATCTACTTCGGAGGGATTTCAAGTACGAATTATTATAATAGGTAGTAATAATATATATATATGTCGGTTTTAGAACGTTCTTCGACGTCTTCCGATGCCCAGTCGCCATTGATCTCTATCCAACCAGAGATCTTCTTCCAGTCCCCGGTCGCTTATCTCCTTGTCTATTCCCTCTTTCCAGCTTTTTCTTGGTCTTCCCCTTTTTCGTCTTCCTGCTGGCTTCCAGTCTAGGATCTGTTTTGGCAGTCTCTCGCGAGGCATTCTTTGTACGTGGCCATACCATTTTAGCTGTTGTGTTCTTATGTCGTCAACAATTGTCCTATTTATACCCATGATTTCTCGAATTCTGTTGTTAGTTATTCTTTCCGCTCTAGATTTACCTGCGGCACGCCTCCAGAAATCCATTTCTGTCGCTTCGAGGGTACGTATGGTTCTGTCCTTTAGCTGCCATACTTCGCTTCCATAGGAGATGATGCTTTTCACAATTGTGCTGTATATTCGGTGTTTGTTAGTTTTAGAGATATGGTTGTCCCATAGAACACTGTTTAGCATAGATATTGCTTTTCTTCCTTGGGCATTTCTCTCCTTAATAGCTTCATCTAGCGTTCCACTATTTGACATCTTCACTCCCAGATATTTGTATTTTTCGCAACCCTTAATAGTTTGGCCATTTTCCAGTGGTAGGTTTTGTTGGGGTGCGCCGACGCACATGTATTCGGTTTTAGATATATTAACCTGTAGTCCCCATTTGTCATATTCTTCCACTAGCTTCCTGGTCATATATTCAAGATCGTCCATGTCTTGTACCATTACCACTTGATCGTCTGCGAAGCTTAAGGTATAGATGGTGTTATCGTTAAGCGGGATACCCATATTGCTACATTTGCGTTTCCATTGTAGTAGCGCTTTTTCTAAGAATATTTTGAATAGTGTAGGAGACAGACAACATCCCTGCTTTAAGCCCTTGTTTGTAAAGAAACCGTTGGAGAGTGTGTTTCCAACTTTTATTTTTATATGAGAGTTTTTGTAGATTTCCCTGATGGCGTTGATTATAGTTATATTGATGTTTGTTGTCTCCAGGGCTTCCCATAATTTAACCATTGGAACGCTGTCGTAAGCTTTTTTTAGGTCTACGAATAATAGGTGGACTTCTTTGTTAAAAGCTGACATTTTCTCTAGAATTTGTGTTACACAGAAAAGGTGATCCACTGTAGATCTTCCTGCCCGGAATCCAGCTTGTTCTTCGGCTTCATTGGCGGCAAATTCTTGTTCTATTCTGGCTTTAAGTACTTTGCCGTATAGTCTACTTATCGACCCTGCAACTGCAATGCCCCTGTAATTGCCACATTCATCTTTACTACCCTTTTTGTGTATTGGGGTAAGATATGATTATTTCCATTCTTCTGGAATCTCCCCAGTGATAATGCATTTTTGGAATAACTTTGCTAAGTGTTTGTATAGTGTTGGTGTTCCAAACTTTAATAATTCAGCTGGTATGTTACCTGGTCCGGGGGCCTTTTTGTTTTTTAAGCCTTTGCATGCGTCTTTAACTTCTTTTATCGATATTCTGATGGGTGAGGCTGAAACATGTATGTTATTTCCATTCCGCTCGGGTTCCTTAAATTTGTCTCGGTCTTCTTGTAGTAGTTCACTGAAGTATCTGTCTCATTTTTGTAATGAAATAGGGGATATTATATCTGTCTTTCTTTCTTGACGTAGTGACTTCAATATTTTCCAGCCTTCTGTGCTTCTCCTTCCTCCGAGGTATGTTTGGATTGTTGTACATCTTCTTTCCCAAGATTCGTTTTTCTTTTGTGTGATCTTTCTCCTGACTTTTGCTTGGGCTTCTTTAAATAGCAATTTGTCTTCTTGTTTCTTTGTTGTTAAGAATCTTTGGTTAATTTCTCTTTTTTCTTTAATGTTTCTTTCGATGTCCTCATCCTACCAATAGGGTTTCCCCTGTGTTTTTCTTTCGTATACACCCAATGCCTCGTTTGCAGCGTCTTTTAAGCAGTTTTTTATATGGTTATAATGGTCATTGTTGTTTTCGAAAGGCGCCTCTCTTAGTTTTTCGTCGAGTCTTTTTGCGTAAAGATTTCTGGTGCTTTCGTGTTCTAGGCTGTCTAGGTTGTATCGTGTTGGTTCTATTTTTTCGCACTGCTCTGGCTGATCGATGTGTTTTGTTTTAGTTCGCGTGGGGAATCCTATTTTTGCATTTAGCAGGTGATGGTCACTGCCGCAGGTTGCGCCTCTATAGACTCTGACGTCGTATGTTCTTAGTGCGGTCTTTTGATTCATTATTACATAATCTATTATAGATTTAAGGTTTCTTGTGTTTTGAGTCCACGTATATTTGTGTATCATGCGGTGTGGGTAGAATCCGTTCATTATCCTAAGGTCGTTTTGTTCGCATACGTTTATTATTCTGTGTCCGTTGTCGTTTATAGAATTTTCTCCAAAGCTACCCACAACGCTGTCTTTGAGTTTTAAACCTGTTCTTCCGTTTAAGTCCCCTAATATTATTATTTCTCGTGATTTCCCAATTTGGCTTATTTCTTGATGTAGTTTTTCGAAAAAGGCGTCCTTTTCATTTATACTAGTATCGTCGTTTACCGCATATACTCCAATTATTGTTATTTTTATTCCGTGTATTGTCAGGTTCATTTTGATTAGTCTTTCGTTTATTGGTTGCCAGGATGTTATGCATCTTCGAAGGTTCTTAGAAATTAATATGGAGATTCCCTGTTGTGCTCTTTTTTCCTTTGGTATGCCACTGTAGAAATGGTCGTACTTGCCGAGGTTTTCTGATCCTTGTCCTTTCTTTTTAGTTTCTGTTATCACTGCCACTTTTACTTTAAGTTTGTCTAGTTCGTAGTAATAATAGTTATACTAATATTACATTAATAACATTGCCGGTATAGTTAATGTAAATAGTTATTGCTCGAAAGGAAAATTGCTGATGTTAAGAAAAATTCGGATGGAATAACTTTTATATACAGGAATATTAATGACTATTTTGTAACAAAGAAACACGTATGCATCCTTTTTACTAAAACTTGTATTTTAAAAACTTGGATGAGATGAGACTTGAAAAATTTGGATGTTAAACAATTAATTATTAAATCGTTCCTTCTTATTTTTCCCTGGTTGGTGTGGCAGAGAGTTATAAAAGGGATGGTGGTCAACTTCAATTACTCTTTTTAGTTGCTGCAAATGTTTTAATTTGTCGTCTGATATGGGTAGCTGACGTTAGTACAAAGCCGAATAGCTTGACAAAGTTTGGGCTTCTCTTCTGTAGGAAAGACTCTGCCAATTATTATCAGAATAATCTAAGCTGTACAGTACAGTATTTCGCCGTTAGGAAAATATTTGAGCTGCCTGATGTCTACCACTACTGGATTCCTTACTAGTTTTCCGCACTGTTAAAAATAGGGTGAAAATGACATTAAACATGCCTAAAAAAATTATTATTTTTAAAGAATTTTTACATAATAAAATAACATACGTTGTATTAAACGATATTTTACTAAAACAGTGTATTTTCACTTAATAGTGTCGTAAATATCGTACCGTGTACTGTATTAATACGGTAAAATATGTAAAATCACTACCTTATTAGTGAAATTTACTTAGTTTTGGAATAATACCCGTAATTTACCGTAATTTTTCGGCAAATCTCCTAATTTTACCACACGACACTGTAAATCTTGTGGCTTCACGCATCTACATGTTCGCTGTTGTTTTGTTTGCCATAGTGTTTGCAGTCTTCGATCTTTACTGCTAGTTTAGTCGTTTTGTAGTATCGTGTGATACATTTTTAAGTATTTTTAATGTTTAAAGGGTATTAAAATTACTTTTATTCATTAATAAGCAGAATTTTGGATTGTTAACTGAGTGAAATACCATTGTGTGTAAAGTGTAAACTGTTAATCGACCAGACACGGCGATCAATGTTTGATAAATATTGCATCTACAAAATTCAAGGTAAGTAATTTTATAATGATTTGTTCTTATTGTAAAATTGTATATGTATTTCTTTTCAAAAATATTACAGTCATCAATATTTGCATCGAAATGTGCCTCGAATGGTATCTATTTGTGCTCGACCAAAATGCAAATATCAGGTTCAGGTCTTCAAAATTCACCCTGATTCAGGGTCGAAAATTGCCAAATTAAAAAGTTTTAAACAATGTTCTAAATTAAGGGTATTCACTTTAATGAGAAAATTAAGAGATTTGTAATAATTTTCTTAAAAATTAGTTTTTTTAGAGTAGTAGACCGATGTCAGGCATTCTATATTTATTTTTGTAATAACTGTCAGTTCATCACCAAACTGTATATATTATGTAATAGGGTTCTTATTTATTTTTTGACAGCCACCTAGAATGAAGAGGCTTAAATTACGGTTTCAAAACAAAGATATTTGGCATTTGGTTTTTAAGGCAATCTTAAACTAAATTATTCTTTAATATACATAAAATATAATATACATAAAAAAACAGTTATATATTTTATTTTTAGCTTGGCAAAGCCATTTTTTGAATATAACTTCACATGAAAAAATGGTGGTTTCCAAAATATAAATAAAAACCTTGTACAAGGGGGTCTCCTCTATAGGAAACCCAGTATAGGTATGGCATTAAATACACCAAAGGTGTAAAAAAAAATATTTCTGTTTGTTTGAAATATATGTTTTTTTAATATAAGTACCCTAGTTAGAAATAAGTGTTCTGTTTGTAGGTACTTTACCTATAACTCGAATTTTAAGTAAAGTAGGTACCTATATACGTAAGAAAAACTGTTTGTATTTTATAGGTTTTACGACTCTTCCCCTTAGTGTTTGAAGCCCAGTTTATCAAAAATCGATATATTTATCATGGCTGTGCTATGAACGTCAGGAATGAAGTGAAAGTGTCACTCTATCACATCGATTTTAGATAAGCTTGGCTTAAAGCACTACGATGAATACCGAGGTTGGGATACTTAGTATACCTATATAAGTACCTACCTAAAAAAGAAAAGACTGTTTTGTTTGTATTCTGTTAACTAGAGTTATGGTAACAGTTCTACCTGAATAAAATACGGTTTTGTTTTATATTTTTAATAAAGTTTTTAATAAAAAAAATATTTAAATTGTTTTTTATTTCATTCATAAATAATACAATAAATAACAAAAGAAAAATTACAGAAAATTTTTTGGAAAATTCACTGAAAATTTACTAAAAAATACATATAGTATTCTGTAATTTTACATTATAAACAGAAAAACGTATTAATAATACAATAAAGAAGTAGTAAAAATACATAAATTTTTCGTTATTTAGCTGAAATATTTTGTAAATTTACTCTAACGATACAGTAAAAATACATATTGTTAAACCTACTTTTCCGAATTTTAGTCGTCATTTTACGTAAAGGCTTAATTACCTTTACATATAAACTTACGTCATATTCCTGTTTATTTTCCGTCAAAATACTTGAATTTTAATGTAATTTTCATGTGTAATTTTACGACTATGTATGTAATTTTTCGGCAAGTTTATGTAGAAATACAATCGATGTAGTAAAATTACGTGAAATTACGGTTGTAACATAATTAAACCGTAATTTAACGTAAAATTACTAATTACTTTTAACAGGCGGGTCTAATTGAACTGAAGTTTGAAGGAATTTCATATTTTTTAAAAAATGTGAAATCTAAAACCTGAATATTATAAGGGTTACTCGGACGTGCCATATGCATTCGTGCGACATAAGCTGTAGGAGAGTTTATTGGTTCATAGAAATAATGTTTAAGGGTGAAGTGGACAGAATCGGCTTTCATCATTGTGTGACCTTTCTCCAAATACAGTTGCTGGACTGTAATATTATTTTCTTTGGAAAAATCATTTAGGGCACTAGCTAAGGTTTGTTGCGATTCTGGTAATTGCATCCGTCCGACATAAAATTGAAGTTCTTAAAATTACTAACTGTTTTGAAAGGTAATCAATTACACAAGATGCAAATTCATTAGAGGACATCCTACCGTTGGCCTCATGCCATACATAAAGTGTAACTTTTTTTATCATTTAGTGCATAAATGGTGAAATTATGTACTTGTAATTCAAGCCAGTAGTTTTGGGCATGTCAGTACACTTTGAAGGTCCATGGTGACTACTAATGTAGCTTCACTAAAAAGTTGTTTTATCTTAGCTTTTGCTGCTCTTCCAGCTTCTTGTTTTCGACGATGGGTAGTGTAATCATCTAAAGTTACTGTTCCAACCTTATAGTCATGTCCTAAAGGTTTCTTACGCTTGACACGATCCAAAACTGCTTTTCTGCGTCTTCTTATTGCTCTTGTAGTAACAGAACTAGTTACAAATATTTTTTTCTCTCCCCAGGAAGCTAATTTCCAAAATTTAGAAAATATCTCTTTCCGCTCATCATCGGAAGCGTTAAAACACCAAAAGGAGTTTTCATATAGTTTTTCTTTAGTTGCATGGCTACACCTGGCTTTTAATTCCTTATGTTTTCTCGGGGTGTTTGTAACAATCGTTTCCTTACTACTCTTGTACCCCTCGTATGATTTTCCTCGAACTCTTCTAGCGTGCTCTAATTTTCTTTTTTATGACACACACTTATTTTTTTTTTCTGGTTTGTTTTAAAATCCGAAAGGTTTTCCCTGTTGCTAATATTAATATCTTCTGTGATTTCTTTTGCCGGTACATAGTCATCATTTTTATGATTGTCTTTCCTTAACTCTTCCAAATCATCATAGACGTCACGCCCTTGTATTTCATTTTCTATTATATTATTAATTGCTTCTCTATTTGTCCTTTTTTGGGGCAAATGCGACACAACGTTTTGATTATCCTCATAATTATTAATTTTTTCGTCCTCACTCAGACTTTTGTTTAATTCTTTTTGTAATACACCATCGTCAACCGAAACTACATAACCGTCAGTTGTGACATCGTTGCCTAGAATAACATTATTCTTTGTTAGTTTAATGACTAATGCCCGTATTCTCCGTAATGTTTTAAGCTGGCTTAAAAAGAAAGCCGCTTTAAGATGCCGTTTTCTTAAGCACCGTTAACCTTAAGAACCGTAAGCTTACTTAATTTTAAGCCCACAATATTGGAGGCTTAATATCGGGCTTAAGATTTGCATCTGCGCATTTATAAAATTAAAAAAACAAACAGTAAAATCCAAAACTTTTAACAATTATTTTCAAACACAGCACAAACTGTAATAATTGACCTTTGCTTTTGTAGGCTTTAATTAGCAGAACTTGGCTAAAACTATACTGACATGACAGTGACTTATAAACTAATAAATAGATTACAAACTGGTTACAATATATAACACGTAAATAAGGTATCAGGTAATATACATATACAAGTAATACATACAGCAATTATATTACACAAAGCACATGAAACGAAAAATAAGGTTACAATGTTACAAATTTCTTCCTCTGTACTCTACCACTTGACGGCCTCAGTCTCTGAGCAAAAAAGAAGAGAAAAATGCGACGTTGCCAAATCTTAAGGAGGCTTAATTAAACCCGACAATAATTGCTTACCTTAAATTAATTAAGTGAGTTTAAGAAATTCAGTCAACTTTAGTTAAGCCAGCTTTTCTATATAACGGAGAATACGGGCATAACTCGTTTTCATCCCAGGTATTTAATAGGTGTACCAGATCTGGTATTAATGTGAATAGTACTACTGCGTCTGCCACTACTTGCTCTGCTTCCAATGGTTTTGGTTCTACGGGTTCTGAAATTATCGGGTATGGTATTACTGGGTCTGATAAGGCTGTTTCTGGTTTTGATACTATTGATGATGCCACTGTATTTAATACTACTAACTCTGCTACTATTGATTCTGGTTCTACCGGTTCTAATATTGCTGTGTTCCGTACTATTGACTCTGGTACTACAGGTTCTGATAGTATTGTATGTGGTACAACTGGACATGATACTGTAATCTGTATGAATGGGTCTGATATTGCTAAATCTGGTAATAAGGGTACTACTTAGATTACTTTCCTTTTTTTTTGATAATTTACTCATTATCATTATCCTCTTAGTTCGAGTAGATATGGCAGACATGTTTCTTATGAGTAACAATATAACTCTCTGAAAACAAATGGGTATATTTTTTAAATTTTGCACTCCCCTTGGACACTAAAAAAATGTTTATTACGTTATATTTGATGACCGCATATGTATTCACTTACCTAAAGGAGGCTGAGCTTGTTTTGTATCAATCAATCAATTATCTAAACATTATTTTACACAAATATCTAAAGAAAAACCGTTGACACTACTTTGCACATTTATTATTATTAATTGAAATTAAGTTTTAGGTTAGGTATAAACTCTAGCGAATACCTCCTATGTGACCCAACGGTTATGACAATATATCCAATGTACATGCATACTGCACAATGGAGGTATTGTATGTCGTACAAATACAACCAACTGTATCAAATTTTCACATCGGACATATTACCATCCTACTTTTTATGTATTGATCACATTGGTGATGGACAACGAATATATGGGATTTAAAACGAATTTTTCACTATGGAGGTATTTTCACTATGTAGCAGATGCCATGGTTAATGCATTCATGTTTAATACCCATTATCTCAAAATTTTTCACATTGGAGGTATTCGCAGCTGGACGACGAAATTCATATTCTGTTCACAAACAAAGCTAAATTTTCAAGAAATTCCAAGCCGTAACTGAAACTAATTTCTAATGCCAATTTTTGGTTAACGGATGGGCAGGAATTATTGGTAACCACTTTATTGGCCCATTCTTCTTGCCGAGACGACTTGACGGACAATCTTACCTTAACTTTCTTCAAGAACAATTGTCTTTGCTGCTTCATGATGTTCCGATAGCAATAGGAAACCATATGTGGTACGTGCCCGCCCGTTGGTGCACCAGCACATTTCAGTGTAGTGGTTCGCAATTATTTACAAACTGTTTATCCAGATTGATGGGATTGGCCGCGTTAAGCCTCAAGAATGGCCACCAAGGTCCCCCGACCTTAACAGCTTAGATTTCTTTTTGTGAGTCTAAGACGCTAGTGTACATAAATCCCATTGATACTGCAGAGAAATTAATAGAAATGATAGTTGCAGCATTTGATAGAACAAGAAATACTCCGGGGATATTTCAACAAGTAGACAATTCGATCGGAAGAAGGGCGATAGAATGCATGTTAAGTTAGGGGGCCATTTTCAATAAATTTTGAAATAATCGCTTCATGTTAGTTGTAATGTTATCTTAATGTTGTATGTTGTCAGTAGTTCATTACACCAGATTTTCACCGGTAATGTGTTAAATTTTTCTATTAAATTAATAATAATTTTACAATTTTATTTTTACTCAAAAACGGCGCATCGCAAGGAAACAACTCAGGAGAGCTCTTATGTTTCAAATTGAAGGGTAAATTCAGGAATATTCTTCATTTGGGAAAAATCCATTGGCGTACGTGGGAAATTATTATTGTATTGAAAAATATGCACCTTTATAACTGTCGCAACGTAGTAAATATGACTGAAATATTTCAAGTAGTTTCATAAATGAAGACATGAGTTGATAAAGGTGCTATGTCCACTTTTTTAAGAAAATGACATTTTTGTATATTTGGTTCTATATTAACCCAATACAACCCCTGAATGAACCAGGATTGTAATATTTTCAATAATAAGGGATATTTTTATTGATAAAGGTGCTATGTCAGGCATACCTTAACCATTTATTAGTGGATAAAGGTGCTATGTGCATTTTGGGGACATAGCACCTTTATCAACTAAATTTTTGGATAGCTCTGTTTACATGTTCAGGTGCTATGTGATATTTTAAGGTTATGTTTATAATATTTTGTGACCAGATCGAGGGTTTTTAAAGAATACGGTTTTAAACTGTAAATAATATTAGTTTATCATGAAATCCAGAACTGAAAGAATATTAGCATTGATAACAGATAAGAAGTTATGTATTCCTAGCAAAGGTAAGTTTGCTTTAGTTTCCTATTATACTTTTGATTTCCCCATTTTATTATAAAAAATAAAGCGTTGTAACAACAGTATACTTATAATAATAAATATTGTACCTGTAACCCGTACACCTTAATAAGATTATTAAAATGGGGAAAGCACTGTAATAAACTTGGCATATTTTTTTTAATATTAAACATTGTTTTTCGGTTCTTTTTAGAGGTTACAAATAATTTGAACTCCTGTTCAAGTACGGAGAAAATTATTGTTGAAGGAGACAATATAATACAAGTCACCACTGAACAAAATCTCCAGCAAAACATAAACAGGAATGCTGCTGAGCAACCAAGCACCAGCGGACTTCAAAAGCAGGTCAGCTCTAAAACAGCACAAAAGAAGATTATTTATATATTCAGGATTTGGAAAACCCGGAAAAGTCAGGGGAGTTTTTCTTTGCTTCATTATTATTATATAGCAACTCTGATATTGTTCTTTAGTTTAGTTCTGGGTTACCCCAATCCCTTCTAACCCCTACTAAATATCTGCTATTTTTTTAGATTCTATAGAAAATAGCGATGAAGAAAGCGTCACATCAGGCAGCGTATATTTACCTTCCAGTGATGAAGAATACTCTGGTGACTCATTTGTTTCCCCCAAAACATACAAATATGAAGATATACATAGATATACATAGAATTAAACGTAAAGTGTTTTCTGATGACAATGAAAATGATAAAAAGACAGAAATACTAAACAAAAAAATATTTGAAAATTCTAAAAACTTTGACAAAGATATTCTTAAGGTTACTGAGGGGGATGGAGAAAAACAAAACGAAGATGTTCCTGCACATCTAGGACATGATAAAAATTTAGAAATGCACAAGAATAAACAAAAATTGCATGTTACTGCTGATGAAATAAGCAAAAGTGAAACAACTACTGAACCAAATTCCAAAGTAGCTAAAAAGAAAGCACGGAATCCTGAGAATTGGAAAAGAAACAAAGCTGCAAGGTTAAGACAACAAGGTGAAGAATATATATCTCAAAAAACTGGTAAGGTCATGGAAAAAAAAGTAATAAAAAAAGGAATACTATGTAAAGAAAATTGCCGCCTGAAGTGTAGCGAGAGATTTAGTGTTGAAAGCAGAGAACAAATTGTGAAAAAATTTTATAAACTAGATATTAATTCCAAAAGTGTATTGATTTTTAAATGCATTAAAATGCATGAAATTAATCGTCATCGCTCTCGTAAAAATTTAAAAACCAAAAGTTACACTTTTAAATATACAATAGCATATGACAAAGAAACCATACTGGTGTGTAAAGATGCCTTCTGCTCTTTGTACAGAATTGGAAGAAAAAAGTGCTTAAAGCTCAAAATAAATTAAAATCCGGTCAGGTAGCTCCCTCGCCACATAAGCAGGGCCATCACAATAATCCTAAAAAGATACCTATGGATGTAATTACCTGTATTGAAAATCACATCAAGCAGTTTCCATCGGAAGAATCACATTATTCAAGGATCAAAAATCAGCATAAAAAATACCTTTCTCCTTTACTTAGTATTAATCGACTCTACCAGCTTTATATAGAGCAATGCGAAAAAAGGAAACTCGAAAATAAATACGCGGTTAAGGCTTCCTTTTACAGGCATATTTTTGAAACAAAGTTTAACTTGTCTTTTGGTGCCCCAAAAAGCGATACTTGCAGTGTATGTGATGCTGGGGAAAATTCATCAGAGCACACCGAAAATTTCCAGTTTGCTTTTGCCTTGCAGAAAGTTGACCGAGAAGTGGCACTTATTGACAAAGAAAAATGTTACATAACAATGGATCCCCAACAAACGATGCCACTGCCAAAGTTGTCAACTTCGAAATCTTTTTACTTGAGGCAAATGTGGTTCTACAACTTTGGAGTTCACTCTATAACCAGTTCAGGCCACAAATCATATTTTTTCACATGGACGGAAGATATCGCCAATAGAGGCAGCAATGAAATAGCAAGTTGTCTGCTAAGATTTTGCAAGTTACTTAAAGAAGAAAAGCCAGAGATTGAACATTTAATAATCTGGTCAGATCAATGTGGGGGGCAAAACAAAAACTTAAGATTACGAGATATTGCTCGTTTTATTTGAAAATATAGTAAAAAAGTTCTAAATCAAAACACGTTTTCCTCATTTACTCGAAACTTTAAAAAGTGGACATAGCACCTTTATCATCTCATGTCTTCAAATATTAATTAATTTCCAATTTCTTCCTAAAACTTTAACACCCAGTATTTTCGTAACGGAACATTTTTGGACCATAATTTATAAAGCAAACTATCATTAGTTGTTCATGTAGATTCATACCCTTAAATATTAGCATATCGTTAAGGAACACCCTGTATAGGCAACCTAATATGCATATATATACGCGCGTGACCTCGCTTCGATCCCATCCTTACCACAATCGTAATTGCATACAGTACGTAGCTAACAGCAACACTTAACATAGTGAATGTCACGTATATATGCATATTAGGTTGCCTAGTATACTACAAAGAGGATCATGCTAGTTCGTAAGAGCGATCGCTTTCGACTTAGGTAATGTGATTGATTAGATTTTTGGCCCCATAAATCACCTCTAATTGCTAACTGCAACGCTAAGCGCTAAAAATTTCGCCGGCATAATATCTGTAATAATGGAAAATGCATCAAGGTGCCATACATGGGCAATGGGCACCCATAGATAGACAAGAGGGGATAGTGGCCAAAAATTATGAGGTGATAAAAAATTTACATATTACTTACATTTTCTTGTATCATTTTGAAAATAATTTTATGCTTTGCGAAAAGCTGCCATTGTTGATTTGCAGAAAACTAGTCTAATTTTAAGTTATGTATTTTCTATGCAGGGTGATGGCTAAGATACCAAGCGGTGTAAAATCTGCTGATTTTAAAACTAATTTTTATAAAATACAAACCAATGAAAATAGAATTTTATTTTATACCAATTATAGAACAGCGCCGTTCGTGCCATTTAAACAAATTTCAAAAACGCGTATTTGCTTCACGAGCATTGATAAAAGCTTGACAACGATTTGGCATACTAAGAATCAGATTTTTTATACCGGCGTGAAAATCCTTTGGTCGCCTATATCCTAGTAACAAGTTAGAAGAGTAAAATTATGGAGTATTGCAAAGTGAACAGAAATGGGTAGATTAAGTTATCCCACTCCATCGTATCGTATCGCATCTCGCTCATTGTTCTGCTGGTGTCATGTCTCCTGCTTAGATTCAATTAATGAGTGGAGAGAAATTAGGGTTACGTAATTTTTATGGCACCAATACAGTGCATTTCCCTTCGATACCGTAAATATCACTAAAATCAACAAATACCAGGGTTAGTTTTTACTAAAATACTAAAATTTAAAATTCAGTCCAAGCGGGAAGTATGGCACCAGCAGAACAATGAGCGAGATGTAATCCGATAAAGTGGGGGAAACTTAATCTACTCATTTCTGTTCACTTTGCAATACTTCATATTTTTAATCTTCTAACTTATTACTGGGATATGGGCGGCTAACGGATTTCCACACCGGTATACATGGTCCATGTGTTCCCATATTCTTTATTGGGCCAATCTCAACTAGAGGTGTGTAGTTCGGGAACGAGCTAGTTCAAAAAATCGAATTTTACAACTGAATTAAAAGATGCAATTAGTAATTATTTAAAGATTGAATCAACGCCTAAAGCCTTGTACTATACTCAATACGCGAACGAGAGCGAGACGACAAAGAGGTAAGTTGTCGATGATAATGAACGACGTTCTTCGTGAAGCAGATCATGAACTACCCGAAGCCCGGAGACCGACCGATGGTGTCGGCTGTCGGACAGGTGGACTGCTGCCTCACGAACAACTCATTCAAGATAGCGTGAGATATGGGATTATCAAATATATACCGCCTATTCGATGTGCCGTGGCTAGAAACAAAATTTGTCATATTTATCGAGACTTTCATAGAGTAATGGACGGTATAGTTTGCACTGTACTATCCACGAAGCATCATGCTTCTCTTTTATTTATTTAATAGGTTTCTTCGTTATTTATAATATTACCTAAACTATGAAAATTTCTTAAATTCGCCATCACATTTAATTGATTAAGTTAGGATTGGCTAATTAAAATTTATTTAAAGCTCGCACATGGGTTTATTATATCGGCTTCTTGAAAAAATTGTAATAAAAATTTTCTCTAAAATGTACAGGAGAGCCAATATTTAGCCACCTAGACATTTAAATGGGATTTCCTATGTTCAACGAAGCCATGCATCACTCGGTATAGAGCTGATGAAAGCTGCACTGGGGTAGAATACTTGTAACCCGAAAAATTAAAACCAAAGAAAAAAAAACAAATTTAAACTAGACAAAATTTAAAATATCCGGAACGAGAGGCGGTTTCCGTGGCTTTATTACCTTTATATACAGCTATCTTCTGTGCCATCTAGCTAAAAAGTTAAACAGGAATGTGCTAAATTGTTGAACTGGGGATGCTTTGTCTTTTTAATTGAAGTGCAAAGCAAATAAAAATAAAAACGCAGGAAAACCGAACATTGGACAAAATTAAATTTGAATGAAACATAGATAAGGAAGCTCAAGCAGAGGCGCCTCGTCAGAAAAAGGGGCGTCAGCAACCCTAATAACGTCGCCGATCAATGTGGTGGCATTATAATGTAACGTTTCGATTTGTCACTATAACATCATAAAAATTTAGCTATTAATATTAACTTATATCGCAAATTTGACTTGTATTTTAGCTTTAGAACTGGGGAAAAGTACTGGTTCTTGGTTACTGTATGAAACTACAGTACGCCGTTTTAATCTGTAGTTACGCGGTGTCCGTAAGGGGGAAGCGAATCCACAGTTTTCTAGTAAAAAAGGTTGTGGTTAAGCTCCTTCATCACAGACAATCCAAAGGCGTGCTATCTTGTCTACTATTTACATATTCTTTAAACGACGGACTATACGTACCTAACTTATGTTTGATATTCTATTTACATACATACATACATACAAGAAAGAAGTTTGTCCCTTTTCTTTTCGTCAGACCCAATCCTTGGGCGCGTTTCGCTGTATCTCGGCTCGTCGGTAAGGCTGTAGAGTCTGACGAAAAGGAAAGGGACCATACCACATAACATAACGATACATATGCGAGATGTTGCACGTGACATCTCGTGGTAATCGATCTATCAACCCAACCAGACCAGCGAGGACTTAGGGAAGACTAAACGCTGAAATGAAACCCGCATAAGCAGGTGTTTAATGTCAGGTGGCGCTGAAAGCCACTTGTTGATTTCTGCGAGCCGAAAACGCGACGTGGAAGAAAAAGTTTGTCCCTTTTCTTTTCGCCAGACCCAAGCCTTGGACGCGTTTCGCCGTATTCCCGGTGGATAACTCGATTGCCACGAGATGTCGTCACGTGCAACATCTCGCATATGTATCGTTACATTTTGTGTTGAAATGCACTGTAAGGCCCCTTTCCTTTTCATCAGACTCTATAGCCTTGCCGATGAGCCGTAATATGGCGAAACGCATTTAAGGATTGGGTCTGACGAAAAGATAAGGGCCAAGCTTCTTTCTTTCACATCGCGTTTTCGGTTCGCAGAAACCAACAATTGACTTTCAGCGCCACCTGACGTTAGATACCTGCTTATGCGGGTTCCATTCCAGCGTTTGGTTTTCTCTAAGTCCTTGCTGGTCTGGTTGCGTAGATAGCTCGATTGCCACAAGATGTCGCCACGTTCAATATCACGCATATGTATCGATACATATATACGGTTTGCTCCTAGCGTAATCTATCATATGTATTGTCCTTGTATTAACTACCATATTATATAATCCCTGTAGGAGTTTTTTAATGTAAACTATTGATATCTTTCTTTGTTTTAGTGAATTTCTTAATTTTAGTGGATTCCGCGAACGTCGGTCATAAATTCGAACGTAGGCGTTTGTCGAACATCAGTTTGGGTTTATTGGGCACTCCAGCGGTATGTTCAAATCTATTCGCCCTCACGGACATATTAAATTCGTTCCACAGAACTCGGAAACTGTTGGTTTCTTACTAAATTCCAAATTCACGAAACTGACGTTGACAGGTATTTAACCTGCAACCGAGTTTTCAGGACCAATTTGATATTTCAACGTCAAGAAAGCGGCACCGCTAGTATGTGACCCAATCTACTCCCTCCTTTTACATTTCAGTTTCTCTGTCTAAGTGCCCATAGTTATAGTTGTGCTCCGTGGGAGGAACCACCTAGGTGGGATTTTTTATTGCATTTATGCTATTGGACTTAAGTCAAAAGTCACCGAGACTGAAGTGGCCAAAACCTTTGGGAGCACCCAACCACCTTTTGGTGAGTCCCAAATTGAACCATAGGATCATTGAATACTCCTATACAGACTGATCCACTTGTTTTGAGCTGTCCTTTCAGTATTTTAAAGAGTCAATGGAGGTTCCTTTTGAGCCGTCTTTTAGTCTGCCCTTCCTTCGGACTTTATTCTGGGCTGCCTGCCAGGCTTACTAGCTGACTGTCGGACTATAAACCGAATAACCTATACCAGATAAGTTTAAGTTTTATTTATACAACTCCCTGATATAGATTTCACATTGAACAAGAAAAAATTCAACAACACTAAGCACTAAATCTCGTATGTGCATCCTATTAGTGCTAGCTTCCTACATCCACGCGAAAGACGTTGGTCGATGCCCTTAGGTTAAAATAAGCTAGTTTTGTGCTACGCACTGTAGAAAGTTTAGTTAATCCTGATAACAAACATCCGACAGCGCCGCAAATTCTAGTAAGAAACTGAGTCCTCCAAGTATACCTTGTGCCTTGAATTATTACCCTTGACAGGTAACGCTGATTGAAAAATAGGACCGTTAGGTTTTGAAGTATTTATTTTTAGAAAATTAGACATAGTAATCCCGGCAAAACAAAAAGGTTGTATCATTGAAAGTTATTTTAGAAATGGTAGAAGAGTTTATGGTAAGTGCATTGGTTTACTCAACACGGGTGCCATTTAAGCATAATTTCCACATAGATTTCGACCAGTTTTGCCAAGTATCTCATTTAGTTCAAATTTGTTGGTTCTCTGTTTGTATTTTTTTTTTCTAATAATTTTGTATTATGCAAGGACAATGATCACAATATATTTTCTTAAAAATAAAATCTTCAGAACTTGAAATTTATATTTTTTATTTCCTATATCTTTCGCTCAAGTTACCCTACAAGAAAAATAGTTCAACCCATTCCACAGCGTACTTTAGGGACCTTTTCTTTATATTCCGCCAATATTTCTCAGGATTCCTGAAGGTTGAACATCACAAACTTAGTATGTTTGAAGAAAAAATGTTACAATAGTTTAACATGTATGCTCCTATTGAAAAGGTGCAGTGCAAAGCAGTTTACCTCCTAGATTACTCCTACAATTGAAACCATGATGAGAATTCGAGATAATGCACTTTCTATATCTCGTAAATCTCTCACAAATGTTTTTGTTACTACTTTACAGTCTCAGGCAAAATGGTCTTTATATAAGAATATGAGGAATTTTGTTACTGCCTCAGTACGTGGACAGAAACAAGCTTATGTGAACTCTGAACTTAAAAAGAATTTTAGGAACTCCAGAGCCCTCTGGAATACGTTGGACAAGTTAGATATACGCAAAAAGCAGGAAAGATTGCACATACCGGAGACCATTTGTATCCTGAAAAAAATAATTATTTTTTTATTAACTCGATTCCTCGCCTGATGCCTGCAAATGATAGTATAAATTATTTTGATTTAGATAAACACGTAGCTGATGTTCACGAATTTCTTTTCTTTTCTTTCTTTTTATTATTGGCTCTGCCCTGAGGGGCAATTCTGCCAGCACATTAGAATGTTCACGAATTTGAATTTCCTTTAATCTCTGAGGCAGATGCCCCTAATATTTTATTCGGTATTAAAAGTAATGCTAGGGGGGTTGATCAAATTTTGTCCGAAATGTTAAAAATGTGTATGCCATATTGCATCACCCATATTATTAACGTTTCACTTTCAACTAAGTTGGTTCTACAAAGCTGGAAAAATGCACTGGTTTCCCCGCTGCCAAAGAAGGCAAAATCTCTCACAAATGTTTTTGTTACTACTTTACAGTCTCAGGCAAAATGGTCTTTATATAAGAATATGAGGAATTTTGTTACTGCCTCAGTACGTCGACAGAAACAAGCTTATGTGAACTCTGAACTTAAAAAGAATTTTAGGAACTCCAGAGCCCTCTGGAATACGTTGGACAAGTTAGATATACGCAAAAAACAGGAAAGATTGCACATACCGGAAGAGCATTTGTATCCTGAAAAAAAGTAATGATTTTTTTATCAACTCGATTCCTCGCCTGATGCCTGCAAATGATAGTATACATTATTTTGATTTAGATAAACACGTAGCTGATGTTCACGAATTTGAATTTCCTTTAATCTCTGAGGCAGATGTCCCTAATATTTTATTCGGTATTAAAAGTAATGCTAGGGGGGTTGATCAAATTTTGTCCGAAATGTTAAAAATGTGTATGCCATATTGCATCACCCATATTATTAACGTTTCACTTTCAACTAAGTTGGTTCTACAAAGCTGGAAAAATGCACTGGTTTCCCCGCTGCCAAAGAAGGCAAAATGTCGGATTTGTCCGAGTTGCGCCCTATAAGAATACTTACTGTGACATATAAAATTGCTGAAAACGGTCTTAAATCTCTTAACTTGTAAACAGTCGGATTTTAAGTCCAGTAACAGTACTACATCGGCTTTATCAGACCAAACGGATGATATATTACACTGTGTGGATTAATCCCTGGTTTCTATTTTAATATTGTTTGACTACTCCAGGATATTTGATTGTTTGGATCACAAGCTATTATTAGCTAAATTAAAGTATTATGGGTTTTCTTTCAATGTTTTGAAGTGGTTTCAATCATATTTTGCCAACTGTAACCAGCAAGTTCAAGTGAATACTAATGGAGAGCTAAGAGTATTCAAAAGCCGAAAAATAACTAGTGGCGTTCCACAAGGTTCGATTTTGAGACCACTTATGTTTTATTTTATTTACACCGGACTTACCTACTGAAATTTCTGCTTCTCACCATTTATATGGGGATGTTTCTCAAATTTGCTCGTCATTTTCACCTAATGAACAATGTCTCTCTTTGCCCAAATTAATCAGGACTTGCTTATTGGTACAGACAGACAACGTTTTGGTAAACGATTCCGTTTTGATGGACAGAGTTCCAATTAATTTTAAAAATGTTTGTAAAAACCTTGGGATTACTCGTGACCAAAATCTTACTTCTGGATGTTAACACTAAATTGAGATTAACAGAGTCGATTATTTTATCTTTTTGTAATTACTGCGATGTAGTTTATGGTCCCTGTCTGCAGGCCCGAGACCGACACAGACTACAGGTCATGCAGAACGCGTGTATGAGGTTTGCTGCATATGTCAGACGAAGTTATCATATAAACCCATCATATTTGCAATTTGGTTGATTCACAATGGAAAACAGGCGTGATGTTCATTTTCTCTGTTTTTTACAAAGAATTATCAATTCCCATACACCAACCTATCTTTACCAGAAACTAACTTTTGCCGATGGTGTATTTGTTAAACCGAGAAGGGTGCCAATTTTACTTCATATAGCACCACATTCTACCTCTGCTTTCAGAAGTTCTTTTTTGTGTCATTCTTGTTTCTTTATTTAACACCTGACCAAATTTTTCAAAATCAATAAATAATAAAAATGCATTTAAAAATCAGCTTAAGAACTATTACAAATATATACAGTGTCAACCACTCGTTACTGTAGGAGTTCCTGATAGTGTTTCAATATCACTATCCTCTAGTTTAGGCAGATTTAAGTATTTTTAATATCACATCATATTATTATTTGATAAACTAATGTCTATTAGATTAATTATATTATTTAGTTATTTTTGATATAGTTGCATATTTTTTGATTAAATTTATATAATAATATAATAATAGTATATTATTAACCAAGGTTTAGACAGACATCATTATTGCCCGAGCGGCGAGTTTAAATCACGAGGAGCGAAGCGACGAGGGATTTAAGACGCGAGGGCTATAATAAGCTGTCTAAACCGTGGTTAATATATTATTTTTTCCACTACTGCAAACTTTTATATGAGATTTATCTTTATAGTATTAATAATTATAAAAAATTATAGGTAGGTATAAGTATATTTTTTAATCAAGTTACCTGCGCTTTGGAATTGGCAAAATATTTTGTTGTTTTGTCAGGTGGCTTTGTCAATGTCAATTTGTGTTCATTTGTGTCATCAGATTTCACGAGTTTTGCGTTTTTTTAAAAAATGAGCGAAGAAAATGTTAGTGATAATATTATGTGTACACCTCCCGAATTAAGGATGGAAGCAGAAAAAATGTTGATTGTATCGATATTTTACAATATCAAGTAATCTAATATGTATTGATAATTATCTGGTTGCCTACCGCAATGAATTGATGTTGTAGAATTAAAAAATCAAGTTACCTGCGTTCAAACAAAATTCGGTTAAGGTCAAAGATCGGTCAATAATGGATTTCAATGGCTTATTATTGACCATGGTCAATAATGACTTATAAGGTAGAGAAAAACGATTTCTAGCGTTAATAATCGGTCAATAATGGCGATGTTATAGGTTAGTAGTGGAAAAAAGATATTTCAGGTTGGACCTAAGCAGCCTGTGGCTGAGCCCCGCTTTAATAAAGACTTTTTGAATTCGAATTTGAACACTATATTTATACTTAAAAAGGAAACTTGAAGCCCTATCAAAATAGTCAATAATACTAATATACAAGGTATTCCATTTGATGACCCCAACTATGTGCTTTTAAACAAATTTACGATATTTATTTATTTTATTCTCGATTTATCCAATGACAAATTTTGACGGTTTAGGAAAAATAATTTAACTTTCGTAATTTAAAATTCTTTTTAAAAGTTAAAATAAAGTCTCTGGGGTACTCCACAATATACGGAAAACTGTATATATTATAGTGTGTTTTACAACCATGGATGATCCAATATTTTCTAGAGATTCCATTCATACACAATACGGCAATAATTCCACTGAAAGGCTGTTAGAGAAAATTAACTTAAATTAAACTACAAATATATCTGCATCCCAATGTAGGTACCTGTAAATTTATTTCCTTTACTTTAAACTCTAACAGTTAACATTTATTTTCTACTCCTCAAAACGTGATCAAGAACAATACAGGTATTATAAAGCTTGGTCCAGATTCTCGTTCGCTGAGTTTGAGGACCTGGAGATTTTGCATATGGATCCGGAATAATCATCATCCTGTCAAATTTGTGCTGGAACACAAGCCCTTAAATAAAGAGCGTTTATTAAATACTTAAGATAAGCGATAATAAGTTCTTTCTACACTGCAAAAAAAACATCCTTTTGACACTAAATCTGGTTTTTGAATTAGACTATTTACTAACAGTTTATAAATGATGTTATTTATACACTGTTAAAATGCATTCACACCCTGAATATTGAAATTAGTTTTTTACCCCATTGTAACGCATGGATTACCCAGGTGGATAGATTTTGGAACACTGTATTCAAAAATTAAAAACTGCGAGCGCAATTCAGTTTAGCTGGTAACTCGACAGATTGTGGCAAAAACATGTATTTATAAATAATACAGGGTGGCCCATCGAAAACGAAACAAAGACATTTACTGGCAGCTCAGTTCTTTTTGGAAAAACGCTCAGACCCATCGATTTTGTTTTCGAGGGGGACACAAAATTGACAAAAAAATCATGTTAACACGTGCAGCCCCCTGGGCGGGGGTGGCACCACCCCTAAAATATTAAATGGAAATGGGGGTCTAGTGATACCTTATTTTAAAGGTCTTTCGATTCCCTTTATAATTTTATTATGTAAAATTCATGTACTTCAGTTCAGTAGTTCTGGAGATTTATTGATTTAAAGCTTAAAGTAGACTTTAATAGGTACATCAGATTAGTTTGTACTACTTTCAGAAGAAATTTGAGTAAAAGCATTTACTTAATAAGTAAATGCTTTTCTTCACTACGTCCATGGTTTGTTTATCATTTTAATGTTGAAAATAGCGACTGCAGCGTTTTTTGTGGCAAAAAAATTGTTTCTTGAAGAAAGATAAGAAGGGAATATCTCGTACTTATTTTAAATACCTTTTAACGCTTTATACATAAATTAACCATGGTATATTCCATGGCAGAAAGGGTTGAAATTATCGAAATATTTTTCGGAAATAATCAGTGCACTAATAGAACAGCACAAATATTTAATGAGCGACATGAGAACAGTAACGTGCATCGAAAATATGTTCTGGAACTTGTAGCTAAATTTCGGGAAACTGGATCAGTCGCCAATAAAAAACGCAACATTGAATATCCCATAAGGAACAAAGCAATGGAAGTGGGGTTTTAGGGCAAGTTTATGTAGATCCTACGTTAAGTACCCGCAAACTGGATACTGTCTGTGGTGTTAGTCGACGTAGTATCCAACGGATTTTAAAGGTAAAGGCCCATAGTTTTCATCCGTATAAAATTCACCTTGTACAAGAACTTAATAAAGACGATTTTGATCGGCGATTACAATTTTGTGAAGATATGAGTGAACGAATTATAAACGATGAACATTTTCAATTCAACACTTGCTTTTACGACGAATGTTCCTTTTTCTTAAATGGCGAAGTAAATCGTCATAGCTGCCGATATTGGTCCGATTCTAATCCCAGAATTTATCGTGAGGTACACACACAGCAGCCACAAAAATTAAATGTTTGGGCTGGTATTTTTAGCGATCATTTAGTTGGCCCTTTTTTCTTACCTGGAAATTTGACCGGTGAAATGTATTTGGAATTACTGCAAGACGCCATAGATCTTGCATTAACAGCCATAATTGAAAATCAGAATGATCGGCGGTACATTGCGAATAGGTTGATGTTCCAACAGGATGGTGCCCCACCAAATTACGCCTTACGGGTTCGACAATATTTAGATCAGACGTTTCCAGGTCGATGGATTGGTAGAAGAGGTGCCATTGAATGGCCCCAAGATTGCCAGATTTACCACCTTTGGATTTCTTTCTGTGGGATCACTTAAAAAGCAAAATCTATGCTACTCAGCCAACATAGTTAGAAGATTTGCGACAAAGAATTGTGAATGAGTGCCTTCAAATTACTCCTCAAATATTGCAAAGTGTGCGGCAACGGTTTGAGCAAAATCTTTATTACTGCATGGAGAGTCATGGTGGTCATTTTCAACATTTACTTGGCTGACGGGTTAGTACATTTTTCATTTTTACACGACTTTGCTGCCAAATGTATTGATCTCCACTGATGATAATGTATTAGAGTTTTATTTAAGCTTTAATTAAATAAATCTCCAAAACTACTGAACTGATGTACATGAATTTTACATCGTTATAAAGGGAATTGAAAGACCTTTAAATAAGGCGTCACTAGACCCCCATTTCTATTTAAGATTTTGGGATGGTGCCACCCCCGCCCAGGGGGCTGCACGTGTTAACGTAATTTGTTGCCAATTTTGTGTCCCCCTCGAAAACAAAATCGACGGGTCTGAGGTTTTTTCCAAAAAACAACTTAGCTGCCAGTAAATGACTCTGATTCGTTTTCGATGCGCCACCCTGTATATAACAACACAGGGATAGTGGAAATACCAGGCCCAAAAGCAGTATTATTTTTGTCAGAATGTTTACAATAACCTTTCACATGTTTGTTGATTTGATAACATCAATAGGTTGTTTCATTAATATCCAAATTACCCACGTCCAGTTAACTTTAACTACCATATAACTTTAACTACCATATAACAACAGAACCAACCAATATTCTACTAGTTTGTTTTTTAACAACATAACTTCAGGGTGGCTGATTAGTGCGAGAAAGTCCAATATCTCCGTTGTTCTTTAAAATATCGAAATTTATTAAATGCAAAGGTTCTAGGATAAACAAGAGCGCAAATTTTAAAAATATTTTTGGATATACAGGATGCGCCAAAAAAGTGGGGTTTAGCAAAAATGTATTTTTTCAAATGGAACACCCTATATGTTATATTATTTTTGGATTCTACATAAAATTATAGTAATTTTTTAATAAGTGCATTATAGGTCTAAACTTAATAGTTTCCGAGTTATCGACTTTTCCAAAATGACATTTTTGAACTTTGACAGCTTCTAGTTTTCTAACGGTACTTCTTAGAGCAAAACGGCTTACATGTCCCTATCTTACTTTTTAATTGTCTTCAAAAAAATATCAATTTCCGGTTAAACCGGATGTAACTCGAAAGTCGGAAATATACTACTTCCGGTTTAACCGGAAATTAATATTTTTGGGAAGACAATTAAAAAGTAAGATAGGGACATGTAAGCCGTTTTGCTCTAAGAAGTACCGTTAGAAAATTAGAAGCTGTCAAAGTTCAAAAATATCATTTTGGAAAAGTCGATAACTCTAAAACTATTAAGTTTAGAACTACAATGCACTTATTGAAAAACAACTGTAATTTTATGTAGCATCCAAAAATAATATAACATATAGGGTGTTCCTTTTGAAAAAATACATCTTTGCTAAACCCCACTTTTTTGGGGCATCCTGTATATACAAAAATATTTTTAAAATGTGCGCTTTTGTTTATCCTAGAACCTTTGTATTTAATAAATTTCGATATTTTTAAGAACAACGGAGATATTGGACTTCCTCGCACTAATCAGCCACCCTGTATATCATTTCTGGAACAATAAAATTGTTTCCATGGAGGTTATGTTCGCTAGAAGGATATTAATAATTTAGACGATAGCATGTAGAAATAATATTGAAATATACTGGATATCATAGCCTTAATCAGAAGAACCCGTAAGTCACAAAATCAAAATTTTTCAAGGCGCTAATAAAATGGAATAATAATTAGTGCATAATTAATGAAGCAGAAGTAAGATATAAACAACATTTTTAAATGACATTTTGTACTAAATTTTGAATGGTATTAGCAAAAAACTTGTATTATAGTTATTAATGGACTTAACTTCTTTCCGACATTTTTTGAATGAGCTTTTAACTTTAACTAACGGGTTTTTCTGATTAAGGCGGTGATATCTTTAAAAATCCGTTTTAACCTTTTAATTAAGACATATTGATATTTTTTTTTTTATTTTACGGCAATTATTCATTAGAGTTTTTAACATCCTTCGTTTCCCACAAGTGCGTACGAAAATCACATCCCTCTTGGTCTTTAGCGTCGCTTATGTCGAATTCTCGACGAGATACAGAAGAGTGCTTCTATATAAGTTATATGAATTATTAAGAGCAAACAGCCTAATAAAGTAGTGCCCAAGGATACAACTCCAACGACTAGATGGGGTTCAAATTCAAAAGGGTTTCATCAATCGCTACAGCACCGGAGCGGTACTTTTCTACGTAAGCAAAGCATTTGATAGGGTCTGGCACGATGGATTGATTCTAAAGTTAATCAAGTGGGGTATGTCAAGCTACCTCTATGAGATTGTTAACTAAAAACATGATCATCACGCTCCCGCCACCTGAGGAACGAAATAATGGAGAGAAAAAAGCGCTATGAGACAGAAGCAAGTAGTGGAAAAATGCCATGGAACGCACACGTCCAGAGGATGGAGAGAGAATTGAAAAGTTGGATGAGGATAATAGATTACTTCTAGAGATTTTAATTAGGTGCAAGAACCAGTTGAGTATACATACAAACAAATGCAAACATACACATACACAACAGCAATATTACAAAACACGAAAGCACTATTATAAAAAGCGATGAACAAATATAACAAAATAACATAATACAAGAATATCATTTGGAGACAAACAGGAGTTTAGACAAAGACTCTGACAACAATGAGTAAGACCAGGAAAATCAGGAGGTAAAAAAAATACGAAGAGACAAAATGCTGCCCACAACAACTTAAAAGGGAGGATATCCCTAACTGCTAGATGCTGATGACGAAGGAATGAAAGAGGCATTCTCGCAAAATGATTCGAACAAAAATGCAGTTGAGTTCCGCCCCATTAAATTAAAAGGAACAGTTTGAAAACAAGACAATCGACGAAACTAATAACAGAGCAACAAAAGTACTTGTACTTCCAATAATATTGAGGGAAAATAAATACTGTGGGAAGGTCACGAAATATCTCTACCTAACGCTATAACTATGGCGGCAAGAGCAAAACTCCACCCACCCGTGCCAGTAGATTACCGCAAAATAATTAAACTGTTTGATAAACAGCGCATCCCTTACCATTATTTAGGTTTGTAGCAAAAAAGAAGCTTCACGTAGTTCTACGTGGAGTTCTAGAAACATGCACCGATACCAAAATTAAATCAGATTTGGTTCAAATTCTCAAAAGTGTTCTTAGGAGAAATGTGCAATGAGAGGCAAGTAAGGTAAAACTGTCTGACATAAATCTTTGAAGTGACCTTAACGCTAAAAACAGACTATAGGGTTGTAGAAATCAGAATTTAAAAGGTCTCACCCAATAGGACTGACTATTCATTCAATTTTAATTATCAAGTATTGCCGCCGTGATTGAAGACACATGTTTAATATCTCAACAAAAACTAAATATAGTTCACATAGAGCAGGGGTCGCCTGACCATAGGAATACCTGCGATAATGACATGTTACTATAGGTACGATAAATACGGATTTTAAACTGCAATTTTGGATATATGCCAACATACTGTGATATTTCCTTTAAATTTAAGAAGAAAATATTGTTCGCGGATGATACAGTGTTAGTATTTTCTGCAAGGAGCGAAGAAGAACTGGAACGGATTGTGAACCCTGACATAAACCTATATTATGAATGGCTGTGCTACAACAAGTTGACTATTAATGTAAATAAAAGTGTATATATGATAATTAAACAAAAAGGGGAAAAGACGTGTAATCCAAAAATAAAATTAAACAATCAACTGCTAAAACAAGTATCAGAATATAAATATCTTGGTCTCATAATTTCCAACAATTTAACATGGAATTCTCAAATAAATAACATTATCAATAAAGTGGCACCTACTGTTGGAGCACTTAGGAGATGCTCCCACCAACTCAATGATAATTCAAGATACGTTCTGTATAACAGTTTTATTGAACCACATTTAAGATATCTAATACCTTGTTGGGGTAATGCTACTGAATATTTAATAAAGAAACTATAAAAACTACAAAATAAATCAATAAAAGCTTTATTTGCCATAAATTATTATGCACCCAGTGAAGACTTGTACAGAACATACCCATTTCTTACTATAAATCAACTTAGAAAATTTGAGCAAACCAAATTAATACATAGTGTACAAAATAAATTAATTAAAGCAAACACAGTCCTAAAACAAAACAAGGATTATTACAACTATAATATAGGATCAAAGAAAAAACAAGACTCTCCATATGAGGGAAGGATTCAAACCTATAATAATATTCCTGATGAACTTCTTAATGAACACCGAAAAAAAATACTGCATACCAACCTGAAAAAATATATTAAAGAGACAGTACCAAACTAATATAATATCGAAAATTTAACATGTTATTTAGACATTTTTTTACTTTCTCTGTAAAATGTAAACATTAGAATTTTAACTATTACTTTTACCATTTAAGGAATTTGTTAAAAATGTATTGTTATTATATATATATATAGGTCCCATTACCAGATTTATCTGTTTCGAGGTCAGTAATAAATAAATAAATAATAATAATAATAATAATAATAATAATAAATTTATTCATTAGGCATTTGGACTAAATGATTTGCTAGAGCAAAACAAATGGTTTTGTGGCCAGGAATAACTACACAATTACGGAATTTGCTGGACAAATGCCCAGTATATAAGGATAAGCTTGTTATTACTGAACCACTTACAAACCCCTAGTTTACCTTGGTGGATGATTTAGGATATGATCAGATTTTTTCAACTAGAGACCTAAATGTATATGATTATGCAAGATTATTTTAGCTAATATTTGGGAAATAGTTAAACTACAAAGCACAGAAGTGGATTATGGAAGAATTATTTTTTTCCAAACATTCATGGTTTTGAATGGCATTCTAGCAAGCTGTGTGGGTAGGGGAAGAACAGCAAGGATAGTGTAATGTCTGAAGATCCCTATGAATGACTACTCGCACACCACTGATTCATAGAGTCCTAGCCGACTTCTAATAAGTGGAAATTTAAGAAAACAAGTGGAAGTTCCAAATATGTTTTTAAAACCAAAGGTTATGAAAGCTGTAAATTAGTCTTCTTACATTAATAAACTGTAGGGGAGTATTTCGGTTGTATATTATAAATTAAAAAGGGTATCAAAAGGCCTTTTAATATTTATAATAATATACATGATGTTCTATTTAAACTGTTCAATGAAAAGTACATTTTACAAAATACATATTATATAGAAATAAATAAGTTAAATGTTTATTCCAAATATTTTTTAATTTTGTTTTCCTTGTGTCCAGGATTACGTGCCAAAAGAATGTAAAAATCTCGAGCATGATTAAATCGTATTCGTTCCTAGTATCTGCTAATAAACAGTGTAGCAATATAATGTATAAGGTATTTCATTTAAGAAATCATAAGTTTGATCTGCCCTATGTTGGTAATATACTAGATGGTCATGGTCAAACTCTTTTTACCAATAAAACCCTGCATAGAAATTGAGCACTGTCTATATTTGCGGGTAAAAATAAAAATCATAAACTAGCAATGGCGATCTGAGCAATTAGTATATATGCCCTGGTGAGCCGCTTTACATCAAAAATTGCAAGATACTTACCATGTATCGGCGACATTAAAGTTTTGTAGTAGAGTGAATCATTAATTATAGTTTTCTGTTTCTGCCAATCATAATATCCAAGGTCCTTTTCATCTGGATAAATTAAAACGTTTTGCAGAAAAAACTTTTTCCAATTTTTTTTTATTAAGCTGTGAGCGAAGTCAATATACCCTGAGATTTCCCGTCCTCTTAGATCTGTATAACTGAAACAAGAACACACGAATTATTTTTCATAAAACATGCAATATGTCAGCGCTTCTCAAACTTTCGTATTTCGCGCCCCCTTTTTTACCTTGAATAACGTCTTTTGCATAAAATGAGGTAGATGAGAATAGCCCAATAGGCACTAGGTAGTCACTCTCAAAATTTTGGCTGCAGGTAACATGAAACCCAATACAGGCATTTAGAAAAGCAGCAAAGAAAATATTAATAAGCCCCGTAAATTTTTTGAAGAGAAACTTAGGTTTTTCAGGAAGCAGAAGTCAAATTTCCACACTCACAGTAAATAAGAAAGCTTTATTGGCATCATAAAACGTAGCTTATCAAATAGCCAAATGCAAGAAGACACATACCATTGCAGGGCAACTCGTTTTACCAGCTACTGTAGACATGGTAGATACAGTGTTTGGTCAAATCTATGCAAGCGAACTCAAGAATGTTCCTCTATCAAACTCTTTTTTCTTTAACTTTCTTTCTGTTGCTTTTGGATGGCAGTAGCTATTGCAGCATCAGCCTTTAGTCTGGACCTGTGCCAGAGGGAATTGGAAAAGAAAACTAATTTAATCTCATTTTAAACTGTTTTTGTAATTTGTTTTAACTGTACGATATCACTGAAGGTTAAAATTAAATGTTTGAGCAAATGGTCAGAGATCAGTTTAACTGATCCGTTTTAACTGTATGATTTTAATGAAGGCCGGACTGATAGTCTGTAGGGCCCTTAAGAAAGCGCAACTGCTGTAAAGTTCAGAATTACAAGTGATGCTATTATCAGTGCAAATTCACAGTGGAAGGATTGTGTTGGAATTTGCATCGATAGAGCTCAAGCGATGGCTGGTAGATATAACAGATTACAAGGACTAGTTAAAGAGGAATTTTCAGGAGTGGGCTGGTCCCACTGTATGGTTCACCGAGAAGCTTTAGCATTAAAATCGCTAATTCATACGTATTATTTTGATTGTAGTTAGTTGATCAATAAATATTTAAAACCAAAGATTTTCACTGCTATTTGTAAAGATATGAGAGCTGAACATATTATAGTTATTGTTTTGTTCTTCATCCAGACGGTGGTCACGCGGTAAAGTGTTCAAGCGCGTCTACGAACTGAAAAGTAAAATAGCCATATTCTTAAGCTGGCTCATAAGTATGCTGAAGAATTCTACAAAGTGTTTCTAATAAAGCTGTCCTACTATTTAGTGGACATATTTCAAAACTTAACTCACTTAATCTTTAATTTCAGGGAGATAATACAAATATAATATGTGATTTATGTGAAAGGGTCAACGCTTTTTGTAAGGAAATGCAGTTATGAAACAACAAATTAAAAGAAAATCTCTTTGGGATGTTTTCCACAATGTGTAAATCTATCAAGTGTTACCCACCGGAACGAAATCATAAAAAGGTGTTGCAAAAGACAGTGGAGGGTCATTTAGAAATTTTAAACAGTTTTTGGCAGAAGAAGATATTAAAGTGGCTGACTGGAATTGGGTAATAAATTCATTTGAAGGTACACCTACCGACCTATCGCTGCAAGAGCAAGCACAACTGATAGATCTTTCTTCAAGTAGCGTGGGAAAATCAAATTTTGTTACTAAGTTATTAACAAATATCTGGAGTGAACTGTCTTCTAACTATCCTCTTATTAAAGCAAGAGCGTTTGGGATACTGTTAACTTTTCCTACTTTATCACCTTTGATGAACTGGATTTTGCTCTGAAGCTGCTTTAAAGTCTTAATTTGGAAGAAAGCTTCAAATAGAACAGAACCTCAGAGTGTGTATTTCGAACATCAAACCAGACCTGGACAGGTTGCATACTTTAAAGCAGACACATATTAGTCACTAGATCTATTTCTTAGAAATGTGTTATTTTAATTCAGGTATGATGCTTCCGTTGTTGTGATTGCACCCATTGTTTGCAAAAACTTGAAATCAACATGCAAAAGTCTTGTTTAATCATCATTTGACGCCCCTCCCCCTGTACAACATCCCCCCCCCCCCCCCCGATGGGAGGCGCGCTCCACTGTTTGAGAACTGCTGCAAGATGTAGTACCTAAATACTGCAGAAAGGCTTTCGTCGCACATATGATTATGAAAAGGCTTCTACGTCAATGCATCTTCTCTACCATTACAATTGGCTAATCTCTGATGAGAAATGGCGTAACTGATGAGAAAGTTATATTTTTTCTCTGCCTAAGCATATAGACATACGTTATTTCTTTTAGAAGTCCAAGTTTTCGTCTTTAATACAAAAAGTTTGAGTCTACCTAAACACTTTATCGTCGGCTGAATGTAAAAACTGGATAGGTAACTCAAAAGTTGGTTATTTGTGAGTTATCCACGTTTTCATACAGTCGAGATTAGGCAGAATTTGATACTAAACCGGGAAAACTTATCAAAGTAAGCTGCTTCCTTTTGGCGGATTCATCTCCAGATGCGTTTTGCCGTATAACGGCTCGTTAGTAAGGCTATGGGATCCAACGAAAGGAAGCAACACCGGAGAGTCTACTTGACCCTAAAAGGCGGACTAACAATGGCAGATGAAGCTTTAGAGCGATCAAATGCACCTGACCCTATCTAACAAAAATTAGTTAGAGACAGAGAAGGAAACTCCTGCATAGACGGGAAGGCCTAGTCATTCAATTACAGGAGTCACCTCCAGGAGTGCAGCATTAAAAGATAATTTGGTTTACGAACCAAGTATCAACAATTAGAAATCTAAAGGTTAATAATATAAATAATAGAAAGAGTAGCATCCTCGTTGACTCGAAAACTACGGACTTTAATTGATTCTTTACTTGTAAAGCGTGCTGGGAAATCCTGCATGTGGTCTCTTTCCTCTCTGTTTTCTTCTGTGAACAATCGTATGTCATTTTTTTAAGTGAAAATATTAAAATACTAAATAGTAAAATTTTTCGATGGAATTAAAATATAAACTCGATATTTCGTTTTGATTTGTCCGAAATCAACTTTTTGGAGGTATTTCCTTGTTCTAGTAAAATACCCTCATCAACTAATTAATAGTTTAATAATAAACTTGTTCGGAGCGTTTTTTACACAGTTTGTGGCTTAACATATTCCTGAGACATCAAATATTAGCAGTTTCAAGTTTAAGCTTAAAGCTGGATTTATAAACTCGAAAAGCTGGCGAGGTTGAGGTTCAGTTGGTGTTGGAAATAGGAGTTTAATTTAAACTAAAGGGAACACTCAGTTTCATTTATACACTCGTTCATGTTGTTCATGTAAAGCTCATCTAAGGTTTGAAAACTTTCCGGGTAGTTCGAGATAACCAATTTTTATGCTCGGAGTTCGGAATATCTAACCTCACAAACTTGATCATAACTTCAACCTCACCAACTTTTTGAGTTTATAAATCCAGCTTTATTGCTAAACAAACAAATTACCTCAAATAACCTACTTAGCGTGAACTTAACGTAAACGTGACGTATGACCATCAGAAAGTCATACATTTGACGTTGAACATCGAGTAATTATTTATAGTAAGCATAATATAGGCAGCTCGTAGCTCCATTAAAAGGCTTACTTTATAAAAATTATAGTGCACAAGAGTCCTAATCTGTTAGCTCTCTCCCGAAGGCACAGAGCATTCTGAACGGGGTCACCGAATCTGAACCCCTCGCTCGCCTTTGTGTATAACCCTACTGGGGTGAGATACTTCAATACTTGCTCTCGAATTTTCCAAAATTGTTTCTTGGTGTAAGTTACTCCATCTCGTCGATATCCAAACTGGGCAATCTAAAATCAAATAGAAGGGCCTGGGAAAAGAGGCTATGCAATAAACGTATTATGAAACGCCATGCTGCAACAGTTTTGGTTTAAAAAGTATAGGTACATGGTTTCTCACTAAAAATTGGAGGGTCTATATCTCGAAAACGAATGGATATATTTTGATTTCTTAAAAAGCCGTCGTTAGGTAGGATCATTTTGGATTTTTTAAGAAAAATATCAATACATCCGCTTCGACGCCGTGGATGTCGCGACGCTTTAAAAATATAAATTGATTGCAGGGACTTCGAAAGTAGGTACATTTAAATTTTAAGCTTTTTTGTCATTTACCCTAATTCGATTATTTCACCTGTTATTAATACGAGGTTTTATTTAAATTTTTTTTAACAATTTTGGAAACTGGTCAGTAGTATAACTAAAATATTTCTTTGCTTAATATTATTTCAGTCAATTCTGTTCAAAATTTATTTCTTCTGCGCTAACACAACTGTCAATATTTTTTAAAAGTTTACTTTTAAAAGCGTTCCTCTTGTAATTGCAGCTCATGCCGCAGCAATTTTGTTTGTTAGATCGGCCATACTTTCAACTGGTGTTTCGTAGACAATATTTAATTGACCCCGTAGAAAAAAATCTAACGGTGTTATATTTAGTGACCTTGCTGGCCATCTAATTGGTCCGTTGATTCTAACGCATCAATTGGGATACCGTTTGTCCAAAAAGGCCTTAATAATTTGAGCATTATTAGCAGGAGCCGCATCCTGCTACAGCCACTTACTAGTTCTGAACCCGTACCTCTAACAGTTCTGCAAGTGTAACTTAAAGAAAAAGTAAATAACATTCTTCAGTTAAAGTGCCCTCGTAAAAATTAGGTTCCATTAGATATCTATTTAATAAACCGCATCAAACATTAATTCAATAAACGCGTTAATTATGAGATGCGAGATCTGGATCTGATAACAATTTTAATGTGCCTTGCATGGGACGCTGCCAGCAACGCTTCGCTATACATCTAAATCTCCATAACATTTGTGTACCTCCGCGTGTGATATTTCTAATATAAGATTCCTATTCCAAGGCCAAATTTCTTCGAAAAGAAGGTATACTTGGTCGGCTCCAACGATGTCAAAAAATAAGAAGAAGAAACGCAATCTTTTAGTATAAACTAAACCTACAGTGATGGGCTAAAATATGGAACAAATTCATTTAAAAATCAGGTATTAATTTTTTGAAAAAACGCTCGGATACGTCGATTATAATTTTCTCTTCCGAATTTTTTGCCTCGGAAAGAGATTATACAGGGTTTGTCAAAAAGTAGATGTGGCAAAAATTTTTTGTATTTTAAATAGAACCCTATTTTTTCAGTCGAATTTTGAATTCTACGTCAAATTCTGCGCATAATTCATGTAGCATACCCTATCCTTATCTCTAACGGTTTTAGAGAAAAATTACATCATAAAATGAATTTTTTCTTTAAAAAAAGTTACATGTACCTACTTAAAGGTAAACAGGTAAATTTAAATGAATTGTCACTACGATAGCAAGTCATGTGTCAATCAAAAATAATTTTAGGTATAATTTTGAAAAACGGTGATCATGGTGCATTTAAATGAAACTCAAAGAATCAAAATTTTAATTTTAATTGGATGTGGCGACAAAACAAGAAATCAAGAAGAAGTTTGTAACTTGTTTAGCGCTAAGTATCCAGAACAACCGATTACAAGATCTACAGTGAGTAAAATTGAAAAGAAATTCAGGGAAACAGGGAATGTAAAGGATCGTCTACGGCCAGGTCGTCCAAAAATTAGTGAAAACACAAAATTGAACATTTTGTTAGAAGTTGAAGATAATCCCCATAGTGCATCCACTGGAGTAGCCCTTAATAATGATGTGAGCCGACGATCTGTTTTGCGGGTATTGAAACAAGAAAAGTACCATCCGTACAAAATTAGGTTGCTGCACGAGTTAAACGAAGATGACCCCGACCGCCGACTACAGTTTTGTGAAACTCTGATGGAAATTTGCAACTTAAATCGATTTTTCCATCGCAACATACTTTTTAGCGATAAAGCCACGTTTTGTTTGAATGGTTCGGTAAACAGACAAAATTTTCGGTATTGGAGTACAAATAATCCCCGTTGGATGAGAGAACAGCACACGCAAAACCCACAAAAAGTAAATGTTTGGGCAGGGATATTAAATGATAGAATTATTGGACCTTTTTTCTTCGATGGAAATCTTACAGGAGACCGGTATTTACAATTTCTTCAAAATGAATTAATTCCCACACTTCAAGCGGATTTTCCAAAATACCAGAAACGTCTATTTGGTTTCAGCAGCATGGTGCTCCGTCTCATTTTGCTCGACAAGTACGAGAGTATTTGAATACTGTATTTCCCGAACGATGGATAGGTAAAAGAGGACCCATAGAATAGCCTGCGAGATCTCCCGATCTTACACCAATGGATTTCTTTCTTTGGGGTTATTTGAAATCAAAAGTGTATAAGGATAAACCACAAAATTTGGAAGACTTAAAATTTAAAATTAGATATGAAATTAGGCAAATTGTTGAAAATACTGTAAATAATGTTTTAGAAGGGTTTTTAAGTAGATTGGCATATTGTCAAGAAGTTAATGGTTGGCATTTTCAACACTTAATAAAGTAATTTTCGTTTTATGATGTAATATTTCTCTAAAACCGTTGGAGATAAGGATAGGGTATGCTACATGAATTATGCGCAGAATTTGACGTAGAATTCAAAATTCGACTGAAAAAATAGGGTTCTATTAAAAATACAAAAAAATTTTGCCACATCTACTTTTTGACACACCCTGTATAATTTGTTTCTGAGGCAAAAAATTCGGAAGAAAGAATTATAATCGACGTGTCCGAGCGTTTTTTCAAAAAATTAATACTTGATTTTTAAATTAATTTGTTCCATATTTTAGCCCATCATTGTATAATACCTACCATAAGGGTGTCTAGTTTAGGTTAGCTTATATGAATGGTTAGAGCCGCGGTAACAAAAATGCCTTGGAACTCCCAAGCGGATGAAAAGCACGTTTTTGTATAGTTCGAGTGTCGTTCTCGAAATCCGTGTTGTCGAGTAGGGGTCTGGCACTCGGCGGTGAGCGGCTATAATATTTCTTTCAAATTTTGACCAGCGGTTTAAAAAAACATTTCCCAAACGGATGAAAATTACTGGAGGGCATCTAGGCAACCCCCCAATTACCGGAAAAATATTTTCATCCGATTTGATCTTTGCAAAGAGCTCTTCCAGGAGCTCAAAAAAAAAAATGGAAAAAAGGGGGTAAAAAAATTTGCTCATTTAAACTTGAAATTTGGCAGGGAGCTAGAGTTCGTGGCTGAGAATATGTAAAAAAATTTTTTTCGCTCCATGTGTCGCCATCGCTTTATAACAGTTTTTCAAAATTTAAATGGGCAAAATTTGATAAAGTAATTCCCACATGGATGAAAATTTGCACACAGGTTCTTTGACACCTACAGAATATCGAAAAATTATTTTCATCCTAATTTATTGCGGCCAAGACCAGATATTCCAGAACATTCTCCGATATATTCATTATCACTGGAAACTCCAGGATCCGAATGTTCCATCTTTAAAGTAGAAAGGCCGATTACAATCAAATTGTATATTATTGTCCTAAACATTGATGAGAATATTTTCCTCTGATTTGACGATTATAAAGTGAAAACTCTAGAAAACTAGTATATCTTTAGTACGGTTTGACTCGCTTTGCTCGTGGATGAAATTTGGTTATTATTGTCGCCTTATATTTTGTGTTAGATATTCGGATTTTGACTAGATTAATATTAGAAGACGGTTCTTTCCCATCCTGGTGACTCCCCAAGCAAAAATCTGCTTCTGACAGCAGGATCATTGGAATTTCAGGTATCGTCCAAGCGTCTCGTTTTTCCGGTTGCTCCGATTGGTTCTGATCCAGTTTGGTGCCATTCCGATGGAAACTCTAAAATCGGCAGCCGCAAAACGCGCTACTCAGCGCACAACTGATCGATCATAAATCGATGAAAAAAAAGATCCTAACTGAAAACTGGTTGCTACAACTGGCACCAACCTTGAGAATCTTGCTTCTGGATGTCAGAAAAAGGTTATGAGCCTGTTTGGTGCCATTTCGATGAAAACTCTGCTTTTGGCTGCAGGTTCATTGGAATTTCAGCTCTCGTCGAGCTTACATCCAAGCGCCTCTAGTTTTTCCTATTGCTCCGATTGCTACCAAAGTATATACAAATATTTCGGAATGTCAGAGGAAGGTTTTCTCCCAATTTGGCGATTAATGAATCAAAACTCTCCTCTTGGCAGCCGACATACATGCGCGCAGGACGTTTTTTGGCTGTCAGAAGGAGAGTTTTAATTTATTTATCACCAAACTGGTTCAGAAGCTTCCTCTGATAGCCTAAAATATGTGGTCACTGTATGCTTACTAGTGGGCAATGTTATTATACACATATTATGGAAATAGGTTAAAAAAATTATTCGATCTGCAAAATCAAAAACCGCCCATAACTTTCTAACCAGTGATGGAAAATGAGTCGTGGGTTCATTATATTTGGGGGTGATTAATGAAGGTTGCCCAGGGTTCAGAAACGATGAGAAAGACAGAAAAGCGGGAGCGGGCTGATAATCAGGTAATTTTCACGAAAATATACGTTTTCGTGCTTTATATTACAAAATCTAAAAAAATTTGTACTTAACATTGAATAGTCACTCAACATTTTATCGCCTTTTAGGGAGCATACTATTTTTTTTTATCGTAAAGTAAAACACACAATGTGCTCCACTAGTTTAGTACAATGTATATGTATAATGTACTAAGTATATCATGGTACAAATCAGTTTCTCTCTTAAGGATTCTCAATTTTTATCATTATCATTCCGCGCTCGCTGATGAGCGTCTTGTCGTTCAAGTTTTTCTTGTTTCACTAATTGCCCTTTTTTCTCTCTTTATTTTGCAGTTCTCACAATGTTTCTGGTCCTTTTCTCTTTCCATTTAAATCTCGCAGAAAATTTACGAAGAACTCCGGGATCAAAATCACGCGTGCTGGCGAGGTTTTTGTTATTTGGCATAGTTTAGCCAGGCTCATTTAGGATGAAAACTTTTTTTTTTAATAACATAAATAATAACGATTCATTTCAGTCCGGTTGCATGCATGCGGCTGATTTTTTTTTTATTTCGGAGTTTGGGTTCATTTAATTATACTGGAGGTTACGGCAAGGATCAAATCGGATGAAAATATTTTTCCGCTAATTGGGGGGTTGCCTAGATGCCCTCCAGTAATTTTCATCCGTTTGGGAAATGTTTTTTTACACCGCTGGTCAAAATTTGAAAACAATATTATAGCCGCTCACCGCCGAGCTCCAGACCCCTACTCGACAACACGGATTTCGAGAACGACACTCGAACTATACAAAAACGTGCTTTTCATCCGTTTGGGAGTTCCAAGGCATTTTTGTCTCCACGGCTCTAACTAGAAGCCTATAATATAAATACTAGGTGTGAAAAACAAGTTGTCAAAGAAATGGTCATAATCGGTTTCGTCATACGCAGGAACATTCACTTAATAGTAAGTGTATTTTCTTCTATTGTAGGTTCAAGCTACAGATGTCTGATTAATTAATACAGATATCCGCTTTTACGATACTATTATCAACAATCAACATGGGTTACTCTATTCAAAATACTAATAATTGCATTTATTTACCTTACGACACATCCACCTATCTTGCAAGTAGCACTTGTCCAGATCACTATAGATAGAATCCAGGTACTCTTCATAAGTTTCAAAGTTTACCAATGCAAATTCTGAATGACGCGGCTTTTTTTTAGGTCTTTCACTCATTTCAAATTCCATCTTTAAAAACTCTTACAGCATGTAGTTAACGTATTGCCAAGATAATGGTTATATAGCACTCTTCTGCCTCCGAATTTACCTATGATTACTTTGAGCAATTTATTAATATCTTAATGCGATAGTATATATCACAGGAATTTAAGTCAAAACTCATCCCTTTAGCACAAAAATTATATGGTAAATATTGAAGCTCACATTAGTAAGCCAAAGTTGATTTTGACAGGGTATTTGACAGACATTTCTTAAAGTTTTGTTGAAGGGTCTAGACCGTAGGTATGAAACACCTCTAATCAGTGGTAATTAAAGATGAATCAATCGGTTACTATCCAAAAAAAGGAATTTGAAAATTGAAACTAGAATTTTTTGCATTTTAGTGTAACTATGACCTTACGGTTTTTAAGAGAACCTAATAATTTATTGTAAATAAAAAAAAGACAATTATGTTGTCTTGTTTTGTTAACGGTACTAACAACAAATAATCTTACTATGTTAAGAAAACGAAATGTATATTCCTTTAATAAAAATATTATGTACTCATGTTGGGCATGTATGCAAGCTGAATTTACCGCTCAATCATGCCGCATTCGATTAACATAAATCATAAATACATATAGTATATGTAGCTTCTCAAACTCCGAATCTTGCTTCCTGAAATACAATTAGTTAGTTCTGAAATACACCAGACTAATTTTAAATTGAAGTTAAGAATTCTGAAAAAGTTTATAGATTCAGCCGATACTACGTGGAAATCCATAACTGAAGGGTACAGGGAAATAACCAGACATGTCACTGTTTACTGCGAATTTAGGTATCGGTGCCATTAAATTGTCCGATTGAAGGCGTATATTTGAGAACACTAAAAATGGGAGTCTTGTGTAAAGTAATATCTAAAATATAGCGTACAGGGGCAAAACCAGGTTTGTCTATGCGTCCCGGTAAAAAACCAGCGATGTCATGTAAACAAATTATTATAATGCAGTATTTTGCAAAACGTTTCAATGCCATTGTGGTCGGCAAACGGTGAGCTTGTTGTTTTTTGTGCTAAGTTGGGACGAAAAAAAGAAAGCAAACCGGCCGATTGTCAGAGGTTTCTAAAAAAATTAAATTATCGACGCATGAACCTGGATTGCCCTGTAACTGCAAAAGATTAAAGTGTTTCGATGAGGTTAACTGGGAGCAAAGAAAAGAAATAATAAAAAACTTTAATTCTCTGCTCTCCCACGATGACCAAAATTCATATCTAGCTGGATTGATTACGGTGGTACCTGTGAAACAGAGGAGGCCACGTCAGAACGAATCTACTGCTACTCTTCATGATGCTAGTTATGCCTACCGAGTTCGAATTCTCAATCGTGATATTACGGTATGTGCCAAAGCGTTTTGTTCTATGCATGGGATAACAAAGAATAAACTGACTTATATTAAGGAAAGCCTAAAACGAACTGGTGCATCTCCCAAAGATAGACGTGGAAAGCATAGTACAATCCATAGAAAGTTAGATGATTTAACAAAATGTTTGGTATATGACCACATCAAAAGTTTTAAGGGTCGCCAAAGTCATTATAGTCTGAAGGATACGAAAAAGACATATTTACCGGAAGAACTTACAATTAAAAAAATGTTTAACCTCTTTAAAGATAAGCATCCAAATGTTAAAGTCTCGTACGAAACGTACAGAACAATTTTCAATAAAGATTTCAATATTTCGTTTGGATACCCCCGGACAGATACATGCGCAACGTGTGACGAATTTCAGATAAAGGTTAAATGCTTGGCTGCTGAAAATGATACAGATAAGATTAGATACTTAACGGTTTTGAATGAAGTGCACAAGAGGACAGCTGATACTTTCTATTGTAGAAAAGGGGAGGCAAAAAGAGCTGTAAAAAAAAGTAATAAAAAGGAAGGCATCTGCATTGACTTTGCAAAAAATATTTCTATTCTAAAAATTGCCACGAACGACGTATATTATAAACGGCAGTTGTTGATGTATGCATTTAACATACATGTCCTGTCTACTGGTCAGTCGATATTTTATACCTACCATAAAAGAATAGCTAAAAAAGGATCGAATGATGTTGCATCGTTCCTTTTTCATTTTATCAATACTTAGAAGACGACATTGAGGAACTGCAGATCTTCTGCGACTCTGCCGGAGGACAAAATAAAAATTTTACCATTTTCCGATTTATCCATTTTATTGTAATCAACAAAATTCATGGATTTAAAGAAATAAAAATTACATTCTCTGTGCGAGGACACTCCTATTTGGAGTGTGACAAAAATGTAGGATTGTGGAATTTGAGGAGTTTCTTTGAAATCCCAGAAGAGTTTGAGGAAGTTATAAAAAATTCCCGGTGCAAACCATCGCCGTTCATTGTAGTGCGTGTGTCACAAAACATTATATTGGATTGTAAATCTTTTTTGGACTCAATGTACGTACAAAAATGCCCATTTAAAACCCAACGTATTAAAGAAATAGTGGCAAAATCTGGCCATAGCCGCCTTATTTACAACCGTTCGGCATACAATGGACAAGTAATATCTGGAATAATAAGAAACGCATCGACACAAGTACAGGTTTAAGAAATGGAGAGTTTGGATTGCCTACTACAGTATACGATGGTAAGTTATATTATGATGTTTTTAAAAGACTGACATAAAACAGTTTTTTTTTAACTTTTGTTACAGGTTTTTTGCCGCTTGCAAAGTCCAAGTTTGAAGACCTAATGAGCCTTATGCGGTTTTGCAGTCCAAAGGCGGTGACATTTTTCAAAAACCTGGCCCACCACTAACAAGTAAGTTCAAATTACTTATAATATTATGCTGATGTTTAACATAAACAAATAATAATTATTAGTAAATACACTTATTAATTTAATTTTCTGGTGTACAAATAAATGTGACATGGCTGGGTTCTTGTTTGTTTTAGATGACATGGCTGATTTCTTCCCTGTAAAAAACGCAGTTTGGATGTTTTTTTTTGCCATAAATTCGTCACAAGTTTTTGAAGCCCAAGTACTATAAATTATAATATTTTGACATAATGTAACTTTAATTTCGTTGAAACTATTTGATTATGTATCTTTTCAGAATAAAAATATTTCGATTTGAACACTGAAGTTGTATTTACTCAATTTGGAAACAAAGTGACATGTCTGCTTTTTTCCCTGTACCCTGCAACTATAGACTTATGAAGTAAAGTAAAACACACAATTAAACTGTAAAATTTACACTATATTTAACTATGAAATAACACTGTAGCTTCGTCAGATGACACTGGTATAATGATTGTTAAAAATAATAATTAATGTACAATAAGGTTCAGATAATTTAAGGATTTCTGAGGTTCATTTTTCATTTAATCAAAGTTCTGGTAATCTTGAAAATGGAATTATCCTCGATGCCCAGACTTTGAACTCTGTCATCCCACAGCCTCGATTGACGTTCGATGAGTATTTGTCTGATCGCTTCGGTTTCGCGATTGACCTCGGCTTTGATTCGAGGATTCCTAGTCCTAAATGCCCTGTTTTTTAAACGTTTTTTTACTCTAATACGTTCCTTAATTTCGTCAGTTAATCCGTATTTCGATATATACGGACACTTTCATCATAAATGCCTGAGCTAAAGCCATGTTAATGTCATCAGTGATCTTGCTCACAGCATTTTCTATGTCTACCAAGTTCCGCAATGAAAGCACATTAAAGTTGTATTACAACACACAAAAAGATATAGCAGTATGTTTGGCATAATTATGATCTATGGCAAGTTAATGAGCAAAAGGGTTACAACATACCAATACCTGAAAGTAAGCCATCATTACTATTTCAGTAATCATCGTAGTTTGGTTTCTTACTTTCCTTTGTAGAAAATTTTCATGTTTCCTTAAATTATCTGAACCTTATTGTACATTAATTATTTTTAACAATCTTTATACCAGTGTTATCTGACGAAGCTACAGTGTTAGCGAAACATGCCATTTTATAGTTAAATGTAGTGGAAATTTTACAGTTTAATTGTGTTTTACCGTACTTCATAAGTCTATAATTCCGAAAAAGAGTTTATGTTTTCAAAAATAAAATAGGCTAGTGACAAAATAATTTTCTCTCCAAGCATCTATACCAATTTAATTACACTCTCGTTTTCAGAAAGCATAAATTGTATTTTTTCTTTTAGATCAGTAAGCTTTGTTTCAGAATGCCTAATTGGTATATGAATTTAGTCACCTTGCAGAAATTGTCCATGTTATCAAATTCAGAATTTACCAAAAAATGTATGTATTGGAGCCAAAGGCTAAATAATACACTACTTCGGATACTAATTAGTTATTTAGGTACCAAGGGCGTTAGGTAGACTGTAATGTCCGGAAGGCGAAAGCAGCTAGCCCAAGTGCCTTTGGCCCGAGGAATAGTGGTTGCCTGATAGGCATTACACTGGTCTAGTAACGCCTGTGGTGTATACAATACTTTATTTTCCAATAATTGTAAAATATAAATAGTTAAACCCCTGCATTTTTTTTTATCTATTTTCGCCAATTTTTAGTATTTAGTGAGCTTTGATCGGTTGTCATAGAATAAGTTTGACGGAAGCTAGGGGTTGTTAATTTTAAGCGTCTTTTACGTTTTATAAACGAAAATATGGAAATTCTACAAAATATTTTAGAACATCCTAAAAAAGCTAAGAAAAACTTATTACCGGCAAATACTAAAGCCCTGTACGACCAGGAGTATGAAAATTTTCTACAATGGAAAGTAAGAAACCAAACTACAGTGATTACTGAGCAGTCATGATGGCTTACTTTCAGGTATTGGTATGTAACCCTTTTGCTCATTGTTAACTTGCCATAAGTAGATCATAATTAAGCCAAACATACTGTGTGTTGTGATACAACTTTAATGTGCTTTCATTGCGGAACTTGGTAGACATAGAAAATGCTGTGAGCAAGATCACTGATGACATTAACATGGCTTTAGCTCAGGCATCTATGATGAAAGTGTCCGTATATTCGAAGTACGGGTCTTTAACTGACGAAATTAAGGAACGTATTAGAGTAAAAAATCCTTTAAAAAACAGGGCATTTAGGACTAGGAATCATCGAATCAAAGCCGAGGTCAATAGCGAAACCCAAGCGAGCAGACAAATACTCATCGAACGTCAATCGAGGCTGTGGGATGACAGAGTTCAAAGTCTAGGCATCGAGGATAATTTCATTTTCAAGATGACCAGAACTTTGATTAAAGGTGCAAAAAAGCCAATGTCAGATCTTAGGTTTAAATTTTTAAGTCAATGAACCATCCGGTTCAGAATTTCCCAGAGGTGACGCTAAACGAAGTCAAATCAATAACAAGTGTTGCCTGCCTAATGAACAGTTCGGTTTTCGAGCCGAACATTGCACAGTTAGGCAAACAACGAGACTCACATCAAATATCATGAAGGGCTTTAACTGAAGGATGCACACGGGGGCGGTTTTCTTTGATGTCAGTAAGGCTTTTGACAAGGTATGGCACAACGGTTTACTATTAAAGCTAATAAGGCTTATAAAGCAAAGGAAACTGGGCCAGTAGGTACAAAAATTCTTGAAATGGTCAAATTTTGACATATCTGGTTTTGCCATCTAACTACAGATATATACCTACACGTTACCTAATGTTAGTAATACTGTTCCCGAAAGTACAAACAATAGTGCATAAACCAAGGGACTAAGGGTCTAAAGTGCCTTAATCCCTTAATCCCAATAATTCCAAAATCATTTTTGATAATAGAATGTGAAAATTCTCGCTCTTGAGTTGGAATATTTATTCTGAAACATTTGCTTCTTATGCGTTTTGCGTGTATTTTCATTCCATAACAAGATACGGAATGAATATTCTGTAATTGATCTAAACGATATAGGTTGCCATGAATTTCGAAACTGTCGGTGTCAGATAAAAATGGCCGCGTTGTAATAATTATTTTCAGACAAATTTTAGTGCAAGTCAAAAAATGAGTGAAAAATCGGATGAATCAGATATGGAACTGGATAATACTCCACCTGAAATTACGAATATTGCGAATAGTATAAGCGAGAACCTGCTGCCGCAAAAATCAAGGCATGAGTATGAAAAGTATTATGCATTGTTAAAGGATTGGCAACACGAAAAGAAAACGGACTCCTTTTCGGAAAACGTTTTATTTGCGTTTTTCAGTGATTTGTCGAGTAAATGGAAATCTTCGACTCTATGGAAAATATATTCAATCATAAAAGCAACGGTCAATGTGAAACACGACATCGATATTTCAAGATACAAAAAATTAAAAGCTTTCTTAAAACGCTCTTCTGAAAACTATGTAGCGAAGAAATCGAGGATTTTTACGGAAGATAATGTTAAGCAGTTCTTAGAAAATGCTCCGGATGAGATATATTTAGCTACAAAGGTAGAAAATTAAACTATTTAATAACTGTTTGAATAAATATAGTTTTTATTTTTAGGTCGCCCTTATTATTGGTGTTTTGGGGGCTTGTCGGAAGAATGAGCTCTACAACATTAAAATTTCCGACATTAAAAATTTGGGATCCACAATACTAATTGCAATTCCTTATACAAAAAATAAAAAACCAAGAGAGTTTACAATCACAGGAGCTTTTTATAATATTCTTAAAAAATACTGGGCTCTGAGACCTTGTGATGTTCCTTCAGATAATTTTTTTATTAATTTCCAAAAAAATAAATGTACACGACAAGTAATTGGAATCAATAAACTGGGAAACATGCCTAAACAAATTGCCACATTTCTGAATCTAGAAAACCCACAAGAGTATACTGTGCACTGTTTCCGCCGTACCTCAGCGACTACGTTGATAAATGCAGGTGCGGATATTACAACAATGAAAAGACATGGAGGCTGGAAGTCTTCTCAGGTAGCAGAGGGATACACAGAGAATTATTTGCAAAATCGAATAAATGTAGCAAATCAGTTAGTTTCTTCTCTGACTGGATCTAATTCGTCAGTAGCCATCCCCTCAACTTCCAATTCTTCCTGCTACACGACTGTCAAGTCTGCCTCTACAAATCAATCCGTTTTGAAAAATGTTACGGAAAATATTTCCAATGCATCAGTTTTTAATTTCAGTAATTGTACCCACACTATAAATATAAATATTAATACAATGTAATAAAATATCCCAATAAATAACTTAATTGCTTTGTACAGATTTTATTTGTTTTTATTCGTACTTTTAGGTCGTGGAGAAAATATAGTCTGCTACTCGGTTAGAATGAAAATTCGATATTCGTGGTTCCTCACGCTCGCTACGCTCGCGTTCGGATCGAATTTTCATTCCAACTTCGTTACAGAATCTACTATACTACTATATACTATTACTAATATACTTGACTACGATCGCGATCGCGATGGCGATGGCGATGGCGATCAGATGCGTCTCTTGTAAACAGATTCAGCTGCAGACACTTGTTGCGACCTGTTGGCGAATTCAGCAACTTGGGCAGCATTTGATCGCAGAGTGGTCGGCGATATTACAGCGTTGGCGATCAAATGCAGCAGGTTACGTTGATCGTGGATCGCGTAAAGTAAAATAGAGAGAAAAATGTAAGATTATATTGGAGCATTAATTGAGAATATTAAGAAACAGAATATTTTATTTGATTGATATATTATTATGGGATTAGGAAATACTCGTGAGTAATGAAGAAGTTTTAAATTTATTTAAATATTGGTTGTAGACTGTAATTATAAATTATTAAAATAAGTAACAAATTTTTAGCGCATGTTAAAAGCCAGGTTTGTACAGATTTTATTTGTTTTTATTCGTACTTTTTGGTCGTGGAGAAAATATAGTCTGCTACTCGGTTAGAATGAAAATTCGATCCGAGTGGAAGATTCCGAACGCGAGCGTAGCTTCTCTCGAGCTACGCTGCATTTTTGATTCTGTTGACCTACCGATGCCAAAATAAGGAAAAATACAATTGGTCGGATAATAAATAGCTACAAAGGCAACAAAAATACCTACAGAATTAGTGTATCGTATTTTTAATAGTTGCTTAGTTTTGTCCTAGCTGGTACATCGTTAAAAAAAATTAATTCATGCAAATAAACGATCTAGATTTCCCTTGAAAATTATTTTATGCTTATATTCGACTCCACTACTTTACTTTTAACGTCCTCTTTCATAAATATTTATTGTATTTGACAGATCTAATGGTGTTTGATGTCATTTGGTCATTCCGGTATTTATTCACTCCACACTTTAATGAAAAGCATGTCAAGTGCCAGTCGTTCCCCGCTTTGAATTAAAGCAGTTAATAGGGGCAGTTGTTCTATTGTTCAAGACCTTTTAGTCTTGTCCTGTTTGTTTTTATTTAGCTGTTTTATATTTTGCAGTGATTTAGCCTATTAACTGCCGGGGTAGTAAAACTTGATTATTTTAAAAAAGTATTTTTTATTAAATCACATAAAAATACATTATACATTTACAATTACATACTGCAGTTAAAAAAACGGTATGATCTGCATATTATTAGGAGTAGTATTTTAGGGGTTTGCAGTCCGGAATATAATAATTTAAAATGTTAAACTGAAAAAATATGCAAAGAAAACTAATTTTTTGTGTAAAAAATTTCAAAACAATCTGGCTGCAAATGCAATATGGTGTTACTTTTGCAATACCACATAATATGAATAATTTTATAAAACCTTATATCATTCGAGATAGAACTCATTTAGAAGATCATCCGCAGGATGATGTGCTTGGTCCTGCAATATCCAAGAGAGCCTCAGTACCACCTAGCGCTTCTACGCTAAACTTTGGTAAGGCAGGTGTTAATTGAGTACGAAACTGAACTTAAGAAACTTGGAATTCGTTTGCAATATAATAAATTTGCCAGCTCTAATCTTAACCTCCTATTTTAGGCTGTAGCTTAGCAGGTTTGGTTATTTTGCTCCAAGGAACCTCGTCATTCAAATCATCACCCTCTATATTTTCGACTATATTTGGCGGTATTTCAAAAGTACGCACAATATTTGTCTCCACGTTTTCTTCTCTGAGGACATTACCGTCAATGTGTCTTCCTCGTCAGTCACCTCATCTGTTTCTGGAGGCACATAAACAACGTCAATCGATTCAGCATTTTCACAGTCTGAGTCCTCTTCTAATATTTCCATCAATTCTTTGATGCTTAGTGCCCTTTTCATTTCCCGCTTTGAAAACTGGCTGAAATAGTAAAAATAAATCAAATGATTCTACTAACCCATGAATAAAAATAATAACAACACTTGCCTCATTTTGCTCATTATACTAAATGCCGATCACCATAAATAAACAACGCGGTAGAGTATCTAGAGATCCCCTTTGAGGCGAGCGCTACTGATGAGTCCAAGAGGACGAAACACCGAACCGACCGATCACAGATAGACAGAGCACGCACACCTTTGGGGAACAGTATGAACCATTAACCCTCCGACCCGGTTGTCAGGCTGAGGTGGGTGTGTACTATGGACGGCGGGGATCCCAGCGTGGTATCCCCTGACGCTCAACAGCGGGGTGACTCCAGATTGACGGAGCCAAGTCTGTCATTTAACTCTGTGTTCGGTTCCACGGTTGCCGTAAAATGAAATGGCAGCGTTTCGGTTCTTCCTCTAAACTCGTCAGACTTCTGCACTGGCTCTGATGTTGGGTGATATTATCATATCTAAATGTTCTACTAGTCGTTGATGATTATATCGACGGCCAGGGGGTTGATGGATTTAGCCGTTCATCCCCGATTCTGGTTCAGCGGTTAAACCGCTTCAGTATAACAATGCTAACCAATCATGTTATACATACTAACAATAAGTAAAGGCAATAGGGGAGTTCTACGCCATAGGCTCCACCAATATTAATCTTCAGTGGGATGTTCATGGTCATATCTCTAGAACGAATATAGTTACGCTGTTCCTTCAAACAGGTTTTGTTATTGTTGTGTTGGCATTGTGATGCTGTTGTGTATTGTATTAAATAAAACCGATGTGTTTAAACCTGCTAGTTTAGGTTGGAAACAGACCCTGTTTGAAAACAGATATACAAACACAACGGCATCACAATGCCAATACAACAATTACAAAACCTATTTGAGAAAGCAGCGAAGATACAGCAATAAGAATCCCATCGTAGAACGTCTCTACTGCAATACAACACTAAAATTTGGAACTCATTGGATTAACTTTAGTACTTAAGAATTTAAGATTTTTAAATTACTCTTTATGTTCCCAGCTAAAAATATCCCTTATAAAATAACAACAATGATTCCAATTTACGAGGTAGGTATAGACAAAAATGAAAAGCCTACGAGTAAAATACTAGTATTGCTAAAATTTTAGAAAATCTGCTGAAAATCATTATTTGTCTATTCTTTAGGAATATGCAATTTTCTTGCATTTGTCTTGTGATACAATTGCAAAATGTAACGTCTTACTTACAGAACTTATTGGTTTAGTGTAATGGATCAAAATTGTGCAAGTGCAATATGATCATAAGTGATTTTTGTCTCATTCCAGCATCTCTGGTAAGCCCCCTGAAACTTACATGAGGGTCAATAGCTACTCTTCCTAACAATTGCCGTATTTTCGTTCGCTTTAGTTTATTTTCGAGCTTGAGGTTTCGTCTTCAGACTGTCAGCAGTGATTTCTGTTTTCCGGCATTTAAATTGCCATGCGAGATTTCGGGTTATTAGGAAGCCTCTCGTCTCACACTAGTGCTTCTCTCTAGCCATAAACTGAGAGTTACTCGATCAAAAACGTTAAAATTCTTAACTGGCTTAAATAAAAATAGTGCATTTCTTAGGAAACGAATAATAGCTCTGGAATAGGTGAACTTGCATTATTGGTAAAATTTATTTATTTTCTTATTCAATCAAAATTCAGCAACCAAAGAAGTAAACCAATTTCTTTTAGAAGTACGTACTTATTACTCCATCTCCCTATCAGCTAACCAAATTTTCATGAAAATATTTTAAACCGATTCCGAGATAGCACTCTGTAACTCTTAAAAAATTTAATACAAAAATAGAAAGGATGCTCTCAACTTTTCAATAGCACGATGTTGAAAATCCGATCAAAAGAAATTTGTTTTTCTCTCTCTACCTCTCTCTCTCCTACCATAAACATCTCCTATTATGGTTTTCCGTATTTAGTCAAATGTGTATGATTTAAACACTTTAACCTCATTAGATCAGTAGATTACTATCAGTAGATTTATTGATATTACGTGTTGTCAATATGAGCTATGCGTACCTGCTTACTGTTTTGTCTGCAAATTCTGTTGACATAATTTAATGAAATTCTCTCATTTCCGAATTCAGCTCCATTTATTAATTTCAGTTCCCGACCATCCAACAGAACTGAGTTTATTGTATTTGAGACTAACTCGTAATCTGATGGTGTTTGATGTCATTTTTGTCACGAATATCACGTCCGGCCTTTATTCATTCCACAAATTAATGGAAAGCATGTCAATTGGATCTAAATTTCACAGTTAGGGTGAAAACAAATAAGGGATGAGCAGTATGCGTCTGTTGGTAAATTTAGGTATTTAAATTGTTTTTATTGTTTTAGATTTGGCATCATTTATTTATTACCAAAATTAAAAGAATACTCACTACAATTTGGAAAAGGTTCAATGCGAATATCTCGAAAAATAATGCAAAAGTTTTAACAAAAATGCTGTTTGGCATGGATGGTGTATAGGTAGCGCGAACTTGAACTAACAGACATTATATGGTATTTAGGTGCACCAGAAATTGCTTGATTTGTTTTCGAGTTAATACAGGACTAAAACGAGACAAAAATCATTAAATAAATGCTGTGCATTTAAGAGTGTAGTGAACAAAAAAAATTTTATATAAGTAAGAATTTTCTACACTGTGGATTATTAACATTATAAAAATTAAAAAATCAATAAATAATATTCTTGGGTTCATGTTTTCTTACAATATTATACCCTTTTGTCAATTTTAGTACACAATATGTACATCAAATTCTTACATTAATATAATTTCTTGTTCACTATACACTCTCAAATTGGTATTAAAAATAATAGTTTTTGTTTAGATATTTTTGGCCAATGATTTTTTACTCCTTTTAGTATTTAGAGAAATACTGTTTAATTTTGTTAAGTTTTACATTAAATGGAAAACAAATCGAGCAATTTTATTAAATCTAATACAAAATTGTTTTCTTGCAATTTTTATTAACCTTTCTAAATATTTGAAAGTAGTAATAAATACAAAACTGGATGGTTTATAAACATCTTTAATTAATAAAATAGAAAAAAATATACTTAACAACATAATTGAATTAATAAATCTAAACTACATAAAATAGAGTAACTCTTATTTCTTTAAAACATAAGTACTACATGAGAACAATGTGACTTCTATACAGGTTATTCATTTGAAAACTTCCCACCACGGATTTATCGAAAACCACTGATTAAAAGAAAAAACGCCGAGACACGTCAAAAGATTTGCCAAAGGGGCCAACTTTTTAACCAAAAACTACTTCACCCCCTTTTACCCTCTGCCCCCCGGGGTCATCCCCTTAAAAATTTTAAATGACAAGGGGTATCAAAGAATAGTTGTTTGAAAGGTCTTTCAAAGTGCTTTATTTTGACGTTTGATTTTTTAAAATCGGTCGATTCGTTTTCGAGAAAATTAGAAAAATCTTTATTTATCTTAATTTGTTCAGATAGAAAAAAAAACACACGAAAATATCACTTTTTATTTCAATAAGTGTTCAAAATGTTGCCCGTTATTGGCCAAACAATGATATAGGCGATGTTCAAAGTTCTGACGGACATTTTCAAAAACATGTTGTGGGAGATCATGGCAGCTTTCGATGATGCGTTGACGAAGTTCATCCAAACTTTCAAGTTGGGGAGTGAACACAATAGATTTCAAATGGCCCCATAGAAAAAAGTCTAATGGCGTCAAGTCAGGAGACCTAGCAGGCCACTCTATAGGCCCTCTTCGCCCTATCCATTTATCTGGAAACTTGTCGTCTAGCCATTGCCGAACCGGAAGAACATAGTGAGGAGGAGCGCCGTCTTGCTGGAAATATATTTCAGCCTCATCAAGTATAGGGTTTCCATCGTCTTCGATTTGGTTTTCAATGGTTTGAGTGATAAGCGGATTGATGGTATTTTCCAACATATCTAAATAAATGCCTCCATTAAATTCCCATTAATAAACAATGGCCCAATCACTTTGTTTCCTAAAATGCCTGCCCATACATTAATTTTTTGGGGGTATGCCCTTCTACAAAAGCATGAGGATTTTCATTGCTCCAATACCTGCAGTTATGCTTATTAACAAATCCATTTAGATAAAATGTGCATTCATCACTGAAGCAGATATTCTTTACATGAATGGTATTATCATTAATCGCTGCAGTCATTTGTTCACAAAACTCAACTCGCCTATCGAAATCATCTTCGGTTAACTCTTGCAATATTTTCATTTTGAATGGATGAAATTAATGTAATTTAGTAACTGTGTGTACAGAGCCTAATGAAATACCAGTCGCATCAACAATTTTGCGTAATGAAGTATTAGGATTTATGCCAAAATGACCCAAAACTTCAACTTGAGCGGCTTCATCTAAAACTCTACGATGATTAGGTTTTTTATTTGCAACAGATCCAGTTTGAGTAAATTTAGTAACAAGGTCCAAAACATATCTATGCGAAGTTATCTTTTTCGGATGTCTGGCGTTAAATGTAACGGCAGTTTGCCGAGCACATTGATTTTGGGCACCATAAATTAGTATCATTTCCACTCTTTCGGCTAATGTGTAAACCATTTTGGAAGTAAAATCTGAATCAATAAATTACACTATTTCACTATCCCAAGATTGTCACAAAGGTAACTGACAGCAAATTAAATTCTTTATTTTCCTTAGTAACTATAAAAAACTAAACAGGTATAAGAATAAATACAGTTCGCCCATGTTATCTGCGTTTATAAATAGATGGCTGAAAAAAAGTCGGGTTGTTATTTGGTTGCTGCCACGTCTAATCTTCCGAATTGCTGTTTATGTTGGTTTTTGAACACTTATTGAAATAAAAAGTGATATTTTCGTGTGTTTTTTTTTTATCTGAACAAATTAAGATAAATAAAGATTTTTCTAATTTTCTCGAAAACGAATCGACCGATTTTAAAAAATCAAACGTCAAAATAAAGCACTTTGAAAGACCTTTCAAACAAGCTATTATTATTGTCATTTAAAATTTTTAAGGGGATGACCCCGGGGGGCAGAGGGTAAAAGGGGGTGAAGTAGTTTTTGGTTAAAAAGTTGTCCCCTTTGGCAAATCTTTTGAAGTGTCTCGGCGTTTTTTCTTTTAACCAGTGGTTTTCGATAAATCCGTGGTGGGAATTTTTCAAATGAACACCCTGTATATCTAAGTAAAAATTAATGAAATATACTTTCCTAATAGACAATTAACAAAATAGTAGTTTGAACTCGGAGGACTGGAAACTGATGATCTAGTTGGTTCGGTGTAACTATAAAACCATGAAACAAAGGCAGTACAGGGTTATAATATTGATATTAATACTGGAAATAGGTGTCGAGTATTTTTACTACTTACAAATTGCAATCGGGGGACACAAATTCAGTAGGTACCTATTTTACAACTTCTCCGGGCTACCTAAATTATATTGTATTTGAATTAACACTTTCCTGTGTTACATGAAGAAATATGGTAATAGTTATGTTGTAAAGATTCATATTACAACACGAGATGTTAAAGTTTTTAAACGAGGCGTCAGCCGAGTTTAATAAAACATCGAGTGTAGTTATATGAATTTACAACAAGAATATTGTACAAAATTTTATCTACTTTCATCTATGAATAAAAATATTTGGCAAAAGGCATTTTTAAAAATAAAAATGCACCTGCTATTAAAAATCGTTTTGTAAGGGCATCTATTACAGCACTAGTGCTGTAATGGCATCTATTACATCACTAGTGCTGTAATAGATGCCCTTACAAAACGATTTACAGAACTGTAAAATTCATATTACTAAATGAAAGTAGATAAAATAAATTATTTAATATTATTTTAAAATATTAATATTTAAAATAAGCTCTGAAATGAAAACAGTGGAATAGGAACTGAGCAGGAAAAATGACAAATAGATGTCAACTTGTTTACGAGAATGTTCGATTGCGGTTAGAGTTACGTATGTCTGAACTTCTAAGAGTGAGAATGATAGAACTACTCTTAATAGCACATTGTAAAAAAGGATAACACTAGAATATCCAAGAGAACGTTTTTTTTTTAATCAATTTGTAACTTTTGGGCTCGTGACCTTCATGCATCAATTTCGCCAATTTGAGGTCTCACACCTCTGCGCACTATCGTCGCGAATTATGTTCGCCAAGGCATCGAACTACTCAATTTCAACGGTCCTGATATAAAATGCTATTAAAATGTATAAGTCTCTACAGACAAAAGTATCTCTCACTGCAAGTAGTCTTTATGAAAGCTGTCAAAAGATTGCTGCTCCCTGCTTAACGCGTAATGTCTTAGGATGATGCAAATAATGCATCATTGTTTCTCTAAATTATTAACAGTGAACTTGATGATTGTCTTTGTTGCGTGCACTATTTAACCTTAATTATCTATTTACACACTTCAATATAATTATTTGACTGTGCTTACAAGCAAAAGTATCATTTTTTCTTTTGTTTTCTTTGTTATGGTAATTACTGTCTTCTTAGTTATACAGTGAGACCGTAAAGGTTGGAACATATTCATTTAAAATGCATGCACTTTGTTTTTCGCAAAAACGCTGGGACCTGTCAGTTTTTTATTTTTGTTGTGCATTCTTTGAAGCTTATTTCATGTGTACGGGTTGTTCCAAAAACATGTTATTACGGTTTACTTTATTTTTTTAAATGGATACCCCTATTTTATATTCTTGGATTCTGCATAAACTTCTATTTCATGAAATATGTCATATACTTAAATGGATTGGCCGACGAGGTCCAATTGAATGGCCGGCCAGATCTCCAGATTTAACCCCTTTACATTTTTTTTATGGGGTTATCTTAAGTGTAAGGTATATGTTAACCGACCAAACAATTTTGAAGATTTACAGAACAGAATAAGAGGCGAAATAAGATTGATAGAACGTTACGTCGTTAATAACGTTCTGCAAGAATCGTCTCGGGTACTGCTAGACTGTTGGTGGAGGTCATTTACAACATTTGATAAAGTGACTTTTAGTTTCTTTTGAATTTTCTTTTCTTTTCGCTATTAAATAATGTGGTGTTGTTTTAAGTTAAAACGCAGTTTTCTCGCAAACGGTTAAATTTAAGTATATCACACATTTTATGAAATATGTTTAGAATTTTATGCAGACTCCAAAGAAAGACTATAAAATAAGGATATCCACTAAAGAAAATAAAGTAAACAGTCATAACTTGTGTTTGGGACAACCTGTATACATGAAGTAAGCTTAAAAAAATGCACAACAAAAACAAAAAATTCATGGGTCCGGTTTTCCGAAAAAAAAAACACATTAATTTTTAATTAATTTGTTCTGTATCTGTATAATATTGTATATAGTACAAACTATTAGTTAGGGATAATATTATAATTGTTGCTCAGCTCTATGTTATTGTTATATAAAAACAAATGGTCAGATTAAATAGCCCATGCTAGATCTTGCCATCAATTCATTATTTGCTTTTTCCCACAGTCTTTTATACTAAATAAGGGCCCATTTATTTATTTATTTATATTGACATCCTTGCTTTTATGTTACATTATTATAACTGCGCCTGAACTAACAACAAATTATTTGTTTTAGAATGTGAACATAATGGAAAAATATATGCAAACGGTGAAAAGTTAGAGGCCAATCCTGGGAGTGAATGTAAGGTTTGCTATTGTAGAGGAGGCGAGATACAATGTGCTGAGGTGTCTTGTTACATCCGGAAAGACTGCGAGGGAAAGAGAGTTCCTGGGACTTGCTGTCCTAGGTACGATAATTGTCCTCCGATAGGTAAGTACCAAAATAATATTTGAATGAGTTTTAGAATAGCAGCTTCAAAGAGATTTCTTATAGGATTTAACTAGATCTGAAGATCTACCAGCCAGAAAATTTCGAAAGTTTAGTACGCATATCGGACTATGTTATTGTAAAATTGTCGTTGTCGAACAATATAATATCGTTGTTTTAGAATAATAGGGTTATATCATATCTGCACTTTTTACCAACCTAACCTAAAGTCATTGAATTTAGTATTTTTCAAAAATAGCCCTATAATAAGCTATTCGTTGCATGCTAGACATGAATGGGAATTAATTTTCGATTAATTTATGTATTTCAATAACAAATGTCTATTATATTTTGTACTTTTCATAAAACTATTGATAATATGTACTGGGTGGGCCAAAAGGGAAACTCCTATTTCTAAACGAGATATACACAGTGTGTAAAAAATCCCGGACCGGTCAATTATGTAGAAATTGGCACACAATATAAAAAAACTTCCGGTAAAAATGTAGTAGGCCTTAAAAAAACCTATAAAACTAGGACACCTGTAATTATACAGGGTGCCTCAAACAGTGATGGTAAACAAAACTTTGGTTTATTTAAATGGAATGACGTCTAAACACTCTAAACAACAATTATGAAACATGTCATATGGCTAAACCCATTACTTTAAGAAATAGTTTTAGTTAAAGGACACAAATACAACAGGTAAGATATTACCTACATTTTGCATTTCGGAATGTTTCGCGTCACTGTCATATTAATTTCTGAAAATGTCTCTCAACGGAGGGAAACGTATAACTTTACTAATGATCAGAGGTTTTCGAGACCGACAAAGATCATTTACCGAAACAAAGCAATTTTTCAATATTAATTTTCCAAACCGACAGCCTATGTCAAAATCTACAGTTGGGAGAACAGTTCAAAGATTTAAGGAAACCGGCTGTTGCAGAGATAAAGTTCGTTCCGGAAGACCAAAATCGGCAACTAGTGATGAAAAAAAAATTAGAGACATTACTTCATTTTGTTCAGGATCCACATTTGTCGTTGAGAAAAGCTGCTACCCAAGTCGATGTATGTTTTAGATCAGTTGAATTTAATTTAAAAAACAGTAATTTTTACCCCTATAAAATAACTTTAGTCCAGGAATTATCAGAAGACGATTTCGAACGTAGAATGGAATTTTGCCAAGTAATGATGCAGGAAGAAAATAACAATTTTTTTAATCAAATAGTTTTTTCGAATGAGGCAACATTCATGTTAAACGGGAATGTCAATCGACATAATTGTCGTTACTGGGCTAATCAGAACCCATATTGGATAAGAGAAACATACACTCAACACCACCATAAAGTAAATGTGTGGGCCGGTATTTTTGGCAATAGAATAGTGGGACCTTTCTTTATAGAGGAGAATTTGAATCAGAATATTATGTCCACATGCTGCAAAATCAAATTGTGCCAGCAATAACCAATACAGTAGGACCACTATTACGACATACGTGGTTTCAGCAGGACGAAGCTCCTCCTCATTTTGGGCGAGCTGTAAGAGTTTACTTAAATATTACTTTTCCTAACCGCTGGATAGGGCGAGGGGCCCCATAGAATGGCCCGCTAGGTCGTCAGACTTAACGCCCCTTGATTATTTTCTCTGGGGACCACTAAAAAAGAAAGTGTATGTGACAAAACCTGCAGATCCGAACGAATTGTGAAGAAGAATTATTGAAGAATGCGAATATATTAACCAAGTAATGTTACAAAATGTCATCGACAAATTTTATTATAACCTAGCCCATTGTCAAACTGTGGGAGGGGGACATTTTTAACATTTAATTAAATAACGACTTACTTAAATTTTTGTTCTTGTAAATTTGTTATTAATTTTACTGCTTGTATTTAATTCAATTGTTATTAAATTTTTGACAAAACTTACGTGGGTACATTTAGTACAATTTTTATGTTTTTTTTTACAGTTTTAACGCAAAACATTCTGTTACCAACTTGTAAAAATGCAAAATGTAGGTAATATCTTACCTGTTGTATTTGTGTTCTGTAACTAAAATAATTTCTTAAACTAATGGAATGGGTTTAGCTATATGACATGTTTCATAATTGTTGTTTAGAGTGTTTAGACGTCATTCCATTTAAATAAACCAAAGTTTTGTTTACCATCACTGTTTGAGGCACCCTGTATAATTACAGGTGTCCTAGTTTTATAGATTTTTTTAAGGCCTACAACTTTTATACCGGAATTTTCTTTATATTGAGCACAAATTTCTAAATAATTGACCGGTCCGGGACTTTTTACACACTGTGTATAAAGACTGATGTGAGTGCCTGAAGCTTAATTTTAAAGACAAACTTAAAGCTGAAGACCGCATATCAATATATATCACCGTCTCGGAGTGTTTTTCGAAAATGTGCATTTCTTGAAGTCTCTGTAACTTTTTTCGACTTGAAATTTTTTTATCTTTTTTTTTCAAACTAATATTTTAATAGGTACTAATAAAAGAAATAAATTTTTAATGGCGACACCCTACCTATTTTGCATGTATGAATAGAGCTTGAAATCACCATTCCAAAAATGTATTGATGTTTTGCTTAAGTTTTCTTTGAAACATTGAGCTTTAAGGTTTTTTACGTTTTGACTTTGAATCGCGCACTTTAACCAAGTAAGCTCTGGACGACGTGGCGATAAATATTGTGCAAATATTTACTGCCAGCTGTCAAATTTTAATTAAGCGGTTCACAGCAGTAATTAAAACTCATGTTTACAACAAACATGGCAGAACATTAGACCAATTACTTAAAATAAACCTTAACTAATAAAAAACGAAACAACAATAATAAGGAATAGCAAACAGGAACGATTTTTCCCTACAGAGGTGTTCGAAATGTCGACCGGTCTCCTCTACGTACAGACGACACCTTATTTTTAACATTTCTTGTCAGGTAAATCAGTTCGAAATGCAAAACTTTGACTTCTAATCCTTGTCCATTCTTCCTGGGCAATTTACAAATAAGGTTTTTCAACCTTCCCCAAATATAAAAGTCCGTAAGCGCTAGATCCGGTTACCTCGCCGGCAAAAGGTTTGGACCTTGGTTGATCATCCAATTATTTCCATAATTGGCCGGTAAGAAATTTTTGACGATTGCAGCGTTGGGAAGCGGTGCCCCGTTTTGCTGAGAAGATACATTCCTGAGTCCTTAGTCATAATTTATCAACAATATTTGTTTCCTTAGGATTTGCAAATATATTTGGGATGTGAGAGAGTCATTATAAATAAGTGGACCAATAATCCTACCCCTAAAAACACCTGCCCACCACACTAAACCCAAATCTTAATTGCATTCTCTGCTCCACAGTTAGATGAAGATTTTGTTGTGACCAAGTGTAATAGTTGAAGTAATTAAAAATACCGGCACTGCTTACATAAATGTCGTCTCTCCAAACGCAATTTAACGGAAAATTTTATAACTTCAATTAATTAATTTAACCTATCAGATGCTAGCATTTTGACATGTTGCTATGACAAAAACCTAATGCACCCAACTGTAAGATTAATAGGTAGTGTAAATGTCCCTGGCCGGACAGCTGTAATAAAAGCACTGGCGTAAAATATTTTTATCTTTAACTGGAATGTACCTATGTTATTTATCGACAACATCGGTTATAACCTTCAAATGTGTTAGAAATTCTTTTTCCACCTCTTTTTGCTCAATGGCGAGTAAAGTAATATTTCGACACAATTTGGTTTTTTTCCACACTGGGTGAAATAGGGAATAATTTCATGAAGAAATGGTGCTCATGTCCTTAAACAGATCTTTTTGTTCAGGATTTAGGCCAGAGTTGGTCACCAAATACGCTAAATACTTTACATTTGTATGATTAACTTGAATATGCTCAGATTCTGTACAAAAGGAACAAAGTATGTATACCTTGTATGTCATACAGGGTGCCAATTTGAAAACTTTCCATGCAGATATCTCGAATACTACAAAAGTTAGAACAACGCGATTTGGCATAAATGTTATTTGAGTAGGGGGAACTAGAACCACCATACTTTAGTCAAGGGGTCAGTCACCCCCTAGGCGCCCCACACCACCACTTTAAAATTTCAAACGGCACCACCCCCTTTCTTATACCTCAAGTGAAAGGTCTCACTGAGTAGTATTTAGCTGCAGAAAAAAATCGATAGAAAAGAAAATTTGTAGTTCTACTACGTGTCGATAAAAAGCTATATTAGAATTAAATTTCCCTCCTTTCTTTAAATAATAAATATTTGCTTTTCTATTTGTTTCTAATAAAGTAGATTTATAATACTTTGTGACAAAAACAATTTAAATGCTTCTTTTATGCTTGAAGTAGTCAAGCCTGCTGGAATTTTTTGTATATTATGTTTTACTTTCTTTTCTCTTGTCATAAGTGGAATCTTTACGCACTCACTACCATCTTTAGAAACATACCTTGGGTCACAATTTACAGATTGGCTTAACATATTTACGGAATCTTCATTATCACTAACATACAACACATCATCCTTTTATCAGTTTTAGTCACTATATCCGTTGTTTCTATATCACTAGCACTGTCCTCTAATACCAAATCATCAATATCACTATCACAATAATCTCTTTTGAGAATTGCCAATAGTTCTACATCGGTAAGCTTTTTTTCATTTCGGAATTTAGATGGTTTGCTCATTTTATTCATTCATATATTAGATTATTATTTAAACCTTGTTTTACTAGAGCACAGGAAAAGTAAACCAAATGCAATTAAAGCTGCATACGATTTACCAAAATATAGTGCCCATTATTTTTAACAACACAGGCTTATATTTGTTTCTTTTTTCTCTAGTACTATAAAGTTATGTAACATAAGTAAAATGTTTTCTGCTTTAATAAATTATGTAAACCTTATTCTACTAGAGCATAGGGAAATTAAAATATTTGTGCCGAATCTCCCGCGAGCTTGAATTAAAATTTCCGGAAATAATTCATGCTCTAGGGAGATTGTAGGTGAAAATCGCGCACTATTTTGAGGAACCATTGGCAAAAATACATTTAGCACTCCAGGGTTGAAGGTGATCAATTTTTCTGATCCTCTATGGCTTGAATTTGCACTTGTTTAAAGTGCGCGTTTCTAAGTCAACACGTAAAAAATGTTAATCTCTGTGTCCCACAGAAAACGTTAGCAAAACACCAAGTGTGCTTTATTTTCGGAATGATAATTTTAAACTGTATTGAAATATGCAAAAATATACAGGGTGTCCCATTTAAAAAGTTTTTTTTTTCCTATTGACGTCTATTAAAATATTTGTTTGAAAAAATGTCTACTCCCACCATTGAATTCTACGTAAAAAAGTGCATTGGAAATGTTCTCATGGATATAAAAAAATTGAACAGGAAGAAAGTTGCAGGGACTTTTCGAATATACAGATTTTCGAACAAAAAAACCCTGTATCACCAAAACGGTGATAGCTATCGATATGCGGTTTTCACCGTTAAGTTTGTCATTAAAATTAAGCCGAAACCCCGGCATCAGATTTTATCTCTCTCGTTTAGAAAACAAAAAAATAATTCAATTTAATAAAAACAAAGATAGAACATTATTTCGTTAAGTAAAACACTTCTGATCTGTTATCTTAAAGTTCAAGAGTAGCAAAGTCATATATGCACTACATACAACCTTGTTTAATTTATCGAAATGACATTACTTTTAAAACAAGGTTATATCTAACATTGAAAAGGATATACTTAATATCATTACATCCATTGGAAATTATTATCACTTTATACTGAATATCTTTTGAATTTGCTTTTTTGAAAATTCTGCAAATTCCCATTTTTCTAGATATGACCTATTGAAACTTATCTATATACAGGGTTGTGATTTAATAACGGATAAATTCAATACAGATTAAATAGGGGCGTGTTCGGAAAAACGCTCGAACCCATCGATTTTGCTTTTGGATTGCGCATATCTTGACATAAAATGTAGATATACAGGATATCCCACAAAAGGGTGGCAGAAACAAAATTTTTACCCTAAATAGAAATTCCTCTATATCATTGCGATTTTGCATTCTCCGGAAAATTCTAGACATGTTTCATGTATAATATCCTAAACCTATCTTGAAGTGTTCACGAAATATTTACGTTTAAATATTAAAATAACACTTTATTGCAGCTAAATCACATTTTTTAAAATCTTAAAAATTATTTTAGCAAATGCTGGAAATGTCCGCCATTAACAGCTTTGCAGTACCCCAGACGATCAATAAATTCCTGCTGTACTTTTTCTACGGTTTCTGGAGAAATATTCCTAGTTACGCTACGAATGCTCTCTTTGAGAATATCAAGCGTGCGCGGCTTATCTTTATACACGTTATTTTTAACATAACAGCAAAGAAAATAGTCCAGTGGAGTAAGGTCGGGTGACCTAGCTGACCACTCTATTGATCCACGTCTGCCTATCCACCGGTTTAGGAAAACATTATCTAGGAATATTCTAACAATCGCAGCATAGTGGGGCGGAGCTCCATCCTGTTGATACTATGACGCTTGGTTTGGCATGTCTGGATTATTTTCATCAGGATATAGTGTCTTTAGTGCTGGAATCAAGTCGTTTTCTTAGAAGTCATGATAACGTTCTCCCGTCAAAGTTCCTTCAAGGAAGTATGGTCCTATTACTCTGTTACTAATAATCCCTGCCCATACATTCACCTTTTCATTATTCTGAGAATGACTTGCCCTAAACCAGTGTGGATTTTCTGGCACCCAGGATCTAAAATTGTGCCTATTTACTTTTCCATTCAAGCGAAACGTTGCTTCGTCTGAAAAGCATATCTGTTCTACTAGTCTAGGGTCATTATCAGTTCGCTCGGTTATGGTCTGGCAAAACTTGTTTCTGCGGTTTGGATCACCTTCAAATAGCTCTTGAACTAATCTAATTTTATATGGGTGCCACTTTCTCTTCTTTAAAAATTATGTTACATTCGAACTATGAATCGTGTTATCTAAAGCCAGCTAAGTACTTGAGAGGTTCGGATTTTCGTGTAATGAAACAAAGATGTCCAGTTTTTTGTCATTAGGAATTCCAGGCCTTCCAGGCTTGCCAAGATCCTTAACAGCGCTAGTCTCTCCACTTATTCTACTGATTGTAGATTGACTTACAGGTTCTCTGTTCGGATATTTATTGTTGAACAATATTCGAACTTCGTTGTGTGTTCTAGTTTTCTCACCACAGCCAAGCATAGTGAATATTTCGATTTTCTGAGTCTCGGTTAAACGCATTTTAAATATTTTCGATTAACAATACAGTGACACTTTGTCAAAATTTGAGACTGTCAAATATTCACAAACAGAGGTGTAATTTATTTCGTGGACAGTTGAAGATAAGTTTAGGACATTATACATGAAATATGTCTAGAATTTTCAGGAAAATCCGAAAATGTAATAATATATAAGGATTTCCGTTTAAGAAAAAAATATTTTTTCTGGCACATTTTTGTGGCACATCCTGTATATCTACATTTTATGTCAAAGTATGCTCAATCTAAAAACAAAATCGACGGGTTCGTTTATCCGTTATTAACTCACACCCCTGTAATATATTGATATATCTCACAATGGTACTCGGTCCAGATAGAATTTTGTTATTCTAATACGATAAAGAAATTATGTTTTTCTTGTTGCTTATATTTTGTCGTATTGCTATGTTAACTATTTTTAAAATATTTGCATTCTGGAACATCTGTCCTGTTTTCGTGGTATTACCCAAAAATTTTAGGGTGAAGCTATTAATTTAATTAACAGAAAGTAATGTTAGTAGTCATAATATCTTACATTTCTGTAATATTTTTTAGATGCGTTGTCCGACAGAACATATTTGACAACAGAGTCACCATTAAATACACTAAAACCAGTGGTTTTAGAACTATGGCAGGAATCTACTAACTCAACTGACTTACCAAGTGTACCTACACTAAACAATACTCCAGAAGATAGCAATAAAGTTCCAGACACTAGTGATTCCGTTACTGTACCACCCAGTTTTCAAGAAATTCCTAAAAAGGAGGAAGGAATGCTCCCAAGGTAAAAAAAACAATCAAGTTTATAAAAGTCGTAGCTAGTACAACTTGTATGCCGAGTATCCCAAACTCGAAGGTGCATTAGAAGAATCTACGGCACGAATATATAAACGGGGCCTTGATTAGTTGTCAGGAATATCCTTTGACATCTATTGTTTTATCGAAAACTTTTTGGGTCTTCTCGCTTAATTTTGAATTTTGATTCGGCAACTGCTTTATTTGATGAAGGCTGGAAAGCTTCATGGTTCTTGGCGCCTGTTACATGTCTACTAGACGATCATGATCGTGCTTCTCTACTGTTAGAGGTTTAAGCCAACGGGGAGCCAATCTTTCTGCAGTTTGCATGTAGAGTTTGGTCTGGCCGTCGTATGCGAGTCCGTTATTAGTATGTTGGTCGATACGTCCGTACGTCTGTAATAGTCTGTGATTATTTTTAAAAAGAATTCGTTGATTGTCGGTATTCGAGGTCCTGATGCAAAACACGATTCTTGGAACTTATTCAGCTCGGACTTACTTATATTGCACCAAGATGGTGCTTCATAAGTAACTGACCAAGACCTTATAGAGGTTAACTTTGGTTCGATTATTAAGTCTACTCCGCCTGTGAAGCAGGGGGTAGATTGAACTTAATTGACGCAATGTTGCCTTCATTCTATTAATTGAATTTAACCTGCCAATTCAGTTTTTGATCGAAGATAAGTCCCAGGTACTTCACTTCCTGGCACTAATTCACTTGGGACACGAATATAAGTATCGTGCAGAAATTGTGGAAATTCAAGCCTCTAAAAATATTTTCGAAAATGCGGCGTTCCCATATCTACCTCTACCGGTTACTGACGTTAAAATTTTAAATGCAACTTCCTGTATATTGTTCGGTTTTTTATTCTGTGGTTAAATCTGAGTAACTTCTATCAACCACGTCCTATATATCTATCTCCTCCCATTGTTCCTCAGATATTAATTATTTTGATATTTTTGGCGGACAAAATAGGAATAACAGAAAATCAAATATCGTAGATTTAACGATCTCAAATTTTCGAATTTTTTAAAGAATATAATAATATAGGTATTTCGGTTGTGTAACATACTTGGAGAAAATTTTACACAGGGTGCCCAAAACTATGTTTTGGTGAGCCTTTTCAAAAAATACCATAGGTTACTTTTTTCAAATAAAACACCCCGTATATTATTAAACCAGATGATAGGGCAGAAAATTCCCAATAATAATAATAATAATAATAATAATAATAATAATAATAAAAACCCTTTATTTCAAAATTACATTATAATATAACCTAACAGTTTCAGATATTATAGGCAAAATTTACGCTACAAATTTGAGAGTTTTACAAAATACTGTTTGATATTATACGGCTCAATGCCTTTTAGTAATTTAAATACTATTTTTTTTTTACTTTTTAATGTTGTCACAGGTTTTGATGCATCTTGGAAGACTATTGTATAGTTTAATACAATTGTAATAAGCACCACTTTCGTACAATGTCAGTTTATATTTAGGGAAGGTATAGTTCATCGTTCTTGTTGCATATTTATTTTGTGATTCACTGAATCTAAGCAAAGATCTGTTTTTAAAAAAAAATAAAGCGCATTTCTGTATGTAAATTGCAGGGATTATAAGAAAATGGTTCTCTTTAAATTTACCTCTACAAATTTCTCTGAAATTTAAACCCAATATTATTCTTACCTACTGCTCCTTTTTGGCATATAAACAATCGTTCAACGTCCCTACAATTCCCATTTAAAATAATTCCGTATAATATGACGTGTAATTCGAAACTTGCATAGTAGACCATCTTACATGTTTGCCTAGCCAGATATCTAGCTGAAATGCGTAAAGTGTCACATACTCTATTCAGTTTACCAAGAACATATTCTACATGATGGTCCCATGACTGAGTACTATCCAAGTCCATTCCCAAAAAGTTTGTCGTCTTTGACAGGTTTAGTTGACCATTATTTACAACGATATGTTCCACTTCTTCCAATGTAGACCTCGTGGTTTTAAATAGTATAACATTTGTTTTTGATCTATTTAACACAAGCGTATGTTTGGCAAACCACTCATCTGCTCCCATCATTATTCGTTTAGTTCTTATATTAATACTTAGCAGATTTGGAGCCACTCTAAGGAAATTGGAATGATTCGCGTAATTTGTTAATGTGCAGTTATTTTCGATAAAAGGAAGCTCTGTATTATCATTTACATAGATAATGAATAGTAAAGGTCCCAATACACTTCCCTGTGATATTCCTAGTTTTATTTCAGCTCTATTACATGTTACGTGGTTCTTTCCCTTACCTAATTGTTACGTTTTAAAACCGTTCCGATAGGTATGATTTGATTCATCTGAAGGCCATTCGTTGAATACCATACAGTTCCAACTTGTCAAGCAAGAGTTTATAGTCCAATGTATCATGCGCCTTCGAGACGTCAAGAAATACTCCCAAGGGGATCATTCCGTTATCAAAAGACCCTAAAATTCGCTCAGCAAACTAAAACACTGCTGTCTGAGTCCACTTGCCCTTTAAGGTCCTTATCTTAAAAAGAACATATTGAAAGCTTTGTTTTTAACAGATAACACTTATTTTGTTCCTTGCGAGTAAAAGATTATGTATGTATTGTTAATGTGTTATGAAATCAAACGAAAATTAATAGGAGACGGTAATTTTCAGCCTTTATTTCATCACATTTTTTAAATATAGGGACTACTATGGCTAGTATTAGTTGGTCAAGAAATAATCCAAACTTTAATGTATTATTTACTTTGTTAACAAGGGGGTCCACAATTGGTTCAATCATATACTTGATTAAAGAAGTTGATATTTCATCATGTCCACTACTAAATTTGTTTTTTCTAATTTTGTCTCGAAAAATAGATATTTCGAACGAGCTAGCGAGTTCGAAATATATCCATTTCGAACTCCGAATTTTATTTTTTAAAAGTTGGCATTGGTTATATTTAAATGTTTTATTCTGTTGACGTCTGACGTTTCCTGTTATTGTTATCCATGAGAAAAGAAAGTTTTTGGGATTTCTCTGGTAAAAGTTGATTTATCGTTTTATTAGCAATATCCCTTAACTCAGGGGGAGTTAAACTTAGATTATCATGCTCCATATTTTTTTAATTATAATTATGAACAACTCTATGAAATATTAAATCACAAATTTCGTGACAATGACACAAAGAAAATATTATTTATTGTCAAGGCTACTATGATAAAAAGAAATTTAGAGTATTACCAACATAGAATTTAGACACACAAATTTACAAAATTTGAAGGGTTGATTTTCTTTTTAAATATGTATTTTCTTATTGAAAAAAATACAAAATAGAAAAAATAGTATAAAGTACGTGTTTTATAAAGCAGTTAGAGCACTTGTCCCGTTAAAAAACTCGCCGCAAGCGGCTCGTTTTTTAACATGGACGCGTGCTATAAGATGATGCTTTATAAAACATGTACTTTAATATACTATTTTAGATTATTGACTATATTTAAGATTTCTTATGAGCCTGACAATTTTATTGGAATCGTCTCGAGGCATGGCTCTATTTTAGTAGAGTATGGCCTATTCCTAACTGAGTTAACAAACTGCAGTGGATAAACAAATGTCGAAATCGCTTGCAAGTTGTAACAACTTACCTTTTGTATATATCTCGCATTTCTTCTTTGAAGGTACCCTGAATCTCACTAACTATTTCTCAGGCACATTTTGATTTATTATCAGATGTACTTCATTTATTCATATAATGTCTTTTTTAGAGTATTTTAATAATTTTTTTTTCTCACTATAAAGAATTCTGTATGCTTTATTATGATCTTTTAACATATACCGAACATCTAATTGACTGTTACAGTCTCTGATCTCGGGATCATTCTGCCCATATTTACTTTGGCCTAGCACTTACCTATTGGAATCCAGAACATCAAACCATAGTGGGTTTTACTGTAGTATTGTTACTTATTTAAATATATTAAGGGCACCAAATCGATTTTTTTCGAAAACGGTTAATTTTTTGAAACTAATAAACAGTACGTTTTTTAAAGAGAAATATCCAAAGTATTTTTAGTTTTCTTAAAATGACACCTATCGAAATTTTAACCCTACGAGTGTGGTGCCAAGTCCGCTCCTGGATTCACTGGCTATGTACAGGGACATTTTTTTAAGTGTCTCACCGGATTGGCGATTTTCCTGCTGACTATAATAAAAAACAAATTGCATATTTCTCAAAAATTTTCGATAAGAAAGCCGAATTTAATGTCAAAAAATACATAGATTTACAAATTTGACAGACCTTCTAAGCTGAACACCTCAGTTTTTTTCACAGTGACATAATTTCCCGTGAGCAAGCGATCTACGCTATTGTCAAATCCGACAGATGTCAAAAAGTGACAGATACGACGCCATTTTGAATTTTCTTAAATGGCAACTCCCATAAATAACCACACGATTAAATTGAATTTAGCGATCCGATTCTAAAACTATATAGTTGTTGACACTTATTTTCAGCCGTTACGGAAATACGGGGGTTCCTAATTTGCCTCCATCGATTTTGTCTTTTAAGTGTCTCAACCCTTTAATAAATAGACCTTCTAAGCTGAACACCTTAGTTTTTTCACAGTGACATAATTTCCCGTGAGCAAGCGATCTGCGTTATAGTCAAATCCGACAGATGTCTAAAAGTGACAGATACCACGCCATTTTGAATTTTTTTAAATGACAACCCTCATAAATAACCAGACGATTGAATTGCATTTGTCGATTCGATTCTAAAACTATATAGTTGTGGATATTTATTTTCAGCCGTTTCGAAAATACGGGGTTCCTAATTTGCCTCCATCGATTTTGTGTGTTTGGGGTGAGACATTTATTTATAAGGGTTGCCATTTAAAAAAATTCAAAATGGCGTCATATCTGTCACTTTTTGACAGCTGTCGGATTTGACTACAGCGTAGATCGCTTGCTCACGGGAAATTATGTCACTGTGAAAAAAATTAAGGTGTTCAGCTTAGTAGGTCTATTTATTAAAGGGTTGAGACACTTAAAAGACAAAATCGATGGAGGCAAATTAGGAACCCCCGTATTTCCGAAACGGCTGAAAATAAGTATCAACAACTATATAGTTTTAGAATCGGATCGCTAAATTCAATTCAATCGTGTGGTTATTTATGGGAGTTGCCATTTAAGAAAATTCAAAATGGCGTCGTATCTGTCACTTTTTGACATCTGTCGGATTTGACTATAGCGTAGATCGCTTGCTCACGGGAAATTATGTCACTGTGAAAAAAACTGAGGTGTTCAGCTTAGAAGGTCTATTTATTAAAGGGGTGAGACACTTAAAAGACAAAATCGATGGAGGCAAATTAGGAACCCCCGTATTTCCGAAACGGCTGAGAATAAGTATCAACAACTATATAGTTTTAGAATCGGATCGCCAAATGCAATTTAATCCTGTGGTTATTTATGGAAGTTGCCATTTAAAAAAATTCAAAATGGCGTCTCATCTGTCAAATTTGTAAATCTATGTATTTCTTGACATTAAATTCGGCTTCCTTATCGAAAATCATTGAGAAATATGTAATTTGTTTTTTATTATAGTCAGCACGAAAATCGCCAATCGGGTGAGACTCTTAAAAAAATGCCCCTGTACAAAAATGATTCTAGAAGGAGTTTCTTAGTTAATATGGGATGTAAAAAGTTACAGAACTTCATTAAAATATTTAGGGTTGCTTGAAAGTTAGAACCGAAAATGTAATGTTCAGGTGCGTTTTCGGGGCCCGATTGTTAGGCGGGGGGGCATTAGGAAAAATGATTATACTAGTATTATTTTGACCTCCCCTGTACGCTAACGAAACATTGCCTTATACTTACCGGACCCACTGTATTACTAGGAATGATAAGAATGATCCTAATACAGGGTGGCCGTTTAGTGTGGCAAAGTAGAATAGCTCCGTTTGTATTTATAATACACAAAAATTGTTAATATAAAAGTTGAAGGACAGTAAGTGAGTTATAACGTAAAATTATTTTTGACTATAGGGGCTCAACAAAGAGGAACAAGAATTTTTTTTAATAGAACATCCTGTATATTTTTGCACTTTCAGATTCCTCGATATTCCGCGTATCGTGGCAAACATAGTTTTTCATTATTTTGCAATGTTGCCAAGTTATTCAAAAATATACTTTTTTGGAAGAAAAAACTTGGCACCTTAAAATTTGAAATAGAATTGAGTTAACTCAAGACATTCGAAACATTCTCGAGGGTATCAAAGATAAAGACTAATTTAAGACTTAGAATCCTCAGAACATTCCATATTTTGTACAGAGTGTGCTCTACAAATGTGTCAACTTTTCATATTTTAAAATGTATTTACTATTTTTTCTTCAAATGGAACACCCTATATTTTAATATTTTATCTTGTAGAGCTTTTTGCTCTCTACGACTTTTGTTAAAAGGTTCATTAGTCATTTTTGCTCATTTTGGCGTAATATTTTTTTAATATAAAAAGTCTGAGAAAAATGTTTTTTTTTTTTAATTTAATTTTATAGTTAGCCATGACAGACAAAAGCAAATAATGGCAAAAGTAATAGTAAAATTTTATTAAAATTAAGTACAGGTTGTTCCATTTGAAAAAAAAAAGAGTAAATTAATTTTAAAATGTGAAAACTTGACACGTTTGCAGAGCACACCCTGTGCAAAATATGGAATGTTCTAAGGCTCTTAAGTCTTGAATTAGCCTTTATCTTTGATGCCCTCGAGAATTTTTCGAATGTCTTGAGTTAATTCAATTATATTTCAAATTTTAAAGTGCCAAGTTTTCTCTTCCAAAAACGAATATTTTTAAATAACTTGGCAACATTGGAAAATAATTGAAAACCATGTTTGCCCCGATACGCGGAATATTTAGGGGAATTTAAAACTGCAAAAATATACAGGGTGTTCTATTTAAAAAAAAAAATATTGTTCCTCTTTGTCACCACCCTGCAGTCAAAAATAATTTTACGTTATAACTCACTTACTGTCCTATTTTACTTTGCCATACTAAACGACCAACCTGTATGTTTCCCATACGCTGACGCCTTGGCGATTCAAGCTTTTGGGCTCAACAAATAATTACCGCTTTCTACTACTAATCACACAATCTACTATTTTGTATTCTTTTAGGATAACAATACAAGAGATAATTCCTGAAAGAAAGGAGATTCCCGTCACAGCCCCTCCAAAAATATTTATTTCCAATCCACAAGGGACCTTGCTGATCGAGGAGGCATTACCAACCATTGAGAATACATCGAACGATTTAAATGCAGATTCTGAACCTGATTCCAGTGAGGTAAAACAAATAAATAATTACTATAGTATTTGTAGAATTATATCGTTGATCTTTAGACTGCAATAAAACCCTCATTAACCCTTTGACCATAAAATAAATAAGGAAATCCCAAATTTTAAAACCTTTTCGAGTAGAGCCGGACCAGGTACAAATTCAATTTATACCTATGCCTGATGCATATATAAATACAAACTGATTTTTAATAATTTTAGTCTTTAGTGGTTTTCCGGCGAGTAATTTTTATTTGGGCTTATTCGTGGTAGAATGTGGCGTCCTTGGAATTGTGCTAATAGGGGGGCATCTTCAAGTGTCATTTTTAAAAGAAAGCATTTATCTACCGATGCAAAACTAATAATTAAAAATGTGTATCAATCTTTGTTGAGTAGAAATTTTAAATCGATGGATGCTTTAGCACAGACGTCTACTTTGACAAAAACTCCTTTATCTTCGGTAAGAGACATAGTACTTAAACCTGTTAATCCTAGAAAAAATCGGAGTGATTTTGGCACATTTAGAAGCATTGACGAAAATGACATGGATTTATTAAGAAGAAAGATTTACCAAATGTATAAGGCACAAACTGTACCCACTTTGATTTCCCTCAAAGAGCGGCTGATTAAAGACGAAACAAATATCTCTTGTAGCCTTTCAAGTCTTAGGAAAATATTGCATAAAATGAGTTTTAAATACCGAAGCATTAATAAAAGACAAACATTAATGGAATCTCAACGTTTACGGGAATGGAGACTTAAATATTTAACAGCTGTTAAACAATTTAGAGAAAAAAATCGTCCAATTATTTACCTTGACGAAACATGGTTCGATACCCATGACACTCCAAGAAAAGGTTGGAATGATTCTTCCAAAAATTGTCAAACCAAGGCACTATCAAATAAAGGCAAAATAATCACAATATTACATGCTGGTTCAGAGAACGGGTTTGTTCCAAATTGTCTGTTGCTTTTAGCTAAAAACATAGCAGATTCTTCTTTAGATTACCATCAAGATACCGACGCACAACTTTTTGAAGATTGGTTTAAACATAAACTCCTTAAAAATATACCTGAAAATAGCGTCATTGTAATGGACAATGCTAGTTATCATAGTCGGCAAGCAAAAATCATTCCCAATTCTAATAATACAAAAGCAGAAATTCAAAATTTTATGATTGAAAATGATTTATATTTTGAAGAAATTTACAAAAAACGAGAACTGCTAGAAGTATTAAAAGCTTTTAAAATAAATAAGGAATACGAGTGTGACAAACTTGCAGCAGAAAATGGACATACAGTGTTGCGTCTTCCTCCATACTATTGTATATTCAATCCTATTGAGCTAATATGGCACCAATTAAAATCCAATATTAGGAGAAATAATATTTCTCCTACATTAAATGCATCTGTAGTAGAATTAATTATTAACGAAGTAAGAAAAATTTCTGCAGACAGCTGGAAAAACTGTGTACAGCATGTACTTAAGGTGGAAAATTCTTACAATTGTATGATTACAAATGTTCAACCCTTAATTATAAGTTTAGGCTTAGATGAAGATAGTGATAGTGATACAGAGTTAAATTTTGAATAAATTGTCAATAGTTTTTAAGAATTTAATTAACTTTTATTGTACTTGTTATCCTAATAGTTATACTTTGAAATTATATTATTTTCAATTATAATTAATTGTTATCATTATTTTACATTTATTATAGGTACCTAAAACTAAAAATACCAGACCTGTCTATTTATTTTAAATTATAAAAATAAATCATGTGGTGTAGGTACATTTTCAAGCCGACCCTGATCCCATTTATTCAGCTTTGAAGAGGTCGAGGCATATAAAATAGGATTTAATCAGGTAGATTATTATATTATGGCAGTAAGAGTCAACGGTATAATTCTGCAAATATTATACTATTCGATTTCAATAAGTACAGGGTGTCCCATTTCGACACTTTTATAGGGTATCTCCGTAATTGTTAGTGCTATCAAAAAAGTAATATAGGTGTCACGTGCTCTTTTTGGGTCAAACTTAAAAATGGTAAAATCAAAATTTGAAAATTTTCGCGCGCTTAAGAGATACGGGGGAAAATCAAAAAATTGACAATTTCAAAATGACCCTATATTTTCTTAGCTCAAAAAGATACAGAAAAATGTTTTATACAAAAGTTTCTTTATAATGGTTGTTGAATAATCTGCCGTTTTCAGAATAAGTATACGGGGTCTGGTGAAAAAGTTATCGGACCTAACCTCATTTTTTTAAATGGCACACCCTATATATTTTAATCTAAAATGATAGCATTTTAAATTCTCTTTCACAAATATAATACACCATGATGATATTGGTTTCCTAGGCGATTTATTTAAACTTTATTACTTTAACGTCAATTTTATTGTTACATATTCGTTTGTGAAAATGACTTGTCAACATTTTGAAAAATTTGATATGATATCAGTTTATATTGAAAGCGGAAAAAACGAAGAAATGGCGCAAAATTTATATTTTGTTTGCTTTCCGGAGAGATGGCAACCATTTTAGGACATATTCCGACGACTAGAACATAATTTAAAAACATACGGCTTTTTTACGATGCCGAGATCAAAAACTTATAATAAAGAAAACACGAAAAATGAAGAAATAAGCGTGTTAGGATTCGTCGTGGCCAATAATCAGGTAATATATCCTGTGATAGCTTTGAATAGTAGTAGCTCAACTTTTATTGAAGTGAAAACTTCTTTAGGCGCGTTTAGCACTTTTAGTGGGTATTGACTGAGACTGAGCCGTCAGGTTCGGCTATGCAACGCTCATGATGCAGTAGGGGAAAAAGCAGGATACTAAAATATGACCAAATGCATAGTGTATTTGCTTTTTATGGATCGATTCTTTTATCGTCTTGAATTTGAGATTTGCGGATGTTAGATTGTGAAAGATTAATAGAGAATTTCGTCTTGTGGTCTTAAGCACACATCCTGATTTTATTTTCTAAAATCACTTTGTAATTTTTGGAACAAAAGTCCTTCAGAAACGTAGAAACTGAAACTAGAATTACAAAACCTAAGGCGCAAAAAATTTTGACCTCCAATAAGTAGTTTCTCTATGTTGTTGAAATTAGCCAATATTTGCATCCTGGTGATGATGTGAGACGATTGGAATTTTGTCACTGGCTTTTAGATAAATCTAACTAGGATCATTCTTTTCACCAAAAAATAATTTGGTCAGATGAATGTCGAATTACAAGTTGCGGTATTCATAACCGACATAATGAAAGACATTGGAACTCCACAAATCCCCACATGGTGCAACCAATTCGCCAACAAGGTCGATTTGGGGTAAATACAAGTTGTTTTTTGTTTCAAAACAAACTGGTGTATCGCTTTTTTTATCCTTGATGATGTTCCTTTAAATGAAGTAATAGAGCTTTACTTTCAACAAGATGGCGCCCCTACCCATAACGCTCTTCGAATAAGAGAATATTTAAATACTCACTTTAGAAACCGTTGGATGGGAACACATGGACCTATAAGGTGGCCACCACGATTTCCAGATCCAACACCTCCAGATCTTTTTCTTTGGGGAGTGTTGGAAAATATAATTTAAAAAGAAGTCATTTTAACCCGAGAACAACTTCATCAAAGAATTCATGAGGCCTTTGCAGAATAAATACACATCATGAATGCCTTAAAATCCGTTCGAAAAATATGTCAAGAACGCATTGAAAACAACGGGGGAGCTTTCGAACATTTGCGATGATTAGGTACCGTTATTTTTTTACCTTAATCTGAATCTTTAATTTTGTTTCAAAGTAATAAAGTTTAAATAAATCGCCTAGGAAGCCAATATCATCCATGGTGTGTTATATATTTAAAAGATAATTTAAAATGCTATCTTTTTGAATTAAAATATACAGGGTGATCCGTTTAAAAAAATTAGGTTAGATCCGATAACTTTTTTACCTGACTCCGTATACTTATTCTAAAATCGGCAGATTATTGAACAATTATTATAAAGAAGCTTTTGTATAAAATATTTTTTTCTATCTCTTTTAACTAAGAAAATAAAGGGTAATTTTGAATTTGTCAATTTTTTGATTTTCCCCCCTATCTCTTAAGCGAGCGAAAATTTTCAACTAACCTATATAACTTTTTCGATAGCACTAACAACTACGGAGATGTTCTATAAAAGTGTCGAAAATGGGACACCCTGTACATTACAATACTCTATTTAAAAATAGTAATTTCGAAATTTTAATAGTTCTGCCCTTAATGGATTTTTTAAATTATGTTTTTTATTTTTCAGATTTCGGAAGTTTTCCAACATCCCCCTCCAATTTTGCGTATAGGCGACAAGCTGTTATTCCTCAAAAAAGGAGAGCTCGTACCAGAGAAAGACACCAGCACTTCTCAAAGCGTAATTACTATCATTGGAGCTGAAGGTCTACAAAGAGGTGGTGTTGAAGAAAGTTTGGAAGTACATGAGGTCAAAATTCAACCAGAAAACGACGCACAAGAGATCAAAAATGAAGAGAATGACAACGTAAAATTTGATTCTAAACTGGACATGGACAATTTGGATGCTCAAAATTCTAAGAACAATCCAGATGGTAATACGAAAATACAGAACAACTTTCATCTAGATGATCTTACGCATGGTACTGAAACTAATGATCTAGAATTAAAAACTTCAGAGAGTACTCACATTTTGAGCCTAGTCAAAAAGAAACACAAAGGTGGCAGTGCCGTGATAACGAGTACTACTCAGGAGCCCACAACAGCAAAAGAAGAAGTCTTGACAACTCCTACTAGTAGTATTGAGGAACCAGTACTTATTCAGACCTTAAACATTTTGACAGAATCGTCCCATGTCTCAGAAACAACAGAAATACCAATATCAAATAAACCAAAGGATTTAGAAAGTAATTCTGATTCTACAACACTCTTACCATTACCGGATCCTACAACTCAACCTGACACAAAACAAACTGATCCAGTATCTGAGCAGAACCCGGCATACCCTCCTTTACCAGACGTCATGTCTGCAGTAGGCGATGGATCCCACAAGTATGAAATAGAACTAGAGAATGACAATGCTACAACTATGGAAATTAAAATCTTACCCGAAGTTTATGATTTTCTAAGTAATAAGACCAAAAACCAAACCCACAATAGCGAATGGTTGAAAGTAAATACAAATAATGAGTCGCTGGTCAATTTTAAAGCAGCAAAGTTGCCAGATGAGTTGCTCAATCAAAAATCACCTCTAGACGAGGAGGAAGAAATCGGTACCGATGCCACTGAAACAACAACATTTGTATATCAAACGAGTAATATTGCGGAAGTTGGAACTAAACTTTTGGAAAATCATACAATAATAAATGAGAGTGTTGCGGATGGTTCTCCTTTAGAAAAACAAGTTTTTTCCTTGAAGGCGCAACCAATTCTGCCAGAAGAGGAGCATCAAAAATTAGTAGAGAAATCCAAATCAGAAGAAAAAAAAGTAAAAAAAGATAAGTTAGAAGAAGAAGGTGCCCAACTTATTGCCGAGGTGAGAATATCTGAGGATTTATCCGAGTTTGATCAATCTACATCTAATATTTTGACTTTACCTACTAACCGAGCCAAAACCTTGACACCCATTAAAAAAGAAACAGACGAAAATAACAAATCATTTATGGCAGAAACTATTGAACCACTAAAAGAGGGAGACACATCTATAAAACCTAATAAATCACAAGTAGAGCTCGTTAGATCTTCTGACCAATCAGTAGAAAGCCTTGAAGTGGATAGTGGCGAAGTAACGACGCCAAAAACTAATCATTCAGCTATGGTTTCAAATGAAAATGCAAGCATTGAAAAAGTTGAAAAAGAAGGGAACCTTGAAACCAATGACATGGTTTTAGTGGCGGAAAAAGAAGGTAGTATTGAGTTAGGAAGTGTGGAACTCCCCGAAACTAGTACTATGTCAGTACTAGCTGATGTTGAAATGATCGAAGCAAGCACAAAGAGTTTAGATATTAGTGTTAATCAGACTAACTCAGGTAACGCTGCAAAGAAAGATGTTGAACTTATAAACGTAATGAATATACCAAAACCGACGAAAATAGATAAAGTGGAGTCTAGTACCTACGAGTTACTACCAACCCCCGAGGAGGCTAAAGCTAAAAGTATAAGAAAACGAGAAGTGGCTTCAAAAGACCCCCAAGACGATATATTCAAAGATTTAGAGAAGGAACTGGACGCAGAAAGCGCCAGTTTTAACAATAAAAGTCCACATGAAGAGAAATCTGAAGCTGATGGAATTTTTAAAGAGCTCTTAGATGAGACTAAGGGCTTAAAAGTTGATACCAAACCCAAAAACAAGGAGCAAGAAAAAGTTGAAGATATTAGTAATCTCCTAGCTGGTATTGTACTTAAAGGAAACGCGCCAGATCCAAAAGTATTTAGGCTCATTGGTGGCCTCTTTAGGGGACAAAGAAAGTAAGAATTATTCCTAAAACTATTTGTCAATAAGGAATAATTTATTTTCCTAATAGTTGTCAACAAAATCAAATGTGAATTTTCTCGGAAATAAAAGACTTTTTATTTATTAGAAACACTACTCCTGACTAAGGTTAACTAGGTTGATGATTGTGTACCAATTTTTTGGTGTTTTTGAGAGCTTTAGAATTTTTGCCAATATAACTGTGAGATTTTTAGTTTTAAGGACTCTTCCAGTATTTATTATTTAAGATTTTGGTCATACCCATAAGCAGTATTGAAAAGATAATAATCATAGAAGCAGAAAGGCCCAATATTATTAGTAATATTAGCCGGCTCGTATAACCCACTCCATATTACTAAAATTTTCTTTTGAAAATTAATCTTTTCAATATTGTTTTTAGGTTAAGATGAACTGTTAGATTTAGAAAAATGAACTTTTGTATAGCCAGTATGTATAGTGAAATATCATTGTGTCAAATACATCACCTTTCATTTACATAATTTGATAACAAACTGAACAAAGCAGGCACAGGAACAGCGTAAGTATAAGATCAAAAGTGTTCCAGTTAAGAAAATATATTGATAGATAAATATCTAATTTTATTTAACCCAAAACCAATACTTATCTGCTATTTTTTAACCACTCAGAACTGAGTTACATAGTGATTTTGCATAGTTATATGACTTTTCAGCAAAACTATTTTGTTTATTACAGGATTATGTTTTAAATGTGTGCCATTTTTTTAAAGATATTTATTTCCTATAGATATACTCATCATTAAACAAAATCAGACCAAAAAATGCTGAATCAATCTAATTTTAAACCCTTTTAAATGAAATTTTATTAGAATTAAGGACGCATTTATTAAGATATGAACTGCTTTTCGATTCTAAAAAAAGTATATACAGGGTGGTCAAACCACAGTCGGGTGGAATACTATACGAGAACTAAAGAACTTTACCAAAAAATGTAGGTACCTATAATATGTATTATGATTCAAGTGGGCCAGACGCATATTTTAAAAAAATATCTTCACTATACAACGATTCCAATTGTATTTGGTAAATTATGACCGAAAAGCTTAATATGCAAGAAAAGACAAAATTAGTTCTTATTGTTGGTGATAACAACAAATCGTTTAGAGACGCAGCCGCTATCTACAATTATTTATTTTCATATGTGAAAGGGAAGTAAAATTATTGCTAATTTATAATAATATAAACTCTTAGGATACTTGGACTTATCCTACTCATCGGGTGCAAACGACAAATAAATTATTAGTTGTTTGATATGAAATGAAAAGAGTTGGGTTCGTTCCTAAGATTGATTAGAAGTTACAATCATAAATTAGGATTCCAATAATTATACTGTTGTCCGCGTTCTACGCTAGTTGAAACCTTGCACATAACCTTGATATAATTTTTTTTTCCTGTTGATATGATAAAATTGCAAGGGTTTCCATAAAAAATTGTAACTCTTCAAAAAATGCAGATTTCAGGATAAATAAGTTAACAAATTATTGGCTAAAGATGTCACTGTCATACCCTGAAATATTATCGCATCGCTTACTTTCTTTACAGGGTGAGGAAAACTTAAGGAAAATAAAGTATGATTTATTTGTTTCCCTGGTATAACAACACACATATTTTTTTCTACGCTCGTTCTAAAAACTCGACTTTTTATTATAATATTAATTATTAAATAATTAATTAATATTATAAATGCATAAAGCACACCTTTTTTTAACATGATAAAAAAAGTAGATCGGAATGAAAAAAAGTTCCATTACGGTTCACATCGCATTAGGTGAGAGTGAAAAAATGAACCGTTATGGAACTTTTTTTTACGCTGGCCTACTTTTTTTAGTCGGGTCTCTATGACAAATCTGTCATTATTACAAATTTATAGTCAAAGTCAGTTTGATGACATAAAAAAGCTTCCACCGGGCTTCAAAGGGATCGGCATCACAATCGGGGTTGTCAGATCTTTTTATAAAAATTCTTTAGGTTTTTATTATTAAAAGTGTTCTTTCATATCAGCACTTAATTAATATTCAGTAACTCTTTTTGAAAGCTAGTTTGCAAATGTACTTTGAAACAAAAAATTTCAGATGTCAAAGAAATAAGGAACGAGCCATTCATGAATATTATACTTAATAACTTTTTAAGTACTTCAGAAATATTATTTATACAAAAATAATTAATTTAAATCAAACTAAAAAGGAATTTCACTGTTGTTAAACAAAAAAAATAAACAATTAAGAAACCCTTATGTTCCTCCAACACTTACGAAAACTTTGCAGAACTGGCAACACCCTGGCGATAGATCGTCGAGGCCCAACAGCAATTTAAAGTGCGAACTTTTTTTCCGAGTGGGAAAATTAATAAAACAGCATATAAATACAAATTTATATGCTGTAGACAAGAACAGCAAATAGTTAAAGGTTTTGCGAATTGGGTGATCCCTTATCAGCTTTAAAATTAGTTGGCGTTTGAGGTATGTGATATTGGGAATCGGACAGCGGCGTGACTGAATGAAACGATTTACTGTAATTTCCATATTTTATTTTCTGCTATAACTGTGTGGTTTCAGACAAGTAAGTTTTTACTTGGTACCTACCTGTATTTTATTATATCAGTCTGGCTTTTTAGCGACAATTTTAAACAGAAGGGTCAAGTTAAATTATAACAAGAATATAATGAGTCGCTGCCAGAGAGTCGGTCATCGAAAGCGAGATAAGTCCGGAATTAAGAAACAAAGATTTACATGTTCAATGTCAATGCAATATTTTAAATATGTACGCGTGTTTAAGAAAAGAAAATCCGGGAAAAACTGAAAATGTACTTGTAATGAATTAACACAAAAACACGTATCTTAAAATCCTGTTATATTACAAAACGTTTACTTTGATTCTGCTGATGCGATTAATTTGTTGTTAAAATATATACAGTGAATTCTAACTACTAAGTGCGTATTCCAACTAACATAGTACCTGCCTCTATCCTTTATTGGCAAGAAAAACTCATACCTCCTCAAGGTCCAGGCTGGACAAGCACAATTTTTTTAAATTGTTTTCGGCAAAATGAGCATTTTTTTTACCGAAAAACCATTTTAAAAATATTCTCTGCAGGTGAAGTCACGGGTACAAACCTTTTATCAATATAAACTATAATGAACAAGCTGCAATATGTAGTACTATTTAATCATATTAAAAATTTACAACAATCCGCACTTTAATTATTTGGTAGGAGCGACGCCTATGGTCACGAGTTTAATGCTTTTTTATGTCATCAAATTAAGCTTGGAACAACTATACGTATTTTTGGACATCGCGGCTCTCGCTATAAATAGTTTCTGATGTTCAAAATAGGCCCATAAATTAACTTAGACCACCCTATGCAGTCATTCGTTTACGATCGTAGAAAAAATATTTTTTCTACTGACGTTTTATAATAACCCCTTTTTGATTATCGTTTTGATTTTTAAATAACCTCCTTGTAGGCACAGCGTGCTTAATAGTTATTTGCATTACTAGGTGCGAAAGTTAATTTTTTTTTGCGAGGAGGTTTCGCTCGGCCTCGGCTATTCAATACCTCCGAACATCAAAAAAGGCTTTCGCATCGTGTGATGTATTAAATTTTTTCTACTACTGTTCTCTGATCAATATATTATTAAGTAATGAACTTTGATTTTATTCAAATTATAATGATAAAATAACGTTTTTCAACATGTAAAATAATCCATGACAACTAGTTATTTGAGTACTGTCAGTTCGAATTTTTTAATTTCGCTAGTCTAAAATGTTCTCCCAAGACCAAAACGTTGCTATTCAGAAAATAAGTTATTATTTTCAATAAATATAAGCATTTTGTTATTAAGTTTTTTTCCAAAATTCGCTTGAATAGATACAATAAAAATGTCCTATGAGTATTCGTGTTTTTTTGTCCTGGTACCGAAAGTAGTACTTTCGTAGCTAGAAACATACTACTTTCGTAGCTAGCAACGTATAATATTCAGGTAGGTAACTCTAATGTTTACTTTTACGATCTTTCGTGCTGCTAGGGCCCGAAGGTTAATTTATTTATACAGTAGTAGAAAAAAGTTTTTTAACCACGCTGTGCCTAAAAGTAATTATTTACGATTAAAAACTAAACACAGACTATAATTTTACCCATTTATTATAAATATTAAACTACAGTTACTTATATTATTAAAATTAATGCTTGGGTAACCTAAAACAGTACGTTGAGATAATGAGATATTTCTCTTTACTTAATGTTTGCCGCAGTTTTTGACAAAAAAATTCTTTCGAATTTTTTTTTGATAAGTGTCAATAATTTTTTGACATGAAAGGTGTAAGTGAAACACAGGTAATAAAATGTTTGGTAAAATAAATTAGGTTTACGTTTAACGTAGAAAAAATATTGTATACCATTCGTTACGAAACAATATCTTTTAGTCACTCTGACGTGTTGTCCAAGTCGGCTTCGCCTCGTAGGACAATTTTCACGCCGCGTGCCTAAAAGACTCTTATTTCGTAACTTGTTGTATAAATAGCTAGCATGAAACTCGTGCATAAAGCGTATTTTTTTTCACTTCTGGGAGTTGCGGTGTTCACCTTCGGCTCATGCGCGTAAACTTCCAAATCGTAAAAGAAAGTACTACTTGTTGCATACAATACTATTATGCATTATGCAACAAAAGCACAAAGTAGTATTTTTTTAATGATTAGGAAGTTCGCGCGCATGAGCCGAAGGCGAATGTCGCAACTTCTAGGAGTGAAAAGAAGACATTATGCACGAGTTCCATACAATATTTTTGAACGCTCGTGAAGGAATGGCTGCTTGACATTTCTAAATATTTACAAATAATGCCGCTGCGCAATGTTGTCATAGAGACCGAGCTTGTTCATTTCTCCATAGGTAAAGTCTGTTCAAAGATATAAGAAAGTGACTAACTGATTCCTATTAGGAAAAACCCGGGCCAGCTGTAAAATTGAAATATGGCCGAGCAGGTGCGTATTTTGCTCAGAGTTTGTAATAAAAATAAGTAAGACATTAAATAATATTTTATTTATGTTTAAGTGTGAAATTACGAGTTATTTTATAATTAATTTATTATTATATTTATGATTACAAAAATATACAAATTATTCGCCTAATATATCAATATCACTATCGCTATCATCATCTGTTCTAATTAATATTTGTGCTATATTGTTTATATGGATATAGGATTTTTCCACTTTTTCAACATGTGTAACAGAATTTGCCCAACTTTGTGAAGGGATGTTAAAAACTTCAGTTTCTATAAGCTCAAGTACACCGGAGTTAATAGTAGGGCAAATATTGTTACGACGAATGGCAGATTTCAGTTGGTGCCAAACATGTTCGATGGGATTAAATATACAATGGTATGGTGGAAGCCTTAAAACTGTATGCCCTAGACTTTTTGCATAATTATCACAGAAGTATTCCTTTTGTAGTTTTAAACTCTTAAGCCTACTATGGTAGCTTGCATTGCCCATTCCAATTACGCTATTCGGAGGTATACTTGGAATTAGCTTGTTTTTAAACCAACCTTCAAATAAATCAGCAGTGGTGTCCTCATGGTAATCCAGAGAAGAATCTTTAATGTTTTTTGCAGACAGAGAAAGTCCATTTGGAATCCATCCGTCTTTAAATCCAGCATGCAAAATCGTAATTATTTTCCCTCTTTTTGATAGCGCGCTTGTTTTACACTTCCCGCTTGAGTCAACCCAACCCTTTCCGGGGTATCATATGTGTCGAACCAGGTTTCATCCAAGCAAATAATCGGCCTTTGTTGATCTCTGTAAATCATAATTTTTTGTAGATATTCGGATCGCTATTCTCGAATTCTACTGGATTCCATTAAAACTTGTCTTTTGTTAATTTTTTTAAATCTAAAAACTTATGTGTTGGATACAATTCCATAACGTTGTTCTGCCACATTTCACGCCGGATTCATCTTTTTCAAGCCTCTTAATTAAATTATTTAACTTACACGCTTTGTTCCTCGTATAACTTGTAAATTTTACGCTTTATTATATCTTGATCACTTCCATCTACCTTGGAGAAAATGCCAGTATCGGTTCTTTTTTTCCTCGCTAAAATGGGATTATTCACAATTTTCCTTACAGTTGATGTTGGAATTTTTGTTAATGTGGCCGTCTCTTCTAACGCTGCTTGCTTGCTGACCGCACGTTCAATGAGAGTTAAATAGACATTGTTGATAACTTCCTTAGTTTCCACAGAAAAGTGTTTTCTGCTTTTTGACGGGGTTATCTCCTGAGATACATTGGGCTCGCACATATTTTCCATGACTCACACATGATTAAACAAACGCTGTATTACACACGAAGTAAGAATAATTACTAAACTTAAAACTAACTATACAGGCAGCCTTTAGAACATAATTTTATGGGATTAACCCTCTTATTTTGAATCAGGTAAAAAAGGGTTTAAAATCACCAAACTATTACTTTAATAATAAAATTACGTCTTTCGGATTTGCAGTTTACTTTAAGACATTTTTAAGTATGGCCAAGAATTTACCTGCATTTATTCATTCATTCATGTTTGTTTATGGCCACCCTTGGATAATCCCATTCAAGGGCAAAGCGTAACTTCCTTATATCTCTGGACAGGCTTTAACTTGGTTTTTCTCCATGCGCGTCCACATCGCATTAGGTGAGAGTGAAAAAAAGTTCCATAACGGTTCATTTTTTCACTCTGATCTACTTTCTTTAACATGTAAGAAAAACATGTGCTTTGTACATTTATAGTGGTAAAAATAGTCAAATATTTACCTATAACAAGCGTAGAAAAAATACTATTTTTAAATCGAAAAGCAGATAACAACCTTCCCGTGTGTCAACTTATCAAAAATGTCATTAAAATCTGTCTAACATTAGTATAGATATTTATAGATTATTATTAAACTTGAATCAAAATTTCCTTGCTGCGTTTATTGGCTGATGAGTGTATTTACTGAATTTGTTAATGTTTAGGTACTGTTAAATATAGGTTATAGTAAAACATAATAGATTGAAACCAATTTCTGATTAAATTAATACGAAATACTCAAAACGGCTTAACGATTTTAAATCAAAATAAAAACAAATTTGTTTAGTTTAATTATTATTTACTGTTTAGGAAAATATTTGTTCGCTTATTGTACATGTAATAAATCTTTAAAGATTAATAATAATAATAATAGAAGAGTCATACTATAAATTTATTAGCTTTTCTAATGCCTTCAAAGTCATATTTTTTAAACTGGATCACTTTCGTTTTAAAACTAATATTTGTTATTGCACAAACTTAGATTTTAGCAAAGAAAATGCTCACAAAGTATTAGTAGATTATAATAATATTATGTAAACAGATAAAACTTAAACATGTAAAAGTAATGTTAACATTTTTGTTGTATTTTAAATGATTTTTTGTACCTATTTTTAAAAGTTTAGGAACATGACATTATGACGTGTAAAGCGTTTTGTAAAAATTAAATATGTTTAGAAATACTATTTCAATTTGTTACTGTTTTAGGTAAATTATTTTATATTAATTTGTTAAGTTAAATATATTTAAAAAATTTATAATATAGAATTGTTTTTGTTTTATTTGGAAAATATTTAATTTGCTAGTAATTGCATCTTAATTTTGGTAGTTCGTAACAATGACCAGGAAGAATTTCTTAAGATGACAGCAACCAAATAGCATCTAATGCTAAAACACACACACGGCAGTTTTTTCTATAAAAGTTAATATTAGTTAATATGTTTGCTTCCACATAGCACAGTCTTGTTTCAGAAATATTTCATATTAGTTTCTCCGAAAAATATTGATTATTCCAACACATTTATGATATATTGGTGAAATGTTTCAGGAGCCCAAAAATGTCCCATAAAAGTAATATCGATGTCAAAGTTCTAACATGTCGTAACCCACAATTTTTACGATTTTGCCATTAATTTGTTCCCCGACTAATTGTAGATACTCGTAAGCTTTAAACCCATAGAAAACGAGATATTTCAAAATTTAAATATATCGTATTATCACTGGTTGCATGATGTAAAGGCGACTTGTCGTATCCCACGTAGAGATCATACGCCAGTGGAAATAGACACGTGTAACGGTCGTTTTGTGCAAGTTTGGCGCGGAAAACTCTGAAATAGTAAGTATTTTTTCTTAATAATATGTAACTTATGTTTGGTAGTACCCGTTCTACATTGATAATAATAAAAATTACAAAAGATATAATTAGTTCCTCAGATGCAAAGGGTTACATCTGAGGAAGTTCGGACCATAATGCAGAATATCAATGCAAAAAAAGCGCCTGGCTTTGACGGCATACGGAACAAGGCAGTCAAAAACTTGCCAGAAAACACAGTTACCAAAATTGTAAACATAGCCCAGGCAATTCTTGAAAAGGGCTGCTTTCCGGACACTTGGAAGAACGCCAAGGTGGTATTAATACCTAAGACCGGCAAAGATCTAACACTGGCTGTCAATTATCGGCCGATAAGCCTTTTATTGTGCCTAGGCAAGATTATTGAAAAATTAATACTGAATCGGGTAACCGATTTTGTATTTAACAATGGTGTTTTACCACTAGAGCAGTTCGGTTTCAGAGCTGCTCATTGCACAGTGCACCAAACAACAAGGTTGGCAACCAATGTGCTGAGAGGTTTTATTAGACGCATGTTCACGGGAGCAGTCTTTTTTGATGTCTCAAATTCATTCGATAAGGTCTGGCACAATGGCTTAATACTCAAATTGATAAGGTTAGGTGTGTCAAACGTTTTAGTCAATGTAATTATCTCTTACCTTGAAGATAGAACATTCATGGTGTCATCAGAGAACACAATATCTGAGAAGACTCAGAACAGGGCTGGTGTCCCACAGGGTTCACTATTGGCTGCTATTTTATATAATATATAGGTACACAAGCGACATTCCTAAACTACCACACACACAACTTTATCTCTTCGCTGATGATACTGCGATAACTACAACCTCAAGGGCGCCCTGGTTAGTAGTTTCACGCCTGCAACGTCGTATCATGCTCCTTCAGAGCTGGTTGGACAGCTGGAACCTTCGTTTGAATGCAGACAAACCCAGGCCATCTTTTTTTCAAAAGCAAGAATTAATTTACCTCAAACCAGGGCAAAGGTTAACAATAAATCAATAGAATGGTCAAACAAGATAAAATATCTTGGATTGACTTTTGATAAAAAGATGGCATGGGGAGACAATGCAGATGAGCGAGTGGCAAAAGCCCAAAAACAGTTTCACGCTATATATCCCCTAGTAAATAAAAATAGTAAATTAAATTTAACAGTAAAAACAACGTTGTACAAAACACTAGTACGCCCGGTACTTACTTACGGTATACCGACGTGGTGTACCGTAAATGAGACCAAAATGTTAAAAGTACAAAGAGTACAAAAAAAATTCTAAAAGTAATGGTGGGGGCACCAATGTACATGATGAACAATGCATTGCATCTAGACCTAAAAATTGACACGCTCAAACAGTTTACAGACAAAATCATAACAAAATACTATAGCAGAACAGACAATTCACCAAATAGACTAATAACAGAATCACACATACACTCACACGAAAACGAAAAATATAAATACCCAAGGGATTGGCTCCCTCCTTTACAGATTTGAAAACAACTCAATTTCTAAATTTATTAAAACAAAATCTTTACAAAATTCATAAAAGTACAAAAATTAAAAATCTTGAAGACAGCAAAAAAATAAACAGAAACAAATAAAATAATTCAAACAAAAACTTAGAGGCAAGTAATCGAAAAGAAACCCCTACAACTAAAAAGAAGTAAAAGAAAAGGATTCCAACTTAAGAAACTACCATTACTATATAATACTTAGAAATATCAAAATTTAAGTTATTTTTGTAAATTTGATTATACGACATATTAGAATTATTTAGGTATTCCTTTGATTATACGACTTGTTAGTATTATTTACTTAGGTTTTATTTTAAATATTATATTATTTTGTAACAGTGTGTGTGCAGCTAATACTTAGGCTTAAAACTTATAAGTCGAAACTATTTTTATATAATTTTGTTTATTTTTATTTAAAAGGAAAATAAGTACTTTCCTTAGGATATCTAAGTATATTGGCTTGGTAGTTTATATTCTTATTTTTTCACTAGATGGAAAGTCGAAGTAAAAGAATGGTAGAACGGTGTATGCAAAACCTAGATACCAATGTAGAATACGAATGCGAATTAGTAATTAATGGGTCATATCAATAATTTGGAGAAATTTGAAATGGTTATGGATAGTAGTCTGGAATCAGGTTTGAAAATAAATAAATTAAAGAAAAATACATCTAGTATAATAAAAAATATTTTTTAGTCAAAGAAAACTTTGGAACAAATACTAATACCGACTTCGAGACCATTTGTTCTTTTCACAGTACACTAAATGAAACTACAGAAACAGAGAGGAATATTATTGATAAATAATATTATTAAAAAGTATCGTAATAGTTACTGTGGGAATTAAGTTTTATTTTTAACTTTCAACATTAGACGGATGAGGCTTTGTATATTCCTCGAGTTAGGTTAATTTACTGGTTCGTTTTATATATTGGTTAGGTGAATTAAACAGTTAGATCTCATTTAATTTGGCGTTTATTTATCCAATTCGGCACTTGTTTACATAATAACTTTTTAATACATGATTAATTACTAACTTATGATATGACTAACTTTTTATAACAATACTACACTTATAACTTGATGCTTTTATTTCAGCGAATGCAATTTTGTCATGTCCAACGGACGATGGCCCACATTAATTTTGACGTACGTGTTGACCTTTCAATAGTTTAAGCCGCAGTGTTTCTCGAGGGAACGTAAGTGCGCTCTTGTCGCCAAAATATCACGCCGCCGTCAAACCGACTAATCACAAGGCAACATATTTCGCGCGTTGTGTTCTTATTGGCTATTTACTGTTCCGCCATGTTTTCTCTGGACCAATGGTTAATTTTCCCGCTGTGTGTACTGCGGTGAGCTTGATCTCTTAGCGGCAGAGCATATATACGTTTTTACAATCTTGAAAAATAGACTTTTTACCACTGAATTGTGTTGAGAACAATTTATTGCTAAATTAACCGTAGCGACTGGCCGCTGTTTTAGGATAATATGTGCAAATTTGGTTGCTTGTCTGGGCGACAATATTATTTATTCTAAAAACATTAAATGCATTTTATTTCGCTGTTTCTCTGACCCTTGAGGAATTGTATTGATAATGGAATATTTGAAAAGCATTTATTTTACCTAGACAAAGAGTAGTATTGATTGTGAAAACATTGGTTGCATTTAATTTCATTATTTTTATTGCATTTGAGCAATCGTTTCCCCAACAGTTACGTTTGATAATACTGAGTATGATTTTAAAACCAAAATACATTATAAAACAGCTTTTTTCTATTTAAATACTACCTAATAAATCAATCAATTATTTTACATAATATAGTTTCATGTTTTTTCATTAATAATACGCAAAATTGAGTTTTTTGTGTCCCCTGTAAAATCAGCTTCACTGGGGTTACGACATGTTAGAATTTCGCCATCGATATGTATTTCATTTTATGTTTCTAAAACATTTCATGTGAAATAAAAAAAATATTTATGAAATTACATAAAGTGGAATAGAATATTATTCAATATCAAGAACATATTTATTAAAAAACATACTTATAAACTATTATTAATAAATATGAATATGCAAAATGGGATTCCTATTTATCTTATATTTAATTCTTCTTTATAGGATCGTAAAAATATAAATTTAAAAATTAATAGTTTTAAGAATGAGTCATAGAAATATTATGTGGGTATTATATTATCGGCACCTAATAGAAAAATACAAATCCCTAATATATCAAGGACGCTGCATATAACAATGTTTGATACATAAACACTATTAAAAATACCATTCCAAGTTTGCTCTGCGGCAGCCACACTGCGACAATTTTTGTACCTCTAGTTCTGTCCCGGAGGGTGATAGTGCCTTACTGGATCTTTTATTATTCTATGATTGTTTTGTACCGGGTGTCCCACTAAGAATGACTGTCGGCCGTATCTCAGAAAGTGTTAGTCGTATGGCTAACGGAAAAAAATATATTAGTTATATATATGAGAAATTGCTGGAAATTATTTTCAAAATTCTCAGACTGGCGCTAGAGGGCGCAACAGTAACGGTAAATATGAATCAAGAAGTTTCCTCAAAAGTCGCCTAGTTAAGGGATCCCGAAAATAACATTTTTGTATATTTTGAAGATTTATTAATTAAATTCACCTATAGAACGTGTTTGTCACTTTTCAAATAAAGTGGTGGGGGAAGGTTGAACATTATTTGTAATAAATGCTGATAACTCCGGTCTGGCTTAACATAATTTAGTAAACTTAGTTTTGTTATAAAGGGCTTTTCTCACTCTCTATATCGTCTTATGAACTACGGCAATATGTGTTTTACATTAGGCGCTAGGGGGCGCTGTCTTACAACTTCACAAATATTGCGCGTTTTCTCCATAATTGTAAATATAATAGTATATTCAAATTTACCTGATTACAAGGATGATTAAATGTCTAAGAAGTCAGCGAAAACCGCAAGCTAATATCTATTTTCAATCCGGAGATATCAACAACAATAATCATAATTACGGAACATTATGATTTTATTTTCAAGTTGCCATTGTAAAGGTTTTTTTAAGAGTCAAATAGGCCTTGGAAAAACAAAATATTAATTCAAACTGTGCACGCGTGTCACCTTTCATTATTACGTCAAAAAATTTTTCGTGCCAACAGTGAAGTGTCGTATTTGATTTTCAAAATGCCTCTGTTACTTGAAGAAGCGGTTGACATCATTGCGGTGCATTTTGAATGTTTGATAAATGCAACAATTGCTGAACGGGTTTACGCAGTACGATACCCTCAAAGGCGCCGATACGACAGTAGAATGTTTAATCGTTTAGCTAGCCGTTTTCGTACTACTGGAAGTATTCGTCGCCCTGTATATCGCAGACGCCGCCGAGGTCGAACCGGAATTTAATCCACAAATTAGTATTAGATTAATTGTTAGAGACTTGGGCGTTACTCGCTTTACTGTGCATAGGATTTCATTAGAAGAAAGGTAAGTAATTCTATATGTTATAACTCTTAAATAGTTAAGAATAATGCCAATATTTCTCTTAATAGTTTTCAAGTCAATGTAATAAGTATTTTGTTTTTCTTTAGGCTACATCCCGACCATATTGTGCTCCACCAGGCTTTGACCCCGCAAGATTATAATAGAAGATTGGATCATTGCTAATAGTTGCTCAATATGATATTGGAAGATAGAAATCTCCTCTCCAGAATTTTGTGGACTGATAAAGCTACTTGCTATAGTAATGGAGGAGTAAACTGCCATAATATGCATTATGGGTCGCGGGATAATCCCCATTGGATGCGGGAGGTGCAGCATCTAGGAAGACGGAGTGTCAATGTCTGGTGCGGCATTTTGGGTGGCAGAATAATTGGACCGTTTGTATTTAATGAGTCGCTTACTGGGCAAAGATATTTACATTTTTTAAATAACGATCTCCCAATTCTTTTCGAAGATGTGCCCTTGGATATTCGGAGAACTATGGTTTTCCAACACATCATTTCCTGCACATTTTGCGGCAAACGTTCGTCAATTTCTTAACGACACATTTCCTGCAAGGTGGATAGGAAGAGGGAGCATATTTCCGTGGCCTGCTAGGTAATATTATAGGATATATTGTGATACTGTTAATGAAAGTGGTAATTTCTATTTTAGATCACCTGACTTAACATGCCTAGATTATTATCTATGGGGGAGATTGAAGGATCTTGTTTTCGTTTCCAGACCCACCACAAGGGAAAACATGATAGAAAGGATAATGGACAGCAGCCGCCGCGCCGTATCCCTATGGCAGAGGTGGAAACTGCAGTATTATCAACCAGGGAGAGATTGGAGTCGTGTATACAGAACGATGGGCGACAATTTGAACATTTAGGGCGCCACTGAGAATTATTGTCGTAACGATATATTTGCTTGAAACATACGTACCTTCATATTTTGTTTTTCCAAGGTCTATTGGACTCTTAAAAAAACCTTTACAATGGCAACTTGAAAATAAAATCATAATGTTCCGCAATTATGATTATTGTTGATATCTCCGGATTGAAAATAGATATTAACTTGCGGTTTTCGCTGACTTCTTAGACTTTTAATCATCCTTGTAATCAGGTAAAATTGAATATACTATTACATTTACAATTATGGAAAAACGCGCAATGTTTGTGAAGATGTAAGACAGAGCCCCCTAGCGCCTAGTGTAAAACACATATTGACGTAGCTCACAAGATGGTATATAGAGTGAGAAAAGCCCTTTTTAACAAAACTAAGTTTACTAAATTATGTTAAGCCAGACCGGAGTTATCAGCATTTATTACAAATAATGTTCAACCTTACCCCACCACTTTATTTGAAAAGTGACGAACACGTTCTATAGGTGAAATAAGTCTTCGAAATATACAAAAATGTTATTTTCGGGATCCCTTAACTAGGCGACTTTTGAGGAAACTTCGTGATTCATATTTACCGTTACTGTAGCGCCCTCTAGCGCCAGTCTGAGAAACTTGAAAATTATTTCCAGCAATTTCTCATGACCACTTTACCTAATATATTTTTTTCCGCAAGCCATACGACTAACACTTTCTGAGATACGGCCGACAGCCATTATTAGTGGGACACCCAGTACTTTAAAAAATTTTCTTCTCTTTCTGTCCCTTGACTGTTCAATATTCGAATTCACAACATTAACAACTCAAGAAGTATAATAAATAAACTAAAGCGGCAAAAATCATAAAATAAACCTAACCTACAATTAATATTATTATATCTATTATTAAAATAGAGACTTACCCTAGTTTCATTATCCATAATATAATTATTTGGTAGTAGCACAGTTCGCCAGTAAATAATAATGTGTAATAATAATTATTAATTGAACATTACATAAAACGATAAAACATAAAATAAAGGGAACTACAGAGGGGAACAGGTTGGTTTTTCTGCATTTGGTACGTCGTATGCCAAGTGTCAAGGGCAGGGTGTGTCAACTTGTATGTCAAGTGTCAAAGGCAGGGTGTGTCAACTACCAAGTGGATTGCTTTTTTATGAAAAATGAATCTGAAATATTTCAGAAATATTGATATGAAAGGTTATGTGTTTGAGACATTTGAAGTATATCAGAGATATTTTTGAAAAGAAGTGTGCTGTGTTTGCTTTTTTTCAATTTCTTAAAGGTAATGCCTTCTAGGTTGCCTTTTGTCTTTCTTTCAAGAAGTTTATTTGAGAGCGGAGCTATTATAAAAGTTATACATAACAAGATGATGGCCTTTATCCAAGAAAGGCTCCATAAGTCTAAGGACTAACGAGTGTAGCTTAATCGGTGTAAAAGCAGGAACTCGTCTAAAGAGAGAGCTTCATTTGGTGCATATGCATTTTGATAGTTCTGTATAAGAAATTTAAGGAGTTCGCTTACCTTATTTAGCCTATTAGTATTCTTGTTTTTGCTGCTATTATAGTTGAAGTATCGAAGCAGTTGCTCAAAACGACGTTCTGACATGGCGCGTGCAAAAACAGGATGGTAGTATAGTGAATTTTATTTATTTAATGTATATTTTGCTGTAAACGCAATTAACGATTAAAAATTAATAGAAGGTATAGGTTTTTTTTTAACCCCATAAGTTATTTTCCATTATTTAAAGTTGATTTTGTTGATTAACAGACCTCGCGGCATTTTAATTAATTTTAAAAAAGAATACTAAATCCGATCCTGAATCAACATAAATATATACCTAAAATAAAGGTAACTATGTGCCACGCCATTAAAGGCGAACCTAACTAACATTTTTTTTTCTAAGCGGAAATGAATGAATGAAATGAATATATTAAATTTGTAATAATTATGTTCATTTGTTTATGAGCATTATGGCGTCATGGGTACCTAGATAAATGAAAAGCCGTTTGCGCTTCTTGTATTTTTTGTCATTAATGGCTATTTTTAATAAATTATCTCTTCTCCTTTACTTTGACATTTGTGTGTGTGATATCAAACTGTTGGGAAAAAAATGCTCCATCTTTTTGCCCGAGTGAGCCAATATGTTTCCATTTGAAAAAATCGAGTTCTTTTGGAAAAAGACTTTTTAAAAAGTTAAAAAGTTTGTAAAAAATTTAAAATACAATAAAACTTAAAAATTGTATTTTTATCAAGATTTTGGTTTAGAAGTAAACAATTTTAGAGAGTTCATAGCAATCTAGATGAAAAAATAAAAATAAAATTTAAAATGATTTAAAATGTCAAAAAGTGACGTATGGGGTGTCGTTGAATTTGGAATGGTGTTCTGAATCGATAAAGCCAAAAATATACAGGGTGTTCCATTTAAAAATCTAAGGTTGAGGTCATTTCCGGGTAAACCGGAAGTGAGAAAATGGCATCCGCCATGTTAGAAAATGCAAAATAGTATCACATATAAACCCACAAAATTTTATTTCTGTAACGTAAACAGTAAAAAAGTTATAGGGGTGAGCGTACCTCCTGAAACACCCGGTATATGTTTAAGCTCGTCTAGCTCTAGAAAATCATGTATGAGTAGTTTTTGTACAATTTTCATTTTAAATTTGCAGATGTCGGAGTTTGCATGTTAACGATGCCGACGTCGGGTTTTGCACTTCTAAAATGTGTAGATGTCGGGTTTTGTATTTTTATGGTAAACTAAAATTGTGTCAATATTATAGCGCTTAATATTAAAAAGCGACTAAAATTTGCTAGGAACATAATTTTTTATTGAAACGCAAGAAGAAAGCAAAATTAAATAAATTAAATTCTACAAGAGGGGCCTTCGTCGTCAGAATTTAATTCGGAATCTGATAGGTGATCTTCTTCAGCCTGATTTCCTTTAAAAAAAGATGATTTAAAATACGTAAGGTCCGGTTCCTTTTCCCAATCATCACCGTAATCCTTTTTCAATGGATGGCTGATGCTTTTTATTATTTCTGGCTTTACAAACCCGTCCAAAGGTAATTCGTTTCGCTTCAATTGTGAAATTGTTTTACCTCGTTTGAGTAAACGAGCCAAGTCAGCAGTCTCTAGGCGGATGTAATATTATACAGACTTATTCTTACTTTTAGTTCTTATATTAAGTTTCTTCTTACGCTTTGGTGCAGTCGCCTCGCAGTATTGAAGCAAAAATTCTGGGCAGAAGCGCAAATAAATGTCGGCATTTGTACATATTACAATACATATAGTTGACCACGTGACGTATAGCTTGATAGCGATTCGCTGTAAAACAAATGTCGGCATTTGCACTTCGCGGATATACTATTTTGTCGGCGTTTGCATTTACAGTCATATTTAAAATATTATTTTTGCGTGGAAGATGTCGTGTTTTGATATTTAGGCCTGAATAATTTGTCCGCCTGAACATTTCGCATAAAATGATGAATAAATCTAATATTTTTAGAATTTATTAGATGTCGACGTTTGTATTTAGATGACTTAATTTGATGCTGACGTTATAATTTCTTTACTTGAAGCTATGTACCAGTGTTGTGGGATAAAACCCTGATAGCTGGTTTAAAAGGGGTAGGATATCGCAACAAGAATGCTTGGCATGAGGTGTGCCAGGAATTAAATCCAGATTTTGTTAAGTACAATTTCTCATTCTTGCATTGAGAGTCTGAAGAACGTCATTGAGCTTTTCATGTAATTCCTCAAAGGAAGTGACTGACCTTCGAAAATAATTTAACAATTTATGTTTTCCAATACAACACGCTTTAATTATAAATCGTCAGGGTGCTGAACCCATACGATGGCAAGAAATGTAAGAAAGTCCTATAAACATTTTTTAAATTCAATGCTTAATAGAACCATAATCATGAGGATGACAGAATAAATTTATTCACTACAATAATTGTATTAAACTGAAATAATACACGATTTTAAAATCAAAACATTAAAATTAACAACACGTAGCAATTATTACCCACAATTAATTATTGTTTTGTTACATAATAAAAAAGTTTGTATTAATTAAAGCAACAAAAGTGCTGTTATTAGAGATGCATCTTGAGATTATTTTTATTACGGATATTGTTGCTTTTCCAAAATAGGCTTAAATAAATTATTAATGTTAATTTTTAATAGTTTTTATCAAGGTTAAATGCACAACTAAAAATTTTACTTTTACTGCCTATTATTCAATATGGATGGATTTTTCGACGGTAAAATAGTAAATCACCTTTTTGTGAGAGATTGGTAGGTACTATACAACAAGCAGCGAAGAATGCTGCCAGTGGGCTTTTATGCCTTCACAATGAACTCTACATTTCTTTATTGTAATATTGTATCTTTCTGTGGGATCATAGGATCAGAAATCTAAATACTCAGGACAATAGTATCTACAGGATGACTCATTCTCTGACGAAGGGTGGTAGCAAGCCTATGTCCTTTACCTACCGACGTACTCTCGGCCTGACGTGCCGGTAGGGCTTGCGAGCTTCCTTGACTCAGAGAGCTATGCCAGCTGTAGCCTAGCTACTGGTAGGGTCTCCCATGCTGGACAGGTCTCTGTGGGTAGAAGCCAGACTAAGAGGAGTACACACGCACGGGTAGTGCCTACACACACTTCACTTTACACTCACTGCACTTTACACTTACATAAAAACACAGGCTTAATCCTAGGGTGTCATGCGACCCGTGCCAGGAGGATGAATGGCGCCTGAGCCAAATCAGGCGTCACAAACGGAGCCCCTAGGATACTGGGCGACCTCCTAGAATACTTCAGCCTTGCACCAGCAATTGGGGCGCTGCTGGTGTGGACCACTCTTTCCCTTACACTCGTGGGATCAAAAATGGACCTTGATGAAAAAGAAAATACTACTGAACCAGAGGAGGACTTAGAAATGAGTGACTCCTCCACTAATACTCTAGTGGAACTCTTGACGGAAGAGAACACCACTACAACAACTGGTGGCTAGTACGGCGGGTGAAAGACCGTCGGAAAAGACTGCCGAAGTGGAGAAGATTGCTGCAGGGATGGACAAAATTGACCTGCAACAACCAAGGCTTTCAGGAGCTCAAAGAAAAAAGCTCATGAAAGCAAGAAAGATGGCGGAGTGTACCTGGACCAAAGAAAAGCCCCGACCAAAGCCAAGTAGAGCCAAGGAAAGCGAAAGAGACAGTGTGGGAAAGAAAATACATCACTCAGATTCGAGCATACCTCCTTCTGCAAAGCAGCCCGAAAAAAGAGCCAGGAGTCACACGGGACCGACTGACAGTAGGGCTGCTAGCGAACTAAGAATGGCGGTTATCCATAGACGCCATCCTGACATAACATTGAGCCAGGAGCAAGCGGACCTGGTCCAAGAAAGAATTTTAGCGGTCCTGGATGAAACTTCATCAGGAAGCAGAAATCCTCCGCAGTTTGACAGGACAAGGTACACGGTAGGGATTCTATGGATCACGTGTGCAAGCACCGACACAAAAACATGGCTGCAGCAAACAATTTCAGGCATAGGAGAATTATGGGATGGGGGCGCTTTAACCGTGGTTGAAACGAAGGACCTCCCAAAACGACCCAAGCTCCTCGTCTGGATACCAGATACCGTCGAGGAGAAGTTAGTCAGGTCCCGACTAGGCCTTCAAAATTCAAAAGTGGGAGACTAGCTGACCTTGAGCCGGAAAGTAGAGGAGAAGGGGCAAACGCTGGCCTTCTCAATTGATCCAGCGTCGTTTAGGAACCTTGAGCAAACTTAATTCAAGGCTTTCTACAGGCTCGGGAGGGTAACCTTCCGAGTAATAACGAGCGCCGGGGAGAAGAAATGAAGGTAATGCAGGTGAATCTTCACCACAGCAAACTAACCTGAACTAACCTGCCTCGGCTGTACTGTGCAAGGTGATGGAGGACTGCGACATCGCCCTTATTCAGGAACCTTGGGTAAATCAGGGAAGCATCAAAGGTCTCTCGGGAGTACTGCTCTACAGTAGAACCTCCGAGCAACCCAGCGCCTGCATATTAATTAAAAAGAACATAACTTCTGTTCCAGAGATCTTGTGGCAATAAAGATAACATCGGGGGGAAGGGTACCGAGTGATATCGTTATTGGATCGGCATACTTTCCTCATGATGATCCTGAAGCACCACCACCCAGTACCGTGGAGCAGCTAGTGAGGGACTGTAGAGAAAATGGATCTCAGTTGATCATTGGCTGCGACGCCAATGCACACCACACTATCTGGGGAAGCACGAACACCAACAACAGAGGTGAGTCAATCTTTCAATTTTTAATGGCAAATAATTTAGACATTATGAATAGGGGTAATGAACCTACCTTTGTAAACAGTCAAAGGCAGGAGGTACTAGACTTAACACTAGCTACATCATACATGGGTAACTTTGTTAAAAATTGGCATGTGTCCGATGAGGTAAGTTGTTCAGATAAAGGACACATAAGGTTTGATTTAACGTATATTAAACGGGATTCTGAAACTTTTCGCAACCCTCGTAAAATGATCTGGGGTAATTATTATTTAGACCTTGAGCGTGAACTGTTGGTTATGAAAAGCACAATAAGAAATGCAACGGATCTGGAGCTTGCGGTGGATCAACTGACGGAAGCTACAACCACAGCATTTGAAACAAACTGTCCCCCGACTAACCTAAACTCCTCTAGGGATGTCCCCTGGTGGGGCCTGATCTGAAGGAGAAAAGATAAAGAGTCAGGGTACTCTGGAATGCAGGGAAAAGAACCGGAACTGGGATGAATACAGGACATCCCTAAATGAGTACAATCAAGAGCTGAGAAGGGCAAAAAGAGTATCCTGGGGAACGCACTGCGAGAGTGTTGAAAACACCCCAGCATGTGCCAGACTCCAAAAAATATTCTCAAAAAACAATCAACAAACAATAAACTCCCTGGTTACAAAGACAGGGGCGTACATCTCTAACGGGGAAGAAACAATGACCGAATTATTTCGGGCTCACTTTCCCTGATCAACGATACTAAGAACACCACTGGAGTTCGGGAGAACTCAAGAACCGGATGGGACCACAAACAGGGCAATCCGGGAAAATTGGCAGATCGCAAACAAAGTGGTAACGCTCGATAAAATAAAATGGGCAGTAAACTCATTCGAACCGTACAAATCTCCGGGACCGGACGGAATTTGCCCAGCAATGCTACAGCAGGCCCCGGACCTTCTCATTAGCAAACTGGGTTTAATACTAAGAGCCAGTTTGGCGTTAGGATACATTCCAAGATCATGGAGGCTGACCAAGGTGGTGTTTATATCAAAACATGGGCGCCCAAATTACTCGACCGCCAAGGCATTTCGGCCCATCAGCCTAATGTCCTTTGTGCTTAAAACGCTGGAAAAACTGTTGGATAGACATATAAGGGATGACGTGATGGGCGAAGCACCATTTCATCAAGACCAGCATGCCTACAGGACAGGAAGATCAACAGAAACGGCACTCCACCAATTGGTGAAGGGAGTGGAGAGAACGTTAGAAAGTGGCGAGGTAATGCTTGGAGCATTCCTGGACATGGGGGGAGCGTTCGATACCAATTCTTTTGTTTCCATCACAAGAGCAACCAGAAACATAGGACTGGAGGAAACCTGCTGCCGATGGGTAGATCACATGCTTAGGGGCAGGGTTGTGTTCACCTCTCTTCTGGGCAAGACTCAGGCGGTTCTAGTGGCAGGGGCTGTCCGCCCTGCTCTGGAACCTTGTCATGGATAGCCTTCTGAGGGAGCTCAGTGGGGCGGGGCACTCAATCTTGGGTTATGCTGATGATCTGTTCATCACGACACAAGGTAAATTTAACACCACTGTGAGAGATAGAATGCGGGAGGCCCTTAAGGTGGTGGAAAAATGGATAAGACGGGAAGATCTAAACATCAGCCCTCAAAAGACCGTTATAGTTCCCTTCACAAAGCGACGGAAAAAAGAGGGATTAGGGCCTCTAACCCTTCAAGGAGAAACGTTGCAGCTGGCTGGGGAAGTAAAGTATCTGGGGGTTATCCTGGACTCTAGACTTACTTGGAATAGCCACATGGAAAAAATCATCCATAAATCTGAAATTACTCTTGCAGTAACAAGTAGAATGTATATTGGATATACACCAGAGTGGTGATACCCTCAATTACCTACGCATCCGTGATCTGGTGGCCAAAAGTTCTGCAGAGGACCTCTATGCTCAGGCTAGCAAGTCTTCAGAGACTGGCCTGCTTGGGCATAACAGGAGCAATGAAATCGACCCCTACTGCAGCGTTCGAGCGCCTTCTTGACCTCCCTCCTCTTCACTTGACAATACAGGAGGAGGCGAAAACGGGCCTCCACCGCCTTCAGATGATGCTGTCGACCTCCAGAATAAAGAGGGTAGGTCACGAACTCATAGAAGAAATAGCACATGTGCCGGAGATGAAGATGAGATCAGACCACATGACACCAAAATTTGTTTACGATACTTGAGATAACCATTCAGGATCGAACCGTGTGGACAAACAACGAACCAGATTTTCTGTCTGAAGCTCTGGTGTGGTTCACCGATGGGTCCAAGACTAGAGAAGGTATAGGGGCTGGGATACACGAATTAAGACCAAGAAAAGACTTGTTTTTTCCCTTGGGAAAACTCCCTACAGTATTCCAGGCAGAAACATATGCCATACTACAATGCGCATGGGAAAATAATAGAAGAGCCTACCAAAATAGACGAATCTATAATATATGCTCAGACAGTCAAGCGGTCCTCAAGGCTCTCACGAACCAGAGGGTAACATCAAAGCTAGTCTGGGAATGCCAAAATGAACTGAGAACACTGGCGGACAGAAATACAGTTAAACTATTCTGGGTACCGGGTCACAGAGACATTTCTGGCAACGAAAGGGCAGACGAGTTCGCGAGGCAAGCATCAGCTGCACCATACATTGGTCCTGAACCAGCACTGGGAGTGCCTAAATGCACAGCACGCGAGGCTATTAAGCGATGGACCAAAAATGAAAACAATGTCTACTGGAACAGCAGGCAGAGACTTAATTATAGCAAGAGAGTTATGGGGAGCATCAGTCCTAAATTCTCAAAACAGTTGCTCAACCTTAGCAGGAACCAACTAAGAACAACAACGGGAATCCTAACAGGACATATGGCTGTCAAGGATCACCTGAACAAGATGAAGATATACAATGGAGATCTTAGCTGCAGGCTCTGCGGCAAGTATAGGGAAACTGTTTATCATATTATCTGCCAATGCGAATCCTTAAATCGCAGACGCTATAGCATCTTCGGGAGAGTAAAACTGGAACTGAATTAAATTACCACTAAATCAGCAGTTGACGTGTATAAACTAATACACGGGACCAAGATAACCAAGTGGATACAATAAAACGAAGGTTTGCACAATAGGCCTACGTATGGCCGCAGTGCTCCGGATAAGGACGGGCCTAAGGAAAAAAAAAATGTCCTTTATTAGAGATATTACCACCGATGAGTTGATTGATCCCAGGGTTAAAGTTCAATTGTTCGTGGACAACCTCCGTGAGCAATTCAGCGATAACCCGACGACGGACCCTCAAAGAGATGCGGCGGTCTCCAGGACAGTACAGATTTATCGTTTAATAGAACATCCCATTCAAGACCTTCAAAACATCAATCTGGAGGAGCTTAAAAATATGTTAAATTTCATTATACCTAAAAAGACGCCGGGTTTTGACTGTGTAAAAGTTAAGGCGTTAAAAAACCTGCCTGGTATTGTTCTCACGGATGTAGTAAACATTGCACAGTTAGAATTGAAAAGAGCCCCTTCCCACAAGTGTGGAAGAAAAATCAAGGTTATTTTATTACCTGAGCCAGGGCAGGACCTAACATTCGTTGCCAGTTACTTTGCTTAGAATTTAATCATGGTTTGTATTCAATTCAATTCAATTAAGTACGACATTAAATAATATTGTATTTATGTTCAAATGTGAAATTACAAGTTATTGTATTATTAAAAATTATATTTATTATTACAAAAATATACAAATTATTCGCTACTTACAATAATTATTCACTTAATAAATCAATATCACTATCACTATCATCATCTGCTCTAATTATTATTTGTGCTATATTGTTTATATGGATATAGGATTTTTCCACTTTTTCAACATGTGTAACAGACTTTGCCCAACTTTCTGAAGGGATGTTAAAAACTTCAGTTTCTATAAGCTCAAGTACACTGGAGTTAATAGTAGGGCAAATATTGTTACGACGAATGGTAGATTTCAGTTGGTGCCAAACATGTTCGATGGGATTAAATATACAATGGTATGGTGGAAGCCTTAAAACTGTTTGCCCTAGATTTTTTGCATAATTATCACAGAAGTATTATTCCTTTTGTAGTTTTAAACTTTGTAAAACCTCAATTAATTGCCTTTTGGTGTAATCTTCCAGAAAGTAAATATCATTATCATACATATCGTTTTGGATTGTTGCTTTTGTGTCATTTGCCTACTATGGTAGCTTGCACTGTCCATTACAATTACGCTATTCGGAGGTATATTTGAAAATAGCTTGTTTTTAAACCAATCTTCAAATAAATCAGCAGTGGTATCCTCATGGTAATCCAGAGAAGAATCTTTAATGTTTTTTTGCAGACAGAGAAAGTCCATTTGGAATCCATCCGTCTTTAGATCCAGCATGGAAAATCGTAGTTCGTTTACCTCTTTTTGATGGCGCACTTATTTTACACTTGCCGCTTGAGTCAACACAATCCTGTTCCGGGGTATCATATGTGTCGAACCAGGTTTTATCCAAGTAAATAATCGGCCCTTGCTGATCTCTGTAAATCCTAATATTTTGTAGATACTCGGATCTTCATTCCCGAATTCTACTGGTTCCATTAAAACTTGTCTTTTGTTAATTTTATTAAATCTAAAACCTATATGTTGGATAGACTTCCATAACGTTGTTCTGCCACAATTAACGCCGGTTTTATCTTCTTCAAGCCTGTTAATTAAATTATCTAATATAGGCACGCCTTGTTCCTCGTAGGTATAACTTGTAAATTTTACCACGTATCTTGATCACTTCCATCTACCTTCGAGGAAATGTTGGTATCGGTTCTTTTTTTCCTCGCTAAAATGGGATTACTTACAATTTTTCATACAGTTGATGTTGGAATTTTTGTTAATGTGGCCGTTTCTTCTAACGCTGCTTGCTTGCTGACCGCACGTTCAATAAGAGTTGAATAAACATTGTTTATAACTTCCTTAGTTTTCACAGAAAAGTGTTTTCTGCTTTTCGACGGATTTATCTCCTGAGATGCATTGGGCTCGCACATATTTTCCATGACTCACACACGATTAAACAAACGCTGTATTACACACGAAGTAAGAATAATTACTAAGCTTAAAACTAACTAGAGTGGCTATATATACAGTCTTTAGAACATTCTTTGTTTTATGGTGCTAACCTCTCATTTTGAATCAGGTAAAAGTCGGTTTAAAATCACCAAACTATTACTTTAATAATGAAATTACGTCTTCTGGATTTGCAGTTTACTTTAAGACATTTTTAAGTACGGACCATAATTTACCTGCATTTATTTATTCATTAATTATTTGTTTATGGCCACCCAAGTGTAACTTTCTTGTATCTCTGGACAGGCTTCACTTGTAGACGATATTTTTATTAAATAATAAATTTTTAGAAGTTAAAAGAAGTGTTATTTCCTAGTGGTAACAAAAAGAGTCGACAGATATACTTCCTAAGTAGGTACAACATTTTGTACTACGGAAAGTACAACAGCTCCCTTGGTCTGTAAATTCTATAGTAATAGAGATACAGATTTCGATTTGCTACAGGATAATACCTATGATAGGAGACTACATTTGGAAATTAATTTCGAATATGCAGGGTATTTCACAAAAGCGGCACAACATGAATACATATTCCTAAATGGGACACCCTATATCTTACAATATTTTGGAATTCTACATAAAATTCCAATTACTTTTAAATAAGTGTATCGTAAGTATTAACTTAACGGTTTCCAAGATATTGACTTCCTGCTCAATAAGTACATTCCAATTGTATATTGTAAGTTAAGGCAGAAAAGCTTAATAAGCAAGAAAGGGCAGAAAATTATTTTTTTAATTTGGATAAACTTTTTCTTATAGGATTTTGCTTTTTTTTTATTTTAATTTATTTAAGCGATTTCGGAAAGTGACATTTGCTTCCGCACTAAAAGCCATACATGAAATCCAAAATACTAATTATTCGTGTTTCAAGGCAAGCACCAACTTCTATCAAGAATAAAACTTTTTGAGAGAACAATAATAAAGAAGTTTCAAATATGTTGCATACTTTTTTGGACACAATGTATATTACGTTACAAATGAGCCAACTATCACACTCTTAGAACTTCCTATTGTATTATATTCCTATATATACCAAACAGCATATATAATATTACAGAAGACTTCCAATATATCATGTATCAAGATATTTTATTTCATTCAGGACAGGAAACAAAATATATGCTTAAGTGGATTTAAATGTTTTACCCATACCCTGTAGTTGGGATCTTTTAAGAAGAATTGGTTAGCAAATATTTAAGGACAGACATAGAGTTATGAAATGGTATTTAATTAAATATTATTTCTGAGATGTACTTAACATTTATAATGTGTTGGTAAACTGTGGACATACTAGTAAGAAAATGTTTGTTGGTTTAGTCAATAATTTGAATGATTGAATATCGAAAGCGTTTTATTTTACTTAATATTTTCTTATTTTTTAGGGTGTTATACTTGTAGGAAGAGAACGTAATTATTTCTTGGAAAAAATCGATTTTCTTAAAATTTCTCTAAAACGCCACTACTAATTGACATTTGAATACGCTGGGTCATTTTATTGACAAAGAATATGCCCCATAATATTTTGTTATAATTAACAATAAATAAAAAATAAAAACTAGGTATATTATTATAGAACGTATTATTTTTCGCATGTTTAAACTATTTTCTTCCTTATTTCAATTAACATTAAATCTCTCAATTTCATACAATTATTGGCTTGAAAGGTTGCTGCCTCTAACCTTTATCTTCTTTCGATGGATTCTGTTTCCAACGAAATGTAAATGTACGAAAGCATGAAAAATGTTTATTAAAATTAATATTTACTTGGCAGATGGAACAGTTTTCGGCATTTATTGTCAATTGGACTGCATTGGATGTTGATGTTTTCAAATTGTAGCACTGTGGGTGACATTGATTTACATTTTGCACAATGCTACAAGGACCACTATTGTTTTCTTGTCCTACAATATGATGGGTAATATTTGTTTTATTTTGAATAGAATCTTCTACATAACCCTCACCAACCGTGGATGACCGCCAACCACCATGACGCTTAAGGCTAAAAATATCTACAATAGTATTGCGGGTGAACTTCTAGAGCACTAGCGGGTGTATAAATGCGAATTTTCGAAATAAACGTATTTTGTTATTTCGGATATTTTTCCGAAAGTATTGATTCTGACAACCCGGCTTGTACTATTCCCATTTCGATAATTAGTAATAGGGAAGAGTTGCTGGACGAAGACACATAATATATTTAATGAGAACTAACCGGTGCTGAAGTAATTTGCAGCACTAAACCCACTATAATCGGTCTTTTGTAACAAACCCGGTCGTATATGATCTGCTCACTTCGCCGTTGAGTATTTCAAGGAAAAAATACACTGTCAACCGAGTTTTATGGTTCAGTAGTCAGTAGTCAGTAGTCAGTAATCTACGCTACGGTATATTGCGCCATACTCGATTATACAGGGTGGCGCACCGAAAACTTTCCACCCAGGTTTATTTTCTTGTTAATAAATAAATCAAAATTCGCTCGAACACGGGAACCTTAGTTCTCAGGGGGACATATTTTTTGCTATTTTGACCCCCCCCCCCTGCTTGAACCCCTACGACGGGATGGCTTTCACCCTAGAATTTTTAGAGCAGTGCATACTCAACATCCCGAAAAATTAAATGTGTGGGCTGGAATTTTTGGGGGCCGTATTATTGGGCCGTATTTTATACCTGGAAATTTAACAGGTAAATGTACCTGAACCTGTTGGAAACCACTATTAACCCTGCTTTAACGAATGCCATAGAAGAAAATGACCGTTATCGGCCAGAAAATATTTACTTTCCCCAAGACGGAGCACCCACGCATTATGCGTCCCCTGTTAGACAGTTTATGGATGAAAATTTTTCAGGAAAATGGTTTGGAAGAAGAGGTCCTATTAAATGGCCTGCAAGATCTCCTGATTTGATGGCACTGGACTTTTTCTTGTGGGGACATTTAAAGTCTAAAATTTATGCAACCCAACCCAATTATTTCGAAGACTTGCGACAACGAATAGTGTACGAGTGCCGACAAATAACTCCCGCAATGCTCCATAATGTTCGCGAACATTTTGAACATTGCCTTTACAATTGCATGGAGGTTGGAGGCGGACATTTTCAACATTTACTTGATTGATACAAGCGGTAATAAATTTTATTACTTTTAAATTTTCTTTTCTTTTTAGCCCTATTTTTCAGGAACTATTTACTCGATTTAAACGAGCAAGGTTATAAGATATTACTCGACCCCCCCCCTTTCCATTTAAGATTTTAAGGGTGAAAGCCACCCCGTCGTAGGGGTTGATTTATTTATTAACAAGAAAATAAACCTGGGTGGAAAGTTTTCGGTGCGCCACCCTGAATATTTCAGTTATTTGGTGTAGAATTAGTTTAGTTCAGGTATCGAGATCGAAATTAAAATTTCAATTATAATACGCTTTAAATTGTATTAGTCGGTATTAACTGATGGTTTTGGTTATTTGGTTTAAAAATTTGGCGGTTCTGTAGCTCTGCTGCCCTTATTCAGGAGCCGCTACTGCCTCAGAAGAGCATCCTCTGGGTCACTGTTATTCTCATTGCACACTTCTGATTTTGGCACTGACTTGAAAACGTGTCAATCCCATCAGTATGCCGACGACTTTCAGTCTGCAGATAAAGTAGGATCAAAACAAAAAGTCCTCAAATCATGCTGCGTGGAATCATGGATGTCATTAATTATATATCACCCTTGAAAGGTAATCCAGACAAGGGGTAAAAGGGCGGGAAAAATAAAATTGCTAAGTTCTAGAGATGGTATTTTTCACAAAATTGCATTATTGTCACTGTTATTGTTCAATACAGAATTTAAATAAAAAACGTGTACAATAAAGAACCAAAAAATTATGAATTTCAACTAGATGACAGACTTGTCCTCCTTCGACTTCCAAACATTTACAGAATCGAAAACATAAGTACTAATCTAATAAGTAACTTGGGCGGAGTTGTTAATCACCTGAAATCTATTTGTAAATCTATACTGTAAGTCTTCTAAATTTTCGCCGGGGTTTTGAAAATCGAATTTGTAATGTGTGGCCATAAAAAGATGTCGGCCCCCGGAGTGAGATCGCAGAATCTTGGCGTCTTGTCTCAGAGGAGCATCCTGGGGCCACTGTTATTCTCATTGCACACTTCTGATTTTGGCACTTACTTAAAAACGTGCTAGAGTCTTGGCCACCTTCTTAATAAAGGCCTATGGCCTATTTATTAATATTTATTATTATTATTAGATGTGAAGCCATTGCGATAAACTAGAATTGATGCATTTATGTAGGGGAAATACTGATAATATTAATAAATCCCAGTAACAAAGTTTAGCTTGGCTCCTAGAGTATCATTTTACAATTTCACAACCGCAGAAGAGGGGACCGTAATAGCCTGAAAACATAGTGTCCTCGAAAACTAAAAATGACATTCAATGGCTTTTTCAATAGAAATCCGGATGATGGCATTCTCATATTTCAGTTACCTACCATTATGATAGACAAATGTCAATTTGTAACTAATAGGATTTAAGGACAATTAAAATACCATAAACGCACGTTAATTTCTACTATTACGTTATATTTGGTACCTATTGCATTACCAAGGTCTACTCATATGTTTACAAATGGTTATTAAATAGTAGAAAATTATTAATTATATAAATGATAGACTCTAATAATTAGCTTGCTTCTAGGTTAAAGATGATCAATAATTACCAACTAAAACTTAATCCGTTTATAACTATCAAATAGAAAAACGAATTCTTATATTCAAACAAATAAACATTTAGACACGTAGAATTAAAGGTAAAGTAATCAAATTTGGTTTACGGGGATTCCTAATCTGCTCGATGTCTTTATAGATTGGATTGAAAAATTACCAAAGTTGTTGTATTAAATTTGCCTATGAATTTAACTCTTTAAAAAGTTAATATTGTTGAATGGGTGTTACTTGTTCCATTTTACACTCTATCAGGAAAATTAAATACAATGACAATTCATAACACCATAAAATATTAGCGTGTAAATAAACCCCGCTAGAGTCTAAAGCGCGATTTATACTTTGACGCTTGACGATCACGTTTGAAGTTTGACGGTGACGCTTGTAGAATTCCATTTTTGGTGCATTTATAGTTTGACGCTTGACGTTCAACATTTTCGTGTCATAACCTCATTATTTTGTTGTGTTCAGCAGCAGCATTACTTAAAAAGAAACAAAAGCGAAAAAGGCAGTATAAAATTAGACCCATAAACAGAAGACGACATAATAAAGTACAAATATTATACAAATATGAAAGAGCAGTATTGACAGTTAGCTATCACGTGCAAATACTGTCGCGTCCTATTGGCTGTTACGTCATATTCTACGGAATTTCTACGAGCAGTGAGCGTCAAAAGTTAAAATTGGTTTATCTTGAGCGTCACGTCAAGCGTCAAGCGTCAAAGAATAAATGGGTGTATATATTTCCTATTCTTCAATCTTCAACCGACGTCGTCAACGTGATCGTCAAGCGTCAAAGTATAAATCGCGCTAAAAAAACTTACTTTTTAATTATTTTTTTACACGGCCCCGTGTAAAAATACCTAAACGCGTGTTACCGAAAAGACAGGCGGCAACAAGTGGTGTGAAATTCTAGGAATTGGCATGTAACGACACGGGCAACGGCAGACGCTACATGAAAATTCAACTTTCAAGTCAATCTGATTGTGCTATTTGAATGTGATATAGAATAATGTCGGTTATATTTAAATTAAAATATAGAAACAAAGCAAAGTTCTATAAAGTGCCAAATGAGAGTGCCTCTTATATGGATCTTGTTAAATTGGCTAAGTATATTAACGAAATTTAATAGAAACCTTACTAATAAGTACGCCATTTTTAAGAAACTAAGTAGGTATTTATATTGTTACAGTTTTCCCTTTAGCTTTTAAATTATTCTGATGGAAGCTTATAATATATATGTATTCCTTTTTTATATCAATACTTAGGTACCTACCTACATATTTTACTTTACAGATCTCTAAATAAATATAAGGCCATAGGTAAAATATAGAAACTTTTTGACAGTTCCATTGGATACTTTTTAAAACTAAAATAAGAAAGTGCAGACCGTTTTACTCTAACAATTCATCCGTTAAAATTTTATATACAGTACAACAAATTGTCAAGTTTTTATTTTCCCAGTGTTATAGTACCTATCTCAAAAACAGTTGAGGTTAGGAAAAGACTTTAAATAATACAAATATTAATATAAAAATTTTGAGTAGAATCTAAAAACTTAAAATTGTTTGGGGATTGTTTTAAGAAAAATGGGGCTTGACACATGCTTTGCTTTTTTGAGAAACCCTGTATAAAACCAAGTATTAAAAAGAAATGGATAAAAATAGAATACATTTGTGTGCCGAAGCATTTTTTTTTAAATCTCGTTTTTTAGGTTATTATATATGGGGTGTTCCAATCTTTTTGACCACCCTGTATAGTATATACCATTAAGGTTTCCATTGAAACTAGTTATATTATAAGTATATTCAGTTTTTTTTCCAGTTTTTAAGCAATATTTGGTGTAAAAAATTAACGATAAATATAATACTCGTCATTTTTATTCTTTTGTATTGTTCCAAAGCATACTTTTATTTAGTTGTTTAGTGTTCTAAGTATGTATATATATTTATTATGTTATTTGTTTCACTAAGCTTAACAATGAGGTACATTAAACGTTTGTTTTGTTTTACTAAATTGTTAAACTATATAATAGGTGTGACATTTAGTTCAACTAGTTATAATAATAAGTATAAAAAAAAATCACAGAGTTTTTCAATCCTGTTGTAACCATCATTTTGTCTATAAATAAACGATAAATGGATAGTGTTTATCGAAAAGGAACCAAGCGCCAAATTGCGAAAAATGAGTTAGATGCACCAAGCGACAGACCAGGGTCTAATTTAGTTTATGTAAAAAGATCCACAAGCTATCGCTACCCGAGTGCCATCTATGAGGCTCTGAACCAAACGACATTTCCTTCAAACTAGATTTCTAATTTCATTAAAGAGAACCAAGTGCTGATTCTCTTTAAATTAACGGGGAGTTGTCGCTTGGTTCCTTTTAAAATTTTAAGCATTTGCCGGTGTTTTTGTCTTGTATTAAAAGTAGTAAATAATTGAAATAAAAAGTGGTATTTTTTGAATACCAACATTTAGTTTCTATTATAATAAGTAGTGCCATAAGTGAGAGAGCTAAATGGATTCTCCAGCAAGCTCTAGAGCAAGGGAGAGAGAAAAAAATGAAAAAAATTTCTGTAAGTACACTTTTGAGGTTATTTTTTTTGTATTTAGGAAATAATTATTATAACAATAGTACAGTATGTATATTTCGTAGAAAAATTGTGGTGATTATTTCATTTTGACTACCACGCGTACTGAATTCTTTCTTGGTATTACGTGGTTTAATAAGGCAGAATAAAAATAAAAATATGTAAAAGGAACCAAGGATAATTTTTTAAAATATAAATTTTTTACTTGCATAATCAAAAATTGTAAAAAACTAATCGTTTTGAAATAATTTATATGAACTCGGAAGATTTCTTTTCAACAGGAGACTTGGAAAAAATGACAACAAACAAAAAAATAAGTGTTGATAAGAATAAAGTGTCCTGGTTGAAAACAAAAGTAATAAAATTGGAAAAGGACAAACCGTTTTCAATTTATTTAAAAGAAACTCGCGCTCCTGAGGGCCAATATCAAGAAGTTGATATTTCCAAACCTATACGCGGTAGAAAGGGCAAAAATAATTTTTGTCCACTTACATTGCTATACCCAGAAGGAAAACCGATTTCCACTAAAAAAATGGAAGATATTAAATCACTAATGCGGTTCATTCCATCAGATGCTAGATCGTTCTATAAAATAGGGAACTTTCAAGAATTTGAAGATGACATCGATGGGTTTGGACAGAACTTGGATTTTGACGTTGAGGAAGTAATAATTAATGAATAAAAGTAGATTTGTATTAATTAAGTTTATTCTTTTATTGAAATATTATATTCTGTATTTTTTTTTAATATTTTCAATATAAGATACTGATGTTTAAATAGAACCACTTTTAACTTATCCATTTTTCTAAAAAGAACCAGAAGTATTTTTGACACTTGGTACCGTTCTAAATAGGAAATTTCCGGTTACCTGTTTATTCAAAAAGAACCATCCACCAAAAAAACACAAAAAACGATTGTTTCTGGCCTTTAAAACTCATACAATTATTTGTACAGTAATATAAATACTTTTTATCAAAATCTACGTAAAAAAAATTTGAGCTTTGTTTACTTATGATTTAGAAACAACTGTTTATCTTTAACCGCTTCTAACTCAAAACATTGATCTGGCGCTTGGTTCCTTTTCGATAAACATCATCCAAATAGTACTCAATATTTTCATTCATTTAACAAACCTTTTCCAAGCGATCTGAAGATTTATATATATTAGGGGCTACTACCTTCGGCTTTTATTAAGTCATTCAATCATGTATCAAACTAAGCAGAGGTTAATAATGTCAAACATCTTGAATGCATAGTTTTTTTACATTTTAATTATAAACGTCCGGTTAGTTTGATACGGGATTAAATGACTTAAATATACTGGAAAGTATTCTAGCCCTGGGTAGATTATTTTATTACACTCACTGTAGTAAATTCACACCCAAATAAAATAAAATCTACACTCCAATAATATAATATTTACACTAATTAATTACAAGTTACCATTAAAAAATGGATTACTTACACCCCTCATTATTTCTTTTACACCCTAGGATAGGTTTACAATCTGTGAGTGTAAATGTTAACACTGTATTTTTATTATTTTACACACGATAGTGTAAATGTACCTACCCATAAATTAGAAGAATTAACACTAATCAAAAAGTAAAAAAACATTTCAAAAGTGTCTTCTTCACAAGATATACTGATTTGTTAATATACCCTCTTGAGTGTGGTCCTATATGTACCACCATTAATGTTTTAAACATATTTTTTTACTACATAATTGTTTTTTTTTTGTTTTTTATATTATCAAGAAATAAACAGTATTACTTATTAGTTTTTTAGTGTGTTGTTAATTTTTGCAATAAATCTAAAAACACTTAATATTTCCGAAACTGTTGAAGATAGGTATAGCATATTGTACATGAAATATGTCTAGAATTTTCTGAAGAATCAAAAAATTAAATAATATTCGGGGTGCTGTATTTAAAATAAGAAAGTTAGTATTGGTCACTGTTACATGACACACCCTGTATAAATAGCTTTTATTGAAAAAAATGCGCAAGTAGAAATACCAATCGACGTGTCCGAGCGTTTTTTCGGGCACGCCCCTATGTACTTATTATCGAATTTATTCCATTTGGCTGATACACATTGTTTTCAAAGCTGTCACTAAGCTTCTGCCTCCTGTTCTGCGGTAACTTCCACATTCCATTCAGCCTGCTGGTTCAGGTTAGGTTAGTTTTTTACTAGTAGTCCAGAACGTTCCGTTCAGTCCTCTAAACGTATCCATTCTGCTTTTGACACAAGTAGGGGAGAGGAGGTGAATGGTACGCACCTAAGCAATATTTGTTCTAAATCAGAAGTTTTAATCGCTAAAGACTACAGCTTTGCTACAACTGTTCACTTATATGTTCTCTTTAACGTAGCTATCTTAAATTTCATCTAAAATAAAAAGGGTTTGTATAAAATAGATAAAGCCAATTTTTCTGGTTTGTGTATTATTACCCTCCATGGTGGATAATGGTACGCATTTTGTCGGGTAATGATACGCAAAAGAAAACTGTTTGTATAAATCCTATTTATTGGAAAATCGCTACAAAATATCCAAAATAAAGAAAAGTAAACTTATACATATTTAAAACACTATCAAAAACGAAAACATAAAACACATTACAAAACGAATTTCCGGACTCCAGAACTTAAATTAAAATTTTGCAACAAGGTCCCTTTGAACAGAAGCTTTTTTATAGCAAAAGTCACATCTATAATTAGTGGCAGAATCCCACCCACTGCATTCGGCATGTGCCCACCTCCCGCAACTAACACATCTATACCAAATTTCCCCATCTTTTCCAAAATCTTCGCACACCAATTCTTGTTTGAATCCACATCCATGTTGACCATGTCATCCAGTTCATCATCATCAACAAGATCTTTTTCGTCAATTTTGTCGTCCTCGGAAGTATCAGAGTCTAATTCCATATTTCTATTGTTTTTTGGTTTTTTGCGTAATGCAACTTTCGCCTTAATATTTTTATTCTTCCCCTTTCGAGCAGAACTAATTTTATATTTTTTTTGTTGCCTTTCTTCCAGAATTAATTTCATTGGTGTAGCCGTTAATATCTCTGACTTGCCCTTGACACCTTTTTTTGTTTTTCCTTTCGCAGAATATGACGGTAATGGTGACAGTTCTGCAATGCTAACCTTTTCATTTGCTAAAGCACCTATGTTTCCTTTAAGGCGGGATTGAGTTATGGCTGGAATGTGTGAAGTTGACGGGCCGGAATTTGGCAGGCCAGATGTTGATTGGCCAGAAGCTGACAGCCGAGATGTTGATGGGCCAGAAGTTGATAGTCCAGATGTTGATGGGCCAGAAGTTGACAGTCCAGATGTTGATGGATCTGAAATTGACGGGCGAGAAGCTGACGGGCCAGATGTTGAGGGGCAAGAATCAAACTCATTTGTAGAGTCCAAATCATCAGATACAGTAGGCTGCAGATATTGGCTAGCAGGTTCAAAATCCTCTTTTGTAAACTTATCGGGATTAAATGGATAGATCCCCGTTAAGTTGAAACCTGAAATAGCCTTTTCCATAGTCGCAATTTTACCGTAGGCATTATTAAATATTTCAGCCAAATCTAAGAAAGTTATTTTCTCTTGCTTGCCAGTTTTTAAGAAATTATCGCATTCCTTATTGAAAGCGCATTTAAATGGTCCAAAAAATGAGGTGTCGAGCGGCTGTAAGCGGTGGGAGGTATGTGGCGGTATTGACAACATCACGATTCCATCATCTTTACAATAATTATAAATCAGAAGAGATATATGGCCATAATGGTTGTCAAGCAACAGCAAAACAGAGTTTGATGGACTTGAATTAACATACAATTTAAAATGCTGTAACCACTGAAGGAAACATTTTTCGTCGCTCCAGCCATTATCGGTAACTGCATAAATACCCTCGACTGGTCCGTGTTTCGTCAATGTAGGAGACATTCGTTTCCTAGGAAATATAAGGAGCGGTGGAATAAAGCTCCCAGAAGCACTCATTGCGCATATGGCAGTGACATTCTTTCCACGTTCCCAGGATATTTTTGATCCACGCTGCTTCACGCCTTTTGGCCCCAGTTGCTTAGTAGGCTTCTGAACAGTTGAGATCCCTGTCTCGTCCACGTTAAACATTCTGCTTGGAGCAAATTTATATTTTTCCAACAAAGTTGCCAAGTTTGAAAAAAAAATTTAACGGATTTCTCATTAAAAGCAGATATCCTATTGACACTTGTTCCTTCAGGTTTTCTTAGACTGATTTGGAGATTTCTCTTAAGAAATAATTGCAACCAATCCTTGCCTGCTTCTTGACGATCTTTATTAAACTCATGACGTACGCCATTGGTCTCTGCATATTGAAAAGCGATTTTTCGTAACTCCACCGGAGTCAGCCCATGAAACAATTTAACTAATTTAAGAACGTGATTCGCCATTTGACTCTCAGTTTCAGCTGAGAACGTAGAATGTCTTCCTAATCTTGGACCAGACCTGTCGTTTTTTTTTCTACGAGCTCTTAGTGTTGCCTCGTGAATACCGAATGACCTGGAAACTTCGCGGATTTTTCTGCCAGAATCTATTGCCTCAAGAGGTTTTTGTAAAGTCTCCTCGGTCCATCCAGCGATATTCGTTTTTCTCACGTACTTCGTAGGCATCTGAAATAACTTTCTAATTAGAATCAATTAAAACACAAGTGCTAATTCAATTTCGGACACTATACGAGTAATGGTACGCAGATTAAGGGTAATCGGACGCAACGCGTATCATTACCCGATTTAACGCCATTTGCCTGTTGAATTATTTGCACAAATACACGTTTTTATTGCCATGATAATATTTATGTAATTTACGTCAGTAGAGTTTTATCCTTTCACTATAAAAATTAGAGCGACTTTTAAATAGATATGCAGATCTTACCTTCAATTTAATCACACACAAATATTATAAAACAAATGCCGGAAAATGAAAATGGTCGCTCACTAACAAACCCAAGCGTGGAACTGAAGTGTACCGCAGCAGTAATGTCGAAATACGTATGGGACACGAGTCTATGCGATTAGCGGCGATATTTAACGATTGCCGGAACGTAAAGGTGGATGCGTATGATTGCCCGCTGCGTGCGATTCCCGTCCTCTCCCCTACACCATACCAAGTTGAGGACAAACCCAATTTTATCAGTTATTGTGCACTCCCTCTAAATTTTGACATTACTGACCTACCTACTAAAGGCAATTATAGTCAGTCTAGAAAATATTATTTTCTTCTCGAATAAGACAGGCCCAGGTTTTTAAGTAAATGTGTGGTTAGTAAAAAGGATTGAACAAACAATGTTTTAAGATCAGTCTCATGGTTCATCTGGTTTTTTGTCACATGCAAGGTAACTAATTTTTAAATCGATTTAACCCGAAAACAATGCCTTTTATCGTATGTAAATATTGCTATGACAATTTCGTCATATTTTAAGAATATTTGATTTTTATTAAGAAATCGAGCTAGTTAGCAACCTAACCTAACCTAAACAAAAAAGTCGTTTCTTGAAAAGCGGCTAGTTCGGCTCGTAACTATGTCGTATTTTATTATAGAATAGAGTACCTAAATTCGTTTTAGCTTCGGAATGGCACATTATATTAAATTTAAAAATAATAAGAATGACTACAATACATCATATTTTAATACCAAATCACTAAATAGTATTGCCTTTTTTACTCATTAACATTACCAATTACATAAGGATAAATAATTTTTATCAAACGACAATCCTGTTGAAAAATACTTCACTTAAGTTACATTTTACAATGTGCATCCCCCACTGTAATATAGGCATCTATTCTACGACGCATTGACTGGCGAACATGTTCAAATATTACGGGTGTGCGTCTAATTGTTACACAGGTTGCGATAATTCGATTCCTCAATTCTTCCAGTTTCTATTGGGGTCATATAAACTAAATGTTTGAGGTGACCCCAAAGGAAATAATCCAATGAATTTATGTGTAGAGATCTGCGCGGCCAGGGTTCTGTTCCTCCTCGACCTATAAAATAATTTGCTATATAGGGGAAGGTGGGGCAAGACGGGGTAGTGAGGCAAGACGGGGTACCCCCTTTTTTCTAAATTGAACGCATCTAAACCGAGACGAGCACACACATACACGAGGTCAACCTGCTTCTCTCAATCGCTGAAGGGTCTTTAAAGTAAGAGGTCGCGTCCCTGCTTAAGCACATAAAATCCAGCTTTTACGTCTTTTGCTATTATTTCTTTTGTGTTTTCCGTCCGTGTTTAAGACTATAATTAATTTTCAATTGTGTCCGCTTGGACTGTTGATGAGGCAGTATGAAGTAGACATTAAGGTTAGAATCAGTTTTCAAATTTTCGCTAACCGTTTTTTCCTAAATGCTGCATTTTGTGTGAGAATACGTGAATGGACATGATGGGGTACTCAGCTGCGGGACAAGATGGGGTACCCCGTCTTGCCCCAAACATTTTTATTTTTATTTCGTATTGTTTCAGAATGGTGAGAAACTATGTTCGAAAAACTGATAGAGGGGGATGGTCGGAGGAACACATGAAGAATGCAATTTCCGCTGCTTTACAGGGAAAAATGGGTTATTATTTAGCCGCTAAAACTATTCATGTTCAACAAACAAGTTTAAAAAGAAAGGTAAAATTGTCTCGAGAAACTGCCGGATTGGTGCGAGGTACCCTAGGCCCAAAGACAACCATTTTTTCCACAGACGAGGAAGCCGAAATGGTAAACCATATAATTGACATGGAAAGTAGACTCTTTGGACTTACAACTAGCTACCTTAAGTCTTTAGCTTTTTTTAGCGTCAAGAATGAAAATGCCGGAAAACATTGGCTTTTAGGGTTCTGAAAGCGCCATTCCAGAATTAGAGGAAGAAATAAGGAAGAAACTTGAAGCAGAGCAAACAAAAGAAAAGAGAAAAAACGAAAGGCAAAAGAAACTAGCGGAAAAACAGAAAAAAGAATCATTTAAATTGAAAAGTAGAAAGCAGGTTTTAAAACAGGCTAAGAAAAGTGCTAAGAAAGCAAAACCTTTTAGAATAGATTCCTCTGATCAAAGTCATGAAAGCAATGATGAAACCGACAATACTCCATGCCTTTACTGTGATGGATTATATCTAGAATCTATAGAGGGGTGGATAACTTGTGAAACGTGTGGTAAGTGGGCTTATTATAGCTATGCCGGAATTGAAGATGAGAACGACGAAGCTACCCATGTATGTGCATTGTGTTGTCTATAATTTTATAAAAAATTAGGACACTTAAATTTTTGTTTTATAATAATTTACCAAAGTATTTCTCTTTCGACTTTTTCACTTTAGGTGGTAATCTTATTACATTAAATGTATATTTTCTTAATACCATTCCCTAATTTCCCATCTTGCCCCATGGGGTACCCTGTCTTACCACGCCTATGGGGCAAGATGAGGAAAAATTACTTTTTTCGTAAATTCGTTTTTTTCTGCTAAACGTTGTGGATAACGGTTTTTATTTTTCTATAATTCCAAAGTTATATTAGCAGTGCTTACTTTAATAAATAATTTATATCTGCAAATCTGAAAATAAGAGTTTTATTGTAAATCAATCCTTAACTACCCCGTCTTGCCCCACCCTCCCCTACTATGGGCCTATCAAATGTTCTCCAACAATTCCGACACATACGTTAAGTGAAAACTGTTGTTGATAACGGCATTCTAAAATTGCATGTTGTGGATTCTCATCCGTGCATACGTGATTGTGGAAGGTCATGATGGTATCTCTGGAAAGATTTGCCTCATAAGTGAATAATATTTGTGCTAAAAACTGTGAATTTTTCCCAATTTTTCTTGCATTCATTGACATAAGCCTACTTTTAATGGAATATCAGTCGGTTAGAGTGCCTGCACCCGCTGAATGTGATAAAGGTATAAGAGATTGTTCTTTAAAATTCTGAAAACCGTTGAAAAACTTACGTTTACGTTTAAAGCAATCGTTCTGGTACTTGTAGTTGAAGTTTCCAAATTTCGGATTTCAAAAAAGTCCTAGATATCAATTTTACTTCAATTATCGACACTATTTCAAAGTTATTTATTAAGAACAAAAATAAAACTTTAACGTAGTTTTGGAACGAAGCATTTCCAGACATATAGGAACTTTTTTCCTATTTTTAGGAAGGGAAACTTATCCTGCTTGTCTACAACTTAGATGCATGTGAGCATTAATGAGATGTAATAATGACAAATTTTATTATTTTAATGTGAATCATTAGTTATTGTTGGGAAAACCTGTACCAACATGCCATAGAGAATAGGCCCTTAAATGCTGTGTGCGCGCGATTTCAATCTCTGCTAGTTTTGTTTGTAAATTACATAAGGGTTATAATTTATTCACGCAGCTATTTGCATTCACGTAGCTAGTCAAAAGCGCGTCGCGATGGTACTTGTAAAACGTCATTATTGGGACGCTACCTCCCTACTGGGAGAAAGATATTTTGAGTCGTATCGCGCGCCGGTGGAGAAAGAGAGAAGACGCACGGCGAAACGGTCAAGAGAGGAGAGATTCCAAGCTGGCTCCGTGAAGCAAGTGCTTTTACGTATGCTTCACTTGGCACCTTAAAATTTGAAATATAATTGAATTAACTCAAGACATTAGAAACATTCTCGAAGGTATCAAAGATAGAGAGTAATTCAAGACTTAAAACCCTGAGAACATTCCATATTTTGTACAGGGTGTGCTCTACAAACGTGTCAACTTTTCACATTTTAAAATTAATTTACTCTTTTTTTTTCAAATGGAACGCCCTTGTATTTTAATATTTTATCTTGTAGAGTTCTTTGTCCTTTGTTAAAAGGTTCATTTTGGTGTAATATTTTTTTTTAATAAAAGGTCTGAGAAAAATGTTATTTTTAAATTTTATTTTATAGTTAGCCATGACAGACAAAAGCAAATATTAATAGAAAAAGTAATAGTAATTTTTTTATAAAATGTCATTATCGTTTTATTTCCTACTTTTTATCAAGTTAAATTTATATTGTTTAGAAATTAGAAATGATCGATATGATTTATGTTTTGGGTGCTAGTGATAAAAATGCTTTATTAGCTTCAAGAATTTATGAAGAACGATACCCAGAGGGAAGACACCCTGATAAAAAGACATTCGAAAAGCTAATGGAGAGATTTGAAACTACAGGAAGTGTGGCTAATAAAAAAAATGACCGAAGAAAACGGGTACGCACCGAAGAAAATTAATTCAACGTTTTGTTAAGTATTACTGAGAATCCCCATATTGGTCAGCGTCCTCTTGCACAACAACTGGACATTGGATGAACGGCGGTTCAAAAAATAATCAACTCAAACAAATTACATCCTTACCACGTCCAGTTGCTGCAAGAGCTTAATGAAAAGGACTATGGTAGGCGACTTGAATGTTGTGCGTGGGCGCAAAATAAAATAAGTGAGCAGCATAATTTTGCGCATTTAGTTTTTTTTTGCGACGAAGCTACGTTCCATAAAAATGGCAACGTCAGTAGACATAATTTTCATTATTATGTCACTACAAATCCTCATTTTGTTAGATTTCACTCACAAAACAGATGTTCCCTAAATGTTTGGGGTGGAATGGTTGGAGACTACGTAGTTGGTCCACATTTTTTCGAGGGAAATTTAGCGGGATAGATCTACTTGGACTTTTTCCAAAATGATTTACCACAGCTTATTGCTCATATAACGAACATAGTTCAAGAACACATGGTGTTTTCTTCATGATGGAGCCCCCGGTGCACTCCACAAGGCTTATTGGGGAATTCTTAGACGAAACTTATGGTCAGCAATGGATTGGAAGAGGAGGGCCTGTATCATGGCCAGCTAGATCGCCGGATATGAGAAAAATGGATTTTTCTATATGGGGATTTGTTAAGCTATTATTGCATAAATTATTTCTAATACTCCGAATGATTCTTTTTTTCTGCTTTTAAAGATCAGTTGTACAAGATGTATCCGACAACTAAAGAGGACATGAAAATTCGCATGAGAAATGAATCACATATTTCAGAAACCCCAAAAGTCACACATTTGCGAAAATACAGTTTTCTTTATTTTTTGGTAGTATAGAGGTATACGCACTTAATGGTAAAGAGAAACCCCAAAACTCCTCATATTTACTCACACTTAATAACCAATAAAATTTTCATGTATTGCAAAAACGCCAAAACTCCTGGAATTTTGGTGTTTTTGAAATATGTATTGGAACACACTCATTTTCAACATGACAGTTTGTTAGGTTATGTATCTGTAGTTGTATCATGGGTTATGTACATTGTTGGTCATCTTTAGACGTTGTTTAACGTCATAACAATTTAATTGTAAATAATTTAAATTATGGAGATTGAAGATGAATCTGCTACACGCAAAAGGAAGCGTGGAATACGCAATATCAGTGAATATAAAAGAGAAGTTATTAAAAAGTCTAGAGTTAAAGGGACTGCCTATGAATGCTGGAGTGGCGCTTTGGTGCCTGCAATTAACCAAGGATCTGACTGCAAGTAAGTTTAATGGTCTTAGAATTTTACTAACTAGCTAAATAATATGTATTCTTTCGTTATTATAATTTTGATTGTATTTTTAGTTGTCGCAAAAAATGCTTTGAACGAGTTTGTGAAGAATTACGCATTCAAACATTTCAAAACTTTAGAAACCTAAACACCAAGAATGAACAAGATTTTTTGCTACAATCTCTTCTTTCAGCTCATGGGATTGCGCGTAGAAGGCGCGTAAAACCTGCTGATATATCCTGCAGACCAGATAGACTAGCGTCTTTTAAATATAACATTCTGGGACCAAAGCGCAACACATGAAATCTGTACGAAAGCATTTATGGCGATTTTTGGTATTACAAATGATCGGTTGCGCCGATTAACCACCTTAAGAAGAGAGGGACTAGTTCCTATAGATAAACGAGGTAAGGGTCGATCAGGAAACGCAAAGCAAGGACTTGTTATAGATTCAATCATACAACATATTGCTTCATTTCCGGTCAAAACTGCCCATTATACCAGTAGGGAGTACAGATATCTAAATGAAAAATTAAATATTTTCATAATGCATAAGTTGTTTAAAGAGCTAAATCCAGAACTGGATGTTAAATATTCATATTACAAAAAGATTTTTAAAGAACAATTTTCATTATCCTTTGGTCGTCCTCAAGTCGACACCTGCTCCACGTGTGAAGAGTTAGATACTAAAATAAAAAGCAAAGCTTTGAATAAAACAGCAAAAAGAGTAGCACTGGCAGAGCAAACTGTCCATAAGAAGAGAGCAAAAAAATTTTACAACAAACTTAAATCTATTTCCCAACTTTGCAAAGTAGATGATACAGTAGGTGGTATTTGCATTGATTACATGCAAAACCTGCAACTACCGGTGATTCCTGTCCAGGAAACTTTCTACTTAAGGCAACTAACCGTTAATGTCCTATGTGTTCATAATCTGAAAAATGATAAGGTAACATTCTATGTGTATCACGAGGGAACAGGAACTAAAGGCCTAATGAAGTTGTATCCTTTCTATTACACTATCTTGACAGCCATCCAGAATTTCACAATGTTGCACATTTTCACTTCTTTTCTGATGCATGTGCTGCTCAGAACAGAAATCATACCATAGTAAGATTTTTTCTGCATTAGTTTCAACGAATAGATTCCAAAAGATTGAACAATATTATCCCACACGGGGACATTCATTTTTACCGTGTGATCGGGATTTTTCCATTCTCAAGGGAAAAATTAAAAAATCAGACAGAATTTACACTTTAATAGAGTATGTAGAACTTATCATAACATCTGACAAGAGTTTAAACCGATTTACTGTAGTTTTGCCGAATTCTGATGACATTTTGAACTTCAAGAAGTGGTGGCCAACCTATTTTAAAAAAACGATGCTTTCTTATGAATCTTTGGGCAGAAATATTCAAAGAGATCAAAAGATTAATTTTAAAATATCCAGTTTTCGACATTTTATTCATTTAAGTGAACCCGATGGGATTGTTATTACGAAGGAGTACATAGATGGCTTGCAGGAACATTCTTTTCGCCTACGGAATAGCAACAAAGATGTTATTAGTCTCCCTAAAAGAAAGGCATACGAAGGACATATTCCCATCAATATTAAGAAAATGCAAGATTTAAGAAAACTTGAGAAGTATCTACTAGATAATGAAGAAGTCAAGAACTTTTACAGTGAAATTTTTAATTTACCTACATGCGAACGAGATTTAAATGATACAATACAACCAGATGAATGAATCCTTTCGTTTAAATATTCTTTGTTCTAATGTTTTAAATAAATAACAATACAAAACACAATTTATTATTTTTAAATCCTCAAAAAATATGTATATTTCAGAAACCCCAAAAATCCACTAAAGAAAAAATAAAAAATATATATATGTGAAGTAAAAACGTAATATCCTTATAAGCCAAGTGATTAAACAACATACCCTCTATCATTTTATTACAAAAAACAAATAGCTTTTTGAAAAGATTTTAAATAATAAGGTTTTTTTTAATTCCTGAACATTTTGGTAAAATGGACTTATGGGGGTTTCTGAAATAAATTATTCAAATTGTTTTCATGCGATTACTCCCTAAATATGTCGCAATTTAAGCGAATAATTTGAAGATCGTGTCCAGAAGTGTACAGGGTTTTTCCGTATATTTTGAAGCACCCCTAGAGCCCCTATTTTCAACGCTAGAAAGAACTTTAAATTACGAATATTGAATGATTTTTTCTGAATCGTCAAGATTTGTCATCGGATAAAACAAATGAACATCGTAAATTTGTTTAAGACACCAAGCAGTTGTTTTTTAAATGCAACACCCTGTATATTACTGAATATTTTAATAGGTCTTAAAATTATATTTTGAAAAATATATATGTTTACTATAATCGGTTCAGTGGTTTTTGAAATATTTAAATTAATTAAAAGATAAGTTCCTTGTTAGTTAATATCATTTGGGATGCAAATCTGTCTTCAAAATGGTAACTTTCGTTTACTTTTATCGATCCATGCGTTATGTTTCGACGAATTTTAAATTAAATATTTCAAAAACCACTGAACCGATTATAGTAAACATATATATTTTTCAAAATGTAATTTTAAGGCCTAATAAAATATTCAGTAATATACAAGGTGTTCCATTTAAAAAACAACTACTTGGTGTCTTAAACAAATTTACGATGTTTATTTGTTTTATCCGATGACAAATATTGACGATTCAGAAAAAATCATTCAATATTCGTAATTTAAAGTTCTTTCTAGCGTTTAAAATAAAGGCTCTAGGGGTGCTCCAAAATATACGCAAAAACCCTGTATAGAGGCTAATAGAGGACACTTTGAATATTTGATTAGATAGTTTATGTAAGCAGTTAGATAAGCTGATTAAAGCACCTTAAATAAGTAAAACAGAAAAAACAAAACATTTTTCTTAGACTTTTTATTAAAAAAAAATATTACGCCAAAATAAGCAAAAATAACTAATGAATCTTTTAACAAAAGTTGTTGAGGACAAAAAACCCTACAAGATAAAATATTAAAATACATTTGAAAAAAAAAGAGTAAATTAATTTTAAAATGTGAAAAGTTGACACGTTTGTAGAGCACACCCTGTTCAAAATATGGAATGTTCTGAGGGTCTTAAGTCTTAAATTAGTCTCTATCTTTTATACCATCGAGAATGTTTCGAATGTCTTGGGTTAATTCAATTATATTTCAAATTTTAAAGTGCCAAGTTTTTGTTCCAAAAAAGAATATTTTTAAATGACTTGGCAACATTCCAAAATAATTAAAAACTATGACGCGAAATATCGAGGGGAATTTAAAAGTGCAAAAATATACAGGGTGTTCTATTAAAAAAAATTCTGGTTCCTCCTTGTTGAGCCACCCTATAGAGTCAAAATTAATTTTACGTTATAACTCACTTACTGTCCTTCAACTTTTATAATAACATTTTTTGTGTATTATAAATACAAACGGAGCTATTTTGCTTTGGCACACTAAACGGCCATCCTGTATAAGGTACCCAATTGAAAAATCTTAAAGTGCCTCGTAAGTTTCATAATAATTGAAGATTGTGTTAGTTTACGATATTAAATTATGAGGTGTTTCAAGATAAATGGACACCCTATATTATGAATTAATAATAACTATTATAGTAGGACAAAATACAGAAAAGGTTAAAAGTGCAGTTGTCACAACTACCTTAGGTGATTTAGTTAATGCTCGTAGATCAAAAGATTAGTTCAGTGGATGGAACATGTCTTAGCTGTAAAGATCCTTTTTCTTTTCTTTTTTTATGAGTGCGACCTCTTCTTTTTATACTTGTTATCATTATTTGTTAGTGAAAGCGATCATGTAAAAACAGATTTAATAGAAACTTATCTTTGGCCACCAAACCAGTTTCTTTTAACCAATTTCTTGAAAAGGGTATATTTCTTATTGATAAAAAATAAATTACCAATACTTTCAGTCTATTCTCATACCAAGTCATTACATAAAAATTGTCAAACGTTTACTTTTTTGCCGAAATTAAAATGAAATAAAAAAAAACAATACGGGCCCAGCAAAATACGAAAATTATCTTAGAGATGATTTATCAAACAGAACAACATAATTCATTAGCTAATTTAATGTAAATATAAAGGAATTATTTAATTTTTTTCCACTTGAAACTACGAAGAAAAAAATTTCATAACTGATCAGTTTACTTATTACTGCTCTTGACAAAGCTAACTTTAAAGCGATCTGAGGTCATTTATTTGAATAAATTTCAAAAACTATTCTAATCATTTCATAAAAAAATGCTAAATAATATATCAACAAAAGCAGAAATATTTTTAAAAAATATTAATTCAGACGATGATCCAGGTCAACCTAAAGACACCATATATTAAAAAGATGGGGGAAAGTAGTAGAGATGGCATGATATTTATATAAGAGGTTGGCAAAACTGGTACCGGAGAATTTTAGTATAACGAGAGTTGTTTTGTTCACGTATTATTTTAATAAGGTAAGCGATAAAAGGTCATAGTGAAAGTGAATCGAGATGCTAGTGTAAGTGGATTAGTGTCTGTGATTTTATTTGTGAAATTGTATTAAGTAGTTATTTATTTATTTTATTCAATTCAAGGTAGAGTCATTATATAATGATTTTTACAATAGTTATTAGGCATTTATGCAGGGATTCTAGGTTTTTCAAAATAATATAGTGGTATATTTTTAAAGTTTATAATAATAAAAATGTGTTTAGCATTTCTAAGGATAATACTTAACAATTTAAATTCAAAATTCGGTGATCAATTTTGGAATTTCTAATTTTTCTAAAGGACCAGCTGTTTTTTAAAAATTGTAGGTAGGTAAGGTAGAAATACATTTTTTTACAATGAACTCGAGGCAGTATCTTGTATCAATGAAATTCAAATGCATATATTAAGTTAAATAATATACCTACAAATAACTGACTTTAGTTTTATAAACAATCAAAAATAAGTCGATAGCAGCTCAATCTCTCACTTTCTCTACATATCCATTTTACTTCAGTTGGCAGAAAAAATTATTATTTAGCATTTAGGGTAGATCATGCAAGTGATTGGTCTGTTAACGTTAATATAGAAAGTGGCAAAAAAGTTGCGCATAATGCCTGTAACTTTTGAATTACCTCGATACGAAAAAGTGACCTTTATGAAAGTTGTTCAGTAAATTATTCCCCACATTTCTCCCTGCATGAATTTTCTCTGTCATTTCTGGTTTGGTTGCCATAGAGACCAACTTAGTTTTTTTAAATGGAACATAATATATAGAAAATATAATTGCATATTTGGATTCTACTGGAAAAACTCTGAATTTTTTGTTTTTCAAATTTTTATTTATTAAAATTGTAACAAACTTTATAATAAAAAAATAAATAGCCTAGAACATTGAATAAATTAACATCGGAATAATAAACAAGTGAAACCTTTTTAGTGGATCAGGTGTTCAAAATGACCACCATTCAGAGCGCCAGTCGACCCCTAAATCCGTCTACGTTTAAAAGAAAGTCCTCTGGAATAGCGCGAACTTTAGCACTAATTCTGACTTTTAAAGATTCTAAGTCATTTAGACGGTTAACGTAGACTTTGTTCTTTAAGCGTCCCCACAAAAAAAATTCGAGCGGGGTTCGCGCTGGCCAGTCAATAGCACCTCTTCTGCCTATCCAACGTCCTGGAAATTGTTCGCTTATGTATTGTCTAACATTTGCCGCATAAGGAGCAGGTGCTCCATCTTGCTGTAACCATAACTGTTCGTTTATTCCATTATTTACACCCGGTAAACCATTCTGCAAGAAGGAATTATGTGATTCCTGAGGAGGTCCAGATATATTTTGCCATTCAAATTACCATCTATGAAAAAAGGTCTCACAATATGTTTACCAACTATGCCCGCCCAAACATTAACTTTTTCGGGCCTCTGAGTATGACCTTCCTGGAACCAGTTAGTATTCTTAGCAGACCAATACCGATAATTGTGTCTATTAACAATGCCACTTAAATGGAAAGTACCTTCATCCGAGAAAATGATGTTTTGTTGTTGCGAAGTTATTATCGTTATTGCATCTTTCCATCACCAGCTCTCAAAATTCGGCTCTTCAATCAAAATCGTCCTCGTTTAAGTCGTGCACCAATTTTATCTTGTAGGGAAGCAACTTCTCCTGCTTAAACAAATTTTTCACTGACTGATGAGGCATACTTAAATCCATTGCCATTGGCCTGGATGATTATGTTGGATTCTTATGTATTAAGAGCATGATATCCAAAGCTTTGTCTCCCCCGGTTGCTGTAGGTCGACCTGATCTAGCGGCTTCCCTAACACTGCCTGTTTCTCGAAATTTCTTTACCACTCGACACACCGTTGACTGATTTATTGGAGGCCCATTTGGATATAATTCATTGAAAAGTTGACAAACCTTATCTTGCGATCTCTCCATATTTCCGTAATCGCTCATTATTAAAATTTCAACTCGTTGTTTCTCAGTCAGATGGTATAAACATCAACATCAGACAACAGGAAATTAAATACGAACTCAAAATTGACACCTCTTGGGTCACTGTCAAGTTTTTCATTTTTGAGCTGTCATTATCTCGGAAACGCTTGCAGATAGGTGAATACAAATGAAATACAAACAATTCAGAGTTTTCCCAGTAGAATTGAAATATACAATCATATGAAGGGTGTTCTATTTAAAAAAAGTATGTTAGTCTCTATGGCAACCAAACCAAAAATGACAGAAAAAATTTATGCAGGTAGAAATGTAGGAAATAATTTACTGAACAACTCAACAAAGGTCACGTTTTCGTATACGAGGTAATTCAAAAGTTACAGGCATTATGCGCGACTTTTTTGCCACTCTGTATTATATTTTTATGTTGCATATTATATATATTATAACATTTTATTTTGGGGTTTACTCATACCAATTTAAAACTGTATAATTTTCTACTGCATAATTATTTATTTATTTAATAGTTAAACCAAGAAAATCAGTAAATTAGAAAATAATAAAAATATAGTAATTGGCCGTCCCTTTATGTTCATTGACTTTGTCATGGCACAGTGATTCACCGGATCTCAATTTAATCAAATTTAGAGTTTGGTGATTATAGACAAGCTGGGACCATAGAAAACGTAGCTATATTTTCTGTGCTAAGACTCTGTGTCAATAAATGAATTAGCACCTACACTATTATTTTAACAAACATTTATTTATAGGATTTCAGAAAAATAAGCCACATTGATAATAGTGTTACAGTTTAGTCCTGTTCAAGCATTTTTTACAATGAAAAATAAGCACTTATATGTAACGAATGCTTTTTAAGCATGTACTATAATAACTTCTTATGCAACTAGCGCATCGTATGCCATAATTAGAATGTGTTAAATTATAATTACAACTGTAACTGTATAATAGAATATAAAATTTAGTTTTTGGGAAAGTCCAATTTCTACGAGTATTTTATCTAAATTATTGTCAACGATTTCTTGGGACTTGATAGTATAGTCCGAGATAATGTTAATATCTTGAATCCCAAATAGATATCTTGATGCTTGTTTAATGTTATCTGGGATTACCGATGAAATTGATAACTCACTTCGTTCTCTTTTTATATTTCAAACCTTTTTCTGCTTTAGTTTTTTTCCCGTGATATTTAAGTTTTTTTTGTTTCCTTTTCTGCTCTTTCTTTTCTTTTATTATTTCTTTCTTACACGCTTCTTTCTCCATCTCTTTTACCTCTTTTTGATCTTCCTCGTTTTGTTTAAGTTCTCTCCAAGCTACTCCAGTTATTAAAAACGTAGTTTTTTTCTGTATTTCTTTTACAAGTTTGATCAGGCGTCTCTGGGAGTTTTAAAATTTGTTTTCAATTTCCTTCATCTTTTCCCCTAGATACGTCACTAATGATAACTCTATTTCCATGATATGATAGTTAAACTCTGTTGCTTAATGCCCGACAGTAATAAAATGTAAACTTGCAATGATGGTACCCATTAAGTAGGGTGGACAACTTAAAGGTTGCATTGAAATTGCAATGATAGTTTTTAAAAATTCCGTATTTGAGAGCTACATACCCCGAATCGATCCTAAATTAGGGTTACCCTAATTTGCATACAATAGAAGGACGAGTTCGGTTAATTAAATTAGTGTGACAGAGGCGTTACTACAGGTAGTTTATTAGAATTCTGTTTTGAATTTTATCAAAACAAAAATTCATTTCCTTCAAAGTTTTCCATAATTTCTTTTTACCCATGGGTGGAATAAAATCATCCTTTTTCTTTTATTTCAGACATTATTTTGTCCAAGGTCGGTATTTCTTTTTTTAAGTAATACGATTGCATAATAACCACTACAATAGACCACTGGGCTTTATAGTTCAAAAATGATTTTTTACTATTTCGCATTAAGCAGCAGACTATGGGCGTTGTTCTTGGTCATTATTTTCTTCAAATATCAAATAACTGTCTTCTAAGTAATCTATCTCTGTATTTCCGTTCTCTGTAAAAGTTGTATCTTTCGTATTATCCACTTCTATGCTACTAAAATCTATTTATTCATCGGTGCTGTTTTTTTAACTAGCAAGTTTTCACATATCTAGTTTTCTTCATTGGGTTTGCATTTGGAATTATAATTTTCTAAATTGTCGGTCTTTTCTTTTTCCTTCATTAGAGAACTTATATCTTTCTTATCCAGTTCTTCATTCTCTATATCTGTTTGTTCATCGGCTTCTCTGTACTGTTTTCGGTGCCTTGTAATTTTATCGTTCTTATTTTTATGAAATTTTTCCCAGGGCTGCCGCAATATGAAACCAAAAGAATTTTCTCTGGATTTCTCATTTACAATATGGTGAATTTGCCACAGTATCTTTGAATATTGTCTAACCATGGAATGGACAAAGGATATCGATGATCCGTCTCCAACATCGATGTTTCTAACATCGATTGTTTAGTTTCGATGTTTTTTGATAGCATCGATGTTTATATTAAACATCGATATAAAATTTCCACTCACTCTCCGAACGGTAAGGAATCAAGTCTCAAAGCAATCCTAAAAAGGGCGCTAGGAGTTCAGTGTCAGTATTCTTTAGTACTTGTACGGGGTTTCACCTGTTCGTTTTTTTTTGGGTTTCCCCTCTTGGAACATAAAAAAACCGAAAATGGTCTAATCACAACTTCTTCGTAGGTCTGTGTTATTTAGCCTTATCTGGTATTTTTAAATGCTTTATTAAAAATGTATTGAATAGAAATTATGTAATTTTCTTTTTTTTAATGTGGAAAATTTCCGTAATTTTCACCTAACGAGTACCAGAAAACACATGTCAGTACGACGTCAACTTACGGCCGGCAGAGTATACTAACATGTATTGTCTTATTAATATAAAAGCCGCTCATAAAACATTATATATAGTAAAATATTTAAATGGTACTATTTCAGGGGCTCCAAAATGAAATTAGCAATCATTTCCTTGGCAATTATCGCCGTAGTGTCGGCCTATCCCCAAAAGGAAGGAGGGGCGTACACCAATGAAGCTATTCGACAGGCACAACAAACATTCTTGATCCCCAAAGATGCGCAAATTCAAAAAGTAAGTTAAAGCAACCCTTTATTTATTTAATTATTATACTATATTATGAGAATTTATATTGTTGACTCACCTTGTATATTGTAAAGATTCGTAAAACTTTCATAGACTTTTGAATATAAAGCATATACTTTGGTCAATTAAGCAATTTAACATTTATATTTTAAGTAAATATTTTTTGTGACAAAAAAGAAACATTTTCTGAAAATCCGTTTATTTTACTGTAAAAATCTTATAACTGCGAATTAGACCCGATTGAACTTATATGGGCTCAAAAACAGACAGATGTCGCCAGAAAAAACAGGACTTATAAAATGGTGGATTTAAAAAGACTTTTGGGACTATGGGTAAAATCGATGCGAAAAAGTGGAAAAAGTGTATCGATCATGTGATAAAAGAAAAAACCAAAATGTGGCAGGTAGATATAATAATCAAAGGAATGGTTGAACCGCGTATTATAAACGATGCTTATAAAAGTACATCTTCCAAATCAGACTATGATTAAGCCATAACGACAAAGTATTATTCGATTTTTGAAAATGCTTTGTTTTTAAGATTCTATATTATGTCTTGTTTTTGTAATTAAATTATGTAAAATAGCACCACCCATTATTATTTATTAGTTAATACGATTTTTTAAATGTTTTCATATTATGTTATAAATACCTACGAATATAATATAAGTAATACAATTTTAGGAGTATAGGCATGTTTAGAATTTTTAATTTAAAAGTCTCCCCAATACACGCTCCTGGCTAAGGGATTTTCCCAATAACAATGGTAAATCCTCAAATATAACAATAGCTTGCGATAAATTCAGGGAGGACATACCTAAAGAATGCTTATTATTTGGATTATTTAATGTAAACACAATAGATTTTAAGGGAAGGTGTTTAAATTGTTCTTGATACCCCTGTATGCGTTTTGCATATTTAATGAGCATTTATTACTTCGCGCCATTTAAAGATAGACTACAGGAAAGAAATTTTTAGCCCTATTAGTTTTATTTTTGTCAAACTGACCCCTCATCCTTTATTCCATAATTTTTAAAAGCGTAAGCTACTTTAATATAATTTTTTTTAACAAACCCTGAAATTAGAGCTTTAAAACTGTATTTGTAGGTATTTTTTACGTATAAGAAAAACACGTGCATCGTCTCTCCATCTCTCATTCACAGTATATCCATGTTGGTAAGAGAAAGACTCATCTCGGGGGTTCCTATATGAGCGCAGACAGTTTAAATACATTATGTATGTGTTTTTAAGTAATTATCATTAAAACTAAATAAACTATAATTTACTGTAGTAAAAGCAAAATTACTGTACTTAATAAATTAATGCTGTTGAATTTTATTTAGATTAGGACAAGTGAAATATAAAGTCGTTTGAATTGCATGAGCAGATTAAATGTTAAATGAAAGTGATCATTAAGAAACTGGAGATGATTATTATCTGCATTACCGTGGAAATAATAATAGTTAGTTACATAATCAATATTATTTATTTTAGTCGAGGTTGTGTCCTGGATATTGCATACAAAGTATTTGTTATTATGCGATGCCGGTAGTCTTGAACGACTCTTATAATTTTATAGAATTAAGTGGATTTTCAGGTCTAACAATACTCTTATTGTCAATAACGTGAACTTTAGATTAATTTACACTAGATTCTCCGTACTCTTTAAATTTGTAGTCATCAATTACATGATTTTATTTTTTATTTATGAGCGGTTTTAATTTAAGCAAGCCCTTAATATAGCAAAAGTGCTTGGGATACTAAAACGGTGTTTAGATGAAAAAACACAAAAATTCAAGAACTTAGTTAGTATTCCAAAAAGAACCATTTGGTAAAAAGATTTAAAAACCTAGGTCATCACGTAACCTCTTCCTTGTTTTAGTTTTTGTAAACATGACTTTGTAGGAAATATATCAAAATATAAAATTTTAACATGTCCGTACTATACTATTTTTACTAAAAAAACTAAAACTAAAACTAGGGAAACGTCCTTTATTTCCTTAACTTTTAGATTCTTCTTAAAATTTGCTTCTATTTAAATTACTTTTCTAGTTTTTGAATTTATGCTGACCCTTTGCCAACCAAAAATTTAAAAACATTTCCGACCTGCCGATAGATATACCTACAGCGCATTGTTCCCTGGTACAGCAAGGAATCGTTATGTACAATTGATTTTATAATGTTACATTTATTACTTTTACACAAAGTGATACTAAAATGCAACACTTGATGCTGATCGTAGTATCCCTCGCACAGTGATATGCATTTGACTGCACTTCTTTAATTCCCATCCTGTTTTCAACTTTTAAAGAGCTTCTCCGTGCTAATTTTTGCTTGGCTGCACATAAGAATAAGTGCCAGGGTATAATATTTTAGCTTTCGGATGATTCAATGTTATTAATTGGGTCATTGATTGTGTCGACTTTTACTTGATGAAAATTCATTACAAACACTTCTATTAAAAACTAAGTAAAACTAAGGTTTTAATATAAGTGTTTATTAATTGGAGTTTTCCAATGCGCAGCAATTCAATTAAGAAACTAAGGTTGTCAGGAAAACAAAAATACACTTTACATAGTTTTTTCCTGTAGTTTCTAAAAAACGGAAAAACATTTTTTATTTTTGGGTGTTAATTGAGCTTTTAAAATACCAATCGTTCTTCTCAGCTCTAGCCAAAAACGTTTTTTTTTTAATCTACAATAGATATTTGTTCTTCGAATATAATTCAATATAACAAATTCTTGGACCATATTAGTTTACTGATATGAAGCTTAAAGAAAAATTGTAAAAATTACAAAGCAATTTTTGACAAATCTTAAGTGGAATAATTCTATTTACTGTAGGCACATTATTTTATAGCTAAGAAAAGAATTAGATGAGGTTAGAGTTTTATAGCATGCGTCACTTTCTAGTTGCTAAAGAAAGCAACCCAAAAATCAAAATAATCTGTTGTTAAAAACATCCTAATCAATCGTAAAAATCCACAGAAATTTACATGAATCCCTTAATGCCTTTTTCTCTACAGCATTAACCATCGATCTTTATTCGCAGGTCGGTGCGTTGAATCCATTTTTTTCCCTAGGCCCGTTCTTATCCGGAGCACTTCGACCATAAGTAGGCCTATTTTGTAAATCTTCGTTTTATTGTATCCACTCGATAATCTTGGTTCCGTGTATTAGTTTATACACGTCAACTGCTAATTTAGTGGTTATTTCATTCAGTTCTAGTCTTACTTTTCTAAATATGAGATGCCGCCTGCGATATATGATAGACAGTTTCCCCATCCTTCATATTCATTGTATAATTCCATTTTGTTCAGGTGATCCTTGATAGCCTGTTAGGTTTCCCGTTGTTTCTCGTAGTTGATTTCTGCTAAGATTAAACAGTTGCTTTGAAAATTTGGGAACAATACTACCTATAACTCTCTTCCTATAATTGAGTCCCTGTTTGCTGTTCCAGTAGACTTTGTGTTCATTTTTGGGATCGTCGCTTGAAAGCTTCTCGTACTGTATGTACATTTAGGCACTCCTAGGGATGATTCACGACCAATGCATGGTGCAGCTGATGCCTGTCTCGCAAGCTCTTCTGCCCCTTCATTGTCAAAATTGCCTCTGTGATTTCGTATCCAAAATAGTTTTACAATATTTCTATCCTCCAGGGTTCTTAGTTCATTTTGGCATTCCCAGACTAGCCTTAAGTTACCCTCTGGCTCGTGAGAGCCTTGAGGACCGCTGGACTGTCCAAGCATGATATGTGGATTCGTCTATTTAGATAGGCTCTTCTATTGTTTTTCCATCTTCCCTTTTTTTTCTTCACTTTGTAAAGGGTTATGACGGTCTTTTGAGGGCTGATGTTTAGATCTTTCCATCTTATCCATTTTTCCATCATTTTGAGGACCTCCACATTCCTGGTCTTCTCGGATTGAGGACAAAATTTTGTCCAGCTTGGGAATTTATTTTTTTTTAAACTATGAACTTTTCGCCTGCATTAAAACGTCGTCCAACTCAAGTTTTGGTCTTCCTGGAGAAGTTTTTGGAGGTTTGACGCCAACACTTTTTTCTTCTTTTAAAAGTTTATATATTGTTGTTTTCTCAACGTTAAGCATATCTGCTGTAAATTGCACTGCGTTGTCAACACTCAAATCCACACTCTTTCTTTATTTACTGTATAAAGTAGGTATGTATAGATATAAAATGGTGTATTATTCCATTAAAGGCACCCATAAAGCCAAACAGGTAACCAGGGTTAGGTACAAAAAAAAAGTAATAAAATGATTAGAGCAGAAACGGAATAAGTACCTTGACTCTAATTAGTTTTGATACTTACAAACGCACATTACATTACGGTACATAATTTTAAGTTTAAAAAATTTAATACTAAAATATAATATATTTGAAGACAAAACTTTAATTTAATGTCGATACTTGTAATAATTCTGCACAAATTTTAAAACTCAGGCCTATTTAAATCTATACATGCCGAAAAATCTTGCACGCCCATGGAGAAGACGGTTTTGATTGATTTATTACTTCGCGTCATTTAAAGATAGACTATAGTTTATCATTTATGTTTTATCCAAAACCTTTGAGGTATTTTATTTTTACTCTCTATTTTAGGTTCAAGAAGGAATTGAAATTGGAGCCTACCAAAACATCCCCGGCGATCAAAAAATCAATTTGTTCGATATTTTGGGCGACCAATTCCCTCCAGAAGTGGTAAACAACCTCCAGGGACAAATTGACCAAGTAGGCAAGAACTAGGTGCCTCTCTCTGCCTTTTTTTTAGAAAACGTATCGTTATTGTGATCATCATCAACGTTGTCAGTACTTTTTACACTTCCAGACTTTTTCTTTCTGTTATTATTATGTTAAGCAGTGTTTATGCATGTTGGTTTCTCTTTTCTAAACTATTATGTAAATAAAACCGGTTTTATTTTTTCTTTTGTTGCATGCAATAATTTACACCTTTATACTATTTTAGTATCGCAGAAGTAAAAAAAGGTTTTTTAATTCAACTACTTCTTTGTAAATAATTTGAATCATTCAATTTTCTTCTTTTTAAATCAGTTATTATTATACATCTTCATGTTGTGCATACTTTTTTATAGTAAATAATATTAATAGGTAGGTACTGATTTTTCTATTCAGTCTCTTATTTAATGTTTAAATATCTTTTATAGTTCAATGTTTATCCTAATTTCATTTCCACATTTGCATGACTTTTGCAACACTAGATCGTTAGCACTATTTTTATTGCACTTTTTCACTTACATTTTTGCACTTCCTTCTGCACCCTTTGTACACTTCACCTTTACATATTATTGTCTAAATTATGACCTGTTGATATTCTTCCCAAAAAGGTGCCAATCGTTTTCCTTTCCATAACAAATTATTTTTTATTTTTTATAGTTATTTTTGTACATAATGAAAATAAAAACAAATTTTGAAAAGAAAGAGACCGCATTTATAGTATTTATTAAAATAACAATGTTATCCTATTATTAGAGTCCAATCACATTATATCCGTGACTTAGAATAGATACAACTTTTTGTTTCAATTTCTTAATATGTAAATGCGTTTTTTAATTCAGGTTGAATGCGCTTGAGCGAAGCCAGTCGCATAACATTTAATTTTCTAACCTTATTAACTTTAAATACAACCAGAAACTTAAACTTTTGCCCGTTGTATCACTACTGAACTGACACATACAAATATCAATTCGGTTATAAACATCTGAAGAAGCGACAGTGTTGGCCAAACAATTGTCAACTAATTTTAAATAACCGTTAGTGGAAATCTAGAAACAAGTGTTTCATTCTATAAATTTAAATATCGATTTGTTCTGGAGTTGTTCTTGAAAGTGGCACGCGAACTATGTTCGACTAATGAAATTAGCAAGAGCCACATATGCTCTTTAATAGTGCACTATGTTGCCATATTTCCATTCCATTTCAATATCAAAATTAACTGGATAAAAAGAGATTTTGTATAATGTTGAAATTATATTAAAATACACTTAGTTTCTTAAATATATTATTATTTATTTTCAATGAATATATTTAAAAACAGGGTTTCCTTGTTAACAAATAATAAATTTGGCAACATCGTAAACTACTGAACGTTTTTTGTCCGTATTCTTTTGGTAGCTCTGGTCATTTGGTTTTAACCAGAGCCATAAACAACGCATACATATTTTGATAGCCACAGATAAACGTGTCGATCTATACGTCGGCGTCTGCGACTCATCTCCCATAAAGTACGAAGCTCCGTTACACTGTTCTCCGAAAAGATAAATTGCCCATTTAATGACCATTATGTTTTAAACTGCCGTAATAATTTATGGTGAAGATTATGCACTAACCTTAATGAATTCCACATTAATCAGAGCCCGGCCGATGCCATTATTGTATAATATGGTGGTTTAGAACGCGATTGTTACTCCTTGGAGATAAATATGCTTGGGATGTTTACTGTAAGTGTCTAAAATGTTTATATGGCAGGAACGGTTTACTTATTACTTTTTACTTACCTCAATTTTTTTTAAATGAGGGGTTAGGGATAGTTTCAAGTACCGGAACCTTTAAGTTCTGATATTCGATGTTTGACATCCTTTCGGGTCATTCTGATGAGATTGTCGGGAAACGTCAGGTGCTCGTTCTCTTGTCAAATGGGGTTCGATTGATGCATCGATACATTGAAAGTTTAAAAATTGGATCGGGAAAACATTCAATTTTATTAATCGATGTTTTAAAAACATGGTTATTCCGTTGACATCCCTATTTGTTTACTATTCTAGTGACGTCACAATATGGCGCCTAACGTTATAATATACCTGTGACATATAAAGTAAAAATTTCGCTTTTTAAATCTTTAAAATTAAATTAATTTTGTATTTTTGTAATGTTTAGAGTTTCGTAATTTCATTAACTCACAATTAATTTCTCATAATGGCATATAATCTGACAAATTTATGTCATATTCGATTAAATCAATAATAGTAATATATAAATCAATCTTGACAATTAGCTATAATTTCTATGCGTGTGTCAGTTTCCTACAGTCTTTCTTTAATTGCGCAAAGCCATAAAGGATGCACTTTTTGGTCTGAAATTTGTCTAATAGTTATTGAATTTTGGTATGCATGCTCTTAATATAAATCAGATATATCTTTGAAAATGCCTTGATGCCAGACCTACTCAAGATATAATGAGATTTTGATATTTTAAATAAGAATTTATCTACAGGGTTGCTGGTATGTTTGAAAACAGTCGAGTATTTCGTAAAGTAAGACAGCTATAGTCTATTTCAGAAAGGTGTAGAGTAATAAAAGCTCATTAGGGAAGCAAAGGGACTACAGAGTGACGCAACGAATATTTAAGCCACTTTCATAATTTGGCATTGATTTCATTGCAATATTCTTTGTTTTCATGAAGTGCAGGTAGTATCGCCCGGGTTTGGGTCAATTTATGGGTTTTACCTTTTGTTATCCATTCACAAACACTGAAAATGGTGTGACAAAGGCGTGCCGGTAGGCTATTCGTAAAAAGGAAAGAATTTGTATTTTAATTTGAATACGTACATAGTATTAGCTACACTTATTTTTTATTAAACATTTTTAAAAAAATACATTATACAGAAATTAAATTATATGTACTCGTAAAAATTATAATAAATTAAATTATACTCGTGAAAAGGAAAGACATTTATTTAAACAGAATAAAATTTAGGCATTATGTACATAGTATTAGGTACACTGCTTTTTTATTAAACATTATAAAATAAATACAAAATACAAAAAATACCTTATACAGAAATTAAATTATAAAAAATCATAATATTCTTCGTCATCTGAGGAACTGTCATCTCCTCTTGACGTCATAATTAAGGGGTCGACGGTCCGATCGATCAGGTGATCAAGATCCCACATTCTCGCCTCTTCTTTAATGACATGATGGACTGCTTTTCGCCAGTTCTCTGGTGTCACTTTCCTAATGGCTTTATCAAACAGTCGCTTAACGTCTTTCATTTTGAATGTCGTGTTGTGTCTTGCTACAAATCCTTTCACTTGCGCCCATATAAGTTCTATAGGATCTAGTTTGCAATGATATGGCGGTGTGCGCAGCACAGTTACACTATGTTTTTCTGCTATATTTTCCACGGCATATTTCATAAAACGATGTTTGTGTAAATTTGCTACAGCTAATAGTTCCTTCTTTATCAAATTATCTTCAAATTCAATACTTTTGGTGGTTAATCAGTCGATAATTTCTTGTTTTTTCCAAGATGAAGTTGGAGTCTTCTCTGTGCGTCGTGAATGATAGCTTGCGTTATCCATAACTACTACTGAATCAGCTGGGAGATATTTTATCATTTCACCAACGTCCTCAAAAACATTCGAATTCATGTCCTCGTGGTAATCTCCCCTACTGAATGACTAAAAGGTTAGCAAACCTTCTTTTAAAAATCCCTCTTCGATTCCAATACGGACGATTATTAGTCTCTTCCGTTTACCTCAAGGCACCTTGATACCCGTTGACAGGCCTTCCATGAAAGCTTGGCGAGCACTGGTTATATTTTTGTCTTGCCACACTTTTGGTACTATATAACCTTCATAATCTACGTCTCATCAAGATAAAAGATTTTCTTCTGCTCTCTTCTGTACTGCTTTATACTTCTGAAGTATTTTCGTCGCCAGCAAATAGTTTCATCGCTTTCCAGTAAAAGTGGTTTGCGGTTATGCTTTTCCCAGACAAAATCCATATTTTTTCCAGTGGTCCATGAAAGTTTTCTCGTTATAAACGGAATACTGTCATCCTGGCCAAGCTCCATTAGAATCTTATCTAAAGTGGGTATTTTTTTTTTAAATAAAAAGAGTGAACTTTTCTTCGAACTACACTTTTTTGGTGTCTTCATCGAAAACTTTTACTGGTCTGCCTGAACTATTCTTGGGAGGTTTCACTTGACCTGCTGCCTTTCTCTCCCGCAATAATTTAAAAACGGTGGACTTTCCAACTTCAGTCATTCGCGAATATCGGTCCACAGTTTCTTGTGCAGTAAAATTCGGATAATCGTATTTTATGCAATCATGTACATTTAAAATAATAACTTTTTTCACTCACTGATAGTGGAGAATTATTGGAACATCTTTTTGTTGGTGTGAATGTCGCCATTTTATTACTAATCTTATAATACTGTGAACACTTAATACGGCTTAACAGCAAATACTGATGCGTTTAACTGAACAAATATACTTATTAAGATCATACAGACACACGATATGTAAAGTTTATTCCAAATTACCACCTATTTATATCATCCAGCCAAAGAGGCCAGAGCCAAACTTGGTACCTGTTAAATGGTACCTGTTAAACGCAAAACGTAACTTTATAATCTACTACCTAACTAATCCCTACACAATATTTCGATTTTGACACTTCAGGCCAGAAAACATACCTTTCCTAATCCTCTTAGGCAATTAGTTGAAATTTTAATATTACAAACAATACTATTTTATCTTAGTGGTTAGTCATCATAAATAATTTAATGCACAAAGTTTACCTGCGCCTATGGCCGACACCGAAATTAAGCCGAACTGGACGGAATTTTCCATTTTATTACTCTACACATTTCTGAAATAGACTATAGCAAAAAATATTCAAAACAAAAGTTTTAGAGTTTTTACAGTCTATTAGAATAAAAAAGAATTTAGTATACAAGCAAAGTCACTTTTTTTTTAATGGAACACCCTAAATCTTAGAATATTTTTGCTTCTACATAAAATTATAATTGTTTTTTTAATAAGTCTAAAATAAATAGCATCCGAGATATCGACTTTTGAAAAATGCTTTAGGTCTGACAGCAGCATACCTACATATAGGACTAGCCAAAAAATATAAAAATTGTTCAACACTAGTTAACCTATAATTATTTCAAAGAGACAGGAAAGCCTTATTTAGAAAAGTAGTTGAAATTGAAAGAAATGCCCAAGTACAAAGTCATAGCCCTCATTTTAATTTGTGTTTATTTATTTTTTTAAGTTCGTATTTTATTTCTATTTCGCTAATTTCAAATTAGCCACAATCAAATCATCAAGAGGTCACAACTTTCAAGTTGTAAGATTTACTTAAATTTTTTTAGGAAATCAAAAACTTCACGTTTGTTGCAACGATTTTACGTCAGAAGTTATTATAATACGGAGGTAATTTAAAATAAAAAAAAACATAATAAGAAAATCAAATGGAAGTCATGACTTTACATTTGGGTATATCTTTTAATTCTAAAAAACTACTGCTAATATCGAAATAGCGTTTATCCGTATTTTCCAAACAAAGAACGAACGATTTTCATATGTTTCGGTCTGCCTTATGTACTGTCTGACTTCACGTCATTCCAAGTGCACTTGACATTGTTATCGGAGATGCACCAATTATAACTAATAAGAAATAATTCCATTTGTTCCACACTTGTTACCACACTGTATAGTAAAGGGGGCATTCCGCGACCAGCGACCGAGACCGAAAGACCGCGACGTGCGACCGCGACGTACCGCTTTAACGGATTTGTATGTGGTGCTTTCCGATGCAAGCGACAGCGACGCGAGACGGTAGGCGTGGCCATCGTGCGACCAACGGTCGCGCGACCACACTGCTCTGGAAGCAGTGATACGCTGCGACCTGCATAGTTTATTTCAATTATTTTATACCTAGAGAGGGTTGAATGGCGACGTTTTCTACTCAGGAAGATGAATTGTTCATCAATTTAGTGTCTAATCACCCACCATTATATGACAGCACTCTCCAGGCTTATAAGGATAGTATTGTAAGAGATAATAAAGCAGTTGGAAGCACCCCTCATTTGATCTTGATGTGTATATTGAATCAATTTTTTGTCTTTTTTCTTGCGGTAAAGCCAACACAATTATATCTTCGTCCTCGTCTTCCAATAAACGTTTTAGTGAATGTTTTCTTACTTTAAGATTGTTAGACATGGTTTTCTGAAACGTACACAATTACTAAATTAAACAAAAATGGACCTAGCCAAAGTCGCCGCGTCGCGCGTCGCGTCGTCTGTATTTGTATGCTACTGGTCGCCACAGCGACAAGCGACCTTTGGTCGCTTGTCGCTCGGTCTCGGTCGCTTGTCGCGGTCTCCCGTATCGGAATGCCCCCTTTAGTGACATTGTTACATGTCATGTCCTAACTGACTTACTCATTATCACCAAGCCTAAACCTCTGTAGCTATAAATATGCAATTTTGTCAGTAATTGAGGTTTATAATGTAAGCTCATTGAGAAAGGATTTTTCAAAATTCAACCACTAAAAGGGATTCAAAGTTTGTTATGTGTGTGACGGAAAGATTATACTATACTATACTATATTCACTGTAGTTCGCAAAGTATTTATTAAGATTTTTTTCCCTACTTTTAGTAATAAAATAAAAATGTTTTTCGCAAAATCGTTTAGCATATTTAAATATGATTAGCGTCCATTAAAAAAATGAATATCTAATTTTATCTACAAAAACTTTTTATTTTACAATGTGAAAGTGTTACATGTTAAAAATCATCCTTGACATATTCGTGTGTTTGCATGCAGCAAGGTGATAATAAAAAAAATTGTAACTTTCTCTGTCGATCCTTATAAGGAGGACAGAAAATGGTTCTTCGGAAATATCGCTATCGTGACAAAATTAAATTATGTTCGAAAAGATACGGAACTTTCATTTTTCTTTACATTTGCGATCGAATTTTTTTAATGACAATAAAATAATAACGTAATAAATTCTGTTTTTTTATCTAGTATTTTAAATTCTTGTTGTCATATCAATTTTTAGATTTCGTTTCCAGAGAAAATATTTGAACATCGGGAATACCAAATAATATTACCCAAGTTTGATTTAATTTATATGATTTCAATGAATATACAGGTTAGCGCATCGAAAACGAAACAGAGTCATTAACTGGCAGCTCAGTTCTTTTTTGGAAAAACGCTCAGACTCGTCGATTTTGTTTTCGAGGGGGACACAAAATTGGCAAAAAATCACGTTAACACGTGCAGCCCCCAGGGCGGGGGTGGCACCACCCCTAAAATCTTAAATGGAAAGGGGCACTGCCGTCTCGAAGAACAGGCCGTCATGTTAAGATCGTGACGTCACATTAGAAGATTGAATTTATTATACAGGCTATATGACATGTAGAAAATAAAATTGATATTTGTAAGTCAAAGATGTCTTAAATTATATGAAATGAGGTATAGAATCGTATATTAAAAAGGTATTTTGATGATTAGTATACAGAGTGATTCAAGACTATAAACTAGCTTATGTTATGATCAGGTTAGTTCACTAAGTATTGCTTTCGATCTTCGATACTCCTTCGAAGTTACGAAAATAATTCCCAAATAATCCCTGAATAACAAACATTAGAAACAATTTCATAGGTAGCTATTTTAAATAAAATTTTATATCAGTCAGTTGGTCGGTACATACTACCATTTTATCCTCCTCAAGAAACTATATAAACTTTACTTAACTTGGTTTTTGACTAGAAAAATAAAAAGGCATTAAGAGGAACCTGCTTTAAACTTGTAGCTATGTTTTAACCGATATTTTAAGCAAGAAAAACTTGTATCGTATGAAAATCTAAACAAAATGTACAACGAATGTAGGCATTGTTTTGTTACTAAATTTTTGTCCGAACCTAACCTAAGTATGACATGCTCAACCTTCAATATTATACTATTTATTTAATAGCTAACTAATATACTTATAATCTTTCTATGTTTATTGCCTACTAACAATTTAAACGATATACCAAAATATTATTATTAAAAAAGGTACCTACACTGCACTGTTCTAGTGTTATCTACCATCAAGTCCTCTGGTTGCCCTGAATTCCCTGACTAAAAACCTTTCCTCAAAGTACTTTATGCAAAAGCTGATACATTTTCGCAATACTAAATCGTCTATTGGGATTCTTTTTTATCAATAAATAGCATTTCATCAGTGAAAAACATTATAGTTGAGTATTACACCCGGGAACACATCATGAATTTGGCATTTTTCGCTATTTCACAGCAACTTAATCAAATAATTTATGGTTTTACATATAAAGGTCCAAACTACCTTAAATTAATGTTATGGGTTTTCTAAAATAATTAAATTAAACTGCCAAAAAGAACTAAAAACTTAAAGGAAACACCAGAACGGTCTACTGAAACAATGCAAACCTGTCAAAACGTGGATCGACTAGAAACAGCTGATCTTAGAATGTGGGCGGGAACATGACGGCCTGTCTCCTCGAGACGGCAGTGAAAGGGGGGTCGAGTGATACCTTATTTTAAAGGTCCTGCAATTCCCTTTATAATGATGTAAAATTCATGTACTTCAGTTCAGTAGTTTTGGAGATTTATTGATTTAAAGCTTAAATAAAACTCTTATACATCATCATTAGCGGATATCAATACATTTGGCAGCAAAGTAGTGTAAAAATGAAAAATGAACTGACCTGTCAGCCAACTAAATATTGGAAATGACCACCATGACTCTCCATGCAGTAATAAAGATTTTGCTCAAAACGTTGCCGCACATTTTGCAATATTTGAGGAGTAATTTGAAGGCACTCCGTCACAATTCTTTGTCGCAAATCTTCTAACGATGTTGGCTGAGTAGCATACATTTTGCTTTTTAAGTGACCCCACAGAAAGAAATCCAAAGGTGATAAATCTGGCGATCTTGGGGGCCATTCAATGGCACCTCTTCTACCAATCCATCGACCTGGAAACGTCTGATCTAAATATTGTCGAAGACGTAATGCGTAATGTGGTGCGACACCATCCTGTTGGAACATCAACCTATTCGCAATGTACCGCCGATCATTCTGATTTTCAATTATGGCTGTTAATGCAGGATCTATGGCGTCTTGCAGTAATTCCAAATACATTTTACCGGTCAAATTTCCAGGTAAGAAAAAAGGACCAACTAAATGATCGCCAAAAATACCAGCCCAAACATTTAATTTTTGTGGCTGCTGTGTGTGTACCTCATGATAAATTCTGGGATTAGAATCGGACCAATATTGGAAGTTATGACGATTTACTGCGCCATTTAAGAAAAAGGAACATTCGTCGGAAAAGCAAGTGTTGAATAGAAAATGTTCATTGTTTATAATTCGTTCACTCATATCTTCACAAAATTGTAATCGCCGATCAAAATCGTCTTCATTAAATTCTTGTGCAAGGTGAATTTTATACGGATGAAAACTATGTTCCTTTAGAATACGTTGGATACTACGTCGACTAACACCACACACAGTATCCAATTTGCGGATACTTAACCTAGGATCTACATAAACTTGCCCTAAAACCCCCACTTCCATTGCTTCGTTCCTTATGGGATTTTCAATGTTGCGTTTTTTATTGGCGACTAATCCAGATTCCCGAAATTTCGCTATAAGTTCTAGAACATATCTTCGATGCACGTTACTGTTCTCATGTCGCTCATTAAATATTTGTGCTGTTCTATTAGCGCACTGATTATTTCCGAAAAATATTTCGATAATTTCAACCCTTTCTGCCGTGGAATATACCATGGTTAATTTATGTATAAGGCGTTAAAAGGTATTTTAACAACAAAGTTTGGTCGAATCAATCGCAATTTATGTACTAAATTCCTATTTAAAATAAGTACGACACGTTCCCTTCTTATCTTTCTTCAAGAAACAACTTTTTTTGCCACAAAAAACGCTTCAATCGCTATTTTCAACACCAAAATGATAAACAAACCATGGGCGTAGTTAAGAAAAGCATTTACTTATTAAGTAAATGCTTTTACTTAAATTTTTTCTAAAAGTACACTGCGCCGCTTATTTAACGCACAACCAAAAATTGGTCTCAACTTTGATGTTATGTATTTTCGAAATCTGTTGTTCGTTTTTATTATTTTTTTTTTCTAATTGTAGGGTTTTTTCTTAAGAATATTACTGTCTTTATTGTTTTGGTTAAAAAGTAACTTTGGTATTATACCGGGTGTTATAAGAATGCTGCGATTTTTTACGAAAATTCAAAACACCCTGTGAGCTATACTAGGCACTGCAAGATATTGAATTTCACCCAAATGAAAGTCTTATATTTTCTTTACATTTTCTTTTTTGATTTATTTGCTTATCACTGTTACTTTATTAAATACACTGTTTTGAAACATCAAGTGTTTTATTTACCTAAAATTCACTTATCGGTAAAGAAGCAGGCTATGAAAATGAAAGAAACGTCATAAAGTGAAATCTAACAGAAGTGTCAGTTTTTGTTGGCAGTTCAACAATAATTTGTGTATGTGGATAATGAAACGGCAATCTAGAAATTTATCTCGTGATGAGTGTGTGGAGGCAGTTACATTACATGGTGAAGGGTGGAGTTACAATCGCATAGCTGTAAGGTTGAGAGTATATCACACTACTATAGCGAGGGTAATTGATAGGTACAGAGAACAGAGATCCAGGAGAACATTCCAGACGGGCCGGTCAAGGTAGACCTCGTATTACGACTCCTATTCACGTTAGTTTTTTAACAGTAAGTGCTATAAGACAACGATTTACGACTGCAAAAAAGTTAAGATCTCAACTTTAAGGTTCAGGTGGTCCGCTTATATGCCTTTAAACTGTACGTCGACGACTGAGGGAAGCAAATTTAAGACCCATGATTGCTGCTCGAGGACCAGCATTAACAGTAGATCATCGAAGGGCCAGATTAAATTTTGTCAATGAACATGTTAATTGGTTGGAAGCAGATTGGGAAAATGTAAATACAGTCAATGCAATTATTTTGGAGGCAGATTGGGAAAATGTTCTTTGGACTGATGAGTCAAGGTTCTGTTTGTATAATTGTGATAGGCGTATCCGCGTCTACCGGAGACCCAAGGAGAGATACAGTCAATGCAATTATTTTACACACAACTTTATATGGAGGTGGATCCGTGATGGTGTGGGGTGGAATATCTTTGACGGGACGAACGTACTTGGTAATTGTAAATGGAAACCTCAATTCCGAAAGATAATAATATAATAATAATAAAGTTTATTCAAAATATTTACATAAATACAATACATTTTAATATATTTTACATTAAAAATAAACTTAGGAATAAAACCCCTGAAGGTTAACTTGTATAGGGGTTAATTTTATTAAAATATTTGGTTAATATATTATTATTAGATACATTAAAGATATTCTTGAGGAACATGTTGTGCCTTATGCACCCTATATAGGACCCAATTTTTTGCTTATGCACGACAATACGCGTCCCCACACTGCTTTTATCGTAAGAAATTATCTTGCAGAAGTAGGAGTAAATGACATAGAATGGTTAGCTCGTAGCCCTGACCTAAATCCCATTGAACATATTTGGGATTTTATTGACAGGCGGTTACAAAGTCAAGAACGACAACCTCAAAACTCACAAGAATTGGTAGAACGACTCATCGAATTATGGCATGGCTTTGATCAGAACGAAATAAGAACATTAGTTTTAAGTATGAATCAAAGATGTCGGGAGGTCATTCGGGCCAGGGGTGGAAACACCAGATATTAATACGTTATTTACTTTTAATTTTGCCTTTTTTATGGTATTTTTATTGTTATTGCGTTAACAAAAGCAATTTGTTCATTTTGCGGTGTTGATATTTTCTGCTAAAGAATGTACGTATATTTAACCAAAAACAGTGTATTTAATAAAGTAACAGTGATAAACAAATGAATCAAAAAAGAAAATGTAAAGGAAACATAGGACTTTCATATGGATGAAATTCAATATCTTGCAGTGCCTAGTATACCCCACAGGGTGTTTTGAATTTTCGTAAAAAATCGCAGCATTCTTATAACACCCGGTATAATACCAAAGTTACTTTTTAACCAAAACAATAAAGACAGTAATATTCTTAAGAAAAAACCCTACAATTAGAAAAAAAAAATTAATAAAAACGAACAACAGATTTCGAAAATACATAACATCAAAGTTGAGACAAATTTTTGGTTGTGCGTTAAATAAGTGGCGCAGTGTAGTACAAACTAATCTGATGTACCTATTAAAGTCTACTTTTAGCTTTAAATCAATAAATCTCCAAAACTACTGAACTCAAGTACATGAATTTTACATCGCTATATAGGGAATTGAAAGACCTTTAAAATTTGGTATCACTCGACCCCCATTTCCATTTAGGATTTTAGGGATGGTGCCACCCCCGCCTAGGGGGCTGCACATGTTAACGTGATTTTTTGCCAATCTTGTGTCCCCCTCGAAAACAAAATCGACTGGTCTGAGCGTTGTTTCAAAAAAGAACTGAGCTGCCAGTAAATGACTCTGTTTCGTTTTCGATGCGCCACCCTGTATAGTTTATCTATGTTTAGTTAAGCGGTTTTTAAGATACTAGGTCCTAGGAGTATTAACAATAGTTTTAAAAAAGCATAGTTGCCAAGAATAGCGACCAATAAAATATTCAAAGCTAAATAATAACACAGACAGGGGGGGGGGGGGGTCCCAATATAAATTTCTGTCTTCGCCACTGGCCACCAATCAAGCAGATTGCTTTGCTTTGAATGAAATCTAATGATCTCAGGGTATGATTAGGAGCTGCGCCCCAAATGTAAAGGCAGTATTGCAGCGATGTTCGAATTTGGGCTTTATAGGGGCCAAAAAATTAGCGACAAGTTTTGGGACTTTAAAATTAACTTATTTTGAAAAATAACTGCCGCCTAAGGTTTCAACGGTAAATGTATTAAAGGTAGCCATTCAAAAGCAAGGAAGTAAGTAATAATATGATCATATAATATCAGTATACAGGGTGTCCAAGATAAGAATGGAATAACATTGAAATCTTGGGAACGGTAGGAGTTACAATGTTGGTTAAATTAGGAAAAAGTTGCACAATTTAAATACCTTTTACATGGTGTTTGCAAAAGTAAACTATCATTAATCAATTTCGACATTTAAAAAAAAAGGGTTCTCTGCTATATTATTTTTTATTTATTTTTTACATTATTTTAACAGATATAAAAAAGTGATAAATGCTTTTTGATTGTCATTTTTTAAGCTGAGCAAGATAGCATTCATAGATTTTTAGTACGACGTTTCGTTTAAGAAAAAAGATCATGAACATTTTTTTTAAATGCGATCCCGGCTTTTTCTTTCCTTTTTTAATTGGAAGCCCTTTTAAAGTCTAAAATAGTTGATGTATCACTGGCAATGGTTTCTTTATACAAAATGGTTAGTAAAGGCTCAATACCAATAACATGTTAAAGGAACGGTAAGTAAGAATGTTATTATCGTGTGTACCCAACTTCATTACACAGAAAATTTTTCATTATTTACCTAGGTGATTATTTATAATGGTCATTTCCCTGTTTAGATAAATTTAACTTAACATTGGTGAAATGGAGTAAACAATGGCAACTTCTAAAGTAAAATATGTATTTTTTCATTGGACATTTAGATGCCAACATAATGGTGCTAACAAAAGGTAAGAAAATCAGTAGCGTACATCTTTTTGTTGTCTTTAAAAATTGTTACAGTATGTATCTTTAAAATATAGCATCTACCATGTTAATATGAACTTCTTTTTCGTATTTTCTTATGTAGAATCATTCTTTACAATTTGTCATCATTATTTCCTGAGACCCTGTATTTTCTTTAAGTGTATTATACAGAGTGGCAAGAAAATCGCGCATATCTCCTGTAACTTTTGAAGTACCTTGTTTACGAAAAAGTTACCTTTATGAAACTTGTTCAGTAAATTATTCCCCATATTTCTACCTGCATGAATTTTTTCTATAATTTCTGGTTTAGTTACCATAAAGACTAACTAACTTTTTTTACATGGAACACCCTACATATATGCATATTTGAGTTCTACTGGGAAACTCTGAATTTTTTGCATTTCAAATTTTCACCTACCTGCAAGCGTTTCCGAGATAATGACAGCTCAAAAATGAAAAACTTCCTAATTATAATTATTCCTACCTAATACCCACCAGTTGAGTCAAGGTGTTTTCATGACAGCGACCTAAGAGGTGTCAATTTTAAGTTCCTTTTTAATTTTCTGTTGTCTGGTTTCTAATTTGATTACACTATGGTTCATCTGAATGAAAAACAACGAGTTAAAATTTTAATAATGAGCGGTTACGGAAATATGAAGAGATCGCAAGATCAGGTTTGTTAACTTTTCAATGAATTATATCCAAATAGGCCTCCAATAAATCAGTCAACGGTGTGTCGAGTGGTAAATAAATCTCGAGAAACAGGCAGTGTTAGGGAAGCCGCTAGATCAGGTCGACCTCAAACAGCAACCGGGGGAGACAAGGCTTTGAATATCATGCTTTCAATACATAAAATTCAACACAATCATCCAGGCCAACGGTAATTAATTTTAATGTGTCTCATCAGTCAATAAAAAGTTTGTATAGGCATCAGAAGTTACATGTTAAACGAGGACGATTTTGATAGAAAAGCTAAATCTTGTGAGCTGATGATGGAAAGATGCAATAACGATAATAACTTCGCAAGAAATATCATTTTCTCGGATGAAGCTACTTTTCATTCACATGGCATTGTTAACAGACACAATTATCGGTATAGGTCTGCTGAGAATACTCACTGGTTTCAGAAAGGTCATACTCAGAGGCCCGAAAAAGTTAATGTTTGGGCGGGCATAGTTGGTAGACATATTGTGGGACCTTTTTGCATAGATGGTAATTTGAATGGCAAAAAATATCTGGACCTCCTCAGGAATCACATAATTCCTTATTGCAGAATGGTTTACCGGGTGTAAATAATGGCATAAACGAACAGGTATGGTTCCAGCAAGATGGAGCACCTGCGCATTTTGCGACAAATGTTAGACAGTACATAAGCGAGCAATTTCCAGGACTTTCGGTAGGCAGAAGAGGTGCTAATGACTGGCCAGCGCAATCCTCGGACCTAACCCCGCTCGACTTCTTTTTGTAGGGACACTTAAAGTCCGTCTAAATGACTTAAAATCTTTAAAACACAGAATTAGTGCTGAAATTCAAGTCATTCAATGACTTCCTTTTAAACGTTGTTGACGGGTTCAGGGATCGACTGACACTCCGCTTAGCAGAAAATGGTGGTCATTTTGAACACCTGATCCACTGAAACGGTTTCACTTGTTTATTATTCCCATGTTAAGTTGTTAGTTCAGGTTAGTTTTTCTATATTTATTTTGTTATTATAAAGTTTGTTACAATTTTAAATAAATGTTTATTATTGTGATCGAAAAAAGACCAGCGCTTTGGGACTCTCTTAAGTGGAAAGGATGCACCTTTTTTATCGATGTCAAAGTGATAAAAATGCAAGTGTCAAATGGACATTTAATTGAAGGAGTAAATTTATCATAATAAAACAACATCTGAAAAACTTTAATTATTTTAATATAACAATATAATATGATTATAAACGCCGTACAAAACACACAGACTAACATAAAAAATATAATAAAAGCTAGATTTCCTAATAAATAAGTTTAATAAATTATGTCAGTAGAGGAAAACGGAGAGAGCGAGATCAGGTGGTGCTGGTGGTGCTGGTGGTGCAACTAACCCAGGTGGTGCAGGTGGTGCGTTTTACGATCTAACCCAAGTGGTTCGGTGGTGCGTTTTATGATCTAACCCGGGTGGTTCGGTGGTGCGTTTTATAACCTAACCCGGGTGGTTCGGTGGTGCTGTTTACAAAATAACCCGAAATTAAACCCGACTTTTTACGACCTAACCCGGATGCTTTCATGAGGCGGCTTCTTATCTAACCCTAACTTGAACCTGAATATTTATGATCTGACCCGAGATAAAACCCGACTTTTTACAACCTAACCCGGATGCTTTCATGAGGCGGCTTCTTATCTAACCCTAACTTGAACCTGAATATTTATGATCTGACCCGAGATAAAACCCGACTTTTTACGACCTAACCCGGATGCTTTCGCGAGGCGGCTTCTCATCTAACCCTAATTTGAACCTGAATATTTATGATCTGACCCGAGATAAAACCCGACTTTTTATGATTTAACCTTAGTGAAACGCCGCTGTTAAAGCGATATAGTAAAAAAAACTCGATTAAAATTTTATCTTGTTCGCTAGACCAATTAATTTCCAAATATTATAATTAAAACATACAATCACTACACTGGCGCACCGTCAAAAATCGTGCTTGCACTATCCCAACGTACAGAGCGTCCGCTTCAGAAAATACGGTGCCGTATTTTTTGCGCCGAACGCTCTGGAGGAACACACTCCGATTTGCAAGTACATACACGCTTTGTCGCGGCAAAGCTCGCCGTCAAATTACGGCCACTCTTTTGCGGTACCGCTTTGTAGGAAACCAAAGCTTTAGTGAAACGCCGCTGCCCCAGAACTCTGTCCATATTCCTCTACTGTGTTAATTTATGCGGGTAATAAAACCGACAAGGGTCGGATCGGCCTGCATACTTATAGAGGTAAAAAAACCGCTTTAGAATGTTTTTGGTATATCTTTTTTAGATAATTTTGGGGGAAATAATTTGCCTGAGATGCCAATTAAAAAAGCCTACATTTAATTGTATTTTAGATTCTTGAATTTTGTACATGGATTAAAAATCTACTATTTCTTGAAATTGTATACATTATGTTAGATAATTATTAATATAATGTTATTAAGACTTTGTAAATATCTGTAAAAACTGTTCTAAATCGTGTCATTTCTGAAAATTGTATACTGAGTGTTTAGAATTTAGTAAAAAATTAAAAAAATGTTTTAATGTTATTAAGACCTGTGAAAATTTGTAAAACTGTACAGAATTGTATTATTTTCTGAAAATGATATACTGAGTGTTTAGAATTTAGTAAAAATTAAAAAAATGTTTTAAATTTGTTAAATCATGTGAAATCTTGAATAAAATGACTAGAACCGTTCTTAATCATGTCATTTCTGAAAATTGTTTACTGAGTGTTTAGAATTTAGTAAAAAATTAAAAAAAATGTTTTAACGTTATTAAGCCCTGTGAAACTTTGTAAAAAATGACTAAAACAGTCGCAAATCGTCCTATTTTCTTAAAAGTGTATACTGAGTGTTTAGAATTTAGTAAAAATTAAAAAAAATGTTTTAAATTTGTTAAATCATGCGAAATCTTGTATAAAATGACTAGAACCGTTCTTAATCATGGCATTTCTGAAAATTGTATACTGAGTGTTTAGAATTTAGTAAAAAATTAAAAAAAATGTTTTAACGTTATTAAGCCCTGTGAAACTTTGTAAAAAATGACTAAAACAGTCGCAAATCGTCCTATTTTCTTAAAAGTGTATACTGAGTGTTTAGAATTTAGTAAAAATTAAAAAAAATGTTTTAAATTTGTTAAATCATGTGAAATCTTGTATAAAATGACTAGAACCGTTCTTAATCATGACATTTCTGAAAATTGTATACTGAGTGTTTAGAATTTAGTAAAAAATTAAAAAAAATGTTTTAACGTTATTAAGCCCTGTGAAACTTTGTAAAAAATGACTAAAACAGTCGCAAATCGTCCTATTTTCTTAAAAGTGTATACTGAGTGTTTAGAATTTAGTAAAAATTAAAAAAAATGTTTTAAATTTGTTAAATCATGCGAAATCTTGTATAAAATGACTAGAACCGTTCTTAATCATGGCATTTCTGAAAATTGTATACTGAGTGTTTAGAATTTAGTAAAAAATTAAAAAAAATGTTTTAACGTTATTAAGCCCTGTGAAACTTTGTAAAAAATGACTAAAACAGTCGCAAATCGTCCTATTTTCTTAAAAGTGTATACTGAGTGTTTAGAATTTAGTAAAAATTAAAAAAAATGTTTTAAATTTGTTAAATCATGTGAAATCTTGTATAAAATGACTAGAACCGTTCTTAATCACGACATTTCTGAAAATTGTATACTGAGTGTTTAGAATTTAGTAAAAAATTAAAAAAAATGTTTTAACGTTATTAAGCCCTGTGAAACTTTGTAAAAAATGACTAAAACAGTCGCAAATCGTCCTATTTTCTTAAAAGTGTATACTGAGTGTTTAGAATTTAGTAAAAATTAAAAAAAAATGTTTTAAATTTGTTAAATCATGCGAAATCTTGTATAAAATGACTAGAACCGTTCTTAATCATGGCATTTCTGAAAATTGTATACTGAGTGTTTAGAATTTAGTAAAAAATTAAAAAAAATGTTTTAACGTTATTAAGCCCTGTGAAACTTTGTAAAAAATGACTAAAACAGTCGCAAATCGTCATATTTTCTTAAAAGTGTATACTGAGTGTTTAGAATTTAGTAAAAATTAAAAAAAATGTTTTAAATTTGTTAAATCATGTGAAATCTTGTATAAAATGACTAGAACCGTTCTTAATCATGACATTTCTGAAAATTGTATACTGAGTGTTAAGTATTTTAGTTGAAAATAAGATCATAAATCATCTATACAAAACAAGCGCCCCTTATGGATTTGAACGAAAATCATAGATTCGACTATTTTCATGAAAAATAAATCTAAGTACGGAATAATGCAGGAAGATTATCTATTTTCTTGGTTTAGAAAGTGATGTAGTTAAGATTTATAACTTAGGAATAAATAAATTATTATTAATCTTTTCGACCTATTTCTCTTGCATATTTAATTTCTTTGTTAGTAAGAACTAATCTTTTTATTTTACAAAGTAAAAAAAAAAAAAGCTAAAGATCGGCGTTGTCAGTCAGGTATAAGAACTGATTTAACACGATGGTTTTTGTACAAACGTTCACATACAATTGTATGCTTTTTAACCGATTGTGTCGGAAAAAATGACGATTTATAGATTAGATATTTAGACGAAGAGCTAACCTTCTCAATAAAGTATTGATTATTGCCCTGCTAGCTAGACAACACTTTTTATGTTAGTCAAAAAAAAATTTTTTTTTCGGACGCTATTACAGATTTCATCGTTAACTAACAAACATTAAGACCAAAAAATTAGCGTGCAAGATGAAATGTATAGGTTCACTTCATTTCTACATTATTTTACAACTCTCAATCGCATTAAAAACAAGATCAAATAAAAAATAACTTATGACATATGGACGAAAAATGTTTTTCGGGCTATTTAGGTTAGCGACCGCATTACGTCTGAAATACTACATTTTTCGAGCTTATAACATAATTTACTATTTTAACGTTAAAATAGGGGAAATGATGTATCGAAGTGGGTACTTTTTTTTGTCGGTCACGAGATTATAGTTTCTTTTAAAATGAGCTCTAATATTTACAACACAAATTATCCTTTAAGCCACATTAGTTTAAAACTCGTCTGTCGCTTTCCCTCTATTGTGAGTTTGATTAAAGTATAGCGTAGTATATATTTAGATGAATTTCGTAAATGTTGAATACTTTCAAAACTGAAAAAGCCGCCCTTTGCAATAAATATCTCCGTAGAGTTAGGTACCCTGCAGATTAAGGGTATTTCAGCGGATAATCATATACAAATTCAAATACCTCATTTGTTTCGGAGCAGTAACCATCAACTTTTACACCATTTAAAACAGCTTCTTTACCATTAGCAGCATGTAAGATGTTGATTTTTCTGTGATTCTCGGTCCAAAGTAACCAATCTATGGCAATTTTGCTCTGCCTGTTTCTCCATCGGTATCCATTTTTTGGTATGATTCCTATAGTATTAGGCTTCAAAAAATGTCTTCTAAAAATTGTATTGCATGCTGAAGCAATAGTTGTAGCTTCAGTAAATGGACATACATTGGTAGTTTGTATAAGTTGTTCTCTAAACTTTAAACATGATTGCGCAAGGATTTCGACATCCGATACGCAGTAGTCTACCAGATCTCTTTGCATATCGAAACCATCATTTTCATGTTCTACAAACCATTTAAGAAATTTGGCTCTGTCTTCTTCTTTCATACTATCTGAGGAGTAATATTGAATTGATGGTAGAGGTCCTATATAGTTTTCATTTGCCTTTGTATTAAATAGGTGCGGGAAGTAGCCTTTTTTAAAAATATCCTCAAGTCCAAATGCCTTTGGTAGTTTGGCTTAAGGCATAGGGAAATAGTTAAGTGAGTCGATAAATTTTACATTTTCAAGTTGCATCGTAATTATTTTGGTACCTCTCATGATTAACTCAGGTGTAAAATCTGTCTTTGTCATAATATAGTTTAATATAAACTGGTGATCAAAAGCCTGACCATTATGGGCTATTACATTAATTTCTTTAAAGTTTTTCCTCATTTGTAACAAATGGTTAGTAAATGTTCCCGCTGGGTCTATACCTCTGACTTTTTGTAACTTTAGACCACATTTTTTTTTTTTACAAGTATCTGCTTCAGAATCCATGCACTCATCGCAGTATTGTTTGAAAACACAGAGATTGACTTGATGTAAAAACGTTGAATTTTCCAATAGTTTGTCTTGGCTCGTCTCTAAATCGTAGAATACAAAAAAGATCATCTTTAATCTTAGGTTTTCCCTTATCAGGCCGAATATAACATAGATGATCCTCGGATGCATGTTTATTACAAATTTTACAATAAATTTCACCACATGCATGTGCTCTTTTGGCTTTAATGGTTTTTAAACAAATAGAACATAGTTTAATTTGTTCGCATACTGTAAATTTGCCTGACGAATAATCCTTTTTATGATTTTCGTAACAGTTTTGACTTCTAAAAAATCATAGACAGTCCTGGCATTTAATTTTTATTGCTATTTCGCAAGCAGGGGCTTGCTGACATGCCTGACAGCTTCCACCACATCGGTGCTCATTTTTGTGATCATATGGGACGTAACACTTTTCACAAAAATAGTTAGAACAAAAAGCTGCTGTCAGCGATGTAATTACATTAAAATGGCTTTTGTAATGTAATAAGTTCAGCCGTTTATTGCTTTCAGTTGAACCTTCAAATATAATATTTCGTCCTTTTGATCCATAGCTATAAACAACTAATTTATATTCTTTTAGATGATTTTGAAATTGTATTAACTCGGGAATTCCACCTCCTGCCTCAGGAATGCTAATTTTAGCTCTCTCCAACAATGATCTTGTTCTTTCGGTTTGAATTTTACTAATATCTCTTCTAACCTTACTGAATTCGGGATCTCTTTTATTATGGGCAATGGCGACTACCAAAGCACGTGGTAAACACAGGTTATCGGTATTTTTAATACTTATAATACCTCGTCGCTTGTCGCATTCCTCGTGAAAGCTGTTATAATTTTTCCTCTTCCCCCACCAACAGGTAATCTAACAGTTGTCACACTAAGACAAAATGATTCTGTATTAAGACCTGCTGAGTTTGACTGATAAATGCCACTTATAACACTCCAAACATCTTAAAAGGTTATGTCTTTAGCTGCTTTGAAGCGAATCTAACCTTCTCCTCGGTTGAAGTCTTTAGAGCAAAAACTAAAAGCCACACGATCTAAGGGTTGTAGGCCTTCTGTAGCGTTTTCCACCCAACCAACTGGTTCAACTCCCTGTGGAACAGGTTTTAACTTAAACTCTAGAGTGCGTCCTGTAAGGTTAAATTCTCGTAACTTTTTAACAACGTCTTTAACAATAATAAACTTCTCCATCTTTCTTTTTTTTTTTGTTGTTTTATAGTCTACTATCTACCTACATAAAAAAAAAAAAAAAAAAAAAAAAAAAAACAAGTATATTTTCATATTTTTATCGGTCTTAAGTTCGATTTCAAAAGCACACTCCCACTTTTTGATAATTTCACAGTCTAAGCACATAGATCTTATATTTTTTATTTACGATCAATTCATCTTTATTCGCCAATCGTCTCAAACGAGTCTGCTTTTGAAAGTAATATAGCCTTAGTATTCAGAAAATATTAATGATATCGGAGCCTAAAACATCCTTAACACTAAAAAATCATTGTGTTTCCTAACAAAACCCATCATCTTGTCTATTTAGCTTGCTTTCCTATTGTTTAGCAGGTTAAATAAAATTATTATTTCGCTCTTTTTGTCTGTACTGAATCGTTAGGGGAATACGATTCTAGTCCTATAAGAGAGACAGTTAAAATTTATGTAAGCAATCAGAAATCCTACACTATGAGCTACTTAGTTAAAATTTCATATTTCCTTCCTGGATCAGCTAAAATTTGTGTTGTGTCGGTCAAAATTTATAAAATACGAAAAAAATGCTAGATACATTTTATCATGACTTTCTATCTAATACCATCTTATTTCAAGGTATAATTCGGTTGTCAAAATGAGAATCTAAAAAATCCTCGTGTTTCCTCACAAAACCCATCATCTTGCCTATTTAGCTTGCTTTTCTATTGTTTAGCAGGTTAAATAAAATTATTATTTCGCTCTTTTTGTCTGTACTGAATCGTTAGGGGGATACGTTTCTAGTTCTATAAGAGAGACAGTTAAAATTTATGTAAGCAATCAGAAATCCTACACTATGAGCTACTTAGTTAAAATTTCATATTTCCTTCCTGGGTCAGGCAAAATTTGTGATGTGTCGGTCAAAATTTATAAAAATACGAAAAAAATGCTGGATGCATTTTTAGCGTGACTTTCTATTTAATACCATCTTATTTCAAGGTATAATTCGGTTGTCAAAATGAGAATAAAATAATCTTCCCATGCTTTATGTCATCTTAAAAAAGTCAAAAAGGTTATATTCTGTAGAGGGTCAGATACATTCAAATTTAAAAATTTTCTCCAAGAAGAATTTTAAGATAGTATTATAGTAAATAAAAATTCTATACCTCCAATATTTCTTGGAAACATATCGTGTTCTAGCGACATAACCCAAAAGTACCTCTATTCAGAAACGCATCGTACTTTTCTTGTCAAACTTGACTTTGTTGTAATGTTGTATGCAGAGCACTTTGAAAACAAAAATTAGATTAGAAACCGCCACCTCTTAAGGTATACTTTTTTAGGTCTTACATAGGGTACACTGGTATACAGAACAAATGTCATCTTTAATTGTCTCATTGTCCCATCCATTACATTATTATAATCTTAAAGCACCTGTTACCAGCATTATCTGTTTTTATGGTTTTCATAAAACATAGCGATTACCGATGAAAATTAAACGAAAACTTAATAAATAACTTTTTTTCAACTGAAATAGACTGATTTTCGATGGAAAAATGTTACTTATAACTAAAAATGAATATAAGACATATACGCAATGATATTTAGAATAAATCAATCTTTTCTAAAATTACTATGAAATATTCACAAAATCGTTTCGTTATAACCAAAGTAGCAAGGCTTGCAGATTTCGTATAGAGTTCAAACGCGATACTGGGATGATCTTTTTTTTTTTTATATTTTTGTAGGATAATGCACCACTACGTTGTAAGTACTTGAGAGAGGACTTTCTTGAAAAATCCTCAAATTTCTCTGCAATTTTGTTCCTTCTAGAGTTAAATTCACACAGAAAACCCCGTATTCTTATCTTTCAGGTTGGTATATTAAAAAGGGCTTATTAGTATGGTTTAGAAAACAAGCAATATTAATTAACGGATGTTTTTTCGTCGTATGAAGAGTTGAAAAATTTTTTTTTTCCACTCCAATGGTTGCGATGCAGAGAGTCGGGTTTCATCATAATCTTTCAGGGTAGCTCAGGTTTGATTGCATGTAGAGAGTCGGGTTTCATCATAATCTTTCAGGGTAGCTCAGGTTTGATTGCATGTACTAAGGTTAGTGCTCCTTGCAATCGGTTTCAGGTTTGACGCGCCCCCCTCAGGTTTGTTCAGGTTTCTCAAACATTTGAGAAACCTGAACAAACCTGAGGGGGGCGCGTCAAACCTGAAACCGATTGCAAGGAGCACTAACCTTAGTACATGCAATCAAACCTGAGCTACCCTGAAAGATTATGATGAAACCCGACTCTCTACATGCAATCAAACCTGAGCTACCCTGAAAGATTATGATGAAACCCGACTCTCTGCATCGCAACCATTGGAGTGGAAAAAAAAAATTTTTCAACTCTTCATACGACGAAAAAACATCCGTTAATTAATATTGCTTGTTTTCTAAACCATACTAATAAGCCCTTTTTAATATACCAACCTGAAAGATAAGAATACGGGGTTTTCTGTGTGAATTTAACTCTAGAAGGAACAAAATTGCAGAGAAATTTGAGGATTTTTCAAGAAAGTCCTCTCTCAAGTACTTACAACGTAGTGGTGCATTATCCTACAAAAATATAAAAAAAAAAAAGATCATCCCAGTATCGCGTTTGAACTCTATACGAAATCTGCAAGCCTTGCTACTTTGGTTATAACGAAACGATTTTGTGAATATTTCATAGTAATTTTAGAAAAGATTGATTTATTCTAAATATCATTGCGTATATGTCTTATATTCATTTTTAGTTATAAGTAACATTTTTCCATCGAAAATCAGTCTATTTCAGTTGAAAAAAAGTTATTTATTAAGTTTTCGTTTAATTTTCATCGGTAATCGCTATGTTTTATGAAAACCATAAAAACAGATAATGCTGGTAACAGGTGCTTTAAGATTATAATAATGTAATGGATGGGACAATGAGACAATTAAAGATGACATTTGTTCTGTATACCAGTGTACCCTATGTAAGACCTAAAAAAGTATACCTTAAGAGGTGGCGGTTTCTAATCTAATTTTTGTTTTCAAAGTGCTCTGCATACAACATTACAACAAAGTCAAGTTTGACAAGAAAAGTACGATGCGTTTCTGAATAGAGGTACTTTTGGGTTATGTCGCTAGAACACGATATGTTTCCAAGAAATATTGGAGGTATAGAATTTTTATTTACTATAATACTATCTTAAAATTCTTCTTGGAGAAAATTTTTAAATTTGAATGTATCTGACCCTCTACAGAATATAACCTTTTTGACTTTTTTAAGATGACATAAAGCATGGGAAGATTATTTTATTCTCATTTTGACAACCGAATTATACCTTGAAATAAGATGGTATTAAATAGAAAGTCACGCTAAAAATGCATCCAGCATTTTTTTCGTATTTTTATAAATTTTGACCGACACATCACAAATTTTGCCTGACCCAGGAAGGAAATATGAAATTTTAACTAAGTAGCTCATAGTGTAGGATTTCTGATTGCTTACATAAATTTTAACTGTCTCTCTTATAGAACTAGAAACGTATCCCCCTAACGATTCAGTACAGACAAAAAGAGCGAAATAATAATTTTATTTAACCTGCTAAACAATAGAAAAGCAAGCTAAATAGGCAAGATGATGGGTTTTGTGAGGAAACACGAGGATTTTTTAGATTCTCATTTTGACAACCGAATTATACCTTGAAATAAGATGGTATTAGATAGAAAGTCATGATAAAATGTATCTAGCATTTTTTTCGTATTTTATAAATTTTGACCGACACAACACAAATTTTAGCTGATCCAGGAAGGAAATATGAAATTTTAACTAAGTAGCTCATAGTGTAGGATTTCTGATTGCTTACATAAATTTTAACTGTCTCTCTTATAGGACTAGAATCGTATTCCCCTAACGATTCAGTACAGACAAAAAGAGCGAAATAATAATTTTATTTAACCTGCTAAACAATAGGAAAGCAAGCTAAATAGACAAGATGATGGGTTTTGTTAGGAAACACAATGATTTTTTAGTGTTAAGGATGTTTTAGGCTCCGATATCATTAATATTTTCTGAATACTAAGGCTATATTACTTTCAAAAGCAGACTCGTTTGAGACGATTGGCGAATAAAGATGAATTGATCGTAAATAAAAAATATAAGATCTATGTGCTTAGACTGTGAAATTATCAAAAAGTGGGAGTGTGCTTTTGAAATCGAACTTAAGACCGATAAAAATATGAAAATATACTTGTTTTTTTTTTTTTTTTTTTTTTTTTTTTTATGTAGGTAGATAGTAGACTATAAAACAACAAAAAAAAAAGAAAGATGGAGAAGTTTATTATTGTTAAAGACGTTGTTAAAAAGTTACGAGAATTTAACCTTACAGGACGCACTCTAGAGTTTAAGTTAAAACCTGTTCCACAGGGAGTTGAACCAGTTGGTTGGGTGGAAAACGCTACAGAAGGCCTACAACCCTTAGATCGTGTGGCTTTTAGTTTTTGCTCTAAAGACTTCAACCGAGGAGAAGGTTAGATTCGCTTCAAAGCAGCTAAAGACATAACCTTTTAAGATGTTTGGAGTGTTATAAGTGGCATTTATCAGTCAAACTCAGCAGGTCTTAATACAGAATCATTTTGTCTTAGTGTGACAACTGTTAGATTACCTGTTGGTGGGGGAAGAGGAAAAATTATAACAGCTTTCACGAGGAATGCGACAAGCGACGAGGTATTATAAGTATTAAAAATACCGATAACCTGTGTTTACCACGTGCTTTGGTAGTCGCCATTGCCCATAATAAAAGAGATCCCGAATTCAGTAAGGTTAGAAGAGATATTAGTAAAATTCAAACCGAAAGAACAAGATCATTGTTGGAGAGAGCTAAAATTAGCATTCCTGAGGCAGGAGGTGGAATTCCCGAGTTAATACAATTTCAAAATCATCTAAAAGAATATAAATTAGTTGTTTATAGCTATGGATCAAAAGGACGAAATATTATATTTGAAGGTTCAACTGAAAGCAATAAACGGCTGAACTTATTACATTACAAAAGCCATTTTAATGTAATTACATCGCTGACAGCAGCTTTTTGTTCTAACTATTTTTGTGAAAAGTGTTACGTCCCATATGATCACAAAAATGAGCACCGATGTGGTGGAAGCTGTCAGGCATGTCAGCAAGCCCCTGCTTGCGAAATAGCAATAAAAATTAAATGCCAGGACTGTCTATGATTTTTTAGAAGTCAAAACTGTTACGAAAATCATAAAAAGGATTATTCGTCAGGCAAATTTACAGTATGCGAACAAATTAAACTATGTTCTATTTGTTTAAAAACCATTAAAGCCAAAAGAGCACATGCATGTGGTGAAATTTATTGTAAAATTTGTAATAAACATGCATCCGAGGATCATCTATGTTATATTCGGCCTGATAAGGGAAAACCTAAGATTAAAGATGATCTTTTTTGTATTCTACGATTTAGAGACGAGCCAAGACAAACTATTGGAAAATTCAACGTTTTTACATCAAGTCAATCTCTGTGTTTTCAAACAATACTGCGATGAGTGCATGGATTCTGAAGCAGATACTTGTAAAAAAAAAAAATGTGGTCTAAAGTTACAAAAAGTCAGAGGTATAGACCCAGCGGGAACATTTACTAACCATTTGTTACAAATGAGGAAAAACTTTAAAGAAATTAATGTAATAGCCCATAATGGTCAGGCTTTTGATCACCAGTTTATATTAAACTATATTATGACAAAGACAGATTTTACACCTGAGTTAATCATGAGAGGTACCAAAATAATTACGATGCAACTTGAAAATGTAAAATTTATCGACTCACTTAACTATTTCCCTATGCCTTAAGCCAAACTACCAAAGGCATTTGGACTTGAGGATATTTTTAAAAAAGGCTACTTCCCGCACCTATTTAATACAAAGGCAAATGAAAACTATATAGGACCTCTACCATCAATTCAATATTACTCCTCAGATAGTATGAAAGAAGAAGACAGAGCCAAATTTCTTAAATGGTTTGTAGAACATGAAAATGATGGTTTCGATATGCAAAGAGATCTGGTAGACTACTGCGTATCGGATGTCGAAATCCTTGCGCAATCATGTTTAAAGTTTAGAGAACAACTTATACAAACTACCAATGTATGTCCATTTACTGAAGCTACAACTATTGCTTCAGCATGCAATACAATTTTTAGAAGACATTTTTTGAAGCCTAATACTATAGGAATCATACCAAAAAATGGATACCGATGGAGAAACAGGCAGAGCAAAATTGCCATAGATTGGTTACTTTGGACCGAGAATCACAGAAAAATCAACATCTTACATGCTGCTAATGGTAAAGAAGCTGTTTTAAATGGTGTAAAAGTTGATGGTTACTGCTCCGAAACAAATGAGGTATTTGAATTTGTATATGATTATCCGCTGAAATACCCTTAATCTGCAGGGTACCTAACTCTACGGAGATATTTATTGCAAAGGGCGGCTTTTTCAGTTTTGAAAGTATTCAACATTTACGAAATTCATCTAAATATATACTACGCTATACTTTAATCAAACTCACAATAGAGGGAAAGCGACAGACGAGTTTTAAACTAATGTGGCTTAAAGGATAATTTGTGTTGTAAATATTAGAGCTCATTTTAAAAGAAACTATAATCTCGTGACCGACAAAAAAAAGTACCCACTTCGATACATCATTTCCCCTATTTTAACGTTAAAATAGTAAATTATGTTATAAGCTCGAAAAATGTAGTATTTCAGACGTAATGCGGTCGCTAACCTAAATAGCCCGAAAAACATTTTTCGTCCATATGTCATAAGTTATTTTTTATTTGATCTTGTTTTTAATGCGATTGAGAGTTGTAAAATAATGTAGAAATGAAGTGAACCTATACATTTCATCTTGCACGCTAATTTTTTGGTCTTAATGTTTGTTAGTTAACGATGAAATCTGTAATAGCGTCCGAAAAAAAAATTTTTTTTTGACTAACATAAAAAGTGTTGTCTAGCTAGCAGGGCAATAATCAATACTTTATTGAGAAGGTTAGCTCTTCGTCTAAATATCTAATCTATAAATCGTCATTTTTTCCGACACAATCGGTTAAAAAGCATACAATTGTATGTGAACGTTTGTACAAAAACCATCGTGTTAAATCAGTTCTTATACCTGACTGACAACGCCGATCTTTAGCTTTTTTTTTTTTACTTTGTAAAATAAAAAGATTAGTTCTTACTAACAAAGAAATTAAATATGCAAGAGAAATAGGTCGAAAAGATTAATAATAATTTATTTATTCCTAAGTTATAAATCTTAACTACATCACTTTCTAAACCAAGAAAATAGATAATCTTCCTGCATTATTCCGTACTTAGATTTATTTTTCATGAAAATAGTCGAATCTATGATTTTCGTTCAAATCCATAAGGGGCGCTTGTTTTGTATAGATGATTTATGATCTTATTTTCAACTAAAATACTTAACACTCAGTATACAATTTTCAGAAATGTCATGATTAAGAACGGTTCTAGTCATTTTATACAAGATTTCACATGATTTAACAAATTTAAAACATTTTTTTTAATTTTTACTAAATTCTAAACACTCAGTATACACTTTTAAGAAAATATGACGATTTGCGACTGTTTTAGTCATTTTTTACAAAGTTTCACAGGGCTTAATAACGTTAAAACATTTTTTTTAATTTTTTACTAAATTCTAAACACTCAGTATACAATTTTCAGAAATGCCATGATTAAGAACGGTTCTAGTCATTTTATACAAGATTTCGCATGATTTAACAAATTTAAAACATTTTTTTTTAATTTTTACTAAATTCTAAACACTCAGTATACACTTTTAAGAAAATAGGACGATTTGCGACTGTTTTAGTCATTTTTTACAAAGTTTCACAGGGCTTAATAACGTTAAAACATTTTTTTTAATTTTTTACTAAATTCTAAACACTCAGTATACAATTTTCAGAAATGTCGTGATTAAGAACGGTTCTAGTCATTTTATACAAGATTTCACATGATTTAACAAATTTAAAACATTTTTTTTAATTTTTACTAAATTCTAAACACTCAGTATACACTTTTAAGAAAATAGGACGATTTGCGACTGTTTTAGTCATTTTTTACAAAGTTTCACAGGGCTTAATAACGTTAAAACATTTTTTTTAATTTTTTACTAAATTCTAAACACTCAGTATACAATTTTCAGAAATGCCATGATTAAGAACGGTTCTAGTCATTTTATACAAGATTTCGCATGATTTAACAAATTTAAAACATTTTTTTTAATTTTTACTAAATTCTAAACACTCAGTATACACTTTTAAGAAAATAGGACGATTTGCGACTGTTTTAGTCATTTTTTACAAAGTTTCACAGGGCTTAATAACGTTAAAACATTTTTTTTAATTTTTTACTAAATTCTAAACACTCAGTATACAATTTTCAGAAATGTCATGATTAAGAACGGTTCTAGTCATTTTATACAAGATTTCACATGATTTAACAAATTTAAAACATTTTTTTTAATTTTTACTAAATTCTAAACACTCAGTATACACTTTTAAGAAAATAGGACGATTTGCGACTGTTTTAGTCATTTTTTACAAAGTTTCACAGGGCTTAATAACGTTAAAACATTTTTTTTAATTTTTTACTAAATTCTAAACACTCAGTATACAATTTTCAGAAATGCCATGATTAAGAACGGTTCTAGTCATTTTATACAAGATTTCGCATGATTTAACAAATTTAAAACATTTTTTTTAATTTTTACTAAATTCTAAACACTCAGTATACACTTTTAAGAAAATAGGACGATTTGCGACTGTTTTAGTCATTTTTTACAAAGTTTCACAGGGCTTAATAACGTTAAAACATTTTTTTTAATTTTTTACTAAATTCTAAACACTCAGTAAACAATTTTCAGAAATGACATGATTAAGAACGGTTCTAGTCATTTTATACAAGATTTCACATGATTTAACAAATTTAAAACATTTTTTTAATTTTTACTAAATTCTAAACACTCAGTATATCATTTTCAGAAAATAATACAATTCTGTACAGTTTTACAAATTTTCACAGGTCTTAATAACATTAAAACATTTTTTTAATTTTTTACTAAATTCTAAACACTCAGTATACAATTTTCAGAAATGACACGATTTAGAACAGTTTTTACAGATATTTACAAAGTCTTAATAACATTATATTAATAATTATCTAACATAATGTATACAATTTCAAGAAATAGTAGATTTTTAATCCATGTACAAAATTCAAGAATCTAAAATACAATTAAATGTAGGCTTTTTTAATTGGCATCTCAGGCAAATTATTTCCCCCAAAATTATCTAAAAAAGATATACCAAAAACATTCTAAAGCGGTTTTTTTACCTCTATAAGTATGCAGGCCGATCCGACCCTTGTCGGTTTTATTACCCGCATAAATTAACACAGTAGAGGATTATGGACAGAGTTCTGGGGCAGCGGCGTTTCACTAAAGCTTTGGTTTTCTACAAAGCGGTACCGCAAAAGAGTGGCCGTAATTTGACGGCGAGCTTTGCCGCGGCAAAGCGTGTATGTACTTGCAAATCGGAGTGTGTTCCTCCAGAGCGTTCGGCGCAAAAAATACGGCACCGTATTTTCTGAAGCGGACGCTCTGTACGTTGGGATAGTGCAAGCACGATTTTTGACGGTGCGCCAGTGTAGTGATTGTATGTTTTAATTATAATATTTGGAAATTAATTGGTCTAGCGAACAAGATAAAATTTTAATCGAGTTTTTTTTACTATATCGCTTTAACAGCGGCGTTTCACTAAGGTTAAATCATAAAAAGTCGGGTTTTATCTCGGGTCAGATCATAAATATTCAGGTTCAAATTAGGGTTAGATGAGAAGCCGCCTCGCGAAAGCATCCGGGTTAGGTCGTAAAAAGTCGGGTTTTATCTCGGGTCAGATCATAAATATTCAGGTTCAAGTTAGGGTTAGATAAGAAGCCGCCTCATGAAAGCATCCGGGTTAGGTTGTAAAAAGTCGGGTTTTATCTCGGGTCAGATCATAAATATTCAGGTTCAAGTTAGGGTTAGATAAGAAGCCGCCTCATGAAAGCATCCGGGTTAGGTCGTAAAAAGTCGGGTTTAATTTCGGGTTATTTTGTAAACAGCACCACCGAACCACCCGGGTTAGGTTATAAAACGCACCACCGAACCACCCGGGTTAGATCATAAAACGCACCACCGAACCACTTGGGTTAGATCGTAAAACGCACCACCTGCACCACCTGGGTTAGTTGCACCACCAGCACCACCAGCACCACCTGATCTCGCTCTCTCCGTTTTCCTCTACTTATGTCATTAACAGTATGTACAAAATAAGAATATTATATTCCCTCTATAATATATAATTTTGAACATCAAAACTGCCAGAGACATTTTAATTACAGTTTAGACCAAAATGGTTGCGTATATGAGAAAATGCCCTAAGGCCTTAATGGGTGTGGAGGTGGTGGCAATATCAATATACTATTATGGTTAGTTCGTCACCGATAGCAACATGGTTTAAGGTTTTTGATAAAACGAAGCGATGTTCATTTATCAATATTTATAATGAAATCCTGATTTACAGACCTCTAGCCGTAGCCCTTCGTGTTTTCTGTAAAAATAGCCTTGTGAAATTTTTTTTTTATTTTTAGTTTCTTCGTTTTTATACCCAGAACTAGAAAATGTCAGTTGCAGAAGTGTGCGTTGCCGATTTTTTGCGTAAATAACCATATAATAACAAAAGTAAGAGATTTTTGTTTTTTCCTCGAAAACAAATAAATATTTGGCATGGGCTATCATAACTTCAATTGAATCCTAATTTTGCATTAGTCTCTCATCGCTGATTTAATGTACAGTGTAAGCAAAAAAAAATATAAGGGAATTGGTGACAAAGTAAGTATAGGCTTTACTATATAAGATATCGAAAAGAATATGTTACAAAAGTTGTAGGGTATAACAAGGTATATATTATAAAATTATTTTACCCTATATTTTATAGTATTTTTGGATTTTATATAAAATTTAAATTATTTTTTAAGAAGTGAATTATATATCGACTTATAAAAAATTACATTTTTAAACCCTTATAGCTTCTAGCTTTCTAACGGTACTTAAAGTCAAACGGCTTACATGACCCTATCTTACTTTTTTATTATGACGAACAAATTATATTTTATAAAAAACTAGCAAGTACCCGGCATGCGTTGCAATATTTTTAATTCACTAATTGCAATTCATCCCGTTGTAATGCATCCCCTTGCAATGCATCCCGTTGCAATGCATCCCGTTGCAATTCATCCTGTTGCAATTCATCTCGGTGCAATTTATCCGATTGCAACTTATCCCATTTCAATTAATTCCTTTGCAATTCATCCCGGTGCAATTTATCATATTACGATACCACTAATCCCATTGCAATTCATCCCGTTGCAATGCATCCCGTTGCATTGCGTACTCGAGCGCTTTCAATTTTTAATTTTTGTTTATTTTTTGAAAGTTAGTTTAGGTCAGTTGAGGTTAGTTGGAAACCTTTTCGGGCCTGCGCACAATAACTCACCAAAGTTTTATCGCATTTGGAAGAATGGTATATGAATGCATACGTGACAAAGACAGAAACAAACAAACATCATTGTTATATACATGAATAGATTTTGCTACCACCTCCTCAATTAGAACTGTTGCTGTATTTTCAAAGAGATCGCAGGACTGTCGTAATTTTTTTTCTTGGAAGTAGACAGTACTGTAATTTCTCGTTTACGATGAGCCAGTCAACAAACCGCTTAAATTACTTGGGTTTTTGCGTAAACGGACAAGTCCTACCCAGCAAAAATGTTCTCGGCCATGCGGTGTTGCCGCTTCACTAGAAAGTGTTAGCAACTTCGATATTCCAAGTGGAGTATCTTAAACTTATTTTTGGAATCTCCATTAGTTTCTTAGCAAGTTTCCTTATTATTTTCCTATATCTATCTGCTCCGCTTGCGAGATACACATTAATTAATTGTCATTAACACATAACCTGCATAACTGCTGATATTTTTGAACTATGAGATACTAAGGTACCGAAATCCGGCTGGGTAATACTAAGAGGGTTTCTTCGCGATGGCCAAATCTTAGTTCCGTGGTCTAAAAATACAGATATTTTAGATTTTTTAAGTAACCAAAATACCTGTATTTTAGATCAACATATCGCAACTGAGATCTGGCTACAGGGTAAAAAGTCCCCGGGTACTGCCTAATTCCAAACCAAATTTCATTGCTTAAATATTTCAGTTCAAAAATATCGGCATATATTGCAGAGCATGGTAACTTAAAAAGAAAAAACGGTAAGATATTTAGGTAAAATAAGAAAACAAGTTGTTGAGAAATAAAACAAGTTTATATGAAGGGTGTTTCCTTTAAAATGTCAAAGTTACTACTACTTTCTAGTATAGATGCAACAACAACGCATTGTTAAAAACATTATTGACCATGCTATTGTATTGAGTGGCTCACCATAAACATCTAATATTTCATCCGCACCGCGTATCACTAAATATTGAAGGTTCAGCACAGATAAATTTTTTTTTCTTTTCGCACCACTACTAACTTAAGCTTATAAAAAAATTAATTTAACATACATGCGAGACTTATAAAGAAATTAAGAAATAGCCTTGTTATTGTATACCCCGGCAAAAATTATTAACTGAAATTAAAAAAAAAATATCTCTCACATTTACCAGACATCGCAAATAAATTAATAACATTAAAAGATTAGTATAGGAACCCATATATCAATACCTTTCAACCATTCTAAGATTCGAAAAAAAGCCTAAAGTTTAAACATTAGAAAATTGCTTTTAACATAAATACACATACTGATATGGTACGACATCTCGAGGTGTACACTTTCCAATTTGGATAGTCACAGCGATAAAAGCTACCACTAAAATACAATATAAAAATAGTCCAGCGAAAAATAAGAGTTTCCTTGTTTTAGTCGATTTGGTTATATGGCACTTAAAAATAACCACTCCTAAAACAAAATAAAATTCAAACATATTACTTTTTTTGTTTTTCTAGGATTTACTTCTACTAATTTTGTGGCTCAATAGGGTGGTTTCATTATGAAAATTCTCACGCCTAGCGGTTTTGCTGCAAAACCGGCAGAAGTATAGAAAACGATAATTTTGTAGGGGGTGTCACTGTCAACAAGCTATTTTGTTAAATACGCTTCAGACACGTACAGAGTGGCGCAATAGTGTGACAAAGTACTATATCTCCTTAACATTCTATAATTTTTAAAAAAGTATTTTTAAGGAAGGTTGTATAAGAACCAGAGGTCTACAATATAAAAACATTTTTAAATATGCAGGGTGTTACACAGGGTGTCTGGGAAAATGTGCGGAATCTCTCGAACTCAGATAGAATATGAAGTAATAAGATGACAATTCCTGTAAAAGTTTTCCCTACAGGCCCTGCCTACGGAGATATGTGCCCCTGAAGGCCGCCGCTGGACATCGGCTTTTCTTGCATAACTTTCAAAGTACTTAATATAACTCGCGGGCACGACGATATGATGGCTGCTATACCCGCCACAATAACCCAGCCTTGGTCCTTATCACATCACAATGAAACGTGATTCTCTGTAGAAGTTCCTCACTAGTGCTACCTGGAATGGAATTCACCAAGTTTTTCAGGCGTCCCCACTGGTAAAAATTAAATGGCATCAGGTCGGGAGATCGAGAAGGCCAGGCAATAGGTCCTCCTCCACCTATCCAACGGTTTGGATAGACATTATTCAGGTGCTTTCGCATACCAACGATGAAATGAGGTGGTGCCACATCGTGAATTAAGTACATGTTTTGGCGGGTGTCAAGTGGTAAGTGCTCTATTACATCCACAAAAGTGTTCTGGAGGAACTCCAAATTAAGCTGTCCATTCAATCAAAAAATTCTCAATGATTCGTGTCCAGATATTAATTGATTGGAACTGATGTTGACTATGCGAGACAATAGTGGCATGTAAACCTTGCTTCATCCGTGAAAAGAATAATGCTTATGAAGTTTACATTATTTCGTTGCTGGTCCAATAGCCAGTTTGGAAGCTGCATTAGACTAGGAAAATCTTCAGGAATCAGTTCGTGTAATTTTTTAAAGTGATATCGATATAACAGCTGTTCTTGAAGAACTTCATGTACTATTGTTTTCGATGTATTAAACTGTGCTGATAGTTTTCGAGTGTCATCTACAGCATTTAAAATATTTTCCTTTAATTGCGGCGTACGAACGGTTCTTCTCAGAGCAGCATCAGTACTATTTTTTCCAAACTTTCCTAAAATTGCGAAGAAAGTCAATGATATATATAACCTTATTAACTGAAATCGCACACCACTCTCCCTTATATGTTGGTTCACTCGTTGAAATGTCTTCTGGTTTGGCATAGTACGATTAGGAAATCTTTCGTGATATAACCTTCTGGCTTCAAAAGCATTGCAAGACGCAAGACCATACATCAGATGCATATCTGCATACTCAATAAACGTGTATTCCATGGTTCGAATTAATTCACAATTAAATTCACCACGAACTCAGTGGTTCGAACTTTTAAGAAGTCAGTAATATAAAGACATGCTTAATAAAGACCAGTTTTAAGAAGAAGTGAACATTTTTGAAAGGTTTTTGTATTATATTGATGCGAAATAGAGATATATGATAAGGAGAAGTTTAAATTATTAAATTTTGTTACAGAATAGTAAAATCAAAAGAATTGGGGTTGAGTCAACGTTGTGAAATGAAAAAAAGAGAGTAGTAGAGATTGACATAGTTAAAATATTTTTGCATTAGTAAGATTATTGATGAGAAATAGAAAGATCTGATGATCGAGAAGTTAGGGAAAATAGCTTTTAATTTTTTTAATATTATTAAATTAACATTGAGAGTGAGAGGATAATTAAGAGAACCGCCCCACCTACTCTTGTGAACAAAATCACCGATTGGGAAAGTGTTAGAATCCAACTACAAATAATTTAACTTGAATGTTAAATTATGAACAACCGAACAACTGGAAAAAGAGGCTGAAAACTTCATCAGACTTATTCAGGAAGTTGCGTTAAGTAATGACAAAGAAGTTGTTTGTATGGTCATAGGAGTATATTATCCAGTTGAAATAGTCAACGAAAAGAAAAAAGCTAGAAGAAGATCGCAACAGACGAGAGACCCACCTGACAGGACTATTTTGAATCATAAACTCAGAAGCTCAGTAGGGAGATTAAATAGCTCAAGAAAGAAATAATGAGCCCTCATTTACAAAATTTGTCTACAGACAAGGAGACTAACTATCATCTCTGGAATGCAACCATATCAACCATCATCAGACCAATAGCTTCTATACCTCCTATAGCTTCAATTTTTTTTTATAAAAACGTTTTGTTTAGGAATACTCCTGTATTGTATCTTGCATCCCCCAAAAGTGTGGATTTATTAATACTGGAAATAACTACTTACCCAAAAACAATCCCGTTAAGCCTCCTACAAAGTGAGCTTGCCAAGACACCTGGGGCTCCTTTTTTGAACACACATGGACGATATCATAAATTATATCGAATATCACTAAAGTAGCAATCGAAATGCAACGGTATACTTTGTATTCGGTTGTCTTATAATTCTGAAATAAATTTATTATAAATTGTTAGCGTTTACAAAAATTGCATTATTATTAAATTGAAAACTTTATATTAAATTTAAGATCTAAGAACTTTATAAAATCTAAAATATCTCATAACTAAAATAAAAAAGAAAACCTTTCTCCTTCAGATGTTTTAACTTTAAAGAGCGGAATATATGTACTTAAACTCAGCCAAAATATGTGCATATATATGCCTTGCTTGCCTTTAAAATATGCAGTTATATGCATTTTTTGACCAAATATGCATACCGGTACGCAATATTTCTTAATTTATTATAGTAAAGTAGGGTAAAGAAATACACTGGGAAGAAAGATGTTTATTTAAAAAAAAAATGCAAAGAAAAACAAAGAGAAATAAAAATAAACAACTTTTTAACCTGAAATTGTATATAAAGGCATTTATTACTAAACATTTTTTAAAATTTTCAACTAAAATGGACTGTCTTCTATCAGTAAAAATATGTTCATACAAAGAGAAGCTTCTTTCAACATCTACTATGTATCGGGCAATACTGCAACTTGGGTAGTAAAGTATAAGGCCAAGGTAAAACTTCGTTGAATGGTTTATCTTCATAAATGCTTTTTACTGCAGTTAAGTATTTAAATCCTTCATTATTTTCTTACAGTAACATCCAATTTGTTCCTTACTTGACCTTCTACTTTACACGGAATGTTGTTACATTTAGTGGAAAAGTTTCAAAAATACTAATTGAGTCTCTTAAACTTAAATATCTACTCTCTAACGAGGATATTATTATGTCCGGTATAAAACTGAAATTAACCTTTATAAAAACAAGATCTTTAACTACACTTGTACTTTTTAACAACTCTTTACTTTGCACAACACACTGCGAATCGTCATCTAAATCCAAAATCAGTTCTTTAATGACTTCAAAATCTTCTGCGTAGAATATTGTGACCTTAATCCATGTTCCCCACCGGGTGATTATAGATTCTGGAGGTAAACTAACTCCTGGTAATATCTCCCTATACATCTGCACTCTTAGAGGGGCATTTCGAAACACTTTTTTTATATTTAAAATTAATTTATTTACTAAAGGATATTCAGTTCTGACGGTTTCTGCGATTCGGTTTATTCCATGTAAAAGACAAGTCACATGTACCATATTGGGGTAAAAGATTCTTAAGTTTTGGCCTACTTTTACCATATACGGTGCTGCATCAGACAAAAGTACCAAAAACTTCTTATCTGAGCAGTGTTGCCAACACCAAATATTAAATTGTGCGACGGCTGGATGCAAAATATGCGATTTTATGCACCAAAATGAATTTTATAAATTTAAAAAAGTTTTATGGAAGAAGTCCATCTCTCAGTGGAGTGATATTTTAACGTAAAGTAAAACACACAATGTGCTCCACTAGTTTAATGTAAAAATCTTTCTTTAAACCATACATGTTTCGGAGACATAAACCTCCATCATCAGTGGGATTAAATTAAGTCAAATTAAGGAGAAAAATACCAGAAACATTGTGAGAACTTGTGTCGCAGAAAAAACTTCATCATTTTATATTAAATAAATTAAATTAGAAAATGGAAAAGGTTGTTATTATTTAAAAAACATCCTGTATTAATTTAGTAGTTATAATTAAAAATTAAAAATTAAAAAGCACACATCATTTTGAATTTTTCGCTTTTTGGATAACCCAAAATTTTTGTCCAATGCGGAGGAAACAAAATGATAGATACGAACTTCTTGCTAGAGTTGTATCAAAATTTTGATATTGACCAATCAACGCATTGTTCGCAATTCGTGATTCGTATCTATATAAATACTTTAAACGTTATTGAAGTCCTAAAATATGTATGCTGTAAAGTTCTAACATCATCAATATTATTATCAAATTATGCGAAATAATGCGAACTTTTTTCACACTGAAAATACTAAAATCTTTTGACAAACTGAAACAGAAGTACGTATTACAACCCGATATAATAACAGTTTGTTAAGCAGGTAATAAATAATAAGGCATTATCAAATGACAATAGATAACCCCTCACAATATACCTGCAAACCTCGGAAACCCCAATAAATTCCTTGTGTATAACCAAAATGTAGATATTAATTATTATACAATTATCTTCAGATTGGAAAATCCCTGAAACAAGTGTCGGATTGGACATTAAACCTAGGAGTCTACGAATTTTCATGACCGGGCGTTATTAATTTTTTGATAACGCCGAAAACATAAAAATATGCTCATAGAATAATAATTTGGGAAAATATGCATTTTATTATAACATTGACAAAATATGCAAAAATCCATATATATGCATCTTGCATATATTCCGCCCTTTATTTATCTTAATCTATTATCTTATTCACAATGTTTTTCCATTATTCTAAGTTTCACGTTTGTAATCAAAACATTTTGTATATCGGAATTTTAACACAATTATTAATGTTATAATATGACCAGTTCGTACACCAAGTCTTCAACTTATACATTTATCAGCCTGTGAGTTATACTCATTAATTTGAGACAACTTACATTTCCGCTAAAGTTGATGTTAGTTAGTATTCCCTGATGATTAGTGCTAAGCACTTAAAACATTTAGGGAACTTTTTTTTAACTTTGATAATTATTAAACTGTGGAGGAAGACTGCATTTTTTCATTCACATATGATTAGATATATTTGTGACCTTTTGTAATCAATTTGATATAAAATTATATGGGCTAGAACTCAGTAGGTTTTTAAAATTTTGTTTTTAAAAAGCGTGTTTTGTGACATATCTCAAAGACCTAAAAACCAATGAATAAAAACCGTGCTTAGAAAAGTTTGTTTCGGACGTTGTCATTGATAATTATACTAGTTGCTTTCCAAAATCTTTTACTTTTATACGCAGGGTATATATTAGTGCTATGGGCCAAATTATTATTAAAGTCAATACGTCAAGATGAAGCTTAATAAAAATATTTGGCATGTACCTACTAAATTTTTCGTTGATATTAGTTAGTATTAAAAAACTACTTTAAAAGTGCAAGAAATATTTGCAATAGTATTTATTTATCTCGTAATATATTTCTAATACTGTGGGAGAAAATATTATTTCCAAACAAGAGAGCTTGGACTGAAAAACGTAGGACTTGGTTTAGATCACAAATATAAGGGGACGATATATCTAACCAAATCTAGGTCAAAATTGTGTAAAACAACCTGACTTTGGGTAAATCGCTGACAGTAATTCCTGCGTCTTTCAAAAGTTGTAGCTCGTATTTTAACATTGAAAATGTTTATATTATCGCACTGGCACGTTATTATGACTACGGAATTCAATGAAATTCTTGTGTTGCATTTGTCCCATACGTCACACCGAATTAAAATGATCCACGAGCGGAACTACGCGAACCGCCGCCGCAGAGCCGGTGGCCCGATGATGACGGGGAAGGGAAAAGGGACGCACACGCACCGCTCCTAGAGCGCCATAAAGGATTTATCCTGTAGTGCTGTGCCTTATCATAAAAAAAAAAAAAAAAAAAAGAAGGATGACGGGATCAGACCAAGTCGAGAGTAAACGTATGGTTTCGCTGAAGCAGTCAGCGGATGCGGCTGGCGTTCACCCTACATCGAGCGTAGCAATCGGCCGTCGCCACAGGGTGGTTTGGCTGGCGCGGCTGGAGCAGCGCGCTTTAAATCATATTCGTATTTCGTAGTGGAAGCGCTTATCTATAATTTATAATGAACGCCGATAACATTAGTTGCATGCTGTTGTGGGAGGAAGAAGACGAATACGAGATGTTAGCCTAAATTTCTCTATTTCGACAAACGTCATATTAACACTAATTTATAAACTGAATTTGTACTATACCATAATAATATTTAAATCAAAGCTGCACCATACCAAGTAAACAAATCAATTTAATTAAGACGTCAAAGAATCAAAACATTTTAAAATTGTATCATTAGTTGATATATCCGAAAAAAATATCAAAATTAGAAAAAAGTCAGTAGCGTACATTTTTTTGTCAATAATATCCGTTGAAGTGTTCCCCGGGACGCCACTGGACTTCATAAATTTAATCTAGTTAGGGCTAATTAAGCCTCTTATCATTATGAATGAAGCTACCAAATTTCAATAAAATCGGGAAAAGGATATTTACAAAAATAATAAAAAAACGATTTTTTTTAAAAATACTTTAACTTCTGAAACACCCTGTATACATTGAAATACAACGGTCAAAAACACAAATATTTATTTCAGAATATCGATAACAAACAATCACACCAAACGATACAATGTAATAATGCGAAAATCACCGGTAAACTGAATACAACCCTGTCGCCCAGGGCCTTTTAGTTTCATTACCGATTGACCAATCGAAATAGAGTTACGGTTGTCAGTAAGTACTGATCAATGTTTCCTTCGTATGCATCTTGGATTTGAATATGGTATAAATATAAGCTTTGTAATGTAATGCTGAAAAATAAACAGAATGGTTTTGTACACTTTACCGTTCTTCCCTACACTTGCTGCCACTTTTTCCCATGCATTTTCTGTCATTACAACATTTTTTGTAATTTTTGTTCTCATAGTTGTATAAAGGGGGTTACTTTTGCACCTCCTCTAGCAAACACTCGTCAGCAATTGTCGGAAACAGTGGCATTCTGCTGAGCGATCGCGGCTGGAGTGGTCTCTCTAGCAGTCCGAACGCAGCCGCTGCAATCGACGGCGAACGCTGTGTCACCGAGCTGCGGCAGTGAAACCGTGTACATATAAATCGCATTAAACCAGTACCGAGCTACCAATCGCGTACGCCAGCCACGGCCGCTGACTGCTTCAGCGAAACCATACCTTAGAGGCGCGTTAGAGTTTATAACCTTTATTTTATTATTTTTTATATTATGACTCAATAAAACTTAAATCAACTACCTAAATATTCCATTCGAATCTGTGAGTTTTCACAGATCTCAAATCTCACAATAGTCACAAGCGTTTCACTCTGCTTCCGCATTTTCAATGTCCTCCCCGGTTGCATCTTTGTAAAGGACAGTAAATTTCTTAAAATACTGGCACTTTATAATAATAATAATAATAATAATTTTATTAATTAATTATTAATTAATATTAATTTAATAATCCTTTTTTTTTGGTGTGTAGAACCCATTTTCATATACGGAACCATAAGTTCTTTTCAGGCAATGATAAAAATCCCTAGCAGTAAAAGCGACGTTAGGAAATTTTTCGCGAAAATCGTCAATGCACAATTGCACAAACGCTGGCGCTGATTGTAGTGCTACTCACCATTTACTCCAACCCCGTTTTAAAAATACGCTTTAACCATGAATTTGTTGTGCTGTTCCGTAAAATCCATTGCGTGAATTATTCAAGAAATTGAATAAATTAGCGATGAATCAAATTACTTGTAACGACTGTTAAAGATCACAGACAACAGAATAAATTTAGATATGAATCTAGACATCTAAAACACTCTGGGAAGTAAAGTAACTAGGGATGACACTTTGGAACAGGATCTGTTTTTTTTTTCTAAACAGGTTTTAATATGGAACAGGTTGAAACAGGTATGAATCGATAGGTTTTCCTGTTCCGATGAAACAGTTGCTAACAGCGATCGCCGTTCGCAGTCGTCTCGTTTACTTGTTGCCGTTCCAGCTGTACTGTTTTATTGCAGTCGGATCTTTTACCTCGTGTGCAGCGGCGCTCGGTGCATAAACGAGAACCAGTGGCTTGGCCCGCGCGGTGTTGTCGATGTTCATTATTTAAAAAAAAATACAAAAAAATAGAAATATATTTATTACTTTTCATAACAAAAATATTAACTAAAGTCCATAGTATCAGTACACATTAGCACCTATATACATAATAGAAATAATAATAGAAAGAACATTGAAATAAAAAAAAAATCATCCTTGTAACAATAAAACTATTAAGTACATTAGGTTGTACCGTAATGATAAAAACACATATTTATAAACTAAGTGGAGTGAATGATCAAAATTAGCAAGTATAGAAACTTAAATTTCTCAAAATTTATAATAAATAACTAATTCAGTATACCTAATTACCCAAAAATTAAATCGAATCAAATCAAATCAAAAAACGTTTATTTGTCAAATAATGACTTTTATGACAAAATTGGACTGTACCGCGATTATCTAAAAACCGGTAGTTCTGCGCAATATGTAATAGACAGGGTGTCCGGAAAATACGTGTACAACGTTTGACGACAGACTCCTGACGTCAAAATTGGTCGATCTAAGCCGTTATATCGAAAATTGTCTCGTTTAGCCGGTAATGGGTGTCAAAAATTTGTAAAAATATTGGTTTTTCCTTAATTACGTTAAAACCGGCTAATCGATTTTAATGATTTTTAGTATGTAGACTAATACTATAAAATGACGTTTTCTTGTAGTATAGTCACCGGCTGTAAATAAGTGGAAGTGTTATAAAAGTGGTATAATACGTCAACATTTCTCCTGATTTTTTATATCAACGGCGTTATGACAACCCAGATATTTTTGTCGAGTGCTATTTTACCTCTTCAATATATTTCGCTGGATGAGCTGTTTTGCCAGAAAAATAATATTTACAATTACCTGCATACATCAATTATTAATATTAGTAATAAAATTAAAATCAAATTACCTGTAACTATAATTTTTTTAGTGACCTTTTTGCTATGGAATTTAATAAGTTGACAATTATTGACAAATTGTCACCAGTCTATCGACTAAAGTATACAATTAACATTCTTGAATTACAAGTTCATTTTACCATTAAACATGGAAAGCTATACGAACTCTGAGAAGGTTGACATGCTCCTGGTATACGGCTTTTGTCAAGGAAATGGGCGTCAAAGTGTTAGGGTTTACATTGAGAGATTTCCTAACCGTCGAATACCAAACCACCAAACATTTGCCAATATCGAGCGTCATCTTCGGGAAACGGGCAGCTTTGAGAAAAAATTTGAAGGCAGGGATCGTATGCGAATACCTCGAACTATGGAAACAGAAGAGAACATTCTGGAAAGAGTTGCTATATTGTCTGATAAGATTCAAATAATCTCTACGCCATACTTGTAAACGCTGCGATTCCATTAGTACTTGTCTTTTGTGAATGGTACGATATTTAAAACCCATTGCTTTTACTATTGTCCAAAGGCTTGTCCTGCCACATGAAATGTCGGTTTCGTCTGCTGTAAGTACCTTTTTTAGCGTATCTATTGTTGGGACTATTTGTTTACTGTACATGTCATAAATTTTCTTCCTAATCAAGTCTTTATCAGCTTTTTTGATGCTTCTCAATTTTCCGCTGTCACACCGTTTTTTTCTTGACTGGATGGGTTTGGTCACTATATTTTTTACTGTCGTTAATGCAACTTTGGTCAAAATACTCGTTTCACTAAAACTTGCACTCCGGTCATACCCTTTTTCTAAAAGGGTACAGTAAACGTTCCTTATGATGTTTTTGGCATCAAGTGATAAATGTTTTTTCTTCGTTACACCATAACTTCCGGAAGCACGAAATACGAAAATACCTTTAACGCACAGCTTGACAAACACCAAGCGACTGATGAACTAAGATGAAAAGACTCTGCTTTATATTGAACACCTGCAATTTGCCATTAACCTACCTAATATACCAATATAATAACATAATTAATAGTAACGTAAGGCCCTTAATAATTAGTTTAGGCATAGATGATATTATAATATTGTAGATTAGTATTTTTGTATAATAGCTATTTAATTACATGATTAAAATAAAGATACTAACCTAGTATTTCATATTTGTTGTTTTGTTGAAAATAGCTAACCTAAGCTATTGAAATTAGTAGGTAATCAGGACCTGTACCCTTTCAAAAGGCACTTATTAATTGCTGGGTTTAAATTTTATTGCGTTCGGGAAATCAACGAATTATTGTGGAATGGAGCATACCGCACTTCTTTTAAGTCCCCTTAGCGTTTCAGGAGCGAAAAATTCAGCAGAAAAGTATGCATCGCACACATAATACCTGGAGTACCAAACTATTCTCTCGATAGCTTATTATGATTTTCATGCTTAATCCTTTCGATCCACTGCGTAAAAACTTCGGGATCCCTTTCTAGGAGAGCGGTTTCTATTCCAATAATTCTAACAATTTAGAATACAACATTTTTTCGGTTTTAAAGGAGGTACGTAGTCTTCACTACTAAAACTATACAAAAGTCCGAAGGAAATACAAATTGTATAAAAAATTAAAATGAGCATGACGTTCTCTGTACGAGAAAACGAAAACTAAAGTGGGCGGTACCAAGTACTAGCGCCACCTACTAACTGCAATCCAAACAAAATAATACTTTTTGGCGGGAACACCTAGCTTACCTATCTAAATTTATTCTATAATCTGTGGTTAAGGATAACGGAACAACTCATGATAATAATTTTTACTCTCACGGTGTATCTAGTATCGTATCGCTGGTAGATATTGTTCTTATTTGCACGTTACAATATGTTTTTGGATCCTATTTTAACTTTTATACCAACCAGAATTATGTTAGCTACATTGGATAGAAGCAAAGAATAGCCGCCAGCTGAAGACCCAATCACCAAGTCAGGATGAACACATGCAGCTCCTAACACTCCAGTTATTCCGCCCATAATGTATATGGCTAAAACTCTTAATCTTCCCTAAAATCAAATACCATATTTTAATACATATTAAAAATCGTAATTATGATCTCTAGCTTAAATAATGCCGTTGGACTTTTTATCTGGCACTTAAAACGGCTTTAAACGAGACCATTTTTTTCTGCTGGCCGCTGACGTCACGATATTCGGAACTCTGTTTAACTCTCAAACTGTCAAAGTGCCAGAATTATTGTCATGCGTTAAAAAGCCACCTTTCATTGTTACCTTTCATTCCTGTCTCTGCATGTAAACCCACACAGTACAATCATGTTTCAGAAATATATCATATAAGTTTCAAATTTCAAAACATTTATGCTATATTAATTAAATCATTCAGAAACCCAAAAATGTTCCATAAAGGTAATATTTCATTTTATGTCTTTTAAAGGTTTGAGACAATGCTGTATCGTGAATGATAGATGTGTTTTGGACTTCCATTGTCATTATTTATTTATATCACAGAGATACTCACCAGTTAAAAAGTTGCGATATAAATAAATAATGACAATGGCAGCCCAAAACACATCTATCATTCATTTCAGTTTATGTTTCTGAAACATTTCTGAAATATTTCAAATTAGAGGCAAATACTTTTCAGAAATATTTCAAAAAAATTTCTTGCAATATTTGTTCTTGTAATGGAATAATATCAATAACAAGAACATATTTATTAAAGAAACATATAAACTATTATTAAGTAATAAATATGAATATACAAAATAAGATGCTTATTTATCTCTGAAATACTTCTTTCTATGGGGCGCTGACAGTAGAAATTTAAATATTAATAATTTTAAGTATCAATCATAATAATATAATGTGGGTATAAAGGTGAATTTATAAAACTTTTCGCCACCACTCCCGCTCATCGCCACCGTCCCCGTCGCAACTTAACCTATAAGGGAATAACGTAAACATTTATAAAAGCCCCACCGCTCCCGTTCTTAGTTCCATCACGACCAATTATCTCGTTGACCTTGTGCTGTTCGTCGTTCATGCTCTAACCAATGAAAAGAAGAAAATTTGACACTTTTGATAAAAAACATATTTTCCAAATTCCTACGATTTCAGCATTTATAGACAATACACAAGGCTTAACTTGTCTCATAATTTAATAATATTAAATACTGGTCACATTATCCACTTTTTCAAAAAAAATTTATATTCTAATCTCAACATACGTTACTGCTCTCGCGAATTTACAACGGTGCAGCTCGTGTTTCATAAATACCCTAAGAACGGTTGTAACGAACGGGAAGGGTGACAACGAGCAGGAACGGTGGCAAAAAAATTTACAAATTGGCCTATACAGGGTGTCCCAGAATATGTGGGCAATCTCCCGGATTTGGATACAATATAAAAAAATAATATGACAAGTTCCCATAAAAAAATTTCCTACAGGCCCTCCCTACTGAGATATCAGCCCCTGAAGGACGCCTCAGAAAATCGGTTTATCTTGAATAATTCTTAAAGTACTTGGTGTAATTTAATAATTTTTCAGTATGATGGTTGCTAGGTAAGTCTCCTCAAAATGAACCGTTTTAATTTTATTCGGCTTATTTAGTTTTCCAGGGACGGACTAGCTTTAACAGAATAATGCTAATTTTTTTTACATCCTGTATGATAGAGGCATATCAATAATACTATTGAACAGCTGAAACCTTAAACTAAAAAAAAAGTACTCTTCATCGACATCGATAAAGTAAACCGTTTACGAGAAAAATTTTTTTGTTCCATATGCCTTTTTTATGAAATATTCGATAAATACCTTATTTTTACTGATTCATTTTGTACGTCGGTTCAACATGAGCTCCTTATACTGCAATGCATTCCCTACATCTTTTAATTGTAGATTGTTGGATCCTCCACAACGCGCCAACATTATTCCTTATTACGCGACAATGGAAGTTAATCAGTTCCAATAAGTGTTCCCGATTTTGTATTGGATTGGCGTATACTAAACATTTTAGATAGCCTCACAAAAAAAAATCTAATGGATTTAGGTCTGGTGATCGAGGAGGCCAAGCCACTGGTCCTCCCCTTCCTACCCATTGATTTTCGAAGACCCTGTTTAGGTGTTCTCGGACTACTAGACTAAAATGTGGCGGAGCCCCATCATGCATGAACCACATATTATGTCGTAGTTGTAGAGGTAGATCTTCTAAAAGTTCTGGGAGATTGTTTTGAAGAAATTCCAAATACCTTTCTCCATTTAACCTTCTTGGCAATACAAATGGTCCAATTTAGTGTTGTCTGATAATTCCGGCCCACACGTTGATGGGTTCAAATTGGTGCTGATGATGCGTTACAATAGAAGCATGGGGATTTTCCTCTGCCCATAAATGTAAATTATGAGAATTTATGATGCCGTTTTTGGAAAACCCAGCTTCGTCCGTGAAGAGAACTGAACTAATGAAATTTGCATCGTTTCTGTGCCGATCTAAAACCCAGTTACAAAATTCCATCCTTCGCGGAAAGTCTTCAGGAAGAAGCGCGTGGACTTTTTGAAGGTGGTATGGATGTAACTGTTGCTCTGTAAGGATTCTAAAGAGCATTGATTTTGAACAATCAAATTCGGCGGCCAATTTTCGAACACTTGCAGCAGGATCTACTTCTACGGCATTAAGGATGTTTTCTTCAAGACCATCAACGCGATGGTTTTGATTTCCACAATTGTGACTGGCTTTGTCAAACTTTCCTAAAATTATTTACGACCTAAATACTTTAAATCAAATCTTTATCATTCGATAAGTACAAATTAAATATAAAACAACTTAGTTTTAACCTGTCTCTCTTAAACGACGATCTACTCTTTCAAAGGTTTTTCTGTCAGGAATTCTTCTGTTTGAAAATCGTTCTTCATAAAGCCTTCGGGCTTCTAAGGCATTACATGATGTAAGCCCATACATTAAATGCATGTCGGCATATTCCTCAAACGTAAATTCCATACCAAAACGAAGCAGAAGAAATAAGATCAAAAACTTAAACACACTCAATTTCCAACTGACACTGTCGTAATTATTATTTATTTTAACTGGTACATATCAACTAAACCATATCGACAAAATAAGGTATTTATCGAATATTTCATAAAAAAAGGCATATGGAACAAAAATGTCGATGAAGAGTACTTTTTTTTTTATTTTAAGGTTTCAGCTGTTCAATAGTATTATTGATATGCCTCTATCATACAGGATGTAAAAAAAATTAGCATTATTCTGTTAAAGCTAGTACGTCCCTAGAAAACTAAATAAGCCGAATAAAATTAAAACGGTTCATTTTGAGGAGACTTACCTAGCAACCATCATTCTGAAAAATTATTAAATTACACCAAGTACTTTAAGAATTATTCAAGATAAACCGATTTCCTGAGGCGTCCTTCAGGGGCTGATATCTCAGTAGGGAGGGCCTGTAGGAAATTTTTTTATGGAAACTTGTCATATTATTTTTTCATATTGTATCCAAATCCGGGAGATTGCCCACATATTCTGGGACACCCTGTATATTATAGGTCCCTGGTAGAAAAATACCAATCTCTAATATATCAAGGACGCTGCGTATATCATTGTTTGATACATAAACACTATTAAAATTACATATTACATTATCAAGACAGGAAAGTTTAGAAACCTAGTAACCTAACACGTGATAAGATTCATAAAATTTAAATGACGGTGCGCATGCTTAATAACTTAAAGGGTTAGGAACCATACTTTAATAGGTTTATTGTATTCCTTGCATTGTTGACGGAGAAACAGGTGACATTTTGTGGTTATGATAACACGCCATTTACAATGGGAGATAAAAAGTAAGTAATTTTTAGTTTTATCTGTAATATTTTTTGCATTTTGTATTGATGAAGGTTCAGCAAGATTGTAGAATTGTAACTAGTATTATAACATTTATTTTTTGTCATGATTATAATAAATACTCAGCAAAAAGATCGTCCGTCCTTTTAAAAGAACGGTAGATTTATGTATTGCTTTATGCTTATTGATATTTTTTTTTTCAGTTTTTGGAAAAAGCCCTTAAAGTTGTCGGAATTGCTGGAAGAGATCGAAAACATTGATGATACTAAAGTACTAGAACAGTTAGCAATCTTTTCACCAGAAAATGCCAACGAAGATTGTGATACTGACGAAGACTCAAGAGATGAAAATTGAGTTGAGCTAAATAATCTGCCCGGAGCATAACTTAGAGCTGAAGTAGAGGTCCGACAATTGGTCAATGATTATTGGGACAGTGATGACGATAAACCTTTGGCAACATTCGTCGAGCGCAAACCGTAACGAATTAAAAAATTCGATTACACAAGCCAAGATTTAGAGGCAATGCCTATTTCTGATTGGAAACCTGTAGTTGAAGTAATGAGCAATCTTTCAACTGCACACGTTTGCCCAGCAAAAAAATCGTGCCGGTGATATTACTTCCAATGAACTACTTAGTATTATTGCAGTTCTTCTTCTCAGTGGATATGTACTTTTTCCTAGAAAACAAATGTTTTGGCAAAATAGAAACGATATCAATAATAAATTGGTGTGTGAAGCAATTTCCCGCAATAGATTTCAGTACATTATGAGCAATATCTATTGCAACGACAATACACAGCTGGACAAGAAAGACAAATATTCAAAAATGAGGCTTCTCTTTGATATTTTAAATAAAAAGTTTTTTGATCATGCCCCAGTTGAGGAAAATCACAGCATCGATGAATCCATGATTCCTTATTTTTGCCGCCACAGTACAAGTAAGTACACTGCCTGAGAAGTACAAACATATGGGACTTGGAGCATCTGTGGTGTTACAATATGCTTGTTATTTTAAAGGAGTTTCCATACGAGTCATTTCATTTATATTTTGACAACTACTTTACTTCACTTTCTCTCCTTAAAGAATTAAAAATTAGAAGAATACGAGCCACTGGAACGTTGAGGGAGAACCGCATTCCACAAGCCCCTCTACCCAATACTGCGATTATGAAAAAATAGAACGAGGTAGTTTTGAGTATGTTTTGGCTGACAGTGAAATAGTTATTTGTAAGTGGAATAATAATACCGTGGTAAATGTAGCATCAAATGCCCTTACAGTCCTACCAGTGAGTAAAGTTAAACGTTTTTTACAAGCAGAAAAAAAAAATACATCTACGTAGACCAATCACAAATCATTAAATTCTACAACGAAAGTATGGAAGGTGTGGACAGAAGTGATCAAAACTTGGGTGACTACAGGGGTTCTGTTGGAGGAAAAAAGTGGTACTTTCCTCTGTTTGCTCACTGAATAGACATGGCTGTGCAGAACTCTTGGCGACTTCACAAGCACAATAATGCAAGGCTTGATCTGCAAGAATTTAGACGCTCTATAGCAACAGAGCCACTTGAAACTCATAAGAGAATTACAAAAAGAGGCCCTTCAGAGCCTCCTACAAACCTACGAGTTTTCTCGATACGACAGATTAAGCTACCTAATCTTGTACAACGATGTGTCACAGAAAATCTAATTTTAAATGTCAGAAATGTGATGTTGGATTACATCCCAAGGATTGTTTCATAAACTATCACACAAACTAATGTATTACTTTACTAATGGCGAAATAAATTATCTAATCTGCACCTATTTTTTGGTAGTATATAGCCCTACCGGCCTTTTAAAAGGACAGCACGTTTTGACCATTCGAAATATTTTGAGTTTTTTTTAAATATTTTTTTTATCATTAACTTCGTCTAATAGACCAACTTGTACAAAAAAAATTATTGATTTTTAAAAGCAAATAGTTTCAGTTTTTTTATAAAAAGTTTGGCAAAACGAAACAATAAAATTTTAAATTTTATCAGTCATTAGTCAATTAATATGAATTTGGTATAGAAGAAAAGTACGTAACTTTATTTCTGACTTTATTTATATCTAAAATTATAATTATGAACTGTACAGATTTTAAAAGTATTTTCTAATAACATGCAATTACTTAATTGTGCAATTCCCAATTAATTTTTTCAGATATAATTGAGAATTGAGAAATTTGTAAACATCTTTTTATAACTAAAATTTTCGATATTGCCAGAAATAAAGTTACCTGCTTTACTCTTGTACCAAATTCAGATTATTTGATAAACAGTATACGAATTTTAAAATTGGATTATTTCATTTTAAATTTTAGACCATGCACCGTAACATTTTAATAAAAAGAACTCTTTTTCATAAAGCTAAAAAAATTTTCATATGTCGCCAACTTTGAAACTTTTTAAATATTTCAAAAATTAAATAGGTACGTTTAGTTACAACGAGTGAAAATTCTTTTTGGTCAATAATTCACTATGGACCGGAATAAGAACTTTTCTTACTAACCTGATTCCTTTCTAACAAAGATGCAAATATACATTGTATAACAACATTTAAAGCCAAATGCGACCAATCGTCATGAACTAGCATGTAAGTGATAAATCTCCATATTTCTAAGCGTTTGCTGGGTTCAAATCTTAGATACTTGTTAAGAATTGGAGTTGAGTAAATATGGAAAATAATCTAAAAACACAGAAACATTATATAATATAGATATATCTAAAAACTGCACCAATGCAGGGTGCTCCATAACCACGTAATCTAAGTGCTAAAATAATCATATTTTTTCTTATAAACGTATGTCGAGAAATATATCCTAAGAAAGCAACAGCCTCCCAAATGGAGTACCCTGAAGATGGTTATCTTTAATTAGCGACGAAACTATTCAAGGTAGAAACTTGAAATTCTAGTGTTATGGATTTTAACTTCTAACTTATGATTAGAAAACATAATGTAGTTATGATAAAATCAAAAATACTTATTCGACTTACTTGATTATTTGATAATTAATGACATTATTGATAATAATTAATGGTAATATTCGATTCGTTGTTTTTTTTTTATATTCTGATTATTTATTTTTAATTAGTTAAATTTATTATCTTCTAATTGGATTTATTGACTGAGATTGTTATTGTTTCACAATCCAATGAATAAACTACGGCTGCTCAAGTACAGCCTTAGCAGTTGTAGAACAGGATCGTAGTACTTACCAAAAGAAATATGGTTATTTGTTTTTCCAAATTTTTATTTGGGCGCCGATCAACCAAAGGGGTTGATAAAATATAGATTATCGCAGAGAAAAGAAAAAAACAAGAAATGTTTATAAAATTTACATGAAAGAACACAGTGGCTAGAGGGCCTAAAATATCAGAACAAATACAGATATAGACTAGCGGCAGTATAAAAGTATCACAACATTTTACTATTACAGTCCTATGACCTATCTAGGCGGTCTGATTTATCGCACAAAAGAGGTTCCAAAGTCCTTACAGGAATTAATATGTTTTCGTGAGACTAAAATGTGTAAAAAAACAGGTGCTGATCCATGGAACCACGTTTAAATACAACGAAGAGCAGGAAACTGCCTTGCACATCATTTACAACTGCCATACGTTGTCCCGAACATATTTAGAGCAATTGAACATGGGGATATTCTCCAAAATGAAAATCATGGAAGAAAGCTTCTGGATTTAACCAAGAAAACCGGACTTTTCTAACAAGATAGGGGAACACAATAAGATGTAAAATTATTATCCTCCATCAACGCCGTAAGAATCGGCACCCCGCCTTTAAACAACCCACCATGAACTACCTAAGCGGCCTTAGAGCAAATTGAAACTATTTTCGTGAGAGCACTCTAAAATGTATACAAAATCAGGTGCTGATTCATGAAACCACGTTTAAATACAACCATAATACTTTATGAACTTAAGGGGTAAATAGGACAAAATTTGACATAAAAATTGTTGTATTAAAGAGGTACTATAATTTGGAGTAATAGGTGATGACGCTCTTTCAAGTCTATGTTACCATATTCAATATGAACAATTGCCGTTAGGAGGTGTGACCAACGGCGATAAGCAAAAGCAGAAATTCAACTGGGGTAATCGGTTAACAAGAAACGGTTCGCAGTAAATCTAGTATAATCAGATCCCCATTAGGCAGAGTCATGACATTTTTTCTTTTTATTAAACTTTAGGAAACTTGATGGAGACAGCGTCAACTTCTCATAACCAATGTAACACAAGAAATGTCACTTTACGAGGATAAATATAAAATAATCGCTTTTTATTTACCCGACCAATTGGACATCAGCTCCAGACGTGGACCATACAACAACGTGTTCCCAATCACCACCAGGCAAGACAGGGCACAGCCAATGTCAGGTGGACATGACGACACCGTTAGCGGAGTACGATCTCTTCTTCTTACGCCAGGAAATCCGCAACTTCAAAATTGTCCTTCACCAACAAAGAAAACTAGTAGGATCCACAGTAGCATCAAACCAAGGTATTCAAGTCAGCGTTGTTCCTTTTAGGCGTACTTCTCTCTAACTTCATCAAAGTTCCGATGATACGAATTTGCCAAGCAAGGTGGGTTATTTTGGGAATTTATGATACAAGGTCCTATTTCTCTTTTTAGGGGTTGCTCAGTTTAAAGCAGTTTGAATTTAAAGTGCAAGTGTTTTCTCCGTTGTACTTCTATATAATCTGGTGTATTTCCTTCTTCTTCCAGTAGGATTGCTACCACAGCTAACTCTTCAATATAAACATTTTTGAAGATTCTAAATGCACGTGCACACTATCATCTCGCTAGTTGTTGGTCTGCCACGTTGCATGCTCGAAATGAGAGAAAGTTTCGATTTGGTTGAAAAAACGTTTCAAATCGAATCCATACACCAAAGGGTTCTTCTTCTTATAGTGCATCTCCTATCGGAGGTTTGCTATCATCACAGCTATCCGGACCTTATTGACTGCAGCTCGGAAGAGCTCAACATTGCTACAGTTAAACCAGTCCCTTAGGTTTTTAAGCCAAGACACACGGCATCTTCCAATATTCCTCTTTCCCCCAATCTTCCCCTGAACTATCAGCTGGAGAAATGTGTATTTGGGTCCTCTCAGTATATGACCTAGATATTGAAGCTTTCTCTCTTTCATGGTGTTAATGACTTCACATTCTTTATTCATCCGATTTAGAACTTCCACATTAGAGATCTTATATGTCCAGGGGATACGCCACATTCTACGGTAGCACCACATTTCGAAGGCTTGTAGTTTGTCCATGTGATTCTTCTTAAGAGTCCATGCCTCCGCTCCATACAAAAGCACAGAAAACACGTAACATCGCAGCATTCTTACCCTAAGTCCAATCTTGATATCTCGACTGGTGAACAACTTTTTCATTTTCGTAAATGTTGATCTGGTTGTCTCTATTCTCGCTCTTATCTCTCTTGTTTGGTCACCCGATTGTTCTATCCAGGCTCCCAGATATTTAAATGACTGCACATTCTCTATTGAGGTGTTTGCTACTGACACGTTTATATGGTTGTGATTTTGGGGAAACTTTGTAACTACCATTAGCTTGGTTTTCTTAAAATTTATCTTTAGACCGTATTCGTTACATCGATCATTTAATTTCTCTAGAAGATGTCGTGTGTCCCTCGTTAACAAGACGGTGTCATCAGCATATCTCATATTATTTATCACTTCTCCATTAATAACTATCCCTACCGATTCTTCTTCCAAGGTTTCTTTAAATATGGCTTCGCTATACAGGTTGAATAGTAGTGGCGATAGGATGCATCCTTGTCTTACACCACGACGGATTTCCATTTCCTCTGTCGGCTGGTTTTCTACCTTTGTATTTGCTCTTTGGCCCCAGTATAGATTGGTAATTATTCTCACATCGTCCAAGTCAATGTTTTTACTGACGAGTAGCTGACGTAACTTGTCATGTTTCACTTTGTCAAAAGCTTTCTCAAAGTCGATGTAACATGCAAACACATCTTGGTTCATATCAAGACAGCGCTGGAAAAGAACGTTTATCCCAAAGAGCGCCTCTCTTGTTCCAAGTCCTTCGCGGAATCCAAGCTGCGTGTTGCTCATGTCCTCTTCAAGTTTTCTGTATATTCTTTAATGGATGATCTTTAAAAACAGCTTTAAGGTGTGACTCATGAGTGCAATGGTCCGGTAGTCTGAGCATTCTCTTGGGTTTGGTTTCTTAGGTATAAGCACAAAAGTAGATGTCAGCCATTGCTTAGGGATTTCTCCCCCATCATAAATGTTGTTAAAAAGGTCCAGAATAATATCGATCACATCGTCATCGAAGAGTTTGACAAGCTCTATGGGTATTTGATCAGGACCAGCAGCTTTACCGGGTTTCATAGTTTCCAAGGCATATTCTATTTCTGATCTTAATATTTTTAAGTGTATGTTGCTTGATTCTAAGACCGGCCTTGGATGTCTTTTGCCGTCAAAGAGTTCCGAGAGGTATATTTTCCATCTCTTTAACTTGTCTCCCACGACAGTTATTATGAGCCCATCTGGATCCTTAATTACGCTACCAGCAGTTTTACTTTTATTACAACCAGCCATTTCCTTTATCTTTTTGTGCATGTGGAAGCCATCATATTTCCTATCTAGTAATTCTATTTCCTCGCATTGTGTGAGTAGATATTCTTCTTTGGCTTCTTTTATTCTTTTTTGCACTGCTTTATATAGTGCCTTATATTCATCTATTTTGCCCTTGCTCTTTTTTCTCTCTTCATAAGATCCAGGATTTCTGATGTTATCCAGGGTTTTTTCTTAGTTCTTTTGCTTATTAAGTGTTCTTTGGCTATTGTTTCTAATCGTGTTTGCATTTGCTCCCACCTTTCATCCACACTGGCTACGTTTAGTTTGTTGATGTCTCTCATACATTCGTTAGCCTCTTTCTTTACAGAATTATGGATTTTAGGGTCCTTAAGAAGTTTTGTGTCTATATAGTGGTTTACCCGTTTTGTTATCCTCTTCATCTTGATACTGAGTTTAGCTATTACTGGGTTGTGATCGGAATTGATGTCAGCACCTGGGTAGGTTTTCGCAGCCTTCACTGAGTTTCTATAGCGGTTGTTGATGAGTATGTAGTCTATTTGGTTTCTTACTATATTCTCTGAGTTATCCGCAGGAGATTTCCAGGTATACAATCTGCGTTCTGGTAGTTTGAAGAAGGTATTTGTTATCATAAGATTTCTTTCTTGACAGAACTCTATTAGTCGTTCCCCTCTATTATTCCTCTCTCCCAGGCCAAAACTCCCTGTGTGTGCTTCGACCTTATGTTTGCCCACTTTGGCGTTGAAATCTCCCATGACTACTGTGATTTCATTGTTCTTTATGCTTCTAAAGATAGTATCCAGCTCAGTATAAAATTCTTCAACTTCGTCATCTTCTTTCTCAGCTGTGGGTGCATATGCCTGTATTATATTCATATTTCCATTGCGTGTTGCCAGTTGGAGCATCACCGAAGGGTTATGACGATTTAATTTCCCTATGCCCCCGAATGATACATCCCTGACTACATTTTAAGAATTTTGAGTTTAAAATTAGAGTAAGCAAGTAAAGCTGACTATAATACTAAAATTTCAGGTTTCTACTGTCAACAGTTTTGTCGATATATTACAGTATGTCCACGGATGGGGTTTACAAGAGGACAAATGGAATAAAAATTGAAAGATACGAAAAAAAGTCACTCTTAATAAACGTTTTTGCTTGTCTAGAAAATACGATTCATCATAAGAAAATGTTATTTTGCTTAAGGGTAAACATACTTTAATTTGAAAGATACGAAAGAAAGTCACTGTTTTTACTTGAATACTGAATAGGTGATACTTGTTGTCAATGTCTTTATTTAATGAAGTAATTATAATAATAATAATAATACGAACATTTTTATTAACATGAAAAGAATACGATAACGATTTCATAATTCAAAAGCTCCACCCCATACTCAACACATTTATCTAATTGCTTTCTTAAATAAGTGAAAGAATTTCTGATTTCTTCCTGAGATATCGATTGGACAGCCTGGATAATTTTGCCCTTCAGCACTTCAATATCATTTGGTACTGCGGTAGCTAAAACAATTTGTTTTAAACGGCCCCATAAAAACATATCCGCCAAGGTTAGGTCGGGGCTTCTTGGGGGCCACAAAACTGGGCCATTCCTGCCAATCCACCTTGGACCAAATCTGCGGTCAAGCCATTCTTTAACCTCACGAGCGAAATGGGGTGGACAACCATCTTGCTGAAAATACATATTTTGTCGAAAATTTAATGGTAGATTTTCGAGTTCATCATTGAAAAATGTATCGAGCATTTCTAAATATGATAATCTACGTGGGCATCAAAAAAATATGGTCCTATGATGCCATGGATGGATATCGGACACCACACGTTCACTTTTGTGAAATATTGTCTTCTCGTCATAAGTCTGAATTCGGGATTTTCTAAAGACCAGTACCTAACGTGCTGGGTTGCAACGGTTCCATTGGTAGAAAATGTACTTTCATCAGAAAACATGATACATTTATAAAAATCAACATTACCACTTAAAATTTTGTCTCCTATCCACAAGCAAAAATCAAGTCGTTTCGCGTCATCTCCCTCTTCCAATCTTTGATTAAAGTGCGGTTTATACGGATACAATTTATTTGCTTTAAGGATCTTCTGAATTTGACTTTTTTTCACAACTTCCAACTGCAACGCGTTTTAGCTGGTAGATATTACCAGCACGTAACGTCGCCAGTACGTAACGTGGCAGACCAATAACTACAGGGGTGATAGTGCACACGTGTATTTAAAATGTTAAAAATGTTTTTCCAGTACCTATAACATCGCCATTATTGACCAATTATTAACGTTAGAAATCGTTTTTCTCTACCATATAAGTTATTATTGACCATGGTTAATAATAAGGCATTGAAATCCATATTATTGACCGATCTTCAAGAATCTATTTGAACGCAGGTAACTTGATTTCTTGATTCTACAACATGAATTCACAAACATGAATAACCTGAAAGGTGATTTCTTGTGGGTAGGCAACCAGATAATTATCAATACATATTTGATTATTAGAGATGCTTGATATTGTAAAATATCGATACAATTATTAATACCATAAAGTTAAATGTCTTATAAAAGTTTGTAGTAGTGGAAAAAATATTATATTAACCACAGTTTAGACAGCTTATAGCCCTCGCGTTTGAAATCCCTCGTCGCTCCGCTCCTCGATGATTGCTGTCTAAACCTTGGAAAATAATATACTATTATATTGAAGAATTAACTGTGGATACCTTGGCTTAATGCTAGTGTGGATCCTAGTAGTTTTTTTTTGGTGAAGGACAATTTTGAAGTTGCGGATTTCCTGGCGTGAAACCGATTTAAAAGAGACCGTACTCCGCTGACTGTGTCGTCATGTCCACCCGACATTGGCTGTGACCTGTCTTGCCTGGTGGTGATTGGGAACACGTTATTGTATGGTTCATACCTGGAGCTGATATCCAATTGGTCGGGTTTATCCTCGTAAAATGACGTTTCTTGTGTTACATTGGTTATGAAAAGTTGACGCTGTCTCCATCAAGTTTTCTAAAGTTTAATAAAAAGAAGAAATTTCATGACTCTGCCTAATGGGGATCTGATTATACTAGATTTACTGCGAACCGTTTCTTGTTAACCGATGACCCCAGTTAAATTTCTGCTTTTGCTTATCGCCATTGGTCACACCGCCTAACTGCTTTTGTTCATATTGAATAGAGTAACATAGACTTGAAAGAGCGTCATCACCAATTACCCCAAATTATAGTACCTCTTTCATACAACAACTTGTATGTCAAATTTTGTCCTATTTACCCCTTAAGTTCATATAGTATTATCGTTGTATTTAAACGTGGTTTCATGGATCAGCACCTGATTTTGTACACATTTTAGAGTGCTCTCCCGAAAATAGTCTCAATTTGCTGCTTAGGTAGTTCATGGTTGGTTGTTTAAAGGCGGGGTGCCGGTTCTTACGGCGTTGATTGAGGATAGTAATTTTAAATCTTATTGTGCTGCCCTATTTTGTTAGAAAAATCCGGTTTCTTTAGTTAGATCCAGAAGCTTTCTTCCAAGGTTTCCATGTGGGAGAATGTCCCCATGTTGAATTGCTCCGAATATGTTCGAGCTAACGCATCGCAGTTGTAAATGATATGCAAGACAGTTTCCTGCTCTTCGTTGTATTTACACGTGGTTTCATGGATGTGAGATAAATCAGACCGCCTAGGTAGGTCATAGAACTGTTATAGTAAAATATTGTGATACTTTTATAGTGTTGCTAGTCTATATCTGTACTTGTCCTGATATCTTGGGCCCTCTAACCACTGTGTTCTCTCATGTAAATTTTAAAACCATTTTTTTTATTTACTGTAATCTATATTTTATCAACCCCTTTGGTTGATCCGCGCCCAAATGAAAATCTGGAAAAACACATAACCATTTTTTCTTCAGTAAGTACTACGACCCTGCTCTACAACTGTTAAGGCTGTACTTAAAGAGTCGTGGTTTATTCATTGGTTTGTGAAAGAATAATAATCTCAATCAATAAATCCAATTAGAGGATAATAAATTTAACTAATTAGATATTAATTATTATTAATAAATATCACTAACATCATTAATTTATTAAATAATCAAGTAAGTCGAATAATTATTTTCTATTTTATCATAATTACACTATGTCTTCTAGTCATAAATAATAGTGAGCTAATAAAACAGATGCTTAAGGTTCTGTAAAATGGGAGATTCTTCATATTCGTCTTTAATAATATTTCGTTACTGCACTTCATTACTGTCTAATACAACTCATAAAACATTAATAATACTAATTAATAAAGGGAAAAGGGGAAAGAAAGTCAAAAAGTCTTTCTCCACTAATTTAATAGAGCTATAAAAGGCTCAATTTTAAAAACGTCTCTACATGTTTCGAAGGTAGTAACCTTCATCTCATCATAGAATGTACGGAAAAAAATGGGGATTATCGCCCAAGATGGTGCATTGGATATACACCAGAGTGGTGATACCCTCAATTACCTACGCATCCGTGATCTGGTGGCCAAAAGTTCTGCAGAGGACCTCTATGCTCAGGCTAGGAAGTCTTCAGAGACTGGCCTGCTTGAGCATAACAGGTGCAATGAAATCGACCCCTACTGCTGCGTTGGAGCGCCTTCTTGACCTCCCTCCTCTTCACTTTACGATACAGGAGGAGGCGAGAACGGGCCTCCACCGCCTTCAGATGATGCTGCTGACCTCCAGAATAAAGAGGGTAGGTCACGAACTCATAGAAGAAATAGCACATGTGCCGGAGATGAAGATGAGATCAGACCACATGACACCAAAATTTGTTGACGGCACACCATTTGAGATAACCATTCAGGATCGAACCGTGTGGACAAACAACGAACCAGATTTTCTGTCTGGAGCTCTGGTGTGGTTCACCGATGGGTCCAAGACTAGAGAAGGTACAGGGGCTGGGATACACGGATTAAGACCAAGAAAAGACTTGTTCTTATCTTTGGGAAAACTCCCTACAGTATTCAAGGCAGAAACATATGCCATACTACAATGCGCATGGGAAAATAATAGAAGAGCCTACCAAAATAGACGAATCTATATATGCTCAGACAGTCAAGCGGTCCTCAAGGCTCTCACGAACCAGAGGGTAACATCAAGGCTAGTCTGGGAATGCCAAAATGAACTGAGAACACTGGCGGACAGAAATACAGTTAAACTATTCTGGGTACCGGGTCACAGAGGCATTTCTGGCAACGAAAGGGCAGACGAGCTCGCGAGGCAAGCATCAACTGCACCATACATTGGTCCTAAACCAGCACTGGAAGTGCCTAAATGCACAGCACGAGAGGCTATTAGGCGATGGACCAAAAATGAAAACAATATCTACTGGAACAGCAGACAGGGACTTAATTATAGCAAGAGAGTTATGGGGAGCATCAGTCCTAAACTCTCAAAACAGTTGCTCAACCTTAGCAGGAACCAACTAAGAACAACAACGGGAATCCTAACAGGACATATGGCTGTCAAGAATCACCTGAACAAAATGAAGATATACAATGGAGATCTTAGCTGCAGGCTCTGCGGCAAGTATAGGGTAAACTGTTTATCATGTTATCTGTCAATGCGAATCCTTGGATCGCAGACGCTATGGCATATTCGGGAGAGTTAAACTGGAACTGAATGAAATTACCTCTAAATCAGCAGTTGACGTGTATAAACTAATACAAGGGACCAAGATAACCGAGTGGATACAATAAAACGAAGGTTTGCACAATAGGGCTACTTATGGCCGCAGTGCTCCGGATAAGGACGGGCGTAAGGAGAAAAAAAACCTTCATCTTTGGGAAACCAAAGTAGTGCTGCAGTTATTATTAGCAGTAGAGAGAAAACTGTTGGTGGAAAATGACGTTGATGGAGCTTTTTTTTTTTTAAATATTTTGAAAGGATATTAAAAAATTGAGTGCAATCAGCATACTAAAATTTTAAATGAAAGTGAAATGTTATATTTAATTCAAAATTTCTGAAAAGACACTGTCAATTTGTGGTCGAATTTAAAAAGGGGGGAAGTTATTCGTCATCTGAAAGTTATAAGTCAGGATACCTATATAAAAAGAATCTTTTGGACATTCTAGGTCATGTTAGAGAAGGATTTTTGTTAGCGTTTTATGAGAAATTATAATGTTGAAATTTTATTTGTAAAATTAATTATTGGAGACCTAAGGTCAAAACATGAAAAGAAACATATAGAGACGTTTTATTTTAAAATTGAGCCTTTGATAGCTCAATTAAATTAGTGGAGAAAGACTTTTTGACTTTCTTTCCCCTTTTCCCTATATTTCAACTCCACTTCGAGAATGGACTATTTCTTTAAACTAATTAATATGCCGCATATTCTATTAAGACGCATACTATACTTATTAGGGTGGGCCGAAAAAATATTTTTTTCTATTTTAAATGGCGCTACCGCGGAAAAGTTGCACAAGAGGTCAAAACAATTTTTAAAAAAGAAATGGACCTGATTAGGCAAATTTTAACCGGGCCCATGGGCCCCGAAAGGGCCAACTTTTAAAAAAGATTCAATTTGACGGCGCTACTGAAAAACGCCTCTCTTAGGCTTTCACTGTTACTAAAAAAAAAACATATTTACCCGGGCCCACGGTCATATTTTTCTTATTGAGCACACCATATTATGCAAAATGTCTTAATAATTGAATTATTATACCCTCGTGCATACTCGTTTTCCGATTAAAGGTCATTGATCTGAAAGAATCAGAGTTGTGCTGCGCGTAAGCCACTGAAAGTGGTAGATTTATTCAGTTCTCGCTTAGCCCTTGTTTAATGCGCGTGGAACGGCGCGCGGCGTTAAAAACGGTTAAAACTTTCATTTCAAAGTGACTATAAATAAATGAATTATATAACGGAGTTTTTAGAGAGTGACTATAAATAAGTGAAGTTTTTTTAGACAGTGACTATAGTTAATGCGATAAGTAAAATTTAAAATGTCCAAATCTTTGGTAAACACTCGGGCAAGTACCTCGTGTCTTATATTTGGTAGTGCTAAAGACATACTGCCAGAAGCAAATCAAGTACCGACGTACGAAGATTTAATGCAGTGGTTTTTAAGCGTTCAAATAGAATTAAAAGGCGATGGTAGTAAACAACCTGCAAGTGCTACAGTTGCCAATATTGTTGCTAGTAAAATAATATCTACGTGTGTGGGAACGAGCTTATTAGAGAATACTTAAACTCATTCTGGTTTATAATAAAAAATATCAGAATCTTATTAACTTTATATAAGGAAAAATGTCAAACTTTCTACAAGCTAAGTTAGATAATTTCAATAAAGAATCTAAAAAGCTATTTGACATATCGACATGTAAGTGTCTTGATTTGGAACGTTGCCCTTGTGAGCAAGAAAGAAAAGTGCAAAAAGTAGAATGGCCTTTCTTGCAAGATCAAAGGTCTGACCGAAAAATGCAAATAGGAGGAATTGATAGAATTTTAACCAAACAAATAGAAAGGAAAAAAGAAAGAAAACTTACTATTCTTAAAAATAGTGTTGAAGCGAAAGAGCCAATACCAAGTACAAGTGGTATTCAAAATATAAATTCAATGTCGCAAAAATTGATGCATATCAAAGACAGTTCCAGGGAGATCTCGTCGGACGAGGAATATAAATATCCGGTTTTGGGGAAACGGAGAACGTTATCAGTACCCAAAGTTTAACAAATGAGATCCAGCTTAACCAACACGGCTAGAGTGGCCGACCTCACCGGCATATGAAACAAAGCGATTGCTAAAATATGCAGTTTTGGAAGATTTTAACATAATTTCTGAAGTAGAACAGTCAAGAGTTGTAGGTAAAAACAAAATTCACCGAGAACTAAGCAAGAGCAGAAAAAAGCTTCAACAAATACAGGAAAATATAGACATTAAAGGTTTATACTTTGATGGACGCAAGGACCAAACAATTTCAATAGCAAATAGTCGCAGAATAAATAAACAAGAAGAACACATTACTTTACTCACGTGTCTATAAAGAATTCTGCGACCGCAGCTAACATAAAAAATGAACTTTTTGGGTGTTTAAATAAGTATGAGACAGACGTTACTAACTTAACTGTAATAGGTTGTGATGGTACAAATGTACAAATTTGTACAGATCTTCCACTTCAAGTTAAAAAAATAATTGACATGGTCTTCACCGACAACAGATATTTTGCTCACCCCGAGAACCTACTTTTGTCAATGCTAATGCACCAACGTCCACACATAAGAGAGCTAGCTGCGAGAAGAATAAAAAAATGTAGGTTGAAACCTAACAAAACGTTAAGGGTTTTAGGGTCCCCTTAATTAATTTACATGCCTAAGACTACACGGATTTAATAGACTTGCAGAAAATGAATATTACCGAACCACCCTTAACTGCTAAATTAACAATAGAAGCGCTAGATGATATTGTCGCATGCAGGAACAGTTGTGCCGGATTTTAAAAAATGCCCATGCCACACCCAAGCAGTGAAACGGTGTGTAAAGTTAGTCACCGAGGCATCAAGTAAAGTATGAGGTGAGTTATCCAGAGATGGATATGTTAGAGCAAAATTAGCAGGCCGAAAAATGTTACCATCATTTAATAACAAATTACAATACTTTAAAGAACGAAAAAAAAATGATTTTATATACAAAAACGGGTGGGAGGGATCCCAAATAAGAGGAACTCTACGTGCAGATACCTCCACGTGGTAAGTTCTGGGTTGATTTAGCGTTAAATTAATATTATTAATTTTCATGCAAAACACTAAATCAAAAAATTGGGAAAAAACATTATTTGTTAACTTTTCGGTATCCTAGGTAAAAACTGTTTATTTGGGCCCAGTTTTTTTTATAACACCGATAGGCATATTAGCAAAACATTTTTTGATGGCGCAACTAAACCTTTTGAAAGAAAAAATTGGTTCCAAAAAAAGACCCATGGGCCCGGTTAAAATGTATCTAAAAAATTCAATTTTTTTTAGGTAGCCTTAGGACATCAATAGACAACTTTCAGAGTACCGCGTTTGAAGTTGCCATTTTTTTTTTAATCGGCGATTTTCGGCCCACCCTTTAATACTTATCTACTGAAAACCTTGTCCCCAGAACAATTTTACAAGGAAATTGCTTTACAGAATGTTTAATAAGTTCATAACTCCAGGGAATAATTCATTACCATATATTAAGACTTAAGCTTCTATAAAATGAATAATGTTAATAATACTTAACACAGAAATGCCTTTTCTATGGCATACTATAACATATGCAGCAAAGTTCAAGCCAGTGACAAGGTCCGTTATAAGTTACGCTACAGATGTATCGTAAAAATTAGCTAATAATCGTAAATAATTAACAAACCTGAAATATGCTGACGCTGAGAATAGCAAATGGCACGTTTTTGAAACTATACCACTTATGTTTTTGTATGGTACTCTCCCTGAATCGTTTAACCAGAAAATTTTCCTCACCAATGGAAGTGTCCGGAGTACTAGCTGGACTGGATATATAACCATCTTCCAATAATTTTTCTGCATTCATGTTCTGTGTCATCTGTTTTTGTTACCATTTACTGACATCACAGAGACACGTTAGAAGCGAGATACTTTTCATTTCTTCTATAACAGATTATCCATATTCTTTACAGTTTCCACTGAAACTATTTAAAAATGTATGAATGGAGTATAAATACTATATCTTCTAGTGTAACGAGAATTTGTATTTTCATATATAATTGTTAGTTTAAATTTAAAAATTTTTTAATGAAAGAATAGATGCATCTCTTAAATCTCATAATACAGGGTGATTCACGACGATGGCGTATTAGACGTTTCTGGCGAACCAGTCAATGGAATGATCCAAGAATCTGGTGTGTTGCACAAAAGGACATGCTCTATACAGCTAAAATATTTTGGATAATGCGGTGTTGCCGCTTCTACTAGAAAGTAGAAGCAACTTTGATATTTTAAATAGAACAAACTAAATATTATCTTACGTTTGCAATCTCTAATAGCTGCTTAACACAATTCCTTATCACTTCCCTATACCCATCTCTTGCCAATTTTGTGATATTAATTATTTTCCATTTTTTTCTCGAAAAACATGACCTGCAATACATGGTGATATTTTTAAACTTTAAGATGCTAGGTCACTGAAATTCGGTTGGTCGTTAGAGAATATCCGGAGGCCTTTTATGCTATGGCCAAAGCTTAGCTGCAATATACAGGGTGGTCTAAAAATCCAATTATTTTGGTTACTTGAAAAAATGTGTAAAACTCGATTTTTTTAAATGAAATTGTATATAATTACTGATTTGAAAAACCCAACTAGTCAAGTTTCTGATTTATAAGCATTTTTATTTGAAAAGATTCCTTGAAATAGTCATTTATATGAATTTTTTAGTTAGTGTGCCATGCATTCTCATATGTTTTGTGTCCTGTCATTGTTGTTATGGTTTCGATATTTTAGTTCCTCTAACCCTTCTCAGCCGAACAATAATAACAATAATTAGTTAAGAACCAAACGCAACAAAATTATTTTGAAATCGTATACATTTTTTGTTGTTCATTGGCGGTAGATTCGGATACATCTCATTAAACTTTCTACATGTCCTGCTTATAATTTTATCACATTCTCCAAACAGAACAAATAAATTCATTAGAACTGCGCTTGATTTCAGTGACTTAGCATCTCAAAGTTTAAAAATATTATCATGTAGTGCAGGTCATGTTTTTCGGGAAAAAAATAGAAAATAATTAATATCTCAAAATCGGCAAGAAATAGGTATACGGAAGTGATAAGGAAACATATTATTAAGCAACTACTAGCGATTGTAATAATAACTTAATATACAGGGTGTTCCATTTACAATATCAAAGTTGCTACTACTTTCTGGTTGAAGCGGCAACACCAGATTATGCAAAACATTTTAGCTGTATAAATATGTCATTTTATGGAACAAACCAAATTTTTGGATTATTCCATTGACTGGTTAGCCAGAGACGTCTAATACGCCATCGTCGTGAATCACTTTGTATAGCAAAATATGGTAAATATAACTAATGTAAGTATATAGGTTACTACAATATAATCAGTAAATATTCGTTCACTTGTTATCTTTAAAATCACTGATATTTTAACTTAGTTTCATTTTGGATTAAAACTTAGGAATAAGGCTAATATAATATACAGCGTGTCAATTTAAAAACGAACAGCATGTAATATTTCTTCGGCTAATGGCACTCTGAAAATTATGTGAAACATGTCAATTTAGATCTAAAGATAAACAACTTTTCAGGTATTTATTGTTGTATTAAATTCAATCCTCTGACGCCCAGTGTACCTACCCCTGAAAACTCCCACTAATTTTCCAATTTTTGAATTCCTTATGTAAATATCATCTCTTTTTTGTCAAACAATTGAAGTCCTAACTGCACATTTCGATAAAACGCTCAAGCGCCGAAATGTAGTAAATTCAGAATTGAAGTACCTAATGTGTAACTTTTAAGGCATCCCTTCAGTCAGCACAACTACTTATTTAATAAAATTGAGTAAAGCAATGCGGTTAAGTAGTGATATGATATTTCAAATTTTTTCACTTAATTACATTTTTTCGCGTTGTTTCGCTTATCTCTTATTGTATTTAGGAGCAATAAAAATAAATTCCTATTTTTTGCCGGAACGCGTGAATTTATGCATTTGATTACTGATGCTGGTTCGATTAGTAAAAATAAGTTTTATCAGGTGTGTGCGATTTGAATACATTTCGATTTGTTTCTGCTGTACCTCATTCTTAAAATGGTTTGCGCTATTGCTGATGTAAATTTTATTTATGAAGCCGAATATCGTTGCTTTGCAAAAACCGCCACTGTATTTAATGATAGACATCCAGGAAAACATGTTCGCCACAAGTACATCCGAGAGCTTGTAGCAAAATTTGAAGACACCAGATCTGTTCCAATAGAGCAGGGGTTTCCAGACTACGGTCCGCGGGCCAATTCATCAATCCATCAATCCGGCCCGCGACAGTTAATGGCTTATTGTTGTTATTGTTCTTGTGATAAGTTGGATAAAAAAAACACAGAAGGATAATAACTCGGTTTTATTTACTTGCTCGGTAAAGCTTAATGACAAGTGTAATACGCAGAAAATTTAACTTAATTGAAATGAATCCAACTAACATTATAAACATACGGCGTGTAACAGAAGTATGGAACGCTATAAATATCTATACCGTTTGTCCGATTTAGCTAAAATTCGGTATCCGTATATAAGAGGTTATCGCGGAGCTGCTAGTGACATTTGCAATGTTGGCAAATTTACAGTTTTTTAGCAATTTAAAATATTTTTTGTTTTTAAATGGAACACTCTATACCTATATTACAATATTTTTGGATTCTACATAAAATTACAATTATTTTTTAATAAGTGCATTATAAGTCTAAACTTAATAGTTTTTGCGATATCGAGTTTTGAGAAATGATATTTTTGAACTTTAACAGCGCCTAGCTTTCTAACGATACGCCATATAGCAAAACGGCTTACATGTCCCTATCTTACTTTTTTATTATCTTTCCAAGAATGCTAACTTCCGGTTCAACCGGAAGTACTATATTTCCGGCTTTTGAGCTAAATCCGGTGTAACCAGAAGTTGACACTTTTAGAAAGATAGTAGAAAAGTAAGATAGGGGCATGCAAGCCGTTTTTCTCTAAGACGTACCGTTAGAAAGCTAGAAGCTGTCAAATTTCAAAAATGTAATTTTTCAATACTAGATATCTCAGAAACTATTAAGTTTAGACTTATAATGCACTCCCTAAAAAATAATTGTGATTTTTTGTAGAATCCAAAAATATTGTAATATATACGGTGTTCCATTTAAAAAAAAAATTATTTTAAATTGGTAAAAAACTGTAAATTTAGCAACATTGCAAATGCCACTAGCAGCTCCGCGATAACATCTTATATATGGATACCGAATTTTAGCTAAATCGGACAAACGGTATTAAAGATATTTAAAGCGTTCCATACTTCTGTTACACGCTGTATACACTTATACAGGGTGACGCACCAAAAACTTTCCACCCAGGTTTATTTTCTTGCTAATAAATAAATCAAAATTCGCTCGGATACGTGAACCTACGTACTCAGGGGGATATTTTTTTTTGCTATTTTCACCCCCGCTGCTTGAACCCCTACGACGGGATGGCTTTTACCCTTAAAATCTTAAATGGAAAGGGGGGTCTAGTGATACCTTATTTTAAAGGGAATTCAATTGCCTTCCCAACGCGACCTTGCTCGTTTAAATCGAGTGAATAGTTCCTGAGAAATAGGGCTAAAAAGAAAAGAAATTTTAAAAGTAATAAAATTTATTACCGCTTGTATCAATCAAGTAAATGTTGAAAATGTCCACCTCTAACCTCCATGCATTTGTAAAGGCATTGTTCAAAATGTTCGCGAACCTTATGGAGCATTAGGGGAGTTATTTGTCGGCACTCGTACTAGGATTGCCCCATGGCCGGGATTTTCCGGGAGTGTCCCGGAATTAGCTGTGTTGCACCGGATCCCGGATTCATATTTTTTAGTCACGGAAAATCATCAAAAGTCGAAAACATTGTTAAATCTGCCGTTTCACAAATTTCACTAAAACGATGTACGAGTGGCAAATCTTTATTTCTTAAGAAGGTGGAACACAAAAACATGGATAGTCAAAAAAGTGATGACAGGGCGGGGGGAGGGGGGGGGCGGAATTGCTTTCATCAAATGTGGCAACCCTAACTCGTACACTATTCGTTGTCGCAAGTCTTCCAAAGAATTGAGTTGGGTTGCATAAATTTTAGACTTTAAATATATAATAAAAAAAGTCCAGTGGCGTCAAATCAGGAGATGACCGTTATCGCCCAGAAAATATTTACTTTCAGCAAGACGGAGCACTCCCGCATTATGCGTTCCCTGTTAGACAGTTTCTGCACGATCTCCTAAAATTCCAACAAATATGAGTCTTGATATTTGTTCTTACTTATATCACTGCACTGTAGATCAATAATTTCCATTTAAAGTTCTGGGGCTAGGATCTTAATGTCGGTATCAAAAGGATTTTGAAAGATCTTAATTTCATTTGCAAGGGCATCAAAGTCTGAGAAACGAGTATTAAAATTTATATTCAAATCACTCAAAAATTGCAAAATTGACGGGAAACTCAGTCTCAGTAGTGCGGCTAAATATTTCACATGTTTTAAAATGTGTCAAACATTTTTTACGCAATTGTGATTAAAACAGTTATATTTTCTGCCGGTACTATTTGATTTTAGTGTATAAATCAGCGAGAAGCTGGTTTTCTTCGAGGTTTTCTTCTTGTAACCTCAAATTCAGTTAGTTTATATGTTTTGTCAAATCGACGTAGAATGCTAACTTCCACAGCCATTCGCTATTTTGTAATTCGGATAAATTAAGATGCTTTTCATCCAAAAAAATACCGTTCATTGCTCGAAGTTCAACGAAGCGCTGAAGGACTTTCCGCAACTAACCCAGCGTACGGCAGTATGATATCCTAAATCATTTTCTCCAAATTTCTATAGTAAACTTGCGAAATTCTCGGTGATTCAACTCAGTGGATCTGATGAAATTAACAATTGATGTGACTGGTTTTAGAACTTAAGACATATCCAAACATTTTCCGCATAGAGACTGTTGATGAATGATACAATGTAAGACTAACGGTTTTAAACCACCATCATTTTCTACAGCCTTTAACACAAGAGTGATCACTCCTTTATTTTTATCACACGTTTCTGCCTCCATTAGTTGTAATAGACTTTAAATTTTTCCATCGAAGATTCTTTTTATTAATGGCATTTTTAACTCCCTTGGCCCGTAAATACTATCAAGATCAAGAAGTTCTTCATACACTTTATAGCTTTTATCTACTCCTCGAATAAAAATCAACACCCGACCAGTATCTAACACATCCGTTGACTCATCCAACGCCAGAGAAAACCACTCAAGGTCTCAATTTTTGTCAGAGAGCTGAGTTGATATATTTTCTGTGACGGCTTCTACCGTCCGAACCACGATGTTTGGTAATAAATTGACAGATATAAATAAATTTACCTTTTCGGGCCATATTTCTTCGGCTACTGCCATTACGCATTATTTGATCATTTCTCCATCGGTGAATGGTTTTCCACGTTTTGTGATTTCAAGAGCCACGCAAAAGCTGACGCGGGTCGCAGCCTGTTTTCAATTCGCGCTTCAAAGCTTCAAATTTTTCTGTCCTCAAACTTCCAGTATATTTTGAGTAATTTTTAAAACGTCTCGTTTCATAATGACGTTTAAGGTTATATTCTTTAAGAATCGAACATAGCGCCTTCTTACTGGACTCAATTACTAAATATTGAAAGTTCCATTGATCTTTGAATGTTCTGCATTTACTGTCTATTTTTCGCTTCTTTTCCTTAGTAAATCACACACAAAAAAAAACAAGTCAAATCAAAATACTGTTACGAGGATGTCTTCTAAACATGCACAAACACATTTTAAGGAGTTACGCACTACTTTATTTCATAACACACAGATTCGCTTCCTTCGCGTTTCCTAGGTGGAGTGACAGGCGGTCGCGCCGCTAGCCTTTTTATACTCCAATTACTGTCATTTAGAAGTGTGTCAAATTCACCAGAACTTTCTTGAACCAACGAGGTTCGACGGGATTTGAGGGCTATCTGTTAGCGATGGGTAGAGGGTACACTACCTATTTCCGCGTGTAACCACTAGATGTCAAGTGTCGCGGTCGTAACAATACAGTACAACACAATAGTGATTGAACTAGCGAATTTAGCAAGCGTATACTCGGCGACGAGAAATTATAGATAATGGCAGGAAAATTAAAATGGTGTTGGCCCTTGGAACTTACTGGAGTAATCAGTATGGCTCTAAGGCTGGAAAGTTTGGAGATCCCTGCAATAGGGAATGAAACGAGCTAAGATTGCTCGATCAAGCCACTCAGATTGAAGTCCTTGGTCAGCTTGGAATGGCTCCCACTATGTTGCTTCGTGTAGCTAAAACGATAATCGGATTATCGTAGGAATTAGTATTGAATCTTTACCAATTTCATCCACACAAGCTACAAAATATTCAAGAATTAGTTACTGAAGTGATGTCAATCCTCACATTTTTAGGGAGGAGCATACAAAATATCGTCAACAATTAAATGTGGGCGAGTAAATTATGCAATACCATCATTGATCCTCTCTTCATACAGGGAAATTTAACTGGTGAAATTTAGGCGCAAATCTTAGATACGAATGTAAATCCTCTTGTAATTCATTCGATAGAAAATCAAAGCAACGTTAATGAAGCTCTCTTGCTTTAATTGAACATCTGCTACATTTCCAGTAAGACGGAGCACCTCCCTATTACATACGTTGAGTAGGGGAGACCGGGGTTGGTTGTTACACGGGGCAGGTTGTTATTTTTAATTTGGGACCGTTAACTAGATGGCAGCGCATTAATGTTGATAGCAGTGACGTAAAACCAACATCTCAATAGACCGACGGAGTTTGGTCAGTGTTGTGAAATCCGTTCTCGTGTAAGGTGATATTTCATGTTTCTAAGTAAAAAAGTAATTGTGGAACTGGCTGTTTATTTATTTCTAGCTAGGTTCGTATAAAATATATATACATACTAAATTTACTGCATGATATATAGATATATAGCATTTTATATTTGTAAAATTTGCTTGATAATATTTACAGAGCGATGATTAGAAGGGGATGTTTGTTCAAAATGGCTTCCCGGGGCAGGTTGTTACAGTTGAAAAGGGGCAAGTTGTTACTGTAACAACCTGCCCCTTTTATACTTTATTATTGAGTTTAAGTAGGTATTTATTGTTCTTGCAGATATATAATAAAAGATGCGACATTATAACAAAAAAACAAATCGCGGAGAAACGCCAAAGGCAGTGATTTTAGCTGCTGTAACGGAGGTTATAGAAAACAAAAGACATCTTAGACCCGTGGCTGATGAGTATGGAATGAATTTTATGACACTTCAAAGATATGTCAAAAAGTATCGAAGAGTGGGTCTTCAAGGTATAATGTTTTTGAATTTTATTTATTAATTTGTATTTAATATCTTACTTTTATTTTTAGCAGCAGACACCGTTCCTAGTGGTTATTTAAAGAATCGACAAATATTTAACGACCACCTTGAAAACGAATTGGCTGCTTACGTAAGCGAGTGCTCAAAAATTTATCATGGTCTGTCTCCAAAGGATCTCAAACAGCTAGCCTATGAATTTGCCAAAAAAAATAACATAAATGTGCCTGATAACTGGACCAAAACTGAATCCGCATCAGTTGACTGGCTAACTGGCTTTCTAAAGCGAAATAAGGAGCTGTCAATTCGTACTCCACAAGCGACTAGTTTGGGACGCGCTACGAGTTTCAACAGACATAATGTCAATTTGTTTTTTGAAAAACTTTCGGATCTTTTTAATAGATATAATTTTGGTGCCAATGACATTTATAATGTAGACGAGACGGGTGTAACAACAGTGCAAAAGCCTGCAAAAATTATAGCAAAAAAAGGCGTTAAACAAGTGGGAGCAGTAACATCGGGGGAACGAGGCACCTTAGTCACAATGTGTCTGGCGATAAATGCAAGTGGTAATTCTGTTCCACCAATGTTTATCTTCCCGAGGAAAAATTACCGGGAATACTTTGTTTCTGATGGGCCGCCCGGTTGTATAGGAACAAGCAATCCGTCCGGCTGGATGACAAAAGTTGAATTTGGTGTTTTTGTTAAGCATTTTACTAAATATGTTAGATGTTCTAAAGAGAGCCCAGTTCTACTCATACTAGATAACCATGACTCACACTTGTCAGTCAGCGTTATCGACTTCTGTAAAGAGAATGGCATTGTGCTTCTGACTTTGCCACTACACTGTTCCCACCGCTTACAACCACTGGATAGGTCGATATTTGGGCCATTTAAGAAGTTTGTTAACAGTCAGATGGATGGATGGATGAAGTCGCATCCTGGAGTTACCATGAGTATTTACAATATACCATCAGTCGTCAAGGAAGCATTACCTTTGGCTGTAACGCCAAAAAATATCGTGTCTGGCTTCCGTGTGACTGGAATATTCCCATTTAACAGGAATATTTTCACAGATGAAGATTTTTTACCGTCATCTATTACCGATAGGCCAAATCCGATAGAAACTATAGAGATACAAAATCCAGGAGAAGAAACCCTTAACCGTCCTGAGCTACAGACACCGCCACACTCTCCAACAAATATTGCACCCTCACCAAAAAATATTTATACCGCAGTGACACACATAAATAATAACATAAACAAAATCAATGATGAACAGCAACCGTCAACATCAAGACACTTTTGTCAGCCATCTACCTCCAAGCAAGTTTTTATCAGCCCAATAGAAATACGACCTTTACCAAAAGCAGAGGCCAGAAAAACTACTCAACAAAATAGAAGAAAAAGGCATAGTGCGATCTTAACTGATACACCGGAGAAAAATTCTTTATTAGAGCAGGAAGAAATGCGAAATAAGAAAGTGGACAATAAAGGAAAAAAGAAAGTGACAAAAAATATATGTGGAGAAAATGAGAAAGTTGATAAGAAAGGGAAAAAGAAATTGAAAAAAATCATATGCGAAGAAGAAAGTGACGATGAAGATGAAGAATGTTTTTGCCTTATTTGTTGCGAGCCTTTCAGCAATTCAAAGTCGAAGGAGAAGTGGGTTCGATGTATTCAGTGTAAAGGTTGGGCTCATGAGTTATGCAGCGATGGATCACTCTTATTCACATGTATTCACTGCGACTCCGATTAAGTTTTACTATTTATTTTTTGGTTACATTTTTTCATTCGTTTTTTTCTTTATTTCTGATTTCACGAATGTGAAATCTTAGAAGCTGGAAGTTTATTTTCAATAAAAATCTTTGAAACAAAATTTTTGTTGAGTTATTTTAGTTAAATTTAGGGTTGTAACAACTTGCCCCATTAATGTAACAACCTACCCCATTATGGGGCAAGTTGTTACAATTTTCACTGAGTGATATTCATCAAAATTTTTTAAAGAAAAAATGTACTTTCTTGAAATGTAACTAAACTAGATGATAGCCCAAACATATATGTCTTATACCTATATAAACGAAGGTCTTATCATTTGAACAACCCTACTAAAAAAATTAAAGTATAAAATCTGTAACAACCAACCCCGGTCTCCCCTACAGGGGTGATTTAATAATCATTATCCGGAGCACTGGATTGGTAGAAAAGGACTTATTGAATAGCCACCTAGGTTACCAAATCTAACACCGGTCGATTTCTTTATATGGGGTCATTTGGAGTCTATTGTATTCAAAACATACCCAGATTCAATTATACAGCTCCAGCAAGGGATGTAGGGCTATTTCACATGAATATCGGCTGTGCTGTGCAAGGTAAAGATTTCAAAACTTAAGTTCTTTCAACATCATACCTTTGAAGAGGTGGTTGTAGCCACTAAGGGGATGCAACCTAACTTAGGTTCCGGTATTTCAATTTTAAATTTACTACATTTATTTTTATGTATAAGTATGAAAATATCTTAATATCCCAACTATAAAAAATAATATTTTGTGTGACAAGACAGATAATTTGAAAACGAATAGTTTGAAGAAGTTTCATTGTGATGCAATTACTTATAACATTAAATTTTGATATTTTCAGGGTTATTTTTTTTTAAGCTTGACATGAACTAAGTTTTTTATTTGAAGAAATAGACCTATATTTTACAAAAGCAAAGTTTTAGAAATTAACCCGACCAAGAAAAATATGGGGAAAAAGTAAACGAGTTGTTGCCAGATTGGGCGCTATTAAAAAAAACTTATTTTCTAACAATAAAAGAATGACAACAGGAGCAAAAATTTGTCTTTAAATAATTCCCTAACATGCATTTTTCCATTTCATTTTGTCGTTTAGAAGAAGGTTATTACCAAAATTTTCAAACTAATTTCCTAACAATAAGTACCTTGCACCCGTTGAATTCCCTTATATAAAAACAGGACCTATCACATGTTATTAAATATGCCACACCAAATATTCACTTTCAGATTGGTCTGTCTCCACCTAACTTCAGCTCAACAAGGATTATTATCAGACAATCTGTAATTTTGCTGGTTTGCCAGACCGTTTAAATAAGACGAAGCTTCATCGCTAAATAAGATATAATTTTGAAAATGTGGTTGTTGCCGTTTGTTCTCCAAAAACCAATCGCAAAATTCCATTCGCCTATCAGAATCATCGTCGTGAAGTTGCTATATACTCATCATTTTATAGGGATGGAATTTATTTGAATTTAGGGTTGTCCAAACTGTAGTCTGAGAGCAGCTCACTGCTTGCGCAATTTTATTTGTAGATCGATTTGGGTTTACAACTTCCAATAGCTTTCAACTTGACCAAATTTTATCTTAAATAATTCTGGACTGGGACGAAGTTTGTCGGGATGCCTAACGTGGAATTCAGTGCATGCTTTTCGTAAACTTAATCCATCCACATGCAAGAAAATTAATTCAATTTTCTCTTGAGGTGTAATACGATCAATTTTAATCCCAGACTACACAAAACCTATTGTCATCTTATGACAGCAGGGACAAACAATTCTTACACTACTTTTTCCAATGAAGAATTATAGTATAAATACTAGCTCGTAAACCGCCACTCTAATCAAAAACTTTCAATTTGTATGTATTGTCTAGAATCTTAAGACGTATTAAAATTTGTCAAAAAAATGGGGTGTTGCTATTTAAGACAATAAGTTTTTTTGAAATAGCGCTAAATCTGGCAATTTATTATTTCCACATATTTTTCTTCGTTGCACTAATTGCCAAAACTTTGCCCTATGGTCTATTTCTTAATGCAAGAGAGTAATAAATCATTATTGAACTATAAAACCCAGTGGTCTTCGCCGTATTCCATAGGTGAAGTCCAATTATTATTTTATATAACATTCGGAGTTGCAAAAATAGTTGAAATGTGTTTGAACATGACTGGAGTCGGACAGTCAACAACATACCGACTTGTGCACCAGGATAAACGGTACAGGAAGAAAAGAAGCTGTAATAAATGAGGATGAAAATACTGCCATCAGAAGAATCATGCACTCCTTTTACTTAGAAAAAGAAATACCTAATTTGGATAAAATAATGGCTGAAATAAAAAAGGATGATTTCATTCCACCCATGGGTAAGAAGAAACTTTGGAAAACCTTAAAGGAAATGAATTTTTGTTATGGAAAAATTTAAAACAGAAAATCACTTTTAATAGAGAAAGATGAAATCATCTGCTGGCGGCGACGATATTTGAGGGCAGTTAGACAGCTTCCAAGGGAAAACAGGAATATCTATTATATGGACGAAACTTAGTAAAATGGAGGATATACTGTTGGTAAAATATGGCAGGATAAACATATAAAAAGCGCGACGCAACCTTTCATGGGAGGATTGTCCAATGGAATAATAGCACCCTCGGCAAAAGGTAAAAGAATAATAATATTGGTAGCAAAAATGAATTTGTCGATGGCGGCTTACTAGCATTTAAATCAAAACGGACTGGATACTATCATGAAGACATGAACTTTGATCTCTTTAAAGAATACTTGTATTGTAATGCTTCATTGGCTTACTGTAAATAAGAAGCCATTTAATAAAGATATACTGAAAAAGGAGCTACTGGAGATTGTAAAGTTGAATAAACCTATTTGTACGAAATTTTCTGTCGACGAAATCGCTTCGAAACGAAATATAACGGTACTTCGCCTTCCTCCATATCAATGAGAATTAAACCCCATAGAATTGGTGTGGGCGCAAGTAAAAGGGTTTGTAGCAAGGCATAACATAACTTTTAAAATGAGAGGCGTTGGAAACCTCTTGCAAGAGGGAATAAAGACGGTGGATTGTGAAAAATGGAGTAAGTGCCTCGAACATGTGATTGAAATAGAAGAAAATAGGAAGCTGAAAATAAGCTAGAAAACACTGTAGAGCCCCTTATTATTTCTTTTGACCCCAACGACGACAGTTCATCGGACTACTCGAAACATGATGACTAAAATTTAAAAACTAAGTTGTTGTATTGTACATAGTAGATTTCTTTTATAAATATTAATATTTAAACTACCTGTAGTAACGCCGCTGTTACCACAGGTAGTTTTCATTTCATTCACTAAACTGGTCTTTCTATTTTATGCTAATTAGGGCGACCCTATTTAGCACCGATTCGGGGTGTGTAAGTCTTAAATATCTAAAATACGGAATTTTTAAAAATTATCATTGCAATTTACCTGAAATTTACAATGCAAGCTTTAAGTTGTACACCCTGCTTGATGAGTCCTGTCATTACAAATTTACATTTTATTTCTCTCTCGCATTAAGAAACAAAATATAGGAACTATTATAGGTCAATCTCTTCGAATAAAAAAGTTAGCCCATGTCAAGTTAAAAAAAAAAACCTGCAAAACTGATCCCATAGTATTATACTCTCTACTGTATCAAAACCCTCTAGATGCTACTGCTAAGAAAAAATTAAGTGCTTAGTTTTTTAGAAATCAATACTCACTAATAATAAGTTAACCTTTTTAAAAACCGACCATTACTTTTACGCCCCCCCTCCCAAGGTCACGCCAATTTGTAATTTTTATATGGGCTTTTTATAATCTAGAAAGTATCTAATTACAGTACATACAGGGGTTCTTTCACAAAAAGTCAATTTTGAATTATTTTAAAAAGTATGAAAAAAGTAATAGACGTTCAAATATTTCAAAATAATTATCCTTGATAAAATGTTAACTTAACTCTTTGTTAGTCCACAAATAAAATAGCTTTCTTACCTTATGATGGTTCAGATTATTAAAAATTATTTATAAATGCACAATAAACATGTAGAAAAATAATATTGACTGATATCTTTCGAAAAGCACTCTATACTTAAAAGTAATATTTAACTAAAACTAATTTTGAAAAGATTGCAATATGCTCTCGCGTGAAGTTATGTTATGGTTACATAGAAAAGCAAACAAATACTGCCTACCTAAACATAGGTAACGCGTGTAGTTGAAAAACCTGGAAATATTTATTTAATAGCTGTGTTTACAGAATAAGAAATTGGAAAGTTACAATAAAATTTAAGAACGAGGTAAACGCATAATATAACTTTAATTTTGGATTTATACCGGGTGTTTTTTTCGAAAATTCGTATCACCCTGTGAGTACCGTAACATATAGTTGACATAGGAGTGTATGTAGCTTAATTTTTCCTTAACATTTTACATTTTGGATCATTTCATTATCTCTGGGATTAGAGTAGCTACAACGTTTAATGCCTTAACATGTTTTGAAAAACTTTATTATCACATATTTTTCTATATTTCTAAATGTTCTAAAAATAGGCTGTAGCTATTTCGTTGATAGAATGGCCACCTCTTATTCCCGATTTAAATGCCAAAGAGTATACTTAAAGAAAAAAGAGTTCGAGGTCGTACACTCGCACCTGTTAACCACCCTCAACTGATGGAATAATTGCAGAATGGAAAAATATTTCCAAGGATATAATTGAAAATGTAAGGTTGAGTATACTGCGCCACATGAATTAGATGTGGAGGAGGGTATAAACGATATTAAGAGCAATAATCCATAAGATGCTGGCCAGCTGGTTTAACCAGAGCCATAAGCAAACAAAAAAAAACTAATCCATCAATTCTAATATTCTCGACTTTTTTTATTTTAACAATTTTTTACTCGTTTCCAACAAAAAAAAATATGTTTTATACACTCACTGTAATAAGATAAGCTTAAGTCAATTAACCCTTAACGGCTACCAAGCCAAATTTAATGTCAAAAAATATATAGGTTCACAAATTTAACAGATACGACACCATTTTGAATTCTTTTCACACACCTACAGTTGTTAATATTTATTTTCAGCCGTTTCGGAAATACGGGGGATCCTAATTTGCCTTCATCGATTTTCTCTTTTAAGTGTCTCACCCCATTAATAAATAAACCTTTTAAGCTGAAAACAATTTTTTTCGCAGTAACATAATTTTCCGTGACCGAGCTATTTACATTATAGTCAAATATTCAAAAGTGACAGATACGACGCCATTTTGAATTTTTTTAAATGGCAACCTTGATGAATAACCACACGACGGTTGAAAATTAATTTCAACAACTATATGTTTTTGAAATCGGATCGCGAAATTTTATTTCTGTGGTGTGGTGATTGACGAGGGTTGCCATTTAAAAAAATTCAAAATGGCGTCGTATCTGTCACTTTTTGACATCTGTCGGATTTGATATAGAGTAGATAGCTTGGTCATGGAAAATTATGTTACTGTGAAAAAAATTGTGGTTTTAGCTTAAAAGGTCTATGTATTAATGGGGTGAGACACTTAAAAGAGAAAATCGATGAAGGCAAATTACGAACCCCCGTATTTCCGAAACGCCTGAAAATAAATATCAACAACTAAAGGTTTCTGAAATCGGATCGCCAATGCAATTAACTCGTCTGGTTATATGTGAGGGTTGCTATTTTAAAAAAGTCAAAATGGCGTCGTATCTGTCAAATTTGTGAACCTATACATTTTTTGATATTAGATCTGGTTTCGTTGGCAAAAAATATTGAGAAATATCTGAATTGTTTTTTATTATAGTGAGCAGGAAAATCGTCAATCGGATGAGACACTTAAAAAATGTCCCGGTACTAAAAATAAAACAATGCATTAAACACCCCAAAAGAAATTTTTAAACAAACAAGAAACCATTGAAGCTAATTTCTTGATTTTTCAAGGCATGGGTTAGAAAGTTTTTTATGTCCCAGGCAGGTGGATTTTTCGCATTCTCGGCATATACAGAAAGCTTTCTTTAATTTGGAAGGACAAAGAAAACAACATGTCTTTTTGGAATTCGTCCATTTGTCGCTGGTGTTACCTTGTTGAGTTTGAGTAATATCTTCCATTTTATATAGTAGGTATACCACAAATACACCATTCTTCAGATCCCAGATCATCAGGATGTATTTTGGATGGGCCAGGTTGTGTTGACATTTGGAGAAGCAGGAATTTAAAAAAAAAACGCAAGAAATGTAAGAAATTATGTGGTCACAAGTTACCTCGTGTCACTAAATTTTACTACACTTAGACTACGAAGCGGTATCACGTACCGTAAGACCTAAAAACTCGTCTATTACGACCACGTTTGCCGCTATTAAGGGCTCAGACTCCGCCTAGATGCATGTGAAAGGCAAACCTTTTTCAAAGTCAGTTTGATGAATAAAAAACTCGATAAAAAAGCTTCGACTGGGCTTCAAAGGGACCGGCACCATAATCGGGGTTGTCAGATCTTTTTTTCAAAATTCTTTAAGTTTTGATTATTAAAAGTGTTCTTTTATATCAGTATTTAATTGATAGTCTATAACTTAAGTAAGCTAGTTTGCAAATCTACTTTAAAACAAGAAATTTCCAATGTCAAAGAAAGAAAGAACAAGCCATTCATGAATATTATAATAATTTTTTAAGTACTTCAGAAATAGTATTTCTACCAAAAGATTTTGAATCAATACGAAAATTTTGCAGAACTGGCAACACCCTAGCGATAGATCGTCGAGTATCCCCAGCAATTTAAAGTGCGAACTGAGAAAATTAATAGAGCGGCATAGTAAATAGTTAAAGGTGGTGTCAATTGGGTGATCCCTTATCAGCTTAAAAATCAGTTGATGCTTGAGGTATATGCGATATTGTGAATCGGACAGCGGCGTGGCTGGTTAAAATGATTTACTGTAATTTACATATTTCATTTTTTGCTATAACTGTGTGGTTTTAGACAAGTAAGGTTTTACTCAATACCTTTATTTTATTATATCAGTATGGCTTTTTGGCGACAATTTTAAACAGAAGGTCAAGGTGAAATATCGTAGGAATATAATGAGTCGATGCCAGAGTCGGCCATCGAAAGCGAAATAAGTCCGGAATTAGGAAACAAAGATTTACATGTTCAATGTCAATGCTATATTTTAAATATGTACGCGTGTTTAAAAAAGAAAAGTCGGGGAAAACTGAAAATATGCTTTGTACAAGAATGTACTTGTAATGAATTAACAAAACTTAGGTTTTATAAGAATTATAACGTTATTAATTTGGGGACTGTAATCGGTCTTTTCATAAAGCGCAAACCAATAAATTGAAAATTCAAAACGGCTGACAACACTACAAGGGATTTTATTCTGCGAACTATTTATAACTTTTACGATCATAATATAGTGCCAACTTTAGAACTGATTCGTGATAAATTGCGAGGTTACAGGTTACAACAACATTGCGTGATGTTTTGTTAAAATGTGGCTGTAACATAAAAAATTAGATAATCTAAAACTACGACAGGACTATTTGTGCAAAATAAAGGGTAGACAGTACAAATTGTACTTTTGGTATACCGTGTTCGAGAGGAAAAAGCGTTAGCTTACCGGAAGTAAAGATGGTTTTGTACCTAATGTGTGGTTGCTCTTGTCAGCAAAGAATATCACTTAGTAATCAATCTCCAACTTTAAGCATAGTTGTCCTTGATAATATTCGGCAGGTAATAACGAAATGAATAGCGATGTAAGGAAAAATTGCATAGCTCATGTTATAAAAATAAAGAATGGATATTCTGTTTTATCACCCATAGCGCCAATAGTAATCTAACCTGGAAATGATTCTACTTCTGAAAGTTCTGACGATTCCAATCATTAAATTGTTTATGAATTTTAAATTAATTATGCTCATTTAACACGTATCTTAAAAACTTGTTATATTACAGAATGTTTACTGTGATTCTGCTGATGTGATCAATTTGTTGTTAAAATATATATAGTGAATTGTAACCACTAACTATATATAAAATAAAACAATGCAGTCTTCCTCCACAGTTTAATTGTTAACATAAAAAATTTTTTAAGCTCACGACATGTTTCGAGTACTTAAGTACTCATCTTCAGGGGATACTGAAAGGATAATATAAATTTGAAAATGAAAAATAATAAGATAAAGAAGGACTTACCAATTAAACTGTGGAGGAAGACTGCATTGTTTTATTTTATATTACATTGACTCCACTAAAAGTATGGACTATTTTTTCAACACTAACTATATATTCCAACCCAACTAACATATTACCTGCCTCTATCCTTTCTTGGCAAAAAAAACTCATGCCTCCTCGCGGTCTGAGCTGGATAAAGACAATTTTTTCAAATTGTTTTCGACAAAATAAACATTTTTTTTTACCGAAAGACCATTCTAAAAATATTAAATGCATGTGTTCTTTGCAGGCGAAGTCACGGGTACAAACCTCTTATCGATAATAACTATATGTTTAAATTGTTTTTGGCAAAACTAGCATTTTTCTTTACAGAAACACAATTTTAAGAATATTCTCTTCAAGCGAAGTCACGGGTAAAGTCTGTGCGTTTTAAGAAGTCCGCTAAGCCATAAAACCTCTTGAGCATTATGTCGGTGGCTCTCAAGTCTCAAACAATAAATTATATGGAAGGTAATTTTGGATGTTGATGAATTACATTTTCTAAATAAAATAATTTAAAGTATATAAAAAATTAGTTTAGGTAAAGAAAAATAATAATTTTTTAGCTTTTGTAGTATTCAGACAAATTAGTTTTACGAATTCTTTTTTATAAAGTTTTGGTTCTAAAAAGAACCGATTTTGTAGTCTTGCGACAGAACGTACCTACTTGTAGATAGGTACTACTAGAAGTAGTCTTCCTCTGCATTTGAAATTTCACCCATGCTTTCAGACTCATCAGAATCAACATCATCGTCATCATCATCATCATTCGTAATAATTAACGGTCTTACTTCGTCTATAACCTGTTCTGTCTCATAAGATTCAAAAATAATTTTTTCTGTGTGTTCAATGCATTTCCGCCATTCTTCTTTGCCCGCTTGGCTAAGCGTCTCCTCCCATAACTTTATAACGCTAGGCTTACCGATATTTTTACAGGCATGTTTGTCATAATAGTTCTTGCTAATACCCCATACCAATTCAATTGCGTTGTAATGACAATGGTAGGGCGGCAATCTCAAAACTTGATGTCCATATTTGAGGGCTAATTCGTCAACATACTTTTTTTTAAATGACTGCTCTTTACACTTGCTTAAAAGTTCACTTTTTAAATATAAATTTTCATGGTTTATGTTTTTCTTTGACAACCACTCTTTGATTTCTTCCTTTTTCCAGCTGCTTGTAGGGAATTTCTCTTCGAGTCTCGTATGGTAAGAGGCATTGTCTAAAACAATTAAGGAAGGTTTTTCTAAGCTTTTTAAAAGTTTTCCTCGAACCAATGCTCAAAAATTTCGGCATCCATATGGCCGTGATAATCATCAGTTTTTTTTGTTGATGAAAATATCAAACTGGCATTTAAAACAAAACCTTCTTCATTACCAGCATGTAATATAATATACCTTTTTCCATTACTTGCACGGGTACTTGAATAACAATGCTTTGAGTCATCCTGCCAAGACGTTTTTGTTGAAGTTCCGTTTGCAAATACCCATGTTTCGTCAAGAAAAACAACATGTCTTGACAATTCCGATTTTTTGTTGTTTAAATGATCCCTTAAAAATTGCCATCTTTTCGAAACAACATAGGACAGCTCGCAAAGCGGTTTTCTGTTGTTCGTTATTTTATATTTGAAACCCATATGTTTTAAGATGATGAACAAACTGTTAGTTCCAATATCGCAAAGTTTTTTCTGCTTTAGATTTAACTATAATAATAGCAAAATAATTTAATTATCTATTTAATTATTATTTATGCTCAACGCGTAATTCTAAGATAATTTTGTTTTGAAACCTCTGATTTCGCCCAGTAAAAGAATACAGTAAACCAGTGGGATGTTCGGTGTGATCAAGTATAGCGAAGGTGCGAAGATATTGTAGCTTAACCGACTTACTGTTTTAAAAGCGATAACTTCCCTTGGTGATTTAATCCGATATCGGACTTCTTAAAACGCACAGACTTTACAAACATTTTATCGATATATGTATACTATAATGAACAAGCTATAATTTATACTATTTATTCATATTAAAAATTTACCGCAATCCGCAATTTAACTATTTGGTAGAAGGGACGCCTATGGTCAGGAGTATAACGCTTCTTAATGTCATCACATTAAGCTTGGAACAAATACAGTGGTGGTCGGGTCCGGCTTCAAAAGATTATAAAAAATATTAGTGAATAAAATATCTTAGCGGTATGTGATACCGCATGATACCCGTTAATTGGCTCGTTAATTTTGTTTTCATTTATCAAAGCAAGCAGAAATTATACAGTTATAAACAAATCATGTTCGATAACAAAGTTTATAAACCAGGCTTTAAAACTCTAACCTTAGAGATAATGAACTGGACCAAAAATAACAATGTTAGGATAATATTATGAAGCTACAGTCTACAGTGGTATGTTACGGTTACTAATATGCCACACTAGGGTGGTTCAATTTATAACCATAAAAATCAAAAGTACTCAAATAATTTTTCCACATAGCGCATTTTTGTCTATTATGGTATAGTAATTTTTGTATAAAAACTGAGATCAATACGTTGCCATTTAATGCTCGTTCGCAAGCATAGTTTTCGGTAATTAAAACAAATTTAGGGTGACCAAATGTTTTCTTGTTAAGAGTATTGTACTCTTTTACAAATAAAATACTCAATACTCTCGCTATTCTCCTTATTTTCCTTAGGTACCTATACTCTTTTTTCCTTTTTTGTTAAATCGTCAAATCTATTTTTTACTGGAAAACTCCTTCACCTAGTTATGACAGCTTGCCACCACACCCATATAGTGAAAATCCTGTAGTATGAGGGGCGCTGATTTAAAAACAGCAGAAAAGAAACAAGGAAGAGGCAACGGGACGAGAAAGATAAAAAAACGAAGGAAAAATATAAAGCAGCAAGAGAAAGCTAATATATTCCGAGGAAACTATAGAACTTCTTCCATCATCATCATCTTCCCAGAGCTCCGAAAATGAAGAGAAATATCAATGCAGCTTCAGTTGCATTGCCAACGAAACGACTTAAGAACAAATTTAAGTCACCAGAAGTTGTCAGAGCTTTTGATCGAGTCAGTATTCCAGATATAGAAGCAGTATTTATTGCTGGAATCATTGCAAATGCGCTCAGACATGATATTCCAGAAATTCATATTTTATTTCATTTTTTTTGTTCCGCTTGAATATTGTAAGACCCTGTATCTTCGGAACGAAGCATTTCCGGACATAGGCTTATAGGACCTTTTTTCATATTGTTTAGCAGAGAAATTCATCCTGAATTGTTGTTTCGCTATATTAATGAAACACCCGATATAACTAACCTGAAAATGGATATATGATGAAATTTTGTTGATTGATTACTTTTGTAAAAATAAAATTAAAAACACCCGCAATCTTTTACACATACGACGTGTCTAAGATAAGGAGGGCCAGTACAGGGATCTCGGAAACCGTAAGAGATACGAAGTCGGTTAAACGGAGCTGAAGTTGCGCATTTACGTGTCTAATAATATGCCGTCTAGAAAGTTTTAAAATTCCGAGTAGTTCCGGAGATATCCGGGAAGAACCGAAATTTTGAAAAATCGTTTAATTTTTTTTCGGGTTTTTTTGAGAACGGATTCTAAAGCAAATTGCACCTTTACATTGCCACTTTTTCCGCTCTATCTAATAGCGTTAATTGTTTTGTAATCCGACGAGTCGTCTTCAAGGGGCCATTATCAACTCTCTTTTTTTAAATACGGTCCTGTTTTCCTGATATTTCTGAGGTTTCTCTTCCGAATGCAACGATGTATGACACATTGTGGTTTAATGACGTTTCGAGGGTTTTTTGAACAATATCAGGAGATTTTGGGATACGGTCCTGTATTTCTCCTAATTTTATGAATAATATCTTATAAGTAAGCTCTAAATTTTTACTTATAATGGACTAGTTCAATAAATAACAAATAATTTGGCAATAAACAAATAATTTAATAATATACAACAAATAATTTAATGATAAACAACAATAAATGAACAAAAAACATACCAAAACAGTAATAAAACGAACAACGAAAAAAGTTAGGAACTACATAATCAGGTGTTCAAGATGATTTCCGTTATTTTCTAAGCACAAATAACATCTTCTAACTGTCGATTCTAAAACATTTGACAACATTTCTGACGTAATACTTTGAAAGGCTTTAAGCACCAACCTCCTAAGTTTGTCTTCTGTTTCGAAGTTGTGTTTATAAACATAGTTTTCGACATACCCCCAGAGAAAAAAATCTAACGGTGTCATATCAGGCGAACGTGCTGGCCATGGTGTTTCAGAATACATGCCAATCAGATTTCCAGGAACGCGCACAGAAAGGTACTCTCTAACTGCTCTAGAATTATGTGCAGGTGCACCATCCTGTTGAAACCAACACCCGTAAGATTCCATTAGAGGCAGATTATCCAGAGCTTCCTCCAAATCGATTTGGAGTAATTTTAGGTAACGCTAGGAAGTTAAATTTTGATAAAAAAAATGGGACTAATATTTTGGTACCTAAAATACCAGCCCATATATTAAATCCAAACCGATGTTGGTGTCTGGACTCTTTGTATAAATTAAGATTTTCTTTCGAACAATAATGAACATTTCGTCTATTAGAAATTCCATTCTTAGTAACCATGCTCGCATCGGACCATATTACCTTGTAGGGAAAATTGTGGGTCTCCTGACATTTTCTGCTGTACCACTCGCAAAATATTCGCCGTCTTTCTCCATCACCTGGCCTTAATGCTTGGCAAATTCTGTATTTGCATGGATGAAAACCTTTTTTCTGTAAAATAAATTGCGCCGTGGATTTCGCTACACCTAAATTCTTTTCAATTTGCCGAGTTGATAATCCAGGGTTTTCAACAACAGCTAATATTACGTTGTTGACTTTTTCTATGTTGCTGGGCTTTTTTCGAGATAGCACTAGTTTTTTAAATGAACCGTATTGTTTGAGATTAGTCACTAACTTACTAAATGTTCTTTTATTTGGTTGTCTCCTTTCTGAATACTTCTCCAACTGCATGCGCACTGCCACGTAACAGTTTTTTTGAGATAAAATAAAACACGATAGAATATCAAACTTTTCAGCGTTTGTAAAATTATGTACCATATTTTCTGGAAAATACAAAACCTCTTAAAACGCTTTCAAATGTTGACAACGATCACAATGGGAATGTCAAGTGAAACAAATAACGCGTCACCATCTAAATTTTTTTGTTTAAAACGCCTACTTTGCTTTTAAATCCCGAATCAACAGAAGTTTGAAATAATGTTTCTGTATATTTTTTGTTCACTTATTTGTGGTTTATTATTAAATTATTTGTTATCTATTGAACTAGCCTAACATAAGAAAAATTTAGAGCTTACTTATGAGATATTATTTATAAAATTAGGAGAAATACAGGACCGTATCCCGAAATCTCCTGATGTTGTTCAAAAAACCCTCGAAACGTCATTGAGCTACAATGTGTCCGGGATCCCTGTACTGGCCCTCCTTATCTTGGACACGTTGTATATTTTGTGAACCCCCCCCCCCCCCAATGTTTTTATCACAAGCCGCCAATGCTTTCACTCAAAAATTTTAATTGGGACTCCCAAAAATCTAATAAAGTCAATAAAAGTTTGCAGGAACGACAAACACTACAAACATCAGTACTCACTGATCACCAGCGAACAAATAAATCTCATTGAGTAATTCAAATTTACCCACAACAGGCAGATAATGCTCTGCATGTTCGGATCGGCTAGAAGAAGCCGTACTAATTCGGTTAGTATGGAGTAAAATGCTCAATTTATACCCACCTTTAGATATACGATATTCCCGTATATTACTTTAACTTTAAAATTATAAAAAAAATATTTTTTAATATTATTAGGCAAATCGACTTATCTCAGTTTTATAATATATCAGATCAACAAAACAAAACCCAGAAATTATACTTACACTATTTGCAATTTTTTAAATTTAATACTACAATTCACTTAACTGACGCTATTTCACCGAAACAAATACAAAACACGTCCATTTAAAAACAGATCCCAGACAGAAAGATAGCAAGTAGGTAATGAAAGCAAGTGATATCTATAAACTCTTCACGTTATAGTTTCATTCCACTAAAAATAGCGTTTTGGAGAGTCTAACTATTTCTGAATCTTGAGTTATGTTTATGCATACGGACGGCAGCGAAAGTTTTATTTACCGTTTTAAAATATTGTATATAAATATTCTAACGAAAAGCAGCACGATAATAATTCGAAAAATATTTTGCAAACTGTATTGGAGAAATAAATGAATTTATTAAGAGACAGCAATATTGCCTGAAGCCAGGGCCAGCGTTAGGGGGGGGGGGGGGTAAGCGGGGCAAAAGCTTCCCGGGTCCAGCCCCAGTTCTTGCAAAACAATTTCCGATTCACGTCATCAATCAGCTGATAATTATAAATCCGTAAGAAAACATGAGGAAATTAAATTTGGGCAAGAAATAATAAAATTTCATGCGATATTGAATGCAGTTTCTTTGATACGAACCCACTTATAGCAATGTTAATTTGTAAAAATTTGTAAAAATTAATATAATTTAAATTTTATTGGCCGACAGTTGGCAACAGAACTTTCAACGGTGCGGTGGCGTCAGCTCGTTGGTTGGCCTGCTTTGACGTATTGTTTACGTCTCGTGAAAAGCTAACCTTAATTTTTCTATGGTTTCGTGTTGTTGTGCATCTATTTGTTAACAAAAACTCCAGATCTCTTAATTGCATTAAAAAACTATTCTTTTAAGAACAACAAATGTGCACATACATGTCTCTGTCGATTACGTGGTTTACTATTTCTGAAAAATGCCGAAGCATTGAAATAGTCGGTGTCTCTTTAATAAGTTATTATCAGGAAGAATTCAACAACAATGGTCCATTGTTACCCTTGACAGCAGTTACAAAAGTAACTTTAAAGAGTATGTTAACGTCTATATATGTTATTTCTACTTTACTAATTTTTAGCGTGTATCGGTTGCCCTAAATTTGAATATCTCCACTGTACGCAGTTTCAACAACAGTTATGGAAAATAAATTATTAGAATCACCTAAGAAGAAACGTTTTCATTCAAAGAGAGTTATGAATGTGTCATGATTGGATATAAGCTCTATCCGTGACACTATTTATGGAATGTACGAAACAAGTAAGTTGTATTATTCAAAAACTATAATATTTTACATTGGTTGTGCTTAAGCTGTAACTTTTTTTAGAACATCATGTGACTTTGTTATCTTTAAGTAAGAAATTAAAAGACAGACAACTGTTTGATGGTTGTCTTAACTCTTTGAGAAGATTCTTAAAGGAAATAAGGTTCGGAAGGGAAAAGGATCAACCGAGGCGAGGGCTTGTGGAACTTTCCCATGCAGCTTTCAAACGACTAGTATTTTTGAAAAAATATATTAAAGAAAAAGAAGCATCCTTGTTCCAATTCGTTTTCTTGGATAAAACGTGGATTTTTCAGAATGGCGCCATTGGTCGATATTTGCAAGATGAAAATAAGAGAAGTGTTAGGTCTACTAAAGTTGATGGTAAAAGGTATTATGCAGTAAATAAATATATAAACTATGGAAAATTTACATAGGTAAAACATATTTTCTAGGTATATAATACTCCATGCTGGTATGGTTGAGGGCAAAGACGCAATTTCTTCTTCTAAAACTAAGCTGAGTGACTATCATTGAGAAATGAATCAGTAAATTTTTTTACAATGGCTCAAAAATCAATTATTGAAAAATTTAGCAAAGCCGTCTGTGATTGTAACCGACAACGCCCCATACTATAGCATGTTGTTAACAGAAATACCTAACACATCATGGAATAAGGCTACAATGAAAAAATGGTTAACAACTTTACTAATAAAATTAAATTTAATTATACAATGTTCAAAGCCGAACTTTTACAAATCGTTAATAGATTTGTACAAGATATTCTGTATGCCGTTTTTTTAACATATTCTTATATGTTAAACTTAAATAATTTTCAGACATAAGCCACAAAAGAAAATATGTAGTTGATCACCTGCCTGAGCAATATGGACATAAAGTTTTACGACTACCTTCATACCACTGTATGTTTAATCCGATTGAACATATTTGGGGGATTACCAAAAATTATTATAACGGACATATTGGTCGAGATGGCACTACAGAAACTGGCTTTATGAATATGTGGAAAGAATCATTGCGTACCGCTATTCCTGATGTTTGGAAAAATTTAATTCGACGCACAGAAACCGAAAGAGAACATTAAGACTGAACATTCAACTCATTAATATTGAAGTAAATGAAATCGGCGATTCAAGTGATTTGGAGGATGATTAATGACTTGATGACCCATCTTTGTATTATTATTTTTATTATTCTTAACATTGAAACCCAACACCTAAAAAGTCTTTAAATAAGGACTACCTACGTGTAATTTAAGGTATATTTCTGCCTCGCCTACTTTTATAAAAATACGGAATAATAAAATATACTAATATCCAAAGCATAATATATTAAAAAGAAAGAAGTGTGTCCCTTTTCTAGTCGTCAGACCCAATCCTTGGACGTGTTTCGAAAGGGACCTTAAAGTGAACTTCATGACATAAAGTATTCAGACATATGCGAGATGTTGCACGTGGCGACATCTCATGGCAGAGAGAAGGCCAAACGCTGGAATGGAACCAGCATAAGCAGGTATCTAACGTTAGGTGGCGCTGATAGCCGATTGTCGGTTTCTGCGAACCGAAAACGCGATTTAAAAGAAAGAAGAAAAGAATATATAAAAAAACAACAGTAAAATTACATGACTACTCCAATACAATTAAGGTAGGTACATATTGTCATCTTGTCTTGTTTTTATGATCTTTAATATTATACAAGCTGGCAACACTGCCGATAACCGACGTCACTTGAAGGGTATGACGTGCAACGGAAATTGTTTTGCAAAGAATATAGCTAATTTTGAGTCTGAGCCACTTTTTCCTCTGCTCTTAATAAGTGCAAGTTTGATAACATATTTCCAATTGTAACCGTTGCCCAAGCACAATGGTGATGCAGCGTTCTTGCAAGAGCTATAAATTGTTTGAGAAGTACAATGGGGCAAAAGCGGCTTGTTGGATTAACTATGATCGCAATAGAGTCAGACTTAAATAAATAAATAAATAAATAAATAGCCATTTACAGGAATCTCAAACAAATTAATCGAATTATAAACAAAAGCTTACAAAAGTAATGCCCTTGCTATACTTAAAATGTAATAACAAAAAGTAAGAATTTAAAGCTAAGTTAACAGGAACCAAAAACTACTAATGAGGATAGCCGGACATATTGCGCAAGTGTTTTAATATGGTTGGGAGGCTGTCATGAAATATGTCGGAGAGGGCTGAGATACGATTGAAGTTGTGGCACATTTTGTGAATGGGACCTTGAGGCGATGTCGGGCACCTGTGCGGGGAACATGAAGCGATAGTTGCTCCAGTAGAAATGGGCAATCGATTTTAGAGTTAAGAAGTTTATGGAGTATCGATAGTGACTGTGAGTCGCGACGTACTGTTAAGGGCAACTCACCAAACCTAGCGAGGATGTGGCCATGCTCGAAACCCCGTTGCGGGTAGATACCATCCTCTCTAAACATAAGATACTTTAGGAATCACCTTTGGCCGGACTCCACAGATTGATTATGGCAATTGTAAATGGGGGACCATATGATTGAGCAATAATCCAACTTTGACCTCACATAGGAGTAATACAACAGTTTAAATGTAGATACATCAGAAAAATGCTTGCAGTTTCGCAAGACAAAGCCCAAGGTTCTAGAGGCGCTAGAAACCATTTGATCCATATGTGGAATAAAGGAAAACCTCTCATCGAAAACGACTCCGAGATCCCTTATGGTGGTGAGTCTGTTCACTGTGGATCCGTTTATAGAGTAACTGAATTGAAATGGAGTTTTTGTCCGAGAGTAAGAAACGACGTTACATTTAGAGATGTTGAGATTTAGTTTGTTATCCAGGCACCACTGGTTAAGAACATCGAGGCTGTCGCGGAGGGATACACAATCCGCGACAGCGTCGATGCGGTTAAATATTTTGAGCTCATCAGCATAGGCGAGTCTGTTGCAGTTAAGCGTCGAGACAAGATCGTTTATAAAAATGTTGTAAAGAAGTGGCCCTAGGTTATAATCCTGGGGACACCCGACGTAGGTACAAACAAGTCCGACCTAAACCCCTCAAACTCAACAAACTGAGTACGATCCAGAAGGTAGGATCGTAATAGTGAGACAAGCCTATTAGAGAAACCGAACTGGTCAGACGCCTTATGGAGTAGAATGTGGTGGTCAATTTGGTCAAAGGCTTTACTAAAGTCCGTGTAAATGACATCGACTTGGCTCCTCTTGTTAATGGCGTCACAGACGTAAACGGAGAACGAACAAAGATTAGTCATACACGATCTTTCGGAAAAAATACCGTGTTAATATATAGAGAGTCTGTTTCGAATTTTGAAAAACAGGGACTTTTGCAAGATGATCTCAAATACCTTGGAGAAGTTACATAGGATTGAGACACCTCGATAGTTTTCAATATGAGATAGATCGTCTTTTTTAAAGATGGGACAAACTTTGGCGTTCCTAATATAACCCCCCGTTTCTATATAACTTAGCCCGCTCATTAGATTATACTAGTATTATAAAAGAGTATGCATCTAAAAAAGCTAGGAAGAAAGTATAATTTCAAATTCTTGGACAAATGGAAAATGTGTTTAGATAACCAACTCTTACTTGTAATTGTCTTTTTGGTATTTCGATTAAGGTAGAATAAAAGAGTTTAAATCCTGATAACATACCTGCAATTTGTTGGTATTACTGCAAGCTACAAAGCAAAATTTTGTACTAGTTTATGTTATTAGTTTATTTTACATGTTCACGTAATTAACACAAAAAAGGCGATCTTGATTCGAGTTTATGTCGTAAACTGTTGACTTACTTATTGACTACCATGTTTAAAACTGCGAGCATTCAAATATTTTCCCAAAAAAAGGCGGCATTTGATTTTGTGGGCTTAAATTTTTTGACTATTTTTAAGAAAACCTAATTATGTGTAATTTCTAAAGAACATTTTTTTGTATTGTTATTTTTATTACTTTTTATTTATAAATTTATTTTTTTAAATTTATTTAAGTAGTACTTAATAAGTAATATTACGTTTCTAAAAGTTGGAAGCGAAAAAAAATTAAAGAAAATATAAAAAGATAACTGCACCCAGGCAGATATATCAGCACTCAAAAGGTTATTTAGGAATACTGGATATTGACTATTTTCGAAGGAAAAATTTATTTAAACGACATTTTTGTCAAACTAAAACAATGGACGTAAAATCACTTCTCACTGTCTAACCACGCCAAAAATTTAGTTACTGGGTGTGTCTCACTATAACGTAATAGTTAGTAATGCTGCTTAAAGAAATAAGCGAAGTTACCTGTGGTTAGATTGTAGTTAGTTGTTGTAAGGTCGAGGAAAAATCCTTTATGAATAAACCAAAAGAGGAGTCAACACTGGTGACATTGGCGGAATCTACAAGTAACTCCTCTATACCTCAAAACTCCAGTCTCTTAAAACAATTATCACAAAATATTGACAAGAGCAGTTTGAAGAATACATTTTTTTAACCAAGCTCTAAATTTGCAAAAGTGTACAAGCTGTTTCTTTACAATAAATATTGATAACCACACAATACCTACTTAGTTTTTAGTTTAATTTAATATTTTTTAATTCTTGCTTGATAAAAATAAATATATTTGATTTTGTAAATCTGGTTCTCCCGCATGCTCGTAAAAAAGTATTTTTCGTAAGCGACTACCGACAGCAAATATCAGTTGCCACACTTTGGCAGGTAAATTTGTGCTCCTACATATATACAGGGTGTTAATTAATGTCATGCAGATATTTCAGGGCGTGATAGTACTCGTGAAAATAAGAAAAAAATGCAAATATATGCATGGTCTAAAACGCGTTATTTTCGTTATACATGGTGGCAAAGTTTCAATTTTTTTTCTCGTAATTTGCGTTTTCTCTCTTATATTCTGTGATAATTGTTTTAAATTTGGAACATCAACCATTTTTAAGAATCCCTACAATAAAGTATCAAAATTGTCGGTCGCAGTATACAGGGTGTTACATTTTCTTGAATCGGCTACAATTTTATCTTTCAGAACTTTTTTTTGGAGCTCCTTGTATGAATTTCGGTATAAAATTTGAACTCTCTGTTCCACTATTCTCGTATCTGTGACCGTTTTCGATTTATTTGCAAAAATAGCCTTCGATGGAAATTAAGTGTAGGCGAAATAAAGCAGAGTAAAAAGCTGTTTTTATTTGTATGTATTCTAAGTAATCATTTTCATTTTTATTGTAGATCAACCGACAGGGTTATCAACAATCAGATAAAAACATTACAAATTAAAAATAAATTAAAACAAAACAATTAATTAGTTAACCAAATAAAAATAAAACAAAATTATAAAAACTATTGAAAATGTCCGCCTCTTGCTAAAATGCACGAATCAAGGCTTCGCCTCATAGACTCTGCCAAATATTCCAGGAATATTGCAAATGATGTCGCATGAAGCTCATATTCTGTTTCTTAAATCATCTTCTGTCTGGACTGGGGTATGATACACTAATGCTTTCACGTGTCCCCAGAAAAAGAAATCCAGGCTATTCAGGTCTTAGGATCTAGGGGGCCTTGGCTAAGGTCCCCCTCGACCTATCCAACGGTTGTTAAAAATTTAATAAAATTGAAAATTTGGTACCTCTTCTAGCAGTCAGTCGTCTGGCTTTATAGCAATTGCCATCCGCAAGTCCATAGATTAAATGCATCTCTGCAAATTCTTGATTTGTGAATTCAACCATCATTAACCAGTTCAAAACAACTCCGGGAACGTCAAACAAAAAAAAATATTTGTTGCAAAATGTCAGAAGGACAATAAACAGAATTAACAATTGCCTATCCCAGCCTACTATTTTTTTCTCATATTTATTATTGCGCTATTTCGCCTACACTTAATTTCCATCGATGGTTATTTTTGCAAATAAATCGAAAACGGTCACAGATACGAGAATAGTGCAAGAGACCAGATCAGTAAACAAAGGAACAGAGAGTTCAAATTTTATACCGGAATTCATACAGGGAGCTCCAAAAAAAAGTTGTGAAAGATAAAATTGTAGCCGATTTAAGAAAATGTAACACCCTGTATACTGCGACCGACAATTTTGATACTTTATTGTAGAGATTCTAAAAAATGGTTCATGTTCCGAGTTTGAAACAATTATCACAGAATATAAGAGTGAAAACGCAAAATACGAGAAGAAAAATTAAAACTTTGCCACCCTGTTTAACGAAAATAACGCGTTTTAGACCATGCATATATTTGCATTTTTCTCTTATTTTGACGAGTACTATCACTACCTGAAATATCTGCATGACGTTAATTAAGACCCTGTATATTTACCTAATTTGCGTAGGATACTAAATTTTTTTATCACAAGTGTATTTTTGCCTGAAATCGATCATGTGCAGTGAAAACGTACCATAATTAAACCCCTTATATTTTTCGCTTCAACACCTTCTGCTGTGAACAAAAACACCATAGCACACTTGTCACTAACAATATTATAACAACACAAAACAATGTAAATAACATGTTCGGTAAAATTCCATTTTTAATTACTACAAACAAAAGTTGTTATGCACCATCTAAGAAAAATCCAAAACTGCTAGATAATACACAAAAGCAATATCTTTAACGTGTGATATAACTAAACTTTATACCTTACAATTAGTGACTCCTACTATCAATTACAATTGCCATATTTTTAGTGTCGGTTCTAATGTTTTAATCTAGTTTTGTGCGAAATTAATGTTAGGTTCAATGGGTCATTCTCAAAAAAGCAGAAAATAAAAGCACCGTAGGTTTATCTTAACAAAAGTAAAGTCTATCTGAGATTTATCGTCGAACAGTTTCAGCATCCTTTGCAATGAATGTCTTTGTGTATCGATTTATTTCATAATATTAGAAATACCGCCATTTCGTATTCAGTAAATACTATCAATAGCTTAGGATAATAAAGTACTAGTTGGGATTGGGAGCTTCAAACTTATTTAATTTTATAGGGATGTGCACACTTTTTGAATTAAGAGAGAGAACCAGTAAATTTTGGGTATTAGGTGTATGATCTTCTAAATTTAGCCAATTTGTGGAGGTGTTTAATTGAGAATTTTTATTTATAGAAAACTTAATTGTAAAATGATGGTTAAATCAAAAATCTATTGTGTAAAAATTAATCAAATGTTATCTTTTGTTGAAAGTTATTCTTAGAATTTTTTTTACGCCAAGGTGGTTACCATTCACAGCCTTCTTGAGTGGTTAACAAGTGCGCGTCACAGAGATAATAAAATTTGTGAAGAACTTAAACCTTCCTATGCTATTTAAAGTTTTTAATGTTTTTTAACAGTCATTGCAGTGAACATTCTTGACACATAATTTGACGTTCATTTTGAAAATAGCTGCACAGCAGCAGCTGCAGATGTAAAGTCACGTGACTTCAAAAGGAACTAAATAAAGTGCCCTTATTCAACTCATCCACTTTCTGGTTTAGAAACTAAAATTATAAAAGCAAAATTCGACCCTTCGCGTTGGCCTTTTAATTGGCCGAAAAACGACCAATCTGCCGTCCTGAAAATGGGCATTTAAAAACTCAATGACAACAGCTGCTGCATTATAAGCGGGAGAGGGATATTGAAAGATTATCCTGCTAATTTGATCAGCAATATCCACCGCTTCAATTGGGTGGTACCGGAGAAGTTCTAAATATTGTCAGCAAAATGGCGGCCCCATAAAATAGACCTCTAGACCACTGTGCGTTGAGATCTCGGACCACTGTGCCACCCAATATCAAGTTCATTTATTTTAAGTAGTAGTCAGGACTTTCAGTGTGTAAATACCCGAGCATTGTGTGGACAGGGCACCTTCGTCTTTCCGACTTGGTCTCTCCCTTACCTACCCACCTCATTCTCAGAAGTGTCTTGGCCACTTGACAGTTTTTTTTAAGAATTTTGTAAGACCTATATTATTTTATTTGGATTGTAAGCTCTACAATTTGTAGAAAAAGTAACTTAACATAAAAAAAAATGTATGTCAAAGTAGGCCGTGGAATCAATCATGCATGCCTTGACTTATTATTCTTGAATGATAACATAGGTAGAAGGTATTGGTAAAGGAAAAATAGAACTAGGGAAAGGGGAAGAAAAGTATTTCTCCACTAATTTAATAGTGAGCTATTAAAGGCTCAATTTTAAAATTAAATTGTCTCTACATGTTTCGAAGGTAGTAACCTTCATCTTCAGGAGACCAAAGTAGTGCTGCAGTTATTATTAGCAGTAGAGAGAAAACTGTTGGTGGAAAATGACGTTGATGGAGCTTTTTTTATTTAAAAATATTTTGACAAGATATTAATAATTGGAATTGAAAGTGGAATGTTATACTTAAATCAAAGCTTCTAAAAAGACACTGTCAATCTGTGGTCCAATTTAAAAAGGGAAGATATTCGTTATTTGAAAATCATACGTCAGGATATATAAAAAGGATCTTTTGGACATTCTAGATCTTGTTAGAGAAAGATTTTTGTTTGTGATTTGTTTTATGAGAAATTGAAGCGAACAGAGGCGTCTCCGTCTCCGGGTAGCTTTAACGCATGTCCACCACCTTGTTTTATATGCTGACGTTCAGCTAGTTCAATATAGACTGGTTTTTCATCCTCTTCACCCAGTATTCCCCACGGCTGTATTTCTTCGCACCACGACCAGAGATCCTCTTCTTCAGGCTTAGTTGTTATTGCCTGCTGTGAGTCACCCACGGGGTTTGGGTCGCTTGCCACTTCTTCGCCACTCGGCCGGCAGTCGGACGGAGGTTTAGAGAACCCTAACAGGTCCTGGACACCAGGTGCAGATGTGGCATCTCGGTCTGGGCCCTTCGCCACCTCCGTAACGTTGACGGACAAGTCGTAGCGAACTTCCTGGAGTTCAGTTTGTCCATTGGGCGAGTATGCGGCCATGGCATCATTAATCCAGGCCTCCAGAAAGCCGCTCGGCGAAGACGGTAGCAGCACGTCTTGCATTCTGTCAAAGACTGCTGCGTAATTTAAGGCCATGTGTCTAAATCACAACAGTCTTGTTAAAACGTAATAAAATTGTTTTAAAACTTTTTCCTAACTCTGTATATTATAATGGTCTTATTCTGACCCTTTATAATATCTAACTAATAACACTTTTTATGCCTAAGTATTTATTCAACTTAAAAACACAAAATTAAACGACTTCTGAACTTTAACAATTATTTTATTGGTCCGATAATTATTTGGACAACTCCCAAGAAAGTCCCAGTTTATGCTTTAGGAACTTTCCACTGAAACTACGCATTTACAATTAAATCTTGTGAAAATAACTCATCATCTCGAGTTATGACGTCATATGATGACTGCAGCTAATTTGATCTTTCTTACTTGAACCCCCGTGAATGACTGAATAGCATACAAAATTGTCGGCTATTTATAGTAAAATCCAATACCAGAACACCACCCCCCTGAAGAGATCCAATTAGCTGTTGTCGAATGAACAACAACAACAAAATATTTACAGTTACAATTTACCTAATTAATATATACACTTGTCTTCATCTGTTTCTTCGAGGATTGTCCTGGTGTTGATCGCCATCCCTCTGGCCGTAGCTCCATTTCTACTCTATGCTACGCTTTAGAACATTCGAGTCTGGAGGATCGTCTTGGTGTTCATCACCATCTCTCTGGCTGTGGCTCCGTTGAAGTCATCTCTGCGGCTCCTGGCTTGATTCAGCAAGGACTGCAGCTGTAGAGGCCATTCTTCTCTGGTCATACTTGAAATTCTTGTCTTCATTCGCTGGAATGGTATCATCGTGGCGGCTACTAAACTCTCTGCCGTGCCAACCGTTGTTATGTTGGTTGCATGGGCTATCTTCTCCCTGTACTTGGCCACATCTGATGTTAGCATCAACAACCTGGGTGTTCCCCATCTGCTGATCACTTCGGCTTGTACAAATTCTATTAGCGAGGCTGGGTGAATACTTCTGTGTGGTCTTGCTTCTATGAATCCACTAAATACATCTATCGCACAGTACAGTGTTGTAAATCTACTGTGTCTGGTCCTTGGCAAATCTTCAATTATTGTTATTAAAACTGCGCCCCACGGTTTTAACATTCCGTGGCACAGGTCATCTTCTTTAAAGTGTTGGCAACACAAACACTGACTAAAGTGCGTGTCCACATCCTTCTCTATCGTCGGCCACCATAACCATTTCGTGATAATCTCTTTCATTCCTTGTCTCGTGTTGTGGCGTATCCCATGTGCTAAGTTGAGAATATTACTCCTATACTTCCTCGGACACCAAACCGCTACTGCTCCGTCGTCCTCCTGACGCCCCACAACTCCAAAGCGGTCTACCAGCGGCACCCCAGCTCCTTTTCGGATACTTTCACGTAGGTCCCTGGCAGCCGGGTCCATTGCTTGCGTTCCAACGATCCCTAGGAGTGCGGTGATCCATCGCCCATCACTTGGGGCCTCAGCCTTCAACTTGCCATGTAGCCACAAGACGGTTTCCTCATCTATTCCTGTTTGATGTAGCACCACTTCAGGCATGTCATATTTCAAAACTTCTCTAAATTCTTTATACTTCAAAACTTCTTCGACTTCTTTATACTTTAATACTTCTTCAACTTCTTTAACTTCTTTAAACTTTAAAACTTCTTTAACTTCTTGAAAATGGGTCTTTGACCTAGGCGGAACGAAGGGCTTTAAGTCTTCCTCGCCTTCAACGGTCCCTGCTCGGGCGCCATGAAGCGAACAGAGGCGTCTCCGTCTCCGGGTAGCTTTAACGCATGTCCACCACCTTGTTTTATATGCTGACGTTCAGCTAGTTCAATATAGACTGGTTTTTCATCCTCTTCACCCAGTATTCCCCACGGCTGTATTTCTTCGCACCACGACCAGAGATCCTCTTCTTCAGGCTTAGTTGTTATTGCCTGCTGTGAGTCACCCACGGGGTTTGGGTCGCTTGCCACTTCTTCGCCACTCGGCCGGCAGTCGGACGGAGGTTTAGAGAACCCTAACAGGTCCTGGACACCAGGTGCAGATGTGGCATCTCGGTCTGGGCCCTTCGCCACCTCCGTAACGTTGACGGACAAGTCGTAGCGAACTTCCTGGAGTTCAGTTTGTCCATTGGGCGAGTATGCGGCCATGGCATCATTAATCCAGGCCTCCAGAAAGCCGCTCGGCGAAGACGGTAGCAGCCCGTCTTGCATTCTGTCAAAGACTGCTGCGTAATTTAAGGCCATGTGTCTAAATCACAACAGTCTTGTTAAAACGTAATAAAATTGTTTTAAAACTTTTTCCTAACTCTGTATATTATAATGGTCTTATTCTGACCCTTTATAATATCTAACTAATAACACTTTTTATGCCTAAGTATTTATTCAACTTAAAAACACAAAATTAAACGACTTCTGAACTTTAACAATTATTTTATTGGTCCGATAATTATTTGGACAACTCCCAAGAAAGTCCCAGTTTATGCTTTAGGAACTTTCCACTGAAACTACGCATTTACAATTAAATCTTGTGAAAATAACTCATCATCTCGAGTTATGACGTCATATGATGACTGCAGCTAATTTGATCTTTCTTACTTGAACCCCCGTGAATGACTGAATAGCATACAAAATTGTCGGCTATTTATAGTAAAATCCAATACCAGAACAAAATTCTGTAATAAGAAAGAAATTTGTAATTAGTAATGAAATAAAATTATTAATAATGTCTGTACTTACATGATGTTGAAATTTCATTTGTAAAATTAGTTATTGGAGACCTAAGGTCCCGTCACCTTGCGTTATGTTCGTCCCATTATGTAGGGAAAACAATAGAATTTGATTTAAAATAAAATTATTAAAAAAACAGATCTTATATTTTATATACCCTTAAAGATTAAAATAGGGAGACGAACACAGTTAAAATGAAAACGTGACAACGTGTTCAGTCATTTTATAGTCGACCGTTGACAGCTTGAGAACAAAATGGTTGACAATGTCAGTATAATTGCATTAACGAAAAAGGTATGAAAAGCTCTATCATCGTTCTTATAGTTACTAGTCAGTTAAATAAACATACATAAAACTTGAATATAACATAAAATATAAATAAAAGATATCGTAATAAAAAAATTTTTTCACAAGGTTGGGGGAATGGTCCTAAAAGACTTCCCTTTTATATTCTTTGGTGGTCTCTAGTGATCGTTAAAAGAAATATCGACATTTAAGTTGGGAGAAAAACAATCATTATTAAGATACAGAATCCAGGAGTACGAGTAATAAGGCAGAAATTTAAAGGTTTAGTACAGAAAATAAATGCCAAACAAGCAACCCAAAAATCAAAATCAGTTGTCTGAAACTTCCCTTTTTCGGGAATAGGTGCTTTAAAGATCAGTGTTGTCATCTATGGGACCACCATCAAGGTGTAAGAATAAAGTGTGGAAATAATTTGATTTAAAATACTAAAAGTAAAAGAATTTTTTGTCGAAAATATTTTATGTTGTTAAACGATTGATGACTTGGTTGGATGCCGAAAGGCAAGAGGTCATCGAAAATTTCGAACAGAACAGAACATAATGATGGTTGACCCAGAGAAGACTGTCACAGGTGGTTGTACATAACCTATCAATTATATTTTTATTAGAGATTTCAGATTATTAAAGATTTATTGTTAATATCAAACTAATTGAAATTAGAACATAGAAATAGAGAAAAAGGGGTAAAATTGTTTGTTTAATTTCTAAAATTAAGAGCATTAAAAAAATGGGTAGAAGTATGTTGAATTTGATCATTAAGACAAACTAAATTTTTGTTATGTAATGCTTTGTTAATTTCAAGAATCTCCAACAGGTCAAGCCTGTTCCCCTTATTACAGATGTGTAGATATTCTACATTAGAATCAGGATTAAAATGGTGTTTGTTAATATGAACGTGTCTAGAAAAACTAGACTTGATTCTTGAGGGGGAAAGATTTTGATTTGTAGCTTTCTCTATTTCTTTACAGTGTTCCTTTATTCTAACTGAAAATTTACGCCCTGTTTGACCTATGTAACAAGCACTGCAACCCTCTGTTGAACAAGTGATGCTGTAGACACCAGATTTGTTGGAGATTGGGATTGTGTCTTTGGAATTGGTTAGAAATTTTTTTAAAGTATGCTAAGTTTTAAAGACTATTTCAATATTAAAATATTTAAAAATGTTTTTGAGTTTATAGGAAATTGGGCCCCAGTATGGTGAGGAGTAAAATTTGTTTGTAACTTTATCAGTAGATAAAAGGTTTCTGTTCAGATGTTTTATCAAATGTTTATAGTATATTTTGTTTATGATATTAAGAGGAAAACCGTTGTTAGTAGCTATTTGTCTGATCAAGTTCAATTCAGACTTGTATTCATTATTTTCAAGGGGGATTTTAAAAAGTCTAGTAAAATAGGAATGAAAAGAGGAGAATTTCTGGCTATAGGGGTGGTTAGATTGATATGAAATAGTGCAATCAGTACTAGTTGGTTTATGATAAATAGAAAATTTGAGTCCATTACTTGATTTGGTTATTTTTAGGTCCAAGAAGGGGATGGAACCATCGATTTCTATTTCAGAAGTGAATTTAATTGAGGGGTGTAACGAATTTAGGAATTGTGTAAAGAGAAGAAGGTCTGCATGGTTTCCAGTAAATATTGCAAAAATATCATCTACATAACGTCTTATGAAAAGTATATTTGTGAAAAGAGGGTGTGATTTGATTCTGGATTCAATATCCGACATGAAAATTTCTGCTAAAAGAGGAGACAACGCTGAGCCCATGGCTAGTCCTGAATTTTGTTTGTAAAACTTATTGTCAAATTGAAAAAAATTTTGAGAAAGGACCAAGTTCACCATGGAGCAAAGGTTCTCAATATGTTCTTGTTCTAGAGTAGTTTTATCATTTAGAAAGGTTCTAACTAAATTGATACATTCGTTGGAAGGGATACTAGGAAATAGGTTTACTATATCAAAAGAGACCAAGAGAGAAGAATCAGGGATATGTATTTTAGAAAGATCGTCAGCCAAATTGGCTGAATTTTTAACTGAAAAGGAACTTTGAAAATTAGTTAGATTAAGTAATATGCTGTTTAGCCAAGTGCTCAGTCTATGACAAGGGGAACCACAGTATGAGACTACAGGGCGTATAGGTATATTTTGTTTGTGGATCTTGGGAAGACCATAGAGCAATGGGGTAATAGGATTTATTGGAGTAAGTTTGAATTTATTAGTATTGAAAAAGCTTAAAGTATTATTTACTCTCTTTAAAGTGTTTTTAAATAACTGAGTAAATTTGTCTATTGGATTTTGTAATATTATGGTGAAATCTTCAGAAGAAAGAAAATTGATTACTTTTTCATTGTAGTCTGGTCTACACAAGATCACTAGATAATTTGCTTTATCTGACTTTGAGATCACTAAATTGTTATCTTTGATTTTAGATTTTATGGATTTGAGGGAAACAGTCTCGTTCTCCTTGTTCAACAGAAGGCCGCTTTTATGACATTGGTTAATGGTAGATGCACAAAGAGATCTTAAAGTGTCTTTCTTCTGAACTAAGTATGATTTGGAGATTATATTCTCACAATCAGTGGCTAAAACTTCAGCGTCTTTCGATTCTATTGTGAAATGAAGATTATATTTTAGACCTTTATTAAGTAAATTCATCTCGTGCTCTTCGAAATGTGTATTACTCAAATTGAGGACTCTTTCATGAAAGTTGAAATCATTCTCATTTGGAGAGTTAAGTGTATCTTCATTTAGTTCAAATTTGAAAATTGAGTTATCGAAACTGAAGTTGTCTGTAGAAAAATTTTTGTTGTTGACTGAAGTTGAATTGAATATATTGTTTATAGAGTTAGGGTGGGAGTTATTATGTATTGAAAAATTGGTTGTTCTGAATTGTTTAGTTTTTAAATTGGCTAATTTGTGAGTAAGACGTTCAAATTTAATATTTTTCTGGTCATAGACGTAGTCTTGTAAAGAAAGACACAACGAGTCCCATTGTGCAGGATGTAGAATGTTATTTAATTCACTGAATAAATATTTAAGTTTTAGATTGATGAGATTAAGTTTAAAGTAATGTTTTTTGATTTCTTCCCTTAACCAAACCTTTGTTGCAAATTGGATGGCTTTTCTTGCAGAAGAGGAGTTGACATGGGTGCGTAAGGAGAGAAATCTTGGCTGTAGGTTCCCTCTGATACATTCACAATTAAACCATATGTCCAAAAATAACTGTCAAGTTCTAAAGTTGTATTTTTAAGAAAATTACATTATTGTCACTGTCATTGCATAATGCAGAATTAAACAAAAACATATATCTACAACAACGAAACCTAAAAATTAGAAATTTTAACTAAATGACAGACGTGTCCACCTACTCATATCCTATGTTGATTTCCTAAAATTTATTTGTAAATCAAGCCCGTAGATCTTCTAAAATTTCGAAAGGGGTTTTGAAAACCAAGTTATCAGTGTGTGGCGACAAAAAGAAGTCGAACGGCGTGTGATCGCAGGACCATGATTTCCATCTAACTGATGGCATACTACTCGCATTATTAAAAATTTAAATTATCAAGAGTGACGTGATTTGGTTCGACGTCCTGCCGTATCTCATCATCCTCTAATGAGTCTACTAGAATTTTTATAATTTCAAGATGGAATGGTGCCGAATTGAGATTCTCTTAATAATCTTATCTTCGATATGACTTTTTAAAAATGCATGGGCTTCGCTGTATAAAAGGATTTCTTATAGACGTTTTCATTATTATATAAATATCCATAACCCACCATTTACATTCGCTGCGGATTGTGGTTTGATAGTTCTTGGACTGAGCTTAGAAGATAAGCGTTCATATGCAGGCCACATTTCAGGATTTTATTGCAGATTAAGTAGGATACATTATTTTGCTGGCTTAAATGCCGAATAAAGGTTTGCGGGTATTCATTATTTATGACCTAAGAATTCTTCTATTTTTTGTGCAGTGCAAACCTTTGATCTCCCACTGCCTTCTGTTCTATTCACACTTCCTGATCTAGGCAAAATTTGGCGAAACTGGTTTGAATATCCTGAATGGTGTCCCGTGTTTAATAAATCTACGGATCATCCACCCTTCAACCATTTCTAAGGTTAGTTTTGATCATGAAAGCTTTGTTTTCTGCCGCTATTACCATATTATTTAATTTTATTGAACGTTAGTTCTATTTCTGAGTAAGTTCTATTTTTCATTCAGCTTCACCTTCTATCAAGGTTACATTTTAATAACTCAAGACATTCTAAAGTTAAAATGATCTGAATATGTTCTTGTGTAGGGTAAAACGACATTTTGAAGCTATTTTAAATACTTTTGATTTACCAATTCACAAATGATTTTATGCAAATAAGATGAACAAAAAGTATAATTTTATTTAATTGAAAAAGTGATTTTAAGAATATATTTGGCACAACGATATACTTTTCATAAACCTGTCAACATGTGAAATCCTATTACCTACATTAGTTTAAAAAAACGCACTGTTTAATTTTTGTGCTAAATTTAAAGGTTATGAAATTAAAATATAAAAAATGTAATATATTGTTTACATACGTCAAGATGTTTCCTTTTTGAAAAATACAGATCAATTACTTTTTGTTTAAGGTAAAATACAGTTTAATAATTACAGTTTACGTATTAGTAAGTATAGTTTAGATATTAATGAAGTGCTCAATATCTGATTCAATCAATTATTAGTACTAAATTTATCCAATGAATAAAAGCGTTGAATAATCAGATATTTTTTTATAACAGTTTTAAATCTCACAGCACGTGACACTGTTTCAGAGAGCGGTAATGGGTTAAACAATTTAGCTGCATAAAATGATATGCCGGATTTGATTTTATGAATTCTATTGTCTTTGGTATAAGGTAATCGTGTGTTTCGAGTAAAATAATCATGAACATTTTCGTGTATTGCATGTTTGGTATATTTCCTTTCATATAGGCCAGACATTGATAAATATAGAGACATGGAACTGTTAAAATCTTAAAATCAGTAAAATACTGTTTACAGTTTGCTTGATAGTCAATTTTTGCCATTATTCGTCGGGCTTTCTCTAAAGTTCAAATGTTCTTATGTTTGGGGCATGACCCCATGCGAGTAAGGTATAAGTAATCCTGCATTCAGTACATGCAGTACAACCCTTCCATATACCATATTTAACAGATTCCTCAGTGGAAAAACACTAGAAGCCAATTTGTTACATACGCTGTTAACATGAGTATTCCAGGTCATTTTTGAGTCAATCTGTACCCCCAAGAAACTAATTGATTCTGAGGATTTCAAATCCTGGAGAGAATCCAGAGATGTAAATTTAGTTTATTACTTGTAAACCATTTACTAACCCCTGGTTGTGCCTCTTTTTAAGGAGAACGCACAGCATTGCCGGATTAATCCTTCATGTCGCTCTGCGAGCGGTACGTGTACGCAGAAAACGATTCACATTGGTTTTAAATCTTTGGAGATTTTACTCGCTGGGGAACACGGCCTCAAGGAGGTCGTTCCAGAGTGATGAAGTTCTCCAAATAAAAGAGTTTTTAAACAGTGTCATCCGTGGGACACCAAGCTGAACCACGTACGGGTGGGGTGCAGTGGTTCGTCGTGTATTTCTAACATGCACCGCTCTGGGTGGAATCAAGCGGGCAACCTCAGTTGAGCACTTGCTATTAAAATATTTGTAACATAGACTCGAGTGGCCAACCTGCCTTCTATGTTCAAGGCTCTCCAAGTTGTTTGTCAGATCATGGTCACCGGTGAAGCGAATGGCTCTTCTTTGAATGAAATTCAGTATTCTTAGGGTATGGTTAGGAGCAGAGCCTCAAATATGCAAACAGTATTCCAGCGATGATCGAATTTGGGCTTTATAGAGCATCCTCAGTTGTTGGGGTATATAGAGGTTCTTAGTTCGGAAAAGTATTCTAAGCTTCTGTAAAGCTGCCTTAGTAACAGCCGCAGCGTGACTATGCTAAAACATATGGGTTTCCAAATTGACGCCCAATAAATAAATTGGTGAAGCCAAGGGAATCGAGTTTCCCGCCATGACTATATCCGGTTCCTCAAGATTAATTATTTAGAGAAAACTGCCGCGTGGGTTTTTTAGCGTTAAATTCTACTTGGTTACTGTCACCCCAAAAAAAGAATTTTTTCCAGGTCTTTGTTGAGATGTGAAACCTCCTGCTGCCTATAAAGATATGCATTAGCAATTAATGGTTCGAGCATCCAAAGTAAAAGATAAAACAAGTGTGCTGTCATGAGCGAAGCTATATATTGGATTTTTAGTCTTTTTCAAAAGATCGTTAATGTATAGTAAAAAGAGGGTGGGCGACAGTATAAAACCCTGAGGGACTCCGTGATGTTATATGTGTCGGAAAGAAATCCGTCTATCGCCACTCGCAGAGAACAGCCTTTCAGAAAGCTTGAGAGCAATGAACAAAATTGAACCGGCATTCGGTATGCTCCCACTTTATTTAGGAGTCCCTCATGCCATAGTCGGTCAAAGGCCTTGGAAATGTCCAGTGCTACCGCCCAGGACTCCCCATGATTTTCTACTTACGGACTGGCGGTCACTAATAATGTTGAAGCCTTCCAGGTACTTTAATAATTTTTCGTTGATAGCCTTCTCCATGACTTTTGATACAACCGAAAGCAATGCGACTGGACGATAGTTGTTTGGCAAGGTATTCTTGCCTTTTTGGACATGGGCTAGACCCGCGCCGTTTTCCAGCCAAAAAGGAAATATTCCTTTTTTGTAAGATAAGTTAAAAAGCCTACAAAATAACGCTGTCAATTCATCAGCGCATGTCTTAATTACGATAATTGGAGTTTCGTCAGGACCAGATGCCTTCTTGGTGTCAAGAGTCCTCAAGATTCGTTTAACATTGCGCTGCCGGAAATTAATGTCGGGCATTCTCGATTATACAGGGGGAATGTTCAGTGGAGTTTTTTCCTGAAAATTAACCGTTGAATCCGAGATATTACCATTTAAGTCGACTATTTATTTCCTATTACTAGGTATGAGGAGATTACATTTCTGCTATTTATGTCAAATTTGTAATATTCTAGTTCACTTACTAGCAGCCTAAGGATACACAATCAAAGGCCATTACTAAGGTCGCAAAACAAGGCCCCCACGTACTGCCTATGATCATATCCTGCATTGACAAGTTCCACCAGTTTATTTATAGTCATTGTTGTTGAATGTGAACTTCTAAATTCAAATTGCTTGCAATTAAGTAATTTAATTGTTTCAAAATAAAATGCGATTCTGTTCTTTAGCTTTTTTAAACACCTTTGAAAATATTGGAACTATTGAGATTGATCAATAGTTATCTTCTTGGTCACTTGGCCCCTTCTTGTGAATTGGTACTATCCTGGCTATCTTTAATACCGATGAATAAACTGAATCTTTGATACATAAGTTAATGAGTCTAGCAAGGATACAAACTATTATATTTAAAAGACTTTTGATAATTTTACTATTAAAACCAAAATTGTCACGATTGTTTTTGTTTTGTAGGTCTTTTATTAGATCTCTAACCTTATCGAAAAGTTAACTTTGACTGAATTTGAGTTAATGTAAATCTCGACGTACTCTTCCGATGATGTATCGCAAACAGGAAGTTTTTGTACTAGTCTATATACGATGTCTACAAAAAAATTATTTACCTGGTTAGGTTCTAACTTGGGATCTGTGGCTGACGTTAAAATCTTCCCAACAACAGGGTGTTACAAATTCGACATACGAGCATTGGAATCTCGGAAACCATAGGAGTTAGAGAAACGGTTAAATAGGGGCAAAGGTGTGCAATTCGGTGCTGATTAAAATGCCGCTTTAAAAGTTTTAAAATTCCGAATACTTCCGATATTATTCAAAGAAAACCGAAATACTGCAAAATCGTTTTTATTTTTTCCTGAGCTCATTTGAAATAAATGACACTTTGTCATTGCAACTTTTTCTCCTCTACAATATGACGTTATTAAACTAAAGATCCGACGTTTCGTCTCCGAGCGGCCAAGATCAACTTTATTTTTTCAAATACGGACCTGAATTTTTTTTACCGATTCTTAAACTCTCCTACCCTCAAAATGTAATGGCAGTATTACTTTCTCATAATAATGAATTGCCTTTGCTTAATTTTTTTTAAATCATATTTTACATTTGTCGGTCCGGTCCTGGCAAGTATCCGGAATATTAAAACTTTTAAAGCGGCATTTTAATCAGCACCGAATTGCACAACTTTGCCCCCATTAAACCGTTTCTCTAACTCCTAAGGTTTCCGAGATTCCAATGCTCGTATGTCGAATTTGTATCACCCTGTATATACGCTAGCGCTAAGTGTTCTTAAATAGGTATATTGTAAATGGCCCAAATAATAATAATTATTTCAACTCATTAGGTACACCATCTTAAGCACATTTTCTCCAGTACCTATCTATACCTTTGCAGTGATTAAATTTAAAAAATTGCTAGTTAACTTAAAGTATCTCGACTGAAATATTTTTTTTTCTATTTGATGAATCACTCTCCTGTGATTACTTACTTATTTGAAAATGGCATGACGGTTTTAATAAACTATTATAAATTAGGTTGTAGGAGTGAGGAATTTTGATTTAAAAGTAGCGAGAAAGAAAACGTAATTGCATTCGTTACTGGAAAGATAACATAATGGAACAGATTATAAATAGTTTTGTTTTTAATTTAATAAGTGTTTTTGAAATGAACAGTAGAAATATGACTTCAAAAAAGTATAAATGTATCCATAAAAAATTAGCAATAAGTATTAATTTTCAATAAAATATAATAAACGTGTAGTACCCATATTTTATTCCAAAAAATATTGATCATTCAATAAACTTTTACCTACAATTTATTTAACCTTAATGCCACCACATAAAAATGAGATTGTGCTTTTTTGACTATGACTATGGGTATGACTAATGTGTTCCAGAGTTTTACTTAAGTATAAAACAGTTATTTATTAGACGAAGGCATTTTGTGATGGATTACATGACCCAAATAAAGATATAAGAAACTTGATTATATCATTATTTTTTTAATTACTTAATGATGTGGGCTAGAACATATTCTTATAATAATGCAGGAGCACAATTCCTAAGTCGTAAATGTGTTTTGGTTAACTTCCGAGGAACCCTGAAAACTGCTCGGTACCTAATACCTCGAATGTCGTTAAGTTTATTCACTTTCTAAATGTTTACCAAGACGGAACAACATTATGTGTACAGAGTGTCCCACCGGGAACTCCATCGTTGGATTATGGAACAACTCTGAAGATTTGGTGGCTTACTAATGTCGATGGGGGCCATTCGTCTTAAATATTTTCAAGAATCTGACACTTCCGGTATAACAAGGTGTCCGGTTTGTATATGGCATACTCTTGGGGACATAAAGTCAAAATAACCCTAATTTATCATAGAAAAAAAATCCTAAAGTACCCGTTAATATAGATACCAATAACTGCTGAAATAATAAGTGTATTTTTAATAAAGGTAGTGTTGAGGTTTGCTCTTGAAGCAAAACTACTTCTTCATGATAGACGTGTTTTCGACTTCCATGGTCATTACTCATTTTATCACAACATTTAAAATGGTGAACATCTCCAGTCCTCTTCAGGTGCATACTGTCTTCTCCAGAAGACCACTGGGGATGTTCGCCAGTGAGAACATTGTGATAAAATGAGTACCTAATGACAATGGAAGTCCAAAACACGTTTATCATTCATACATTGTCTCTAACATTCAAACAAAAGTAATTTTGACAAACTAATTCTTGAAAATTCGCAATGCAATAGGTATTGATTGCCCGTATATTTCAATATCAGCTCCAATAAACAGCCTTTCGGCTCTAACTTTTGGACTGACATGTAAAATTAAATGATATTTTAATATTTTATGTAGGCTATAAAGACTAATAATACTATAATACAGTAGATGTTTTACATTCAACTCTTTGGGCCATATATTGGTATCATTTCACAGAACTGAAAACTGATTTTTCTCAAGACTCTGGCCATTCCTGTTTAAAAAGGTACTCTACATTTGTTTCGATAAAATTAGAGGTTTTCGAAGAAAATGAATTTCTTATATAACACGTTATTCAAATAATAAATTAGAATTCTACAATATTTAAATTCAAGAGGTTTTTATTATAAACAGGGTGGAGCACCGAAAACTTTCCACCCAGGTTTATTTTCTTGTTAATAAATAAATCAAAATTCGCTCGAACACGGCAACCTTAATTCTCAGGGGGGCATATTTTTTTGCTATTTTCACCCCCCCCCCCTGCTTGAGCCTCTACGACGGGGTGGCTTTCACCCTTAAAATCTTAAATGGAAAGAGGGTCGAGTGATATCTTATTTTAAAGGGTATTCAATTGCCTTCCCATCGCGACCTTGCTCGTTTAAATCGAGTGAATAGTTCCTGAGAAATAGGGCTAAAAAGAAAAGAAAATTTAAAAGTAATAAAATTTATTACCGCTTGTATCAATGAAGTAAATGTTTCTATTTAAGATTTTAAGGGTGAAAGCCACCCCGTCGTAGGGGTTCAAGCAGGGGGGGGGGTTAAAATAACAAAAAAATATGTCCTCCTGAGAACTAAGGTTAACGTGTTCGAGCGAATTTTGATTCATTTATTAACAAAAAAATGAACCTGGGTGGAGAGTTTTCGGTGCACCACCCTGTATAAAGAATGTACAAGGCAAAGTCTAGCTTCTACAATAGTGCTATTCTACTTAACCTGCTAACATGCTATTAATAAAAATATATACAAAAGAAAAGGTTCATTTATATTGACATTTTTGCGCTGTAAAAAATTTGGAACAAAGGTTAATTCTTAATTTCGCGCCGACCATTATTTTCGAAATTCCGGAAAAATAGGTTTCAGTATTGGTTTACATCTGGTTCTTCGAAGAAACGTGAATTTCCGAAAACCAGTCTCACTTATTTCGAAATGTCCCACTACCTATTATAAAATTTGGAAGAAAGGTTAATTCTTAATTTCGCGCCGACCATTATTTCCGAAATTCCGGAAAAATAGGTTTCAGTATTGGTTTACATCTGGTTCTTCGAAGGAACGTGAGTTTCCGAAAACCAGTCTCACTTATTTCGAAATGTCCCACCACCTATTATAAACTGACGACAATCAATGCTATTACAAAAATAAAGATATCTATACAGGAACGTTTTTTTAAGTGTCTCACCCGACGGGCGATTTTCCTCCGAACTATAATAAAAAACAAATTCCACTTTCCTCAATGATTTTCCACAAGGAAGCTAAATTAACTGTCAAACAACATATAAGTTCACAAATTTGACAGATACGACGCAATTTTGAATTTTTATAAATAGCAACCCTCATCAATAACCACACGAGTGAATTGCATTTCGCGATCCGATCTCAGAAACCTACAGTTGTTGATATTCATTTTCAACCATTTCGTAAATACGGAGGCTCCTAAATTGCATTCATCGATTATGTCTTGTAATGTAACCGTTTCTAAGAGAGTTTTTTAAGTAGAATTCAGTGGCGTGCTTTCTTTTTTCTGAGAGTCTAACTGTTCGAGATTTAAAGCACACATATGATTATCTAATTAGGACAACCTCTAAATTATTCTCTTATTTCATTGGGCTATTTTTAAGCTTTTTAAAAATATTTGACAGTTGATAGTAAGTAGTTACTATTAATAACAAACGCACAATACACAATTTAGAAAATTAGGGTACTATAGGCCATGAAACTTAAAAATGTTTTGATACAGAGAATGAAGCCAGATGGCTCCATCTCGTGGTGCTGGTAATTAACACCAATTTCTAAGCATACCTGCGCCCTCTGACATGGACTTATCAAGCCACAAATATCAGAGAAAAACCTGCAAAGACAGAACGTCACAATTGCAGGAGTCCTCGCTAGGCAGCGCTATGCGTTTTGTCGGTTTAGTAACCGAAAACTTAACACATTAAAAAGGGTTTGCTTTTTCCTTCTGCCAGAACCATCCTCAGACGCGTTTCGCTGTAGAACAGCTCATCAGTGAGGCTATGGGTTCTGACAAAAGGAAAAAGCATCGGTCATCAAAGTCTTTGCAGGTTTTCCTCTGATATTTGTGGCTTGATAAGTCCATGTCAGAGGGCGCAGGTATGCTTAGAAATTGGTGTTAATTACCAGCACCACGAGATGGAGCCATCTGGCTTCATTCTCTGTATCATACCGATTTTTCTGTTTTAAAACAGACACCGATGCTTTTTCCTTTTGTCAGAACCCATAGCCTCACTGATGAGCTGTTCTACAGCGAAACGCGTCTGAGGATGGTTCTGGCAGAAGGAAAAATCAACCCCTTTTTAATGTTAAAAATGTTAGTTTGCTGTATAGAGTGCCATTAAAATAGGTAAGTTTACAGTCTTGTAATTTAAATAATATCTAACTTATAAAGTTCTTACTTTCATAATATATTCAGAGAGAAGGCAACCCAATTAAATAACATTTTCAAGTTTAAAAATTAATTTAATTAAGAATCGATCATTTATAAAGCCAAGACCTAAATCATATACAGGGTGTCCGGATAAGGATACGGAGCGGCCATATCTCGGAAACGATATGTCCCACAGATCTGAAAAAAAAGCTCTCATCATAAAAACTGCCAAGAGAAATTCATTCAAAATAATTTTAAGTTTCGGAAATTGCCGCAAGAGGGCGTAACGGCTTATTTATTTTTTAAAGTTCATTTTACGGCAAAAAATGCCAATTAACCGTAGAAAAGCAAATAAATAATTAAAGTCAGTAGATTGTTTACTACAACTTTTGTTATTGTTATTTTTTTGAATCTCGCCTAATAAAGGAGTGGGGGAAGCCTTTAGGACATTTTTCCAAAACTGTCATTATGTCGTTATCCTTCAACGGATTTTCTATAACTTAGACTTGTTTGAAAGGGAATTCCTTGGAGTTGAAATAAATGATTCAGGAATTGTCACAAGTTTCCTGATACAATTGTAAGATGGCGCTGTTATTCAATCTAACTTATTTTTTTATTTTTCTCGGTATTTGCGAATTGGATGGTATAATTTTTTTCGGTAGTAATAGGAGACAATTTGCATAGGGAACGATTAGTCCAAACCGCAAATCGATATCACCAGGGGTTTAAAAGTTATTTTGATTTTTCTTTAAAAAATGATACAGTTTCCATTTACCGGTACCCGGTATACCCCTAATAAGCAAGATAACAACTAATTTCATGGCCTACTGTTTAATAAACTATAAAATTTATAATAAAAGTTTAACGAGTCAAAGAAACATCAATAACACTGAATAAAATATGAATATTATGATATGAGATTATGAAAAAGTGCACAAATCTTAAATCTAGAAACAATTAGCAATTTAGCAAGACAACAATAATTACAAATGTTTAAAATATTTTCCGTCACTTCCTAAGCTCTTAGTTATTCTTCTTTCAGTGAAAAACACACTTGCCTCTTGCCTCAATTTCAGCCGTGGATAAGCTTCGAACGGCATTTCATATCCTTTCCATCATGTTTTCGCCTAAATTACAAGTTCCAAGTTGGCCATGGAAAAAAACAAATTAATAATTTATTGTTACAAGCTGTTGATGAGTTTTAAACGTCAAGCATCTTATAATATTAAGCATTGTTTTTTACATTTATATTGCATTTTTCTACAAACAGTATGCCGTTTACTAACGCAGAAGCGTATGATATGTTGAATATCTATTTTCAATCTCTTGAAAATGCTGTAATAGCGTCGCGAGAGTATGCAATGCGATTTCCACAAAGAAGACACTATTCTCGAGAAGTATTCTCAAGATTAGCTCGACGATTAAGAGAAACTGGTAATGTGCAGGCCATTCAACGACCCTTACGCATTCGTAGGACACGTAATGAGGTAAATATCATCAACGTTTTGGCTTACGTTCAATACCATCCCACTTTAAGCACCAGAAAAATTTCCCTTGACTTGGGGGTTCCAAAAACAAATGTCCACGAGATTTTACAAACTAATAGTATGCACCCTTACCACATCGTTTTACACCAGGCATTGAACGATACTGATTATTATCGTCGATTGGATTTCTGTCACTGGCTATTAAATATGATTAGGGAAAATCCAAATTTTCTTTCACGGATATTATGGACAGACGAGGCCACTTTCACTAACGCTGGGGGTGTGAATTTGCATAATATGCACTATTGGTCTGAGCAAAACCCTCATTGGATGAGGCAAGTAGATTTTCAAAACCGCTGGAGTTTAAATGTTTGGTGCGGGATCTTGGAAGGAATAATTATCGGTCCCCATTTTTTTGACCAAACCCTTAATGGAGCAAGATTTTTAGATTTCTTGGCCACTTTCCTTCCACCTCTTTTGGAAGAAGTCTCCTTACAAACGAGAACAAACATGTGGATCCAACTTGATGGTTGTCCGGCGCATTACTATCGTAACGTACGCCAATACCTAGAAGAGCAATTTGCGCATCGTGTAATTGGAAGAGGAAGCTTGTTTCCCTGGCCGGCTCGTTCACCGGATCTTACTTGTCTTGATTTTTACCTATGGGGTAGGTTAAAAGATCTGGTTTTCCAAGAGAGACCAACAACAAGGGAAAACATGATGGTAAGGATAACAAATGCCGTTAGAAACTTATCCACGGCTGAAATTGAGGCAGCCGTATTATCAACTAACAGAAGAATAATTAAGTGCTTACAAAATGACGGAAAACATTTTAAACATTTGTAATTATTATTGTTGTCTCGCTAAATTGCTAATAAAATTGTTTCTAGTTCTAAGATTTGTGCACTTTTTCATAGTCTAAGTCTCATAATATGATATTATCATAATATTCATATTTTATTCAGTGTTATTGATGTTTCTTTGACTCGTTAAACTTTTATTATAAATTTTATAGTTTATTAAACAGTAGGCCATGAAATTAGTTGTTATCTTGCTTATTAGGTGTATACCGGGTACCGGTAAATGGAAACTGTATCATTTTTTAAAGAAAAATTAAAATAACTTTTAAACCCCTGGTGATATCGATTTGCGGTTTGGACTAATCGTTCCCTATGCAAATTGTCTACTATTACTACCGAAAAAAATTATACCATCCAATTTGCAAATACCGAGAAAAATAAAAAAATAAGTTAGATTGAATAACAGCGCCATCTTACAATTGTATCAGGAAACTTGTGACAATTCCTGAATCATTTATTTCAACTCCAAGGAATTCCCTTTTAAACAAGTCCAAGTTATAGAAAATCCGTTGAAGGATAACGACATAATGACAGTTTTTGAAAAATGTCCTAAAGGCTTCCCCCACTCCTTTATTAGGCAAAATTCAAAAAAATAACAATAACAAAAGTTGTAGTAAACAATCTACTGATTTTAATTATTTTTTCTACGGTTAAGTGGCATTTTTTGCCGTAAAATGAACTTTAAAAAATAAATAAGCCGTTACGCCCTCTTGCGGCAATTTCAGAAACTTAAAATTATTTTGAATGAATTTCTCTTGGCAGTTTTTATGATGAGAGCTTTTTTTTCAGATCTGTGGGACGTATCGTTTCCGAGATATGGCCGCTCCGTATCCTTATCCGGAAACCCTGTATAATAAAAAAAATTGCGAAAGCGACAAAATGAACGTTATGGCTTTTGTATATGCACTAGAAGTTCGTGCAAAGTCATAAAAAAAGATCTCGGAGTAATAAAATGTTGTCTAAAAAATTATTTAATAAATATCATTTGAAAGAAGTAAAGATTGTGCACCCTTTACGTACTGGGAATGCTGTGTGACGAATTACTTTTAGCAGTAATGAAATATTCTTTTGTTTGTTCCAGTGGTTTCATAGCCTACTACCCTAATTTTCTAAATATCTCGATTTGTGCGTTTATTGTTAATAATTACTGTCAACTATTATACATTTTTGAAAAGCTTAAAAATAGCTCAATCAAATACGAGAAAAATATACAGAGTGTCGCATTTAAAAAATCACACGTTTGCTTTAAATTTCGAAAAGCAAGACTCCCCGAAAAAAAGTAAGCACAGAGTTGAATTTTACATAAAAAACTCACTCAGAAACAGTTTTAAATTTTTTGATAAGTAAAGGGTAATCGAAATACAGGGGGTGGTCAAAGTGCAAACATTTTCTAGAACACCCGGTAGCTTAAAAACTAAGAAAGCTATGACAATTCTGTTTGCGGCATCTTTTGTTTCAAGAAAAAGTGGCGTCGTAATGTAAAAACCGCAAGTCTCTATCTTTTCTATAGTTACCGAGATACCCTGCAATTACATCGAAAAATAGACACCCCACAAAATTTAGCATATGAAGTTCCCAAATTTTTGACATAGGCAACCATTGCAAGATTTTAAGATTCTATCGAACTTTCTGAGGCCAAACAAAAATCTACAAGTTTTTTGAATCATTTGAGTGTGTTATCTTGTGACACTATCCAAACATGGGCCATACATAAGGTTGCCATAGTTAATTGACAACACTTTCCTAAATTGTCTGATTGATTAAGTACATAACGCCTAAGTATTGGGGGATTATTCATATAGTGAAGATGTTGTCATGCATCTAATTTATAGACAAGCACTCGGCAATTGTGTGAAGGCGAGAAAAATAAATTCGGATACATTTGCAAATCGGTATTTACCGCACCGAAAAACTTCTGAAAGGGTTGATCGTAGCCCAAGGGAAACAGGTAAAAAGTCAAGTGAAATTAAAGAAGTAGCTAATCTTTTGCTAATCTTTTGCTAATCTTTTTCAGAAAGTTATTTACCGCATCGTGGTGGAGAGGGGTCTCCAAGAAGAGCAAGGAACCCTCAGTTAGAGGAAGATATTTTGGATGAGATTGCTGAAAATTCCTCGGTCCGTCGGTCCAGGGGGTTGTTTATGAAACCCTTCGAGAACAACTTCTACATCCTTATTACGTCCAAATGGTCTCCCGCTAATTATCCTGCAAGAGTCAACTACGCACATTGGTTTTTGCAACCAATATCGTTTTGTACATGGATGAAGCCGGTTTCACCCGAAACAGAGTACCTTATAAATTGCCATAATTTCTATATCTGGCATGAAGAAAATCCATAATATTCACGTCACTTATTATTTGATTTAGAAAAAAAAATAGATCGGAGAAAAAGGCAATAACAGTTAGTGAAGGCTACATTTGAAAGAAATTAGTTTTTGAGTAATTGTACAAATTGACGTCCTTGAACTTCCACACATTTTTTGCAACTTAATAACGAGTCTTCATGGGTCCCTTTTTTTAGTCATTCAGGATTGAAATTGTCGAACTCATTATTTACTTGCTGCATGCAGTCCGCCATGGTTGTTACTGGAGTGGCGTTAACTAGATTTTTAAGTATACCCCAAATAAGAAAAGCACTGTCAGATCTGGGGAGCGGGGTGGCCAAAAAAAAGGACTATTGTTGGTCATTGTAATGCTTAGTAAGATAAACTTATAGAAATGTAGTTTCCATTTGAAAAAATGGACTTTCTACAAAGAAACCATCCAAATTAAATAATAAAGTCTTCCGTGCAGGAAAAAGTGATGATCATGTTTCGGTCTGCAAACGTCATTTTTGACATAAAATTTGAAGTATGTCAAAAAAGTTTCGACTTAGGTATAGGATATATGCATGAAGTATGATTAGAATTTGACGTAGAATCAAAAAATAAAATAATATACAGGGTGTTTCCTAACTACGGTACAAAGCTTCAGGGGGTGATACGTCAGGTCGTTTTAAGAAAAACAGTTCCTATGAACATATGTCCGGAGTTGCTTCGTTTCTGAGAGGGCGTAGAAGTTAAAAAAAAAAACGGTCATAAATATCCTTAAACCGATATGGTTGACATTTGGTTCAGTTACTTGAAGTAATAAGGCGCTTATTTAGCCCTAAATAGATTGAAATTATTAGATCCAGTGGCGTCTCAGTGGGCACCACAGCCAATTATTATAGAGGAGAAGAAGTACGCCACTGCCTTTTTTTAAGTTTTTTTTATTTGATCAGATTAAGCAACTACAAATACAACTTTTTGGTCTCTTGTGTTTTTTTCATTTCTGGCTTTCTTTGCGACAAAAAAAAATAAAAATCACTTTAACTCATTCTAAAAGCTATCCATGGACAACATAAAATAACAACCAAAAATAAAAAATAAACATTTTCGACCTTACAGTAAATGAGTAAAATGTTCACATTCTGATAAAATGCATGACTGCAATCGATTTGTCATTGATTGTCTGACACATTTAAAAATACCTGGAGTATTCCTTATGACATTGCAATTGTCAATTATCCGATACCTCAAGTCATTTACATCTAGTACCGGAGATTTATAAACAAAAGCCTTCAGCGCATAAATTGTTGCTAAAAATGACTTTCTCTAATAACGTGGGGATTTTCGTCGGCCCAAAAATGGTAATTGTGAAAGTTCATAATAGCATCTCGTGAAAAATTTGCCTCGTCCGTAACTAAAATATTTGGTAAAAATTTTTTTTTGTGTGTCATCCTATGAATCAACCACCTGCAAAATGAATCTTGGGTAAAAATCCCGAGGCAGTAGAGCTTGGACTCGCTGTATGTGATATGGGTAGAGAAGGTTTCTTTTTAGAACTTTCCAAACGTTTTTTGGGCTGACTTCAAGCTGCATTGCAATCTTCCTTGTACTATTTGAAGGATCTTCTTCTATCGCATCAAGTATAGCTTCTTCTAGTTCAGGCGTTGTTAAAGCTTCTGGTCTTCCACCACCTGTATTTTTATTAAAACTCCCAGGTACACATAATCTTGCATAATGTAGCGTTCTAAATGTTTAAGCACATGTGATTACTCTGTTAGGATATCTGATTCTGTCCTGGTAAATTATCCGTGCTTCTTTCGCATTTCCATTTGCTAATCCATAAATAAAGTGCCTACCAGCCATTTCAGCGTTAGTAAATTTGTTCATAATGGATTCACTGCTAATTGACAACTCTGAATTTTACTGACTATTTACCTCATCCATTATAAAAGCGGGTTGATTTTCACCTGATTATTCAGCGATAATCTCCCGCTCTCCGGTGAAAATCACCCTTGTCAAAAGTGAAAATCTCACCCGTCAGAAATCCAGCGATAATCTCCCGCTCTCCGGTGAAAATCACCCTTGTCAAAAGTGAAAATCTCACCCGTCAGAAATCGTTAGTTTTTTATTTGGTAAATAATCTTTAAAATACATTTCGGGATTGGGAAATAATCAGAAAATCATTCTCAGATTTTTTGCCATTAGGAAATCGCTCTCGGGCAAGCCCTCGAGCGATTTCCACGGCAAAAAATCTTCGGCATGATTTTCGATAATTTCCCTATCCCTTAATATATTACTACAGATAATATGACAACGCTATATCTGTCAGCTGCTCTTCAAAGCAGGTAGGTATGTAGTTCATTTGGCCTTAACAATAATTTTTTATAAATAGCAGATGTGGTAAGCCAAAAATGTGATAATAAAAGTATACCTATTGAAACCAGTCGTGCATTTTATCAGAAGGTGGACATCTTGCTCATTTACTGAGGTCGAAATTGTTATATTTTATTAAATATTTTTTATTTTTGGTTGTTACATTATGTTGTCCATGGGTAGCTTTTAGAATGAGTTAAAGTGATTTTTATTTTTTTTTGTCGCAAAAGAATGAGAAAATCACAAGAGATCAAAAAGTTGTATTCGTAGTTGCTTAATCTGAAAAAATAGAGAAACTAAAAAAAAAGGCAGTGGCGTACGTTTTCTTCTTAATAATAATTTTCGGTGGTGCCCACTGAGACGCCACTGGACCTAATAATTTCAATGTAGTTAGGGCTAAATAAGCGCCTTATTACTTCAAATAACTGAACCAAATTTTAACCAAATCGGTTAAAGGATATTAATGGCCGTTTTTTTTTTAAACTTCAACGCCCTCTATCTCAGAAACGAAGCAACTCCGGATATATGTTCATAGGAACTTTTTATCTTAAAACGACCTTACGTATCACCTTCTGAAATCTACTTCCGGTTTAACCGGAAGTGCCAGATTCTTGAAAATATTTTAGACGAGTGGCCCCGATTTACATTAGGAAGAAAGGAAATTTTCATCATTTTTGTCTAATGATAGTTTTTCATAATCGATAGATGGAGTTCCCGGTGGAATACCATGTATAATCATACTAAGGCAACAATCTCTAAAACTGCGTACTAAAACCGAAGCAAATGTGATTTTTACCCAGAACGATTTGAGACTATAGGTAAGTATATTTTTACTTTCGAAGCACCCTAGCAGTAAAGGCCGCTCAAAGCCGGGTGACTTTATTGCACCAAAAATAATCCCCACCATCTTATAGAATTGTTTATAGATTAGAAATAATTAATTAAACTTGTTACAAAAATTTATTTGGCATCAGTTTTCTATATTTACTTTAAATAGGTAGTTAATGCTGGCAAAACTCTTGCTCACGTGAACAAAAAATAAAAATAGCACAATAATAATCATACAAACCTTTTTATCTAATTACTATCACAAACGCTCAAAATATGTATCGTACTAAAGTAGCAATAATTGAAAATGTACCTTCTTTCAATTTAACTTTAGCGCCCATCCTGCACAGTGTTTATAAACATATCAGCTGCAGGATTGTAACACACCCACTACTACACTGAACGCGTGGTTTCCATTATCCTTTACGCTGTCCTGCAGAAAATACTACGAGAAGAGTTTTTGCGTTGCCAAATATTCTTGTTTGGCATTACAAATAAAGTAGAAATATTTAGTCTAGAACTTTTCTTACGCCGGTAATGAATAAAATTTAAAAATGAACTGAAAATTACTGGGTTAAATCAGTAAATTTGGATAAATGATCCAATTCCAGCTTTTACGTTAAAAGATCCATAACAACACTAAATTATTATAAAATTTGAAGGAAGGATGTTTTGATAATGGCAATTTAATAATAATACATTTATAATATGAAACGTCTTTTATTGTTAATTCACTCATTCAAAAGTTACAGCATATTTCAAAATGAGGAAAATAGAACACTGATAATAAAGGCAAAGATTAGCCGTTAGGTAATCTTAAACTTAACCTCTAAGCGGGTGAAAAATATTTAAGCTTTACAGGGTGTCCAAGATAAGAATGGTATAGCATTGGAATCTTGGAAACGGTAGGAATTAGAATGTTGGTTAAATTAGGAAAAATTTGCACAATTTAAATACCTTTTACATGGTGTTTGCAAAATTAAACTATATTTAACCGATTTCGATATTTAAAAAAAAAATATTTTTTGCTATATTATTATTTGTTTATTTGTTGCATTATTTTAACAGATATAAAAAAATGAAAAATGCCTTTTTAGTGTCACTTTTTAAGCTGAACAAGATAGCGTTTACAAATTTTCAGTACGACGGCGACGTTTCGTTTTCGAAAACACATCCTCAACTTTCTTTTTTTAAATACGGTCCTGTTTTTTTTTTAATCGAAGGCTATTTTGAACTCTAAAATAACTGATCTATCACTTGAACACATTTTCAGCTTTTTCTCTATCATAGATTTTTATCATGTAACGAATAAAATCCTTATATCATAAGACCGTACAATAAATATAGTGGGCTTTGAAACAAACGTTCGTCTTTCTTGACAACTTACTTCTGTCATAAATACAAAATTTAATTATGTAGGAGGTCTCTCACTTCGTTTAAAAATATTTGTACATTTCTCTTTTGAGGAAAAGTTTGATATGTTAGACTGTTACATTTTATACCATAGAAATACTCGAGAAGCTGAGCAAATGTATTTAAATAATTACCCAGAGAAATTACAACCAAATAAAAAGATGTTTGGAAGAATTGTTGCCAATTTATTGCAGTATGGGTCATTTAATAAAGCAGTTGTTACTAGAAACAAACCATGTAATGAGGAAATTCAAAATAATGTGGCATTAGCTGTAACGGAAGACCCTACAACATCAGTTAGAAACATTGAGAAAGTAAGTGGAATGCCAAACTGTACGGCACATTTTATTTTGCGTAAGAACAAATATCACCCGAACAAATTTCGAATCTGCCAAGGACTAAAACCGGGAGCCGACATAAGGCGAAGGGTATTTTGCGAATGGTACACTAGGCAATGTCAAAACGACGAAAATTTCGTCAATACAATTTTATTTTCTGATGAAAGTATGATAACCAACAACGGAATCTGTAACAGAAGAAATACGTATTATTGGTCCACAGAAAATTTACGGTTGTACAAAATGGCTAGACACCAACATCGTTTTGGTTTCAACATGTGGATAGGAACTATGAAGATTTTCTTGAATATTTTTAAACGACAGCTAAAAAGCTGAAAATATATTTAAACCAATGCAAGTGGTACATCAGTTATTTTAGAGTTTAAAATAGCCTTCGATTAAAAAAAAAAACACAGGACCGTATTTAAAAAAAGAAAGTTGAGGATGTTTTTTCGAAAACGAAACGTCGTACTGAAAATATGTAAACGCTATCTTCTTCAGCTTAAAAAGTGACAATGAAAAAGTATTTTTAATTTTTTTATATCTGTTAAAATAATGCAACAAATAAATAAAAAATAATACGGCAAAAAATAATTTTTTTTAAAAATATCGAAATCGGTTAAAGATAGTTTAATTTTGCAAACACCATGTAAAAGGTATTTAAATTGTGCAACTTTTTCCTAATTTAACCAACATTGTAATTCCTGCCGTTTCTAAGATTCCATTGCTATCCCATTCTTATCTTGGACACAATGTATATCATATATCAACTTCTACAATAAATCTTATGTACATAGTAAATCTAAAATATCAATAATTATTTACAATATAGCAATAATTAAACAAGGTAATACAGAAAAATGAGACGAGAAAAGACACATTAAAATAGTAAAGATAAACACCAGAAACAGAAAATAGTTGTAGGCAAAATAACTAAAAAATAAAATTAAAAAAAAAACCTATTTATGGCTACTATTAACAATTTTATACAGTTTAATAGACTCCAAGTCCTAACATATTACATAATAATAGATAATAGGTTGAAAACCAGTCCCTAGGTTTACATTAGAGATACTCGATTAATAAAAGTAATGCTTGAAACAAGCAGACCGCCAGCCATCACACATTCTATCTAGAATATTGATTTAACTCTGCTGATGTAGTTAAAATTGCCTATACATTCTTTTAAATCGTTGTAAAAAGGCTTCGCCCTTCAGATGCCTCTCCGAAACAAAGCAGTCGCATATCTTGGTATATTGCGAGTTACAAGCAATGTACTGAGATACGGGGAAGACGAGGTCAACATAATCTTCTTGGCAAAAACTCCGAAATAAAGTTGCCTTCTATGCGACATATCAAGTCAAGAGAGCTCTCTAATTTGCAGAGATATATGGTCATACTTTCTCAATCAGAAAATAAATCGCACGCAAGAGTTCTGAACTTTTTGAATACTCAGTTTTTCACACATATTATTATTTAAAAATGGTCCGTCCATACACATAGTTACAATAATTGAAATTGTACAATAGGGAGAGGTGGGAAATGGTACGCACCTAAGCAAAATTTACTATAAGTTCAAAACTTTAAATGTCACAGGTCAGAGCCTTAGCAGAATCATTGTCTTAGGTATCTTCTTTAATGAAGTACTGGTAAATTGTACTTAAAATAAAAATACTTTGAAAAATATTGATATAATCAAATTTTGTGCTTTGCGCATGATTACCCTCTGTGGAGGTTAATGGTACGCAAGCTGTCGGGTAATGATACGCAAAAAAAGTTTTGCAAACAGTATAAAAGTAAAGTAATATTTATTTAGAAAAATGCAGTAAACTAGTAACAAAACACAATTAGAAATTAAGAACAAAATTTTTTCGAGTGGTTGATTTTTTATAGCAAAAGTCACATGGATAGTTAGTGGCAGAATCCTGCCCACTACACTCACGATCTGCCCAACGTCCGCAAATCACACATCTAAACCAAATTTCTCCATTTTTTCCAAAATCTCCGCAGATCAAACATTTATCTGTCGTGTTTGATGTTTCAACTTCCATGTCATCCAATTCGTCATCGTCCACCAGATCCTTTTCATCAACTCCCTCCTCTTCTGATGTTTCGGAGTCAAATTCCATTTTTCGTTTATTTTTTGGTTTTTTGCGCGGTGGTTCCTTGATTTTCTCCTTCTTTTCTTTTTTAGCCAAGTCACGTTTTTTTTTTGTTGTTTTTCTTCTAGTATCAACTTCATAGGAGTAGCCATTAAAACTTCTAATGTTAGTTTAGTTCCCTTTTTTTGTGTGTTAACTTTACCTGAATATGAAGGCAGTGGGAATAGCTCAGCAACACTAACCTTTTCTGTTATCTGACTGGCTATTTTTGATTTTTCTTTATCACTGTGTTGAGGTGTAACTTGAGTATGCGAAGAGGATGGACCTGGATTGACGAAAGTTGGTAATTTCGTGTCTTGGGCAGAAACAATAGGCGCATATTGTATAGTCGGTTTAAAATCTTCTGCTGTAAACTTGTTCGGGTTAAATGGCCAAATCCCAGTTGATTTAAAGCCTGACATGGCTTTTCCCATTGTTGCAATTTTAACATATGCGTTGTTAAATATTTCAGCTAAGTCGGGAAATGTAATTTTTTCATGTTTTCCAGTTTTTAAAAAAATGTCACATTCCTTATTAAAAGCGCATTTAAATGGGCCAAAGAATGAAACATCCAGTGGTTGGAGTCGGTGGGAGGTATGTGGTGGTATTGATAGCATCGCAATACCGTTATGTCTGCAATAGGTGTAAATCGAAAGAGATATGTGGCTATAATGGTTATCCAGCACGAGCAGAACAGGACTTATTGGACTTGCGTTAGTGTAAGATTTGAAGTGTTTTAGCCACTGAAGAAAACATGTTTCGTCACTCCAGCCATTATCCGTAACTGTGTAAATTCCCTCAGCCGGTCCATTTTTGGTCAGTGTGGGAGACATTCGTTTTCGAGGAAATATGAGCAGCGGAGGAACAAAATTTCCAAAAGAACTCATTGCACATATTGCAGTGACATTTTTTCCTCGCTTCCAGGATATTTTCGATCCAAACTGTTTAACACCTTTCGGTCCCAGCTGTTTGGTAGGCTTCTGGACAGTCGAGATACCCGTCTCATCAACGTTAAATATTCGACTTGGCGTAAATTTGTATTTTTCAAGCAAAGATTCCAAGTTTGTAAAAAAGGTTTCAACAAACTTTTCATTAAATGCTGTGATTTTATTTACACTTGTACCCTCGGGTTTTCTTAAGCTGATTGTGGGGTTTCTCCTTAGAAATAACTGTAGCCAGTCTTTACCTGCCTCTTCAGGAGCTTTATTAAAGTTGTGTCGGATACCGTTGGCTTCGGCATGCTGAAAAGCGATTTTACGTAGCTCCATCGGTGTCAGTCCATGAAACAACTTGGCCAACCGAAAAACGTGATTTGCAATTTGGGTTTCAACTTCAATTGGGAAAACAGGAGGTCTTCCTAAATTCGGACCAGAGGAATCATTTCTCTTTGTGCGAGCCCTTAGTGTTAATTCGTGAATTTTGAACGATCTGGCAACTTCTCGAACCTTTCTGCCGGAATCAATTGCTTTAAGTGCATTTTGCAAAGTCTCCTCCGTCCAGTTAGCGATGTCTGTTTTTTTTTTATATACTTGCCTGGCATCTGAAATAAGAAATCAATAATTAAAAAGAATCGTGCAATAAATAATAGTCAAAGTGATATGTATAATTTAATGTCGGGTAAACATACGCACCCCGCGTATGGTTACCCGATTAGACGCCACTACACATACAGATGATTAGAACAAATTTCTGATTATATTGGCTAGATATTTTAACGTAGGTAATTAACTTCCTAATTTAACCATGATGCGATCATAAAAATAAGAGCTAAGTCTCAATGCAAAAAAAAAACTTACCTTTATTTTATCCAACAAAAACAAATTACGAAATTTGACTCTACAAACCAAAAGAACTCGTGCAACTGAATAGGATTTCAAGGGCATCTTTTAATAACGTCTTGCGACGACTGCAAACGATGGTTGCCGATATCGGTCGATCCGTTTCTGCTACAGTTGGGTGCGTACCGTTACCCACTGCGTACTTTTCCCCGCCACTCCGGCTACTAGCGACTCAACCAGTATTCTGCGAAGCTTCCTGGAGAATATGTGTCTACTGGAATAGAAAATTTTTAATTTAAAAAATGATTCGTATTTTCAGTAAATTTAAGCTGATTATCAATAGTCAGACCAAGCGATTTGGCTTTCCGCTTCGCTGACATCCTACCACTATTTATATTAACATTATTATTTCCACTAAGTCTTTTAGCCCTTGAGCCCCCAAATACTACTACCGTGGACTTTTTCGAGTAAAGCACTAAATTATGCCTACCCGAGTTCTCATATATATCGGCAAGTTCCCCATTCACAATAAACTCCGCAACATAAAACTCATACGGATGAAAACCATACTGAAGTTGAGTATCATCAGCATATGCCTTATATGAGCAAACGTGATTCAAATTACACAGTTGCGGATCCAAGGGGGGGGGGGGGGGAGAATCTAGGGTGATGGATGCCGCCCTCCTCCCCCATATATATTAGATAATAATAATAATTATCAGAATTGCATGTTACAAGGTTGCTTTTTGAAAATAAACTTGTATTATAATTAAAAATATTAAAAAAATAACTTCATACCCACTTATTGTGTATTGTATAAATATGTGTGTATTAATTAAAGGCCACTAAGATTATATAACCATTCATTATAGGGTAAATGTTTATTTCGAAACCATTCCACACACAATGCAAACTGGGGACATGAAATTCTATGCAGTAAAAATTACAGAATAGAACAACAAAAACATAAGGCACAATATGCAACAGCATGAAAGCAAGTGCTGGGAACAAATCTAATGTTAATTAAGTAACCGGGTAGTATTTCTATTTTACAAATTAGCATTCATAGTTCTGAAGGAAATTAGTTTTTTCATCCAAATACACGTTACGAGAGGAGTGCCTCAGGGCTCGGTGTTGGGACCGGTCTAGTTTCTCCTATATTTGAATAAATTGGCATTTTTGGATATTCAGGGCGCGTTTACACTATTTGCAGATGACACTAGTCTCCTGTGGCATGGTGAAAATAAAAACGATTTAAAGTTGGTTATTGACAGTGATCTACGAGAGGTTAAAAAATGGTGCGATACAAACTTATTATGTTTTAATATTAACAAAACAAATATAATGCCTTTTGGTTTTAGTTTTAATGAGATAAATCTTGATGATCAACAAATTCAAAATAAAGCACTTAGGTACTAAGTTTTTGGGTGTAACGTTAGATAATAAACTGAAATTTGAGGAGCACATAAATGTATTAAGCAAAAAATTGGCAGCTGGCTGTTATGCAATAAGGATAGTCTGTAATGAACTTAGTAACTCAACCGCTAAAAGGGTATATCATTCCTTGTTTGAATCGCACTTGCGTTATGGTATTGTTTTTTGGGGATTTGCAAACAGGCGGTTGCTAAACTCCATATTTGTGTTGCAGAAAAGAGCAATTCGACATTTGTGCAGAGGAAATAACCGTGAACAACCGGCATACGAAATTTTTGACTACCGATTCTTAAGACCACTCTTGTGAAACAGTCGGTCTTCTATGAGAGTAAAAAGATTTTTAATCATTTAAGTAATGAGCTGAAATCAATTTTAAACTTCGGCCAGTTTCGGAAAAATGTCAAAGACATCTTATTGCAGAAAGCTTACTACAGTCTGGATGAATATTACAGTGACGTTTTATAGTTGGTTTGTGTTAATTTTATTGTTGTTGACAATGCATTTTATGTTTGTATGGGTGTATGTGCATACATGTTTTTGTTTTTATTTTATTTTTACTTATATTTTAAGGACTTTTTATACTCGCTTTGTTTATAGGAATTTAGTTTTCTTTAACAATAAAGCATATATTGATTGATTGATTGATACAAATTCTTCATATGCCTAAATATTTTCTATTATCTACGGTCACGAAATATTGTTGCCTGAGTTACATCGCCCATATCATCATTTTTATAACGTTTGTTTTAAGAGAATCGGAAAGTGCTTACGTCTAAAATAAAATTTGAGGCGTTGAGACCTAAAATGGCCTTACCCTAAAATAAAATAAATGGTAAAATATAAATTAAAAATTTACGCCTTTTATTATCTTTATTTTTTGATAGGGCATGTACTGTAATTATTATATTAAAGTCCTAACTAGATTAAATTTATTAAGTCCAGTGGCGTCCCGGGGAGCACAATAACGAATATTATTGACAAAAAAATGTATGCCACTGATTAATTTTGATATTATTTCTCGGATTTATCAACTAATAATATAACTTTTTTAATCCCTGAATTGTTTTCATACCTTGTTTCGTTTCCGAGAGAAAAAATAAAAACGACTTCATTTCATATACAAAAAAAAAACTTATGTATTTCAATGTTGAAAATAGCCACCTTCTAATAAAGCGCACGATTGCAATCGTGTCACCATTGATTCTCTTAAACGTTTGGAAATGCCTGCATTGTTTCGTATCGCATTGCAACATTAAATAATTCGAATTTTTAAGTCGTTTTCATCTAGGACAGCCGTCTTGTAAACAACAGACTTTAGGTAACCCCATAAATATTAGTCTAGAGGATTCAAGTCGGGACTGCGAGCTGGCCAACCTTGGGGACCTGCGCGTCCAATACAGCAATTAGAAAAATTGTTGTCGAGGTATTGACGAGCAACTAGGTTTAACTGAGCTGGGATACCGTCGTGCATGAACCACATATTAGTTCTTATTTGTAGAGGTATGTGTTCTAACAGAGCCTCAAGTTGTTCAGATAGAAACTGCGTGTAGGAGTTTCCATTCAATCGAGGTGGTAAAAAGTATGGTCCAATAAGATAGTCGCCAATGATCCTTGCCCATACATCCAACGAAAATTATTGCTGAAAACGACCTTCCTTAATGTTAAAAGGACTATCGTCCACCCAAAAATGTTCGTTATCAAAATTCATTATAACTTCTTTTGAAAAAGAGGCCTCATCAGTAAATGTTCGGTAAAAAATTATTGTTATGTGCTACTGTATACAGCAACCACCTACTAAAATCAAACCTTGACTGAAAATCACGGGGAAACAGAGCTTGCACACGTTGAATATGGTATGGGTGTAGTTGATAAAGATGCAAAGCCCTCCAAACAGTTGACGCACTTGTTTGAAATTGCACTGCTACCTTCCTGTCACTAGTTATAAGATCATCTTCTATCTCTCGAAGTATAGCCTCTTCTAACTCAGGCGTGATTACTATTGTAGGTCTGCCAGGAAGTTCCGTACTACATTTAAAACTTCCAATGTCAGTCAATCTTACATTGAGCTGTCTAAATGTTTTGGCACATGGCAGTACTCTGGATAACGTATCTGATAAATTCTCCGAGCTACTTCAGCATTTCCATTTGCTAGGCCATAACTGAAATGCATCTGGGCCATTTCAGCGTTAGTAAAGTTATTCATTTTGGACTTGTTATTCACAAAACTGGTTGATTAGACATCGAAACTTACCTTTACCTAATATTTTAATTAACTTTGAAATACATAGGTATTTTTTTTTGAACATGCAATAAAGTAATTTTTATTTTTTCTCTTAAAAACGAAGCAGGATACGAAAACAATTCAGGGAAGAGAAAAGTTGTATAATTAGTTGGTAAATCCGAGAAAGAATATCAAGATTAGAAAAAAAGTCAGTGGCGTACATTTCTTTGTCAATAATATTTGTTAAGGTGCTCTCCAGGACGCCACTGGACAAATTTAATCCAGTTGGGGCTAATTAAGCCCCCTATTATTATGAATAACAATACCAAATTTCAATAAAATCGGGAAAAGGATATTTGAAAAAATTATAAGAAACCGACTTTTTTAAGAGCTTTAACACCCTGTATACTAAGAACGGGGCAACTCCGGACAAATGTTCATATGAACTTTTTCTCTTAAAATATCATAGGGAATCACCCCCTTAAGTTACGTACCGTGCTTTTGAAACACCGTGTATATACCCACAGATACACTTAAAATGATATTTTTTCACGTTAAAAACTAACATAAATTAACTTTTAAATTGATCTGTATTGGTTTTGTTGAAATAAAGGAAAAATTTCTGAAAATATTAATAATATTACAATAATATTACCTACCTACGTTCCCATAGTCAGTGTAATTTAAGAAACCCTATCTAAAACGAAAAACAGGTTTTACAAGCGAAATAGTTAATGTGTTACCCTAACCTCATGTCAACAATTGCTTAATTAAAATATTAAAGTGGCTGGTAAACCCACACTAGGTCAGTATTGTATTTATACTTGTAAGAAAAATCTTAATGCTAAAGTGGAATTTATGACATATCATGAACTCAATGTTTATTGGTTAGGCCGTTGTTCTACTGGACCTTCAGATTATGGGCTTTTACTCTGTGATAAACTCTGAAGTAAATATTGAAATTTTAAGAGTTAGGCCGCTATAATTCTCAACGCCTTAGTTTGTTTTAATAATAATAAATCCTAGATCCGCCAGTGAAATTGCCCACATTATTTTAAGAAATATGTCTCTATAGCTTAAAAACAAATCAAACTATTTATTAGACAAAACAAAATTGTTAAATTAATCCTGACTGGATTTTCAAAAATAAACAAACTAATCAATTACCAGTGTTTACTTAGTAGTAAGTATTTAAATAATTTCCCATTATAAAATTTATTTTATGTCGCCTGTAAAAACCCCAGTTTTATGCGTACAATAACTATTATTAACAATTGACAACGAAACATGGAGTTAATGTTTAAAATATAGTTATATTGTATGCATGTGTAAGATTATTATTTCCCAGTGATTGACAGGCTAAGCAACAATTCCAGTTTCCATTAGTGTAAGAGATGTTGACTAAAATTTGATTAATACCATCTCATCGTGAATAATTATCTGAAATATTGTATTTGAATTAAATTAATATGATCCTAAATCCGTATTTCCCAATAATCGTCATGACAGCACCATAATGAGTAACTCGCCAAACATCAGTCTTTTTATTTTAATAAAATCTGTCAATTCTTAGTTACTACGATTCTAACATATAGTTTCTATAATACAAGAAATACAAAAATTACAAGATAGATATACAGGGTGTCCGGTAAGTATAGGGCAATATTTCACAAGCGCGCAGTGGAGGTCAGAACAATACTAGTAGTTCATATAATCATTTTTCCTAATGTCTCTTCTAGCAAAGATATCGGGTCCCAAAAACGCACACCTGAATATTTACATTTTTGATTATAACTTTTAAGCAACCCTGTATAAATTATTAAATTGTATTAAATGAAATTTTGTGACTTTGTACAGCACTTATGGACTAAGAAACTCATACTAAAATCATTCGTGTACATAGCCAATTTAATTGCCGGTTTAATTTTGTTCATGACTGTGAAGCTTTCTTAAAGACCGTTCCTGCGAGTGGCAATGGACAGATTTCTTTCAGACACATTTAACATCAACGCGGAGTCCCTCAAGGTTCTATTTTGTCACCCACCATCCTTTTACTATACATTAACGATCTTTTGGAAAAAGCTAAAAATCCTATAGGTATATAGCTTTGCCGATGACAGCACACTTGTTTCATCTTTTACTTTGGATGCTTTAATATCGACTGCCAATTCACATATCTATAGGCAGCAAAGGTCTCAAATCTCAACAAAGACCTGAAAGAAGTTTTATTTTAGGGTGGTAGTAACCAAGTAGAAGTTGAGGCTAAAAAACCCCAGGCGGCAGTTTTTTCTATAAAAGCTAATGTTGAAGAACCGGATATAGTTATGGCGGGACACTCGATTCCCTCGGCTTCATCAATTCATCTATTGGGCGTTAATTTGGATATTCATATGTCTTGGCATGGTTACGTTACGGCTATTGCTAATAATACACCCCAACAACTTTTGATGCTCTATAAAGCTCAAATTCGACCATCGCTGGAGTACTGTTTGCATATTTGGGGCTTTGCTAGTTAACATACACTGAGATTGCTTGATTCTATTTAAAGAAGAGTCCCTCGCTTGATCGGTGACCATGATTTGACAAACAACTTGGAAAGCCTTGAATATCGAAGGCAGGTTGGCGACTTGAGTCTATTTTACAAATATTTTCATGGCAAATGCTCAACTGAGGTTGCCCGCTTGACTCCACCCAGAGCGGTATATGGTGGAAATACACGACGAGCCACTGCAGCCCATCCGTACGTGGTTCAGCTTAGTGTCCCTCGAACAACAATGTTTAAAAATTATTTCCTTTGGAGAACGTCAGCACTCTGGAACTACCTCCCTGAGACCGTGTTCCTCAACGAGTATAATCTCCGAAGATTCAAGACCAACGTAAACCATTTCCTGCGTACACGCACCGCTCGAAGAGCGCCATAAAGGATTAATCCTGCAGTGCTGTGCCTTATCATAAAAAGAAGAAAATGAAGCCAGGAACGGCCTTGTCACCGCCCTCTTAATGTTCAAATTTTAATAGGTGCCATTTTTGGAAAACTAAAAAATACTTTTTTAAATAATAATATTTTCGGTTTCTCTCTTTAAAAAAGGTACTTTCATCTGTTTAAAAAAAAATTAACCATTGTCGAGATTAATCAAATTCTTATACAATCTAATATCAGCACTAATTTATTACAAATTTTTTTTAATTAGTTTATTTGCCGTTAATTTATAAAAACACAATTATAATATTTGACCTATTATTTTGACACACTAATTATTACTAGTTTTTATTTTTAGCAAATAAACTGAAGTATTTAATGTGAAGTAATTGCTAGCATGCATTTAATTTATGGATAAACACAATGCAATTCTCTGAATGCAAAAAGAATTTAAGCTGAGGGATTTTCAACTCAAAATGTATCCGATCTAAAAACACTTGTAAGGATTGATTGAAACTTAAAAAAATTAAAAAGAAAGCATTTCTTTCGAAAAAAAATTTGGAAGGCAGTATAAAAATTGCTCGTAAAAGACGTCTTGTTCCAATTGCTTATTTCATCAGACGTTCAAAATGAGCACCTTGAACTTCAATTATATTCTAAGAATTTTTGGTCGCAATACTTGGAACAATATTGCAGGAAAGTTTCGTATTTCTTCGCAAAAATGGATTATCCTTTGAAGAAGCTCTTCAATGGAATTTACTGTAGTTGAGTAAACTAGTTATTTTAAATGACGGCAAAAAAGAAATCCAAATAATTTAGGTCTGGAAGCCTAGGTGATCGTAGAATAGGACCGTCGCGACCTATTCAACGATTACCAAAACTATCAGATTAACCATGCACTGCGTTACTAAAAGATGGCGACGCACCATCATGAATGAACCATATTTGTGATCTTGCTTGCAAGGGTACATTTTCCATTAAATCTAATCTTTCCGAAGGGCCCAATCAAATGATTCCCAATTATCCCCGTCCACACATTAATCATAAACCTTGGTTGATGCTCGACTCATTACTGTTTTATTGCATTACTGACTTATTGCATGGAGATTTTCTTCATGTAGATTAATCCTTTTAAATGTTTTTCGAGCAGGTAAATTTCGATGCGGAAATCTCTTAGCATAAGCTCGTTTTGCTTCCAGAGAATTGCAATGTGCTTGTCCATAAATCAAATGCATATTAGCATATTTGGAATAGGAATACGAATACATAAGTAAGTTATGTTCAGATGATGACGTTGGCAAATTTTGTTATACCTGCCTATTGGTATCCAGGACAATCAACTATTGTGGCTTTTATGGTAGTATTCCAACTTATTTCAATAATTATTGGGAAGGAGTATCTTCTTAAAGCGAGATTGTAACGAAATAAAGTTATTTCGTTACATTGGATTTTAAAGTATCTTCAGGTATTGGCGCTGCCATCTATGGATAACTCTGCATACTACAGAATATTGATTATTTAAGTTTGTATAAAGGAAAAGAGCAACTGTAAATTTGTCGTTCTATAATATAGATTTCTAGGGTATTCTTTAATATAGATTATCGATTTCGTACATTTAATTTAGTTCATATTGGCTCCGGGGATGCGTAAAGGCTCGACTCAGAGAAGTGAATTTTTGACCTCACTTTCGGTTTTATCCTGATACAGGTATGTCACGCTAAGCTTTTGTTTCACTAAATTTATATTTTATCTGATAATAAGTATGTAATTGAACCATAAATATTACTTTCTAGAAACCCATGACCCTTTAAGCTATTTTTACACGAACTAAATTCCACATTTTTATGCTTTAACAAAAATAAAGACAATACATGCCGACCATAATGGCGTCACAAATTATTAATCTTCATTCATCTCATTTATCCTTGTAAAGTGTAATGTTTTTAAAGATCTAAAAGCATCATCTTAACAGACAGAACGCAGTCATAAGAATATTTCTTTAGTCAGTGTGGAATTTCAATCAATATTTTAATAATTTTGCATTCAATTTAAATATCTTTTAAGTTAATTGACAGGTCATGGTTTTGTGTGTTTTTCTTCATCAATTATTGTTTAAATTCTTAATTTAACTTTGTTTCTCGGGTTTCTGTCGTTCTATTATGTTTTAGCAAATATCGTTGGCCAGTTGGTGGTTTATTTAAGTTCTTGATGAACATTGGTGAGAACCAGATATAGGGTAAACCTGACTGAACCATTCACAAGGAAACCGACAGATCCAGGCTCTACAGAACTGGTAACTGACAGAATATCCAAGGAAGCTGATATCGAGGAAAGCAGGTGAGTTTTTCTTTTGTTTCTAATCAGAAACCTAAATTGAATTTGTTGAAAAACTCACCCAATTTCTCTCTGATATCTGTCAGAAATCAATTCTAGTTTAACATTTATTTTTTCTTAAGCTTCTCAGTCAATTAGCGTGACATGCTTGTACTGGATGGATAATACCTTAAGTCACATTGTATATAAAATTTCTCTTGTACCATATCTATATCTTAAATCTATCTTGTACATATCTTACCTTGGGTGCCATAATTAAGACATTAGTCTGGTACGCCAATATCATGTGGTAACGAATGCCTGTAGCTCGTTCAAACCACTTTTATCTCGCAAACGATTGCCTTTTTGCTCGGTATGCATATCGAATCTGCACAAAGTTGTGGATGCTTTGAATGCAGTTATCTATCTTGCAAACGATTGTCTTTTGCTCGTGTTGTATATTGTACCTGCACAAAAGTTAGAAATACTTTTGAATGCAGTTATCTCTCTTGCAAACGATTGCCCTTTTTGCTCGTTATGCATATCGAATCTACACAAAGTTGTAGATGCTTTGAATGCAGTATTTTCTTCTAGTTTTGAATATCTGTATTGTATATTTGTACATTTTGTAGTATTACAATTTCTCTTGTACCGTATCTTGAATTTATCTTGTTCGTATCTTACCTTGGGTGCCATGTATGTATGTATGTAAGTGCGGGCAGCTCTGACACCGCAGCACTCAGGCCTGTCGACCCATTGTGCTCTGCCGCGTTGGTTAGGGTTGCGCCAAACCTATGCCCTTCACGAAGGCGAGCACTAGGGTTGGTGAAAGCTCCTTGATATCCGCTGGTGCAAGTAGTCCTGCACCCAGGTACTGGTGCCTTTTTCGTATAAGGCTATTACAGAAGCATAGGACATGCAGTGAGTCCTCGTTCTCCTGCTTGCAGAACCTGCATACTGCTGAGTTGTTCAGCCCCATTGTATACAGATGCTTATTCAGACCGCCGTGCCCAGTAAGGATGCCCGTAACGATCCTTAGGTTTTTCCTACTCATTCTGGATAGCGTGTCGGCGAAGTTTTGACAGTGCCCCTGAATGAGGAGCTTAGCCTGTCTGAGCCCCGCTGTATTTGTCCAATTCTCTTTGGCTTCCCGTTTTACCCACTTGTCAATGACATTGTTGGCAAAGCCCGCTGGAAGCCCCAGCACTGGCTCGGGCCCCCTGAATGAGGCCGCTGAACCACGTTTAGCCAACGTGTCAGCTTCCTCGTTGCCTTGTATATTTTTGTGTCCTGGAACCCAGATAAGCCGCACCCTATTGGAGTTGCCTAAGACGTTGAGATTTTCTCGACAGTCTAGGGCTCCTTTCGACACAAATTTGTTTGATGCCAGCGCCTTTATGGCTGCTTGGCTGTCGGTGCAAATCGTGATTTGCTGATTCCTATAACCTCTATCGAGGTTCGCCAGTACGCACTTGTTGATAGCGAATATTTCCGCCTGAAAAATTGAGGCGTGTGAGCCCAGTGCGAAGGTTAATTCGCACCTTGGCCTCCTGCCCCAGACGCCAGCACCCGAGCCCCCGTCAGTCCTAGACCCGTCTGTATACCAGATGAGCCCTTGACCTTCCGTCTGAGCTCTTTGGTCCTCGCCCCAGGCGTCTCTAGTCGGTATCTCTGTGCTGAACGATTTTCTGAACACGTATGTGGGAGGAAGAATGTCACTGGGCGATTCCAGCATACCCTCCCCCCGCACAAGCGTTCCCAGAATGCTGGCATGGCCTAGGCCATGGCCCTTATCTAACCACATACCCCATTGTTTTATCCTGTAGGACGCTCTCATGGCCTCCGCTTTCACTATTATATGAAGAGGCGGAAGCGCAAGTAGAGCCTCCAGGGCCGCAGTTGGAGTCGTTCTTATAGCTCCCGTCGTGCTCGTACACGCCAGACGTTGTACCCGAGCTAAGCGGGTCTTTACTGTTGATAGTTCTGCCGCAGGCCACCATACTACCGAAGCATAGAGCAGCATGGGCCTGATTACCGCTGTCCAAAGCCACAGGGTGGCTTTGGGGTTAAGTCCCCAGGTTTTGCCCAGGAGCCTTTTACATCCCCAGAGTGAAGCCGTAGCCCTTTGGATCTGTCTATCCACGTGGGGTCCCCATGTCAGTTTATGATCCAGGAGAACACCCAGGTATTTGACAGACGATACTCTCGGGATGGCTGTGTTGAATATTACCGGATCCTTAAACCCAGTTATATTTCTTTTTTTCGTAAAGAGTACCAGTTCCACCTTAGTGGGGTTCACCGATAGCCCTTGGTCTGTACACCATAGTTCTATTTGTCTCAGAGCACCCTGTACGAGACCACTGATAGTCCCCGGGAATTTGCCGGAGATGACCACCGCAATATCGTCCGCATATGCCTGAGTATAAAAACCTTTCTCATGAAGCCTCCTGAGAAGCCCGTCTAGGACGACGCACCACAATAGAGAGGACAGAACTCCCCCCTGTGGGCATCCTCTTGCGACGAGCGCTCTAACCGTTTCCTCATTGAGTGTGGTGGTAATTGTTCGGTTGTTGAGCATGGCCCCTATCCATCTTACGATGGTATTGTGGACGCCCTTACTCTCCAATCCCATGTTTATGGAGCCACATGACGTATTGTCAAAGGCCCCTGCAATGTCCAGAAAAGTCCCGCAAGCGAGCTCTTTCTGCTGTAATGATTTTTCTATTTTGCAAACCACTGAATGCAGTGCTGTTTCAGTAGATTTGCCTGTTTGGTATGCGTGTTGTGACCAGTGCAGGTTCGTGGCCATCAAGACGCCTTCCCTAAAATGCCTTTCTACCAATCTCTCCTGCAGTTTTAGCAAGAAGGACGTGAGACTGATTGGCCTAAAGGCACTCACTTCGTCATATGAAGCCCTGCCTGCCTTTGGTAGGAATACCACTCTCGCGATTCTCCAACTCTTGGGGATGTAGCCCGTCGCCAGTACAGCCGTCAGAACCCTATGCAGATGGCCGATGATATGTCCCAGCCCCTCCTGGAGAAGGGCCGGGAAGATTCCATCAACCCCCGCACTCTTATATGGCTCAAAGGTCTGTACTGCCCATCTGATTCTGTCCACTGTTACAACCTCAGAAGCCGTCTCCCAGTCCCTTATCATATCTTGGTCCGGGAGAGGCCCCTGAGCCTGCGGTGGATTTACTTGCACGATAGATGCCATAATTAAGACATTAGTCTGGTACGCCAATATCAGGTGGTAACGAATGCCTATAGCTCGTTAAACCACATTTATCTAGCAAACGATTGCATTTTTGCTCGTTATGCATTATCGAATCTGCACAAAAGTTCTAGATGCTTTTGAGTGCAGCATTTTCTACTAGTTTAAATATCTGTATGATATATTTATACATTTTGTATATTAATTACTTAATTTTTATCTTGTTGGCACAATATATGTTTCTTTTGGATCAACTTAAAACTTAGATACATTTTAAGTCAATCAAATCATTTGTTTTTCGTACTACTTAAACACGAAAGAAAATTTGTTTTTGACCTTATGTAATTAAACATGGTTATTTATTTTTTAATTTAAAACTTTATTCATGTTCACTTGAGTAACAGGGAGTAAAAACATCCTGTGACTATAGTATAGAAATTTAAGTTACAACTGGTATTGTTTACCATAAGTATTCATTTTTAAACCTTTATTGCAATAATATTCGCTGGTCTAAAGCCACTTTTCTAACATTACATGCAAACGAGCAAACCTGAGGCTGACAAACTGACAAGCTCATCAGATGTCATTACTCCTATCAATCGCTGTCACAAGAATTCAAGTCTAATCAAGTCCTGACGTCTTCCTCATCGTCTCCATTGCTGAAGTCTATGCATGGAACACCTTCTCCATTGCTGAAGTATATGCATGGAACACCTTCTCCGTTGCTGAAGTATATGCATGGAACACCTTCTCCGTTGCTGAAGTATATGCATGGAACACCGAACACCTCATCGAGACAACTTACAGGTGAAGAGGACTGGATCTTGGACACACCTCATGGAAGACAATGCAGAGCTAAGTATTTGTCAGTCAGAAGGACAACTTTGTAAAGACCAGCAGACCATTGCTATATTTTCACTTTAATTTTCACCTTTTTATACTGTAAACTGTTTCCTCAGAAACCAATCTCAACAACCAATATTATACAGATTTAGTTTAATAAACTACTAAGTGTTTATAAAATTTTGTATCATTTCTGGTAGGATGGCGCCCTAAAAAAAATTGTCAGATAATAAGACAACCCACACCTAACGAACAACAAAAAAAAAGTCTTTTTAGCCGAGGCAACCCAACATCATTTCAATGATTATCAATAACGTTACAGTGGCGTCCAACGTCATCGTTACAAGATGCCCAAAATAAGTATTTAAAAAGGGTTTTTTTAATTTTCCAAAAGTGCCATCTATCAAGATTTGGACCTTACAAGTGCGGTGCCAAGTTCGTTCCTGGCTTCCCTGGCTATGTACAAAAGAGTGATTCTAGTATGAGTTTATTAGCATAAAGTGATAAAGTTTCTTTAAAATATACAGCGTGGCTTGAAAATTATAGTCGAAAATGTAAGCGCCATTGGGGTCCCATATATTTGTTAAGATGGGCATTGGAAAAATGATTATATTAACTACTAGTATTATCTTGACCTCCCATGTACACCTTGTACACACTGTCCAAATATTGCCCTATACTGACCGGACACCCAGTGTTTCAGTATTTTATGGTAAATGAGGAATAGAGGTGTGACGTTCACGAATGATTCGTTCAAAATGAACGAATCACTTCATTAAATCGAAAGAATTGATTCATCGTTCCTAAAAGATTCGATTCTTTTTTGATTTACCAATTCAGGAATAATTTAAAGAATTGATGAATCAAAGTCGCATTTCGTTCACTAACCCGAAACTCGAAAAGGCAATTCAGCAGTTCAGTAATTCACTCATTCGTAAGTCCGCAGTTCGAACGCTCGAGCTCGAGAGTTGGCCTGACGGCCGTCGCTCGGCGATGCGTGATGCCGTCTTCGATTTTCATCATGTAGAGATAGACAGCAGTTTAATTAGGTACGCAAAGTACAGTAGAAGGGAAAGAGATAAACGTATGGGATGAAAGATTTGATTTGGTTGTACAAATTTTAATAAACAATAGAAGAATATTATTTTTGGATAGGATTCATGATTGACGATTCATTCAAGACATTTTAAGAACTTGAACATTGGGCTCAAGATTTGGGTATTTTGTTACCACTTATGGCAACAATCTTCATAACGATCGACTGGCTGTTATTTAAACAAACATATCGATTTAGCGTTTAAAACGTAAAATTATTTAAAAATAGGTTATTGAATCATTTGAGAACGAATCTTTTTAGCTGAATGAATCAAATGAATTTAGTCACCAAAAAGAATCGAACTTCCCAACTCTAATGAGGAAGCTTGCTTCAACTTCATCTTTTATAATTATTAATTAGAACAAAGGCTTAATTTATTTGTTTTATTTATATACCATACCCACTTATTGATTAATGTTTACTCTTATAATTTATATAACATAGTTTAGTTGCGGAAGTGATAACGAACATAAATTATTTTTGCGTGAAAATATTCAATATTTTGAGCATAAAACATTTTGGTTTATTTTCCTACATGTCAAAATAAACAATAATGTATTATACAGTGTGTCCACGCATGAACTTACCTATTCTACATGCAAAAACGTTTATTTTCAAAATTTTGAAAAGAAATAATTACTTATAATTTCTTTCGTCTGTTATATAGAACCGTTGAGCAACTAGAATTTTATCGTCCTTGGTGCGCAAAGAATATAAAAATGTATGCAGATTTGCAGAGTTAACAATTTATGACTCAAACTCCTTTGATACATCCGAAATTAGCGAAATCGAAAAGCAAAATATAGTTTTTGCATGGTTACCTGGCGTCTTTCTAATAAAAGCTGCAGAGCTCCAGTGCTACCTCAAATTTTAAACAAACATTTCTATTCTATTCATTCTTAATCTAAATTATTATTCTACAGTAATATGTAACTGTATAGTTCTCTTCACGATAAATAGTTTTAACTGCAATAAAACTAAAGGGTCGATCCCATTATGTCGACAATAAATATGTAAAGTATAAAGGTGTAGTTAAGGATCGGACTAAAGAAGTCAATTAATTATACTCGTATGATGTGTTTACATTAATTTAATGAAATTAAAAAGAACTAAACATTATAAATTTTTAAATATTACTTATACTAAATTTATTTACATGTATAATGTTATTCTATATGCAGTTCTGTTTCGCAGTCGCTATCATCATTTAATTAATTATAATTGGTTTAATTGTATCATGCAGAGTAACATAAGAATTTTCTACAGCAATCACATGATAAATTTAATTTTTCCAACTACCTGGGGGAATATCATTAAAACGTTTTTTTTATCAATTTTACAATACTTAACTTAAAGTCGGAGAGGTATTTTCTGACCTAACAATTGATTTCAATTAGTGCCATATGTGCTCTATGGCATAAAAAATCCAATAATAAGATGGGAGCCGTAGCATAGTATATCCCAATTCCTCTGCCAATGCGTCACAAACATATACCTTTTTTTTATTTAGAATGCCTTTAAACTTCTAAAAGATCACTTTTTTTGATAACATTCTTCAAAAAATATATCGTTCGCCGCCATGTATTTTTGAATCTCCAATTTTGTATTATTTGAACCTGGAGCCTTATACAGGGTGTTTCATTAAGGTCGAAGAGCGGCCATATCTCGGAAACTATTGGGCATAGAAATTCAGGAAAAAAAAATTAATGACTAAAGTGGCCATGAGAAAATCCTGGAAATAATTTTTAAGTTCCGCATTTTGCCGCAAGGGGGCGCAATTGAAAAGTAAATTTTTAAATTTTAGATATCTCCGAAAATTGCACGTTAAGGTATATTTTTGATAACACCATTAAAAAGCTTGGTCAATTTTGCATAATTTTGGTCCCATGCTTATTGGCGTACCGACTTTAGTAAGAGTGGGGGAAGCTGTTGAATGTGTAATCATTTAAATCGCTGTAACTTATAAACCTATTATCCGATTTTAGCAAACTAAAACTTGTTTGGAAGAGAAATGTAAGTACTTTTAACTATCGTCTTGAGTGGTCCATGATACTTCTCAATAAAAATACAAGAGGGCGCAATTTGCAATAGTAACACATTTCTTAACTTTATTCATTTATTTCAAATCATACGGTATAATTATGATACCATAATCGAAAAGTAGATGAAATTTGCTACAAAAAATGTCAAAACCGCAGTTCGATATCTCCATCCGTTTCAGAGTTATTGCCAATAGAATAATTTTTAAAACTTTAAATGAAGAAGCGGTTGTTTTCATAGTTTTGTGATCAAGCATTCCATGACAAAAAATATTTTTAAACTTTATGGTTAGGTAGGTTTGTTTCTCATTATTCCAATGGCCCAGAAACCACTCTAGAATTAATGGCAATCATGGAAAACGTGTCATTTAGGCGTAACTCTAACAATATGATGTGTTTTAAAAAATAAATCTAGATAGCTGTGAAATAAAATCTGAAAGTTTCCATGGAGATAAGACAAATAATGCAAATAGTTGTCAACAAGTTTCATTTTGAAAGGTGTTGACAAAAGTTTATCCGTAATTCATCTTAAACTTCTTGATAGAAAATTGTGATACGTACTTTTCAAAAATGGCTTATACCAATGCCGAAGCTTACGATATGCTGGCCGTATATTTTGAATGTTTTCAAAATGCGCCTATAGCGGAACGCGAATATGCTCTCAGATATCCTGAACGAAGGCACTATGGCAGAGCAGTATTTCAGCGACTGGCAATATGCGTAAGGCAAACGGGAAGTGTACGACGCATTTCAGTTGCTTTTAGAAGACGTCCAGTAAGAAATGAAGTCAACATTACAAACGTTCTTGCGTACGTAGAGGCCGATCCGCATTTAAGCATAAGAGCAATTTCTTTAGACCTAGGTATAAGTTGTACTGCAGTGTTCCGAATTCTAAGGGATTTTAAGCTGCATCCCTATCATATAGTTTTACATCGGGCGCTATCAGAAAGTGATTAAGACAGACGGCTCGACTATTGCTATTGGCTAAGAGAGATGTGTAACGAGAATCCTCAATTCCTCTCCCACGTGTTATGGACTGATGAAGCCACTTTTAGTAGCTGTGGCAAAGTTAATTTACACAATATGCACTATTGGTCACAGACAAATCCTCACTGGATGCGCGAAGTGGATCACCAAAACAGATGGAGTGTTAACGTGTGGTGCGGAGTATTAGGGCACAGAATTATCGGACCGTTTATTTTTAATGATTATCTAAATGGTGAATCTTATTTAAACTTTTTACAAAATGACTTGCCTATCCTTTTAGAAGATGTTCCTATTGGCCTTAGAACATCCATGTGGTATCAACATGATGGATGCCCGGCACACTTTTCGCATATGGTCCGTGATTTTTTAGATATTGGATTCCCAAATCGCTGGATTGGAAGGGGTAGTTTGTTTGCTTGGCCACCTAGATCCCCGGATTTAACTGTGTTAGATTTTTACTTGTGGGGGCGAATAAAAGACATTGTATATAAAACGCGACCAACCACACGAGACAACATGATTGAGCGAATTGAAAATGCACTAAATTCGATTTCACGAGCTGAAATTGAAACAGCTGTCTCTAGTTCTAGAAAAAGAATTAATCGTTGTATTTTGCACAACGGAGGTCATTTTGAACATTTATAAAGTCTCTCAATTGTTTTCCTAAGAAGCTTTCCATGAATATTGTTTCCTTCAATAGTTTCCGATAATTATTTCAATACTGTTTTATGGCCCGTTGGCCTTGAAACACGCTCCAAATTTTGTATTTTACATGATTTGGACTAGTCCTAAGCCTAGATAAAGTGTGAAGGCAGGCACGAAGTTTGACATTGGAATAATGAGAAACAAACCTACCTAACCATAAAGTTTAAAAATATTTTTTGTCATGGAATGCTTGATCACAAAACTATGAAAACAACCGCTTCTTCATTTAAAGTTTTAAAAATTATTCTATTGGCAATAACTCTGAAACGGATGGAGATATCGAACTGCGGTTTTGACATTTTTTGTAGCAAATTTCATCTACTTTTCGATTATGGTATCATAATTATACCGTATGATTTGAAATAAATGAATAAAGTTAAGAAATGTGTTACTATTGCAAATTGCGCCCTCTTGTATTTTTATTGAGAAGTATCATGGACCACTCAAGACGATAGTTAAAAGTACTTACATTTCTCTTCCAAACAAGTTTTAGTTTGCTAAAATCGGATAAGTGGTTTATAAGTTACAGCGATTTAAATGATTACACATTCAACAGCTTCCCCCACTCTTACTAAAGTCGGTACGCCAATAAGCATGGGACCAAAATTATGCAAAATTGTCCAAGCTTTCTAATGGTGTTATCAAAAATATACCTTATCGTGCAATTTTCGGAGATATCTAAAATTTAAAAATTTACTTTTCAATTGCGCCCCCTTGCGGCAAAATGCGGAACTTAAAAATTATTTCCAGGATTTTCCCATGGCCACTTTAGTTATAAATTTTTTTTTCCTGAATTTCTATGCCCAATAGTTTTCGAGATATGGCCGCTCTTCGACCTTAATGAAACACCCTGTATATACAGGGTCTTATTTAATAAGTGTCCGATATTTTACAGGACGATTCCTCAGTTATTTATAAGGTTAAAAGTTCATGTAAGCATGGGTCCGCAAGCCCTTCATTTTTGAGATACGGGGTGTTAAAAATTGCATACAGCAAGGAGGTGGACCTTTCCAACATTTATTGTGATTTTGATTTAGTTTTATACCTAGTGTTTCGTCTTTTATTGTTGTTTAAAAAACATCGTTTGAAATGTTTCTATGTTGATTAAAAAAAAATTTTTAAAATTGTTTCTTTTTTTGACAAACATATTATGCATCGATTAATTTAAATCAAAATATCTCGAAAACTGCTGCTTGTAGCGACTTTTGACAAGCATACCAAAAAAGAAAAGGATCTGTAAGTGGCGCCCCCTACAATTAATGGCCAAACTAAGTTCAAATTTGAATTTCCCATTTAAAAAAATCCCCAAATACCAAGTTTCGTCCAAATATAGACATTTCAAAAATTATTTACGAGAAACAAAAATGAAAATAAATTTTTAACACCCTGTATCTTTAAAATGAAGGGCTTGCGGACCTGTGCTTATATGAACTTTTCACCTTATAAATAACTGAGGAATCGTCCTGTAAAATATCGAACACTTTTTAAATAACACTTTGTATATGGCGACTGTGATAGCTCGCATTGTCCTTTAGTATCATGCTATTCTGAGGATTCCATAAGTACTTACCTTTTGTCAATCATGCAATATCTGAAGCACATTCTAAATAAAACTCTCCAAAGGCTAGTAATGCTACAGCTTATTTGGGTTTCGTCATTAGTGAGCCGTTGCTTCAGAGTTTTTATTGTAGGTACGCGTTGCTCTTCGTACATGGTGTAGACTTTCCGCCTTATCAAGTCCTTGTCAGCTTCGTCAAAACATTTATTGGAACCGGCATCTTCACGCTTCTTTCTTGATTTGATGGGATTTGACACGATTCTTTTTACTGTAGTCAGAGGTATCCTAGCACTAGCGTTAAGCCTCCTGTTAAGTAAAGAACTATATACTGTTTTCACAATGTTTCTAGCATCGAGAAATAAATGCTTTTTTTTCACATTTGAAGAAGCTCTTACAATGTTTTTTCACAGACGCCACATAATGTTTTATACGTATAATAGAATATTTCGTAAAATGACATTGCAATAAAACTGAACATTTCCCGTGAGAAATAAAGACTGACATTTAATCAATGGGGGGATTTCTAAGCATTTAAAATTATCTTATTTTAATTTAACCTTACCTAAAGATCATTATATTCCAGCCCCGGAAATGGATACTGGGAATTTACGGGGATTTACGATCGCACTTGGCAACCATTTTTCGTCAAAAGAACTTTACCTATTTGGATTTCGTTTATAATTAATGCTTTTGTATATACGAACTCGACACGTCGTTGTCGCTGTTGAAAAGCATCGTCATGCGCGTCACCCAATGATCTACGTCACCCGATCGTTTGCAGCCGAAACCTCAACGTCATCCCTAGTAAAACTCAGCGGCGCCGGCGGTATGGCCTTGAGCTAGCCAATCAGAGTGCCATCATTTTTTGAGATTGGTACTGCACTTGTTGGTGTCGGGTGAGTGTATCTTAAACCGAGATTACAATTTTTGATGGTTTACCGCAGTTGGCGGCCAGTAATGTCTAGTAAAGAATATTATCAGGGTCCACAGAAATAGTAGAAAAACTTTATGGACCGCAGGTAATCTTAGAAACGTGCTTATTATTAGTTTTTTAGATGTAACATAAGTGGCACAAAATTTTTTAATTATTTAAATGGAATGGAAATTTAATAGCTTTTATGTTTGTTTATATTTGGTTCTCTAGTCAACTATCTTCCTTGGTCCGGATATATCTGAACCGCGGTCCACCAGCTGCCGACCCTATTGATTCATTTACCGAACAAAAATAGTTGATCCAGGAATAATTTTCTTCAATTAAAAATGCATCGCCAAAAATATGTTATGTTATGTTTATGTTAGATGAGATGCGAATAGGTTCTAGTACAGGAGTTCAGTAATTTTGCTTGTCAAAAATCAAGAAAATAGATATTCATCGAGGCGTGTCGCCGCGAAAGGGTCTATATCCACTTCCAGTTATTTTCCAGTATTTGCAAAAAAATGTTGAGAAGAGACTATAGTGAAATTACAAATATTAACCAAGAACGTAAAAGTAGAAAATATACGTAAATTAGCTTCAAAATTTGGATATAGATCCTTTTGCTATACCCAAATGGATAAAGGCAGTTTTGCACCAATAACATTAGAATTTAGGCTGGTTTGGCACAGTATCATACTGAGAAACAATTAACATGCTGACCGTTATTTTTATTTGAAATCATAAAATAAAACTATAAATCGAAAGTTTCTAAAGCTTCATCAGTGCCTCATCTGAATTCCACAAACTTATCCTGTCCTTTGGGGTCCTACATGTCGTTTTTTGTGTTTTTCATCGTGTTTTTCATCGTAATCTCGACTGTGTGTCCCAAAATCACGTTGTTATAGATGGATTGTTCCAGTGTGTTCCAGGTTTCGTCGAAGTAGTTCTTCGAAAGGCATTTTACATCAGCAATATTCGCTGCTTTAAAGTGACCCCCTATGGCATTTCATCTGGCAATGCAATCAAAGTTATTTTAAAATCAAATTTAGTATGGCTTGAGTCACTATTGTAACTTGATTCACCTGACCAAGATATTTTGCTGTTGTGATTTACTGAGAATAAAACGTTTTGCTACATTGAACTTGAAGTGCCAAGAAGTAGTTTTTTTAAAGTAAATCTCACCTAAAGTTTTCTAGTCACACACACGCGCGACTAGGTGAGCCCGTCTGGCGGGAGTCCTTGTGGCCCTAAGCTTATTTTGCACAGAACCTCAATGACTCCTTCCAGACTTCCTTCCACGCCTACCTACGGCCAGTTCCGCAGGGTCTTACCAAAAACACTAAAGGTGCCAATTTCTCTGGAATCTGAGAGGGGGATTTGTTATGGGTTTTGTGGGGGTATCTGAGGGGGCTTTGGGGGGGTGCTACGTAAATATACAGCCTTCTGCTGCGACACCTGATGCTTTATAGTAGTTTTCAATGGGATAAAGTCCTCTTTGCCACAGTCCCAATTTACTGCTTTGAACGGTACAGATTTGAAAACAGGGTCTAATTCATCTTTAACCGAAAGTGAATATATGCGCTTTTGCTGTGATACGCCTCAGTTATAATAATAATATAATATTAAAATATAACGTTTTGCGTTTTAAGCAGTCTGGTAAGTAAATACCGTTTTACTGTATCTAAAAATGTTGCTGCCTCTAATAACTTTTTAAAAATGTAGTTCAGTTCTGACTAATTTTGTATGCAGTACTGCCTGGTTCAAACATCACGAGCCGCCACTGATGTTTTCCAAGATATTTTGTTATCAAAATTGGCTTTAAATCGATTTTTTAATATTTGATTAATTTCGATTCGAATTTTTAAACAAAATTTTGAATTTTCAATTGAAATTTAGACACTATTACATTAGACAGACAGAACGAAATTCGAAATTAAAGTAAAAATAAAAACAAGAAATTTGTCCCTTTTCTTTCTGTCAGACCCAATCCTTAAACGCGTTTCGCCATATTACGGCTCCTTGGCAAGGGTTGACGAAAAGGAAAGGGACCTTACAGAGCATTTCCACACATAATGTAAAAATACATAATATGCCAGATGTTGCACCTGGCGACATCTGGGGTCAATCGAGCTATCTACCCAACCAGATTTGTTTAAATGCTCTGTAAGGACCCTTTCCTTCTGGTCAGACTCTATTGCCTTGCCGAGGAGCCGTAATACGGCGAAACGCGTCCAAGGATTGGATCTGATGGAAAGAAAAGGGACAAACTTCTTCCTTTTATATCGCGTTTTCGGTACGCAGAAACCGACAATTAAGTGGCTTTCAGCGCCACCTGACATTAGATACCTGCTTATGCGGGTTCCATTCCAGCGTTTCGTCTTCTCTAAGACCTTGCTGATCTGGTTGGGTGGATAGCTCGATAGCCGCGAGATGTCGCCACGTGCAACACATCGCATATAATAATATGTAAAATAAAAATATTAATTTTACAAAAAAGTATACCTTTGTGAATCCAGCTGTGAAGAAAACCACCAGTTATAATCATGATAATGTCAAATGTTACTAGACTCTTTATTTCTTATTAGTTTTAACATGCCTTACAGTATTTAAGAAAACATAATAATTGTATGCATTCAATAAACGCAAGTACGCAACTCTTCTTATAGCTACTCTGACGGTGCACCACCCGGTATAGATAGACTAAATGCCTTAAACTGGGTTTAGGCGAAAACTCCCAAACATGTTCGTGAATCCACTACTGTGTGCAATGAAAAAGGACATATTGCACTTTGGAAACTGCGGGCCAAAGAAGGAAAACATGATAAGGGCGAAGTCAGGAGAAAAGCAGTGACAACAAGCGAAGTGGAGGGTTCAATGATCGCCTCTGATAACGAAAGAGATAGAAAACGTTGGGCTTGTTTAGCTATTGGCATTTTATCTTTTCTGATATTGGACAATTTGATAAAAAAGGCAAAAGAAATAATTTTTACCCTACTCCACTAAAAAAAGGTGTGGAAATTTATTTCGTATGAGATATAAAATATATCCTCCTGTTATGTAGGTGCACCATCGAGTGCACCATGCTAGAATAGATAATGGGGGGATTAGATAGTAGTTACTCCCTACGGACCATAAATGTATTATTTATTTTGGGCAACTATTAAGTTGGGAATATCTGTAATATTTGCTAAATATGACAACCCAACCCTCTTTTTAACAATGTTTTCGGGTGTGGCTATTTTTTATGTTGTCTTTTCACTATAAGTAATTAAATTTACAAAGCTTAAAAAAGTATATTAGCGATGTTTTCCCTTTTTCACTAATGACTCTCCCTTTTCCCTTCACGAAGTATATACTGAAAATATACTTTGCATCTAAGGCCGTAATGCTGAGCGGTAGAGCTTAATACCTGTTGGGTATCAGTAAATACCAACATTATAAATCAATCAGTTAGGCCGTCTTCTTAACTGTCGTTGCAATTAATTTGATTCATTGCTAATTTATTTATTTATTTATTACGATACAGCATCAACAGCAATTGCCATTTACAGATGCATGAGTACAATCACTAATATACTATCCTATGAATATAAATTTATAGATTTAACAATCACTAATAAACAGTAAGTTCAAATGACACACAATATAAAATTATTATAAAACAACATAAGACTATTCCTGAACCTGATTTAAGAGCTTCATATCAACACACCCAACAAACTCCCTGAGAGTAAGGTTAAGAATATCAATATCATTAACGAACTGGTTAAACAAATCACACATTCGGTACAGCGGTGAATTTGTATATAGGCTTGTCCTAGGAAACTCCAAATAAAATGTTTTCTTATGTCTATTATTTATTCTATTAATTGAAAATGGTAACTGGGCCAGCAGATCCGGACTATCAATGCTCTGATTCACTACTTTATAAAGATATACCAGACATATTCTGGTTCTTCTGTTTTGGAGAGATATTCTATTAAAGATACCAAGTAGTGTGGAATGGTCAAAACCAAACCTCTTAAAGAACATGTACTTTAAAAATTTGCGATGCACTCTTTCACGCGACCTTTTCCAGATACTATAATGAGGTGACCAGACAATACAACCATACTTCAATTTAGGCAAAACCAACGCATCAAATAGTCTAAGACACACATCAATGTAAAAATGTCGGGAAGACCTGATTATAAAGCCCATCGTCTTATAAGCATCAGTTATTTTGGATAAGATATGATCCGTAAACTCAACGCCCCATCAAAGGTAACTCCCAAGTCTTTATGAACCGTCACTCTTTTAAGAATGGTGTCATCAATATGGTAATCATTTTCTATAATGTTTTTCTTTAAACTAAATGTCATACAAACGCATTTTTCAGTATTCAATTTAAACCCATTCATAGCACACCATTCAGTCACTTCATTTAGATCTTCCTGTAATTGTTCACAGTCATCATCAGTCAATACATTCAAGAGCATTTTAAAGTCATCCGCAAAAATTAGTGGTTTAAAATGTTTTACTACCCTTGCTAGATTATTAACTGCTATAATGAATAAGAGGGGCCCCAGGTTTGAACCTTGAGGAACCCCAGATGGGCTTTTGTACATGTTGGATTTTGCACCCCTAACTTCTGCATATTGTACCCTGTTCGCGAGGTACGATTGAATCAAAAGAATTAAATTAATGGAGATCCGTATTCCTATTTTAGCTTATTATTCGATAATGGACTTATGTCTGAGATAGTTGCCCAAACTAATATTTATGCTGTGGAAGTACTTTCTTACAGCCAGTCCACAAGATGCCGGATTGTAGATTGGAAAGAGTTGACTATCGAAGAGTTTCGAATCTTTCTTGGACTAACTTTTCATATGGGTACCATTAAATTAAACCATCTTCAGGATTATTGGAAAAAGCATAGACTTTTTAACCTAACCTGTTTTTCTAATTACATGAGCCGTGATCGCTATCAGTTAATACTTCGTTGCCTTCATTTTGCGACGAACCCTGGAGAACAAGAACAGCAAGTGGATCGCATATACAAGATACGACCTATAATTGAACATTTCAATAATAAAATGAAGCAAATATATTATCCAGGAAAGAACTTGTCCTTAGACGAATCTATGATGCTCTGGAAAGGTCGACTTGTTTTTAGGCAATATATACAAAATAAGCGCCATAAGTATGGACTAAAGTTGTATATGTTAACCGAACCAAATGGTTTGATTTTGAATTTTGCTTTATATACAGGACAACTTGATGAAATTGGAGGCAAAAATCATGCAGAAAAAGTTGTATTGCATCTGATGCAGGACAAACTCAATCAAGGCCATGCAATTTATATGGATAATTACTATAATAGTAACCAGTTGGCAAAGAAACTCTTGGAGGAAAAAACATATTGCACAGGTACACTACGTGCAGATAGAAAGGGTGCCCCTAAAGATGTTGTGACTGCAAAATTAAAAAAAGGTATTATAATAATAAAAACAATAATAAATAATATTAACAAAGTTATAACCATTTCAGGTGAATATAAAGCAAAATATTGTGATGGCGTAATGATTGGCAAATGGAAAGATAAGAGGGACGTTGCATACATTTCCACTGAATTTAAAAATGAAATAATAATGACACAGAATCGTAGAGGACAACAAAAGGAAAAACCATTACCTATTGTTAAATATAACGAAAATATGGGTGGTGTTGATCGTCAAGACCAGTTCATGGCATATTACCCCATTTTAAGAAAAACAGTGCGGTGGTATAAGAAACTTGGAGTGCATATATTTCAACTTCTTCTCTTGAACTCCTATATCTTATACACCAAATATGTGAAAAAAATTTCCTTGTATGATTTTCGCTTATCAGTACTAGAGCGACTTCTTCCTGAAGATGCGGATAAAAATATAACTAAACCCAAGTTGTTTGAGCATGTTATTACGAAAATTGGTAAAACAAATGAAAATGGAAAAACACTTCGAAAAAAATGCAGAGTTTGTGGCAAAAATAAAATAAGAAGAGATACTATTTATGAATGTAAACTATGTCCCGAACAACCTGGTTTGTGCTTGGGAGCATGTTTTACAAAATTCCACAAATAAAAATATTAAAAGTAATACCAAATTTTTGTATTCACTTTTAAAAATATTTTAATAAGTTTTTGTTTATTTTGGGTGTGATTTTCTTCGTTTGTTCTATTTTTATATTGTTTTTATGCGTTATATTGTTTATAATAAAGAGTTTACGTAAAATAATGTAGTTTTTTGTTACAAAAAATTATGATAATAAAGGGATTCCATGTAAATAGGCGGGAAGCGCACATGTGCGTCTTAGAAAAAAACTAGGAAAAAACATAAAAACATGAATTTAGTTTAAAAAATAAATTAAAAAAAAATAGATTTTTTCATAACATTTTTATTTTTTGTTTTTTAATGTCTCCGCCCACAGGTAGTGCTTGCTTTTTTAGCCCGCAGCGAAAGTGTTAAGTGGTTTTATTATGTCTGTTAGTGACTTGTAGAAAGCTGCAATTTCGTCGTCGGATTTATCCGCCGTGGGAGCATAGACCTGGATAATGTTTAAATGCACTGGTGTGCTTTTTATTTGGATGACTAACATCGTTTTAGAATCCGGTATAAAATTAGTAACATATTTCTGCAACTCCTGAGACATGATAATGCCAACCCCATCAACATGTTCCCCTTCATTATCCCCAGAATAGTAGACTCTATTGTTGTTCACTGTGCACTCTCCTGTACCCGGCCATCGCATTTCGCTCACACCCAAAAGTAGGATACCGAGTCTTGTCATTTCCTGAATGGCGTTGTGTATCTTCCGGCTTGATACATCGTTTAAACATTCCAAGTAAGGGAAAGGGGGGCACATTCGACCATGGGGCACATTCAACCACCGCCTATAATTTAAAACCAGATTTGAATTTCCTGCGTCCAATAATCACATGTTGCTTTACATTTCAAAACCTGCCAGTACGGAAAGTTTTGTTGATGTAAGTGGATGGTGTACCGAAAAATCACAAACGTTCCAAAAATTGCCTTAAAAAGGTAAGTTTTTGACTTGAAATTTATTGGAAAGTGTACAAGTTTAGAGATATATCATTTTTTAACCCATATATTTAGTTAAATTAGGAATTGAAAAAATATAACAAATTTAACCTCAATTTACTTCTACGCGGGAAAAGATTGTGTTTTATAAAATAAATGCCGCGGGGCAGATTCAACCACCTATGTGAGGGGCACTTTCAACCAATGGTCGAATCTGCCCCACAGGTTAGAATATTTACAGAAATTTAAAGATGAGCCAAAATAAGGGGGAAAAGTTAGATATATAGAATTCAAGCTATATAAAATAGATAAATGTTAAACTAGTTAAGTACCTACCATATCAGTTTTACAATTTTTCAGATGGTAAGGAGTTATAAAAAGAAAACAAACAGGAGCTTTCTTAATGAAAATAGTTTTAAAAATGCTATTCGACAAGTTTTGCGTCATAATATGTCTGAAAGGGTGGCAGCGAGAGCTTATGATGTTAAACGTAGTACGTTGCATTCCAGAATTAAAAATCTTAAAAAAAAATTCACACAGGAGCACCTAGCTAGAATGTTTAATGAAGACTCAGGAAACGAAAGTAGTGACCTAGAGCTTGCAGAAGAAGCCATATATTCAAGCAAATATACTGTAACTCAAGTATTTAGTAATACCCAAGAAAAGGAACTTGTTAAATATATTAAATCTTGTTCAGACATGAATTATGGCATGACATATTCACAGATTAGAAAATTGGCCTATGAATATGCGTGCATCCTTCCCAACTTCAAATACCCCAAAAAAAGGTAGGTAGGAGGTGAATCATACGTATGATAAAAAATATAGTCTTGATTTTTCTGTAGGTTTGGTATTAACGCCAGAGGCGGTTAGACCGTTTCCCAGACCATGTGTAAGAAAAACTGCCAGAGGAAAAGACAGGCGAGGCAAATCAAGAATTTTTACTGATACGCCTGAAAAACATAGATTAGAGGAAATTGAGCGCAAGAAAAACAACCGAAAGAAAATTCAAGAGGAACGGAAACTTAGAAAACTATCAGACACAAGATAAGTGTTTGTTGATAAAGCTAATTCTCAAAAAGTGAAGACCGGCTATAAAAGATCAAGAAAATTAAGTTCCAGTGCCAGTAGTTCTGATTCAGAAGAACATTTAAGTTTAAAATCAGACGATATCAGCGATGATTTTAGCGAGGAAGAAAATGAGCCCCAGTTATTATGTCCTAAGGACAAAATAGTTGCCGAAGATTTTTTACTGGTAAAATTTCCAGGAAAAACACAAGTTAAATATTACTTAGGAAAAGTAACGGAGATTATAAATGAAAACGAATATAAATTAAAATTTCTGCGACGAAAACCAACCAGTGACACCTTCTTTTATCCAACAGTTGATGACGAATCGGTCATTGAGCGTAATGACGTGATCTTCAAATTGCCAACACCAAAGTCAGCGAAAACTGCTCCAACTGTCAGCCTTTTTACATTCGACCTTAATCTTCATTCATATAATATTTATTAATTTCTTTTTTTTTTGTATTATTATGTTTGTCTATGTAAAATAAACATTTAAGTTGTTGTTAGTTTATAGGTAAACAGTTTTTTACGTTTGTACTTCTTTGCATTTAAATAAATAGTTTAAATAAAAAAAATCAAATTTTGACCTCATTTATCTTTAAAATCAGGGTGGTTGAATCTGCATCTAGCTAAGGTTGAATGTGCCCCTTAGGAGGGGCACATTCAACCATTTACAGGGTTGCCGGAAAACATTTTTTTTATATAGTTCCAGTTTTTTAAAGCAATTAATAATATGTCAGTTTTTACCTTAAAACTTAAAATTTGTAACATGCTATATTTTGAAAGGTTTTGTGTACTTATACAGTAGTTATCTACTATTTTGTGTAAAATGGTTGAATCTACCCCCCTCTCCCTTACCTATTTTTATGATCTGCTTGCATATCTTTAACGATTCAGTCCTATTTGTATTTGTGCAACGGGGATTTCGCTGGATGACGACCTGAGGATCTTGGGTTCCGAAATCCATGATCAGTTAGTTGTTCAGTTTCTTCACTATTTGCCACGTTGATTTTACTAGGGATATCCAGCTGGATCTTTAATGCAGTAGTCTCCCGTTGCTTTCTGCATCTTCATGCAGTTGCTTCCTTATAAAGTGCAAGTATTCCAAGAAATACGAGCTGCAGATTTTGAAAGAGGCAGGAATTACTGTCAGTGATTTACCCAAAATTTATTGGAAATAAATGATTTATCGAACCTGACCTCACCTGTTATGTGAATTATTAAAATACATTTATGTCAGTAGTGAAAATCTTCACTTTTTTGTAACATCGCACCCTTAAAAATTTGTGTCTGGTTGGCTGTTTCCTGAAGAATTGTTGGTCCTATTTTTTTCTATGACATAATTACAGCATAGCGGTATAGGGACAATATTTTGAATCCATTTGTGGAGCAATTACTCGACGATGAATTACGTTTTGGTTATTTTTAACAGGACGGTGCAACCGCCCATACATCCGCCGAAACTATTAACTATTTACGCAATTTTTTCGACGACAGATTGATTAGTTTTCAAACAGACATGAATTCCCAGCCATGTCACCTTGTTTGACGATTAAGGGATACTTTATTTTTCCTCGTTTGAAGAGCAATATTTTTAACCATAACAACAGTTGAAAATTTAGTACAGTTACAAGGAAGGATTATCCTAGAATGTTTCTCCAGAGATGCTGGTGGCTTTCAGAAACATGAAAAGACGTGTGAATTTATGATTGAAGCATGGCTGGCGGTGGTTAATTTCAGCAATAACTATAATTTTCATATTTCTTTCCCTGTATTCTTACTTTCTTAATTTTGTAAACAACAAAAATAAATTTGTATTTATTTACCTACATATTTTAACATTCATCAGGTTGTCATATCATGTCATGACATTAATTTAACACAATTTTAACCTATAGAGGTTCATTTTTACCTTCCACAAAATTTTATCAAAGTTTCGCATTTTGTGAAGAATGACTCGTTGAGACAAGTTTTTGATCAATTTTCAGAAAATGACCCAAATACATCTTTGGTAATTATTGGAAAAGGTGGAACACCGATTTTGTCGCAAATTTCTTGCATGAATAGGGTGTCTAGATAATATACATTTCTTGGTAAAAATAACCGCACACTGTGCCCAAAAATAATCGCAAAAAACACGAGGAAAAACAAGAAAACATGTAAGAAAACACAAACATTTTAGATTATCCGATGATGACGGCCCCGTCAAAACGTAGGTGCTATGTTGCCATTTTTACCTAAAGCACTTTCCTGTTCTTGGAGACAAAAGGTGAATCAAACACCGACTAGCGCTCTTTTAACCTATGTCGTTGAATATGCATTGTAACATCTACCAATGTTTGTTTTCTTTTCTTGTTAATGGAGTTGGCTGAATTGGACAAGTTAGAATGACATACATTTCAGTAAAATAAATAAACATGGCAACAACGCCAAATTTAGAGATGTCAAGTGAGTTATAAATCGTGAAATTGGAATTTCATTAGAATTGTTCAGATTTAAATTAAAATGGCAGTTTTCTCGATATTTTTTTAATGCAGTTTTGGAATTATTTCGTTGAGAGATAGTTTCAGTATAAATATCATCAGTAATTTTTAAAAGGAAACAGCAAATTCCCGGAAATTCGGACGAAAACTAAACTTAACCTGCGCTTCTCGATATTTTTAATGAATTTTAGTAATTTTTATCATTGATATACATCGCTTGCATTACTTTTTACATTTTTTGATCATTGTACCGGGTGTCCAGTTTTCGTGTGTTTGATATACCAGCTGCTCCCTTCTTATAAAAGATAGAGAGATGGGGTTTGCGGCTTACTGCTTCATAATTTTATGAAACTTTCATTGCCGCAAACGAAATTTTTATAGCCCTCTTAGTTTCTGACATTTTCTGATTTTTAAATTTTTTTATTTTTGACGCTCCCCTGTATCTAGATTATTTGATAACTTATCGATAAGGTAAAAATGGGCGATTATAGAGTTTATTATGTAGAATCCAGTGGCATAGTTAGTTATTTTATAAAAGGTTTTGTTTTTGAGTTATGACCCAAACTTATGTTCTTTTCAATTGGACACCCTATATATTATTTCTTGGTCTTATCCCCCTTTTTAAGGGTTTTTCAAAAATATATAATTGTTTATATTTATTTCTTTTAAAAATATACAATTTTAACCTATTTTGTAAAATTAATAATTTTTTCTGATAGAAAGAAGGCTATGCCCGCAAATAAAGAAACAAAATTAACAATATTATTATAATTATACAACTTTATATTATTACATAACTTTTAACCAAGAACTAAACAAATATAATATTTTATTAAATTACAAAAATTGCTCGAATAAGGCTTCCTTTGTGTTCTAAACAGTTTCGACACACCGTTTTCATTCTTCGCAATGCATTTAATAAAATAATTAACCTTGCAAAAGCCTAAAGCTTTGATGGGTAGCTTCTTGAAATTGATCAATATTGTGGTATTGCCTCTTATACAGTGAGCTCAAAAAGGTTGGAATAAATTCGTTTAAAATTCAGGTGATTATTTTCTGGAAAAGCGCTTGGACATGTCGATTATTATTTTTAATTGCAAATTTTTTGACATAAGAAATGTGTATACAGTTTGTCTCAAGAAGAACATATACCGTCAACATTAATTCTTTTAAATAGAACACCCTGTATATTATAATATTTTAAAATTCTACTATACATTCTAAACAGTTTTTGTATAACATACCATATCGCCAAAATCAACGGTTTTCGATATATTGACATTTTTTCTGGTACGAAAACTACAATTAAAAATGAACTCTTTACATCAATTTAGTCTATAACATTTACATAGACTCCGCACTTATGAATAGGAATGACTTTACTTACCCGCCAGACATTCGGATAACTAGTTGTCATTAGGCTCAGATTAAATATATGCAAAAGAGGGTCAATGAGTAAGTTACCACATCCCTTTAAAAAATAACCCGGTAAACCATCGGGTCCCAATGCCCTATTTCCCTTTAATTTTTGTATGGCCACCATAATTATTTCCTCCCTTGTTACTGGCATATAGCAGAAGTAATCTTGTAGGTGTTCAACATGTTCGCTGACAAATTGTTCAGCCTGGGAAAATACAGACCCAAAAAAGGTTGAAAATCCGTCAGAAATTTCCTTCGCACCCCTGAAAGTAATACTATCAAAAGTTAAGCTAGCAGGCAAATCCGGGTTACCTTTTAGTGATTTGACATTTATCGACTTTCTTGAATAATTCTCGGACCGGGTTTTACGGAACAGCACAAAAAATCCATGGTTCAAGCGTATTTTTGAAACAGGGTTAGAGTAACTGGGGATTGGCAATACAATCAGCGTTTGTGCATGGACGATTTTCCTAACGTCGCTTTTACTGTTGGGGATTTTTATCATGGCCCGAAGTTAACCTTGGCTCTGTTTAGGGAAACATGTTATATTCAACATAAGAAGGGTTCTGGAAGACCATCTGTAAGAACAGAAGAACTTGTCGTAAAATGTATAAGACGCCTGTCTCAAGAAATGGGAAGATCTTATGAAACATGCAGGACTATTCTTAAAGAACAGTTAAATTTGCTTCATTATCTTCTTCTTGTAGTGTCTATCCGTTTCGGATGTTCGCGATCATCATGGCGATCCTCACTTTATCCACTGCAGCCCGGAACAAACCCACTGTCGTCGTGTCAAACCACGTCCTTAGGTTTTTTAGCCACGATATCCTTCTCCTTCCTGGTCCTCTTCTTCCTTTGATTTTTCCCTGCAGTAATAGTTGTAATAGTTCATATCTTTGGCCATTCCTCATGATATGACCTAAATATTCGAGCTTTCGTGTTTTTAATGTTGTGATTAGCTCCTTCTCCTTCCCCATTCTTCTCAGAACTTCCTAATTGGTAACGTGTTCTGTCCAAGGAATTCTCAATATTCGTCGGTATAGCCACAGCTCGAATGCCTCGATTTTCCTGCAGGAAGGTCCATGATTCCACCCCATGCAATAGTACCGAAAAGACAGCATCTCAACACTCTGATTTTGGTTGTCAATAACAGATCATGACATCAAAATAGTTGTATCATTCTTAGGAATGCAGTTCTGGCTTTTTCGATGCGGCATTTATTCTCTAAAGAGTGGTCCCATTCCTCGTTTATTGTTGTTCCAAGATACGTGTACTTATTTAGTCTTTCTATCTGTTGATTATTAATTAAGAGTTAATCAGGTTGAAAGCTATTTTGCGAGATAACAATGTAGTTGTTTTTTTTTGTATTAAGAAGAAGTCCGTAGTCGAGGCTAACTTCAGTTACTCTATTCATAATGTTTCGAATGCCCTCCATGCTATCAGCAAACACCACTGTGTCGTCTGCGTACCTTATATTGTACAAACACTCACCATTCACCGTAATGCCAGCATCTACCTCTTCCAAAGCATGTTGGAATATTTGCCCTGAGTAAATGTTAAACAGTAGTGGCGAAAGTACACAACCCCTCATTTGATCATTATTTCGTCCGAGTCTTCCCCTTGGCATCGTATGGTTGATGACTGATTCCAATACAGGTTATTTATAATTCTCAGGTCCTTCTCATTTATGCCAATCGTTTTCAGGATCTCCACAAGTTTTCCGTGCTGTACCTTATCAAATGCCTTCTGATAATCGATAAAACACGCATATATATCGCATTTAACGTCTCTGCATCTCTGGGATAGAACTTGGGTGCTAAACAAGGCTTTTCTGGTTTCCATTGCATTCCGAAAACCGAATTGTGTGCGTCCCATATGCTCCTCACATACCTTGAATATTCTTTGGTGGACTATTTTCAAAAAGAGTTTTAGTAGGTGGCTGATGAGGCTAATAGTGCGAAAATCGACACAGTGTTTTGCATTGGATTTGTTTAGCAGCTGTATAGAGGTAGAATTTAACCATACCTTGGTTATTTCTCCCGTATTGTATATGTTGTTATATATTTCGGTCAGCCAACAGATATCTTGTTCGTCAAAAAGTTTCAAAAATTCAGTACGGATATTACCGGGTCTAGGTGATTTGTCCTCCTTTAAGTAAGATATGTCATGCTTGACCTCTTCTGTTGTTATTGGAAGACTAGTTCAGCGGTTGTTGAGGTCGATCATCTTCGAAAAGTTCTGTTATGTATGATTTCCATGTCTCCATTTTCTCACCTTTGTCGACTATAATTTTGTTGTCTTTGTTATGTAGTTTGTCACATGATTTTCTCCTATATAATCCTGCGGCTTCTCTGACTTTTTTATGCATATTAAAGGAATCATATTTTCGTTCCAGTGTTTCTATTTCCTCGCACTGTTCTTCAATCCAGTTTTTCTTCGCAGCCCTTATTTCTTTTCTTATATTTTTTGTATGGCTAGATATTTCCTGTGGTCATTTTTCAAGTTCCTCCTCTCTTCCATAAGTTGTAGGATTTTGTTCGTCATCCAACATTTCCTATTTACTTTCACTTTTTGTTTCGTGCTTTCTTCTTTCAGCTTCCTAATATTCCACTGTTCTCTTAGCACGTTTCGGGGAATACTTTTTAGCTTTATTCTGAATTTACCAACAAGCAGCTATTGTGGTATCTTTTATTAACCAAAAAGTAATCTATTTGATTTCGTACGATGTTTCCTGGTTGATCTTGTGGTGAAACCCAGGTGTACAAGGGTCATGCTGCAAGTTTAAAAAATGTATTTAGGATGACATATTTCTCCTCCTCGACGAATATGTTTAATCTTTCTCCGTGTTTATTCCTCATCCCCAGACCATAATTTCCCACTGATTCTCCACTTTTACCTTTGCCAATTTTGACAATGAATTCGGCAAGTATTATAGTTATACCCTCTTTATTAAGTGATTTTATTATGTCTGTTAGTGACTTGTAGAAAGCTTCAATTTCGTCGTCGGATTTATCCGCCGTGGGAGCATAGACCTGGATAATGTTTAAATGCACTGGTGTGCTTTTTATTTGGATGACTAACATCGTTTCAGAATCCGGTATAAAATTAGTAACATATTTCTGCAACTCCTGAGACATGATAATGCCAACCCCATCAACATGTTCCCCTTCATTATCCCCAGAATAGTAGACTCTACTGTTGTTCACTGTGCACTCTCCTGTACCTGGCCATCGCATTTCGCTGACACTCAAAAGTAGGATACCGAGTCTTGTCATTTCCTGAATGGCGTTGTGTATCTTCCCGGCTTGATACATCGTTTAAACATTCCAAGTACCTATTTTTATGATCTGCTTGCATATCTTTAACGATTCAGTCCTATTTGTATTTGTGCAACGGGGATTTCGCTGGATGACGACCTGAGGATCTTGGGTTCCGAAATCCATGATCAGTTAGTTGTTCAGTTTCTTCACTATTTGCCACGTTGATTTTACTAGGGATATCCAGTTGGATCTTTAATGCAGTAGTCTCCCGTTGCTTTCTGCATCTTCATGCCGTTGCTTCCTTATAAAGTGCAAGTATTCCAAGAAATACGAGCTGCAGATTTTGAAAGAGGCAGGAATTACTGTCAGTGATTTACCCAAAATTTATTGGAAATAAATGATTTATCGAACCTGACCTCACCTGTTATGTGAATTATTAAAATACATTTATGTCAGTAGTGAAAATCTTCACTTTTTTGTAACATCGCACCCTTAAAAAATTTGTGTCTGGTTGGCTGAAGAATTGTTGGTCCTATTTTTTTCTATGACATAATTACAGCATAGCGGTATAGGGACAATATTTTGGATCCATTTGTGGAGCAATTACTCGACGATTAACTACGTTTTGGTTATTTTTAACAGGATGGTGTAACCGCCCATACATCCGCCGAAACTATTAACTATTTACGCAATTTTTTCGACGACAGATTGATTAGTTTTCAAACAGACATGAATTCCCAGCCATGTCACCTTGTTTGACGATTAAGGGATACTTCATTTTTCCTCGTTTGAAGAGTAATATTTTTAACCATAACAACAGTTGAAAATTTAGTACAGTTACAAGAAAGGATTATCCTAGAATGTTTCTCTAGAGATGCTGGTGGCTTTCAGAAACATGAAAAGACGTGTGAATTTATGATTGAAGCATGGCAGTGGTTAATTTCAGCAATAACTATAATTTTCATATTTCTTTCCCTGTATTCTTACTTTCTTTATTTTATAAACAACAAAAATAAATTTGTATTTATTTACTTATTTTAACATTCATCAGGTTGTCATATCATGTCATGACATTAATTTAACACAATTTTAACCTATAGAGGTTCATTTTTACCTTCCACAAAATTTTATCAAAGTTTAGCATTTTGTGAAGAATGACTCGTTGAGACAAGTTTTTGATCAATTTTCAGACAATGACCCAAATACATCTTTGGTAATTATTGGAAAAGGTGGAACACCGATTTTGTCGCAAATTTCTTGCATGAATAGGGTGTCTAGATAATATACATTTCTTGGTAAAAATAACCGCACACTGTGCCCAAAAATAATCGCAAAAAACACGAGGAAAAACAAGAAAACATGTAAGAAAACACAAACATTTTAGATTATCCGATGATGACGGCCCCGTCAAAACGTAGGTGCTATGTAGCCACACCGGCTAGCGCTCTTTTAACCTATGTCGTTGAATATGCATTGTAACATCTACCAATGTTTGTTTTCTTTTCTTGTTAATGGAGTTGGCTGAATTGGACAAGTTAGAATGACATACATTTCAGTAAAATAAATAAACATGGCAACAACGCCAAATTTAGAGATGTCAAGTGAGTTATAAATCGTGAAATTGGAATTTCATTAGAATTGTTCAGATTTAAATTAAAATGGCAGTTTTCTCGATATTTTTTTAATGCAGTTTTGGAATTATTTCGTTGAGAGATAGTTTCAGTATAAATATCATCAGTAATTTTTAAAAGGAAACAGCAAATTCCCGGAAATTCGGACGAAAACTAAACTTAACCTGCGCTTCTCGATATTTTTAATGAATTTTAGTAATTTTTATCATTGATATACATCGCTTGCATTACTTTTTACATTTTTTGATCATTGTACCGGGTGTCCAGTTTTCGTGTGTTTGATATACCAGCTGCTCCCTTCTTATAAAATATAGAGAGATGGGGTTTGCGGCTTACTGCTTCATAATTTTATGAAACTTTCATTGCCGCAAACGAAATTTTCATAGCCCTCTTAGTTTCTGACATTTTCTGATTTTTAAATTTTTTTATTTTTGACGCTCCCCTGTATCTAGATTATTTGATAACTTATCGATAAGGTAAAAATGGGCGATTATAGAGTTTATTATGTAGAATCCAGTGGCATAGTTAGTTATTTTATAAAAGGTTTTGTTTTTGAGTTATGACCCAAACTTATGTTTTTTTTCTTTCGTTTTTTTAAGGGTTTTTCAAAAATATATAATTGTTTATATTTATTTCTTTTAAAAATATACAATTTTAACCTATTTTGTAAAATTAATAATTTTTTCTGATAGAAAGAAGGCTATGCCCGCAAATAAAGAAACAAAATTAACAATATTATTTTAATTATACAACTTTATATTATTACATAACTTTTAACCAAGAACTAAACAAATATATTATTTTATTAAATTACAAAAATTGCTCGAATAAGGCTTCCTTTGTGTTCTAAACAGTTTCGACACACCGTTTCCATTCTTCGCAATGCATTTAATAAAATAATTAACCTTGCAAAAGCCTAAAGCTTTGATGGGTAGCTTCTTGAAATTGATCAATATTGTGGTATTGCCTCTTATACAGTGAGCTCAAAAAGGTTGGAATAAATTCGTTTAAAATTCAGGTGATTATTTTCTGGAAAAGCGCTTGGACATGTCGATTATTATTTTTAATTGCAAATTTTTTGACATAAGAAATGTGTATACAGTTTGTCTCAAGAAGAACATATACCGTCAACATTAATTCTTTTAAATAGAACACCCTGTATATTATAATATTTTAAAATTCTACTATACATTCTAATCAGTTTTTGTATAACATACCATATCGCCAAAATCAACGGTTTTCGATATATTGACATTTTTTCTGGTACGAAAACTACAATTAAAAATGAACTCTTTACATCAATTTAGTCTATAACATTTACATAGACTATATTAAATTTTATTTTAATAAAATGTTGAAATTGACCGCCACCAACTTAAAGTATAGCGTTTTTCCAGAAAATAATCACCTGAATTTTAAACGAATTTATTCCAACCTTTATGAGCTCATATGAGGATTATGACTCGGAACGCCATTTTGTTGGTAATAAATATTATTTAAATCGGCCAAAGGAATACCCTCTAATATTTCCATTAGTGCATCTTGCATTATATCTAGGTGTCTTTCCCGGTTAAAGTTCCTTCATAATAAAATACTTCAATTTAGTGCCAAAAGTAAAGCATGACAGCATGACACTCTAAATCCAAACCGACCTGGACGTTCTCGTTGAAATATTACGTGTTAGTTCTCTTGGGACCAGTACCTTGAATTGTTTCGGTTTAAAATACCAGAACTCGTAAAATAAGCCTCGTTGGACCATACCACCCTTCTTTCAAAATTTGCGTTTTCCTGCAACATTTGTAGGTACCAGTTGCAAAAAACTATCCTACGTTCTGCGTCACTAGGATGCAAATGTTGGACGGGATGGTATCTATATGCTTTAAATTTATATTTTTTTAGTATTAACTGCGTTTTTGATTTTTGTAATCCCAACTTCATTATATACTTTTCTGCATAAATTAATTATTCTTGGAAACGAAAGTCATAATCCAATTTTAATGATAAAATAGATTGATTTAGCCGATACTTGATGGAAATCCATTATAAATTTTGAACAGAAACAAAGTTTTAAATTTCCACAATTTTAATTTTTTAAAAAAGCCGTAACATGTTTCGGCACACGGTGCCTTTTTGGGACGGACTAAATATAAATGTGTCAAATATGAATTTAAATATTCTAGGTAGGTACAAGGTGTAATAAACAATATTAATGGTAAGGGATTAACAAACTATAATTAGGTACAACAAATGGGCAAATCCTACTTATGCTATACAATTTGAATAATAGGAATGGTAGAGATATAATATTTTTATGTAATTAGGTATATAAATTTAATAATGGGGAGTAATTTGTGTCTAATTGTTCGTTCAATAATAAACCCGACCTTTTCTTTTTATTAATCTCTAAACTTTCCAAATAATTTAGTTTCTTAGATTCGTTTTCTATGTGTAAAATTTTAAAATCTTTGGAAAATTGGTGTTTTTCTGAATTCAAATGTAATGCATAATGTGAAAGGTTGTTATTTTTTATAAAACTAGATTCATGTCAGTGGCGGCTCGTCAGGGGAGGCAGGGGAGGCAGTGCCTCCCCAACAAAAACTTACGAAATAACATTTTATTTTTTTAAAGATAACTTTATTCATTTTTGAAAATGATACTTTCATATTCTTATATTCTCAGTGTATCAAAAATTCTGAATTAGCTACTTCTAGAAAAACACTTTCTTTATAATATAATATTTTTATTATTGCCGCTCAGCTTTAGTACTATTAGGTGGTGTCTGCCCGCATCAGCGATTATGCGCCTAGACTATTATCAACGGAGGCATGCTTCCGACGGTTTAATTCTTCAGCACGGATAACACTGCAAGAACCGAGCGTCACCACGACGCGAGTTGTTTTTGTCACGTGAAAAACTGATAGCAAGGAGGCAGAAACGCCAACAAATAATATTTCGCGGGAAGCTCCGTAGTGAGTATTGTATGCCGCCACAGTATACGGAACTATTTGTTTATTTGTGTGTCGAGTTAAAGGGAAATTAAGGTTATATTTTCAAGATCCGGTAAGTTTTAAGATTTCTTTATTATGTTATTAATTATTAAACGCTAAATTTTATTGTTTTAAAAAAATATAAATCCTGTTCATGATATTATTCTCTCATACCTATTTTTAAGGAGAAACGAAACGGAAAAAAGACAGATATTATGTAGTCGTCCGACACCAAAAATTTCGGCAATATTTAACGATAAGAGACAGGGTAAGCAATATTCAAGAGCTTTTCAGGTAACTTGGTACGAAACCTATAAGTGGCTGTGCGGAAGTATTTATAAGGAAAGCTTATATTGTTGGCCTTGTATTTTATTAGGCAGCGTAAAAAACAATTGGAGTTCAGGGGGTGGGTATTCTGATTAAAAAAAATTTTCACGGGCGGTAAAATCACGCGAAAGTTCCAAAGAACATAATATTAAGAATTCTGTGGCGCTTACGAGAGTAGAGCAAAATAGAGACACAATAGCGGATGCACTGAGAGAAGTTGACCATGACCTTGCAAATTGAATATTTTTCTCGGGAAACCTATAGTATTTCAAAGTAATTATATTGCTGGTTGAATTCCTAACTATTCATTTTAAGCCAATGACCTTGAAATCGCGAAAAATTTTCGCCTGCGGCGCTATTTTATAGCCTCCCCCCTTATACACCCACGAGCCGCCACTGATTCATGTTCTTTAATTTTTGTTTTGAAAGCTCTTCCTGTTTGTCCAATATATACTTTCAGACAAGAACCACAATTTAGCACGTATACCCCTCATTTGGTTAATTTATTCGATTTACTTATGTTGTTTTTAATAAGTTTACCTAGGTTATTATTGGTTCTAAAAGCAGTCTTTATCTTATTTTTGGAGAGAGTTTTACATCAATTTTTCAAAGATTTTAAAATTTTACACATAGAAAACAAATCTAAGAACCTAAATTATTTGGAAAGTTTAGAGATTAATAAAAAGAAAAGGTCGGGTTTATTATTGAACGAACAATTAGACACAAATTACTCCCCATTATTAAATTTATATACCTAATTACATAAAAATATTATATCTCTACCATTCCTATTATTCAAATTGTATAGCATAAGTAGGATTTGCCCATTTGTTGTACCTAATTATAGTTTGTTAATCCCTTACCATTAATATTGTTTATTACACCTTGTACCTACCTAGAATATTTAAATTCATATTTGACACATTTATATTTAGTCCGTCCCAAGAAGGCACCGTGTGCCGAAACATGTTACCTACGGCTTTTTTAAAAAATTAAAATTGTGGAAATTTAAAACTTTGTTTCTGTTCAAAATTTTAATGATATTTATATTAATTTAGCTTAAACTAATGAAAAGATAGGACATGTGTGGCATATATTCATATTCAGAAAAACAAATTTTTTTTTAATTATTTAATATTATACAAGGTTCTCCATTTTAAAAAAAGTAAGTTATATCAATAATTTTAGCAATTTTTACCCCTCGACTGGATATTATTTATTATTTGTAATTGTTGAAAATAAAAACTTAAAAAGTAATATAGAAAAAACGACAAAAAATATTGAGGTAATACGCCAAAAATGAACTCGAACAAAAACTGCACAAGCAACCCGGAGAGTATTGTAATTCTTAGCAAAAAGTCGTTGATCTTTCAAGTTTTACGTTCTCTCCATTTCTCATTCTCCCAATTCAGGAAATAAAGCTCGATGAGAGGAAACATATTTCAAGCCCCGTTAAGTTATATGGACTGCTGCTGAATTGAAAAATGTATAGTTACGTTTTTATAAGAGGTACTAAGGTTTCGTCGCTTCGACTATTTTGAGAATAATAATTTCCATTTATTTATATTCTGAATTTTACGGTCATTTTAAAATAATGAAATTCCAAATTAGATTTTGTCGCAAAAAAAAATTGCAATAATTTTTAAAAAGACCAATGTTATCTTGCTAATTATTATCCATATAAAGCCAGAACACTAATAAGAATAATGAAATTTATATAAATACAACCAATTTACCCTTTTTATCGTGCCACTACGCATACAGAAGCTGTTTATAAAGGACCACATTTCGTTACCTTAAACTTACACTGTTTTATGTGCGCTCAATTAAGTTATAAGAGAAACGAAAAAGAAAAATATTATAGTTGTTACATCGTAACTAATAACTGTATACTTTTGTTGATTTGTGTTTATATTCTGTATGCCAAAAGTAGTTGAAGTTAAAGAAAATATCGCATTAAATTAATTTTTCATGTAAATTTTAAATGTTGAAAAACAACATGCAACTATGTTATAATACTCAAAACACTTTATTACCTAATTTAAAAACATACAACTCTGCGTTACCAGAAAGAAAAATATATATGCCCCATAAACATAAAATAAAAAAAATTCTAAATAAATGTAACATAGCATTATTTTAAAGTTTTATAATGTTGAAAACTGGATGGAAACTAATACTGCAGTACTATTCATATACATAATTTTAGAGATATAGCATTATAATAAGTTTGATCCACTTCAGGAATCCATTTAAACATGCTCTTTATCGCCTAGACTTTATTCTGAAAAATTGGTTTTCATACAGATAGGCGAGTTGGAGGTTTTATCTTCCTGTATGTGGAGTCGGATCGTGTAGCTCGATAGTCAGGAATACATACTTTCTTCTATTCTTGGTGAGAGTAACTTGTTATATATTCTACCTCTGACAGAGATTGTGTGAACTTTAGAGCTGCTACTTGACTGAACGGTATTGACTTATAATTATACATAGCTGCGGATGTTTTGTAGTATTTAAAGTCATTTTTTTTAAGTTGTATAATGTCGTAGTGTTATATGGTACTCACTTCCAAAAGTAAACGTAAAAGACAAACTGGGTGAATAATATTCAGATTTTATCAATACCCTCTCTATGGTAAACTGCATCTACTTCCTGGCTAGAAGAATGACCAGAGGTTGAAAACTTCATATCATCTAATTCAATGTTCGGGTAATTTTGCATAAAAGAAGCAACTGCAACCGACATCAGGGAATTCCGATTCTGAGGCACGCAGCTGTCGCTCCATAATACCAACGATGTCACCTGCGGATTATTGACAAAAACTGTTTCTCAAACTTTGATAACAGCACTAGCGATATCGTTTCCGCTTCTTATCATCAGGGCTTCACTCCACAATGGGCAACATACCGGCGTGGTACTGAAAAGAATCGCAGTTAAGTTTAAACATTAAGTTTACTTTTATAGTAGAAATTACTCACTTCAGCATGCGGACATAATAATACATATTGCTTGTCAAATACTGAAAATGTATTGCCATTCTCTCAATCTTTATTTTTTTTTCTCGGGACGCATATTTCTTTGAAACTTGCTTTTCATACTCTCTTCTCTTTTCGTCAGTTAGTATTCCTTGATTGGTCTTAATTTTTATTTCCTCGCACAAATCGCATCGATCATTTTTGGAGTATGAAAATATAAGTTGTAATTTTCACAAAACACAGATCTATATAGAGAGCGTTTCCCTGGTTGTTTGTGTAAAGACCTGCAGAAATCATTGTGAAGTTCATGCATCTTCTTTATATTCTAAGAAGAATCTACCTAATTAGTGTCGCTGTATTTGGGCTCTGCAGTAATGCGACTCTACTCGGGGGAAAGATTCAATGTGTAACTTATTATAAGATCTTCCTTAGATATTTTATGTTTTTTATGTTCCCTTAATCAGAAATTGTGTATTTGTAATGGAATCTTTTTTGAAATGTGCTGTGTAAAGGGGCGATTGGCTTATTGCCAAAGTGCTTAGATAAAAATTTTTACATACTTGGATCTGCTTAGTTCCAATTTGAAAATATAACCTAAAGGTATGTTATCTTCTGCTATTTGTTTGGTTTTTACCATTTCTGCGACGTTCAACGTAAAGCCTCTTGGTTGTCGTTAATAAATATAACTTCTCTTATTCTTTTAGCATGTAATAATGTCCAAAAATGTGTTTTATGTGCAATATATCATTATTTTAAACTGAACGATCCAATGTGAACAGAATCTCAATGGCGTTTGTTGCGTCTAGACTCCCGAAATATGCAGGTAACATAACCATCCTTTTTCTATTAAAATTTTGTGGAGGAAGACTTGATTGTTTTATTTGTTATTTGACCATTGGTTACACAAATCCCTTTTAAGCATTTATTTCTGAACTATATATAATGAAGCTCGGATTACGTATGCTTTCCGAAATAATTTTTCTATCTTGACTGTATAAATAGGTACGTGGTAAACCAGCCTAAATGGTAAAGAAGGCGTCCATAGGTTGGGCCGGTCTATATTCTGGGCCACATAGACAGAATCAGCTCTATCTGCTTTCCGACGATTCTGAATAACTGAAAAATGGCTTTCGGATTGGAAGATTCGTTTGAATCCAGCCAAAACAAAGGCTATTTATTTTTCGAAAAATCATGTCAGAAGACCTAAAACAAGGCTTCGTGTCAATAGAGTCCAGATTGACTGGTGCCAGGAAGTGAAGTACCTTGGACTTATCTTTGACCAAAGACTAAACTGGAGGTTAAATTTGATAAACAGAATCAAGTTAGCGTTGCGTCAAATGAGCTCAATCTACCCCCTGCTTCACAGGCGGAATGGACTTCGTACCCACCCTTAGGACAGAATTTAAATTCGATATTGACAAACACCCCAAATTTCAAAACAAAATTTGATAAATTGATTGGCAGCGTAACCACATAACTCTGCCAAGTGAAAAATTTTCAATTCCTTTTGCCCACACATACACACACACACACGCGGAGAGGTGAGCCCATCTGTCGGGAGTCCTTGTGACCCTGAGCTTATTTGCACAGAGTCTCAATGACTCCTTCCAGACTTCCTTCCACGCCCCCCTGCGGTCCAGTTCCGCAGGGTCTCACCAAAAAGTACTTAAGGTACTTTTACTCTGGAATCTAAGAGAGGGGTGTATTATTGGTTTTGTGAGGTGTATGGGGGGAGGGCTTGGGTGGGTGGGTGGTGCTGCTTGGCGCACCTAGAGAAGTTGGTGACGGGGACGTTTATGACGATACGGGGCATCGATGTCATAATTGGAAGCTTATCTGATGAGGGGGTTTGGGTGTTCGGGGGCCGAAGTTAGAATCTTCGTATTTCTCTCGTGGAGAAACTGGGAAAGGGGTGTGTGTTTGATGTCGCGGTGTAGGTCTACGTTACGGATGAACCATGGGATGTCCATGGCGGTGTGAATGTAACGATTTTCAAGGGATTGGAGGCGGTTAATGTGGGTGGGGGCTGCGTGACCCCACGCCGCTGAACCGTATCTGAGGGCGGGTCTGATGATGGCTTTGATGAGGTGGATTTTGTTTTTGTGGCTTAGGGTGCTGTGGCGGTTGAGGAGTGAGTATAGAAGAGAGTATGTCATTCTGGCTTTATTGAGGTTGCCTTGGATATGGGGCTGCCAGCGGAGGGTTTTGTCTAGGGTGATACCGAGATATTTCACTGAGTCTGACCAGGGAACATCGCGACCATCCAGATTGACCACGTCGAAGGGTGGTTGCCTTCTGCGGCCAAACTGGATGGTTTTGTCGGGATTGAGGCGAAGTTTCCAATTCACGCAGTAATTGGAAAATTCTTTAGCTGCTGTTTGCAGCTTTCCGGTGACTAGCCGGGGACTTATAAATATTTAAGACATTATCCACACTTTCTTTTCAAAATACACTTCAAAAATTATGACATAACTTTTTTCGCAATGGAATTACACCTAGAAGTAAAAGTAAAGTCTACTTTTCCTCCCCAAATAAGGTCTCTGGATCCGCCACCGTTATTAACCAATTTATGGTACAACTATCGCGTCGAGTTCTTGACAGAATGGCGGAGATAATATAATTTAAAATTATAAAATTGATTTATTTTAAAATCAACTTAACTTTGTTCATAAAATCAATTTGATTAACGCCTCACTTGGTAAAATTTACGTATTAATTGGCATATGCAAATAAGCTCGAGTCTGCAGTAGCATAACAATAATTGATCAACATAAATCCCACATAATATGCGTAGCGGCGTCTGTCTATTTAGTAAAAATTTAATATTTTCGAGGTAAGGCCCATACATTCATCGAAAATTGTTGCTAACAACGCCCTTATCTAATTTCATGGGGATTATAGTCCGCCCAGAAATGTTCGTTATGAAAATGCATGATGACTTCTCTTGAAAAAGAAGCTTCATCAGTAAATAAAGTGTTCGGTAAAGAATTGTTGTTATGTGCTACTGTATGCAGCAACCACCTACTAAAATCAAACCTTGACTGATCACGGGGAAGCGAAGCTTGCACACATTGAATATGATATGGGTATAGTTGATAAAGATGCAAAACTCTCCAAACAGTGGATGCACTTGTTTGAAGTTGCACTGCTACCTTCCTGGCACTAGTTAAAGGATCATCTTCTGTCTCTCAAAGTATAGCCTCTTCTAACTCAGGCGTGGCTTCTGTTGCAGGTCTGCCAGGAAGTTCTGTATTACGTTTAAAACTCCCAGTCTCACTTAATCTGGCATGGAGCTGTCTAAATATTTTGGTATATGGCAGTACTCTGGAAAACGTTCCTAATAAATTCGACGAGCTTCTTCAGCATTTCCATTTGATAGGCCATTTCAGCGTTAGAAAAGTTATTCATTTTTGACTTGTTATTGAGAAAGCAGGTAAATTAGACATTAAAACTTACCTTTACCTCATATTTTAATTAACTTTGAAATACATAGGTATTTTTTTTGTATCTACATGCAATAAAGTGTTATATATATATAATATTATTTCTCTCGAAAACGAAACAAGATACGAAAACAGTTCAAGGAAAAAAAGTTGTATTGTTAGTTGGTAAATCCGAAACAGAAATATCAAGATTAGAAAAAGTGGCGTACATTTTTTTGTCAATGATATCCGTTAAGGTGCCCCCTGGGATGCCACTGGACCTAATAAATTTAATCCAGTTAGGGCTTATTAAACCCCTTATTATTATAAATACATGTACCAAATTTCAATAAAATCGAGAAACGCATATTAAAAGAAATTATAAAAAAACGATTTTTAACGAAAACACCCTGTATATCAAAAACGGGGCAACTCTGGGCACATGCTCATATTCGCATGTTATGACCAAAAACTGTAATGCTCTTTCTACGGGGTGTTTTATATCCTCTAGTCAGGCGTCATTTTTCGGGCCTAACAACGGTATTTACCGGGTTTCTCGAGCGCCACTCTGTTGTTCGGGGTGTAACAGAGAATCACCTTGACCTACGGGTAGCTTTTAGACAGAGGAGAAAATAATGTCAGGGGTCGTATTTGCGCATGTGCAGTCGGGTTCCCTAATTTTGGATGATTCCGAAACGTTCCGTTCGGAATAAAGCAAGTAAGTTTCAGTTAAATACTTCTATTAATATAAAACAGAAAAGAAATAACGGGCAGAGGCGATATGAACAGCCTTAATATCAATTTTTCCTATCGTTAATTTATACGGGAAAGCATACTAATATATTATGAACGGTGGTAAATTGCGGGTTATGGGGGTGCGGAGCACCGGGGCGGCATGCGACGAAATTAAGGTAATTTGGCCAGCAAAAGCGGTTTTCTTTTAACTTAACCAGAAAGCGGTTGAAAAGGTGCGGGTTATGATTTATAGCGGGTGAAGCAATACGGTAATAGGGAACGGCTCCAGCGGTCACTCTACAGCGGTAAGCAAGCAAGCGCAAGTAAGCAATTTTAACAAAAGAAAACCTGGTGGCTGCCGTGGGAGTATCTTCGGTCTTTAACACATTCATTCGGTCGGTTCGTACATTGTCAGTCCTAGTTTTGCGAAGAATGCCGGGTGCTTTATTCGCAAAACCTACTTAGGTTGATACCGGGTCCGCGTCAGAACACATCACCCGGTAGGTCCCCTTTGTCACTAGACTCGGTCATGCCTCTTTCATGCACTCGCCGGTTTTTCCAAAAGAGTTTTCTTTGGGAAAAACACAACGTTATTGGGTTGTTACAGGGTCCGCGTCAGAACACATCACCCTGTAGGTCTCCCTTCGTCGGCGGTTTCACTCATTCAACACGCACCCATATTGTCCGGGACGGATAATTTATTTGTAGGTTAACACAAGGTCCGCGTCAAAACACATCAACCTGTATGTCCCCTTTTTAATATCGGTCTCGGCTCTTAATACAATTGCTACTCCCAAGACACTCAGGCAGGGCTATTTACTTGTTCGGTCTTTCTGGCTGACTGTTCTGGCTGGAGGTCAAGCGCCAAGTCCCCCTTTGATTCTCTCCTTGAGTTCGAGCTAGGCTTCGATTCCCCCACTAGTAATATCCTACTCCGGGGAAAAGAAGCCTGCGGTTGGCTGTGCGTAGGCGCATAGTGGTTTGCTGCCTACGTCATTTTTGCAATTAATTTACACGGCGCGTAACTTAATTATTAATACGCGAATTTAACCGGTTATAAAGTGACTTCGGCACAAAACAAAACCCATGCCCACCTTACGGACCTCTCCCATATTTTCAATTTTTATAAATAAAATAAAACATTTTTTTTTCGATTAATTTATTCTTGTTTCTTTGTTATAGGTATTTATTACCCCATTTAATAATATTGTAAATGTTTACTTAAAAAATACTCTATTAGCCTCTATATAAAATAATGCTTTAATAAAACATTGACTTATAACAAAGAATTGCTTGGCCAATAGAAAACTTGCCTAAAAGTAAATCTCATTATCCTTGATAAAAATACAGAGGGCTTCACTATAGACCTAATTTGCCGACTGAGGGTTATCATATAAAAACTGAATTTAAAAAAAAATCATCAAGAATTATCGAACTATCAACCATTTACAAATAAGTAAACTTATATAGAATAGCAAAACCCAGATCTGGCAGATTCTGCTTGTGAAAAGTTCCTGTAAACATGACACTCATGACAGTGCTAGTTACCGTCATCTATTGTTATTTTTTGTCACCACTTTGTTGACAGCCGCTGTAAACGTGGTTGCCTGAGCCATTATCTCAGGATTTTATGCAAGGTATGGTCGATTTTACATTGGATTACTAACTAGTATTAAAACTGTTTGATCTTGGTGGTGATAATTGTCGCTTTACTTGTCTTCGTTTTATTTATGGTTCCATATTAGTGACTCCATTCATCTAACTTGACCACAGCTTTTTACATCTAAAATACACTTTTCAAAGTTGCCCCTGTGATAGTTCAATACTCCACATTAACTCGTAGAGGAAACATAACAGTAGATCATCCTTATATTTAATACCATACAGCGTATGACAACATAAAACTGTCCTTATATGTATGCTGATCCAATATTCAACTGTAATGGTATTTATTTATAAATGTGAATTCCAAAATATTTGCGAATTGTCTTATGCCTACCTAATAAAGCAATGCTATTTGAGCTTACGGAAAATTAAAATGAAGATTTCCAAGAAGAAGTTTTCATCTAAAGGAGCCCTTTGAAAGTCAATTAGATAACGAAATTAATTAATCATTTTCCCAACAATTTATTTTAAGAATTAGATAAGATTTTTATTGGCAAAGCATAATAATACTATGTTCTTTGCTAACACATGCATTGTAGCTTGGTAACCCAACTACGATAAATACGCTTTAGATTAAGATCAACAACTAATTTACTCCTATTTTATTTTATGATTTAAATAATAAAAGCAACAAAGCACACAGCAAAATAAAGTAAAACTAAAAATTCTTGTATCCTACTAAGTACCGACCAGAGGATTTAAAAAATCGCACATTTTTGACAATGCTTATATAACAAATATAAAAATTTTATATTTTTTGCTTGAAATCTACAAACTAGGCAATAATAAAATCGCAGTATTATAGTATCTCAGGAAAAACGCTTAATCGAATTCTTCCAAGAAATAAACTTTACAATCATTAATACCTTTTTTTAACTGCCCTGCAGAGGACTGTACACTTGGAGATCTCCGGCTGACAGCAACCATATAAAGCGTGTCCAGAAAAATTCTAGACATATGGGAACTTTCTTTATTGTTGATTTTTCGAAAAAAAGTTATTCTTTATAAAAAGTTCTGCTTGACGCGCAAATAATATCGACATATCAAAACTTAAGATATCATGTACAGGGCGGCAAAAAAATATAGAAACACAGAATTACGTTAAGAGGGAAATAACCTCAATCTTTATTTTAGAGCAAATTGTTATGAGAAAACTTTACTAAGAACTACAAATACAGATACAAATTTTCGTTGAAATATGTTAATTTACAGGGTACCATCAAAAAGACTTTGGAAAATATTTTTTTATTTTATGTCTTTAACAGTTACCTGCAACAATTTTGCAACAACTATGTGCAATACTATAGTAACGAATATTGACATGTTAGTCAAAAATCATTTACTATTTTTCACAAATCACCGAAATAAATTGATTTGTGCTATTTTTCGACTTATTAACAAGAGTGTTTCGTTAGTTTCGTCATGGTTGTAAAGTTAACGCTGCAGGAGAAAATAGAAATTGTAGGGGAGGAGGGGGCACAGGGGACCGGCGGGGCACAAAGGTCCCCTTAATTAATTTTAATATAGGTAGCGCCACCTTTCGATTTATACCATAAATAGCAAGCAAGGCGTCCACCACGCGTTGTCTCTCAGTTGCAGCAATGTCGGTGTAGTGTGACGATCGTTGTGATAAAAAAAGTGGTTTTAAAAGTAAGTAATGTAAAATTGTATATCTAAATAAAGTGTGACTTTCGCCCAATGGAATATTTAATATTATTTTTCATTATGCCCGACAAAACTATAAACATTTGGCCATCAATCAAGCTGGTTATCGTTGATGTAATAAGCCGTTGATTCGAGTAGCGGCCATTTTAAAATAATTTTCATTGATGGGGCACAGAGGACCGCGTCCTCTCTGCCCCAAACTGGGTTGCATGGTATATTGATTTTATTTATTTATTTGTTTCTGTTGTTTTTAGATGGTGCGTAATTATGTGAAGAAAAGGCCAGCAATATCGTGGACGGAGGAAGATATGATACGAGCATTGGAAATGGTAAACCAAAACGAAATTTCTGTTCGAAAAGCAGCTAAGCATTTTGGAATACCTAAGACCTGTATTTTACGAAGAACAAAAAACGAGTTAATGATCAAAGCTCCTAGAAACGACCATTTTAAACAAGTTTTCACAAAAGAACAAGAAAGTCAATTGGTGAAACATATTTTAGACTTAGAGAGTTGCTTTTATGGAATTACTCCTTTAGATGCCCGTCGGTTAGCATTTGAGGTAGCAGAAAGTATGCAGCTAAATCATCCCTTTAACAAGACCGCGAAACTAGCTGGTAATGACTGGTTGTCTGGTTTTAAAAAACGAAATCCCCAGCTTTCTATTAGAGCTCCTGAGCCTACTAGCATAGCACGGGCTGCAGGATTTAATAAACCCCAAGTGCAAAGGTTCTTTAATGTTATGCGATCAGTTTTAGAGGCAAATAATATTCTACCAAACCAGATCTACAACATTGATGAGACTGGAGTCAACTCAGTACCAGTTTCCCGAAAAATATTGGCCGAAAAAGGAAAAAAACAAGTGGGGCGTATAGTAAGCACTGAACGTGGATTTAACGTCACTGCCGTTTGTGGGATTTCAGCTGCAGGATCCTATGTTCCACCGTTTTTCCTCTTTCCACGGCAGCGGATAAACCCATTATTTATGAAGGGATGTTCACCAGGTGCAGTTGGTTATGCTAATGGTTCTGGATGGATGGATTCTAATAATTTCGTCAATTATTTGGACCACTTTATAAACCATGTAAAACCTACCCCGACCAACAAAATATTATTGATCCTCGATAATCACAATAGTCACAGGGCGTTAGCTGCGATAAATAAAGCAAGATCAAATAATATTATAATGGTTTCTCTTCCACCTCACACCAGTCATCGCCTACAGCCTCTTGACTGCACCGTGTTTGGTTCTTTGAAACATCAATATGCAAAGGAATGTGATTTATGGCACACTAATAACCCTGGATCTCGTCTGTCAATGTATGATATTGTAGAAATATTTTCAAAAGCATTTCTTCATATTGCCACTATGGAAAAAGCTGTAAAAGGTTTTCAGACCACGGGTATTCATCCATTTAACGATGGAATATTTTCTGATCATGATTTTTTGCCTGCTGAGGTCACAGATGTTTTGGTGGAAGAAGAAGGTGAAAGATCGTTGACCAGGCAAAATTCCTCAGAAAATATTCAACCACCAAATCCCAAACAGCCTGAAACTGAGCAGGAAATTATTGAACCACTGCCTAGCTGCAGTCATACTTCGTTTAGTGATCTTATTTCCAAAGTTTCTCCCAAACCGAAATCAGATGCCCGTAAAAATAAAACACAAACTTTACAGAAGAAATCCAGTAGAGCTCAGCATGCCGAAGAATTAACTAGTTCTCCATTTAAAGATCAACTTATTGCAAAAGAAGCGGAGAAGAAACAAAATACAAAAGGTGTAAAAAGAAAAATTACTGAAACTGCCGAGGTTACAGGAGAAAATAAACTACCGAAAAAGAAAGTTCTGAAAAAGAAAATCGAAGAAGTTTCAAGTAGTGATAGTGAAGAAGACACAAATACTATATGCATTTATTGTCCAAGCATATATGGTGAATCAAGGGCAGGGGAGGGATGGATCCAATGCCAGAATTGCAAAGGCTGGGCACATGATGCTTGCGCGGGGGTGTCGGAGTATGATGAAGAATTTATTTGCTTAAAGTGTTCGTAAAATAAATATTTTCTTTGTTCTGTAAGTTCCTAAAATATATTTTTGAACCATTATTGTAGTGTTTTTATTACGTTAATAAAAAATAATAAATATTAAATACCCGGTCCTCTGTGCCCCGCTAGGTGGGCCCCTGTGCCCCAATACAGAGGGGTACAGAGGACCAGTGCAGAGTATTACAAAAATGGCTATAACTGCTTTTTGTCAATAATTAATTAAAATTTATCGTCAGCGATGGTTAAAGTAATACACATATTAGAAACAGGTAGGTACACTACGTTGTGGTTATTTGTTTTTAGAAAATATAATCAAAAAATCCTTAGGCGGTCCCCTGTGTCCCCTCCTCCCCTACTTATCGTCGGAGATCACTATAAACCTATTAGGGAAGCCGCACTCATATTTAATACTAGACACCCTAACAAAATGGTATGTAGCTCCACTATAGCTAACGTAATGAATAAATTTAAAGCTACTGGTTACGTCGAGAATGTATTTAAGAAACAACACAACAAATGGTCCACAACAGAAGAAAAACAACTCAATGTAATGCAAGCGGTTATCGAAGAGCTGAAAATTTCTTTAAGAAAATTGTTGACGTCAAAAAGTCTACTGCTAGTAATATTTTAAAAATAAATAAATTTCATCCACATAAACCGAAATATATTCACACGCTTCTTTCTAGAGATTTTGAATCCCGTTTCCTATTTTGCGCGTGGTTCCAAGGCGACTGTGAAGTTGATCCTTTTTTTGCAAGAAAAATATTATTAACAGATGAAGCCATGTTTACTTCCAATGGCGTGGTATGCTCCCAAAATTGTCGGTGGTGGAGTGACAACAATCCAAATTTTATAATCGAATGCCGTACTCAATATTCATTTAAAACCAATGTTTGGTGTGACACTTTTAATGATCGGATCGTTGGACCATACTTTTTCCGACAAAATATAAATGCTGCCATTTACCTGGAGTTCTTAAGGAACCAGTTGTCTCAATTTCTTGACGAACTGCGACTAAATATAAGACGTACAATTTAGTACCAACATGATGGAGCCCCATGTCATAGTACTAACACAGTAACTGGGTATTTGAATGGGGTATTTCCGCACCGTTGGATAGGCAGACGTTCAAATATTCCTTGGCCAGCCAGGTCGCCTGATATCACACCCCTGGACATCTTTTATAGGGCCGATTAAAAGAAATGGTGTATGGGCATTTTCAGGATATTGACCATCTTGAAGCAGTAATAACAAACTGTGTCCAAGAAATCACTCCCAATATGATACGGGCGACAGTAAGAGAAATTACAAGGCGTACTATAGTTTGCATGGAAAAAGAAGGGGGGCATGTGCAGACATAATTTTCACTTTAAACCATCTGTTTTTAGATCACTTTTTTCATGTAATTGCTAAAATATTGTTTATTATTTACATTCACAATTTATTTCCGCTCTAAGGAAATTACATGTTTTTAATATTCAATATATCAACGTGTTTTTGATGGTACCCTGTAAATTACAATATTTCAACGAAAAATTGTATCTGACCACGTTTTGTAGTCCTTAGTAAAGTTTTCTTATAACAATTTGCTCTAAAATAAAAATTGAGGGTACTTCCCTCTTAACGGTGTTTCTATATTTTTTTGCCGCCCTGTACATGATGTCTTAAGTTTTAATATGCCAATATTATTTGCGCATCAAGCAGAACTTTTAATAAAGAATAATTTTTTTTCGTAAAATCGACAATAAAGAAAATTCCCATATGTCTAGAACTTTTCTGGACACGCTGTAGAATCGTGAGGAATCAGATTGACTTTGTGATTGATAAACATAATATATCGCAACGCGGTAATTTCCTGTAAAACTTACCCAGGCGCAGACATATCATCGGATCTTTAATTATTCAATTCAAACTTCAATTAAAGAAAATAGTAAAAGAATGCCCTTAAAGGGTGCTCACGTAAGAAAACTGAAACAAGACAATATACTCCAAAAAGGTTAAGATGCAACGAATATAAAAATATCCTTCTAACAGGAAGCATGTAGCGGAACTAGAAGACGTATAAAATAAAAGAAAAATATCTAATAATTTATAAAGAAAACAGAATGGATAGCAGATACTATTCTAAAACTTATGGAAGAAAGATGACAGTACAGAATCAAAGGTAAGGAAGATATAAAGAACTGCACGGAAAACCCCGAAATAAACCAAAGAGGCTAACAAATGGTCGCTACAGGAAAAATGCGATGAAATCAAGATCTTACAAGCTCATGACATGACAAATTGTACCTCCTTATGAAAATAAAGGAAGCAACAGGAATATATCCATAAAGATGGATGCAGGAGCAATCTTGAACTCGGAAAGCAGCATCATTTTCGAAACTGACAAGATAGAAGCAATACATGGAGAAGCTTTTCGGAGACGAAAACATCGATAACGCGGCTACAGCAGTTGGCAAGGAACGGTCTGTCATCACATAGAAGGAGTTGGAATCAGCTAGCAAGCGACTGAAAAGCAACCAAACTCCCGGGTCAGACCAGATACGTAGAGAAGTTCTCAACCTATTACACTAGACTCAATAGATTTCCAAGCACGCATATTATAGACCATTCGATAAGAATATAAGTTATATTCATTTCGACTTCAGGAAGGGCTTGGCACCAGAGAAACCATATTTTCCATATAAGTACTAATTCAACGAGCATGTGACATCTTTGCGTGTTTTACAGACTTCAAAAGGACCTTCGATAAAGTACAACTTAATTCCGATCATACGTGAAACAAGGATCGACGATAAAGACATAGAGCTGATATAAAATCTATTCTACCAGCAACAATAAGTCACAGTTCGAGCGAAAATAAAACATTAGAAGAATTTAACGTGTAAGGAGAGGAGTGCGTCAAGGTTGTCTGTCACCTCTATTATTTAATGTGTGCTTAAATTTAAACATCTATTTATTGGGGAACATAGAAAATGGACTTAATTAAACGAAAGACAACCTTAGATATGCCGATGATAACGGTTTTATAGCTGATACTGCTAAGCACATATTATGAAGACAAAGTGAAAGAAAACGCAAACGTTAACTATAAGTAACAAGAAAATTCATACCCTACTACCAACAATATAGATCTAACAATGGCCTGGACAGTAAAATACCTGAGCTGCACTCTGAATACAGGCTGTGACCACTCTCGGGAAATAAATCGATAAATTGAGAGACGCATTAATAAGAAACATGCTGTGCAACTTTGCAGCCTGCCCTCGGCAGTCGTACTAGAATCAGGGTTTTAAGATGCTATGAATGGGCAGAAGCGTGAACCCTTACTGATGCCTCATGTAATCCAGGCAAAAGGTAGCCAAAGGTGAGATTCAACAGGAAGTGATATCTCGTGGTGTTGCATCTCACCGTTGTTGTCGATATTTTTACAGACAATTGTACTGTGTCTTTTCCCTTTTATCAGATCCCTTAGTCTCACTGACGAGCCGATACGGTGAAAAGTCCCTGAAGATAGACCTGGCAGAAGCGAGAAGACGAGCCGTTACATTTCCCATTTAAACGCATATAATCATAGATCCATTGTAGATGTGGTGCTGCACGATCTTGCAAAGTATCAAGAAAGAACTAGAATACCTTGCACATGTAGAACGCAGTAAGCTGCAGCACTTCGGCTATGGCATAATATTATGTCATGCGACACGACAAATACCATCTGTTCCAGCTCATCCTACAGGTTGATGGAGAGGGTTAACGGTTAGCAGGACGCAGACGAATATTGTGACTGCAAAAATTACTAGAATGGAATGACATCAATAGCTTTATTTAGAACAGCAGTGAGTGATGAGCCAACATATACGTAGGATACGCACGTCATGCAAGAAGAAGTATTTCACGAGTATAGAAAATAAATTTAAAAAAATAGATTATAATCCAAAAAAGTTCAGTAAGTTGGATTACCAGGTACTAACTACATGCGTAAAATAGAAATCAAATTTCTACTACTTACAGTTATTATACCTACTTATAATAGCATCTTTCCTTATGGTAGTTTAATTAAACTAAAATCTAACTAACCTAATCCTAAAAGGACAATCATTATTTTGTTGAGGTTGCTGGTAAGATATCACGGGAATTGTACAGGCATATTATAAAATGATGCAGGGCATTATTTAAACATAAAGCTCGTTAAATCCAAATTGACAATATGGGATAGTATAGAATGTTCAAGATCTGACGAAAAGGAAATGGGGATTCCAGCTCACTTCTTCTCTTGTCTTGCAAAAAAAAAAGAATTTTAGTCATGTCTTGTTCTTGCGAGACTCTTGCAAGTTTGTGTCTTGTCTTGTTTTGCCCAATGACATCAGAAATTCTCAAATATTCCTCTTTTTCCTTTATTTTTGCAAGATTCTTGCAAACATCTTGCAAGATTTTCGCGTACCTACGGCACAACTGCAGAGCAGGACCATTTTCCGTCGGCTGTTTTGTCGCCAGGAGATTTTGGCGCTGGACTTTTTCTCGTGGGGTATGTAAGAAAGTACTAATTAGTGAACGTAAAGCTTATTTCAGTACCTCAATAAGAAATTTAAAATTTTGGTTACCCGCTAGGTTAAACTACTTCTGGTCAATTCAGATTACTTCCAAAGTACTTTGTTCTTTCTTTTGTAACAGCAAAGAATATTTTATTTTATTTTATTTGTATTTAAAAGGCTTGCTTTACTGGAAGAAACTTTCCCAAGAGATACGTTAACATGTGGCTCGTATTTAGGGAAAGCAAGGGTTTTATTGTCTTTTAAAAAGCTAAACACTAAGTCAAGCTATAGAACATCTTTCCTGTAATATAGACCTAACTCCTTTCTGGACCTAATTTCATTCGTTATGGTACTTTCTGACTTAAAAGCAATAAACATAAATATTTCTAAGATTGACAAGTTTTAAATTTAAGAGAAAATATTTTCTACGGATATTTAAAACATAAATCTGTTGGAAACAATACCTTTCTTGGAAATTATACTTACCTTCGGTTTAGTTTAGAAAGTTGGGAACACATGGGTTTTATTACCACATGCAACTGTTCTCGAAAACAAAAAAATGCGCGGAAATTGAATCAGATAGTTTGATATTAAAGAAAAAATAGATAAAGCTGCCATTTTGAGACTGAAGCCGGTATCTACCCTATACACGTTGTACAAAAGTTTTAGATCTTTTTATTACAATGCAGGAAACAAGCAAAAATGACTAACATATCTAACTCTTTTTAGGTATAATTAGATTAGGACTTTGTTGTTTTGTATAAATTATAGGTTTAAGTCATTTTCTATGAGAGGAAATCAAAACTTTTAATTATATCCTTTTCGTGGACTAGGTGAGCCATATATCGGCGAACAGCCTAAGAATATTAAGGGAATAATCAATGAGGGTTTAAAAAGATAGAAGTGCAATTACACTTGTGATTGGTCATCAGTCATGGGACGCGGGAGCCACCATTACTTGTTTTGGGAATTTTTAATTGGTTTAAAGTTAAAAGGTTGAGGTTATGGGAGCCAAGGGTTGTGGTATTAAGGCCACAAGTTCTTTAAGAACGCAGTGAAATCAGTTCCGAGATCTTTACCGAATTCTCTCTGGCCGATTTACTAATTCTCGTCTAAAGTGAACCTTTTCTTGATTTTATAGAGTTCCGAGATTTTTACCGAACTCTCTGGTCGATTTACTAAAATATTTATGTTTATTGCTTTGAAGTCAGGAAGTACCATAACGAATGAAATTAGGTCCAAAAAGGAGTTAGGTCTATATGACAGAAAATATGAACAAATAAAATAAATCAAAATACTCTATGCTGTTACACTTTTAACGCGCGGATGGAAAAAAAACCTGGATTTGAAGCTAGTTAGGATCAATTTAGTCAATATGAGGCTAATTACAGAACCTAACAAAAAACAAAAATCTGCCTGTTTCCCGGTTCTAAATAGCCAAGTATCATTAATTTTGAGTCGAGGAAAACGAATATGGCGATGAAATTTTTTTATTAGCTATTGTTTTCAATATACAGAGTTGGGCAACCAATATCGATGTTTTTAACACCGATGTTTTATTTTCAATGTTCTTTTTGGTACCCATCGATGTTTATTTTAAACAGCGAAACATCGAGATAAAGTTTGAACTCACCCTCCCAACGCTATAGGATCAAGTCTCAATGCAATAATTCTAAACTATGGCACTACGAGTTCAGTCAGCGTCAGAATTCTTATTCTTATTCGCAATTGTACGGGGAAACCCCTGCTCGGTTCTTTTGGATTCCTAAATCGCATATTTAGAAATCGCCGACACATAAGCCCCTCGGAATAGTTCGGTGCTGGGAATAATAGACTCGTAAAGTCCAGACTAATACGTCGGCGATTTACGAATACACACATCAAAAATTATTTTCGATAGCGAAAAAGTGGATTGGATGCCGGTTAGCGCCTGTTTAAAAAATGGAAGTGTATAATTAAGTAGTTATAACATTATATATAATACTTATATATTGGTTAAACAGGCGCTAACCGGCATTCAATCTACCTTTTCGCAATCAAGTGTGGGACTCCTCAGGCGGTGGGACTCGTGCGGATTAGAAATTTTCTGCACTTGCTACATTTCTGCAGTAGAGGTGTGTCGTTCACGAACGATTCGTCCAAAACGAACGAATCACTTCACTGACTCGAAAGAATTAATTCATCGTTCCTAAAAGATTCGATTCTTTTTTGATTCATGAATCAAAGTCGCATTTCGTTCCCTTTACCCGAAACTCGGAAGCAATTCACCAGTTCAGTAATTCACTCGTTCGCAAGTCCGCAGTTCGAACGATCGAGCTCGAGTGTTGGCCTGACGGCCGTCGCTCGGCGATGCGGGATGCCGTCTTCCATTTTCATGATGTAGAGAAAGACAGCAGTTTAATTAGATACGCAAAGTACAGTAGAAGGAAAAGAGACAAATGTATGGGATGAAATATTTGATTTGTTTGGTATTTATTAGATTATTTTTTTATAGTGTAACTGTACAAATGGTTGAACAAATTTTAATAAACAAGAGAAGAATATTATTTTTGGATAGGAATCTATTTATTATTCATTGAAGACATCTCAAGAACGTAAACATTGGGCTCAACATTTGGGTATTTTGTTACCACTTATGGCGACAATCTTCATAAACGACTGGCTGTTATTTAAACAAACATCGATTTAGCATTTTTGCGTTTAAAACGTAAAATTATTTAAAAGTAGGTAAGTGAATCATTTAAGAACGAATCTTTCTGAACGAATCTTTTTAACTGAATGAATCAAATGAATTGAGTCACCAAAAAGAATCGAACTTCCCACCTCTATTCTGCAGCACTGAAATATTCCGAGCGGCTAGTGTGTCGGCGATTTCTGAATATGCGACCTGGGAATCCCAAAGAAACAAGCTGACGCTGACTGAACTCGTAGCGCAATAGTGTAGAATTGCATTGAGACTTCATACTATACCGTTGGGAGGTTTGAATTCAGATTTTATCTGGATATTTTGATTTTTGATATAAACATGGTATCAAAAAAACATCGAAAATAAAACTTCGGTGTTAAAAGCATCGATGTTCGAAATGAAACATGGATGTTTTTTGTCCAATTCTGTATATTAAAAAACACGAGCTAATCTAAATTGTTCATGGTGATTTTCGTGTTTAGCAAGACAAAATACTTCGGAAATAGCTATTTTTAAGACCGAAACATTTTTGGTGTTGAGCGATGTATCAGTGAATACATAAAAAAATGTCCAGTGCCAAAATTTACTAGCGCAAAAGCAGCGGCGCCGAAATGCTACATCTATCCAGAAAAATGGCATGCTGTTGTTTATAAACGGAAATCTAAATAAACAACAGCGTCAGACGATATGCGAATTTTGCAGTTGTAAAAGCGTTCGAGTCTTGCAGTTGACCGCTCAAGCATGTTACAAAAGCAGAAAATTGTATGCTCCGCTAGAATTGAACGTCTTGTATTGATGGTGCTTATTCAAGATAAAAAGGCCGCAAATCAACTCAGTTGTATCGTTATTGTGTACAGAAATTTAAAAATTTTTGCTTAGAAATCGAATGACGTAATACTTAATTTTCACCAAGAAGGTCGAGCAATATAGCATAATAGGTATCTCTGTCGCACACTGACTTTCCTTTTCTACTATACGTATCTCGGAGCTCAAGCTAGAATGCACGTATCTGTTTGTTCTACATAACAATAACAAATAAGCTTAATTTTAGAGGAATAACTACATTATGGTATTGCAAGGGTTCAACTTTTTATCTCCGAGGCAGAGAATTATAATTTTGCCGTGTTTTAAACCATAATCCATAATCTGCCTGTACAACTTTGGGTTAGTACCTATTCCTGTAGGTACTGTCCGGTATAAGTATCTGCTATGGTAAAACTGTTTACTGTGGATAAAACTGTCTATAACAATGGCACAAGTAAGTACAAAAACATAAGATTTATAATTGTTTACACATTATTAACCATTTTATGGTTCTTATAAAGAAAATATCTATCATTTAATTTTTGATAGAATGGCGGAGACACATTAATCAAAATTAGAATATTGATTTATTTGAAAATCAATCAATCAATCAATCAAATAGCATTTTGATTAACACTCCACTTTAATTTACGTATTTATTGGCATATGCAAATAAGTTTGAGTCTATTATATTAACATAATACTTTTTTAATATAAATGCAGAGTGCATGGGGCATCACATAAGCGCATCGGTCCATTTACTAAAACCAGGATAACATTTTATTTTTTTTTTGTAGAGGTAGATATATAAGTTGATTAAGGACACATTTTAAAATATACAGGGTTTCTCCAAAATATTTAATCACGCATATCAAATTATTGTAAATAAATTTCAAAATCATGACACTGTTTTAATTGTTGATTAGTGAAATGTCGCGCCAAAAACAAAACCTTTCACAGTTCTAAAACACAACACGCCACTTCAGACTTGCCCGATTTGGGATACGTCTAGCACATTAAGCAACTACTTTTGAACAGGGACCCGGACCGGAATGTAATATCGGTTCCGTTCCGGTTTCGGTTCCAGATGAAATAGAGAATTTAGGTTCCGTTACAATTCCGGTTCCGAAACAATTATTTCGATTCGGTTCCTACCAATTTTAAACGGTTCTGATCCGGTTCCCTCCAAAATATGAAATTTCGATTCAGATTCGGTTCCGATCCAAAAACGACCGTTTTGAACAAACTGAATTTTTAATCCCGTTTCATTCAAAAAAATTAAGAAAACTGTGTCGAAGCCCTCCATAGTCGCCACAAATGCGACCACTATAATATAGTTGGCAATGGTTTCGTTCAGTCTTTGTTATTTTGCATAAAGACTAAGAGGGAGAGAAAAACAAGTAGAATAGTCTAGAGCAAGATCTCAGATTTATTTGCCAAAGGGGGAGTAAATTCGCCTGCAATACCTCGATCTTATTTGTTTTGTGGTCGAAAGCCGGTCCGGTTCTTACCAATTAGCGGTTCCGGTCCGGGTCTGCTTTTGAATGTGATACTCCAAACTATCGTCTTGTCAGTTTTGTGAAGAAAGCCGTTCTAGTCCTTTGATTTGGAACGCCTCTTGCTTACGCGCTCTTCGTATGTGGCTGGTTATTATGCCGCTCCACATATTGTGTTGAAAATCAAGTGTTCTAAACAACTTCGGATGCCCATCGCCGTAATATTGTGAAAAGTAGGTTAATCCAAAAAAAGAGCATAAAATGAAAGTGATCTTTATTATCCCCTAACTTCTTCAAGACCCATAACCAAAAGTCGTTGATGGTAGTCCATTAGTGCAACTGAATGTAACATAGATGAAATTGGAATTTTTTATTGCTTGCTATAGCTCCATCTGCTTGAAGTATTTTCTGCTGGCTCATATGTGAATATTCTATCACACATCTTATCCCTAGAAATTAATTTTTTTTATTCCTCGCAATATTGTCTACTTGTTTTTTTTTAAGCGAGACTTTCAGTTTGGCGAATTGTTTGAAGCAATGTTTTAATAGTTGGATGGATTTGTTTTGATATTTTTGAGCATAAACTTTTGTTGCTATTAAACCGTTTTCTTCACACCCTTCAATTACTAATACCATATCAATCCTTCCTTTCACAGGGTGAATTTTTATTATAAATAATTACAAAGCTTTTAGAACTACCTCGAATAATGACAACTATATAACTGGAAAGTGTCCTTTATTGAATTTTTAATTCAAGGAAAATAACAATGGCGGTGATGTAAAAAAAGTAAATAGAATGTATAGTAAGTGTGGAATTGCCCACTAGATAATAAACCACTAAAAGAGATCGGCGCTTATAGGTATAGGTAAGTCTTATGAACTTTCTCCATGCTTCCCTCTGTTGGGCGGTCTATTCAGTTTCATGGATACATACGTTGTTCAGTCAACCCATCCATTTGGCGATCTTCCGCGAAGGCGCTTGCCATCGATCTTGCCCTTAAGGATCATTTTCTCCATTGTTCCCTTTCTCCTAAATGTATCTTAAGTATTGTAGATACCTGTTCTTCATTTTTTTAGTGAGCTAATTTCTGGGATAAGCTCTATTAGTATTGGCTCATTTGTCCGATGTTCTGACCCATGATATTCTTAAACTATAGGTATAATATGCAAGCCTATAACGCAAATGTTGTAATTGGTCTCCTTCCGTCAGTCTTGTTCAGATTCCTTGTCTCTGCCGCCGTAGGGATAAGGGAAATAAAGACATTGACGAGCTCAACTTTAGTGCCCTTGGTTATAATTCTATCCTTTCATATCTTCTTGAGTTTATTCTTTGTCGCTCTTGCCATGGCTAGTTGTCGGCGACCTTCTTTCTCGCATTCTCTATTGTTGGCGATAATTGATTACCAGTTGTTCGAATTGTCGACCCTATGATGTCCTTTATGTGTGAACAGTTGTTGTTCTCTTGGTATATTTATAAGTATGTTGCTTAATGTGAGAGAGTAATAAATCATTCTTGAACTATAAAACGTAGTGGTCTTTCGCCGTATTCCATAAGTGTAGTCCAATTAATATTATTGAACCTTTGATTATTGTCAGGGGCCCAAGATCGAGTAGGTATGGGCACAGGTAGTTTACATACCTGTGCCTCACTGTTTCAAAAATTTGAAATGTTTAGTGACTTTCCAGCAGTTGTTGGAAATCTTTGTTCTTGAAAATGGCTAGTGTCTCTGAATTTGTTGCTGAGAAACGGATTAGTAAAACTGCGCTTTTTAAAAATGAGAGAATTATTATTCTCAATGTGTTCAACGCTCTTCGCCACCAAAATTTAGCATTCAAAGTTGCAAAAATAGTTGAAATGTGTTCGAATATGGCTGAAGTCGGACACTCAATAATATACCGACTTGTCCACGAGGATAAATGCGGCCCATCAGGTCACCAAAGAGAAGTACAGTATGAAAAGAAACTGTAATAAATGAGGACGATAAAAGACTGCCATTAGAAGAATCATAAACTCGTTTTACTTAAAACAAAGAAATACCTACCTTGGAGAAAATAATGTCTGAAATGAAAAAGGATGATTTCATTTCATCTATGGTTAAGAAAAAAATTTTGTTATAAAAAATTTAAAACAGAAAATCACTTTTAATAGAGAAAGACGAAATCATGTGCTGGCGGCGACGATATTTAAGGGCAGTTAGACAGTTTCAAAGGGAAAACAGGAACGTCTAATTTTTGGACGAAACTTGGTTAAACGAAGGATATTCCGTTGGTAAAATAAGGCAGGATAAACATATAAAAAGCTGGAGGCAAGCTTTCATGGAAGGATGGTCCACGGGAATAATAGCACCCTCAGCAAAGAGTACAAAATTTATAATTACTCACATTGGTAGCAAAAATGCATTTGTTGATAGGAGCCTAATAGCATTTAAATCAAAACGGACTAAAGACTAAAATAAAGACATAAACGCTGATGTCTTTGCAGAATACTTCCAGCAATTCCAGCTAAATCTTGTTTCTCCTGGGTCTGTCATATTCATGGATAATACCAGCTACCACTCAAGAAAATGCGAAAAAATACCAACGTCTTCTTCGAAAAAAATCACATCATTCATTGGCTTACTGTAAATCAGAAGCCATTTTATAAAGATATGCTGAAAGAGGAGCTACTGAAGATTGTAAAGTTGAATAAACCTGTTTGTACCAAATTCGATTTCGACGAAATCGCTTCAAAACGAAATATAACGGTACTTCACCTTCCGCCATATCACTGTGAATTAAACCGCATAGAAACGCCGCGGTCACGTTACTTTCATTTACCAAACTCGTATTTCTATGCTGTAGATATTAGGCTGACCCTAACTTAGGACCGATTCGGGGTGAGTAGGTGTTAAATATCTAAAATACGGAATTTTTAAAAACTCTCTCGCGTTAAGCAACAGAGCATACAAGCATAACTTTTGTGTTTATTTCCTTTAACTTGTGCTCATATTTCTCGCTAATCGACAGTTTTTGCAAGATTTCGGTAAGTTCTGGTTGCACCCTACCAATCTTCCAAGGCTATTAATAAATAAATTTAAAAGACACTTTAAAAATATTAAATATTAATAATAATCTTACATACATTTAAAATAAAAAAAAAAAATAGATTTATTGATTACCCAAATCAAAAGTAAGTTGTTGCCTACCCCGTATATTATATAAGTTTATGAAAAAATCTTTATTTTAGCATTAAGCATAATCATCATCTCTGGTACATGATTGATAAAAAAAACACAGTTTAAACGCGTACTTTAAAACAAAAAGTCATATAAATTTTGGTTGATATTTTCAAAAATAGTTATGTTTCTCAAAAACGGTAACAGTAACTTGCTTTTTTATTGAGTCCACAAAATCGAAATTTACAATAATATACTTTCTTTCAAAATATTTGCATCTGTGGTATTTAACTTTCTTTTTAGAAACCCTGCATATTTCAATATAATCTTAAAACGAGCTCATAATCAACTTTTACAAAATGGGCCGACCGCGACGCCGACGCCGACGCCTATGGGGTGCCCCACCCTGCTTGGTGTTAAAATATCCTATAAAATAATACAATTGGCAAGAGATAACAAAAAAGTAATAAATAATTTAGCATTATATTTTAGCGTTGCTATAAAATCTAAAACGATTTTAAATATTTATATTTTTTTGCACCAAATCAACAAATAGGTAATCCTAACTCTTAACATAGAAACAAACACTGGTCTATGCTCTTACCTATACTTATGTGTTTTTAACAAATATTCTAAGGACCCTTGTTCTCTAGTAATGTATATTATTGTATATCTTGTTTTCTTTTTTTAACAATATATTAGAATAACTGGTCCTGCTTTTTTTTAATTTGAGATTTTGATCGTTTTTTTTTAATTCATAGTTGCCTTCATTTGCCTGAGTATGGGGACACTATTTAAAGCAAAGTATGCACACTGCACCAATCAAAATAAAATCCAATCAAAAGCTAATAGTGCAGGCTCATAGAATAATTTGCGTCTTGCTTTTATGACACACGAAACCACCTTTTTAATTTTCCCAAATTAAATTTTCAATGTAAATGTTTACCTATTTTTAGCATTTAAGCGGTCTACATTGAACCCCAGCATCCGTACACTTACATTCCAAACAGGGTCCCGATAGTTCCGAGATAATTCTTCCCACCCTGTACATTCTCCCGTAAATGTTACAACCCGCAAGTTTTAAAATCCCCACCCCTACAACATTGGCGCTCTTATTACTCTCATTTTTGTTCTCTGAATTTTTGTTATATGCAGCTTTATCTGATGGACCTAAGCTATTTCTTGTATCATCAAATTTAGTGGTTGTAGTTTTTCTTCTATTTGTCGTGGCAAGAAGATTTAGTTTCGCAGAGGGATCGATATTTTGGGTGTCATTACTTTTTACGGTTTCAAATTTTGTATTATTGATAATATTTGGAGCAGAATCCTTGTTAGTCTTGTATTCACTAGGAACCTTAAATACACCATTACTGACCATTCCAACTCCAGGACTATTTTCAGAAAAATTGGCAGCTTCAGCTTCATGAACGCCATCCGAATGTTGTTTTTCTGTTACATTTTCAATTTGATCAGAATGGATATATTCCTTCTCAGGAACATCGGATCCACCCGAAAATATAAATTTGAATACATCTGCTAATCCAAAAGTATCTTCAGACTGGGGAGTAGTGGTCTCTAGTTTTGGGATTTCACTAGTTGTTAACTCTAAAAAAGTTCTTGAATAAATATCCAATTCGTTTTAATATACATTTTCTCTTTAAGCAAACTATACTATCTAAACCATTTTCTACCTTGTTTAAATGAAGAAAAAGTTGTAGTGCTCGTTGTCCTTTGAAAGGACATCATATCCCCTATTAAGCTTTGTAAGTTTGGGGCGACTTCAGTCCTGATAACGTCTTTAAATGGATCCGGCGGTATAATACCTTCAGCTACTGTCACTATTTCCTGAGGGGAATTATGTCTGTCTAACGTCGGTAAGTTGGGTTCACCTAAAATATTAGTTCGCTGATATTCTCACACACCACACTTCCTTTTAGAAATATCTGTGACATATTTCGAATGTCTCAAAAGTATAACCTTTCATATAAATATTTCTGAAGTATTTCAGATTCATTATACACAAAATGACAGTTGACACACCCTGGCCTTGACACTTGACGGACCGGATGCAGAAAAACCAGCCTGTCCCCTCACGGGTTCCCCTTATTTTATGTTTTGTTTGTGTAATGTTTAATTAACAATAATTATTATCAGGCATTGTTATTTGTGGGTGAACTGTGTTACTACCGAATAATTATATTATGGATAATAAAAGTGAGGTAAGTCTCTATTTTAATAAAAGGAATATTAATAATTTTAGGTTAGGTTTATTCTATGATTTTCCCCGCTTTAGTTTACTTGTTAAACTTGAGTTGTTACTGATGTAAATTACAATATTGAACAGTAAAGGAACAGAAGAAGAATGAAAACTTTTTAAATTACAATAACATTAATCGAATATTAAAAGATGCAGTAAGGTAGGCTTGCCATACGTCCGTTTTTTCAACGGACAGTCCGTTCTTTTTAGGCCGTCCGTTTGTCCGGTCCGTTGTATTCCTACGTCCGTTATTTTTAACATTTGCCATAAAACATAAAATTTAATTCCATCCCAATGCCCCCCTCCTTTAGAAACATTTTTGAAGACAAAACAAATGAGTTTTACCTCTGTTTTGTGCATGGTACTTTGAACTTTTTAATAAAACCATTTTAAAATTGGAGGCAGTACAACCGACTGTAATCGAAATTTTTACCTGGTATTAAGCTCTAACAAAACAAAGAGAAGAAAGAAAAAAGCAAAGATTTGTACCATTTCTGGCACAGCAAAGTTTAATCAAAGAGGGGGAATCAAATCGTTGGACTCAAAAAAACTCCTGTCGATTATTGATTATTTTTATGATAATTGCTTGACGTATTTAGCATTGTGGGAAAACAATTTTGAAGAAATTAGAAATTTTAATTGGGTTTTATTAAAATAAAAATTAGAATGGCCTTTAATTAACAATCCTGCGGAAATAAGGAATAAACAACTACATAGTAATGTTATTAACATAGATGATTTGTTTGATGAAGTAACTCGAATAAATGATATTTTTGAGCAAAGCATAAATTTGTTACATGAATTTAATAGCCTTGCGAAAAAATGGAAATTAATATTCACTGCATCCGAAGATGGCAGTTTTATTAATATAAAAAAAATTGTAGAGTTTGTATTCTGTTTACCTAAAATCTTGCGGCTGCGGTTGAAAGAATATTTTCTATTATAAATAATACTTGGAGGCCAGAGAGAGGTAGACTTGCTGTTCCAACAGTAAACTCACTCATTCAAATAAAAGTATATACAATACTATTATAAATATAGATTGTTTTTCATATTTCAATCAAGTTATATAAATGTAAGAAGCAGCTTTTAAAAAAAGTGTTATCATTCGAAAAATATGAATGGTCAAAAGATAAATTAGGCGCAAGTACCTCTGTGACCTCCAAATAAATAAAAAGTGAATATTTTGTTTTATTTCTACATTACCTACTTTTAAACATATATTTATTTGTAAAATATTGTTTAAGAATATTTTGTTTCAGTTCTATCGTATTATTAATCGTAGTTGTTCCTGTGTTGATTTCGAATTTAGATATGATAATATGCAATAATGATAGCAATATGTTTTCCAAAAAAAAATCTTTTTTTTTTTGGGATTGGTAGGTAATAATAATAATATAATAATATGTAGGTACCTACTTATTTATTTTACGAAAAAAAAATTGTGCCAGAAGGTTGGGTTGGAGGGAGAGAGATGTCCGTTATTTTTTGAAATGAAATATGGCAACCCTACAGTAAGGCATCATCTCCCTCCGAGACAGAACTAGAGGTACAAAAATTGTTGCACTGTGGCTGTCGCAGTGCAAACGTCGTTTGCCCCGTGAATTGTAAGAACTTTGAATACCTATATAAGTTGATAACAAATGTTGGCTAAACTTTCCTGTCTTTATAATGGAATATGTACTTTTAATAGTGTTTATGTATCAAACAATTATATACGCAGCGTCCTTGATATATTAGAGATTGGTATTTTTCTACCAGGGACCCATAATATAAAGATCGATTTGTAAAACTTTTCGTCAACGCTTCTGCTTGTTGTCACCGTTCCCGCTCGTCGCCCCTGTTCTTAGGGTACTTATAAAACACGAACTGCACCGTTGTAAATTCGCAAGAGAAGTAACGTATTTTGAGGTTAAAATATTAATTTTGTTTGAAAAAGTGGATAATGTGACCAATATTTAATATTATTTTTCAACTAGAGATAAGTTAAGCCCTGTGTATTGCCTATAAATGCTGAAATCGTAGGAATATGGAAAATATTTATATGTTTTTATCAAATGTCATTGTGTCAAATTTCTTTCTTCCCATTGGCTAAAGCACGAACGACGAACAGCACAAGGTCAGCCAGATAAAAATTGGTCATGTTGGATCTACGAACGAGAGCGGTGGCGGCTCTTATATATGCATACATTATCCCCCTTTAGGTTAAGTTGCGACGGAAACGGTGGCGACGAGCAGGAACGGTGACGAGAAGTTTTATAAATCACCTTTATACCCACATAATATTATTATGATGCATACTTAAAATTATTAATTTTTAAATTCCTACTTTCAGGGCCCCATAGAAAGAAGAATTTCAGAGAAAAATAAGCATCCCATTTTGTACATTCATATTTATTACTTAATAATAGTTTAGGGGAGAGTGGTACACAATGAAACGCGGTACACAATGAAACAGTGCGTCCAATTCATTTAAATTACCCGCTATTTTCCTTCCAGCGCGTCTCAGCAGAGTTCCCATGACTATTATTAGTATTCACTGTGTTTTGGACTGATAGCGTTATATGTGCCGAAAATAAATAGTTTTTTGTGTTTGTTGACTTTAAAAGTTTTTTCCCTAATTTGACTTCGAAAAGGTAAGTGATTTTTGTGTGATCATTTAGCTTAATCAAGGTGTTACTTTATGGTTAGGGCATGTATTAGTAACATAACCTATAAAGTTCACGTCCATAGAAAATTAGCTTAACGGAGTTTTACCTTTAAATATCAGCACGTGAAATATGGTACACAATGAATCACGCCATGTGGTACACAATGAACCGTGCCATTGTGTACCATTTTTTTTATTAAAACAAAGTTATTTATTTAGGTACATTTTAACGATAGTTATTATGTCTTTTTTTAATAATTATTATTCATTTTAGATTTATTATGGTACGGAAAAAAAAGACAGGACAAGGGCGACCTTTTCGTCGGAAACAATGACAGCTGCTGTAGCTGAAGTTCGAAATAGTGGAACTTCATTAAGGCAAGCTGCAGATATGTTCAATTTAAAATTCTCTACCCTAAGAAGATACGTGTTGAAGCAACGTGAAGATGCATATGCAAAGATGGAACCAAACTATGCTGTAAGAGCTGTGTTTACACAAGCTCAAGAAAAATCACTAAGCGATTACATAAGAACTTGTAGTGAAATGGCATATGGGCTAAATACTCTCAAAGTAAGAGAAATTGCGTACGAGATGGCTTTCAGAAATAATATTCCGTGCCCTGAAAGCTGGAAAAACAATAAGCGAGCGAGTACAGATTGGCTTCGAGCATTTATAAAAAGATCAAATTGTCTGAGTTTAAGAAAGCCTGAAGCATGTTCTCTTTCTCGCCTTACGTCATTTAACAGACATAATGTTAATAAGTTTTTTCAAATTTGGAAGCATTGTATAAAAAATATCCCTCAGCTGTAGAAGAAATTCGAATATATAATTTAGACGAAACAGGAACAACTGCAGTCCAGCGACCACAAAAAGTAGTGGCCCAAAAGGGGATTAAACAACTAAATCAATGCTCAAGTGCAGAGAGAGGACTTTTAGCAACCACAGTAGGAATTATTCGTGCAGATGGAACCTTCCTACCTCCCGTCATTATATTCCCTCGTAAGAAGTTTAAATCTATAATGTTAAACGGAGCTCCACCAAACACTTTAAGACTTGCAAATCCTTCAGATTGGATGACTGCTGAGCTATTTCAATATGTCCTAAAACACTTTATTAAGCACTCAAACACAAGCTTGGAGAAACTATCAATTTTGGTATATGATAACCACGAATCACATGTTTCTTTAGAAATTGCGGAACTTGCTAGAGAATCTGGTGTGATAATTTTAACACTGCCGCCGCATTGTAGCAATAAGTTACAACCATTGGATAAAACAGTATTTTTCTCTTTTAAAACCTTTTACAACGCTGCAGTAGACTTGTGGTTGGTAAACCACCCAGGAATGCCAATGACCTTATATGAGATAGCTGCGTGTGTAGGATTGGCCCATTCCAAAGCCATGAATCCCGAAAACATTATTTCGGGATTTAAGAGCACTGGAATATATCCATTAAACAAGAACATTTTTTCCGATATTGATTTTATGTCGTCCTCAGTAACAGATAGGACTCAAGACCTCGATGATAGAGAGACTGATATTGCCAGTAAGAAAGGAAATATAATTGTTATACATGAAGATAAGAATAATTCCTTAGACGACTTAACAGAGCCAATCGCAGGTCCGTCAGGAACGCAAGGTTCTACAAAAATTACCTGTTGTCAAGGAAATGATCGTCTTTTGGAAAATGCGCCTAATGACTCTATGGAAGAGATGGGGTTAAAAGTATCTAAACGACATCATTCTGCTGATAGTGATTCATCAAAGACAAAACAGTTTATTTCGCCTATGAAGTTCATTGGACTACCAAAAGCACAACCCAGAAAAAATACTAGAAAAGGACGAAAATCTAAAACAAGCGTTATTTTAACAAGCACCCCTGAACTAAAGGAACTCTCATGCAAAACCAAAGAAAAAAAAATAAAGACGCCGAAGATCTCCAAAGTAGTTCAAAAAAATATTTCTGAGTTATCAGATAACAAAAAGAAACAAAAAAATCAAAAAAGGAAACGGGAGAATGAAAAATATAATATGTCGGACACTGATTCAGATTCTGTAGTTGTAGAGCTATAAGATTCATCAGATGATGAGAACTACTTAAGAGAATTGCAATATTTTAATCCAGAGGAAGAAAAAAACGATGAAATGTTGTTAAACAATGATGTTTCAAACATAGTGATTGGCTCATTCGTATTAATCAAGTTTCCTGAGAAGATTCACTTCGTTGCAAAAATAATAGAATTGCCTGAAAATTCTAAAGAATGTGAAGTGTCATACCTCAGGAAAAGTACCAAAATAATGAATAGTTTTCGCTTTCCTGACATTGCAGATATAGCATACGCTGCAAAATCTGACATCGCTATGGTTTTACCTGAACCAATTTGCAATGCAAATAAAAGGCTATCTTCTTATTATAGATTCGGCATAAACTTTGGAAATATGGTTGTACGATAATTCTTCACCGAACTTAATCAGTTCAGCGATCAGTTTTTTATATTGTTATAATATGTTCAGTTAAAATTCTGGTATAAAAGGCGCTGCCTAATTATTTAAAAAGTAAAAATATCAGTTTGGAAGTTATCTTTTTTCCTACGAAATATTTTTTTCCTGTTGGTGATAGTGTTTAGTTATTTTTGTTAATCCTATTCATTCAAATAAATAAAAGAAAATGTAGAAATTGATAGTGTTTCATTCTGTACTATGCCATGTTTCATTGTGTACTACATGTGGTACACAATGAATCAAAGGTTATTATAAAAATAATCATCACTACCCCTGCATTTTATAGTGAATTTGATAAGTATTTATTTTTTATCTTATTCTTTGCAATATGGACCATTGGTAAAAACAAATATATTTACTTAAAAGGATTTAGTTTTTTCAGAAAAAAATAAAATTAAAAATTGATCCATTGTGTACCACTCTCCCCTATATGTTTTTTACTAATATGTTCTTAATATTGAATGATTTATTATTCCATTTTATATATTTTCAGAAATATTTCAAGAAATGTTTTTGAAATATTTCAGAAATGCAATTATGTAATGTTTCAAAAACATGAAACGAAATATTACTTTTATGGGACATTTTTGAGTTTCTGAAAAATTTTATCAATATGTATATCATAAATGTTTTGAAATATTTATGGAATATAACCATACGACACTCATACAGGACTAAATCCCTGTAAACATCCCCTACCAACCCGCAATGGCCAGCGTGGTAGGATGTATAGGCTAAACAAACCCCAAACATGCTTGCACGAAATCAACCACGGCCCTCAGTCTCCGGCGGCCTGAATTCCACTAACCAAGGTGGCGGTCAGATTGGAAGGATGGCAGAGGGTGCTAAGAATCTCCGGAAAAGACCAGGCTACCACCAAAGACGAAAACTGCAAATTGCTACGATCAACGTGAGAACGCTCCTGTCAGATGAAAGATTGACCGAATTGGAGGAGGAGCTGCGAAAGATAAAATGGGACATTGTCGGACTGAGCGAAGTTAGAAGAAGGGGAGAAGACCAATTAACACTCAAATCCGGACATATTTTCCACTATGTAGGACAAACAGATGCGTCCACAGGTGGTGTAGGATTTATTATACACAAGAGACACATACAAAAAATAATAGAGATAAAAAGTATAAGCACCAGGGTAATCTGTCTCACTCTGAAGCTAAATACAAGATATAATATGAAAATCATTCAGGCATATGCTCCCACATCAACGTCTGGGGAAGATGAAATAGAGGACTTTTACGATAACTTGAGTGAGGCCCTAAAGGTGTGCCCTGCCCAGTATACACTATTGATAGGCGACTTTAATGCAAAACTCGGAGAAAGACAGGACGAAACCGAAATACCCCTAGGTAAATACGGATATGGGGAAAGAAATGAAAGAGGCAGCAAACTCCTCAATTTTCTACAAGAAAATAATCTTTATTCCATGAGCTCCTTCTTCAATAAGAAACCACATCAAAAATGGACATGGATCAGTCCAAATGGGAATACAAGAAATGAAATAGATCTCATTATTTCCAACAAAAAGGAAATAGTTCACAATGTGACAGCTTTGAATAATTTTACCATAGGCAGCGACCATAGAATGATAAGAGCAAATATATCAACGAACATTAAGAGAGAAAGAATGAAGATGATGAGAAGAACAAACAATAAAAGATGGATACCTCCGGATAATATAGAAGCTTTCCAAAATGACATCGATGAACACCTAAGTAGACAGGAAATAACAAATGACAATGTGGACCTCGAAAAACTAAATGGAAATATAGTGAATGCCGTAAAGGAAGCAGAGAAAGCTCATTGTATAGGAACAAGTCAGAGAAATGAAAAATTGAGTGACAGAACCAAGAACATGTTAAAGGAAAGGGGAGAGTTACAGGATAAATATGACACAAACTTCCCAAGACTTAAGCAGCTCGACAAAGACATATCTAGGGCCATTCGCAACGATATCAGAACATTCAACACGAAAATGATAGCTAGGACGATCGAGGAAAATAGAAGCTTGAAAGTGCTAAGACAACGGCTTTCCAAAGGAAGAAAAGATATCTGTAAACTGAGAAATAAAAAAGGTAAAATAACAACCAACAAAGGAGAAATCCTGGACATAATAGAAGAATTTTATAGGGAACTCTACGCTTCAGACAGAGCAAAAACCATCGGTGGCCCAATTCCTAAAGTTATGAACCAAGGCTCAGAGGATATCCCGGAGATCACAATCTCTGAGATCAAAAAATCTATCTCAAAACTTAAGAACAACAAATCCCCCGGAGAGGACGAACTGGTGGCTGAGGCTCTTAAACTTGGGGGTGACAGGTTGCTGCAAAGTCTCAAGACACTATTTAATGAATGTCTTATACAAGGCAAGATACCACAACAATGGAACAACGCAACTATTACCCTAATACATAAGAAAGGAGACATCGCTAACCTTACCAATTACCGCCCTATTAGCCTGCTATCACAGGTATATAAGCTGTTCACCCGAATCATCACAAATAGATTAAATGCAAAACTGGAACTCTACCAGCCAAGAGAGCAGGCTGGCTTCCGATCAGGATTTGGAACGAACGATCACCTCCAAGTTCTAAAAAATCTGGTAGAAAAGTCTATCGAGTACAATAAACCGCTCGTTTTAATATTCGTGGATTATGAAAAAGCCTTCGACACCATAGACCAATACAAGATGCTAAATTCATTATCTGACAGTAGAATAGATTACAGATACAACCAAATGATCAAGTCTATCTATGAGAATGCTACAGCCAGCGTAAGAATACAGAAGAGTACAAACAGATTCAAAATAAACAAAGGCGTTCGACAAGGCGATACTATCTCGCCAAAGCTGTTCACGAATCTGCTCGAATATATGTTCAAAACTATAAATTTGGAAAATATGGGTATAAACATAAACGGCGAAAACCTAACACATCTAAGATTTGCAGACGACATAATCTTGATAACAGACCGTATTGACCACGCAATGACCATGCTGCAACAATTGAATACTGCTTCTCAAAACGTCGGATTAAAGATTAATGTGTCAAAAACTCAGTTGATGACTAACCTCGTCCTTAGCGAAGGTGTATACATAAATGGCATCCCAATCGAGGAAACTACCTCATACAAATACCTCGGCCATGAAATCCGTATAGGCAGAGATAATCAAACGTGCGAATTGCTTAGAAGAATAGGACTGACATGGGCCGCTTTCGGAAATCTTAAGCACATATTTAAATCAGACCTACCAATTTGCCTAAAAAGAAAAGTATTCAATCAATGCGTTCTGCCTGTTCTGACATATGGTGCAGAGACCTTAACCCTAACAAAAAAGGCTGTACAGAAAATAAGAGTGGCACAACACGCAATGGAAAGATCAATGCTAGGACTGACCCTTAGAGACCACACCACAAACACGGAATTGCGCAGAAGAACAGGGCTGACTGATGCAGTAGAGAGAATAGCAACTCTAAAGTGGAACTGGGCGGGACACATAGCGAGAATGCAGGACGATAGATGGACAAAGCAAATTGTGGAATGGAGGCCTAGACAAGAGGCATACAGGAACAGAGGTCGTCCACCGACTAGATGGTCAGACGACATAAAACGTGTCCATACCAACTGGATGCAGGTGGCACAAGATAGAAGAACGTGGAGGCAAACAAGGGAGGCTTACGTCCAGCAGTGGACAGATATGGGCTGAATGATGATGATGATGATGGAATATTTAAAACTTTCGAAGAAACTAATATCTAATATTTCTGAAATATGATTGTGCTGTATGGGTTAGGTGTGAAAGTAGATTTAAAAAAATGGATACTTTAACGAATTTAGAATTTCGATTTGAAATAAATTATTATACTTATTTTATTTGTTCTAAATTTTGGTTTTGTTTTTTGGGTTTTCGGTCATTAATAAAAAATCCTGTTTTTGGTTTGTAACGTTTCAGTTTATTCAACCATCATGAGACTATAAAAAATGACACAATATTGACGATACATAGTAATACAGAAAGAGACCAACATTTAAAGTTATACACATTTATGTGTGATATTTCATAATGTATATAACTTTAAATGTTGGTCTCTTTTTGTATTACTATGTATCGTCAATATTGTGTCATTTTTTATAGTCTGATGATGGTTGAATAAACCGAAACGTTACAAACCAAAAAAAGGATTTTTTATTAATGACCGAAAACCCAAAAAACAAAACCAAAATTTAGAGCTGTACGGTCAAGAAAAATATTTGTATTCTAATTATTTGTTCTTACCACAAACATAATTCGGACAACATAATATGATAACTCCTTGTTCAACAACTTTAGTGCATCCAGGTCTTGGAGGTGGGCAATTGGGTTTTTGACAAACGATATTTCCATAAAAACATGTACACGTGGTACAGGGCGAGTCAGAAGAAACTGACATGCCGTGCTGAATCTCTTGCCCCTCAGAAATACAATTGGCTAAAATCGACAGTGAATATATTATAATATTGTAAAAACCATAAATCGCGCTAAAATTTAGCAAATCATCATTACACTGGAAATTGATGAATTCACAATTCCTACTTACTGTTAACATTTTCGATAGGTTCTTTCGTTAAAAAAGGTGCTGAGACAACATCATTGTAAAACGCATCTAAAACTGACGGTTCCTTGGGTACAAATCCACCTTAAAAAAAATTAATAATACAGTACAATCTTTTAATAGCGACCACCTTCGGGGAATCAAATGATGGTCGGTTAACAGGGGTGGTTACTGGTTGGTTAATAGAAAAAAATGTAAACAACTCGTGAGCATTTAACAGTGTTTGTGTAAATAATTTTAAATATTTTAGTTTAAATTTATCAGAACTAAAATTAAATGAGATGAAGCCAATTTACCAATATGTATATCCTGCACGTGCATACTAACATACACAGGGCTGCCCAGAAGTCCGGAATAAAATTAATATAGCTTTAACCTGTAACTTTTGGGGAAAATACTCGGAAACGTCAATTTAGTTTTATATTATTATATGCTCACATTTTGACGTTATTCGTTTGTTTTTTTATAGACATTTGTCAAAGATATGACGACATCGATCTTTTTTTTTTAAATGGAAACATACAGCTTGTGATACATTATTTGAAAGCTAATATCTCGTACAGTATGCTCATAAATTTTGGCGCGGTTCTGTCAAGCTATTTCAAAATGGCGACTGTTAAAAGTTAAAAAAAAAATCCCTATTTAAATAAGCGGAAATGATAAATCATTGATGTTTTTTTTACCTTTCATGGTAAGAAATCTTCATTGTTTCACGTTCTGACATTTTGTGACATTGTGAACTTGTAAAATTAATTTAGGTATTTCCGAAGTATTATATTATAATTTTCTAAACAAAAATGGTTTTGTCGGAAAGGCAGCGTATCGAAGTCTTGATATTGTTAGGATGTGGAAATAAAATGAGAAGTCAAAGTGAAGTGTGCACTTTATTTAATGCTAGATACCTATCCGGAAAATCAAATTTCACAGGGCACTGTTAGTAAAATATTCCACAAATTTGATGAACATGGCACAGTAAAGGACTTGCCTAGGAATGAACGGCCACGTGTTTTAGGCGACGATGAAAAATTGGATATTGCATTATCTCTGCAGGATAATCCGCATGTTTCAACAGTTTCATTGGCTCAAAATCATGATACATCTAGAGGTATTATTGGAAGATTTTTGAAAGCAGAAAAATACCACCCATATGACGTATGTCTTGGCCAAGAGCTTTTAGAAGATGAGTATGATAGGCGTTTGCAATTTTGCGAAGAAATGATGAGACGGTGTGACGGGAATAATAGGCTTCCACAGAACATAATATTTTTGGATGAAGCTAATTTCTATTTAAACGGTGGTTAACAGACATAATTATCGTTTCTGGAGTCAAGAAAATCCACGATGGATATTTGAAGCCCATTCTCAGCGGCCCCAGAAAGTAAATTTATGGGCACGTTACTATTAAAAATATTACAAGTAATGCGTATTATTAAAAATTGTGTCAATCAATGACTTGAAATTTACGTATAATTTGGGATGATGCTAGAATGAGTTGGTTGCAATAATTTCTTTATCGTTTAGAAGTAAGTTTAGGTTCGTTGGAAACCTTTGCGAGTGTGCGCACACCTGCAAAGGTTTGCTCAAACTCGCCAAAGACTCATCGCAATCGGATGAATGCTATAGAAACGCATACGAGACAAACGAAGAAAGAAACAGACAATCATTGTTATATTTATATACAGGGTATCCTAAAAAGGATGGTCAATAATTAGGGATCGTTTCACACTAGAGGGCGCTAGTTACATACACTGGGTTTCATAAATCTATGATTTTTTTTCTTACCTGTGAAATTAGGTGTGTCTGAATAAAAGTTTTTCAAGGAAGGGCAATTTCTAAGCTAAAAAGGTATACTCGCTTGATCTTAATATCTCTAACCGTTTTCGAAATATTTCCCTTTAAACATCACAAAGCATAAAAAAAAACAAAGTAATTAAACTCATATTTTAATTATCACAACGCAATAAATTAGAAACAATGCAACAATAACAAGAAGCTTACTTTAGTAAATATTGAGAGTGGCCACCGTTGAACGTTATTTAAGTTTCACACTAGAAATAAGAAGTATTTAAAATAATTGCGTACTTATTAATACATTGAAAAACACTAATTAACGAGGTTGGCTGTGCACTACAGAATCAATTGAAACAATTGATTATTGGTTGTGACTTGAATTTTAGGGCCATTCTTTTTGGAAGGAAATCTCACAGCTGAACGGTACCTGGATTTCTTAACCTTCGAGTTGAGGCCTGCTCTAGCTGTAATTTTTCCCAACGAAGTAGATCCAGATATACATAATGAAACAATTTGGTTTCAGCAAGATGGTGCTCCCCAGCATTTTGGTGTCAATGTGAGAAGATATTTAGATCAGATATTTCCAGGTCGCTGGATTGGACGACGTGGTACAATTGAATGGCCACCGAGGTCCCCAGACTTAACGCCTCTAGACTATTTTCTTTGGGGCTATTTAAAAAAAAAGTTTACCAAAATAGGCCAAAAAATATTCAAGAAAATTTTGTCCATGCGGCCGTCGTCTATAAGCAAAAATGCTTTCGATCGCTGTTCAGGGACAGAAACATCTTCCCGTTTTTGAATGTCATAGCACCTAGTGCCTTATTTTTTGCAGTATATATTCCCCAACTAAGAAGACACTTGTTATCCCCAGACAGAATTTATTTAAGGTCTTTGTTATGATGTAAGACTTGCTGCCTATGGAAATGTGCATTGGCAGTCGATGTTTGAGTATCCAAAATAAAAAACAAAACATGTTTGAGCAAAACTGTATATCGGATTTTTGTTTTTTTTTTTCGCCAATGCTTAGAAAAAGGGTAAGAGAGAATACAGAACATTAATGTTAAATATGTCTAAATAAAATCCGTCTATCGTCCCTCGCAGAGAACAGTTTTTAAGAAAGCTAAACCGCCATAATTATAATATTCTCTCAGCATAGGTATATTACAATAAGTAAATTTTCAAAAACAAAGGATTACCTTCTGTTTTAACTGGTGGAGAAAATAGATTATGGCTATATTTAAAATGCCCATCGTCCATTTTCTTATCTACATAAATCGGGGTAGGACCTTTGGGTACTTCTTTTTTGGGATCCAGTGCATCTGCAGCAACAAAGGGAATAATCCTTAAAGCAGACAGAAGAAATAATTAGGTATTGAAAATCAAATCTTTTTCTCTTTCCAATGCATATGATATTTAAATTACATTTGTATCACCTATTCATTCATCTTACGCACTCTATACAGGGTGTTTGATAGATACGATCCGTAACTATAACTTAGGACGTAAATCGTTAAACATTTACATAAAAAGTTTCTATAGAGTTTTATCTGAGAAATTTAAAATGGCAAATGGAAAGGTATTTATTTTTTTCGATAATTCGATTCTACGTCAACAACGCACGTAAACAGAAAATTGTTACATTTACTTCAACTGGTCGGTTAGTTAGGAATTTTTAAATAAACGAAATTAGAACACTTAAAGCTATTGCAGTACCTTAAATTTAACGACGATCGGTCTTTAAAATATGTTCGAAATGACCCCCATCTACTTCTGAATATTTCGCAATTCTTTTTTGACATGATTAGTGCACCCTATTTTACATTGGAGTAGTTACTGAACTACAAGCTTATCGATTGCGATCATTCATATTTTGTGGTGGTAGAGCCATAATCATATCTTTTATAAATCTCCGCAAGAAAAAATCCAATGGCGTTAAGTCCGGTCACCTTGCAGGCCAGTTCACAGGACCACCACGACCAATCCATCTGTTTCCAAACTTTTTGTTTAGAGCAGGGGTCTGCAAACTACGGCCAGCGAGCCAAATCCCGCCCGCCAGTGTCATCAATCCGGCCCGCGACAGCTAATGGCTTATTGTTGTTATTGTTGTTATGATAAGTTGGATAAAAAAAACACAGAATGATAATAAGTCGGTTTATTTTACTTGCTAGGTAAAGTTTAATGACAAGTATAATACGCAGAAAATTTAACTTAAGCATAATACTAACAAATAATTGAAGTTAATCTAACTAACATTATAAACATATATAAACATTATAACATATAAAATACTAATGAGATTTATGTAATTGTGATTTTCCAATGAAAATAGTTTGTAGTTGTGGACCAATTTTACTTGTACCAATTATTAAAAGAGATTTAACTAACCTGAACTAACCTGAAGGACATTTTTCCGCAACTAAGCCAGCGTACGGCAAAATCATTTTTTCCAATTTCTTTAGTAAACTCACGTAATTCTCGGTGATTCAGCCCAGTGGATCTGATGAAATTCTCAATTGATGTGACTGGTTTGACAACTTCTGACATATCCAAACATTTCTCGCACAGAGACTGTTCATGAATGATACAATGTAAGACTGACGGTTTCGAACCATCATCATTTTCTATAGCCCTTGACACAAGAGCGACCACTCCTTTATTTTACCACACATGTTTTTGCCTCCATCAGTTTTAATAGATTTCAAGTTTTTCCATCGAAGGTTTTTTTTATTAATGGCATTTTCAAATCCCTCAAAAATATCTTCACCAGTAGTCGTGCCGTGAATACTATTAATCTCATCCAAGGCCAGAGAAAACCACTCAAGATGTCCATTTTGATACTATTACAACTATTATTGTACAATTGCCGGTAAGTTGACAAGCAACATAAATCCTGCTATTGACCCAATGACATATTTAAATAAGGTGTCACTAAAAGAATCGCTTTATTTTTTTCCTACAGACTAATATGAACTTAAGAAAACGTTCACGGAAATAATAAACATAAATTCAGCTGGAGGGGATGAAATATCCGTTAAAATATTCTTAAATTTGCCCGAAACAGCGCTGAGGGTGTTGGTTGAGGCGATCAATATGTCTTGGGAAACGGGAAATTTTTCCTCGTGTTTCAAGTGTGCCAAGATTATTTCCCTCCATAAGGGGGGTGACTCGAAGGAGCCATCTAATTATCGACCCATCTCATTGTTATCGACCCTTTTAAAGATAATTGGAAAGATGGTTAAAAAACGCGTAATATCATTTATTGAAAATAACGGTATTCTTAATATTAATCAGTTCGGATTCCAGCAGAATAAAAATACCAATGATGCTATGTTTTATCTTTTGGAGAGTGTTTACGGACATATAAATAGAGGGGGGGGGGGGTTGCCGCGGCAGTGTTTTGTGACTTATCAAAGGCCTTTGACTGCGTGAGTCATGGGATACTAATGCGGAAGCTCAGTCGCTATGGTTTCAGGAGAAAAACATTTAACTGGTTGGGGGCAGAAGTTAAAAGGTTTTCAGAGGTTCTGTTTGTTCTGAGAGCCGAGTGATTGACCCTCAGGGTTCAGTGCTGATAGTTCTCTTTCTTTTATATATTAACGATTTGACGTCTATCGACATTGATAAAAAGTTCACACTTTTCGCTGACGATACTACAATATTATGGCACACTAACAATGCTCTTATGTTAAAAGACATTATTGCTTCAGATTTGGTTAAGGTCAAAGAATGGTGTGATTCAAACTTGCTGTCTCTAAACGTTGAAAAAATAAATGTAGTTAGTTTTAAGTGTTCAATGGAGGGCTTGGTCATTGGTGACTCATTCCTTGTGAATTAACCTAGTACCAAGTTTCTGGGCCTTGTCATTGATAGTGGCCTTAAATTTGAGAGTCATATCAGGGCACTAAGCAGGAAATTGGCTTCGGCTTGTTTCGTGGTCAAAGTGGTAGTTAATGAACTTGGTTCAAATATTGCGAAATCAGTTTACGACGCGCTAATAGAATCTCATCTGAGATATGGCTGCATTTTGGGGGTTCTCTAGTCAGCAACTGCTCGGTGTTCTGTTTGTTCTGCAGAAATGCGCAGTGAGATACATTTGTCGGGCCAAACCCAGGGACTCATGCAGACCATTGTTCTTGCAGAAAAGAATATTGACACTAACGGCATTGTTTATTTCGGAGACTGTCACTTTAATGTTTAAGATGAGATATAGGTTTTTGAATACTGGCTCCTCCTACACGACACGACAATATCGTAATCTGCCTTTGCCAATACCATGCTCAACCCTTACAAAAAAATCGATTGTATATGAAAGTGTAAAAACATATAATCATTTACCTAATTACTTAAAGGACCTACAGTCACTTAAATTATTTAAAAGGTCTGTGACGCGGATGTTGTTGGAGACGGCTTACTATTGCCTGGAGGAATATTATTCCGAAGTTCCGAGTTTTGTTTAAGGGTTTTATTTGATATCTTTAGATAATTGTTGACATACCGTAAATAACCAAATTTTAATTAAATAACCAAACTTTATTGCCTACCCTTGTTTTTTTTTTTTAATGTTATAAATGTATATTATTGTTATTATTAAATGATATAGATAGATATATATTATATAGATAGACTTTGTCAATGAGAATTTTGTATTCTTTGGACAATAAAGTATATTTGATTTGCTTTTGATTTGATTTGTCAGACACTTCAGTTGATATATTTTTTGCGGTGGCTTCTACCCTCCGAGCACGGGGTTTACTGACAAACTGACAGATTTAAATAAATTTACCTTTTCGGGGCGCATTTCTTCGGCTACTGCAATTACGCGTTCTTTGATCATTTCTCCATCGGTGAATGGTTTTCCACGTTTTGCGATTTCAAGAACCACACGAAAGCTGGCACGCGTTGCAAGCCTCTTGTTTAGTATTGAGTTTCGTAAACGAAGATTGCTGCGATTTCAATCCGCGCTTCAAAGCTTCAAATTTTTCTGTCCGCAAACTTCCAGCATATTTTGAGTAATTTTTAAAATGTATCGTTTTATAATGACGTCTAATGTTATATTCTTTGAGAACGGCTATGGTTTCATTGCAAATCAAACATAGTGCCTTCTTACTGGACTAAATTACAAAATGTTAAAAGTTCCATTGATCTTTGAATGTTCTGCATTCACTGTCTATTTTTTGCTTCTATTCCATACTAGTAAATCACACACAAAAACAACAAGTCAAATCAAAAAACTGTTACGAAGATGTCTTTCAAACACGCAAAAACACATTTTAAGGAGTTACGCACTACTTTATTTCACAACACATAGATTCGCGTTCCCTAGGTACACTTACTCGCGGTCGTGCCGCTAGCCTTTTTATACTCCAATTACTGCCATCTAGAAGTGAGTGGAATACACCAGAACTTTCTCGAACCAAGGAGGTTCGACGCGATTTGAGCGATATCTGTTAGCGATGGATAGAGGGTACGTTACCTATTCCCGCGTGTAACCATCTGATGTCGTCAAGTGTCGCGCTCGTAACAATACAGTACAACACAATAGTGATTGAACTAACAAATTTAGCAAGCGTATGCCCGCTCAGGGCGCGTACTCGGCGACTAGTCTAGAATTTATAGGTATGGCAGAAAAATTGAAACGGTGTTGGCCCTTGGAACTTACTGGAGTAATCAGTATGGCCCTAAGCCGTAAAGTTTGGAGACCCCTGATTTAGAGTATTGTAGCCGGATTTTTAAGATTGCTATATTATGACGGTCTCGCTTTCGAGGAAACCCTAGGTGTAACTGCAAATTTTTAAGAACAGCGGTCAAGATTTGTGTTTTAAAAGATATTTTTTTTAATTTTCAACAATGAGTATTCTTAATTCACGTTTATTGATGTTTTTTCTTAAAATATATTAAGTAATTACACCATGTAGCTACGGGCCGTACTTAGAAACTACCCTGTATATGTAAGATTCTCTTTGAAAGCAACATTGATTATTATATCAAATAAAAAGTAACCTAAACCTATTTTGCGTACTTTAAATTAGGTAGAGACGGAGGCAAAGTGGGCTCGTTGTAATCATAATCAAAATCATCACCATTTTTGTGATTAATAGCTTCTATGTCAGACGGCAATTGTGACACGTCAATAATCTGTGCTTTTTTTCTTGAGTTGGTATTTAGAGACGCTTTATTAAGGAAATTTTCGGAGGAGGAATCATCAGCATCGAAATCGGTCGTTGTCAAAAACTCGGTTCTTGTTTCTGCCAGTTTGTTTATTTCGTCTGGATCGAATGGATTATCTACGGTTGTTGTCTCACTGTTTTGATTATCTAAAATATGAATTTAATGAAAAAGCCGTAAAAATATAGATTTTTGGTATCTAGTATACACTGGACCACAAAATTAGCCGGACGGAAAAAATTTTGCTTCAATTCAATCTTAAATAAATTTTAAGTTTATTTACCAAGTTCAATAATTTTTTGACATGTTGCGAATGCTGTCGTCTTCATCATGCTCTGATATCGTTTTTACGAACAGTGTAAATGGATATGTTGACATACAGAGTAGCAGCACAGAAAATTGCATTTTACGCTTAATTTCTGAACATCCTGTGGAAAAATTTAAGAACTGGTTGATGTTTCTCGGTACGACATCTTTAAGCCCCATCATTTCTCAACAGCTTGCATTTGGACTCATACCTATATCTCGATTATTAAGGGGAATGCACAGGTTTAAAGGAGACAATGCAATAATCCTTTATTAGCAACAAAGAATTAAAAAATTAATTTGTAAAGTTGGTTTTGTATTTCTTTTGTCTTTTTGAATCCCGTTTACATAGCACCATGGCTTGTCAAGAAGATTTTTGTCAACAAATTACAGATTTATTTATTGCTGTACTTCCAGCGTTTGCTAAGTAAGTTGAATATTTTGTGTTTTAAAACTGTTCCGTAAACGATAAGTGTATTTATGTAAATTAAAGATGAGACCAGAAGAAGTGGTACAAGCCGTTGCTTTACAAGATAATGGTCATCCGATTCTGTATATCGCAGAAAGGCTTGGCCATCCACGCAGTACGATATGCGATGCGATACAAAGATTTTGACAATTTGGTTCTTACTCGAGAAGATCCGGGCAGGGAAGACGAAGAGCCACAAATGCAGTTGAAGATCGATTTCTTCGTCTTTAGGTTCTTCGAGAGCGAACAGCCTCTGCTCCGGTTGTAGGTAGCTATAAGATTGGTAGATGTTCATGGTACCTTAGTTTTATCTGAAGCCGTACGCAGAAGGTTGAGAGAACAGAATCTAACATCTCATGTACCTGCATTAGAACCTCTATTTGATGCAGGTCATGGAAGGCAGCGCCTTGAATTTGCTCGAGCTCACGCAAATTGGGACAAGAACGACTAGCAAAACGTTCTCTTTATAGACGAGTCTCGTTTTACGTGATATTCACCTGACGGACGTCAAAGAGTGTGGGGAAGGCCCGGAGAACGATACTCTCAATGTTGTTTCTCTCCAAGAGTGCAACTTAGTGGCGGAGGAGTGATGGTGTGGGGCGGCATTTCTTTGGAATCCCTTACCGACCTCATTACACTTTAGGTGGGTATTAACGCTTATAAATACATTAGACAGTTCTTAAAAAACATGTGGTACCAAATTTGCATTTTAGAGGAGAAAATTTTAATTTATTGCACGACAATGCTCGACCGCACACAGCACAAATAACGAGGCAATATTTGAGCGATGTTGGCGTTCAAATATTGGACTGGCCCTAAAGAAGTCCGGATCTTAACCCTATTGAGCATATGTGGGATACACTGGAAAGAAGAGTTAGGCAGAACTATGGTGAGTTTCAAACTTTGGTTGCGTTAGCACAGGTACTGACAAACGAGTGGCAGCTATGCCTGAAAGGATGAGGGCTGTTATTCAGGATATGGAGGAAATATACTCGATTTTAATAAAATAATCTTAATACCACTATTGCCCATGTTACTTTTTAATTTTTTGTTGCTAATAAAGGATTATTGCATTAGTTCCCTTAGATGTGTGTTTTCCTTAATAATCCAGATATCGGTATGAATCAAAAAACAAGTTGTTGAAAGAAGATCGGACTTAAAAATGTCGTACAAAGAAACGTCAATCAGTTCTCAAACTTTTCCACAGGATGTTCACAAATAAAGCGTAAAATGCAATTTTCTGTGCTACCTTGTATGTCAACATATCCATTTACACTGTTCGCAAAAACGATATCAGAACATAATGAAGACGACAGCATCCAGAACATGTCAAAAATTTATCGAACTAGGTAAAAAAACTTAAAAATTATTTAAGATTGGATTGAAGCAAAATTTTTTCCTTCCGGTTAATTTTGTGGTCCAGTGTATACTAGATACAAAAAATCTGAGCACGCACTCCGTGCTCGATTCTTATAACTAATTCAATGGCCTAAAGGGAGCAAGACTACCTTGATTCGTTTTTGGCGTACAAAGTGTTTTAAAATTTTTAATAATTTGAGGTGCTACTTGTATCTTAGTTATTATTAAAGACACAAAAATAAGTTAAATTGCAACTTGTTGTATATTTTTACGGAATATACAGTGGACGTACAATATTTTTTCTATACTTTCTATTTTTTGAGTTATAACACTAAGTTGGGTTAATTTAAATAGGACACTCTATATATTCTTTGGCAGCTGGATCAGAATTTAATTCCCCTTTTCATTAATACGTACACGTTATGTTTTTCTTTTATTTTTCTAGAATTCAAAATAACGTAAAAATATATAAATCTATACTGCATTTTCAAAAACTTATTTGAGCATGTAGTTTACGTTCCTAAAAAAAATAAGAATAAATAATATTTAATCCCTCTTAAGCTACCAGCATTAAAGAATTGAAACATAAAATATAGTAACTAAATTCATAGGTTATTAAAACGTATTAATCATTATGTATCAAACCTATTGGGTATAATCTATTTTATTTCTTGAACATCATTTGCTCATCAGTTTAACTTAGTTACAACATTATTTTACAAATTATCGTAGTTACTAGATGGTGGAAACGCTAAATAAATTTTATAGAATTAAGGAGAATTTTACAAAATAGTTTTCCTTAAAAGTTAGTAGGTACTAACGGCCCAGCTCACTGACCAGCCCGTTCACCTGATTTGACGTCTTTGAAGTTTTTTTTTGTGTCTTTATTTAGAGTAAATATATAAAAAAAAAAGTAATAGCGCCAATGATCTGCAGAGACTATTTCGGTGTGCTTTAAGAAAAGTAAACCATATGTCTATTTACAATGTTCTCAGAAATCTGCAAAGATGATGAACAAAATGTACTTATTGGAAGTAACGGTTTACAATCTGAGCACGAACAATAATTTTGTATACTTACATTGTTTGTTTTGGTATTTGGATATTCCTCCTATAGATTTAAGTTAAGTTGCAATAGTAAATTACTTATTATTAGATGCTTTAGGAACCACATGTTCTTTCTTCTTTAAAATTAAAGGGACAGAAAATATTTTTTTTCGGTAATAGTCATATACCATATCACAACATTCATTACTTTGTTTACAATTTTTAGTTTATTTTGTATCCTAGAAGAATAAAAGATATTTTTTTTTAATTTAAGCTTTTTGTTCAAAGCAAAAAATAAAGTGTATGATATTGATGAAAAGATAAATTAATTTCTGATCGAACTGTCAAAATATATACAGGGTATCCCATTTAAAATAATCCCACTTAGTGTTATAATTGAAATAATAGAAAAATTATTGTGCCGCCATTAAATTAATAAGTAATAAGTAAAAACCTACAAGGAGTTGCAATTTAACCTATTTTTGTGTCCAAGATAAGAATGGTATAGCATTGGAATCTTGGAAACGGTAGGAATTAGAATGTTGGTTCAATTAGGAAAAAGTTGCACAATCTAATTACCTTTTACATGGTGTTTGCAAAATTAAACAATCTTTACCCGATTTCGATATTTAAAAAAAAAATTATTTTTTGCTGTATTATTTTTTATTTATTTGTTGCATTATTTTAACAGATATAAAAAAAAACTAAAAATACTTTTTTATTGTCACTTTTTAAGCTGAACAAGATAGCGTTTACAGATTTTTAGTACGACGTCTGGTTTTCGAAAAAACATCCCCAACTTTCTTTTTTTAAATACGGTCCTGTGTTTTTTTTTAATCCAAGGCTATTTTGAACTCTAAAATAACTGATCTATCACTTGAACAAATTTTCAGCTTTTTCTCTATCATAGATTTTTATTATGTAACGAATGAAATCCTCATATCATAAGACCGTACAATAAACATAGTGGGCTTTGAAACAAACGTTCGTCTTTCTTGACAACTTACTTCTGTCATAAATACAAAATTTAATTAGATACGAAATCTTTCACTTCGTTTAAAAATGGTTGTACCTACATTTCTTTTTTGAGGAAAAGTTTGATATGTTAGAGTGTTACATTTTATGCCATAGAAATACTCGAGAAGCTGAGCAAATGTATTTAAATAATTACCCAGAGAAATTACAACCAAATAAAAAGATGTTTGGAAGAATTGTTGCCAATTCATTGCAGTATGGGTCATTTCATATAGCAGTTGTTACTACACATTTTATTTTGCGTAAGAACAAATATCACCCGTACAAATTTCGAATCTGCCAAAGACTAAAACCGGGAGACGACATAAGGCGAAGGGTATTTTGCGAATGGTACACTAGGCAATGTCAAAACGACGAAAATTTCGTCAATAAAATTTTATTTTCTGATGAAAGTATGATAACCAACAACGGAATCTGTAACAAAAGAAATACGCATTATTGGTCCACAGAAAATCCACGGTTGTATAAAATGGCTAGACACCAACATCGTTTTGGTTTCAACATGTGGGTAGGAATTTTGGGAACAAAGATAATTGGGCCAATTTTTTACCACGGAACACTAAATTCGGAGCGGTATCGAAATTTACTGCAGCATAATTTGGAAGAATGGTTCGATGACAACTTACCACCAGCAGAAATCAATAACTTTTGGTTTCAACAAGATGGGGCCCCCGCTCATAATTCAAGAATTGTCCAAGAATATTTAACAGATAGATTTCCTGATAGATGGATAGGTACGCGTTCAGCTGTTTCTTGGCCTGCACGATCGCCTGATCTAACTCCTTTGGACTTTTATCTTTGGGGGTACATCAAAAACTATGTGCACCAACGTAATTTTCAAACGAAGGAAGAATTGCGTCAACTGGTTTTAGAAGCACTTCAAACGATTACCCCAGATGTACTTAAAAATGTTTTGAATTCCACAGTTAGACGATGTTACCTATGCTTAGAAAATAATGGCCATTTGTTTGAACACTGTTTGTAATTAAGTTCTAATTTGGTATTATGTTAATAAATGGTTTTCGAGCATTCAGTGCCGAACTATGGAGATTTTTCTTGAATATTTTTAAACGATAGCTAAAAAGCTGAAAATATGTTTAAACCAATGCAAGTGGTACATCAGTTATTTTAGAGTTCAAAATAGCCTTCGATTAAAAAAAAAAACACAGGACCGTATTTAAAAAAAAGGAAGTTGAGGATGTTTTTTCGAAAACGAAACGTCGTACTGAAAATCTGTAAAGGCTATTATGTTCAGCTTAAAAAGTGACAAGAAAAAAGCATTTTTCATTTTTTTATATCTGTTAAAATAATGAAACAAATAAATAAAAAATAATACAGCAAAAAATATTTTTTTTAAAAAATATCGAAATCGGTTAAAGATAGTTTAATTTTGCAAACACCATGTAAAAGGTATTTAAATTGTGCAACTTTTTTCTAATTCAACCAACATTGTAATTCCTACCGTTTCCAATATTCCAATGCTATCCCATTCTTATCTTGGACACACTGTCTAACTAACTAACTAAGATACAGGGAGCACCTCAAATCATCAAAATGTTGAAAACTCTGTACGTCAAAAACGAATCAAGGTACCAACCAAAATTGACGACGATCCAGTATTTAAAGTCGCCGACGACGAAAGCCTTACTGCACTCAACTTTGGTGAGGAAATAATCCGGAAGCTGCTGCAAAGTTCCATTTAGAAGAAAACTCAGCACAGTTCATACGCGACCATTGGAATCACTACAGAAATGTGCAGTCAAGTTCATATGTAATTATAAATATGAACATTTTTAAACTCAATAACCCAATATTCAACTACTACGGCTATACTCATTTACCCTAACTAATCCCCCGCAATAGAGGTACATAAAAGATGCCCTACTGTCCGCCGGAAGTAATATCAAGTCGTGATACTTGCCAAAATATGCGCCTAGTTTACAACGTTATCCCTGTATACGTTTACCTGAACTACTTACCTTTTTCCAAAATAACCTTAACATTATTAATACAATCTGTAGACTTCATAACACTTCTGAGAGTAATTGGGATAGTTTGATCGTCCAGGGTTGTAGTTATATTATTATGTACATCGGTCAAACTTATGGCTTCCACCTCCTTTTCTGTTGCAACAGTTGTAGGCTCAATGTCATTTAGGGAGGTAGTAAAAGCGTCGTCGAGTTTCATAGTTGTTTCTAATGTTAAATTTATAATATCTGTGGTATAATCTGTAGTTGTCTCTGTGGTTGGTTGTACATAATTGTACACGGGTTTCTTGTTTGTTTCAGTTGTATCTAAAACTTCATTAACTGGATTCGGTTCCGTCTGATTATCCATTTTGTTATACAGTTTTCCATCCAATAGCGAATCTACAATGCTAAAGATGTTAAGATTTTCAAAACCAAGATAGCTTGAAGCATCCACAACATCTTCTTTAGATTCTGGCGCGATAACTTTTGCATGCACCTTTGTTGGTAAAGACCGTTCATTGGACCTAAAAGTCGTACTATACACTCTTTTGTAGTTTTTGTTTTGAAATTCGTAGTTAGTTGTCGCATAGTATATGCCAGGGACCGTTTTGTGTTTTAATATGGGTTTACTGGTCGTTGATTTCTGTTTCGAACTACTTATCAAGTAAAAGTTGTTTTCCGTAGAACTTGGACCTTCTTTTGGTGGCTCTTGAGTACTACTAGGGTTAAAGTTACCCCCGGAAAAATGCCTTGTTGTGCCACTTGTGCCATAAGTATCAGGACTTCGTTGGTACACAAACTTGGTGGTAGGATCTTGTAGGGTCTCTGCTAAAACATAGAATGGTTCCACAGTAACCACCCCGTCCTTCTTATGTTTTATAGGACTTTTTCTGTGGACTTCCTTTCGAAGTTTCGAGTATTCTTTACTAATGGTTGGAAAGAGGCCGTAGTTCGGCTCCGGTTCAATTTCGAGTGTACCATCTAGAAAAATTGTAATTGACAAGAGACAATTTAAAAAGTAATAAGCAATCAAAGCATAGTTTCGAAATAATGGTAACTTATTAAACGAAATAGGAATTTAAAATAAACTTACTTACTACAATTATAGCTGGCGGCACAACACTGCCCTGGTTTAACGACAGGGGTGCATCCTAGAAGCGGAGGGGCACACGAGAGAGGCTCGCATCTTAGTAGGCCCCTTAAACAGTAACAGTTATCGCATACTGAATGACCAACGCCAATTACTTTGGAACCTTCAGGATATTGGATGCCATCGGCTAAACAGCCATCTTAAAAGCAAATTTGGAAGTTACGTTAGGACTGAAAATAGTTCTGGGTAAATAAATAGTAAACGCTAAAGTATATTTTTTTAGGTATTTTCAACAGCTACAAACAAGCTTATGTAGAGAAATTCTTCTGAAATAATTCGATATGGTGGTTACTATTTTACTAATGAATATAATATTACCTTTTAGTTGAGCTACAGTACTGGTACTTATGACCGTTGTAGTGGCATGTTCTGTACTTGTTTCTTCTGGTTTTAAGGTACACTTATATCTAAAAATGAACACAAAGTTTACAGATTTAACAGGAGTATGCACAAGTTAATCATATATTTATCGAAATTAAGGCAAAAATTGAAACCCAAACCTGAACAAAAGAGGATATGATAAATAACTTCCATGTAAAAGTATGGCATTACCTAACTGGACAACAACTTGTATCTTCGAAAATAGGACTGCAACCTTCTATGGGCAATAGGCACTTTGGTTTTACACAAATTTGCTTCCCTGCTAGGCAGTAACAATACTCACAAAGCGATGAGCTGTGCATCGCTGATCCTGACCCATAGATACTGCCATTAGAAATACAAGCTGAAACATACAAGGTTGTTTAAACAATTTCTTATTGAGATTAATTTTTTTCTCATTCTATGTTTAATGCCACATTCAAAAATACCTAAATTTTTTGTTATTGTATGTATATAAATATCTCACAATCTCAGTATTCTTAGATTTTACACAAGCTTTGCATAAGGTGTGGCATGAAGGCTTTACATACTGTTTAGGAAGTATTTTACTTAATTTGTATGTCAAGATCTTAATATTCTAATCTCTGATCGACTTTTTAGAAGCAAGCAGGAGAATACATATATAGACCTAAAAGAAATAAAAGCCGGCGTGCCCCCAATTTTATATCAGTGATTTACCACTATCGAAAGAAACTACTACAGCCACATTCACTGATGGCACTGTTTTTCTCGCAGTTGATCCAGATCACGAGAGCTCTACTACAAATTTCAAATAGCTAGCGACATGGAAGATGACTGGAAGACAATGGAAAATCAAGCTTAACGAACTTAAGTCAAACCAGGTAAATTTTACTAACCAGAAGCTAGCACAGCCATTTCTCCTAGGTGTTAACGATACAATTGTGCCCCATGAGATAAGTGCTAAATATCTTGCCATGACTCCTGATACTAAACTTCGGTAGAAAGAGCACGTGAAGAAGAAAGGAACTGCGCTAGATTTAAAACATAAACAACATTATTGGGCTTAGAAGAAATTTAAAATTATCAATCCACAATGAAATGTTTATTTAGAACCAGGTTTTCACACTTCATTCAGCTTTGCGACTGTACCTGTGATAGCAATATAAAATCGATACAGATGTTCCAGAACAAAAGGCTGCGGAACATAGTGAATGTTCCTTGGTAAGTTCGCTGGTCTGATCTACATAGAGACCTTGGTATTGCAACAGTGATAGAAGAAATCAGAAAGTGTTCCGGCAAGCACTTCATTTACATATCAACGCAGAAGCTCTACAGCTGAGGGACAATTAACATCCAGATCAAAGATTGAAGAGAACCAAACCGTTTGATGTAAAGTGTTAAAAGCAATTTTTAAATTTTAAACTCTAGTCTAACCATTTTATATTTTGCAGAGGCAAACAAATATATCCTGACCAAACAGAACCAGAGGTTAAAGTTGAAGAGAGTGAAGCAGTAAATGGATGCGCTAAAATGTATAATTTGAACTATACAGAGTGGAAATTGAAAAACGAAGAACTAGACATCAAGATGGAGGAATGCAAAGGAAAGTATGTATATTATCTAGCTTAAACAATCGAACGGTCATCAATAGATAGACTTTAGTTGATAAGTATATTGAATTTAGTGTTTTATTACATTAATTAGAGAAAAATTAATGGTTAGTCTTATACAGTGTGTCTACTTAAGTTGGGTAAATATGGCAAACTTTTTTATTATTAATTTTACGAAAAAAAGTTTTTCTTCATAAAAAGTTCCGCATGGTCCAAAACCTAAAATGCAATCATCAGATATTAAATTTTTCCAAGTATATACGAGGGGTGTAAAAAAATATGAATTTTGCTCAAGAGTAAAGTACCTTTATTTTTGACGATATCGAAAACTGTAATTATGAAAAGTTGTTCGGAATGAAAAACTATATTTTAACATTTTTTTTTATTTTTACAAAATTTCTCAAATTACCGATACAGAACATTTATTTTTTTTATTTATTAAAAATATGATAATCTTTCCGTGTCGTTCAGAAAATAACAAGTAAATTCTAACAAAACAAAATTTATTTCTAAAAATTTAATTAATACACCATTAAAATAAAAATTCGTTCAAGTACAATGTAATCAGATCCATCTACCTCAACTTATTTTTTACTCTTTTCAAGCTTATAATTAATTGATGACTAAGTTTACATACTACAAATTAAACATTTTTAAAAATTTTTCCGAAATTCTTTCAATAATTGATAATAAACAGTAATCTCTTATTTTTTTTGAACACTTGATAACTTTTCAATTACCTACTTAATGCCTGTCTTATAACATTTTAGCGATGAATTTACATGAATAATACCATAATAATTCATTTTGTTGTAATAATTTTACCGAACATTATTAACTTCCTTAATTCACAAACGGCTCAACTTATCCGCCTCCTCTGTCAATACATGTAATTGTTCTATGGCAAAATTTTTTCAATACTCTTCTAACCATAGCCGGAGTAATACTCTGAACCGATCCTGCAATGACTCTTTCCAAATGAGCAACATCTGTAAATGGCCATTGAAGATACACCTCTTGTTTTAGGTAACCCCACAAGAAAAAATCGAGTGGGGTCAAATCTGGAGAGCGAGGTGGCCAAGAAATTTCCGAAAACCAATGTATAACTCTTCCATTAAAACGATTTTCAAGGTATTGCCTTACATCTAACCTACTGTGGCAAGGGGCACCATCCTGTCGGAACCATATCTGTTGACGTTGAAGGAGGGGAACGTTGTCAAGAAACTTGTCTAATTCATTCTCAAGAAAATGTAAATAACGGTCTGCATTCAAAGATTTATGAAAAAAAAAAAGGTCCAATTATTGTATTTCCATAAATTCCACACCACACGTTTATTTTGAATGCATACTGGTCCCGAGTTTTGATGGCAAAATTTGGATTAGTATCACTCCACCAACGGCAATTTTGGGTAGAGATGGTTCCATTTGATGTAAATGTTGCTTCATCCCTAAAAATAATATGTCTTCCCATAAATGGATTATCTTCTAACATTCCTTAGATATCACAACAGAATTCAGAGCGTCTATCATGATCTCCTGGTCTTAACGTATGAATAAATTGGGGCTTGTATGGGTTCAAATTGTTCTTTTTTAAAATTTTTGAAACCGTATCTTTGCTTATATAATTTGGTATCGAAGCTGCCCGTGTTCGCAAGGAATTTTTAGGATGTTCAATTGCTGAGAGCATTATATCAAATTCCATGTCATCACTGGCGACCCGTTTTTGGCGTTTGTTGCTAAACTTATTTCTTACATCTCCAAAAGTCTTAAATTTGTTTAATAATTTCCTTACTGTGGTATAGTGAAGATTTTTCTCTGGGTGTCGGATATTAAAAATGTCTGCAGCTTCTCGATTTGTTTTATAATTGTCACCCACAATTAACACAATTTCAATTTTATCTTAAGTACTTAACGTTGCTGGCATTTCTACTAAATTTTATAAATACAACTGATTTTTTGAAGTTACTGTCAAACAATTCTTGTCAGTGCATCCTAGAGTAAATGTTTCATTTAATTTCAATGATATATTGATTAATTAATTAAGTTTACTTATTACTTTCTGAACGAAACGGAAAGGTTATCATGTTTTTAATAAATAAAAAAGATAAATGTTCTGTATCGGTATTTTGAGAAATTTTGTAAAAATAAAAAAAAAAAACCTTAAGTAGAAAGATGTAATTTCATATTAAAATATAGTTTTTCATTCCGAACAACTTTTCATAATTACAGTTTTCGATATCGTCAAAAATAAAGGTACTTTACTCTTAAGCAAAATTCATATTTTTTTACACCCCTCGTATACACTTGGAAAAATTTAATATCTGATGATTGCATTTTAGGTTTTGGACCATGCAGAACTTTTTATGAAGAATAACTTTTTTTCGTAAAATTAATAATAAAAAAGTTTCCCATATGTAGCCAACTTAAGTAGACACACTGTAGACAAGTTTTAATAGTTTAAACACCAGCAGCAGTTTTGTATAAAAAAAATAGTTTTGCTCACCATTTTCATAGACAGACTGGTCATCTGATGGTATATCCAGACCACCTTCCGGATCCGATCTTGCTTCTAAACTATTACCACCATCATAAAAATCTGAGAAAAAAAATCATGGTTATTTAACTTATTGCAAACTTATCCTGATCGTTCTTTCCTGACAGTTTGGAATAGAAGAGAAAGTGAAACAATGACAATGATGGGTTAGTAGTACTAAAACTAGATTATTAATAAATTCCTTATGTAGTTTCACTTTTGCAAAACTACTTACCAGAACAAATTAACTCTGGGCAACAAGTCCTATATCTATGTAGTAGTATACATCCAGGTGGTGGCGGGTCGGGTAACTTGGGACAAACTCTTAAATAGCACAACAGCACACTACGACTGCATGTGCAGTTTAAACAGGGCTCCCCTGTGGATACTTCGGAGTTTTCGTCATGCATTTGATCATGGTACCAACAATCTATAATTAAAATTAGTGTTTTAGTTCTCGTGAGTTACAGTTAGTTCGAAAACTGCAGAGAAATTGTGTTTTATATCTACACTCTAGGAATATGTCGAAGTTTAACTTTTTATCGTCAATCTCATTGAGAATTACACTAAACAAAAGTGTTAATAATTCTTGTAGAAACTGACTAACAAATTGCTGCAAATTAAAAACAAGTTTATTAATCGATTTGACAAAATTAACTCTAAGCTAGCTGAACATAATAACATTCGAGTATCACTGAAGGTAGATATAGCGTCTAACTCTAAGGCTATTTCAATAATCGAGAGCAGAACTGATGATTTTGAACAGCACGCGAAGAGAAATACGAAGTTTTAGTACTAAGTGTAAGTCAAAATACGCCAAATTGTGCTTTGTAATTCAGTGCTCGTTGAGGCGTATAGCACCGAGGTAAACTGCTGGTTAGGGAGGGAAATTCTCTTATTTATGCTTATGTACATTAGTACCACTTGTCAAGTAGTACTCATTTGCTATAATACAAATCTTATATTTACGCCAATGGGTTGAGATGTACCCTAACCATAAGAACAAAACATGCTTAACGTGGTTTACCCATACATATGGGTTTACCATACCGGCTTTAATTCCTTTAAGCATCTAAATACTTTAGCAAAAACTCATAAATATGATTATTTTACTATGCATACTATCTATGCAATTCTGTTCGTATCGTTGCTCTCTGCCAAGGCGATAAATCTCTTGCATGAGACAAGCTGGTCTCCTGGTGTGGCCTGGCCACACCGGCGGCGATGCTATCTGCAGAGCGGTGGGTGTTAGCAAAAGAAAATCTCTGAGCCACGGCGATGTTATCGATACAAGGCAAAGAACATCGATCATAGCCAATATGACTTATCTAATCATCAGAAAAATTAATCGCTGAGAGATGTATTATTTTTACTGTAACCAGCTGGTGTAACATGGGATGGTGATTAAGAGTGATAGTAATCATATAATGGAGTCCAGTGTGATTCTTTGCAAGCCTTTTTAATGGCTCTGAGGTCGAGAAGTGTATTGGCTTACACAGGGGCGTCCGTGAGACTCACCGTTGCGGAGTTCTGACTTATTAGAGATGTTATAAAATATTTTAGACAATGGTTCCTAATTAAGCAAAAACAAACTAAAACATAATTTTTTTTTAAACTTTACGAATATAAATCTTTTCCATATGGTGCAGACTTTTCCGCGGGCACTGTAAATAAATATTTTTAATGGAATGCCCTATACAGTGCTTTCAGTTTAATTTATCCTACTTTTACATGACTGTAAAGTACTTATTATTTGAGTCAGAAGGTTGACTAAAAAATAAATTGTGTAAAGTTTAATGCCATCAAGTCAAGAATCTCAAATGTCAAAATTATTGACATTACTTACTTTTTTTAATGGAACACATTATTACACATTTAAAATAGTATATTAAAGTACATGTTTTATAAAGCATCATCTTATAGCACGCGTCCATGTTAAAAAACGAGCCGCTTGCGGCGAGTTTTTTAACGAGACAAGTGCTCTAACTGCTTTATAAAACACGTACTTTATACTATTTTTTCTATTTTGTATTTTTTTCAATAAGAAAATACATATTTAAAAAGAAAATGAACCCTTCAAATTTTGTAAATTTGTATGTCTAAATTCTATGTTGGTAATACTATAAATTTACTTTTATCATAGTAGCCTTGACAATAAATAATATTTTCTTTGTGTCATTGTCACCAAACTTGTGTTTTAATATTTCATAGAGTTGTTCATAATTATAATTAAAAAAATATGGAGCATGATAATCTAAGTTCAACTCCCCCTGAGTTAAGGGATATTGCTAATAAAACGATAAATCAACTTTTACCAGAGAAATTCCGAAAACTTTCTTTTCTCATGGATCACAATAACAGGAAACGTCAGACGTCAACAGAATAAAACATTTAAATATTACCAATGCCAACTTTTAAAAAATAAAATTCGGAGTTCGAAATGGATATATTTCGAACTCGCTAGCGCGTTCGAAATATCTATTTTTCGAGACAAAATTAGAAAAATGCATTATTTTTCTGAACACGAATATATGCCACACATGCCCTTCTTTTCATTAGTTTAGCCTAAATTAATAAAAATATCATTAAAATTGAGTTATTAATTTCTGTTTACAATAACTAACTTATTGTCATAACATACCTTATTTTCTTGATTTTTGTTCCAGATTAGAACAAAATTGAAGTTATATCCAAACCGTTTGAACAATTTTATTGTTGGTAATCGAAATTAATTCTCATTTTTTATTTTTTTTTCTTGCATTTGTTTGTTTATTTTTTCCTCTTTAGTCTGTTATAATAACAAATAACTAATAATTCAATTCAATTTTTATTAATATGTCCATACAATTTATTTTTTCTCTTACTGTAAAGTTCTTTATTTCTGCTTCTGTATCCAATATTACACAGTTATATTTTATTATATATATTTATGAGCAAAAAACAAATTAAATTAAAAAAAAATGTATTTCTAAGAAAATTTCAACAATTTTTTGCAACATCCAGTATTATTAACCTAAAACTAATAAAAATTAATGCCTAAAAGTAATCAAAAGTTACGCAACTTTGAAGTTGCAGCTTTTGCAATAAAATTATAACAATACATGTAACAAATGTTCATTTAGAAATAAGTAAGCCATGAAAATCGAAACAATAATATTGACAATTAGCTGTCATTAGTTTTCGCTTTTAGTAAGTAATTCGCTATTTTTTAGTCTAATGTTATTAATTTCTTGTTAAAAACAGTTTAAATAATTTCAAAGTTATGTCTTATTCTGTTCCTGAAGCATATGACAGGCTGGCCGTTTATTTTCAATGTTTTGAAAATACGGTTATTGCCTCGCGAGAGTAGATAGATAGATAGATAGATAGAATCGTCTTTATTTTTTACTCGGCGAAGTGCAGCATAGCTGTTTGCTTAACCGAGCATTCAAAATACAAGTTTACAATATAATGTTACATTATTTTTACTAATAATCTAAATAAGTACCTACTAAGTATAAAACAATATAATAATACCTATACCTACAACTAGTTATCACATATATACTCGAAGAAAATAATATATAAAAATAAAAATTACATTCAATGTTGTTGTAACAAAAGTATTTTAAATTTCCGTTTAAAAGAATTATATGACGTATTCTTAAAATATAATTTATTTTCATTAAACACTTTGGGAGCCACATATGAAAAAGATCGCTGAAATAAAGCTGTGCGATGCCGAGGTAAATTAAGCAAATTATTCTGGCGAGTGTCGCGGTTGTGAGTTGCATGTCTATAAGAAAGCTTCTCATGGAGATATTGGGGAATACCACTCTCGAGCAGTTTATAAATAAAACAACCAAGATGCAGTTTCAACCTATCTTGCATATTTAGCCACTTTAATGTTTTTAAGTACGCTGTAAGATATCCTGAGAGAAAGCATTTTTCGCGGAGGGTTTTTAAGCGTTTAGCAAGACGGTTGCGAGAAACTGGACAAGTGTTACCGATACAAGCCCAAAACAGGATTCGCAGAACTCGAATTGAAAACGATATTATAAATGTGCTTGCTTATATTGAAGCTTATCCTAAACGCAGTATTAGGGACATAGAAAGAGATCTGGTCATTTCTCGATCGGTTGTTCATAGAATTCTGAAAGCACAAAAATTACATGCATATCATGTTGAACTTCATCAGGCGCTCACGCCACTTGATTTTGACCGAAGGTTAGATTTCTGCAACTGGATGCTTGCAATTACTAGGGGAAATCTAAATTTTTTAAATCAAATTCTATGGACAGATGAGGCTACCTTCACTAGTAGAGGTAAAGTAAACTTACATAACAGCCATTACTGGTCGGAGAATAATCCTCATTGGATGATAGAAATTGATCACCAAAATCAATTCAGCGTGAATGTGTGGTGCGGCATTATTGACTGTAAAATTATTGTTTTTATATTTGAAGAGACTCTTAATGGAGCAAGGTGTTTAGAATTTTTAATGAATAATTTCCCGAATCTTTTGGATGAAGTACCATTAGAAACTCGTCTAAACATGTGGATTCAACAATATGGTTGCCCTGCGCATTATGCGTTTAACGTAAGGGAATATTTAAATATCCAGTTTCCCAACAAATGGATAGGAAGGAGTAGCTTATTTCCCTGGCCACCCAGATCCCGTGATTTAACAGTTTTGGACTTTTATTTATGGTGAAGACTTAAAGATATTGTCTATCAGACCCGGCCAACCACACGAGAAGTCCTGATTCTTAGAATCCGAAATGCGATAGCGTCTATTTCTGTGGCAGAGATTGAAAGTGCTGTTGATGTAACACGTCGCAGACTTCAAAGTTCCATTGACAATATTGGCGGTCATTTTGAGCATTTGCTTAAAAAATCGTAAAGTAGTACTGAACTGTAAAAAGAACCAATATTTATTAATATGTGTTCAAAAAGGTATCAATCATTTTTTTTTCTCGAATTTTGTAATTCCATTAATTTTGTAATGAGTTTTTTTTTGGAACAAAAGCTAAGTAATAAAGTAAGAACGCCGACGCCTATTATTAAATGTTTTACTAGTTCGTAACTACCTCTAATGTTGACAATATTTTTTCAGACGTTAATTATTAGTTTTAGGTTGATTAATACTGGATGATGCAAAAAATTGTTGAAATTTTCTTAGAAATACATTTTTTTTCTAATTTAATTGTTTTTTTGCTCATAACTTAAGTTTGAAAAACGATATCTACTTCCGGTTTGCGCCACTTTTTAGATAATTTTATGGGTAATAAGACTAGCAGATTAGAAAGTTAGCCTCCCATTTACCTTTTAATAGGAAATTGCGTAAACGACTAAAGCGGTCAAAAAACGCCATCTGGCGGTTCAGGGTTAAACTAAAAGTTAAGTATTATTATAGACTATAATTCGGCTATTAAATAGCTATAAAACAAGAAAAAGTTCGATAAAATCGGTTAACGTATTCGGAAGTTATCGAACTTCTTCTGCAACACGAGTCAAGCCTGCCCCTGCCCTTATTTTAGGAGATAGGTCAAAATATGAAATAAATAATTTTTAGAGTATTACCAGTAGAGTCCAAAACCGTCCCACAAAACTTACCTTCACTATTGATTTTAAGAGGCATTCTCATTTTTTGATTTTGATTTGAGAATGCGCCACCTAGCGGTAAAATTTGAAATTGGAAAATAATTTCCGTATATTTCCAGGGGTCACTTTTATAATAATTTTTTTTTTTCGTGAAAGCTGTAGGACAAATAGTTTTCGAGATACAGCCGCTAGCCGACCTTAGCGAGACACCCGGTATAATATTTCAATATTTACATTTTGGTTATACACAAGGTATTTATTGGGGGTTTCCGGGGTTTTCAGGTATATTGTTAGGGGTTATTTATTGTCATTTAATAATGCCTTATTATTACCTGCTTAACAAACTGTATTTGTATCGGATTGTAATACGTACTTCTGTTTTAATTTGTCGAAAGATTTCAGTAATTGCAGTGTAAAACTAGTGATTTCAAATTTGTGTTCAAAATGTCTAAAGTGGCAAAAACGTCTTCGTGGATTAAAGATTTCCCAGAGTTTAGTGGAGAAAAAGTCTTTTGTAAGGCTTGTGCAAAAATTATTGTTTGTGAAAAGAAATTCGAAATCGATCAAAATTTCAAAACACCGTTGCATAAATCAAAGTTACACAAAATGAAATCTGAGCCAGTTCAGCTGAGTGTAAAAAACGCATTTCAAAATGTTTGAGAAAAATCGAAATCTGAAAAGGAAATTTTTTAAGAAGGCTTATACAAGGCTTCGGTCGCAGCAAACATAGCCTTAAAAAAATTACAAAATCCGCAATTTAGAGGATTTTTGTAAAAATATTGTCAACAAACCATTGCTGACGAATCCACGCTTAGAAAGAAGAATGAAGGATTTAAATACTTAACTGCAGTAAAAAGCATTTATGAAGGTAAACCATCCAACGAAGTTGTATGTTGGCCTTATAGTTGATTACCTAAGTTGCAGTATTGTCCGATTACATCAGTAGATGTTGAAAGAAGCTTCTCTTTGTATATACATATTTTTACTGATAGAAGACAATCTTTTTTAGTTGGAAATTTTGAAAAATATTTAGTTATAAATAATGTCTTTTATATAATTTCGGGTTAAGAAATTGTTTACTTTTATTTTTCCTTATTCTTTTTTGCATCTTTTTTAAAAGAAAATCTTTTTTAGAACCCAGTGTGTCTCTTTACCCTATTTTACTATAATAAATTAAGAAATATTGCATACCAGTATGCATATTTGGTCACAAAAATGCATACAGGGCTTTCATTTCAAAACTAGCCACCCGGAATAACTTTTAAAATACTCGAAGACGAATTTAACAAAAAAACACGTCAACTTAGATTTACTGGGGGACATGTTTTGCATGTATTTGCGACTCTGTAGTTTCAACCCCTAACGACGGGCGAAAGGCACATAAAAAATTTCAAATGGTAAGGGGTATTGAGTGATCGTTCGCTTGAAAGCCCTTTTCATTAGCAGTCTTTTGGCGCTTCATTTTTTAAAAGCGGACTATTTGTTTCCAAGTTATGCCCCTTTAAAGTTTAAAAATAAAAATTCGACATTTTAGTGAAAACTATTTAATATTAGCTTTAGAATGAACTCGTGCTTACCTACTTACTTCAACACGTGTTTAAAATACCCACTTTAAACCGTTTCTGAAGTTCTGAGCTACCCCTAATGGGGGATGGGAATGACATTAAAATTTCAAATAGAAAGAGGTATTGATTGATTATCCGTTTTTCAATCAGACATTTTTTGTCCAAATTATACCCTTAGAACCTAAAAAAGCCAAATTTTGAACTTTTATAAGTTGTTAAAAAAGTAGCAAATTCCTTAAATGTAAACATTCAGATAAATACGTAAAAAAATTAAAGGTGTTTGATAGCAAATGTTAGTTTTGCCACATTTTAAAACGATTTAGTTTTGAACTTGATTTCGTTGTGTATTGACCATCGAATTTCGACGACAATGGTTTACTCGTTACAAGAGAGAATTGAACTAATTTAAATTTACGGGGAAGAACAGCGCTGTGCACGTAGAACAGCCCGGGTGTTTAATCAAAGGTATCCAGACAAAAATGTTGGGCACCAATATATATTAAATTTGATTAATAAATTTTAAGAAACTGGAAGTGTACGCAATAAAATTGTGAAGAGCCCTAGAGTCTTAAATTAAGCCGCCCAAGTAGAAATTTGAGGTCATTTTGCCATAGATCCCCAAACATCCATACCGAAAGTCTCAAGATTAACAAACGTTTCAGTCGGCTCTGTGCATAAAGCCTTACGATTCAATAAATTTTTCCCTTACAAAATACAACTTTTACAACAGTTAGGGGAGGATGACTATGACAGAAGAATGGAACTTTTTGAAATGAAAGCCCTGTATAACTGCATATTTTAAAAGCAAACAAGTCATATATATGCGCATATTTTGTCTGAATTTAAGTGCATTTATATTCCGTCCTTTAGTTATTACTAAATAAAGACATTTAATATTATTAATATTGTCCAAAGCCAGCGCAACATTTTTACCATAAGATGTTCCAACTTCACGAAGGCTCTTTAAAATATTTGTTTTGTTTTGCACTGCTATCTTCCTGGCACTAGTTGAAGGATCATCTTCTATCTCTCAAAGTGTGGCCTCTTCTAACTCAGGCGTGGTTACTGTTGCAGGTCTGCCAGGAAATTCCGTACTACGTTTAAAACTCCCATTTTCACTCAATCCTGCATAGAGCGGTCTAAATGTTTTGGCATGTGGCAGTACTCTGTTTGGATAACGTTCCTGATAAATTCACCGCGCTTCTTCAGCATTTCCATTTGCTAGGCCATTATTGAAATATATCTGGGCCATTTCAGCGTTGGTAAAGTTATTCATTTTTTAATTTTTATTGACAAAACAAGTAGATTAGACATCAAAACTTACCTTTACCTCATATTTTAATTAACGTTGAAATACATAAGTATTTTTTTGGTACATGCAATAAAGTGGTTTTTATTTTTTCTCTCGAAAGCGAAGCAAGATACGAAACAATTCAGGGATCAGAAAAGTTGTACTATTAATTGATATATCCGAGAGAGTTTATTAAAATTAGATAAAAGTCAGTGGCGTACACTTTCTTCTCAATAATACTCGTTTAGGTGCTCCCCGGGACGCCACTGAACTTAATAAATTTAATCCAGTTAGGGCTTATTAAGACCCTTATCATTATGAATAACGGTCCCAAATTTCATTAAAGTCGGGAATAATATATTAGTTTATTACCAAACGATTTTTTTTTAAACTTTAACAATATTGTATGGCAACAACGGGGCCACTACGGACACATGTTCATATGAACTTTTCTCTTAGAATATCATAAGGGTTCTTCTACTAAAAGACGCGAACAAACGCAGAAAAACGTGCAACATTGTAAGTGAACACGTCAAATTTAGCGATGCCAATAAGGCACATTGCTAAATCTTCGCGAATTCTTTTCATATTGCTTAACAGTTTTTAGATTGCTTCGCGCACTTCCTTGCATTGCTTCGCATTTTGTCACATTGCTGGAACATTTTAAATATTTTTAGTGCATTGCTAATAAGTTTGATTGCTGCTTCATATTACTTGAAAGACTTTTTACATTTTTGACGGTTATAAACCTTGGAAAAAATACGAAAAAATTGACATTAAGCCACTAGTAGAGGGAACTAAGAACACCAACATTAGTAACCTAGCAACAAGTAAGGCCTCCTACCAGCAGCACCATCAACGTTTATACAAATATACCATAGCATTCATATTTTTCTATGGGGATATTTCCGCAATGTTTGAAGTGTTGATGGATACTCCTATACCGGGTGTTGCATCGTCGAGCGTGACATAGGAAATCCCATGTAATTTTAAATGGGGTCAATTATTGGCTTTCCTAATTATTTTAGAGAAAAATTCTATTTAGGTTTATTAAAGAGCACTAAAACCCACATTCAAAAGAATAACTTTAGATATTTTTGATGAGCCCGTTTACGGGTTATCGCCGATTTCTTTTTAACTATTTCTCCGTTTTATGGCCCCGTATTTGCGGGCACCAGTCAAGGTAAAAGATGACTGTCAAATAAAGTTGTCATTTTGAAATGTGTGCTTTATTGTTATAAAAACTCATACATCGAAAATATTAAAGGTGTATTTATGAGTACAAATTAATCTGAATAAAACTAAAATAAAGTATCCAATTACAAGGTTAATTATGACATTTTACATGTTTCAATATTTTACTAATTAATAGGTAGGTAGGTACTATTAAATTGTTAGAACTTTAGGATTTAAGAAGATGTTCAAATATTCCTCAAAATGACAACTTTATTTGACAGTCATCTTATCTCTTATTCCTCCTGGGTCTGTTATAGTCATGGATAATGATGAAAGAAAATAAGAAAAAATACCAACGTCTTCTTGGAAAAAAAATGACATCATTCATTGGCTTACTGTAAATAAGAAGCATTTTATAAAGATATGCTAATGAAGGAGCTACTGGAGATTGTAAAGTTGAAAAAACCTCTTTGTACGAAATTTGTTGTCGACGAGACATAACGGTAAATTTAAAAATTAAGTTGTTGTATTGTACAGGGTGTCTTCTTTTCGACACTTTCGATGGGTATCTCCGTTATTAGTACAGATAGAATGATGCGGTTTTCGCAAACCTGTGCCACTTTTTTGTTAAACAAACGATGCCCTAAACGGATTTATCATGGCCATCTTGGTTTTTGAGATACAGGGCGAAATTGAAAATGGTGCATTTTTAGACACCCCTTGTATTTCAGTTATCTTATACCCTATCGAAAATATAAAAACAGGGTGTTATACAGTTTTTTACGTAGAATTCAGTGGCGTACATAGTATTTTTCGAGGTACCCCATTTGTGAGAAATATACCAAAGTTATGTTTTTTTTTAAATGGAATGCCCCGTATATTTATTCATAGTTGAATTCTGCTTACTGAGAGCTTTCCAAAAACATATAATAGTTGACACTTTGTTTTAACAGGACGGTTCAAATTTATATTTTTTAATAACAAACTTTAAATTGGCAGTAGGCCTTGGATTCTGTTTTTATTGACGATACAATACACCATGAGTGGCGTATTTAGGATGGTGACACGGGGGGGGGGGGGGGGGGGTCTACTTATCTTCCTTAAAAAAATGCGCCGCAGACAAAATTTTTTTAGGTGCCACGCCCTTTTTTGGACTGTCTAAACTTACAAATTTTACGTTTTGATAGCCCGGCTCAAAAAAAACGTAGAAATAAAGCAATTTTTAAATATAAACGCCAATATTTGCATTTGGAATATTAGTTTTTTGAAGGTATGTATAACGGTATACCATTTTACTCACCTGAATTAGAAAACACGGAACAAAAAATAAAATTCAACAATTATTACACTAAAAGACTGTGGAAATCCCCAAACATCTGGAAAATTTGAAATAATGTTATTTATTGCAAATAAATGAATGTGAATTTCAGTTTTCTTTACTACTGAGTCCACGGGGGGGGGGAGGGGTCCAGACCCCCCGGACCCCCCCCCCCCCCTAAATACGCCACTGACCATGAATTTTACCTTATATTTTATGGAAGTAGTCCATCTTCCATAAATATTACCTTATAGTTTAATTTAAAATTTTTAAAGTTCTCTAATACTTACAATAGTAAAAAGGAATTTTTTGTTGTATATTAATGGAATAAACAAAAACATCTACTAGTAGGCCTAGACTTATTCAGGCTATAAAACAAAAGTTTCATAATGGCCTTTAGCTCTTGTCAGAATTGGATTTAGGTATTAAAGTTTAAAAAGTTACTGATAATTTATTTAGCATATCGTATTTTTCATAATTCTCAAACTTTTGGGCCATCGTTAATAAAAAACGCCATTATGAAACTTTTGTTTTATAGCCTGAATAAGTCTAGGCCTACTAGTAGATGTTTTTGTTTATTCCATTAATATACAAGAAAAAATTCCTGTTTACTATTTTAAGTATTAGAAAACTTAAAAAGTTTGAAATTAAACTATAAGGTAATATTCATGGTGTTGTATTGTCAATAAATTATTTTTATTAAAACAGAATCCAAGGCCTACTGCCAATTTAAAGTTTGTTATTCAAAAAATATAAATTTGAACCGTTATGTTAAAACAAAGTGTCAACTATTATATGTTTTTGGAAAGCTCTCAGTAAGCAGAATGCAACTATGAATAAATATACAGGGCGTTCTGTTTAAAAAAAAACATAACTTTGGTATATTTGTCTCAAATGGGGGGTACCTGGAAAAATACTAATTACACCACTGAATTCTACGTAAAAAACTGTATAACACCCTGTTTTTACATTTTCGATAGAGTATAAGATAACTGAAATACAAGGGGTGTCTGAAAATGCACCATTTTCAATTTCGCCCTGTATCTCAAAAACGAAGATGGCCATGACAAATCCCTTTAGGGCATCGTTTGTTTAACAAAAAGTGGCACAGGTTTGCGAAAACCGCATCATTCTATCTGTACTAATAACGGAGATACCCGTCGAAAGTGTCAAAAAGAAGACACCCTGTGCATAGTAGATTTTTTTAAAAATATTCATATTTATTCCAATTTATCTATTTTCATATTATTCTTACTTCTACATAAGTTTTTATCGACTTAATAATAGAATAATTAATATCTCAATTATCTGCCAATTATCTCTATAATTATAATCAAGTATAATTATTATTGTATTTATTATTCTAATAAACTTCCTATAGTAACGCCGCTGTCATCTTACTTTCATTCACCAAACTCGTCTTTCGATAGTATGCAAATTAGGGTGACCCTAATTTAGAACCGATGTGTAGGTTTTAAATAGCTAAAATACAGAATTTTTAAAAACTATCATTGCAATTTACCGGAAACTTACAATGCAACCTTTAGGTTGGCCACCCTGCTTAATGGGTTCAGTGATTGCAAATTTACATTTGATTACTCTCTCGCATTAAGCAACATAGTATAGGTAGTTCCATAATACATGCTATAACAAAATATCCAACTGCGCACCAACTGAGTAGTTCTTGTGATATCAGCAAATTAAACCAATTCAAAACCATGCAATTTTAAAAAGTTGAGACACTGTATTTTATTTTATAGGTTCTAAATGTTTCTATCTTCCTTAGAGCCCTGTTCTTCTCGATAACCATCTAATCCACCCGCTAGTTAGAGGCTAAACCAATATCTTAGCTTCGCGTTTTTTCGCCCTTGAAGTCTGTGACTCTTCACACGATGCAGTACTTTCCCAGGCTCGCTTTACGTGTAAGTATAATTTCAGTCCGATACTATCTTCGATTTATCGACGACCTGCTGTTTATCTTTTCTTCTGCTTCTTCTTCTTAGCGAGCGTATTCTTGTTGAGTCTACAGGGTGCTTACCATTAGCAATTTTGCAATAATTATTATTTAATTATTCTCGTCAAAATTAGCGAATAATGTAAAATCTAGCAAAAGTTTGCTGTTAACTGTTTGCGAACCACTCATCCGATTTTGACAAACTTGCTTTGGGAATGTAAACCAAAGTTTTAGAAACCATTCTAAGAACCTAAAGTTAATTTTTAAAACGATTCTACTGATATACAGGGTGTTATTTGTAGAGGCGATTTTATACCATATATTTAAAACATCCTGTAGAGTAAACTGATAAATTTAGCAATTCCTGTTGTGCGCAATTAGTTAGCTGACCTCAATATCTCCAGACGTTTTGACCAGTTTTTTGATAAGGGTCATTTGGCAATAGATACACTATGAAACAAAAAATGTGTCAAGTTCTTGCTAGGAAAATGTATAAAACGCTGTATTTTGATAATGGTTTAACAAATTTCGGCCAGCATTTTAGATTTTAAAAGTATATTTGCTACAGATTTACCGTGATACGATGGATTTTAAAGATGGCCATTTTCACAATGTACATGGGTCAAAAAAATCATAAACCTAAAGTTGCTTAATTTATGGTAACTGTTTTTATTAAATCTATGCCAATTTTGCTGTATGCTTTTGTTTTCATTTAAAATTTGTTATTTGACACTTTGGGTCAATATTCCGGTACGTTTCTTTTTTACTGGGTTAAGTGCCCATTGACAATAGATACATCATTAAACAAAAAAGTTGTCAAAATCTTCGTAGGCAAATCACTAGAAGGTTGTATCTTAACAACCGTTGTACAGATTGTAAACAGCACTTTCGATTTTAACAATTTATATACATAGATATATGTTTTTAAGAGATAAAAAAAAATAAAACGTCGTGTTTGAATGAAATGAAATTTTATTAAATAAATTTTCTACAAAAACGTGGTAACATAAAAACGCAAAATAAAACTTTCAATTAATAACGAGTGTTCCCACCTCTTGCTGCGATCACAGCGCGCCAACGTCGTAGCATGATTAAAATTAGCCGTTGAACATTTTATTGGTCGATTTGACGCCAAATTTCATTTCCTTGAGCTCTCAATCTTCTACCCAATAAATTCCATAAATATTCAATCGGGTGAAGATAAGGGCTGCGTGGCGGCCAATTCATTGTTTCAATGCCGACTTCTTGAAGATGGTTTTGGGTTATCCTAGCTACATGTGACTGTGCATTATCATGCATAAGCATGAATTGTCTATAAATAATGAGTATGGCAAGACTTGTGGATCAATAATGTCGGTTTTGAGCTGTTAATTTGACGCTAATTTAGTAAATTCAAAATGACACAGGAATAACACATGCTTTTCCGATCACGGCATGCTAAATAACCCATTTATTTAATATTTTACAGCCTTCTAGTGATTTGCCCACGAAGATTTTGACAACTTTTTTGTTTAATGGTGTATCTATTGTTCACTTATTCAAATGATAAAAAAAAAGCGTCGCGAAATATTGACTAATTTTAAATATAAACAACTCATACAGCAAAATTTTAGGAGTTTAACGCATCCTGATGGAGAATTCACCATCAAAAATTTTACACCACGTATAGATTTTGAGTTACAGAATGTATCGGATATTCTTATTTTATACAAACATTTGTATGTAATATTTATACATAAGTTTAAACGAAGAAAAAAACAAAAAGATATTTTAAGGATAACAGGATTTATTTACAAAAATACACATGAAAATACATTTATAGTAAGTCTTTTATACATAACTTTTTTGCAAATACTGACTTTCGTTTATATTCCTGATGGCTTTCTCTTATAAGAAACCAAGAATAATCTCCGAGCGTTTAAACTTATTCTAGAAAAATCTCTAACCAAGCGTCATTCATCCGGATTATGTGCAAATCCTAAGTTTTCCATAACACTATTTGGATTAACACAAACAAGCATTTTATCGTGCATAGTAAAAAACGAGGATAGCTCCTGGTTACGGTTTCTAAATATTATAACTTTGGTTCCAGTGGCTACTTAATTCCATTTTTCGAAACTTCACTTATGGGAAAATAATAATTGTCCTTGTCTGATACATTATTGGGTTCTTCCTTATCATTTCTAAATCTTCCTTCCAAGTTGCCGGGGGCGCTGGAACTGGTAAACCTTCTCTATGAAGAACCGATTTTTTTGCTGAGGAAATAACCGGAAGTTCCATATTATGTTTGCTTTTTCTTGAAAAATCAGACACTCTTGTTATGCAAAACTAACAGTCGTTAAAAGGATTTGTTGGTACTCGCCAAACCATTAGAACTTCAAAAGGCATAGAAGAGCGTTTGCCAGTTAACCAGTTACTTAGATTTGCTTCACACGTTTGACAACATATGTGAGGAGCCCAGTCCCGATCTTGATCGCCAACAACACATCCAAAATACTTATGATAAGCTACTTCGGTCATTTCGTTAATTGTTCTTTTCCGCGATTTAGGGCTAGGCTAACCACACATATAGCAAAAACTATCCGCGGGGTTAACATAGTCACGTTTCCGTACTTTAGACATTTTTGTACTGTCGCGTACGTCGGTTCACGGATGTGATACTACGTTTACAGGCGTCAACTAACTTTATTCAACAGAAAGATAACACTAATATAAGGCTTCTACTATTAGCTTATTCGCGCACTTCGCTTCCCTCTAATAATGACCACTACTCGCGCTAAACCAATACTGATGATCCGACGCCCGGCCAGCTGCTTTTATAGCCGTTCTTTACATCTGGTATTTTCTATAAGTAGATTCGGCTACGGGTCAGAGTGAAATTTGGAATTGGGTTTAAATGGGTACTTTCGTTATTTTAAGCCCTAGAGGGTTGATACTTCGTGGTTGAGGTGTCATCCCTAGACACCTCCTCCCCCCCACGCGGTGTTGCCAAATTAGGCAAGATTTCCCTAACTTAGGGAAAACGTATTTGGCAACGTTGCGCTTCGGTATGTTACAAATTACTTTTTAAAATAATGTGATTAAAATACTCATTAATATTTGCTGAAAAAAAACCATAACCCAAATATCTTACGTGTTGGGAAGTTTTTACCATCATTTTCGCATTTAGAGACCAAAAATTAACAAATAACTGCCTTTTACATTATAGTTGCAAATTGGCTGTAAACTAGTGATTAAATAAATTTCGAAAATCAATCAAAACATTTATTTTCTTGGAAAACGGCTAATTTTATCGAAACAAATGTAGATTACCTTTTTTAAGGAGGAATGACTAGAGAAATTAAAAATTCAGTTCTCAGCTCTGTAAAATGACACCTGTCAAACTTTTGGCCCAACGCGTGGGGCGGCAAGTTCGTTCCTGACTTTCCTGATGATGTAAAACATCTACTGTAAAATGGTGTTATGAGTCTTTATGGCGCACATAAAGTATTAAGATTTCATTAAATTATGCATATCGGTTTAAAAGATAGAGCCGAAAATTCTTTTGGCAACAGAAACATTGAAAGTGAACCTCATATGAATTTATTTAATATTATTAATTGCTTAATTTTCTAAACAATGAAAATTGTTTAAAGCTTCCGAAGTGTATTAACTTACTATTAACTAACTACTTTTATAACAAAATACAATTATAATTATATCACCCTGTATATTTTCTTAAACGGTGAATCGTGATTGCATGCCATCCTTGTCCAGACTCAGCGGCTAAGCTGTTTCTTATTCATTCAGACTGTTTGACTCATTCATGGGATTCTTCGGTTTAAAGAGGGTATTACTGGCTTATTACTCTGGTATTATTTTGGTATTTTAATAAGGGAATAATTAGGTACATGGAGTTTCTGGTTTTGCAGAACCAGGTGTTATAATGCTATACACAGTGGATTAAATAAATCGATCCTTTTCCAATCGTTCATCACGATATTAACCAATATCTTGTCTGGTTTTAGTTGCCATGGAAGTTTGCACTATTCGCTGCTACAGTATCGAGTTATTATTTTTCCCTTTTTTATTTTAGAAATGATTTTTTTAAACTAGAATGTACGGGTGGCCAACTAAGAATGCGAGGTACTACTGTATCTGGGAAACTATCCATCGTAGAGGCTTGCGGCAAAAAAAAAATATAACTAAAACGGCCAAGAGAAAAACCTGGAAAATATTTTCAAGTTTCTGAATTGGCCGCTAGGGGGCGTAACTGCAATCTTGAATCTAAAAAAGTGATGTTTCTGTAAATTCCGCTATAATAACCTAATAAAAAAAATCCTGATCTTTAAAGTCGAGGATAATCTGAACCTTTTTTGTTTCACACTTTTTGCAGTATCTCTAAAAATAAAGTGGTGGGGGTATTCAAACGTTTCCGTAAATACCATCCTGTATCTTCGAAACGGCTAAGCCGGCTACAAACATCATTATATTTGTTGAAGTTTTGTAAGTTTCACATATCGCCGCTAAAGGGCTTTTTTCGGCATTCCAACAGAAATGGTTAATTTTCTCAACAAAACAAAATGCATTGGTATGATTTTTTTTCATGAAAAAGTAGCTAAATGATGCCTAAACTAGCTCGCCAAAAACCGCATCTTGATATCTTGTTCCTAACCCAATATATCGGCAATAGAAAATTTTATACGAAAATCCCTTAAATTTTCATTTTATTGTAACTATATTTTTCTAGAATTCTTTCTATTATGTTAGTTGTGGCCCTAAAAAGGACCGATTTATAAAAGGAAGATTTTTAATGCCCCCGCAAATGCTCGAAATGCTGACCATCACGTTCTATACACAAAAAAGACAATTAATAGAAGCAGGCCATGGAAACAAAGCAAATACCTAATCAAAACATAAATAATCCAAATTGTCAATAGTTGTCAAAGCTTTGCGTTACTTTCAGTAATTTTTGTGTTTACAAAATGCATTGAATGTCTTCAGAATGCCGCAGTAGCTAAAAAAGTTTACGCCGCTCGATATCCAAATCGGCTTCCTTGCGATGTGAGAGTTTTTCCCCGATTAGTGGCGAGTTTACGAGCCAATGGTTGTTTTCGGCCTAAGTTTCAACGGCAAAGAATTGCAAGAACACAAGAAAATATTAACTACATACTGGGGTATATTGAAGGAAATCCTCATGTTAGCACAAGAGCATTATCCCTTGAGTTGGACATATCACGAGCAACGGTTCAAAATATTTTGAAGGACCATAGGTAAGTTCTAATGGCCATCAAAGTTAGGTATTCGTTTAAACTTTTTTTAATTACTTTTAGAATGCACCCATATCATGTCGTTTTGCATCAGGCCCTGAAAGGGGAAGATTTTGATCGGAGGTTGAACTATTGCCATTGGATGTTAGGTATGATACGCCAAAATAGAGAATTTTTATTTCAAATTCTTTTAACCGATGAAGCCACCTTTAGTAGTAACGGGAGAGTCAATCTACATAATATTATGCCCTATTGGTCTGCAGAAAATTCGCATTAGTTGCGTGAAGTTCAGCACCAAGGACGTTGGAGTTTAAATGTGTGGTGTGGCATACTGGAAGGCAGAATTATTGGGCCATATTTTTTTGAGCAATCCCTAAATGGCAATGTCTTTCTTGACTTTTTGGCCAATCAATTACCGTTGTTGTTGGAAGATGTGCCTTTGGAAACAAGGCAAAACTGGTTTTTGCAGTTGGACGGTTGCCCAGCACATTTTGCCGTTAATGTGCGAGAGCATATTAATGCAGTATTTCAACAGCGGTGGATTGGAAGAGGAAGTCTGTTTCCATGGCCTCCGCGATCACCAGCCCTAACTTGCCTGGATTTTTATTTATGGGGGCGGTTAAAGGACATCGTATTTTAGACTCAACCTACGAGCAGAGAAGATTTGAAAAACCGGATTCGTAATGCAATACGTAACATACCGAGAGCCGAAATTGAAAGTGCAGTTTTGTCTACCCATGAGAGGTTTCAGCAATACATAGAACGTGATGGTCAGCATTTCGAGCATTTGCGGGGGCATTAAAAATCTTCCTTTTATAAATCGGTCCTTTTTAGGGCCACAACTTACATAATAGAAGAATTCCAGAAAAATATAGTTACAATAAAATGAAAATTTAAGAGATTTTCGTATAAAATTTTCTATTGCCGATATTTTGGGTTAGGAACAAGATATCGAGAGGGGGTTTGGCGAGCTAGTTTAGGCATCATTTAGCTACTTTTTCATGAAAAAAAAATCATACCAATGCATTTTATTTTGTTGAGAAAATTAATAATTTCTGTTGGAATGTCGAAAAAAGCCCTCTAGCGGCGATATGTGAAACTTACAAAACTTCAAATATAATGACGTTTGTAGCCCAAGAATAGCTCCTTTTAACAAGCCTTTGTTCAAATCGGCTTAGCCGTTTAGAAGATACAGGATGTTATTTACGGAAACGTTTGAATACCCCACCACTTTATTTTTAGAGATACTGCAAAAAGTGTCAAACAAAAAAGGCTCAGATTATCCTCGACTTTGAGGATCAGGATTTTTTTTATTAGGTTAATATAGCGGAATTTACAGAAACATCACTTTTTTAGATTCAAGATTGCAGTTACGCCCCCTAGCGGCCATTTCAGAAACTTGAAAATATTTTCCAGATTTTTCCCTTGGCCGTTTTAGTAATAATTTTTTTGCCGGAAGCCTCTACGATGGATAGTTTCCCAGATACAGTACCTCGCATTCTTAGTTGGCCACCCTGTAGACTCCTGGACAAAGATAATGTAAGTAAGGTTTACAGCTCTGTAACTTTTTAAATTGTTTTCCGATCTTGGTGAAATTTTTAAAAAACGGTAGACTTGTGTCTAGGAATGGTAGCCTGTATTTCAGTTTAAAAATACTGATGTCTTGATCATTATACAGGCAAAAACAGGAGTTACTTTTTTACCCATAATTTGGTAACGCCCTATGGAAAAATGGAGCGTTAAACAACCGGTTATGAATTCCACATATTTAAAAATTGAAATCAAATTATTTTATACTCCTCTTTACCGACCAGTCTGTTAAACGACCGCGGGCACTCATCATCCGAATTCTTAGTAAACATTAATGCTAAAAACACCTTCCATTAGGGGCAGTAAAATCTGACCCGACAATTCTTCAGAAATATAGGTACATACACTAAATACTTTATTGCAGGCGAATCCAATCAATTTGCTTTAAAGGCTAATTAATCGGTTGTTAACATTAGTTTTGTTATGAATAGTTTTTGTGTGAATAACGTGAATATTTGAAGATGGCGGGAAAACGGAAATATCTTCCTTTAAGCGAAAAAATTGAAATAATCGAGGAGTAAAAAAACGGTTAAAGTAGGAAATTGACTGAAAAATTGAATGTGGATTAGACACAAGTGACTGTATTGCTTCAAAATAAAGCAGAAGTTAGAAATCTGTTTCATAAAGGTGGCAACGGGGAACAAAAAAGGAAATTTCAATAAAACCAAAGGACTGGCAGTGGGCCAAGTTGTTTTTAACTGGCTTTATAAGGCGCAAAACAAGCACTTACCAATAACCGGGTTACTAATTCAAGCAAAAGCCCTCGAATCTGCTCAATGTCTAGGACTAAATAACTTCAAGGCATCAAATGGATGGTTAAGAAAATTCCGTTGTCGGCACGATATTATCTTCAAGAAAATATGTGGCCAATCAACCGATATCAATATCGAAAATGTAACTGCTTGGAGAGAAAAGCTATTGACCATTTTAAAGCGTCATGCCCCAAGATGAGACAAGTCTCTACTATCGTTGTTATACAGGGTGGCGCATCGAAAACAAAACAGAGTCATTTACTGGCAGCTCTGTTCTTTTTGGAAAAACGCTCAGACCCGTCGATTTTCTTTTCGAGGGGGACACAAAATTGGCAAAAAATCACGTTAGCACGTGAAGCCAGGCGGGGGTGGCACCACCCCTAAAATCTTAAATGGAAAGTGGGGTCGAATGATACCTTATTTTAAAGGTCCTGCAATTCCCTTTATAATGATGTAAAATTCATGTACTTCAGTTCAGTAGTTTTGGAGATTTATTGATTTAAAGCTTAAATAAAAGTCTAATACATCATCATTAGTGGAGATCAATACATTTGGCAGCAAAGTAGTGTAAAAATGGAAAATGAACTGACCCGTCAGCCAACTAAATGTTGGAAATGACCACCATGACTCTCCATGCAGTAATAAAGATTTTGCTCAAAACGTTGCCGCACATTTTGCAATATTTGAGGAGTAATTTGAAGGCACTCATTCACAATTCTTTGTCGCAAATCTTCTAACGATGTTGGCTGAGTAGCATAGATTTTGCTTTTTAAGTGACCCCACAGAAAGAAATCCAAAGGTGATAAATCTGGCGATCTTGGGGGCCATTCAATGGCACCTCTTCTACCAATCCATCGACCTGGAAACGTCTGATCTAAATATTGTCGATCACGTAATGCGTAATGTGGTGGGGCACCATCCTGTTGGAACATCAACCTATTCGCAATGTCCCGCCGATCATTCAGATTTTTAATTATGGCTGTTAATGCAAGATCTATGGCGTCTTGCAATAATTCCAAATTTCACCGAACAAATTTCCAGGTAAGACAAAAGGATCAACTAAATGATCGCCAAAAATACCAGCCCAAACATTTAATTTTTGTTGCAGCTGTGTGTGTACCTCACGATACATTCTGGGATTAGAATCGGACCAATATCGGCAGTTATGACGATTTACTGCGCAATTTAAGAAAAAGGAACATTCGTCGGAAAAGCAAGTGTTGAATAGAAAATGCTCATCGTTTATAATTCGTTCACTCATATCTTCACAAAATTGTAATCGCCGATCAAAATCGTCTTCATTAAGTTCTTGTACAAGGTGAATTTTATACGGATGAAAACTATGGGCCTTTAGAATCCGTTGGATAATACGTCGACTAACACCACACACAGTATCAAATTTGCGGGTACTTAACGTAGGATCTACATAAACTTGCCCTAAAACCCCCACTTCCATTGCTTCGTTCCTTATGAGATTTTCAATGTTGCGTTTTTTATTGGCGACTGATCCAGTTTCCCGAGATTTAGCTACAAGTTCTGGAACATATTATTTTCGATGCACGTTACTGTTTTCATGTCGCTCATTAAATATTTTTGCTGTTCTATTAGCGCACTGATTATTTCCGAAAAATATTTCGATAATTTTAACCCTTTCTGGAATATACCATGATTAATTGGTGTATAAAGCGTTAAAAGGTATTTTAACAACAAAGTTTGGTCGAATCAATCGCAAACTATGTACTAAATTCCTATTTAAAATAAGTACGAAACATTCTCTCCTTATGTTTCTTCAAGAAACAACTTTTTTTGACACAAAAAACGCTCCAATCGCTATTTTCAACACCAAAATGATAAACAAACCATGGGCGTAGTGAAGAAAAGGATTTACTTATTAAGTAAATGCTTTTACTCAAATTTCTTCTAAAAGTAGTACAAACTAATCTGATGTACCTATTAAAGTCTACTTTAAGTTTTAAATCAATAAATCTCCAAAACTACTAAACTGAAGTACATGAATTTTACATCATTATAAGGGAAGACCTTTAAAATAAGGTATCACTCGACCCCCATTTCCATTTAAAATTTTAGGGGTGGTGCCACCCCCGCCCAGGTGGCTTCGCGTGTTAACGTATTTTTTTGCCAATTCTGTGTCCCCCTCGAAAACAAAATCGACGGGTCTGAGCGTTTTTCCAAAAAAGAACTGAGCTGCCAGTAAATGTCTCTGTTTCGTTTTCGATGCGCCACCCTGTATACTAGCATTGCCAACAAAAACATATACATTGACAGGCACTGAAAAAAAAACGGCAAAACAACGATTGACAATTCTATTCTGTGCAAATATGGGAGGTGAGAAGGAAGCAACACTCATAATAGGCAAAACAAAAATCCTCGATGTTCTAAGGGCGCACATATCGATAAGATAACCTCTAGATATGATACCTCTCCAATGGGTCTCGAACAAAAAGGCGTGCATGACAGCAGAAACCATGACAATATGGCTTCACAGATTTGATACCAAGATGAAGAAGCAGAATAGAAGAGTAGTATTGTTTCTGGATAATGCAACGTCTCATCCCAAAATTACACTTGATAATGTCAAACTTATTTCTCTTCCACCCTTTGGGCCAAGGCATTACTCAGAATTTTAAAATGCTCTGCATAAGCTACCTTATTAAAAGGCCTTTAACATGTATAGACAGTGGTTGTCAAGATCTAAATAGTATTACCATAACCAACGCCTTGATATGGGTTTTGATGGCCTGGCGTAATTTGTCCCACTGACAATAAAATAATGCTTTTTGAAAGCCGGATTTATATGTAATACAGATATTATTGACGACTTCGAAGAAGAAGACAATATTCCGCCCGCACAACTGTTTCCTAACATTAGGAACACATTTATGAACTTAAAACAATTTTTCTCTATTGATAACGATTTGCCAACAGAAAGTGCAGAATTAACTATCATCGAGTGTATTGAAGAGATCCAAGAAACAAATGAAACTACTCCCAACTCTGAGGCAGAGGAAGAGGAACCTGAACTTGCTCCAGTGTCCAAAATGTCAAGTCTTGAGAGACTTAGAAAATCTTTTTAATAGTATTAACAATTTTGACAAGTCTACAAATATTTTTCAATTGCTATTAAAATCTAAATCTGAATTTTATAAAAATAAAATAAAAAAAATATGAAAAAATATTAATTTCTGAATATTTCAAAAAATAAGAATTTTAAATCAAACATACAGTACACTGTGAAATATATATTTGAGTATACACGTGCATATTGGTAAATTGGCTTAATTTCATTTAATTTTAGTTCTAATAAATTGAAACAAAAATATTTAAAATAAAAAAAAATTTAAAAATTATATATTTATTTTGCAGTATAAGTAGCACACAATCCTTGAGAGGATATTCAGAAGATTTATTTCAAAATTATTTGAAAATATCTTTAACTTTGCATAACTCCTTGGATGTTCAGGATTTTGATAAAGTTTATTAGAATGTTATGAAAATTTGGAAGTAAATGTAAGGTAACATGGTCTTTAAAATAAGATATTACCCTAGTTTCCTTAAAGACATTTTTCGAAATGGTATCCAACCAATCCTTGTTCAAAATTATATTTTATCAAGATAAATATACTGTAAGCTTCTTAATCTACAAGATCTGCTAAAAATAATTACCACCAGCTAGCATGTATGAAACCAATCTTGACCTTTACATCCATCCGATTTCTCGAATCTTCTTCATTTTCGACTGGAGTAATGTAAACTAATGACTTCAGATGGTCCCACAGGAACAAATCAAACATTAAACAGGCCATAATTGAGGTCTACCTCGACCAATTCAGCGATAAAATGAGCTTATGCATCATCTTGCAAAAATCATATTTCATTTACTTACATACTTCTCGTTGCCTGTAGAAAGTCAGGTAGCAATATTATTATTGCCCGAAATTTTGGATACACCCTACTAGTAAGTCTTCATGGTAGAACAACCGGTCCAATAAGCCATTCACTCACAATTCCAATCCAACTGAACTAACCTGAATTTTCCTCCACCTTATCCATAACAGTTTCTGCCAGTTCTACCGTTGTTACTATCCCTAACTTTCCTGGTTTTGAATTTACTGTTTCTTAAAGATATTGATATTGGCAGGTTTTTCTATTAGGAACATAACGGTTGAGAAATCGTTAACTAGCTAACCGCCTAGCCTCTAACGAATTTCCATTGGCAATTCCACACATGAAATGCATGTTAGTCAGCTCGGTGTTTGTGTAGCGAGTTAAGGGGGGTCTCGTGCATCCGATTTTCGATGACACCATTATCTGACAACGATATGTTTGGTTAAAGTATTCTATTTATCAGACGTCGGATGGAGTTAATATAAGCATAACTTCATACAACATCGTGTGTTTTTTAACCTCAATATTTGATACTTTGACTGACAAATGCTTTATTTTGGTTGTTGTTTATAAGTGCTCATAAATACGAATTTTCGTGTTCGATTGTGGCCAATGCCATCGTTTCATTCAGGTTACATTAAATACTTTTGAAAATATCATAAAGTTAACTGAGAAACCTTGACCAAAGATGTACTTTAGCACTTCCAAAGTTCAAAAATCAATTGAGATAATGAAGATATTACATGGAGTACTACCATTTTGTCACTACAACCAGCAAGATATAATATGGTCCTAATTTTAGACCGGTTTCCATTGTGACAGTAACTCCTCTATGTGTCTACGTGAAGCTCACTATACTTTCAAAAGTCTCTTGCAATGACAGAGTGTATCTGTTTTTCTGATTTATACTCCTTCAGCAGAACTTGTATAGGGTATCGCTCGATAGTCCCATTAGACCCATACGTCAATTCAGTTCTCTGAGGAGGCCCGCCATTGTTGGTATATATCCCTTGTCTCCACTTTTTATTGGTGCCTTGATTAGGGATTTGGCCACGCGCAAAAAGGTTCTAGTTATCTGAGAAGTATCAACGATCGATGGACAATGTATACAAAGATGCGAAAAATATTCGTACTTGAGAACAAAAATCACAAACGCTGATACACTGTATAGAGCAATCAAGGAAAGGAGCATACAGGGAAGGAGAGCTACAGCTATGATGAATGGAATACTGTGGGACCAGCAGGTATCAAAATGAAACAAACAAGGAATATTTAATACAATCATAAAGAGTATTGTCACATATAGTAGTGTAGTATGGCAAATGAAAGAAAGAGAGGAAGGACAACTACGGGCTACGGAGATGGGCTACTGGTGACTACCAGCGGGCAGATCAAGAATGGATAAAGTTACTAACGAGAGGATTAGAGAGATTATGGGAGTTACACACGACATAATGTATGATATTAGGGCCAAACAACTGAAGTGGTATGGACATGTACAACGGATGAACGAGTAACGGCTCCCAAAACAGATACTGAAATGAACCCCACAAGGAAGACAAAAACGAAGAAGACCCAGGAAAGTTGGAAAGAGAGGATAGGCAAGGAGGTCAAGTTGAGAAAGCTGGAGGAAGACCTCGGGCAAGACCGAGACGAATGGAGACTGAAAATCGGGAGACGTCGGAGAACGTTGTAAACCGAATTATATATATATAAACACTCCTCCCCGGGCTAATTTGTCGGTATCGTTGCTTTAAGGGCTTCCATGCCCTACGGACTAAGCCATTGCCACTTCGTTTTACCTATCAAGTTAGTTCGCAAAAATCTCGTTGGTCATTATTACAATCTGCATTTATGCTGAAAAAGCAACGATATTCTGAACATAACTACAGGTGATGCAAAGGACGGCACTACTTCTAAGAGCTGTCAATTAGAACGTTCATTAACACAGACGTACTTGATGGGTTCCTCTTGCTATAAGTACTGGTAATTGCTGCCAGTACACCTTTAATTATTCAATCTCGGTCGGGATATCGCCATTATAGGCAAACAAGATTGCCGCATGTTGTGCTTTATTTCTTAATTAATTTTTGAAATTGATCTATCTATCTGTAGCATGATAAATTATCGACCTGATCAAAATAGAGCAAAAGCTAATTTTATTTATTTTTACCGACTGATGCCAACAACCGAAAAAAGAATGAATGCTAAACGGGAAAGTTGTTTATTTTTTTAATTTTCAATCTCCTGGAACTCGATTCTTGAGAGCGAAAGAATTGAACGTACCCCGAGGATCTATCAAATTAGCATATTATGTTTTAAGTGTGCGAATAGCGTTTATTATTAGTTTTCGTATTTTTTCTTTATCCTAAAGGTAGGTATTTATAGAGGGTGTTTCAATATTATACCGACAAATTGAAACAGGTGATTCCTTGGATTCCTTGACAAAAAAGAATGAAAAAAGTTCCCATTAATGGAGGTCCAGAAACCCCTCGTTTGGTTTTTCCTATTTATTTTATGCGTACTTAGAGATTATTTGTTCAAATTCTGTACTTTTGTTACCTACATATTAAAGTATCTAAAGAATTAACCTATTGTCATTTAAAACTATCTACAACATGAAAATGGGTTTATTGTTAATATTTTTGTGATGACTAAATTATCATTTATAATGTAGAGGGTGCTTTTTTTTCGTTGATAATATTATAGGGTATAGGCTAAACGGTAAGAGATACAAAAAAACTAAAATATGTGTCCCGTTCTCTTTTTTAGTATTTAGTTTAATGGCGTAATCAGATCTACGCTAACTAGATTGGTTTAGAATATACAGGGTGATTCTCAATATCGACGGTTTTTATTATCTCTTATGACTCGGTTATTTATGGAGATAAAAAGAAACTTTCAATACGAGAGTTTTATAACTTTATACGCAAAATCCAGTGGCGTATTTAAAAAAAATATAGATGTGTTAATTTTTGAGATATTACCAAAACTAGCATTTTCTTAAATGGTATCTGGGTGTCTCAAAAAATTGAATTATTTCTTGCGATTGCAACAACATATATCACTTAATATTTTGCTTTGTTCTAAATAGCTAAAATATCAAGAAATAAAAATTTCTTTAGTTGGCCATGGATTGAATCATTATACTTTTATTTTATTATAAAATATTAAAAACCCAGTTAACAGCATTATTAAAATATTGATAAACTATAACAACAGCAACTACAAAAAACAAACAAAAATTTATAATAACAACTCGACAATAATTATTTCATATGCTTATATATAACAATTAGCATAGGTCCTTAATCACGATCTCAAATTGTCTTCCATTCTGCTCGATGCATTTTTGGACTTGGACTTGGCTTGTAACTGAATGAGTCGCGTTACAGATGTGAATATTTAGCACTCTTCCCATGCAATTAATAAAATTTGCTCTAAGTTCTTCTATAGTATTACTTCGGGTTTTATATATTTCATTTTTGATAAATCCCCAAAAATAAAAGTCGAGTGGTGTCAGGTAGGGGGAATCCGGAGGCCATCTGTTTGGTCCATTTGTACCAAGCCAATTTTCGGCAAAATTGGTAGTTAGTAAGTGCCTTACCGTATGGCTATCTTATGCTGCAGCACCATCTTGTTGTAAATAAACATTATTTCTTGCAGCTAATGGCATGTTATCCAACTTGATTACTACACATTCATCAAAAATTTGGATGTATCCTTCAGCATTCAAATTTTCACTAAAAATACTGTTGTTAAGGACCCTGTAGCGCCACCCATACATCGAACCCAAACCGTCCTTGTGGTACCCTGGCGACCGTCTGATGAGGATTTATGTTTGACCAATATCGATTGTTATGTCGATTAAAAGTTCCTTCGCTAGAGATAAGTCTTGTCAGTCCATATTATATATTGAAAAAAATTGGAATTCCGAATAATCTATTGCAAATACCAATCACAAAATTCTAAACGCCGCTCTTCATCTGTAGGATGTAAGTTATAAACTTTTTTATTTTACACGGTTGATACTTGCTAATGCTTTCTTAACGTTTTTAAAACTTTAAATTTACTTGTGTCAATATCTTATTTAATATTACGGCTAGATACCGTCGGATCAGCGGCAACACAAGCTAATGTATTAATTTCATCTCTTTCTCTATTTTTCTTATTGTAAATCTTACCTCTTGGTTTCCCAAATGATCCATACACACGTAAATTGCGATATAATCTTTGAAATATTTATTTTTCTTGCTGTCGTCGTTCCGTATAACGCTCAAAATATAGGTCTAAACCTGCGTCTTTATTTTTATTACTCTCAATATAGCACTCAAACATGTTTAATTTTTCATAGTTTTTTTTTTAAATATAATCGAAAAATTTTATTAACAACCAGTGTCAAAACCAATACTTAATTGTTAATGAATTTTATGACATTGACAACAAAAACAAACGCTTAAAAAATTCAATCCATGGCCGACTAAAAAAAATTTTGTTCTTTGGTATTTTAGCTATTTAGAACAAGAGAAAATATTAAGTGTTATATATTATTGCAGTCGCAAGAAAAAAATTCAATTTTGTGAGACACCCAGATACAGGATATCCCATTTAAGAAAATGCTAGTTTTTATAATACCTCAAAAATTAACACATCTATATTTTTTTAAATACGCCACTAGATTATACGTAAAAAGTCATAAAACTTTCGTATTAGTAAGTTTCTTTTTATCTCCATAAATAACCGAGTCATAAGAGATAATAAAAGCCGCCGATTTTGAGAATCACCCTGTATCTTCTAAACCAATCTAGTTAGCGTAGATCTGATTGCGCCAAAAAAAGATAACTGGACACATATCTTAGTTTTTTTGTATCTGTTACCGTTTAGCTTATACCCTTTAATATCAACGAAAAGAAAACACCCTGTACAAATTTCTTTTTATTTGACCAGATTAAGAATGTAGCCCTGCTTTAAATCAAATTTTACCAAATATCAGCCGAACCGTATAAGATATCAAAATAGTGTAAGAAGTAAGAAATTTAAGGTAAATTAAATGGTAAACCAAAAAATTTGTTTTTATATGAAAGGATAGTCAAAAGTCGTGTCAAAAAAAAGTTGGGGGGGGGGGGGGGTCGCAGTGCTCGTTACGCCCAAAAAAAATTACACCCTGTAGATAGTTTTAAATGACAATAGGTTAATTATTTAGATACTTTAATATGTAACAAAAGTACAGAATTTGAATAAATAATCTTTAAGCACGCATAAAATAAATAGGAAAAACCGAAAAAAAATAAAAAGTTTAACACCCTGTATCTTACAAACGAGGGGTTTCTGGGCCTCCATTAATGGCAACTTTTTTCATTATTTTTTGTCAAGGGATTACCTGGTTCAATTTGTCGGTATAATATTGAAACACCCTGCATTTTATCAAATACTAGAAAGGGTTTATGTCTGTAAATTGTTTTTAAAATTAGGGGCTCGCAGAATATCAGACAAGGTGCGATTTTCTGAATATTCTCCCCTTGCCTGACATGCCGCATTTAAAAAATGTGGGTTTTATGTTATTTACTATTTAATAACTAACAGTCTTTGTCGCAATGTAATCGTAATGACGTGTTTGATATGTAGATAAGTAATAATTTAGAAACTGACCTGTAGGTCATTTATTTAAATCCAACGGATCCACGAAAAAAAACAAAATCAAATTTGGTATCACCGAAACAAAAAGAGCAATTAGTTCAATAGATCTCAGAGAGAAAAGAGATTTATTATGGTAAACTTAGCCAAAGTTATGCAAGGAAAAAATGGAAAAAATTTGGTTGGATTAATAAACAATTTATTAAACAGTGTTCTAGATGGTCCTGCCAAAGATTGAAAGCAGTGGAGGAAGGTCAACTCACAACAAGTTAAGTAAATCAAAATGCCGTGCCTGGATAGTCTATAAGGTGTTTTTGTTACTTTTTCTAGTATAAACAAAAGAAAAGATACAAATGATATAATTACGTTTCGTTTTTATTTAAGAATTACCAGGTTTATACATTTTGTTTGCGGAACAACAATGTAGATCATATCTTGTATTTGTCAATTTGTCACCGTTTCGGTTTAAATTAGACTATCTTGGGGGGACTAGAATACAGGATAAGAATTTCACTTGAAAGGAAACAGATCAAATGTTAAAATACAGCAAAAAACAAATTGTAATGCCCTGTAGATATAGAGAAATTTTGTCATGGAGCAATCATATTAAGAGTGTGTGTCTGAAACTTGGTAGTATAGGTTACGAAAAAAAAGTGATGGCTAATGGGCGGCAAGTTCATCAAAATATGTCGTTTTAAAGGGAAACCCAATATTTCGGTATTAAGCATGTTTTACATAAAAAAACATAGTTGCCGACTCTTACTATTGGTCGAGACAGCCAAAACTCAAGAAAAATTGATAATTATTGATTTTTAGATTTAACCGCAAATAAATTCCAAAGCATTTAAAAAAAATAAAATTTACAGGTTCTGAGCCCAAAGATGTGCCTTATTTTTGTTGCATGGCATTTTGTAAATGTGTAAATTTTAACACGTAAGTTATAACATTTTAGATTGGAGTGTACAGGGTTATCCAACCAAGACTAGACAAGGCGATTTTTTGACTTTTCCTGTACTTTTATAAAAAAACTGAAATAGCCATCTTAAGTCATTTTCTCCCGCGAATTCGAATATCTTCAGCAAAATACAATTGAACATCAAACAAAAGTACTAGGGGTCACTTTGATATTTTTTTAAATGGGATGCCGTATTTTTAATGAGCTTATCCGCTTTCTCATATAAATTTTGATCTAAAATGTTGGATTTTTAATTTTTTTTTTTTTTTTTTAACATTTCCCGAATTTAAAACTGAAGAAAAAAGGCGTTTTTGAATTAAAAATCCAACATTTTAGATCAAAATTTATATGAGAAATCGGATAAGCTCATTAAAAATACGGCATTCCATTTAAAAAAATATCAAAGTGACCCCTAGTACTTTTGCTTGATGTTCAATTGTTTTTTTGCTGAAGATATTCGAATTCGCGGGAGAAAATGACTTAAGATGGCTATTTCAGTTTTTTTATAAAAGTACAGGAAAAGTCAAAAAATCGCCTTGTCCAGTCTTGGTTGGATAACCCTGTACAAAGTAAATATATTTTTAAAATAATATATAACTTGTTGCGTCATATCTGTAAATTGAGCTATTAAATATTTTTTTTAATCGAAAGTGCAGAATATTATTGGCCTAATTTTGTACTAATTGATAGTAGGTTTATCTGTGTTAATAACAATAGTACAGCAGTTTAGAAAAGAACAAGCATGCGTTAGAGACAGTCGCGTGATGCCTCTCGCGTTCCCGCCTACCTCGCTACCTAACTGATGCATATATGCAATAATTGGTTTATGCCGTTTGCTTGCTTTATATTTAGCATAAATTTATGCATGTATGCGTATAAGTGCATCGTTGTGGAAAATAAAGTATCTAAAAAGATAAGAAGACGTAAAAAAAATGTTAGACTTACTAAAATCCACTGGGGTTAATCCGTTTGATAGGAACAACTTTTCAGATTATCTAATTCATATTGCCACTAGCAAAATAAGTTCAAAGGATGTTAACGAATCACTAACAAATTTCAAAGAAAATGCTTCTTCCAGTAACAAAAAGTTTGCATAAGATAAATTAACGATTAACAGAGAAGTTAGTTTTTGGAGAGCTGTTCCTTGAGATCCGACAAAGACTTTTGTTTTTGATAATATTGGTTACAAGAAGAATGAAATATAAAACATGATTAATCCTGAATTTATGTTTTGAAAAATTATTAGTGCAGCACAATATAAAGAACTTAATTTTGCTGATATTCCTAGTTATAAGTTCTATTCCAGTATCAATTTTTCATAAAAACCGCACAATGAGCAATACTGCCAAATCTGAATTGGCGAACATTGAAAACATTTTCGAATATACTGTATGAACAACCTACAGAAATTAAATCATATTTTATTAATAATTATAAATTATTTATAAAGAGAATACACATTGCAAGAAAATATCACTAATATTCGTTAGACATGATATTAGAAGAATTCAACAAACATTTAGAAAGACAAACGAGAAGACAGAACAAAGTTGGAACATATTATTCTATAATTGGTTCTCGTAATGTACCCCACTATAGAAATTTTCTAAAATCGAGAACAAATAAGATGTCTTTGATTAGATTCATAACTCAACATCTAATTGTAAAACTGTTTAATAACAAAGAAGTGGTACTTGCGAGAGGTTTTCACGATGGAAATTATTGTGTAAAGTTAAAGCGTTTATTTATAAGAAAAATTAATTGTGGGTATCAAATTGTGTGTGTAACCCGACTAATTTTTTACATTATCAATGAAACTACCGATAAAAATATTATTGTAAAAGCAGACGAGACTTTAATGTAATAACGATTAATTTAATGTCTAGTGAACTATTTATGGAAAAGGGCCATGGGACAACAGTCGTAAATAAAAGAAGGTTGTCTCTGTTCATATAATAGCAGAGTTATTGGGAAAACAAATTTGTGATGGCTTACCATCATTTCATGCGTTGGCGAGATACGACAAATTAAGTTTTATAAAATAGAAGAAAAATTGGCTTGGAATATTTATTACCATAACTCTGATAAGTTTGATTTGTGTGTTTTTGAAAGAAACTCATTTGATATAAGTTTGGGCAATGCTAGAAAACTGGTATCACACTTGTAGCATAAAGAGAAGTATATCAATCTGAATGATATTAGGCTTAAAAGAAAGTAAGAAACAGCGAAGTCCGCCAAAGAAATTCCTCCTACTGAGGGCTTATTTATTTTACACGTTCAAAAGTAAAATACCTTTTACTTATATTAATATTGTGGTCACAAATCATTTAAATAATTTGTTTTTTGTATTTTTTCCCTTCGGAGGTGTTATTAAAAAGTTCATATTTGAAATAAAAGCCATATTGGTATTGTTAAAAAAATAGATCTCAAAGGTTATGCTTGGGCAACGGAAGATGAACTCTTAATGCCCTAATGTTCCACAAAGCGACCCATTCCAAATGAAATTAGAAAGTTGATCAGTCCATCTTGCACCGAAATAAATTGCAATACCAATAAATGCGCATGCAAAAACGAGGGTATGTTTTGCTCCATTGAATGGAAATGCGAAATGTGGTAACAATGAATACAATAATATGATAGAAGAAGTAGAGGAATTAAAAACGACTAGACGATTAATATTTAGATGTTTTCTTATTATTATTCTTTTTTTATTTTAGAAATCCAATAGTACAGATAAAAAAGCGGTAATTTAAGGTACAGGAAAGTCTTTGTTGTAAGTTTTAATTAAAACAAATATTTTTCTTCACAAAATATTTCGTCTAAATTATCCTAGATTTGAAGGTATGTCATTATTTCATTAAAATAATATAAAATAGATATATAGGTAAGTGTTAAGTTTTAGCGCAACGTATAGAATGTTCAAAACATGCCCTAAAATATTGGTTAATATCTTTTTCTGTTAAATGAAATGAGAAGAGCCTATAAACATCGGCAACATTTATACTCAAACACAATGTAGATTCCGTCTATCTATCTTACAAATTCATTATAAATGCTAATCACTAATGTCGATAAGACCCAGCGGGTGATCGAATGAAAGCAGGGACGCACTCGTTGCGGATGGAATAAAAGGTGGCGCTGCTTTAAGATAATAATATATACAGTGAAAACCAGAAGTCCTGCATAAACTCGATAAAAAATTAGTAATGCATTTTTCGGAAAAATGCTTGAATACGTAAATTTTTATTTTCATTTGCGCATTTTTTGGCGTGAAACGGGACAGGTACGAGATCTTCGTAGGTCCGGTCGGCCTTCAATTTCAGAAGATAAACAATTAAACGTTATATTATCCATTGAAGAAAATCCACATAAACCTACTCAAGAGCCTAGCATTGGATAACGAAATTGGAAAATCATCTTTAAAAATAATTTAAAAAGAAAGAGAAATATCATCCGTATAAAATAAAATTAATCCACGAGCTTAACGAAGATGATCCAGATCGTCGCTTAGAGTTTTGCGAAACTGTGTTCCATAAGAAAAGATAACAAATTACGTCATATCCTTAACATGTGTCACCCTGTATACTAAACTTTCACGTCAAAAAATGCGCAAATGAAAATAAAAATTTACGTATTCAAGCATTTTTCCGAAAAATGCATCACTAATTTTTTATCGAATTTATGCAGGACTTCTGGTCCTCACTGTATATAAAAGCGTGGAAAAAAATATTTTTATCTACCAGTATGGAACAAAAGTGTCGTACTGATTTTTCATGTTAGAAAGAAAACGCCAAAAAACATATTTTAAACGTAATTTAATAATAAATAATAATAATAAAATAATAATATAACAGTATATAAGATACAATGCAATTAAAGTTATAACATATAGGACGGTTATTAATTAAAACAAAATATACATGTACCTACAAAAATGTACCGTGTCGGAAAAATAATTATTACATTTTAACCCAAGTCAGTTTCACTGTCACTGTCGTCATCCAAGTTCACAATAATTCTTTCTCTGGGCAACAGATCTATATTAACGTATGATTTTTCTACTTTTTGAACATGCGCTACACAATTTTCCCAGCTTTTGTTTGAAATATTTTGCATCTTTGACTCTACTAAAGCTGTCACAGAAGAATTTAACAATGGCGAAACATTATTCCTCCTTACCGATGCTTTCAGCCGGTGCCATATATGTTCAATTGGGTTGAACATGCAATGATAAGGATATCATATATAATATAATAGTCTTTAAATAGATCCGTACCTGGAGTCCCCAGATCAGGTGGCCGAATTTTACACCTCACACAATAGGTTATTATGACGGTAAGGGATTAGCATTTATAATGAGTATGAGTATGTAGAATAGATAGATGGAGTATACGCCCGGTAATATTCATGGGCGAACTGTACAAGGTGGGAGTAGGGCAGTGCTGCATGTACAGCGTTATCATATTAGTTTGTCCCACTTTTAAGAGCCTGTAACTTTTTTGTATTTTGAGTTAGCGAGCTCATTCAAAAAACAAGATGTACCATTTTTAGCCAAGTTTTTATCAGTGTTGTCAAAAATGACAGTAGGTGTCACATGTCACATTTAAAAGCAAAATATTAATTTTTTTAAATGGGACACCCTGTATATTAGAGGCGCATTAGATGGTACCTTCTCTTCCGATTTTAAAAATATAACACACATATGCATTATTTTCTTCATTCCATCGAACATTGGCAAAAATATGAAAAAATATATTATTGTTAAAAAGCATCAAGATAGCTATGCAACTGTTTTGGTTGTTAGCTTATATGATCAATGAAACACGACACATTGAAAGAAATAAACAATTTTATTAATATTGGCATAACTAGAAAATATCATTAATTTAATAACTAGAATTTTATTATATAATGATTCTTTCATAATCGATATTGCTCTACATGACCCCCTCCATTTTCAATACATTTACGAAACACTTTTACAATGTGACTATTAATTATTAATAAAACTTCTCTATTATTTTGAATCTGAAGGATGGCGTTTTCAATTTTAATATACAATTTATTCAACGAATAACACGGTGTTTCATAAACAATATTTTTAATATACCCACAAAAGAAAAAATCACAAGGTGTTAGGTCTGCGCTGTTCGGCGGCCATTTTAAAGTACCCGATTTTCCAATCCATTGGACATATTTTGCGTTTAAATATGCAGTTTCTGGAGCGACACTGTGTGGCGGCGCTCCATCTTGCTGCCATTTAAATTTCTTAACGTTAGGATGGGTAAATTATCTAAACAATCTTCAATTTCCTCCAGCAGCATATTCAAATATCGTGGGCCAGTTAAGGAACCTTCGAAAATTATTGGGTCCAAAACTCGATCCCAAATTAATCCGCACTAAACCCTAACACTTTGTCGCCCTTGAAACTGGATTTCCTGAATATTGAAAGGATTTTCATCTAACCAATGATGCATATTTCGGCAATGGCAGCCCCTACTGGTGGAAAAATTTGACTCATCCGTCCATAATGTAGAATTTAAAAAGTTAGGGTTTCTTCCTATTTCGTCCATCATATCTCTACAAAAATGCAGCCTATTTTCCTTTTGCCCAGGCGTTAATTTTTGCACTCTTCTAGGCTTGTATAGATGGAACTTATATTTTTTAAAATCGTTTCTACTGAACCATACGATATATCGGATATAGATTTGTAGGGAAATGCCGGAAATAGGCTAATACATTCATTTCCATTTCTTCCGTAATAATTGTTTTCCGCCTAATTATTCGTTTTTTCTTTATACCTCCAGTCTCGAAAAATGTCTTCTTCAGCCGATAAAACATTTTTTTGGAAGGAACCCGTCTATTGGGAAACTGAAGCCTATACCTCCTAAGTGCTATGGTAGCACTGCCCGTTTGACGAAAAATATCAAACATAAAACACTTTTCCTCCACTGAATAATAATATCTCCAGTTAGTTAATTTTTAATTACAAAATAACTTTTTTACAATATTTGAAACGATTAATAATTCTGAGAATGACAGACTGAAATATAAATGAAGATAAAATCCATAGCAACCAAAACAGTTGCATAGCTATCTTGATGCTTTTTAACAATAATATATTTTTTCATATTTTTGCCAATGTTTGATGGAATGAAGAAAATAATGCATATGTGTGTTATATTTTTGAAATTGGAAGAAAAGGGACCATCCAATGCGCCTCTAATATAAAGGGTGTCCCATTTAAAAAAATTAAATTTTTGCTTTTAAATGTGACATGTGACACCCACTGTCATTTTTGGCAACACTCATAAAAACTTGGCTAAAAATGGTACATCTTGTTTTTTGAATGAGCTCACTAACTCAAAACACAAAAAAGTACAGGCTCTTAAAAGTGGGACAAACTAAATTGATAACGCTCGCTGTACACCGCCGAAGCGTGCATCGCTGCGTTAAAATGGCGGTAACTTTTTTATTATTATATGCAAATCTTGAATACGTTCTGAGATATGGCATACTATTTTGGGGAAGTAGCGCTGAACTACAAAGAGTTTTTGTAATAGGTACAACAAAAAAACAATAAGGACAATCAATAAAATCAACTTTGTGAATTCTTGTCGAGGAGTGTTTAAAGAAATGAATGTACTAACAGTGTACGGGCTTTATATTATTAGTTGTTGTTATTGATGTCTTTATTTTTTAGAAATAGGAACATGTTTGAAACTGTGAATGCCCGTAGTAATTACACAAGAACAAATAACCTATTGCATCCTCGCCACCGCTTAACTGTCACAGAAAAAATCCTTATTACATATGTATCAGGCTCTACAACAAACTGCCAAATAGTATTAAATCTATTACTAGTATAGCAAAATGAAAAAGATCATTGAAAAAAGTGTTAATAGAGATTGAACCCTATTACTAGACTTTTAAGACAAAGAATAGTAAACCGATTCCATTTTGTGGCGTCATTTCATTTTATCTCATTTTGTGCAGCATAATTTTAAACAAAGTATTATAATTATTATACGAAAAACACAATTATTGGGCATACGCATGGATAAAAATAAAGCGCAATAAAACTAAACATTGTTTAAACTGGTAAAGCTGAAATTCTAGTGGGTTCAGTAATGTAAGGTATGAGTATGTTTATTAAATTCTCATACAGGGGCTTGGTAAGCCAAAATATCTTAACAAACTATTCATCTGAGATGAAAGGGATTTGCTCTAATACCATTGAATGCCACTGCTTAATCCACGTTGTGGATTATTTCATTGCACAAAACAAGTCTTAACAAATCTTTATTGAAAAGAAGGTACATGATACAAACAATACTTACTAAATTTAAGCAAACTCAGTTTAAATACCCAATCGCGACCACACCGCTAAAATTAAATGAACATTTATAAAGATGCAAAATATTGATGCTTCCCATTCGTTTCCCTTAAATTACCCAGTGGAAGCAACAGGGAGCGATCGTTCCATCGCCATTCAATAGAAAGGCGTTTAAGAATACGGTTTATCAATTTTTAGTAGAACCATGTCTACTTTCGTCGTTCTACTCCCTGGTTGTCAAGAACTGGGCCCCTGGAACACTTTTTGTAAATATTACTTTTCCTTGTTTGTAAAGTGCACAAACAATACTTTTAAAAAATTTTGGGCATTTTTTTAAAAACAAATTAATATGTAATGCCTCGCGTTTTGTGGTTGGCATTATTTTTTAGCAACGATTGATCCATTCAAAATTTACTTAATGAGCTATTTCTAGATTCTATATCTCCAATTAGCGGTAGGATATTAACCAACCCAGAAAGTGGAGGGAATAGTTTAGGTTAGTTCAGGTTAGTCAGGCTGCTTAGCCAAAATCAGCTGTTCCTGAATGCCTAATTAGAATAACAAACATTATAGAATTCAGCTCTATTTACTCAAGGCATACAGTAATTTCATATTGTGCAAGGTATTTATGTAATAAGGTAGCTCTCCGAAAAATATGGCATCAGAATAGCCTGCGGGCTCGCAAAAAGTTCCAGCAAAACTATAATTTCCTTAAGCATGATCAAATTGTTTCTTTATTTAACTTTAGTAATTAGCTACAATAAAAATCAGATACAAGAAAACACAACTAAAAACTGACGGCACGTTTCTTATTTACTTTTTTACCTAAAATTATTTTTAAGACTACTGAAAAAAATTAACATTTTTGTACCATTAGAGTATCTACAAATCAGAATTCCATCTTAAAAACCGTTTTGTTATTAATTTTATTGGGCGTCAGTTTTAAATATGATGGTAAAATTATATTTTCTCATTCAACCGTTTTTAATCCTAATGAAAAAATGGGTGCGCCAAATGAAGTGATTGTTGTTTTTTATAACACATCAAGAATTTGTTTCGTCTAATTTCATTTTAATTCTAGGTTTGAATTAAATTATACACTTTTGTATTAATACCAATAAGTCGTTTTTTTACTTCAATACGTTAAGTAAACACCTATTGTATTATTTTATTAAAAAAAAGAAGTTTGTTCCTTTTCTTTTCGTCAGACCCAATCCTTGGACGCGTTTCGCCGTATTACGGCTCTTCGGCAAGGCTATAGAATCTGATGAAAATGAAAGGGTAAGTAATCCGCGCCTCTACCAAGCTGCTAGCCCTGGCAGCCAACCTACGAGCCGCCACTATTATAGTCGCATGCGGAAAAGTTTCACTTTCCGTACTTCTTAGGTAAATACCAATAGTCTGATACTCTACCAGACTATAACCAGTATTTCATTCCCGCGTCGACTCCGTCTCGAATTGAATCTGTCACTTTGTATTAACAATAGTGAACGTAACATTGGCCGAAAGTAATTTTACTGATCTTCAAACTCCCTTCTCATCCAGTAAAATAGCACTTTCAAAACTCGTTACGTAAATAGCTATTATTGATCTCGAAGTCTTCTCGTCCAGTTAAATAACACTGGCTTAGTAAATTCATGACTGACGCAGCTCTATTAAATATAATAAGTTTCTCATGCGAAGCGTTTTGTTGGTCGTTTCTGCTTATATTAAAATGTGTCTTGAATTTGGTCTACGTTAAGTTTGCTTTAAAAACGATAATATTCGAGAAGCTACCCATCAAACCTTTAGGCTTTTGCATGGAAGGTCAATTATTTTATTAAATGCATGGAGAAGAATCGAAACGGCTCGCGGCGCCGGCGTGTCGAAAGCCTTTAGAAGACAGCGGAGCCCAGTTCCAGCAATTTTTGTAATTAAATAAAATAATATATTTATGTTATTGTTGGTTTAAAGTAATGTAATAATATAAAGTTGTATAATAAGAACAATGTTGTTAATTTTGTTTTTTATTTGCGGGAATAACCTTCTATACGACAAATGAATAATTGTAAAAAATTGTTAAAAAAATCCCTTTTTAAGAGAAGTAAATATAAACTATTATATATTTTTGAAAAGCTCTTAAAAGAGGTATAAGACAAAGAAATAACATATAGAGTGTCCCATTTAAAACAACACAAGTTTGGGTTATAACTCAAAAACAAGACCTTTAGAAAAAACTAATTAGGCTACCGAATTCTACATAAAAACTCTATTATAGTTACCAGTTTTTACCTTTATGATAAATTATCAAATAATTGAGATACCGGGAAAGATGACAAAAAATTAGAAACTGAGAGGGCTATAAAAATCTCGTTTGCGTTGCTGTTGTTGTTGTTCTGACTTGTTAATATAATAGAAAAACTGCAACACTATCTTTAAAAATTTGTATCTTTTCTTAAGAAGCAGATAATGACGTGAACCAAAAAACATTAAGTAAATAAAAGATCAGACTTCAAACGAAAACATAATGAAGCCAAATCTTGAGGCTAAATTATTCCACAGGGCGATTAGAAATTGAGGGTAAAAAAGTATATTTTGTTTCTCCCAGTATAATGATCAAGCCATCGGTATTTTTTGGGAATCAAAATTGAGGCTAACATTCCAAGACACAAGTCTATACTTCGCTAAAATTTCAAAAGAATCGGAAAACAATTAGAACAATTACAGGACTATGAACCTGACTAAAATTATCTTTGTCCGGAATTTATTGTCGGGGAGTGTAGTTTCCCAAAATATCAAGAATTTTCATTGCACTTGGTAGGTATATTTAAAGGTGAGAAAAAAATGAATCGAGTAGATAAATAATTGAACAACTCTGTTGGTGGTAAGCCCAGCTCGAGCCCGAGTGCGTTTTCGCTGTTATAAAAGCGCCCTGACTTGTTTAAGCTTTTTCCACTTCTCAGTCGTCATTTTTACGAGTGTTTGTATGTAGATGTGACATCGTTGGCGGTATGGGTATAGGTACAATTTAAATTTCTCAAGTTGTTTAGTTACTACGGTCGTGCTGGCAAATACCGCAATATTATGATAATAATTATTACAGAATATCTCTTAAAAATAAAATCAAAACTAATCACTGAAACTATTTAGAATTTAAAGTATTATAAACGTATATCCTCCTGAGTCCCGAGCATACAAAAATAAAAGAATTTGCATAAAATCTTGGATTTGTCTTTGTTTTTGACATAAAAAAACGACGTATTTTTCTTTAATTTTAATTTTTTGTAAAGTACAAAAAAAAAACATGTCCAATTAAATGGACGTCAGTTCTTCCTCAAAAAATTTAACGACAAAGAAAATACGGCGAAACGCGTCTGAGGATGCATCCGACGAAGGGAAGCAACCTTTAAATTCTGCAATTGTTGGTACTCGGTCCGTTAACCAAACTGGCTTTTAATGCTGCGCACCTGACGGCGACTTCTGCAATAATGACCGGCTCGTCTGGTCATTGCAGGAGTTTCCTTCTCCGTTTCTGACTGATTCTTGTCGGACCAGGTGATGCATTTGATTGCCAAGAGGTGTCGCTCGAAAGCTACATCTACCATTTTACGACAATGAAAATGTTTAAAACAATAATTAATACCCGTTAGGCATAAAAATAAATTGCAAGATTCACAATAAACCTTAGTCTTAAGCTTACACCCGGCATTTTTGCATCGCACAGAGTTCTTTAGATCGGATGCTATCGCCAGAACATGCTTAATTTTTGGATTCTTGCCAGTGGGCGAGTGGGAGTAGAATTTTGAGGCAATGGCATTGAGCTAACCGTACTTCTTGTTACTAGCGATGGAATGTTAGTCAGATCAGGTAAATCCTCAGTGTTTGAATCCCTGTGCCATACTTCTGCAACGGTAATTTTGAAATCCATAAACTTCATAACCCTGTTTTCACCAATTTGTTTTTTGTCATTCCTGCACAGTATCCAGGAATTGGCAATACCAAGATCAAACAAATGAAAAATAGTTTTTAATAGATATTTATTCTAAAACACTTACTTCTAGCTCCCATTCGATAATAACTTATCATTCTTTCAGTCAAGTCTATTCCACTTATGCATTCGTTGTACTTTCTTACAATGTTTGGTCTAGGTACCTGCACATATTTGGAGTCTTTCTTCGACCGTCATTTACACTTATCCTGGGGTTCAATTTGTAAACTAGTAGGTGCCAAAATAACGGATTTCATGTCATACCACTGCACAATATTGACCTTCCCGTCAGATCTAACGTCTTGCTCTGACGATCCCCGACCCAGTCGTGCCAATATTCTGTCAGATGTTAAGTGAGTACCTCTGGGTACTCTAAATTTCATAATTGTGCCACTTAGTCTAGTAACGGAATGACGGTAAAACATCTATCTATGTTAATATGTGTTCCTTCTAGTAACGTTGTGGCCAATCTAATTACGGCAGAGAGACCAACCCCCAAGTTAGTAACGTCATTCTGCAAAAACGTATTTTTCCCTTGATAAATTTAGTAGTTCAAAACTAGACCTTTTGGAGTAGCACAGACAAAATTCTTCAAACCCTCGGGATTAGGTTTACCTCGTACAAACTGCTTGATTTTACAGATGCCAGAAAACGGAATCATCTGCTCGTCTATCGCAACGGCATTGTATCTAGGAGGAGACAGACATCCTTTTTTAATTCTTTCATGTAATGGGTGTGTTTTAAAAAGTTTGTCAGTTTTTCTAACTTGTCGTGAGTCGTTGAGTCGCTGAAATAAACACTAATGTATTGTTCCAATGTCCAGTTTTCTCTTTCATGAACTCTATCAGCGGCGTTAGGGTAATTCAAACTTGGTGGCGTCAGTAACTCCATTTTTGTCATAGTTGTTGGATTGGAACTCTCCTTGGATTTCTGGTCATCAAGCTTTCTTTTTACATTAATAAGCGGCTCATTATCCGAATCAACTTCGTCTGGCTCATCTTGCTCGTCTTACTCATCTACTACCGGGTTATCATCAACTAACCCATTTAAGTCGGGGTTTCGATCATCAATCTCGTTTTCTGAACCATTTTCGTCAACGTCAGATAACTCTAAATCTGAATTTACCAAACACTCAAGTAATTTATCGTCGTCTTCTCCAAGACGTAAGAAATACGTTCTAACTTGTTTAAATCCAACTGTCGCGCTGTTTTCGCGTTGCCATATGTGTCCATTTAAATGGGCCGAGGGGAGAGAGAAAACTGCATGTCCAATTAAATGAACATCGGGATTCAGGAGGATATTAATTGCTGGCTACATGGTAGAAATATAAGTAAGACGAACCACTGCCGCCCATCTTAACTAGCTTAGTAGGAAGACACTGTTCAAATATTGTTTCATTTGGATAATGTTGTCACTCTCTGGAACGGCTTCTCTATGGTCGTGCTCTACAACGAAATATTCAATACCAATACGTGAATGGAGTTTTTCACACGCTCACCGCTTAAAGAGGGCTCTAACAATTTTTCTTGCAGTGCTAAGGTCTAATTAAGAAAAAAAATAGGGCGTGACGGCAATAAGACAACTGGGCCATTTCCTTCTATAAATTTGAGTCAACACCTAGCAGCTATATCAAGGCAAGACATTAGGAAAATGTTTAATGAAATTCATGACACGAAGTGGTCGTACTTTCTATGTGTCTTTGTCTGACTTATACAGGAAGTCTAATGTAAGAGGGTAATAGATTAATTAAAATTGTTGAAACTCTACTACGTTTCCATGAGGAATTAATATCGATTCCAATACACTTTTCGATTCAAGATGGTTTTCATGCATAGTTTTTAATTTTATTTAAAATCGCTTTTAAATTTCTTAAGCTTGACTGCAGACGTCAAAAATATGGTGTGAAAACTCATTTCCAAATTACAAAAGAAAAGACAAACATACAAGAACCACTGAAAATTTAACAGGTTTAATCAAAACAACAATGGTTAAGATAATACGGTGCTAAGAGCAACAATGGTGTGACATTCTTGACTGGACTTGTAACACGCCATATCATTTAATTTTTTTTTTATTTAGTCTAAATATTTTAGTTTATTTCATATTTTCCTGACTAGAAGAGTTTTTGAACTATCTAAAACCATACCAATATAGTAAGTCATCTTCAAAATTTTCTCGTGCGCCACTAACCTTGTGTCGATTGCAAAAAAAAACTGAAGGACACCTGGAAAGTACGTTAAGAGGACTCGCAGGCTTGAAAGTTCATTGCGTCATCCTGTAAAATAGCACTTTCTGGTCTTGTAATGTAAGGGTATTACGTCACTGATACTTTTTAAAAAGACCTTTTTATTATAACAGCTTTATTATTATTTTTTTTGTTAACTACAGAGTTACAGCTAATTTATATTGGTTAACAATCCTATGTCTTGTCTGAAACGCATATTATTGAAAACATAAATGAATTTAGAATACCATATTTTTCTGTTTTCTACAATGAAAGCTTAATAAACTGGTGTGATGGAACAGTCATTTTTGCTAAGTCAGATTTAGTTCAAAAGCATCAAATTATATCTTTGGATGGGCTTAAATTTTTACGTGTAGAAATATTAAAAAATAATATAAGAGCAAATTATAGGTTACCTTCTCTAGACCCCAATAAATATTGGGGCACATTACATAGACTTTTCTCTGAGAGACATTTTACACCTTGTAAAGTGGAAATTTTTGGAGGGGATACAAATCTGGACATTTTAGATTCCAAGGTCAAGTTTGTGCAGGAATACATTGGCTCTCTATTGAGTTTTGGCTATTATCCCTTCATAAATAGTATAACTAGAAAAAATAATGTTCATTCTAGCTGTTTAGATCATTTCTTTGTTAAAGGAACTGGGGACTGTGAGGGTATGATAGTTGATAGTGATATAACTGATCATTTTCCTATTATTCTTAATATTAAACAGAACGTTGTTCCAGATTTGGAGCCGCAACCTAGGACATATAAAAGGTTGAATAGGGGTAGCTTGCATAATTCTTTAAAACATGAATCTTGGGCAGATGTGTTCTATGAAACCTCTAGTAATGAGATTGCTAAAAAGATTACCGATACTATAATAAAACATATATCTAACGCCACCTCGATGGTAAGAATATCTAGTAAAAAGCGATGTATTAAGCCTTGGATCACACCTGGTCTGGTCGGCTGTATCCGTAGGAGAAATCTGTTAAAAAAGCAGTCATCTAATAATCAACAAGCACTTCATATTTATGTAGACTACCGCAATAACCTATCGAAAGCAATAAATAGGGCTAAAACTTCTTATTACAAAAATAAAATTAACAACAACTTGCATGATCCAAAAAATATCTGGAAAGTAATAAATGAGGTAACTTCTTGAGGTTCTTTTGCATGGGAGATCCATGTACTGGAAGGGTTTGTTATTCGCAGCTGGGCAAATAGCTGGTGGCATAAATGTTGTGCGATTGTAAGTTGGTATTATATGTAGGTGAAGATACAAAAAAAAATTTTGAGAAAAGGATAGGAAAATGTAAGGCAAAAACAACACTGTGGTTTAAGAGGTAGCCATCAATAGTGGTGGTATGGTAGTGTTTGCTAAGTCTGCTTCCCGAGTAAATAGATTCGCTGGATGGTGTTCTTGCAGTTTCTGAATGGTACTTGGAGTGCTAGATTTAATTGGTCCAGAACATTTCTTGATTGTAAAAATTGGGTGAAATCGAGGATATATTGTATCCGGATTTTATTTATTTCATTTTGAATAATTTCTTCGTTATGGATTATGAGGGAGACAGTTTTGTGATCGTTGTCCTTGTACTCTTTTCGTTGTACTCTTTTTGTTAAGGTTCAGGTGAACGTTTTCTTGGCTGCTAATATTATTTCGGTTTGGTCCTATTCTTCTGCATTTTCTCGGCCCAATTTCCCGATATAATTTTTGTTATGCTTCCCAGTCCTCGTTTGGACCTATTTTGAGGGCTAAAGGAGTTTAGTTTTTCTCGTGCTGTTTTAAGTAGATATTGCAGGCTATTGTCAAAATTTTGTAGGCTTAAAGGAATGGACAGCTTAGTCCTTCTTGGATGACTTTATTCACAGCTTTATATTGTCATTCTAAGGAACTTGGCCTGGCGAGAGTCGCCATGTGTGAACATTAGTTCCACAATTAAAATTAAGACGTAATTCTAAACACCCACAAACCGCTATTCGGCGTTTAAACTTGAATGTGACCTGCAAATAATATGCATGCTTATCATTATAGCTCAGTCCAAGAATTGCCACCAAACGCTATCCACAGCAAATGCAAGTTTTGGAGTTGATCATGGGTAATATGCATAATAATGAAAACGTTTTTGAAAAATTCTGTTTTACTGGCGAGGCATGGTTAACAAATGAGAATGGGGTACCTATTCTGAAAATCCACATTTCTTTATAGAAGAGTCTCTTTATTCTCAGAAAGATGGCGTGTAGCTAATTGAGACCATCTTTTGAAGGTTTGAAAGGATTTTTGAAGACCATTTTGTAAACGCAATACACGTAACACTTGATAATTTCAGTTTGTTTTAAATATTTTACAAAGAACGAAAAACACTAGTCGTAATAAGCGAGAGGGGTATAAAGCTTTTCATTAGGCGTACGCCAACTTAAGGCGAGAAGGAACCACGATTTCTGGCACAGGACTGATTCACTTCGTCGGTACATTCAGTTGGTAGTTTGGTCAGATAAGCATGTCATTCTACTACGTATTATCGGCAACTAGTTATGGTCTTAATTACTCCGAGATCTGATTTTAAACTAGCACTTCTTTACTAGAATGCTAGAGGTTGACGATTTGATGATGGAATTTTTATCGCCATTTTTGATTGATTTCTTTTGTCGATGTATTGTTTTTTCTAATAGCGTTTGTAATTTTTTCGGTAGCCCTTTTTGCGACATGGAAAGCTAGTACAGGAATTACCAGAAAGCTCTTCGGAAAACTCCTATATTGTGTCATTTTGCATTTAATTGACATCCTGATTTTAATTTGAACTATTTGGTAAGTAAGTTCTCTATTTTTTTTTTTTTTTTTTTTTTTTCAATAGCGCATCAACCACTTAGGGTTATTAGCGCGACAGTTTGGTAGCTAATTTGGTTTAATTTAACAAGGCATACTTATTTACCAGTAGGTATAACATTATATTAGGGTTAGTAGGTCACCATCTTTAAGAAAGTTCAGAAGGTTTTGGTGGTCACTGTTCAAAATGTCATGCATGTTGTCTTTAAGATTATATTTGAGTCTTGTTGGGTTAAATTTTGGACACTCTATTAAAATATGTTTTATTGTTAGGGGTATTTGGCACTGTTCACAAATGGTTCTATTTTCTTTTGATAGGATGTAACTGTGAGTTAGTTTCGTGTGGCCTATACGGAGGCGGTTTATAGTCACTTGCATTTTTCTGTTCTGTATATGATGTTTCCATGTGTTTACACTGCTTTTGCAGTCGTGGAGTTTAGTTAGCGAGTTGTCCCATTTTCTTTGCCACGCGTTCAGGATCTCATTTTTGATGAAACACTTAAAATCGCTGGTGGTTGTATTTGGCACTAAAATTGAGTCTGGGTCACCCATGGCAGCGCGTGCTGCCTGGTCGGCCATTTCATTTCCGGCGATGCCAATATGAGATGGTACCCATATAAAAACGACCTCTTTTCCCATAGTGTGGATGTTGTGAAGAACTCTGTAGACCTTTTGCACCAGTGGGTTTTTGGAAAAGGCATCATCAAGGGAATTGATGGCGCTTAGTGCATCTGAGAGGATCATGTAAAAGCCCGTGGTTTTTCCTTCCTGGATGACAATTAACGCCTGCAGGATCGCAAATAGCTCTGCGCTGTATGTGCTGGTATATCTACTCAATTTCAATTGACGTGTATGTTCGGGTGTTACAATGGCGGCTCCGGTTCCGTCACATGTCTTTGAAGCGTCGGTAAAAATCTTGATTCCATTGGGAAGGTTATCCAGTAACAATGCCAACTCAGATTTAATAATACTTGGGGGTGTTTCGTGCTTACTGAACTTGGTGAGGGTTGTTATGCAGCGGGGTTTAGTTATAATCCATGGGGGTGGTAGTAGGTGGTCTTGTTGGAAGAACTTTGGAAAATGTATGTTATATTTCTGTTTGTATTGATTTATTCGTTCGTAAAATGCTGGTCTGGACCGTTTCTTCTGATTGTATAGATGATGGTAACGATCTGAGAAAATGTTATGATAGGTAGGGTTTCCAGAGTATTCTGTCACGGATGTGGCGTATGACATGGAGAGGTAAGCTCTTCGGAACTCAAGAGGAGGTTCAGATGCTTGACATAGTAGACTACTAATAGGGCTTGTGCAGAAAGCGCCAAGAGCTAGGCGTATGGCCGAGTTTTGGATTGGGTCTAACAGTTTGAGTACGGATTGTGTTGCAGAGTCATAAGCGATGGAACCGTAATCTATTCGTGACCTAATTAACGCTCTATAGATTTTTAGCAAAGTATCTGTATCAGCTCCCCACGATGTATTAGCTAGGATTTTTAACATATTTAGTCCCTTGGAACATTTTAATATCAAGTTTTGTATATGCGGTTTCCAGGAAAGTTTTTTGTCGAAAGTCATTCCGAGAAAGTTTACAGTATCGAAGAATTTTAGTGAGTGTCCATATATCCTTATAAGTGGTGTAGCATCATCAGCTTTTTTCGAAAACAGGATGCATTTGGTCTTTTCTGTGGAAAAATTAAAACCTGTAGTCTGGGACCATTCTTGCAGTTTATTAAGGTGCCGTTGCATGATGTCTGTCATTGATTTAATGTTTTTGCTTTTGATTATAAGTACTAAATCATCTGCAAATAGTCTACACTTTACAGGAGCTGTGATATTCTGCGTAATACTATTAATTGCTGTTAGGAAGAGCGTAACGCTAAGTACGGATCCTTGAGGAGTACCATTTTCTTGGGTTTTTTCTTCTGAAGTTGAGCCATTTATTCTTACTTTAAAACTTCTGTGCTTAAGGAAGTTTTCGATAAATTTTAACATGTTTCCTTTGATGTTCCAATTGGTGAGTTGTTGTAAGATTCAGTATCTCCACGCAGAGTCATAGGCTCGTTTAATGTCGAAGAACACGGCAATGCATTTTTGTTGATTTACGAAAGCTTCGTGGATTTCGGATTCTATATCCACAATGTTATCTTGTGTTGATCTTTGTTTACGAAAGCCGCTCTATTCAGGGGTAATTAGCTTTTGTTTTTCAAGGTACCATGACAGTCTTTTATTAATGATCTTTTCAAGTGTCTTGCACATCACACATGTAAGTGAAATCGGTCGAAACGAATCTGTATTATTTGGGTTTTTGCCTTGCTTGGGTATTGGTACGATGATCGCCTTTGACCACATTTTAGGAAATTTATGTTGTGCCCAGATAAAGTTATACATATTCAAAAGAAAATCCTTGCCTTTTTGTGGTAAATTGACTAAGAACATGGCCGGAATGTTATCCGGTCCTGGACTACCATTTTTAAGATTATTTAAGGTATCTTCTAGTTCGGTTATGGTTATGGCTACATTTAGTGGGGAGTCATTGTTATCATGTTGTGTAAGAGGGATAAGTTCATTGTTTAGTTTATACCTTCTGAATTCTTCAGAGTAGTTTTCGTTACTGCAGTGTTTTACATAAGTATCTGCGAATGCATTGGCTATGTTAGTACTGTTTGTTATAGTCTCCATTGTTAATTATCAAGCGAATTGGTGTACCAGTGTTTTTTCCAGATATTATTTTTATTTTATTCCATACTTCTCTGGATGGTGTGGATGATGTCAAAGTTGAGACATATTTGGACCAGGACTCTTTTTTACTTTTTTTGATTATAAATCGAGATTTTGCTCTTAGTTTTTTAAAATGGATCATGTTCTCTTGTGATTTATCATTTTTGTATTTGTTCAAAGCTTTTTTGTATAGCTTAATGGATGTTGCACATTCGTCGTTCCACCATGGTACAGGGTTATGCCTTGAGTTGTTTATATTTTTGCCAATAGCTTGCTCACCGGCTCGTATCAGAATACTGGAAAAGTTTTCCAGCAGGGAGTCAATGTCATTTTCATGCGGAAGTGATTTAACTTCGTTTTCAACCAATGTTTGGTATTTGTACCAGTCTGCTTTTTTTAAATTCCACTTTTCTGACTGCGATGTCTCGTAGGAAGTAGATAAATCCGTAATGGTGATGGGATAATGGTCACTCCCATATAAGAATGGAAGGGCATTCCATTGGAGAGATATCGCCAGTGATGGGTCACATAGACTGAGATCGAGTACTGATGACTGGCCTGAAGAAGTATTAAAATGTGTCCCTTCTCCATTGTTAAGTAAAACTAGATTGGATAGCTCAATGGCGTCGAATAAAAATTTTCCCCTAAGGTCTGTTTTTGTACATTTCTGGCACAGGACTGATTCACTTCGTCGGTACATTCAGTTGGTAGTTTGGTCAGATAAGCATGTCATTCTACTACGTATTATCGGCAACTAGTTATGGTCTTAATTACTCCGAGATCTGATTTTAAACGAGCAATTCTTTACTAGAATGCTAGAGGTTGACGATTTGATGATGGAATCTTTGTCGCCATTTTTTATTGATTTCTTTTGTCGATGTATTGTTTTTTCTAATAGCGTTTGTAATTTTTTCGGTAGCCCTTTTTGCGACATGGAAAGCTAGTACAGGAATTACCAGAAAGCTCTTCGGAAAACTCCTATATTGTGTCATTTTGCATTTGATTGACATCCTGATTTTAATTTGAACTATTTGGTAAGTAAGTTCTCTATTTTGCGTGTATAAATCTATACCTAAATAAATCTGCATTCATAATACCACTATGGGTAGTTTAATATGCTGTTGTTTCTTTCTAAAGTATGGTTAAGTGCTTAGTGTACATGCAAGATAAAGTCGCAGCAAGGTTTGTTTCAACCTTATATTGATTATTTGCTGAGTTCATGTAGGTGTAATATAGACACTTAAATAAGGTAGGCTAAAGCTGCATGTCTATTCGATAGCTTTGTTCTAGATTTTTCAGATTTTTAATTGCATTGCGATTCTTCATGTGAATAAAGTGAACATATCTCATAATTTATTGAAAAAACAAGCAAAGTGACATAATCTAAATTTAGAATTTAAAAATAAATATCCCAAGTGAAACACATTAATTATTTTTGTTTCCTGCAGAGTTTTACCAGGCAAGCCATAGCAGTCACAGAAAAATGGGCTTCAATGCAGACTGCCAATCTTTGCGTCAGCTTCAATAAAGATTCTAGTTGGTTCATTCTTCATTACTATTTTTTAACGGAAAAATGTAATTATGTAATTTTTTCAACAAGGTAATAATATGTATAAATTAGTATTCTTTTTCCTCCTTTCAGGAAACTGGTATCGACCACTCTAATCATGCCTAGGAGACTGAGAACTTGGCGACAGCTCCTTAAAATGATGTACACCTTACTAAAAAATTACATTTGTGTTTGTTTCTATTTAAGGGCTACACAAAGATCAAAATCATATAAATGTAATACTGAACAATACTAAATAATACCTACTGAACGTCAAAATGTACATCTTACTGATATTTGCACAGCACTTGGCTTACTCTGCGCTAAAACTAAAGCTCTCACTTCTTTAATAAATGATTGAATAAACTATTTTAAAATATTTAGATACATATTATGCAGTTTCATTCATAATACCTAATTTATTTATTTTCCTAATACAGGGTGACCGTTTAGTGTGGCAAAGTAGAATAGCTAGAATAGAATTATTTTTGACTCTATAAGGTGGCTCAACAACGAGGAACAAGAATTTTTTTTTTAATAAAATACCCTGTATATTTTTGCACTAAATTCCCCTCGATATTCCGCGTATCGTGGCAAACATAGCTTTTAATTATTTTGCAATGTTGCCAAGTTATTTAAAAATATTCTTTTTTGGAAGAAAAAACTTGGCACCTTAAAATTTGAAATATAATTGAATTAACTCAAGACAGTGACGAGGGTACAGGGTATTTTGATATTTTATCTTGTAGTGTTTTTTGCCCTCTACATTTTTTGCTAAAAGGTTTATTAGTTATTTTTGCTCATTTTGGCGTAACATTATTTTTTTAATAAAAAGTCTGAGAGAAATGTTTTTTTAAATTTTATTTTAAAGTTAGCCATGACAGACAAAAGCAAACAATAGCAAAAGTAATGGTAAAATTTTATAAAAATGAATTATTCAAATGTAGAAATGATCGATATGATTTATGTTTTGGGTGCTAGTGATAAAAATGCTTTATTAGCTCAAGAATTTATGAAGAACGATACCCAGAGCAAAGACGCCCTGATAAAACGACATTCGAAAAGTTAATGGAGAGATTTGAAACTACAGGTAGTGTGGATTATAAAAAAAATGACCGAAGAAAACGAGTATGCACCGAAGAAAATGAATTCAACGTTCTGTTAAGTATTACTGAGAATCCTCATATTGGTCAGCGTCCTCTTGCACAACAACTGGACATTGGACGAACGGCGGTTCAAAAAATAATCAACTCAAACAAATTACATCCTTACCACGTCCAGTTGCTGCAAGAGCTTAATGATAAGGACTATGGTAGGCGACTTGAATGTTGTGCGTGGGCGCAAAATAAAATAAGGGAGCAGCATAATTTTGCGCATTAAGTTTTTTTTGCGACGAAGCTACGTTCCATTAATATAGCAACGTCATTAGACATAATTTTCATTATTATGACACTATAAATCCTTATTTTGTTAGATTTCACTAAAAAAACAGATGGTCCCTAAACGTTTGGGGAGGAGTAGGAGACTACGTAGTTGGTCCACATTATTTCAAGGGAACTCCAACGGGACAAATCTATTTGGACTTTCTCCAAAATGATTTACCATAGCTTATTGCCCATATTATACCGAACATAGTTCAAGAACGCATGTGGTTTTCTTCATGATGGAGCCCCGGTGCACTCCACAAGGCTCATTAGGGAATTCTTGGACGAAACTTATGGTCAGCAATGAATATTACGCCAAAATGAGCAAAAATAACTATGAACCTTTTAACAAAAGTTGTAGAGGGCAAAAAACTCAAGATAAAATATTAAAATACAGGGTGTTCCGTTTGTAAAAAAGGAGTAAATTAATATTAAAATGTGAAAAGTTGACACGTTTGTAGAGCACACCCTGTACAAAATATGGAATGTTTTGAGGCTCTTAAGTCTTGAATTAGTCTTTATCTTTGATACCCTCGAGAATATTTTAACTGTCTTGAGGTAATTCAATTATATTTCAAATTTTAAGGTGCCAAGTTTTTCCTTCCAAAGAAGGATATTTTTAAATAACTTGGCAACATTGCAAAATAATTAAAAACCATGATACGCGGAATATCGAGGGGAATTTAAAAGTGCAAAAATATACAGGGTGTTCTATTAAAAAAATAATTATTGTTCCTCGTTGTTGAGCCACCCTATAGAGTCAAAAATAATTTTACGTTATACTTAACTCACTTACTGTCCTTCAACTTTTATGTTAACATTTTTTGTGTCTTATAAATACAAACGGAGCTATTCTACTTTGCCACACTGAACGGCCACCCTGTATTAGGAAAATAAATAAATGATTATCAATGAAACTGCACAATATGTATCTAAATATTTTAAAATAGTGTATCCAATCATTTATTAGAGTAGTGAGAGCTTTAGTTTTAAGGCAGAGTAAGCCTAGTGCTGTGCAAATACCAGTCAGATGTACATCTTGACGTTCAGTAGGTATTATTTAGTATTGTTCAGTATCACAATAGTGTATATGATTTTGATCTTTGTGCAGCCCTCAAATGGAAACAAACACAAATGTAATTTGTTAGTAAGATATACATCATTTTAAGGAGCTGTCGCCGACTTCTCAGTCTCCACGGCCATTCCATTTAAGTTATTTTTACCCTCAGGACGTATTTCAATTCATTTTTGGTAAACCTGATAGTTCTATTTTTGATTCATCTTTACCTATAGCTAGATTACCTTTTAGGAGTAATACTTCAAGGCATGCGTGATTGATTCCACGGAGTACTTTGAGGACGTTTTTTTAAATCTTGCGTTATATGCAGATAACATTGTATCAGGAATTTGTATTGTGATTTCAGACAAAATACCGCCAAACTTTATTGCAATGTATATCACGTACATAAACTATATTTTAACATTTCTCTCCTGCCACCCAAGAAGAACGAGTATTACTTCTGAATGAAATGCGTAAAAAAAAGTCAGCTGCCAAAAACGTTTAAATCATCAAACCAATCGAGCAAATCGAACGTCCTTAATTCGATTCAATTTACCAGAAGATTCTGGTATATCGATTCAAATTACTTTTTTATGTATAAATTATAATATTTTACTATGAAAGTTGATAATTACTTAACTTGGAAGGTCAATGTTACTGCCAGTGTGTTCTCAGTTTACCATATCAATGCCTTAGGGAAACAACTATGGAATCTACATGATGTCTGTGTGTCCGTCAGTTAAACCGTGGTAATTAATTAATACTGTTTACAATATAAGCAATGCAATTATTAAGAGCGGTGACAGCTAATTAAATTGTTCCTTAATACAGCAAAGAGGATGCAAGATTTAAGCAAAATTTTGCAGTAAAACGCATATATTCGCAAATTATGTGGCTGGTATACAGCAGAAAAATAAATTCATTTTTGAACGCAGTTGATTTGGCCAGGTGTGCAAAAACCACAATTTACGGTACCATTCAGTTTTTATGATTAAAGTTCTGTGTATTCACGATTAAAGATAATAATCGTGAATCTATTGATGATGACTTGCACGATCTAATCATATATTATGTCGTTTTGTAAAACTGTAACCAAATTTTATACAGGGAAGAAATTTTAAGTGTTTTCCCACATCAGATTCGGTTCAACTTTTCAAAACTTTTTTTCCTCTTTGGAATATTTTTGGCTGCTTTTTACATATTTTGTCCTGCTGAATCTAGCTGTATAACCTCAAAATTACGATGTCAGCCTCCAAGGATAAGGGAGGCGGAGATCTTTTAGACAAATTCAAAAAACGCCATTTACATTCAATTTTTTGGCTTTAAACAAATACAAACATATAATGCATTTTTTCTACTACTATGCGGTGAGTTTCAGAAGTAATGTCTCAATTTCAACGGTGCGTTATTTGGAAAAACGCTCGGACCCGTCTATTTTTATTTCTTAATGATTTTTTTTTATGGTAGATTCATGTATACAGGATAGCCAAAAATTAAGTTGCGACCATCAACTTCATTTTTTCAAATGGGAACATATATTTTTTTATTTTAATTTTGAATTTTGCATCGAATTCCAAGTATGTTTAATGTACCATGTCCTAAACCTAAACTCAACAGTTATTGAAAAAATTACGATTGAACATATCAATAAGTAAGACCATCTTTCTGAGGTTTTATATGTTTGATTTTATTTATTGTCGTTATTGGCAACAGAAAATCCATATTGGATGATGGAGGTTCACAGCCAGTACCCTCAAAAAACAATGTGTAGTGCGGAATAATGCGCGGAAGAGTAATTGGTCCATTTTTCTTTGGCCACTCTTTAATTGGACAAGTATATCTCGAATTTTTCCAACTTGAATTAATTCCGGCAGTAGTGTCTTTGAACTGGTGTAGTCCTGATTCGGGTCTAAAGGCCGTCGTCGGTTGGAATTGCTTCCTAACGTTTCGCTAGCATGAGTGGCGAGCTTCTTCAGAAGTCCTTCCATCTTCGGTGCCGGAAGTAGACTGACAAATTCTCGGGCGCAGGTGTCCTGGCACAATTCGCCTTCGCTTCCTTCTTCAAGGGGCTTATCCCTGGAAGTTCCGCGGCTAGCTGCAGTCGTTGTCTCAGGGGCGGCGATCTGTGCAGGGCAGTTTGAGACCGCCCCAGGTCCTTTCCTGGGGTCGGCCTCGGTGGTGGAGAGCATGTCGTGTTTATCTTCGTCCTCGGCCATCCGGGCTGGAGGGGTTTCGTTGTATAATGCCATATTCTCGGTCATTACAATATTTGCCACGTGGTTTTCACGTCTTGCCGACCTGGTGCAGGTTATGCCCAGGTGGTAACCTCTGGTATTCGCCTCCCTGGCGATGGCGTCGACTGCTGCAGGTATGGCACTGTTTGTCCAATGCTGGCAACGCCGGCTATGTCGGGTTCTCGTCGTATTTCTTTCTTAAATTAATTTGCCACGTAGTTTTCACGTCTTGCCGACCTGGTGCAGGTTATGCCCAGGTCGTAAACTCTTGTATACGCCTCCTCGGCGATGGCGTCGGCTGCTACAGTTGTGGCACAGTTAGTCCAAGGTTGGCAACGTCGGCGATGACCGGTTATCGTATTTCTTCTGCTTAAAATTAGTTTGCCGTAGGTTTTTACTTCTTCGCCGACCTGGTGCAGGTAATGCCCAGGTGGTAAACTCTTGTATACGCCTCCTCGGCGATGGCGTCGACTGCTGCAGTTGTGGCACAGTTAGTCCAAGGTTGGCAACGTCGGCAATGACCGGTTATCGTATTTCTTCTGCTTAGAATTAGTTTGCCGTAGGTTTTTACTTCTTCGCCGTCCTGGTGCAGGTAATGCCCAGGTGGTAAACTATTGTATACGCCTCCTCGGCGATGGCGTCGGCTGCTACAGTTGTGGCACAGTTAGTCCAAGGTTGGCAACGTCGTCGATGGCCGGTTATCGTATATTTCCACTTAAAATTGGTTTGCCGTAGGGTTTTTCTTCTTTGCCGACCTGGTGCAGGTTATGCCCAGGTGGTAAACTATTGTATACGCCTCCTCGGCGATGGCGTCGGCTGCGGCAGTTGTGGCACAGTTAGTCCAAGGTTGGCAACGTCGGCGATGGCCGGTTATCGTAATACTTCTACTTAAGATTAATTTCGGACCTGCTCGTACCTAGGTACGAACGCCTCGGATCGGCTAGGAACCACTGTTTCCTCACAGTATCGGGCTCGACTACGGCGTCCTCCACCGGTGCTTCTTCAGCTACACCTTGCTTTTATCTCCAGGTTCACGTATGCCGCCTTGACATACCCAGGTGCTCGGAATCTCCAAGTTCGACTGGCAATTTACTTGGTGACGGTCGTCCAAAGAAAAAGACTTATACAGATTTTAAAGCCGGAACAAATGCTCAACTATTATAATAGGACTTTGCCTCTTTATGGTTCTGTACTGACTGGCTATTCCCTTGAAAATCACTCAATTTATAGTTATTTTCAAGGTCGAATACCACAACACAGGTTGTATTTATACTGATTGGTAGGGGCGGAGCTTGTTCCGCTTCGGTTGACTTCGGAACATCGATCGGCATTACTCGGGAGTGTCTGAGGATAGGATTCCAGATCTGGTTGAGCCTGAGGGTCTCCTCTTTTTTGTTGAAATTATGTGGATCTCGATGGCTTCTCTGACGAGCCTGTTGTGATAGCCATTGACTGAAGCTAGCAACCTACAGTTCTCAAAGTGTATCCTGTGATCCCCGTTGCTCAGTGCGTGTTCGGCTAATGCAGACTTCTCAGTTTGTCCAATGGGAACGAGACTCGAGGAGCATAAAGCAAGCTGTCGACTAGAATAAAATGAGAAGTCTGCAGTAGCCGAACACGCACTGAGCAACGGGGATCACAGGATACACTTTGAGAACTGTAGGTTGCTAGCTTCAGTCAATGTTCTGTGTCTGATGTTTCAGCAAGATGGTGCTTCTTCGCAGTCAATACGAGAAGCCATTCAGTATTTTCAAATAAAATCTCGACGATTAAGAACCAGTTTTGCCAAGTTTTGACTAGATCCGTGGTATTGGTTTTGAGAAACAGTAAGTGTGAATAGAAAAGAAGGCAGTGGGAGACCCAAAGATCACACTAATAATGACCACCCCCAAACAAACCCCCCTATTCGGCGTTCAATGTCACCTGGCAATGCACGCTTATCGTCCTAGCTCTATACAAGAATTGTTATAAACAGTCATATGCCTTGGCATAGTCACGTTGCGGCCATAGCTAGACCTTCCTAAGGCCGTGTTCCCAACGAGCATAATTTCCAAAGATTTAAGGCCAACGTGAATCGTTTCCTACGCACACGCACCGTTCTCAGAGTGTCATGAAGGAAGTTTTCCTGCAGTAATGTGCCTTTTCATAAAAAAAAAAAAGAAAGTTGGGAAATTTTAGAACATTTTATTAACGCATTAGGCGACGAAAAGATGAGACCATGCTACTTTCAGCGGGACGGCGCACCAATTCACTTTACTCTTGGTAATTCACTCTTGGCAATAGTTGGAAGGACTTTTCGAATAACGAATCATTAGTTGTAATATTCCAGTTATGTGGCCATCACGGTCTTGCGACCTTACAACGTGCTACTTCTATTAACGGTCATACGTTGAAAACTCTTGTTTTCAAACCTTGCGAAAGTTTAGAAGCTTTACGGGCTAGAATTACGAATAAGTTTAAGGAGTTTAACAGCTCGCTTCAAGTGCTCATTAATGTTTTCGATTTTCCAAAAAGAAAAACGAGAACATGTTTGAAAGTTGAAGGTGGACACGTCTCTCGCTTAGTTAGGTTTTTATTTATTCTGTCTTATGCAATGATATTGACAATATTGTAATTTTCATCAATAATATCCCAACAGAATTGATATTATAGGCAAGATAATCTTACTACAGATTTCAAAAGCGCGTTACTTGACAACAGCTCGATGCCGTTGAAAATTCGTGACCATACTGCCAAAGAAACTTATACTCGATGTAATATAGACAGTTTCAGAACCTATTTAGAATGGTATTAAATGTGGTTATTTAAAGGTAAATTCAGATAAATTGCAGACAGTTACTAGAACTTTGACGACATGCATTATTGTTCTTTTGTTACATGTGACAGGTGATTTTTTGTCTGCATACCTTAAAAACTGGATATTGGCAAAAGTTGTGTAGGTAAATGTATACCAGTAGGTATTTTTAGAATGGCAAACGATTAAACTTTCATAATAGTTTATATATACAGAACGTTGCATTTAAAATAACGAAGTTCCCCTATCTCTAAAAAATAGCACTTGTACTTTTAATCTTTTCCTAGCCCTGTTCAGCAATAATATTTCTGAAACTTGTTTTGGAAGGGGACTCCTCTGATGACAGACTTGGGAAGCAGGGAAGCAGTTACTTTTAGTCTTCAGGGAATATGGTAATTGCATGATAAGTAGATGGTGAATCAATGAGGAGGTGACGGTCTTAGTAGGAGCTGGTTCTTGGGAAGTCGAAATGGTTTATGTTGTATGGAGTGAATGCGTGATGGTGAAATTAGATGATTTACTGATAGGTCTGTCCATTTGTAGTAGTTAGAGATAAGCTTGTCAATATGCTGAGTAATAGTCGGTAATGGTAAGTCAATGGAAAGTGTAGGAGTCATCGTGTAGTGGGAGGCATTCATAATGATTTTTAAAATCTTGTTATGAAAAACTTTTAACTTTTTGTAATCCGTTTTGTTTATGGTACACCATATTGGTATACCGTAAGTAAGTACTGCTTGATTAAAGTCTTATATAGTAGAGTTTTCGTGCGTAAGTCAATTCTATTCCTAATACATTGAGTGGTTCATGAATGGTTAGGTCGCATTTTGTCTCGCTCTCGTATGTGAGTCAGTAATAAGTGAGTTTGTCGAAACGCCCGTACGTTCGTAATAGTTGGTAATGATTTTTAAAAAGAACTCATAAATAGTTGGTATGCGGAAGTCCTGGTGCAATACGCGATTCATAGTGTACCTCGGGAGATCTGCGATAATTTTCAGCGCCCTATTCTGAATTACCTGAAACTTATTCAGTTCCGCTCTGCTTATATTGCACCACGAAGGTGCACCATAGGTGAGAACCAGTCTGACCAATGCCTTGTAGAGGTTGACCTTTGTCCTTTTTGCAAGTCTACTCCGCCTGTGAAGCAGGGGGTAGATAGAGCCTGCAGTTCAGTCTTTGGTCAGGTACTTCACTTCCTGGCACCAATTTACTTGGACACTGTTGACTTTGAGCCTTGTTTCAGGCTGACGTACGCAGCTTTTCGAGAAAAATATGGCCTTCGTCTTAGTAGGATTCAGGCGAATCTTCCAAACCGAAAGCCATTTTCCCAGCTCGATTACGTGACGCTGCATCCGGCTGACGACAATGCGCGGTGATTTGGCAGTCGAAGTAATTGCTGTATCGTCAGCGAAAAGATAGGGCTGCGTGAATCTATCTCGCGGAATACCATGAGTAAATGTTATACAACATCGGAGAGAGAGGTGAGCCTTGCGGCACTCCCGTCCTGATGCGTTTTTTCAAAGAAAGTGCGTTTCTGACGAGACCAGACCGCAAAACTTTCTAAACTATTCTCAAGAATTGAGCCAACTACCTTGACGAGAGATTTCGGCGCTGCGAGCCTTATCAACTTTAGTAACAGACCGTTATGCCATACCTTATCGAAAGCTTTACTTATGTCGAAGAAAACCGCTCCCGTGTGCGCTCTCCTGTTAAAGCCTTTCACAATGTTAGATGTTAAACGCGTCGTTTGCCTAACTGTGCAATGTACGGCCCGAAAACCAAACTGTTCGTTAGGCAAAACGTTGCGTGCAAACACAAAGTCACTTAGTTCTATTCCTACTGTTAATAAAAGAGTAGATGGCACCAAGTTGACCATTCGCTTTATTTAAGCGCTGGTCGGCGTTTTGGTTCCACACTATGTGTTTATCAAAGCAGAGGCCCAAGTATTTGACATTGTTACTCCAAGTTATCCTGGAGTTTTTGACTAGCAATCGGGTTTCTGGATATCCTTCTCTGGACTGGAAAAGTGGATAACTTATGTTTTAGCGTCATTGAATCAGATTTTCCACTTATGTGACCATGACTACAAAATACTTGTATGGCGCTGCAGCCTCGAGATTACTATTCTAGACTGTTAAGATGTGTCGGTTATGACGGCTTCGTTAGCAAACAGTCAAACAGGTATAAATGTGTTTTAGTAAATTTAAGTATATCCGCTCAACTAGCAAAATAATTTTTTTAAAGGTAGTATAAATTGCTATACAATAAATTTTATAGAAGCTTAAATTTCCTATAACGTGGTTAAATACCCTGATATGATATTCATAGGATCAAAAAGGTCCCACTTTTGTAAAACATTTTGTATTTGCTATGCATGTATATGCAGTTGCTTTTTTTAGTAGCTACTTAAAAAACAGAAAACAAGATGTTGTACTTAATGAAATTTTTTTAAACCTTTAACGGTTCAACGTGGTGTCCCGCAAGGTTCAATTTTGCGACCTGTTTTGTATACCATATACACGTCCTTATTTTCAAAGTTTTTAACCGGTTCTTTCGCTCAAATGTATGGGGATGACACTCAGCTGCACTTTTCTTTCTCGCCCACAAATATTGACTACGGGTGCCAGGTTCTAAATAGAGACTTAGAAATAATGCATATTATTTCCATGGAACACTGTTTATCGTTAAATCCCAGTGTAACGCTATGCTATTTGGAAAACCTATTGACAGGGCTCGTTATGCTGACCGGGTTGGGATTTCTATAAATATCGTACCTCTGCCATTCTTGGCTGTAGCTAGGAATTTGGAAGTTTGTGCAACTTTCTATCATAAAGTTATTCTATCAAAAACACCATCATATCTTCACAGAAAGTTAATGTTTAGATCTGACTTACACACTTTGAATTTGCGATTTCGAGGTCTCCTGACACCTCCTCTTCATAGAACAACAATTTTTGAAAGATCATTCACAATAACGTTCCGGCAATGTATAATGAAATCCCGAATAGTATGAAGAGCTTGTCCTCATTTATTTGTATTTAAGAGGAAGCTTAAAAGTGTATTACTTATAGAATAGTTAATAAACTTTTCTTTCTCTTTTAGTTCTGGTATATATTATTATTATTATATACTTTTTGTTTATATTATGTCATATAAATACTTACTACATTTATTCCCGTAATTAATGCTATTTCAGGTGTACCGATTGTATATTTTGTCTTTATTTATTGTTTCTTTTTGTTTTTTTTTATATTTTTTCCTATTTTGAGCATTTAAATGAGTAGAAGTACTGTTTAGGTTTTTTTTCTTAGGTTAAGTGTAAGACCAACCTTTACCTCTAGCGGTACGGGATGAACTTTGCCTATTTAATACAGTACCTAACTATAAGTGACAGTTAATTTCAATCATATTGTGTAAATTGTAATTTGTGCTGTTTTGAATAAAGATTATTATTATTATTGTAAGAGTTTTATAGAAGTTGTGTACCACACCCTTAAAGCAATTTAGTGCAACAACTATAAAATTGTTTTGTAGTTTATTCGGTCATATTTATAAAACAATATTTTATCGACACTTTAAGAGTCTTACACAAATATTATATGGTGATTGTATAATGCAGTCGGATAATATATCAATTTAAAGAGATATTTAATTTCTTAGTGCAGGATTTTAGAACCAAATTATTTTAAAAGAGGCGTATAACAACGGAGATTATAAATATGTACCTACTTTCAAAGAGGAAAGAAAAATCCAAAATTCTTCACAAATATCTATTCATCATTTCGCAGGTTAACCTGTGCTCGCCATTGTGACCTTGTTTGTGTCCGTAATGTAAAGTTTGTGTTTATATTATACAGCTCTTGTAATTTGTGAAGAATTTTGGATTTTTCTTTCCTCTTTAATATGAGTAATCTTTACCCCGGAAATATCTATAATCCAATGTACTTACTTATTTAAAAATTCATCAGCTGATACTGTATGGCGCTCGTTCGTGAAAAGTGATTGTTATTATATTATATTTATCATTTTAACAATCTCGGATTAGCGTTATTAACTTAAACTTTATTGCGCCGGAAATTTTATTTATAAACTATGTATATGTTTGTGGCACAAAATGCGCTTTCGTTTTGGCCACGTTTGCTTTAAAATTAAAAAAATATAATAATATATATAATTTTTTTTTATAATTTCGATATTTTTTATATATAATATTAAGTTATTATTTTATTTAAGATTAACGTTAGAGAATAGTCTTCCAAAACTAATAAAATAACGTTAAGACTATATTTTTACGTCTGAGACTTAATTTTACATGACGGCGGCAGTCGCGGATCCAACAAATCTTTATTGAAACATGGCGCATTATAATACAACCATTATATATCAAATAAAAACGTTTAATACTATTCTAGTGTAAATTAGAACTGTATTCGATAAAATGGGTTTATAGTATTGCATATTATGGCGTTTTCAATTTTTTTGTAACGTGAAAGCAAAATATTGGTGTCGCAACGCTTTAGAAGTTGCCAGATTTCGTAAAGCCAAGACTTCAAATATAATAATTGTTATAATATTCTTACGCTACATACAACGGAGCCCTAAGTGGCCAAGCATGCCTGTGGTAAGCAAAATCGCCTCTACGCACTCAAAATATTTAGTATATTATCACGTTGTAATCATTAACTATTAGTTGGTAAGCCTGTCCAGGACAGAGGGCGTCAAGCCATTTGCGTCCATTTTGGGAGGGTTATTCTATTTATTTTTTTTTATTGTGGTGAGATGAGAAATATTACATTACAACCATCAGAACTTCAGATGAAGTAAGAAATTTCTTGGGTGCCTACCTAAAATTTAATTTCATGCAAGGTACTTTTTTACATTTTTACAACTTGGGATTGACTTTAATTCAAGATTAATTAGTTGTATTTGTATAAATCTTAGGATTTCGAAGTAATATTTATAAAATTCACTTGTACCATTCCATTTTCAATTAAAGCTGGCAGCAGTGTCTTTAAAACTTCGATAAAACTAAACTCACCGACAAAAAAAACCGGCACCTAAATTTTTTTAATAATTTCAATACGGCATAACTTTTTTATTTTTGACTTTATTGCAATGATTTTTCACTGGGCGATAGATCCATTCATTAAAATTACGCTGCAGTTTGTTCTGGTGTAATTTTGGTTGCTTAAATGTTCATATACCAGGGTAAGTCAAAATGATGTTTATAGTCGGAAGTTTAAAAAACCAGAAAACCTTGTTTAAACATTATTTGCGATAAAGCTGGATGTATTCCAAGCATTTTGTTTTTTGAATCATCTGGTTCTCTTGTTTCTTGTACGAGCTACGCATTTTTAATTGAAACTCTGCATTTAAAAAACATTTTTGCTTCAAACATTAAAAGTTGTCATTGGAGCACTTAAAATTATAATAAAATGTTTATAACGGGTGTGTCCACCTCTAGCCGCAATGACAGCTTGCATTCTTCGTGGCATGGAATCAATTAGAGTGATTATTTTTTCTTGAGGAATAGCTTCATAGTCTTCATTTAATGCTAACCTGAGCTCTGGTAAAGTTGTAGGTTTGTTGGGACGGTGACAAGCACGTCTTTTTAATTCATCCCAAAGATGCTCAATTGGGTTGAGATCTGGGCTACAGGGTGGCCAATGGCCATTCTAACCTTCAAATTCCAACTTCATCCAAAAACTAATTTACTACATGCGCAACATGTGGTCTGGCGTTATCTTGCATGAGTATAAACTCTGCTCCAATGAAAGGGGCAAATGGAATAACAGCTTCCTGTAGTATCTCTTCAATATATCTATGCGCATTTAGAGCACCATTTTCCACAAATATAAGGTTTTTACGTCCTTCTCTAGAAATTCCCGCCCAAATCATCACAAATCCGCCGTAGAACGAAAGTCGCTCCGATATTGTACAGTCAGCAAACCGTTCATTACGTATCCGGTAAACCCGCTTACGCCCATCTAGCGATCGAAGACAAACTCTTGATTCGTCCGTGAACAATACGTTCCGCCATTCTTCTTCTGTCCAAATAACATGCTTGCAAATCTAAGTCGATCCTAACGATGGTGAGGAAGCAATCGAGGCGCTACAGCAGGACTGCGGGAATTAAGCCCAGCTTGCTTTAACCGTCTTCTTATGGTTACTTCATTAACGTTCTTTCCACGTACCTGCTGTAGGTCATGTTTTAGTGAAGTGGCGGTAGCTCTTCGATCCCTTAATGATTTTAGTAATATGAAACGGTTGTCGGATAAGGTGGTTGATTTTTTTCTTTCAGACCCTGGCCTTCTGGTATGATTTCCCGTCTCGAGATACCTATTCAAAGCATCTTGTACAGTAGATCGCGCAATTCGTAAAGTACGGGCAACATAACTTTTATTTCGACCATCTTCTATTAAAGCGATGATTTTACCTACGTCTGCAGTTGTTGATATCATTTTAATTGCAATTTTATTATTGACAATGTCACTGACAAAATAATCTGATAAAGTAACCACTAGCTAACTTGATTATTTTACGCTGATTGACATTGAAAAAATGCAGCATTTGAATTAAAAATGTGTAGCTCGTACAAGAAACAAGATAACCAGATGATTCAAAAAACAGAATGCTAGGAATATATCCAGCTTTATCGTAAATCATGTTTAAACAAGGTTCTCTGGCGTGTTTTTTCCACAGGACGTTTTAAACTTCCGATTAAAAACATCATTTTGACTTACCCTGGTATATAAACATTTAAGTAACCAAAATTACATCAGAACAAACTGCAGCGTAATTTTAATGAATAGATCTATCGCCCAGCGAAAAATCACTGCAATGAAGTCAAAAATAAAAAAGTTATGCCGTATTGAAATTATCAAAAAAATTTAGGTTCCGGATTTTTTTGTCGGTGAGTTTATATTAACGTATAATTAAATTTTGTTACAGAAAATGGTTGTCCTATAATGCATGAATATGTGCACTATCCAATCTTTCTGTTCTATAACGTTTCGATGAACTACCTACATTATAGGATAAATTTAAACCTAACCTAAAAAAACATATTTATAAAAGATTAAGAATTTTTCTAGATTAAATTTAACTTTGAAACGATTATATAAATAAGCGCATATTAACGTTAAACAATAACTTTATCATTTCCCTTATATAACCTTAATAGAACATGTATATGCCAGCATTCTAAAAGGCGCTAATTAAAATCTATTTCTGCAAGTATAAGACTCTTGCACAATATCGTTGCAATACTTAAAGACATAATATATTTTTAAACGTTGTATCTCGTATTATAATACTTTTATAACATTCTTATACAAACAAGAAATATTGTTGTATATAAACATTTAAGTAACCAAAATTACATCAGAACAAACTGCAGCGTAATTTTAATGAATAGATCTATCGCCCAGCGAAAAATCACTGCAATGAACTCAAAAATAAAAAAGTTATGCCGTATTGAAATTATCAAAAAAATTTAGGTGCCGGATTTTTTTGTCGGTGAGTTTATATTAACGTATAATTAAATTTTGTTACAGAAAATGGTTGTCCTATAATGCATGAATATATGCACTATCCAATCTTTCTGTTCTATAACGTTTCGATGAACTACCTACATTATAGGATAAATTTAAGCCTAACCTAAAAAAACATATTTATAAAAATTAAGAATTTTTCTAGATTAAATTTAACTTTGAAACGATTATATAAATAAGCGCATATTAACGTTAAACAATAATTTTATCATTTCCCTTATATAACCTTAATAGAACATGTATATGCATTCTAAAAGGCGCTAATTAAAATCTATTCCTGCAAGTATAAGACTCTTGCACAATATCGTTGCAATACTTAAAGACATAATATATTTTTAAACGTTGTATCTCGTATTATAATACTTTTATGACATTCTTATACAAACAAGAAATATTGTTGTATAGTAAAATTGTATAAGCCGTTATAAGATAATTTGATGCAACAATTTTTCCTAACGAACAAAATTATTGCAACAATATGCGCTACAAAACAAAACCATTCTTAAGGCAACTATTCGATAATAATTATATAATAATTCGCTTCTTTTAAAGTTCTTACTTTACTAGTTGGGCGGTAGTTGGTAGTGTATACAAAATGAACAAGAAAAATAGTTGGCAATTTTCATTGCCGCAATTAAAAATTCTGCAGAAATAAAAACTTTCTATAATGCCACCTTTAGGCAGATCGCTTCAACAACCAAACAATGAAAAATATAAGTAAAAGACATATCGTCTAACTTGGATATTGCACGCATTGATCCCAGAACGGATTTACCCAGAGTCGCATCAACCCTGTCGACCGACGTAGTCGAGAAAAATACGAATATTTTCTTTTGTACTAAATGTTTTAAGATCGTGCAAAAATAAAATAAAAACAAAAAGATCCTGCATCAATAAATAACGCGTATGGGCATGGACGAATCCCGTTAAGTTCGTGACCCTACGTTGTATGGCTATACATATTTCTGCGATGTTCAATTTAAATTTAAATTTTAAGGCCTAATATTTATTCCGGGGATTGAAAGCTTTAGGGCACTTGTTATTTTATTTCCCATAAGATTAAACAATAGCGACAATAGGTACATGAACTAATAAATACTTTCATTTGTTTTTTATAATTGTATAGTTCTCACTGCAAATTCCACAATTTTAAATAGCTTCCAAAATAATCTACTTTCAAATAAAGTTTGGATTTATTATTTGTTGATGTTTTCAAATAACTTATTTCTTGCTCAGGACACTTGCTTGTAAATATTCCAAAATTTAGGTATATAATCTAATTATACAGAGCGGCAAAAAGTCGCGCATAGCCTGTAACTTTTAAATTACATCGTATACAAAAAAGTTACCTTTATAAAGCAAATTATTCCCCATATTTCTACCAGCATGAATTTTTTCTGTCATTTCTGGTTTGGTTGCCACAGAGACTAACTTACTTTTTTTAAATGGAACACCCTGCATATGATTGCATATTTGAATTTTTCTGGGAAAACTCTAATGACAGCTCAAAAATGAAAAATTTTCTAATTATAAATATTCCTACCTAATACCCACCAGTTGAGCCAAGGTGTTTTCATGGCAGCGACCTAAGAGGTGTCAATTTTGAGTTCCTTTTTCATTCAATCATATACAGGGATTGCATATTTGGATTCTACTGGGAAAACTCTGTATTTTGTATTTCTTGTATTACAAGTTCAACTAACCTGAACTAAAACTAACATGTTTTGGGTGCATATGAGGCGTAAGCATACGGCCCAAAATGCGCCCAAGAAACCGAGCAAACTCGGCGGCCGATATTTTGGCCTAAGGACACACTTAATATTTAAATCTCTAGCGCATTTCATTCGCGTCCCGGCAGTGCCTTAACGGGTATTAACGAGTTTTTATTACCCCGAGGGGTGTAATCGTTAAGTTCGCAAAAAGTTTCGATGAATTGACTTGGAAAACCAATGGCAAGCATTCTGGGAAAAGCTCAAAAAAACCCAGTAAAATTAATTCAGGTACTGAAATTTTGTGCCCGCCCGCAGCAGGCAATCGCAATGCAGTGGAAATGACCATTCAACCGCCATGCACGGCGGAGAGATGCCTTTTGTTCGGTGGGCGTGTCTAGTGTGTAGCCCAGTGTCAAGTCTCCTCCCACTGGCGTTGTCATTGTTTGTGTGCACTCCTATACTGGGCGCTCTCCGATCTCAGTGCGAAATCAGGGCGCTCCCAGCACAGGAATGCACTTTGTTTGTTATTATGTCATGTTAAAATAATTTAATTGTCTGTTGTATGTTCGTCTACTCATGTGAAAAATTTATAAAGCAGAGCGCCAGTCTAACCTGAACCCGTCTACAACGTTTAACAGAAAGTCCCCTGGAATGGTCCGAACTTCAGTACTAATTGTGACTTTTAAAGATTCTAAGTCATTTGGACGGTTAACGTAGACTTTGTTCTTTAAGTGTCCCCACAAAAAGAAGTCGACCGGGGTAAGTCCGGGGATCGCGCTGGCCAGTCAATAGCACCTCTTCTGCCTATCCAACGTCCTAAAAATTGTTCGCTTATGTATTTTCTAACATTTGCCGCATAATGCCCAGGTGCTTCATCTTGCTGAAACCATACCTGTTCGTTTATACCATTATTTACACCCAGTAGAACCATTCTGCAAGAAGGAATTATGTGATTCCTGAGGAGGTAGCCATTCAAAAAATTAAAAAGGAACTCAAAATTGACACCTCTTAGGTCGCTGCCATGAAAACACCTTGGCTCAACTGGTAGGTATTAGGTAGGAATAGTTATAATTAGAAAGTTTTTCATTTTGAGCTGTCATTATCTCGGAAACGCTTGCAGAATACGTGAAAATTTTCCCGGTAAAATCCAAATATGCAATCATATTTTATCATATGCAGGGTGTTCCATTAAAAAAAAATAAGTTAGTCTCGATTCTGTTTTACGATCGGATAGCATATTACAAAAGAAGGTAGTTTTGATACAAACTGACATTGAAATGTCCCAGAAGCTGAGGCCGCATACCAGAAAAGAAGATTTTTTTTCTCCATTTTGGTTGTTTATGTTTTAAAAAGTGGTTGTTAAACTTACTTATATGCAAAGGCGGATTATATGGGGTGGGGGGGGTAAGTACCCCTCCCAGAATGTGATAACTTTAAAAATCTTAATACCTACATAGTTTGTGAAAATTTGCGTTACCTGCGGCGCTTTTCGCCTGATGTCGTTGTTAACTGATTTACCCCCCCCAACAAACTTTTCTAAATATGCCCTTGCTTATATGTACCTTCTATTTATAGTATTTAAACGGAACAATTCCATAAACTATACTGTTCTGGTAAGGAAAAAGCATCGCTACTATTTCTAAGCTCTTGTCGTCGGCGCCCCAAATTTAAATCATTATCTGCTACCAACAGACGGTTTCTAACCACAGGAAGCATACCCAATTATTACCATAAATTAAAAATAAATTTTAGACTCAAATCAACAGGGACGATAAACCGATATCATTTGTTGTGCAAAAATCTTAGGTTAAGAAAAGGTAAATAATGACGAATACTAGTAATACGACTCTCGTAACTCGAATCGTATTTATTCGATAAATCGAAATATAGAATCGCTTTTCGTAAATGACATGGCGTATACGATATGACTCGTATAACAGAATCCCGGCCCAGGTAAAAATGTGGGGAATAATTTACCGAACAACTTTCATAAAGGTCAATTTTTCGAATACGAGGTAATTCAAAAGTTACAGGCATTATGCGATACTTTTTTGCCACTCTGTGTAATAATAATTCTTTATTCGGTGTCCGAATTTTTGAAGTTTGGGGGCCATTACTAATGATTTGACAAATAAAATCAGGAAGAAGAACAGGGTTAAGAACAGAGCGTACTGGACTGGAGATCCGTAAATTAAAGCTGAAGCGAACATACTTAATGACGTTATTAAACAGCGACTTAATGACCGCGAATTCGCTATCTGGAAAGGCAGAATAAGGGATATCAGGTAAAAATGTGGGGAATAATTTACTGAACAACTTTCATAAAGGTCAATTTTTCGAATACGAGGTAATTCAAAAGTTACAGGCATTATGCGATACTTTTTTGCCACTCTGTGTAATAATAATCCTTTATTCGGTGTCCGAATTTTTGAAGTTTGGGGGCCATTACTAATGATTTGACAAATAAAATCAGGGAAAAGAACAGGGTTAAGAACAGAGCGTACTGGACTGGAGATCCGTAAATTAAAGCTGAAGCGAACATACTTAATGACGTTATTACACAGCGACTTAATGACCGCGAATTCGATATCTGGAAAGGCAGAAGGGATATAAACGTGGAAGATGGCAGTATTTATTAAATATCGACGGTCCTAACGAAGGGCATTTGCAAAGCGATGTCATTCGTCAGAACCCTGAAAAATGAAATAATCTCGGAATGCGGAAAAGTTCTGCGAGCAGTTTAGAGAACCCCCATCTGCGGACCAAGGGAGAAACGCATGGATCTAAAGGACGGTGCAAATATACTACGGGATTGACCACCCGATCCAGAAAGTGCCAAATTTTACGACAGGGCGGTAGTTGTCATCTTAAATAATCTAAACAGCACGGGCTTAGATGGCATAAGAAATGCAGCATTACGCAATCTGGCTAACAAAATAATGAAGGACATAGTAAACCTACCTCAGGCGATTATCGAGAAGGGTCACTACCCGTGTGTGTGAAAAACAGCAAAGAGAGTGCTTAATCTCAAGCAAAATAAGGATCCGACCCAGGTTGTCAGCTACATGCCGATAAGCCTGCTGTTAACTCTTGCCAAAATAATAGCGAAAAAAAATTTTAGTTATTTTGTCAACTTCGAATTATTGAGCGCAGTGTTCTCCCTGACGAACAGTCTGGTTTTATGGAAGATCATTTTCACGGCAAGGTAGACAACTAGGTTGGCAACCAAGCTGTTGCAAGGTTTCAACAAGAGAGCACACACGGATGCGGTTATCTTCGATATCTCAAAAGCGCTCGACAACGTCTGGCACTGCGGTCTGACGTTAAAACTAATAAGGTTTTTGGAGGACCAAAGTTTTGCAGTCTCGTCGGAGGGCGCGATTTCTGTGCCCAAAACACAACAACGCGGGAGTCCCGCAAGCGTCTCCTCTCGCTCCGATGCTGTATAATATATATATATATTTATGATATTCCAAAGGATAGACAAAATAACCTGTATTTGTTCGCTGACAACACTGCCATCATTTCGGTGTCAAAATAACTGTGGCTCGTGGTGGCAACCCTTCACACGCAGATTCGAGCCATGTAAAAATGGCTATCGGACTGGAAGATTCGCTTGAATCTCGCCAAGACGAAAGCCATTTTCTTCTCGTAGAGCAGAGTGAGAAAACCTGAGACAAGTTATCGGCAAATGGCATTCAGGTGAATTGGGTTCAGGAAGTCAAGTACTTTGGGACTAGGAAAACCCCGAAGCTACAAGAAAAATGACTTCCAAACAGCTTAGTTCAATTTACTGCAAGACAGAGCATAACAGCTTCCACGTACTGTGCAATAGGACCTTAAAAATCATTGCGGATGTCCCAAGGTAGCTAGGGTACTTCACAGAGACATAGCAAAATCGACTTAATTTTATTAAAAAATTATAACGAACTACTACAGATGGATGAACGTCGCTACAAACCCACTAATTAGACAAACTGTTGCCGAAGCTATTCTAGAGAGGCACTAATGCTGGTGGCCTCCTCTCCAGAATTACACTAAATTGACAACACATATGGCACAATAAGCAACGTGGAGCGCTCCCAACCCAAATAACGATACGAGGATTGGCCGACACAAGCATCAAAAATTAAAAGAAGTTAAAGGCACTGTCTGACTTAGAAGCGAAAAAAGATCCCGAGTTAATACACAAGTACACGGTGATCATTTATAATGTCTCCCCCCCCCTCTTAACTTTTTTGTTTCTTGCATTAGATAAAAATGTTAAATATAAAAGTTGTACAAAATAATAAAAGCTATTTGCAGAATAATATATCAATATAGAGGGTATTGCAGAAATGAGTCACAGGTTAAAATATGTTTTCTTTAAATAGTACACCCTATATATTGTTAGCTTTTTAGAATCCTAAAACTTCTGTATATTTTTCTTATAACATGTCCTCTACCTAAATATAAAAGTTTTCGAAATAATCGCATTTTAACTAAGCGGCTACATTCAAAAATAAATATTCTAGATTTCAGTAAAGTTCTTAGGTGGCTGTGAATTATGCGGTCACGGAGCAACAAGAACTATGTTCATTAGTGACAGTTACCGACATATTAAGTAATAATTACATTTTTTTGATAAATATGCCTTATTCAGAAAGAGAAAAACAAGTAATCTTGCAAACATTTATTAAAGCAAACAATAGCGTTAAATTGGCTCAACGGGAACTGCGTAGAATTAATCCCCGGGAGCACGTTCCAGACAAAAAAACATTCCATAGAATCTATGAAAAGTTTCAACAAACATCTAGCCTAGCAAGAAAGAAGAGAACAATGGAAAGAGACGAAAATAGTGATTTAAATATACTACTAAAAGTATATGAAATATAAAATTTAAAATATAATTTTTAAAATTAAAATCTTAACAATAAAGAAGAACTTGTGGTAATTACAAATTAAATTAATTGCTCAACTGGGCCACCGTTTTCTTGAATACATTTGATATACATTTTTCGTAACCTTCGTAATGCGGCGGTGATAGATTGGGAATAATCTTCATTCAGAATTTGAATTTCTGTTCTAATAAGTTCTTTTAAATGCTCAGTGCTTTTAATTGTATTTGCATTCACTCGATCCTTTAGCGTTCCCCATAAAAATGCATCCATCGGCGTCAAGTCGGGGCTGTTAGGTGGCCATTGTATTGGTGCAGCCCGTCCAATCCATTTATTGAACCTTCGATTAAGGTAGTTTGTAACAGCTACTACAGTGTGAGGTGGAGCGCCATCTTGTTGAAAGACGATGTTTCGCTCTTGTTCCAACGGAAGCTCATCAAAGTAGTCCTCTAGCTCGCGTTGGAGAAAATTCAAATAACCTTCTCCATTTAAAGTACCGTGAAAGAAATAGGGACCTATGATTTTTGTTATTTAAAATAGCACACCACACATTGATAGTTTGACGACCTTGAAATTTAAATTCCCTGTAGCAGTGGGGATTTACTGTGGCCCATTGTCTGCTATTTTTTCTGTTTATCATGTCACTAGTTGAAAATGATGACTCGTCGGTCCAAAATACATTTCCGAAATAACTAGGATTTAAATAAATTTTTTCCAACATAGTTTGGCAAAATTCAACCCTTTTTTCTCGCTGTCTCTGCGTTAATTTTGTTACAGGCCTAATTTTAAAAGCTTTATATACACATTTTTTTAAAGTGTTTTGAACCCTTTTATAAGAGGTATTTTTTAAATCATCAAGCTCCTTCTTTAAACTTTTCTTATAGAAATGTTTGGATTCTCTTCAACTTTTATTAGTATATTTACATCACTATTTTCGTCTCTTTCCATTTTTCTCTTCTTTCTCGCTAGGCTAGATGTTTGTTGAAACTTTTCATAGATTCGATGGAATGTTTTTTTGTCTGGAACGTGCTTCCGGGGATTAATTCTACGCAGTTCCCGTTGAGCCAATTTAACGCTATTGTTTGCTTTAATAAATGTTTGCAAAATAACTTGTTTTTCCCTTTCTGAATAAGGCATATTTATCAAAAATATGTAATATTTACTTAATATGTCAGTAACTGTTACTAATAGACATAGTTTTTGTGGCTCCGTGACCGCATAATTCACAGCCACCTAAGAACTTTACTGAAATCTGGAATATTTATTTTTGAATGTAGCCGAATGCGATTATTTCAAAAACTTTTATATTTAGGTATAGGACATGTTATAAGAAAAATATTCAGAAGTTTTAGGAGATTCTAAAAAGCTAACAATATATAGGGTGTACTATTTAAAGAAAAAATATTTTAACCTGTGACTCATTCCTGCAATACCCTCTATATTCATATATTATTCTGCAAATAGCTTTTAATATTCTGTACAACTTTTATATTTAACATTTTTATCTAATGCAAGAAACAAAAAAGTTAAGAGGGGGGACATTATAACTGATCACCGTGTACAAGACAAAAAAAAGTAATAATTTTAACATCAAGTAGATTTTTTTCAATAGGGCACCATGTATATTTTTAATTAGTACTCAATTCCGTATCGATCTTATCTTATATCCGAATATTTTCATAATAAATTATTTTGGTCGGATATTTATAATATAACTTAAGTTATCCAATCATTCAATTCGAAATAAGCTGGGAAAAAATTTTATCAGTAAGTATTAATTTAAGAAAATCTTATTTGACAATAATAAATAATATAGAAAACTAAATAAAAAATAAATAAAATAAATATTGGGTAAACCACTGACAGTAATTCCTGCGTCTTTGAAAATTTGCAGCTCGTATTTCTTTGGAACTTTATACGGAAACAAATTTTACTGTTTTTTTTTTTTTTCTTTTTAAGAATAGTCCTGCATGTTATAAGATCTTCCCACTTCTTGAGACAGGTGTCGTACATATTTTGTTGGCGTATTTTGTATTATTTCACGAACGTTTGCAACAAGTGATTTTGTTCTTACAGATGGTCTGTCAGTTTCTTTTATATGTTGTATAGAACCTGTTTCCCTAAACAGTGTCACGGTTCTTAGGCAATGAAAAAAATTCCCAGCAGTAAAAGCGACGTTAGGAAAGTTTTCGCGAAAATCGTCCATGCACAAACACTGATTATATTGCCGCCCACCATTGACTCTAGCCCCGTTTCAAAAATACGCTTCAACCATGAATTTTTTGTGCTGTTCCATCAAACCCATTGCATCAATTATTCAAGAATTTGTACGAATTAGCGATGAATCGAATTACTTGTAACAACTGTTAAAGATGAAGGAATACCTGATTGATTGGAAATGCTGATATTTACTGACACCCAACCTGTATTAACCTCTACCGCTAAGTAGTATGGCCTTAGATACAAATCACACTTTGATGATAATTTTTGTTCGAACGGTATATTTTTATATAATCTAGTTATAAAAGAGTTGAAGCAGAATTGATGAAGGACTGAAGCATTTATTTAAAAATGCAAGAATATGAGTAAAGTCCCATAAAAAAAGTAAGCTGATGGATAGCCAAATATACTCTTTTAAGATAATAAGTAACTATGAGTCTAATGTGCATTAAAAATAATTTGAACGCCTGTTTGTAAGCTATTTATTTTATTATTTAATTTTTATGTAGCACCGTTTCCAAGCAATTCATTTTATAAACACAGTTGAGCAAATAATTATATAATTTCAAGTTCTATCAAAGACCTATTATAATTATGTATTTCTCAAAAATATGGGTGTAATAAATTTGATTTAAAAAACGTGAATAAAATACGTGTTTCTATTTAATGGCTTTATCTATAGTGTTTTGCATTTTTGCTGACAACCGCGGCTAGACTACATAACTGTACTTATTATATCTTACAGATAAAAATCTTTTAACGAGTTAACATCCAAATATTAATGTATTCCCTTTAAAGTTATATAATAACATTATACATGTTTATTATTCAAATTTTTGGACTTAAGTGCCATCTGGTCCTATAATGGGTAATACCCAGAACCAAGAATAACGTAGGTACGTTATAGGGGTTTTCCTGAAAATTTTCAATATGCCAGAAAAGACAAAATACTAAATGGTGTATGTTTGGATGCCTATCTTGAAGCTTAATATTCTTACGGCAGAGACGGCCAGCCGTCCCTGGATTACAAGGCGATTTGAAAAGTAAAGCAATTTATTTGATGATGGCGAATAATCCAATATGAGTCCTAGGGTTACCAGGGCGATTTAAAAAGTGGAGAGGTTATTCGTTGGCAGTTTGCGAGACACTAAAAATGCAAATTGAGGTAGATAAATAATATAAACTGTCTGCTGTCTGCTTGGCACTGGGTCGGCACTGCCGACCCTGCCGTTCCTGAAAAGCCCCACCAGTGCGCACTGCGAAGGCGAAACATTTGTTGGCACCACGCCCTAATATTGTCATGAATAAACCTAAAACAAGTAAACAAACTAACTAGAAAGTGCCTAATACAAAAACTAGACATGTTTTCCGTGAATTTACAATTTTTTCTTTATAAACGAAAACTCGGATTGTAATTATGTTGTAAAATTTACATTGCCGTTTGAGTGTCAACATTTTTCCGCGATTTATTAGGCATTAAACGAAATGCAGAAGGCGCGGGTGGGTTCCATGGAACCCTTAAAACCATTGGAGTTATGTCACTAACCCCATCAAGTAATATGGAAATATAATAATATGTAAGAGAAACTTTTTTTGCTATTTCCGGATATTATTTCTGGCAGGATAAAAACCAACACCAGGTAATGATTGGCATCAGACATCAGAAGCTTTCCAAAATATAAGCCCAGAAATGTAATAAACTGTTGCTTAAAGTCTTTCGTAACATTATTGTTGAAGGTTTTTGAAAATAATATACATTGTAATTTTTAATACTTCTCAATGCAATGGCGTGTTGAATTCCATTATTGCATTTACTTTATTACTTAACCTTCCATTGTTAACGCCCGGTCTGTCAGACCGACTTGGATAACTATGGCGAATAATTATCGAACGCACCACCGTGAGCGCTTGTCCTGCTCAGTAGCTTCATATTTTCAGTCTCCGAATTCAGTGTAGGTATTAAAATCATTCACGAGTGGCGCGTCGTTCTTAAATCCTAGGCATTTCGGTCTTGAGACCGGTGTTATACTTTGTGTAAGTTTTTTTTAAGGAGTCTGTGACTTTTACCGGTTTATTTTTTGTCCTAAAAATATTTTTTTATTATTTTTTTTTTAGATAACATGAGTTACGAAAAAGAACAAGAGTGGCTTAAGCGTCTACATGAAGAGTTACTCTCTGATGACAAAGTGAACACTGCAATAGAATTCGATGATGATGATGATCCAACCTTGGGGAATGATATTGTTGAAGTACAGGACATTAACACAGACAGTGAGCAGGATATGGAGGAAGATGAAGTTGAAGAGAGCAACGTAAGCAATATGGACATAGACAACAACCAGAACCAGGGTGAGTCTTCCCATTCTATACCGGTTTATATTTCCAAAGATTCATCTAAATGGAGGAAACATGTTACTACCAACAAACGTGTTAGGACACGTGCTGATAATATCGTTGTCACATTACCTGGAGTAAAAGGAGAAGCGCGCGAACTATCTAATGCATCAAAAATTTGGGGTTGTTTTATCACTGACAGTATGCTAGAGAATATACTCGAAAATACCAATATCTTTATTGCAATATCAAATATAGGTACCACCAACAGAACTGCCGGACCTACTGACTTACTGGAAATAAGGGCATTACTTGGCCTATTGTATATTGCTGTAATAAACAAAGCTAGTCGACTGCATGCTTCTGATCTTTTCAAAACCAATGGGACCTCATTAGAAATTTTTCGTCTAACTATGTCTCAGGCAAGGTTTCGCTTTTTGTTAAGCCATATCCGATTCGATGATAAACGAACCCGTGAAGAACGCAAAACACTTGACAAATTGGCTCCAATTAGAGAGTTTTTCGAAAATTTTAATTCCAACTTACCAAAGCATTTCTCTCTTTCGGCTTACACAACTGTTGATGAAATGTTACCTGCATTTAGAGGTCGCTGTCCTTTCCGGATTTATATGCCAAGTAAACCTAATAGATGTGGCAATAAAATGTATTCTCTGGTTGAGGCAAAATTATTTTATACTGCAAAAATTGAAATTTATACTGGGACTCAGCCACCAGGGCCATATAAAGTGGACAATTCGAACATTTCGCTTCTTCCAAGAATTTGCCAGCCAATTTGGAGATCCAAAAGAAATGTAACAATGGATAATTTTTTTACGAGTAAGCTCGTCGCTGACAAATTACTAAATGATTACAAAATTACCACCTTAGGGACAATTCGAAAAAATAAACAGGAAATTCCGGCCGAGTTCAAGATAACACGTCCTGAAAAACTTCTATGTTTGCCTTCCAGGAAAAATGCACACTTGTTTCTTACATCCCTAAGCCAGGAAAAAATGTTCTATTATTATCGACAGTAGAGGATTAATACACTTTCATTGTCACCCCCCACTCCTCTGACGTCACATGACCTTGAACGCAGGTGTTCAATGATGTCACATGACCTTGACCTTGAACGCAGGTGTTGGTATCACCTTGACCTTGACCTTGAACGCAGGTGTTGGTATCACCTTGACCTTGAAAATTTACGTCATATGACCTTGACCTTGAACGCAGGTGTTGGTATCACCTTGACCTTGAAAATGTACCTTGAAGTTTTATGACCTTGATGTTGCATGACCTTGAAAGACCTGTTGTCAATGTTAATTTTTAATGGTGTGACCTTGGCCGCTAGGTATATATGTGGGTAGGAGGTGTCACATTTTAGTATTGAACAGAATATTCAGCAAGACTTTTTCAAAATAATTAGTTAAACGGACATGGAGTATGTGTGTGAAGATTGTAGTGAGACATTTAGTCGTAGTTACAGTATGTTACGACACAGAAGAGAGTCTTGCATGTTTCGATTTGTTAACGCAGAGTCTGCAAAGCGACGGAGAGTCGATGTGGCTACACCAACACCCCAGATGCGAACATGTGTAACTTGTAATATAGCTGTTCCACATAATCAATTGGGTGCTCATCAAAGAACGCTCCAACATCGAAATAATTCCTGTTTGCCATTGTCACAAGGTGTTCAAATTGTGCAAACGGCTTTTAAGAAGAGGATTGCAACATATCGAGTAAGCAGTGAAAATTTCCATATAGACTTCACCATATTTTTTGAAGAAATTAAAGCTCAAGTGCTTAGTTTAATAAGTGAAGTAGTAGCAGTTCGTGGTGCACTAAAAATAAACATGGTTGTGGTGGGATTGTACATTCTTCCCGCACAGGATTCTTACAGTGAAAAATCTTTTAACACGTGTAATGAAATTGTTACTGTTGCAAGTGACTTGGAAGAAGTGTACCGATCATTTGTTGAGGCAATGAAGGTTCAATCAACGGAATTTCAGGAAAAGGATTCAGGTATGTTATAGGTCAATAATTGAAAGCATATTTAATTATTAAATATATATTTTATCTTACAGGTTGGGCATTAGAAAAAATTTTGTACTTGGAGGTAAACATCAATGAATATAAACCATTTGGGGGATCATCATATATCAAGTTACCGAAATTCATTGATCTGAAGAATGCTGTTGTTAATGTTTACAATCAAGATGAGTGCTGCTTCGCTTGGGCCGTCACGTCAGCATTGTTCCCTGCCAGTAACATGTCATCACAAATGACGTCATACCCCCATCACTCTAGAGTGCTAAATTTTACAGGTATGAATTTTCCAATTAAATTGCGTGATATTTCTAAATTTGAAGAAATGAATAATATTTCAGTAAACGTGTATGGTTTACAATCGGTATTTGAACATAATAAATTAAAATATGAAGTTGTGGGCCCATTAAGATATTCTGGTAAAAAGCTGGGTATACATGTAAATTTGTTGTTAGTAACCAAGGATTGTAATGTCAGAGATAATGATGATGATGATGCACACATTTGCGATACAAATTGTATGAAAAGTCATTACTGCTGGATAAAAGACTTATCAAGATTATGTTCAAGTCAGATATCATCAAGTTGTGATAAGCTTTATTTTTGTGATGGGTGCCGTATATATTTTAAATCATCATTCGCTTTGACATTACATCAAGAAAATGATTGTAAACTTAAATACTCAGTTATACCATCAGTTAATTTAAAAGTGGATAAATTTGGGAAAAGTGTAGCGGAAAACATTTTAAAATTTGAAAATATCGAAAAACAAATGCGTGTACCATTCGTTGTATATGCAGACTTTGAATCAGTGCTTAAACCATTAGATTCAACTGAACCAAACCCCGAACATTCTTACAGTACGACAAACGTTAAACATGAGCCGTTTTCTTTTGCATACCTAATAAAGTGCTCCTTTGATGATTCTATTTCAAAATTTGAGTTATATCGCGGAGATGATGCAGCCCAAGTATTTGTATCCCGCATTGAGACAGATCTAAGAAATTTATACAATACGTATTTAAAAGATATTAGACCAATGAACCGTTTAACATCTGATGAAATAAAAGATTTCGATAATGCCACAGAGTGCAACATCTGTGAAGGTCCGATTAACAATAATGATAAGGTAAAGGATCATTGTCACATAACGGGAAACAAAAGACCTGGTGCTGCTCATTCGATTTGTAATTTAAATTATAAAGTACCTACATTTATACCAATTGTATTTCATAATTTGAGTGGTTATGATAGTCACATGTTTATCAAAGAATTGTGTCGTCATGGTGATAAAATTGATGTGATAGCTCAAAGCAAAGAAAAGTACATTTCATTTACCAAAAGTATTTACGTTCATGATTATGTAGACTCAAAGACCATGACAATAAAAAAAAAATATTTAAAATTAAGATTTATTGATAGTTTCAAATTTTTATCAGCATCACTAGATACTTTGGGTAAAGGTTTAGACTTAAGTAGTTTAAAGGAAATGCGCAAGCATTATCCCGATGATAAGAAGTTTAGTTTAATGCGTGGCAAAGGTATTTTTCCATACAGTTTCATGGATTCTTTGGAAAAGATGAACTATCCAAATTTACCAACTAAAAATCAGTTTTACGATAATCTATCAGAGGAACACATTAGTGATGAAAGCTATGAAAAAGCTAAGGAAGTTTGGCGTTTATTTGATTGTAAGAATTTAGGGGAATATTCAGATTTATATTTAAAATCAGATGTGTTATTATTAACCGATGTTTTTGAACAATTTCGCGATATGTTTTTAAACATTTATAAATTAGACCCAGTGCAGTACTACACTCTTCCCAGTTTTTCATTTGATTGTATGTTGCGCATGACCAAGGTAGAGTTGGAACTACTTACTGATATTGACATGATTCACTTTTTTAAGAAAGGAATTCGTGGTGGTATAAGTCAGTGTTCGGAAAGGAAACATATTGCCAATAATATTTATTTACCGAATTATGATGCATCAAAACCTTCTTCATTCATTACTTATCTGGATGCCACAAATTTGTATGGTCATAGTATGTCACAAGCATTACCATTTGGTGGATTTAGATGGTTATCACAACGCGAAATTTTAGATTTGAATATTATGGATATTGACGACAACAGCCCAGAAGGCTACGTGTTGGAAGTCGATGTGCATTATCCACTGGATTTGCACGATGCACATTCTGACCTTCCATTTCTGGTTGAGAATATAATACCACCAACAGAAACAGCCAAATTGTCAAAGTTAATACCAAATTTAAATGATAAAAAAAAATATATTGTGCATTATCGAACCCTAAAGCAGGCGATTTCTAGTGGCTTAATGGTAATGCAAACTCATAGAATTTTAAAATTTAGTCAATCTAAGTGGCTAAAGACATACATTGATTTCAATACAGATTTGCGGAATAAGGCAACATCAAAATTCGGTAAGGATACATTTAAATTAATTATTAACGCCATTTTTGGCAAGACTATGGAAAATGTCGAAAATCGCAACGATATAAAGTTAATCACACAGTGGGAAAACATGCGGGGTAAAGTAGGGGCAAGGGCTTTAATATCGCGTCCGAATTACAAAAGTTCAACAATATTTACCGAAGATTTTGTTGCAATACATATGGATAAACTAAAAATTATATACAATAAACCAATTTATATCGGATTTTCCATATTGGATATGTCAAAGACAGTGATTTACGACTTTTTTTATAATTTCATTAAAGCAAAATTTGGTAGTAACGTTTCCTTATTGTACACTGACACCGATTCTCTTATTTTAAAAGTTTTTACCGACGACTTTTATCGAACAATTGCAGAGAACCCTGATAAGTTCGACACCTCTAATTATGTAGAAGGGAATATTTTTAATATCCGGAAAAGTCAATCAGTAGTAGGTCGGATGAAAGATGAATTTCCAGGTGATCCGATAATGTGTTTTTACGGCACCGGCGCTAAAGCTTATTACATCAGCTCGCTTCATAATGAAGTGAAGAAAGCAAAAGGTGTCAAAAAAGCAGTTATTGAGAAACAACTTCACCTGGAAGATTATCAAAATGTAGTAGAGCGTGGTGGTTTAATATTTCGCAAAATGAAAACGTTTCGTAGTTATAAACACGACGTTTACACGGAAATATTAAACAAGGTAGCATTATCTCACCACGACGACAAACGCTATATAATACCATCAACGACAAAAACTTTGCCTTGGGGACATAAGGATTTAGACTTTTATAGTGCAGACCCAGAAGAAAATTTGGTAAACTTGTTGAAAGTTATTCAATCATATCTTTAGTTTTTAAGTAATTTTATGTCATACCGATTTTAAACTTGTTAAAATAATTGGAAAATTCATATATAAACTGTTAATTTTAATATTTATCAACGTACTGGATTAGTGTTATGTAGAATTTTAAAAGAAAATGCACTACCTCAAGGATGGCAAGATACACCTTGACCTTGATAAAGCTAGTTTTAAAATTTCAAGAGAACGCGCAACCTTGAAAAGTGCCTGTAGTCAAGGGCACTAAGAAGAGTGGTGGCAAGAACGAAGTGAAGGACGGCGAGACTCGAGGTGGGGTGAACTTATAGTGGGGGGAATAGGCATAAAAGCGAGCATCTTGTGTGGAGCTCTTCAGTCTGAAACTTTTAGTGACGACAATTATTCCTGTGTAAGTAATGTGTTCAAACATGAGTGATATTTCTGATTTAATGAGTGTTTCAACCCAAGATCTTCTGGGCGTCGAAGATGATTTACATCTGATTACCGCAAACGCCTTTGTGGACGAGCCCGCAGCCCCCGGGAACGACTTGAGTATAGCAGACGATGGAATGGAGCAGATTATGGATGATGCATGTGGCCAGTTGTTGAGGGACATAGAGAAGCGGCAAGCAGCTGAGAACAAAAAAGTCAATGTTCTCAGTAATGTTGTGATTAAGGAAGCCCAGCCGACACATTCAAAATTAAAAAGATTACTGACGACTGGTGGATCCAAAAGCAAGGGTGAATTTTATTCGTCTGTGGCAAAGGATGTGCCGAAAAAGAAGAAATTCACATTTAGGCGCCTCCCCGTACCTTTTCCCGGTGGATTCGAGATGCCGTCTTCACCACCACCACCAGCAGCAGCAGCGATTCCAAACCACTTGGCTCCGGTGGTAGTTGTCGTGGATGGCCCAATCATGAGGACACCATCGCCACCACCACTATCACCGGAGCTGTGCCGGAAAGGACGAAAAGGTCGAAAAAAAAATATAGAGCGACCAATTAGTGCATCTAGTGCGTCCACATCATCATCAACGTTTGTGGCGTCTCAACCAGGTTGGCTAGATGAGTTTTCTAGCAGCCAAAGGAATGTCCTAAGAGACGCCTATAATGTGCGGGGTAAACTTTTGGGACAATTAAGGGCGCGAGAAAGTGATGTGGAAATTTACGAGAGACAGATTACGGAACTAAAAAAAAAGTTAGATTTAGCTAGGTGTGATGTGGGACAATTAAAAAAAAAACTATTGTTATTAGACAATTTTAGTGTTAAGTTAGAGTAAGTTTTGTAATATTAGATGTATATAGATTTAGGTTTAAGAATTGTATAGGCATATAATTTTAGTGTTAATTTAGAGTAAGTTTTGTTATAGTAAATGTATATAGATTTAGGTTTAAGAATTGTATAGTAATGTAATATAAATGTATATATTTTATAAAAATATATTTAAATAAATATCATCCTAGTCAATTAAATTTTGTTTTATTTACAACATTTTGAATTAGTTAGGTTTATGAGAATCAATAAACCCATAGGCTATATATAAAAAAGTTTAAATCTTAATATTTAAATAATTTTTTAAGCAAACGAAGTTATAAGAAATTTTACTTTAGCGAATTCAAGAAATTATTAAATCGAATAGATTTGTCTAAAACTATATTTCCTTCGCTAACTACATCAGTCGATTGCAAGCCACGATGGGAGAATATCCTTCAGACATTTTTCTTGATATCCAAGGCTACCATTGTTCTTCTTTTGGATACTTTCCAAAAGAGTTAGCAATTTACGATGGGTTTCGTATCTCAAGTTATCTATTTAAAGCTCCTTTTGCGAAAAATATGTTGTCCCTTGCGGAGCTAAAACATGTCAAATGGGCCGAAAAGTATCATGGACTGAAGTGGGAGTCTGGAAACGTAGAACTCTGTGAAATTAACAATATATTTAAACATGTGTTGGAATTATACCAATCACCCAGGATATACGTAAAAGGAAGTATGAAGGCAAATTTCCTAAAGAGGTTTATAAGCGAAGAAATCATTACAGATATTCCCTGTAAGCTGGAACCGAAATTAAGTAAATTTAAGAAGATTCCAGAGTGTTTTTTCCACAAAACGATGCATCCATGGCATTGTGCAGCATCGAATGTAAAACTGTTATATAATTATAGAAATTGCTACTAATAAATATTATATTATTGTTTACTTTGTTTTTCTTTTAATCATTCGTCAGTACCTAATCTGCACACTTTTTCTCTTCGATTGGCTAGCTAGTATTGAACTTAAAATATTTGACTTAGTGTTTACAATAAATCACAACTTAAAATAAAATTTCTTGGTACTACCCGTTTCGTATTTAAATAATTTTTTAAGGCATTTGCTGTAATTTTACGCAGAAATGCAAAAGAGCTAAAATGTTTGCCTTCGCTTAAACCATAGATCCCCGGTTTTAAATTGTATTTAGTGAAAAAATTTTTTGGTGGTACCTCCATAATATTTGTTATTTATTAATTTTTTTTAAGCATTTGCTGTAATTTTACGCAGAAATGCAAAAGAGCTAAAATGTTTGCCTTCGTTCAAACCATAGATCCCCGTTTTTTAAATTGCATTTAGTTGAAAAATTTTTTTTGGCGGTACCGCCATTATATTTGTTATTAATTAATTTTTTAAGGCATTTGCTGTAATTTTACACAGAAATGCAAAAGAGCTAAAATGTTTGTCTTCGTTTAAACCATAGATCCCCGTTTTTTAAATTGCATTTAGTTGAAAAATTTTTTTGGTGGTACCTCCATTATATTTGTTATTAATTAATTTTTTTAGGCATTTGCTGTAATTTTACGCAGAAATGCAAAAGAGCTAAAATGTTTGCCTTCATTTAAGCCATAGATCCCCATTTTTTAAATTGCATTTAGTTGAAAAATTTTTTTGGCCGTACCTCCATTATATTTGTTATTAATTAATTTTTTAAGGCATTTGCTGTAATTTTACGCAGAGATGCAAAAGAGCTAAAATGTTTGTCTTCGTTTAGACCATAGATCCCCGTTTTTTAAATTGCATTTAGTTGAAAAATTTTTTTTTTGGTGGTACCTCCATTATTTTTGTTATTAATTAATTTTTTTTAGGCATTTGCCGTAATTTTACGCAGAAATGCAAAAGAGCTAAAATGTTTGCCTTCGTTTAAACCATAGATCCCCGTTTTTTAAATTGCAATTATTTAAAAAAAAAATTTTTTTGGTAGTACCACCTTCATATTTGTTATTAATTAATTTTTTTTAGGCATTTGCTGTAATTTGACGCAGAAATGCAATAGAGCTGAAATGTTTGCCTTCGTTTAAACCATAGATCCCCGTTTTTTAAATTGCATTTAGTTGAAAAATTTTTTTTATTTGTTATTAATTATTTTTTTTTAGGCATTTGCCATAATTTTAGAGAAAAAAGTATTGAAGTGAAAATGTGTGACTAGATGTAAACTATAAGCTCCCATTTTTTAAAATTGCATTTTCTTAAATTTTAAAAACCCCATTGTCATTTTTTTTAAATTATGTATATTAAGCGAGTTATTTAGATTTTTCTATTTTTTGACTTTTTGAGGTATTTCCATACTTTTTACATCAAAAGTTGCATAATAAATAAGATGCGGCCGGTTTCGAACTTAAATATGGTATTTTTTAAAATTTCTTAATACCGCTATTTTTTGTTATATAAGCAATTGAAATGTGAAATGCATGGGGTGCCCCACCTGGCTATTTTTTAGAAATGTTTAATTTTTAGGCTTTTCGCCCATCCTACATAAAAGTTGTATCTGACATAAAAGATTCGTCTACTCGTGAGCTAAATTATGGAATTTTTTAATTTTAAAAATTAACAATATGAAGCAAGTTTTACAACAATTTATAAAAAAATAGCATTTTTAGTGTCAAGTATCAGAACTTCCTTATTGTCAGTCCCATAAAAAAAAGCTTCGTATAAGAGATGGTCTAAATTATGTGGAGAATATTTACAAATTTTTTATTAAAGTAAAAAACCATAAATAAAAAAGTTCGCCGGTGAAAAATCGTTTTATCTCAGCTATCCGTGGTCCGATCTTGACGGGACCCCCCGCAAACGATTTAGACGCCCGTCTACGGTGGGAGGGTGGGGGGCGGGTGGGCACTTATAAAAAAAAAAAAAAAAAAAAAACGTATAAACCGAACCTTGCCTACCATCTCCCAGTGTGTTTTGCACATTTCAATTACGCATAAGCGAGCTAGAACTATCTCTGACCTTGAAAAAATTGAACAAACTTCTTTATCCTTCATCCGATTTTAAATCTGTTTCCACGATAATTTTCCTTAAAAAATTTCAACAAACATTTACTCGAAAAGTTTTTCTCTACGACTTACCATTGGGGCACTGTGAAGCTTTAAAGTGCAGTTTTCGTTATTTCACCTATCTTTTTCATAACCCACCCCCTATTGATTTTTGGAGATTTTAAATTTTTTTTTCAGCAATTTTATGTAGAAAAATATGCCAAGAAATATTTTATAATGACATTTCCTCATAAAATATCGCCAAGTGGCCGAAAAAAATTCTTAAAGGTTGAAAATTTGCATATTTTATATTTTACAAAAATTAACGATTTCTTGATTAAAATGGGATCTTTAGAGGTAAATGAGTGTTTTTGTAGTATAACATTTTTTTCCCAAATGTTTGCATGTATTCGAAAAAAATTCTTAAATGTTGAAAATTTACATATTTTATATTTTGCAAAATTAACGATTTTTTGATTAAAATGGAATCTTTAGAGGTAAATGAGTGTTTTTGTAGTATAACATTTTTTTCCCAAATGTTGGCATGTATTCGAAAAAAATTCTTAAAAGTTGAAAATTTAAATATTTTTTATTTTACAAAAATTAACGATTTTTTGATTAAAATGGAATCTTTAGAGGTAAATGAGTGTTTTTGTAGTATAACATTTTTTTCCCAAATGTTGGCATGTATTCGAAAAAAATTCTTAAAGTTGAAAATTTAAATATTTTTTATTTTACAAAAATTAACAATTTGTCGAGAGAAATGGAATCTTTTGAGCTAAATAACTGGTTTTTCAGTAAAAAATTAAGAACTTTAAATTTCGTAGGTATGACGAAAGATCATTATTGCCTTAAAAAAATTTTGCCGTAAAACGTTGGGATAAAAATTGACATTTAACAACTAACTACGCTCAAGTCTTTATGTGGCCCTCCGAAGAGGACCTGGGGAAGGGGGTTAGGGTGGGTCAGGGTTCGGGCGGTCGCATAGTAAAGAGAATAGGACTTCTACGGAGTGGTTTAGTCCGCAGGACCGGCGTCCATATCATCTTTAAAATCCCACCAAGATGTGGAATCGGCAGGTCCGCTAAAGTCATCGCTGACTTCTACCGATCCCGCATTCGATGTGGAGTCCGCAGGTCCAGTGGCCTCAACATTTTCAACTCGCCTCGATGGTGGTGGTCTGTTGGGTCGAGGAACAATTTCAGTCTCATCGCTAAACAGCGACGAGCCACGGCTTGCAGGTCCTTCTTGGGGTCGAGGAACATATTCTGTCTCATCGCTAAACAGCGACGAGCCACGGCTTGCAGGTCTTTCTTGGGCCATGTCCAAGATGTATATGAATTAATTGTGAAGCTGAACTAGTATTTATATGCTAACATTGTAGTGGGGGATAATAATATTTGAATGATCTGCCTTATAGCCATTTATAATAAACATTACTCGGTCTCTACCAACAGTAACACAATCAAACACAAGATTTTTATTTTTAACTAATTTGAGAGAAATGCGATGAATTATGTACTGCAGAAAATCCCTTGAAGTTTTTCTATTATGCGATGATAACAAATACCACATGTTGGTATTGTATCATCCCAAAAATGGGACTTCTGCCTAACTAACTAACTACGCTCAAAGTATAAGTGTGGTCCTGAAAAGGACCGTTTTTTGTAGGTTTAGGGAAACCAGCTAATTCGGCTGTTCCCCTCTGGCGATCTGGACAGATCGCGGTGCAATTATCCGACGCCAACGCCGACGAGGTGCTGGTGGTTCGGGCGCTCCAACCCTTTCTTCCTCGTCGTCGTCGTCGTCAATCACCACCACGACAGGTGGTGGTGGTGGTGCTGCTTGTACTGTCGGCTTAACGACAGCGATCGGTTTCCCTTCAAATTTCTTCTTTGAGGCTGCCCAATACTCTTCGATTTTCCTCTTCCTGGTCGAGGTCAACATCAGTCTAGTAGCGTCCATGGCTGGATGAAGAGTGATACATTCTGCTATGCGCATACGTATTTATAGCCATATTTTAGGGGTGGGGTGTAAATTTTACTATATCCTTCAAAAATGTGTCTTGAATTAAAAAAATAATTTAGTTTGATCCCAGCTTTGATGAGATGAAGTTTGTTGTAGTCGACATTCAAGGATTCTGCGTTCCACAATTTCAACCTAAAGAGTTGGCTATTTATGATGGAAGGGAGATGAAAAGTTACTTCTTTAAACCAACAATACCGTTTCAAGAACTATCGTATGAATGTCAGAAGCAGGCGTTGTACTTATATGGAAACCGACATGGACTTTGCTATACTTATGGTGAAACGGATCTCGACCAACTTTTCTCGATTCTCTACGACGCTCTGCACGATGTCGACACTATTTATGTCAAGGGACAAGTTAAGAAGGATTTTTTAATAAACACTTTTTTCGATATGAACCTTAAAACTCCTTCTATTGTTAATTTAGAATTCACTACTGATTCTATTAATATACCAAAATTAACAATGGATACTACGTATTGCTCCAATCATAGTTTAAATATTTGTTCTTGTAGCGTAACAAATGCTAGAATATTGTATGACTATATACATAATTGTTTACCTAAATAAATAATACAAAATGTCCAAAGTGTTTTATTAACAGTCACCTTACCATAGTAAAATTTTAATAATATGCTTACGGTGGTATGCCTTCAATAATAATAATAATAATAATAATACCGTAGCACAATCAAGTGATCCACTGCGCTCAAGTCTTAATTTTCCCTTCAAAAAGGACCTGTGAGGTGTAATTATTCGGGTGGTCGCATAGGAGAGAGAAAGTGGGAATTATCGTAGTCCTTCTACGGAGTCGTTGAGTCCGCTGAACCGACTTCTACCGGTCCCGCATGTCTCTACCCATGGTAGCACAATCGAAAAATTATTTCTCGAAAAGTATTGTGCCACCCTGGGTATGTGACATTAAACAACTAACTACGCTCAAGTCTTTATGTGGCCCTCCGAAGAGGACCTGAGGAAGGGGGTTAGGGTGGGTCAGGGTTCGGGCGGTAGGTAGTAGTAGCTTTATTTGTAATAGAACTTACATTCTATTGCAAATAATGCAAGATTGTTGGTGAAAGACCGTAAACAATCTTTCACGACAATCACTACATCTCGAGTGATTTTGCATCGCCCTATTATATCCTAATGTAAAATGAGTTTGAATGAAATTAACATCATTCAAACCTCCAAATCTAGTTATGTAGCAATTCATACATAAATTGACGTGAAGGCCCCATTTTACATAGGATTGAACTATGCAAAATCTAGCTCTGAACCTACCTCCCCTACGTACCGCTCTATGTTGAACATTTGGTTCAACTGTTCGGTCTTCATCGGTGGAATATCCTGCATCTGAACTTGATGACATTTCGGGACAGTATGAGTTTCCATGTCAAAATCGGTCATTATATATACTTTATTTTGCCCCCACCTCTACCTTCCTCTCTCTCTCTGTCTCATACACTTCTATATATTCTTATCATTGAAGAATTCATGTCTTGTAACATATTAAAATATACCCTCGATCCTCGGTTACAAAAATTAAACCAACAGTAGTAGCTTTTACAATAACAGAAACACGGTAGATAATATTAAAATATTTATTTCTAAATTTATTTTCTATGTAATACAGTGCCTTCCTTAAACGGTATTACAAAATAAAACTGTTAAGATACTAAATATCTAAGGTTATTTTATTACAAAGAAAGATAAACTACAGAACTTAGATTAAAATATGGATTTGTTACTAACTGAACCATTCATGATATTGTAACTTAAAAATGAGTCGTGAATAACCAATGCATAAACTTTAGTGTCTTTGGGAAATTTACTGTTTCGTGTTTCAAACTCGATTTTGACATCAACTGTGGATGATTTGATAGCTTCTGGTTGATGACTGCAATCCACGATGAAAATGGGGTTGTCAGGATATTCGACGTAATTTAACATTGGGTCCACCATTTCTCGACCGTAGTAGCTACTCTGGAAGTTCTCATAGGTATAGTAAGCTGTCGCATATAATTTTTTCCCAAACTCTAAATTCCATCTTTCATATGGATAGACGGTGGAATTAAGGTATACTCGTATGTCACTTATATTGGCTGTAGTAAACTGGGTGGCATCTTTGGCCTTATTGTCGCAATTGTTACTATTCTGAAAACCAATAATCAAATATCTCGGTTTTTCAAGACTTGTGCTAGTCCTTAAAGCCCACACATCTGATGATGTTTGTCGCAAAGCAGGTAGTTCGTAAAGATCCCATTTACGATATGCCATTGGAATATTGGCGCTATTTACACCTTTATTCATGCGAGACATTATCTTTAGCTTTTGACGATCGTCGGGAATAATATGACGAACTCTCCATTCGATTTTATCAATATTAATGTCTGCTTCCACTTCACCAACATAACAATTGGTAAAATTGCGAGCGATAATTAAAATAAGCTCTTGCTTAACATTAAAAATTCCTTTCGTATAGTCCTCTGCAAAACCCATTAGATACTTTAGGGGGAGCTTTCCGGAGAATACATGACTTGTGGCATCAACAAGAGCTTGATTATTTTCATTTAGACCCCATCCACAAACCATTAGAGAATTATTTTGTAAGGCGCCGAAGGATGCCATCGTTTTCAGTGTTGTAGTAATTCCTGGTTTTCGGACAATTGCGACTTGTTCACCACCACCCATTTCATAGCGAATTTCGTCGAAAAGGAAGGCTATAGCATTATTCGATAAGTAACATTTCTTTGTTGCATCTTTAGGTTTGAAAGTACCTTCGATGTATATGTAACTTTCGGAAACATCCAAGATTATGTCTTGAAAGTGTACGGGAATACGAATTTCATCAGAGTTCTTAAATGTTGGGGAACCATATGGTTTATAAGTATGTTCCTGTAAACTTATTATAGAGTTCTCGAAGATAGGTTCGGTGAAAACCTCGATCTTTTCACTAGTAGCCGTCATTTTCTAGATTTTCGTATTTTTAAACCAATTGATCGTAAAAAACTGTAATCTTCACGAGAAAGCTGCTGCTGCTGCTGCTGCTGCCGATGAGGTCTTTTCGATCTTATGACTGGATTACGAATGAGCCTGGTTTGCCTACTTTGTTTACTTTTATTATGTTTAACTGAATCTTTCACAGTATGCAACAAACGTAGTTGAGTGTTAAAGCAGAAACCCATCCTTATGCTATTTTCTTTAATTCCAATTTAATAATTATCTTCTCGCCTCGAAAGTCAATCAGATCTCCGTCGTCATCCAAGATTCGCAGACTGATGTTGTCTATGAACTGACGTCCTTCCGGTATAATCGGCATATAAATAATATTCTGCGGCTCTTTCGTAATTTTATACCCTGCTTCAACGTCAATATCAAATTCAAATAGGATGTGGCATTTCGACGAGTTCAGGAATGCACCAGAGATTATATTACAATCAACCCGTATAATGCGTACTTTCATAATATCCACATTGTACACTGACTGATGCTTTTCATTTTTTTTTAACACTTTAGCGTCAAACCCCAACATTTTGGCAATACTTTTGTCACCACCCAAATCAATGTCATACTTCGATTTCATCTCACATTGTAATGTATTATTGTTGGCTGTTAACGAAAATATTTCATCACTATCGTCGCGGGTTGACTCTTTTAGGGCTGTCAACATAGCTTGACCAATTTCATCAATTTCATATGCTCCTGGTGGAATGGTCAGTAGATGTGATATTTTTTCATCATTCCTTATTTTACCAGATGAGCTGTTGTTTTCATCAATTATGTAACCAAATGAGTTGTTGTTTTCATCAATGTTAAAAATTGAATTATATGTGTAAAATCCCACAAGTGCAAGACCATATTTACTTGTTGTACTCAGTTCAATGGGTGGATAAAAGTCGGCGCTTAACACGCTCGAGGATCCTGTTAGCGTGAATGTATGCGACATGACTGACGTTAAGTAGCTATTTGTGATTGTTTTTATTATCATTTGCAGCAGTTCAATGGGTTTAATACACTAGCGCTTTTTTTTTTCTTCTCATCTGATGTCGTGTTAATCGAATTTTCAGCTGTTATATTCACATCACTGATTTTGCAGTAACAACAAAATAATTTTCGAGGCAATGGCCCATCACCCACATCCTTGTTGGAATCGTCACTGTCGCTATTGTAATGTTCATAGCAAAACTGATATTTCATCATATCCTCGTCACTTTTCAGTTCATTTGACAGCTTATCCCAAACTAGAGCAATTTCATTTGGCGCCATCGAAATCATTACTTCCTTCGGCACGTTTTCTAATTCTTCGGCAGTCATTCTCAACAATCCACCCACTTGTTTAAACACTTTAAGTGAGTGCAAGATCTTTGTGTAGTTATCGCGTTCAACTTGTGACGTCAAAGACATAATTATTATTATTATTTTATATCGGAGAGAAACTTCAAACACAGATGGCCACACCAAACTGAATCGAATTCTTGCTGACGATCGTATGTATAGTAAATGTTTTTCGACGCGTTCGAACCTGTTTGCAGATATCTCACCAATTCGGTAGGTGGTGGCAAATCACCAAAGCTATCATAGTATGTTACTTCAAAGTTGACTTTTCGATATGCCACCCAATGCGTCCCTACCCCCGATGCGCTATCCAAATTAACAATGGCTGCTTCATACCGTCGGGGACCACGTGCAGGTAATGCATCTCGCATATAAACTCCCCTAAAGTGAGGTATCTTTAGTTTTAACACATACTTTTCCAGATCGACATTTGATAGCGGTCTATGGGGTAGGGATTCAATTAGTTTTTTGACATATTCCTATGGTTCATAAACAATCCCATACCTGAACGATATGGTTTCAGATATAATCCATTTCCTCTTAGTTTTAAAGTGGCGCCTGTTTTTTCTGCATTTGCCTTCTTCACTTCTTTGATGGTGCGAACAATGCCGGCGACGCCACCTGCTAACGAGCCTAAGGCTGACAGACCAGCAAATATTGGTATTAATGGTAATACTCCACCAGTTTTAGGAATAGGAATAATCCTAGGTGTGCGAACTTTTCGTTTACCACCTGCTTCTTTTACTGATTTGCGGGCTGCTGTAACGGCTATTTTCGATGCATTTAGAATATTCATTTTCTTTCCACCACCTCTTAGCAATTCTGCTCGAATCGGACGTCGAACAGCAGAACCAAAAGCTACTTTCTGCACACGCACCCGCTTTCCAGCACGTCGCTTACCAGCTCGCCGCTTCCTCTTGGTAATTTTTGATCTACGACCCTTCCTTTTGCTTGATGACACACCCATACCAAAACGTTGCTTTGTTTTCATAATGTTTGTTACCAACCACGCAGCACTCTTTTCACCAACGCTAGCGTCTGCAGATTTCACTCGTTTCCAAGCACTTTGTTCCAACTCGTAATCTGCTTGGTGCCGCTCACTTAAATTGTCTCTATTACGTAAGTAAGCTAAATCGTGCTTCTTACACGCCACGTCTAAAGGATTAATTCCTTGATCACCTCTTTTCACACGTTTAATCACTTTTGTTCCGGGACCACAATATTGATAACCTGGGATATGCAGCTCCACCGGCAGGTTATTAATTAAGGAGTTAACAAAGCCTCTTCCAGTCTTAGTCTGTAAACGAGACGATCTACTTCGTCCGGTGATCAGCATCTGAATGACCATTTAAGTGAAAAGTTTGCTATAAAGTATTGATTTTATCAATATGCGGATAGTACATTTGAAACAAAAATTCCCCATCGATAATCTCGATGAAAAAGTTGGGTGTGGACATGAACAGAAATTGTTAAGGAAACACGGTCCTTTGCTTCCATCATCCATTCGTGGAATAATAATTGGACCTTCGAATTGTGGCAAAACCAATGTTATGATTTCACTACTTACTCACCCCTTGGGTCTTCGTTTTGAAAATGTTTATATCTACTCCAAGTCCCTACATCAACCAAAATACGAATATTTGAGGAAAATTCTTACACCCATCAAGGGCCTTGGTTACTATGCATTCAGTGATGCTTGCAATATTGTGGAACCATCGGACGCAAAGCCTAATTCGATATTTATATTTGATGATGTTATGTGCGAAAAACAGGATGTCATAAGATCTTATTTTTGTATGGGACGTCACAAAAATGTGGATGCCTTTTATTTGGCTCAAACATATTCACGAGTTCCTAAACAGCTTGTGCGAGATAATGCCAACTTTATTATTATGTTTAAACAAGATGAAATGAATATGAGACACGTTTTTTCCGATCATGTATCACCCGACCTGAATTTTACACAATTTCAGGAAATGTGCTCGAAATGTTGGGATAATAAATATGGATTCTTGGTTATCGATAAAGATAGTGATGTAAATTCGGGAAGATATCGCAAGGGACTTGATAGCTATATATTTGTTTAACAGTGATGAATGCATTCATTTCATTGCTGTTCGGTAGTTTGTCAACACCATGAATGAAGAAATTGACTTAAAACGAAAACTAGTGGAAACGACCAATGCTGTTCGAAAAAAATTTAAGCAATTCAAGGCGGCGAAGACACAAAGTGCGCTCGACTTGGATAAATTTTACGAACCAATCACTAAACCACTAACATCTATATCTAATGTAGTAAAGCAACGCCAGCAGCAGCAGCAACCCAAAACCCAAGGAAAGCAATATAGTCGTAGTACTAGCACAATGGAGGAGCCTGAGGAAATATCCGATCACATATCATCATTTCAATCGTCTACACCGCGGATAAGCCGAAAAGCTCACATCGATACAACACCGAAACGTGATACCAATGTTACATTGTTTGAGACACCTTCCCCTTCAAGTTATACAAGTTCACCACCGCTCGACAAGATTCAAGCGTACTTAAATGGCTTAAAAAATAAGCCATCTCAATACGATACCATTTATGGTGTACATTTTGGTAAAAAACCGAATCACCTTAAAAGATATATTGGTAACCTAGAAGTGCGTTTTCCAAATGGCAAAATTTCTTTATATAAAAACGGGAAAAATGTTGGTGTATTTGATGGAACGCCTCAACTTTACGATTTGCTTTTTTTAAGAAATCCACCATTTCTAACACAACACGATAAAATCGATGATGGTGTGCTACAGAAATACACGGATATTTTAGAACTAACTAGTGCAGCATATGAAAATTATGACAAAAATATGGGTCTACGAGAAACCAGATTAATGAAATATTTGCATATTATAAAACCACTACTGATGCCGGCGGGCACTAAATCAGGTGGTGCTGTTGTAAAAAATAACATCGCTGAAAAAATAAAAATACCCAACAAGAAACTACTTTCTTCCAAATCACCTCAATACATTTATTGGAATAAACCAAAGGAGTTGGTTGATCGCTTAAGATTGCTGTGGAGTTCAAAATTAGCTGGTAATACTGGGCATGACAATGAGATTATGTCAATTGTTGAGGAACTTCGTGAAGAACAAATAATATATTAAATTATGTACCTTGTTTCCTTTGCTCAGTGTCTAATGAGACGTGTTCGCTTCGCTACAAAATATGGAAGCAAGCAGGGGAAAAATTGAAATTGTTAATGAACTGCACCGGACTGCTAGAAAAAACTTTATTAGAAGGCGGACGATCATTAAAGGATACAAGGATTTATGGCAAATAGATTTAGCGGAAATGCAACAATATGCTGATGAAAACGATGGTTATCGCTACATCCTTGTATGCATCAATTGTTACTCCAAATTTGTGTACACCAGAGCAATCAAAAACCAGACCGGTGCTGAAGTGACCAATGCAATGAAGAGTATAATTGAAGAGGCATCGTATACACCAGACAATTTACAAAGTGATCAGGGAAAAGAATTCTATAATAGTCGCTTTCAAGCCCTTATGAAAAAATTTAATATAAATCATTATTCTACATTTAGCACGAAAAAGGCGGCAATTGTTGAACGTGTTATAAGAACTTTGAAGAGTGCATTATACAAACAATTTTCGACTAGAGGTTCCTACCGGTGGGTGGAACTATTACCATCAGTAACAAGCGTCTATAATAACACAATGCATCGCACCATCGGCATGAAGCCCAAAAATGTGTTAGAAGATACCCAAATTAGGGCATACGATTATTTAAAGGTTAGACCGAAGAAATATAAATTCCATCTGGGTGATATAGTTCGCATCAGTAAATACAAATCCATATTCGAAAAGGGGTATACACCTTCATGGTCAACAGAACTCTTCAAAATAGTAAAAAGCAACATCACAAATCCACCTACTTACATACTGGAATCATTAGAAGGTGAACCGATTAAAGGTTGTTTCTACGAAGCTGAACTACAAAAGACAACCAACCCAAACGTATATCTTGTTGAAAAAATTCTTAGAAAACGTCAGAAAAATCACATCGATCAATTGTTTGTAAAATGGTTGGGTTTCCCTAATCAATTTAATTCTTGGATAGATAAGTCTGATATTGTTTAAGTACTTAATGTAGTTTATAAAATATTTTTCCAGAAAATAGATAACACTTATTGTAAAATTAGCACATGTATCTTTTATTTTAATATTTCCCTTCCCAGATTGGTTTAAATAATAAGGTAAATAAACAATCAAATCGGTTTATTATCATAAAAGCATTACAATAAAGACCTTAAGAACTAAACTTAGGTGATTGCTATAACAATACAATTACCAAAGTATTTTGTTACTTTTTCCTTCTATTTATCATGATAAAACCTTCTGTCTACTTTCCGAATGTAAATTCTGGATGAAAATTTCTATCAACTTTTTCTTTAGTTTTCTGTACTTTCTCCTTTAAGTGATTTATTTCTTCATTCAATACAGCGAATCTCCGAGAAATATCTGTATTCAATCCTATGATTTTTCGCTCAAAAAATTGTATAACATTCTTACTAATTTCGTCAGCAACTTGTATGCGCAGATCTGATAATTTCTTAACAATTACAGCAGTTAGTTGTATACGCAGGAGATCACGTTGAGTGAGAACATATTCTTGAGTAGCAGCATCATTTGGTTTTTTAGGTGATGCAACATTCTCTAGGGATTTTCCTTGCATATCATACTGATCATCGAGAGTAAGCCTGAATCCATTTCCAGGTGGTCCACGTAAAAACCGACATTTTTCATTGGTTTTCTTACGTCCAAACTTATCAACTGTGCTGTTACTTCGACTCATCCTTAACTTAAACTAAACTAATTTGCTATTTTACCTTCTACTTATATAACTTCATAAGGTTTTCATCTTACAAACGCTTATATAGGGTTTGTTATGTTGGGAAAAATAAAACAATGCTTTTACTACAAACAATTTATTTCCTATCGGTTTTATTTATATATATTAAACCATAACATTTATTTTTAAACATGACCATTATTTATAATAATATATACATACATTTATATGTATAACCCCTACGTTCTTCCCTCCAAACTACAAATATATCATTCGTAGTTCCCTCATATATGACCAAGTTCCCTCCGATTGTGGAGGGAACTACGTTTTGCCTTGAATTTCACTTTGAACCATTGTCCAAGCTTCCTCCTAGCAACTGACGAAAAATTGCCTGGAGGGTAATTTGTGCATATTTATCTTGACAATGGATGGTTTAGTTCGACGTATTGCCGGCGGCGCTGTAATCGTGTTTGTAGGTTACATATTTCGTTCTAAGTTCCCTCCAGAATGTTATAGAAGATTTCAATTTAATTAGTCGATTTAGTTCCCTCCGAAATCCGACAACAATGTTTTACATATGTTTTTAACATTGTTCCGCAAAAATGATGATCGAATATTAGATGCGAGTGGGGAATACCTAATTATTTATCGACTAGAAATTTATTGACCGAGGGTTTAAAAAGGGTCACTCCGAACCAATCTTAGCGCATTTATTGCAGGCAGTAAGCTTTATGGTTTGCTAAAATTTCAGCTCTTCAACCCCTTAAATAAGGCTACGTTACCCTTAATATTTTTCACAAAAAAACATTGACCTAGGGTTGAAAAACGGCCAATCTGAACAAAAGTCGAAACAGTTATTGTAGCTAGTTAGCTTTATCATCTAAGAAAATTTCAACTAGCCTAACCCTTATATCAGGGTATTTTATCATTGATATGTTTCACAAAAGAACATTGATCAGGGAATTAAAAAGGAACAATTCAAACTAAAATTGACACATTTATTGTAGACAGTAAGCTTTATCGGTTGCTAAAATTTTAGGTTGCCAACCTCTCAAATAAGGGAACCTCACCTTTGATATTTTTTACAAAAAACCATTTACACAAGGTTTAAAAACGGCAGATCCTAACCAAACGTGGCACATCTATTCTAGATAATACGCTTTATCGTTTGCTATAGTTTTAACTCACTAACCCTTTAAACAGTAGTACGTTACCCATGATACTTTTTACAAAAAACCATTGACCAATGATATGAAAACGGCCGATCCAAACCAAACTTGGTACATTTATTATAGACAGCACGCTTGATCGTTTAGGAGCAGAGCCCCAAATATGAGAACAGTACCCCAACGATGCTCTAACTTGGGCTTGATAGAGCATCAATAGTTGTTGAAGTGTATAGAGGTTCTTAGTTCGGAAAAGTATCCCAAGCGTCGGCAAGGCTGCCCTTGCAATAGCCGCAACGTGACTATGCCAAGACATATATCTTCTTCTTAGGACGCGGTCTTCCTACGAAGGTAGGCGATCCAACTGGCTATAATGGTGCGTGAAACCGCGCCTCTGAAAATCTCTATAGATGTCCGTTCGAACCATCGACGCAGATCCTTCAGCCATGAGTTCTGTCGTCTGCCCACAGATCGTTTACCCTCTATCTTTCCTTCGATGATGAGTCGGAGAAACTCGTACCGTTCCCCCCTCATAACATGACCGATGTACTGGAGCCTTCGTTCTTTGATGGTTGTCAGCAGTTCTCTGTCTTTACCCATTCTCCTTAACACTTCCTCGTTGGTTATCCTGTCCACCCAGCATATACGCAGTATACGGCGATACAAGTATATCTCGAAGGTGTCGATGCGGTTCTCCATTGATTGGCAGAGTGTCCAGCTCTCGGAGCCATATAGTAGTACTGGGAAGATGTAACATCGCAATATACGTACGAGGAGCTGCAGATCTAGGTCTCTACTGGTGAAGAGGTTTTTCATGGAGATGAAAGTCCTTCTGGCCTGTTCTATTCTTGCTCTGATTTCCATTTTAGGGTCACTATTCTCGTTGACGAGGGCTCCAAGATATTTAATGGACGGCACTTGTTCCACGACCTGATTGTTAATTTGAAGAATCGTCTGTCTTGGTGCCTTGGAGAATACAACCAGCTTGGTCTTGGCGACGTTTATGTGTAGACCATACTGTGTGCTGTATTCAACGATGAGATCCATCATATTCTGGAGGTGCGGGAGGCTGTCGGCTACCACGACCGTGTCGTCGGCGAATCGTATGTTATTAATAAGGGTGCCGTTGATTTTAATGCCCTCTTTCGCATTCTCTAGTGCCTCCCGGAACACTGCCTCCGAGTATATATTAAAAAGGAGAGGAGACAGGACACACCCCTGTCTAACACCCCTTCTGATTTCTGTTTCTTCGGATGTTATGCCCTCTATCCTAATCTCTGCAGTTTGATGCCAGTATAGCTGTGTGATGATGTTCAGAACTCCCGCATCGACTCCGGTGTGTTTTAGGATCTCAATGAGTTTCTGGTGCGAGACACAGTCGAAAGCTTTTCTGTAGTCAATAAAGCAGGCGTAGATATCGACGTTCATATCTCTGCATCGCTGTGTGAGTACGTTCAGAGAGAAGAGAGCCTCGCGCGTGCCCACTCCGTTCTTGAATCCAAATTGTGTTTCCCCAGCCTGTTCTTCACATATGGCGTATATGCGAGTGTGTACGATGCGGAGAAATACCTTAAGGGCGTGAGACATCAGGCTTATCATTCGGTGGTCGTCGCACTCAGAAGCGTTCGGTTTTTTTGGTAGAGCGATGAACGTCGACCTTAACCAGTCCGTTGGTATTTTCCCAGTTTCATATATTGAGTTGAACAACGATGTAAGGAGTTTAAGGCCTCTATCCTCTGCATTGACAATCAATTTCAAGGTTTCCGCGTGAATATTGTCTGGTCCTACAGCCTTGTCGTTTTTCTGTAGTTTTATGGCGCGTCTCACTTCCCCTGTCGTGATGACAGGGCTGGGCTCGTTGATATCATCATAGTCTCTAGGTGGTTGGTGGGGTCGTGTGTCGTGGAAGAGGGCCTCGACGTACTCCTTCCATCTTTTAAGCTTCTCTTCAACGCTCGTTAAGATCTTGTTGTTAGTGTCTTTCAAAATGCCGTGGATCTGCTTGCGTTGTGTGTTTGTAAATCCCTTGATCTTTTTGTGGAGATTAAATAAGTCGTGTTTTTTTTCTAGTGTCTCCATTTCACTGCATTTTTCAGCTAGCCATCCTTCCTTTGCTTTTCTGCATTCTGATCTCACTGTCCTGTAGACATATATATGACTATCCAAATTGACGCCCAATAAATGAATTGATAAAGCCAAGGGAATCGAGTGTCCCGCCATGACTATATCCGGTTTTTCAACATTTTTTTTTTTTAGAAAAGGCTACCGCCTGGGTTTTTTAGCGTTAAGTTCTACTTGGTCACTGTCACCCTCAGACAGAATTTATTTCAGGTCTTTGCTGAGATGTGAGACCGCTTGCTGCCTATAGAGATGGGCATTGGCAGCCGATGTCTGAGCATTCAAAGTAAAAGATGAAACAAGTGTGTTTTTTTTTTTTTTTTTTTTTCTGATAAGGCACAGCACTGCAGGATAAATCCTTTATGGCGCTCTAGGAGCGGTGCGTGTGCGCAGGAAACGATTCCCGTTGGTCTTGAATCTTTGAAGATTATACTCGTTGGGGAACGCGATCTCAGGGAGGTCGTTCCAGAGTGATGACGTTCTCCAGATGAAAGAATTTTGAAACAGTGTCGTTCGAGGGACACTAAGCTGAACCACGTACTGGTGGGCTGCAGTGGCTCGTCGTGTATTTCTACCATGCACCGCTCTGGGTGGTATCAAGCGGGCAACCTCAGTTGAACACTTGCCATGAAAATATTTGTAAAATAGACTCAAGTCGCCAACCTGCCTTCGATGTTCAAGGCTTTCCAGATTGTTTGTCAGACTATGGTCACCGATCAAGCAAATCGCTCTTCTTTGAATGGAATCTAGCAATCTCAGGGTATGTTTAGGAGCAGAGCCCCAAATATGCGAACAGTACTCCAGTGAGGGTCGAATTTGGGCTTTATAGAGCATCAAAAGTTGCTGGGGTGTATAGAGGTTCTTTGTTCGGAAAAGTATTCCAAGCTTCTGCGAGGCTGCCCTAGCAATGGCCGCAACGTGTTTAGTTAGAAGCCCCTCATGCCATACTCGGTCAAAGGCCTTGGAAATGTCCAGTGCTACCGCCCGGGACTCCCCATGATGTTCTATTGCGTTGTTTCAAACGCGAGTAACATAAGCGAGAAGGTCTCCTGTTGATCTAATCTAGACTATCCATACTGGCGGTCACTAATAATGTTGAAGCCTTCTAGGTATTTTAATAGTTTTTCGTTGATAGCCTTCTCCATAACTTTTGATATAACCGAAAGCAATGCGACTGGACGATAGTTGTTTGGCAAGGTATTCTTGCCTTTTTTAGGTATGGGTTGGACTCGCGCAGTTTTTCAGCAAGAGGAAATATTCCTTTTTTGTAAAATAAGTGAAGAAGTCTACAAAATACCGGTGTCAGTTCGTCAGCGCATGTCTTAATTACAATGACTGGAATATCGTTAGGACCAGAAGCCTTTTTAGTGACAAGACTTCTCAAGATTCGTTTAACATAGCGGTGCAGGAAAACAATTTAGGGCATTCCCGATTCTACAGGGGGAGTGTTCGGTGGAGCTTTTCCCTGAAAATTATCCGTTGAATGTGAAGAGTATAGTTCCGCCAGTAAGTTTGCTTTTTTCTGTGCTTTGGTCGCAATGGTGCCATCAGAACATGTCAAAGGTGGAATGGTTGACTTGGTAAAGTTCTGACTGACGGTCTAAGCTACCGACCAAAATGATCTTGAGCCGTTAGGACCTTTAAGAAGTTTGTCTTTGATTCTCTGGTTGTGTGCTTTCTTGCTTTGGTTTATCGTTTGCTTGCAATGGCTTGCATTAGTTTTAAGCGTTAACAAAGATGGTATGATTTAACTTTATGCCAAGGAAAGGTTCAAAAATGGTCCTTTAGGTCATCCCATATAGCTAATGTATAATGCCAGATCTTGCGTAGTTTAGAAGGCTGTTCGGCACTAATTGGTAGTTTGTTCAGTGCCGAAATGAGGTTGTGGTCAGACATTCCTAGCGGAGGCCTCACGGTGGCAGTGTAAAACTCGGGGTTTGAAGTTAAGAAAAGATCCAACAAACTAGCAACATCGCCATCTCGGCCTGAAATCCGAGTTGGTTCACTTACGAGTTGGATGAGGTTAGAGCTGATGACTTCGTGACCTTACTTGTCGGTTGCGTTTGAGTATTTGAGCCAGTTAATATTACGAACGTTAAAGTCGCCAAAGATGACAACTTCGGAATTGGGATGGTGGGTTTGCAAGAAGTCGACTTAGCAGGAGAGGAGAACAAGTCTCTGTAATGGGTATCGCTTAAAGTAAGTAAAGGCAGCAGATGAATTTTTAGTAATTCCCTGCATTAATATTTTAAAGCACATTACATCAAAGTCATTAGGGTCGAGTGTCTTCTCCCGTCGACAAGAAATATCACTGCGGACAAAGAGACAAAGCCAAAATGACGCCTAAATCGGTGATGAAAGTCGTATCCAGGATATAAATAGCTAACCGTACTAAATGATGATCTGACCTTTGTTTCGGTTAGTGCAAGTACATGAGGTTTGGTAGATTGTTGATATTGATGGACTGCATTGATGTTCGAGTTCAGTCCTCTTAAATTGCAGAAGTCAATTTGGAAGCTGGTAATCTCGGGTCTTTTAATAACTTAAGTTGTCACACCATTTTCATTTTGAATGCTGTTCGAAGAACCCGCCTATTGGACATGGTGGATGTTTGGATAATTTCGCTTGAGATCGATCGGGGGGGGGGGGGGGGGGCGATTTTAACTCCGGAACATTTTGGTCTTGGAACCATCATCATAACATTTAGTGTGGTCTTCCCGAAAAAATTCTTTAATTTTTATTATCCTAATACCTTTAATTATTGTGTTTCTTAAAACACAAAAAGAAAGTTGACTCGTCGCTAAAGCAAAACATTATTTTATTAAGGTGGGGTCTTCGTCAATCCTTTGGCATATTAATTCACAAAATTTGGTCCTTCTATCGTAATCGTCTTCGTCGAGTTCGTGTAAAATTTGTATTTTGTGAGGAAAGAATTTATTCTTCTTAAAATTTTTGTGCATAGAACCAGTAGAAATATACATCAGCTAGGCGACTGTCGGAATAGAAGCAGAAAATGGATCTAAAGCGAATCGGCCGACTAGCTCAATCTGGCAAGCTATCCAAATCAGTTTTTGATATTTTTTACTCTTACTTATCATGGACAGGTTCCGTTTATCCATAACAATATTTTCATTACAGTGATAACGAATGTCTGTGAAGTTAGCCCCCCAAATGTAAAATATGCTAAAAAATGAATGAGTTCCGGGTTCTAAATAAAGAGTTCTAGAGTTCTTTCTACTTTTTATTAATAGTTCTGGCTATACAAAGAAATTAATCATGTTTTTCAAATGGGGGGCCAACTTCACGCGCCCCCCATTTATTTCGAAAAAAATGTTTAACTACAGTTCCAGGTAGACCTAAAGGAGTTCTACAGTTCTTTGCCATTTTAAAAATCAGAACTCTTAATAATGCCCAGTTATACGACTTTCTATTTTGTTAAAATATATAAACTAAGTTCTAAATGGAATAAAATATTTCTGTTTAGGTAGCCGTGTAGAACTATTGCAGAACTAACGGGAACTCATGAGTTCTAAACCAGAACTCCCACTATAATGGTAAAAATTCGTCTATGGGCCATCAGGGGACCAATTTTAGTCAGCCCCCCATTTAATCCCAAACAAAATTTTAACTACAGTTCCAGGTAGACCTAAAGGAGTTCTACAGTTCTTTGCCATTTTAAAAATCAGAACTCTTAATAATGCCCAGTTATACGACTTTCTATTTTGTTAAAATATATAAACTAAGTTCTAAATGGAATAAAATATTTCTGTTTAGGTAGCCGTGTAGAACTATTGCAGAACTAACGGGAACTCATGAGTTCTAAACCAGAACTCCCACTATAATGGTAAAAATTCGTCTATGGGCCATCCGGGGACCAATTTTAGTCAGCCCCCCATTTAATTCCAAACAAAATTTTAACTACAGTTTCAGGTAGACCTAAAAGAGTTCTACAGTTCTTTGCCATTTTAAAAATCAGAACTCTTAATAATGCCCAGTTATACGACTTTCTATTTTGTTAAAATATATAAACTAAGTTCTAAATGGAATAAAATATTTCTGTTTAGGTAGCCGTGTAGAACTATTGCAGAACAAACGGGAACTCATGAGTTCTAAACCAGAACTCCCACTATAATGGTAAAAATTCGTCTATGGGCCATCCGGGGACCAATTTTAGTCAGCCCCCCATTTAATTCTAAACAAAATTTTAACTACAGTTTCAGGTAGACCTAAAGGAGTTCTACAGTTCTTTGCCATTTTAAAAATCAGAACTCTTAATAATGCCCAGTTATACGACTTTCTATTTTGTTAAAATATATAAACTAAGTTCTAAATGGGATAAAATATTTCTGTTTAGGTTTCCGGTGGAACACCATGTATAAGTAAGTATTAGTAAAAATACTTTTTTTTTCTCCTTTACGTTTTGGTTTTCTTTATTAAAGCCATATACTTAGACTATAAGAAAACATGAAGTTTAACAAAACCTTTCGAGTTTTTTCGAAAATGCACAGCACTTTTCTATCGTACATTAATAAAATCAACCCACAATGTTATATTGCTTGCATCTTCCCAGGAATTAATTTTATTTTACTAAAAACCGACTCTACTTTATCTTAGGTGTAAATAGTTTGGTAAAGAAATTTATATTGGTACCTACCTATCCTTAGCATTAACTCGAATGGAAAAATTTTGCAATTTATCATTTAATTAAATTACTATACAACTTAGATTGTCTGTATCTGTTCTAAAATTCAAAGTATTTTTTGAGGTATTTTTGATTTTTTTTTTATATTATGAGTTTATGTTTTGTTTTTCTAATTCGGTTCATAATCCAAAATCTGAACTTCATTAAAATCAATATTATGTAAATTATCTATTGCATGTTTTGCCAATGCAGTGTTTGTTTGAAAAATTTTTCTTATGCATGATATCTACTTATCCTATTTTTTAAATATTGTTTAGTTTGTCAAATATATGTTTGTGTGTAGTCTGAACAATCACTTTAAATTACATTTATTTCGTCTTATTTAATTTAGATATTTTAGGTTATAATTTCGTGAATAATAATTTTGTATTATTAGCGAGTCTTTCAGATATTTTAATTGTATACGGTTTAAGGACATTTTTAATGTTTTGGTTTATTTCAGGAATGTATGTCAATGCAGCGTAATTATTATTATAAATTTTATTTGGTGTTTGATGGTTAGAGTTATATATATTTTGTATTATGTTTTTAATAATTGGTTCATAATTTTTTTAAAGATATTCGTTTTCATGAAGTACCTACACATCTTAGTTTCTCTAAACTTTGTGGCCTATGTTTAGTGTCTGTAAGCAAGACAGCTCGATCAATGAATTAACAACTCTTTTTTATACTTATTTGCGAGCTTATTTGGGTATAAGAATCAAAATTCAAATATCTTCCGGACCATGTTGGTGTAGTCTACCATTTTGTTATTATGTTGCCTTTTTTATTATAACTAACATTTAGATCGAGAAAGTATTTATTTCCGTTTCCTGTGTGGATTTGAGCTTTTGTTGAAAAGAGTTAAATTTGTTTAAGGTGTACTGAAGTTTATTTTGGGGAATGGATAGTATGCAATTATCCACAAATCTTTTAAAAATATATGGTTTATAATCAAGGGAAGTTAGCCCTTGACATATTCCATGACAAGGTTACTAATAGTTGCAGACATAGGTGATCCAATAGCCACACCATAGAATTGTGAAAAAATTGGTTGTTAAATGCAAAAAATGTGGTTGTTAGGCATGGTTTACTAGCTTCTATGAATTCATTTTCGGGTAAAGTACCTACGAACTAACATTTTTAAGTTTCAATTTTTCCTTTTGAGATTTAATGCAAGCTCTACAGGAATACTAGTGCATAATGAGACAACATCAAAAGATACAAGGATATGGTCTTCTGGTATTTTTTATTTATAATTTGTTTTTTATGTAAAAAAAAAACATTGTAATATATTTATTCTTTATTTATTTATTCAAGGATATGACCATTAAGGCAATAGGGTGGGAGGTTTCGTTGGTTATGCAACGGCAACTGGGCATTTTTAAGAGTTCTGATTTTTAAAACGGCAAAGAACTGTAGAACTCCTTTAGGTCTACCCGGAACTGTAGTTAAAATTTGGTTTGGAATTAAATGGGGGGCTGACTAAAATTGGTCCCCGGATGGCCCATAGACGAATTTTTACCATTATAGTGGGAGTTCTGGGTTAGAACTCATGAGTTTCCGTTAGTTCTGCAATAGTTCTACACGGCTACCTAAACAGAAATATTTTATTCCATTTAGAACTTAGTTTATATATTTTAACAAAATAGAAAGTCGTATAACTGGGCATTATTAAGAGTTCTGATTTTTAAAATGGCAAAGAACTGTAGAACTCCTTTAGGTCTACCTGGAACTGTAGTTAAACATTTTTTTCGAAATAAATGGGGGGCGCGTGAAGTTGGCCCCCCATTTGAAAAACATGTTTAATTTCTTTGTATAGCCAGAACTATTAATAAAAAGTAGAAAGAACTCTAGAACTCTTTATTTAGAACCCGGAACTCATTCATTTTTTAGCATATTTTACATTTGGGGGGCCAACTTCACAGACATGATAACGATATAGTATTTATGTCCTATAACAAAACATAACCACTGTAAGACTTTGGTGTTATATTAAGAAGGCAATAAATTATATCTGGACAGCATTACTATAGTGCCTCAAAATAAATCGAATTGTATTGTTTATTTCCAGTTTATGCGGCATACAATATTTTTTATAAAAAAAACCTTTACCGTTGAAGATTGGAAATTATACATTTCAAAAGAGGTACACAAACAATACAACCCTTATGACTGGGGTTTGTACGTCTATATATTTGCCGCAATCATAGCTATGGGGCAAATCAGTATTCTAGACCATCACTACAATTATACCCTTTCTACCTGCAGAGTACAGATTAAAAATAAAATTGAATATGCGTAGAAAAATCCAAATAGCGCCAAAAGGTCGGATACTTATTTCTGTAATGTAAAAAATGTCAAAGGAGAAGTATCCTTATTTAAGGGGTTGGCGAGTTGAAATTTTGGTAAATGATAAAGCTTACTGTCAACAATCAATTATTCAGGATTGGTACAAATCGGCCGCATTAAACCCGTTAGCGAATTGTGATAAGAGGTGATGGATAAAAAAGTTTATTATAATCAAAAACTTTAACATAATGGTCCAGTTAAGTCAAAAATTCAATAAATATTAAGATAAAAGAATAAATAAATATGTTTGTCTTAGAAACTTCAACACTTTTATTTTTTTTTCGCGCCAGCTAAACCTTCACCAATACCCTATTTCATTACACCTTTAAAGAATATAAGGACACAATAATAATAACACGTAGCGCCCTCCACAAAATGGCAACTGCGCTGGAGGGAACTACGAGTAATTACCATAATTAAAATATATAAATTCAGAGGGCACTAATACTACATTTTAACTTGGAAATATATATAATTTTTTTTGGTACAATTCTTTACCCCTCTCTTGAAAGACGTAATAAGGCTCCTCCCCCAAATCTATATATACAAACATTACGTCGTAACTGTAATAGAAATACCGGAGGTCGGTCCGCCTGGTGTTTATCATGGAGGGAACAACGATGGACCGATACATATATATATATATATTATATATTATACTGGTTTATGGAAATACAGTTCAGAACATGTTTTTACAAACAAAAGTTGTTCGAATAAGTAATTTTACTTTTCTTGATCTTCTACTTTGTCCATTATTTCACAACCATTTGCACCATCGCTGCGGATGACTACACCATCTTTTACGATATAAGTAATATCGTCGGGATCCACATAATCAACCAAATTAAATTTTGTTACCAAATCACTTGCTAGATCTGGTATATGAATGACAAACTTGGCAAGATCATTATCAATCATTTCAGCACAAAATTCACTCAGGTTTATGGATCCGTAGAGATATTGTCCACATAGATGCGCACCAGCCATAAAATTGATTGCATCACGCACATACTTTCTGTACTGACAGCCAGTTGAATCCAAACAGGAACCATCAAACATTGAAAACTGTAGTATATCTTGAGCCATACGTCTTAATTTGCATGCTAACCAACTTATATACGTATCTTGTTTTTCAGCAACATTGTCACACATCTACAATAGAATAATGAGATTGTGATTGTGTTTTCTGATACTAGGTACCTATTACACTTTTCTTAGATTATCAATTAAAATTAAAAATACGATAAACTATATATTAAAATATTCTTTACACAACATTGTTTATTCTAAACACCCAAAATTTAATAATGCTCTAGTATTACCCCCAGAAAATACATGTGAGCTTTGCCCCAAATATGTTAGGGTAAATTTATCACATGATTTATTCATTATGTCAACAGTTGCCTCTGATAATGTTTCAGCAACACGCTTGGGTAAGAAACTTTCAAATGTTACATTATGTGTTTTATCATATAAAGTAACAACAATACTTTTACCAAAACGTGTTGAAACAAATATTATCTGTTTTATGATATAAATTTTTCCCACTGTTAGTGTTGAAATTTTTCGGTGCTCGAGAAATTCAACATCCTTGTTTATCATATTATTAATTTCAGCCAAAGTCTGCTGTGAAAGACTCATTATTGAAATATGTAATAAAATACCTTTAATAACTTTCACAAAACACACCACAAACACAATATTTCTATTCAACTTTCAAGGCAACAGTTATCAATGCCTGTGTGACTATGCGGCTCTGTAGGAAAGGGACCTTTTTATAGGATAAATTTTCGAGGTAATGGAGGGGGAATAATACCACAAACAATGCACGCTCAAGGTCATGCAACATCAAGGTCATAAAACTTCAAGGTACATTTTCAAGGTCAAGGTGATACCAACACCTGCGTTCAAGGTCAAGGTCATATGACGTAAATTGTCAAGGTGATACCAACACCTGCGTTCAAGGTCAAGGTCAAGGTGATACCAACACCTGCGTTCAAGGTCAAGGTCATGTGACATCATTGAACACCTGCGTTCAAGGTCATGTGACGTCAGAGGAGTGGGGGGTGACAATGAAAGTGTATTAATCCTCTACTATCGACTATGCACAATGATGATGCTTTAGATGAACTAACAGGTAAACCTGAAATGATTATGACTTATAATGAGACAAAAGGAGGAGTAGACGTCGTAGATAAAATGTGCGAAGCTTATAACTGTACCAGAGGTTCCCATAGATGGCCAATGGTAGTTTTCTACACCGCCATGAATATTGCTGGGATTAACTCTTTTGTTATATATAAATGTAACCAACAGGGCCAAAACAAAATTCCACGGAGAATATTCCTGGAAGCTTTGGGAATGGAACTAATAGATCCGCATATCAGGCGGCGGGCTCTTCAAGATAATATTCCCAGAGCCATAAACATGAGACTCAGAGAGATATGTGGCATAAAAATTCAAGCAGAGGAAGCACCAAGAGGAAACCAATATGGTCGATGTTATTATTGCGACAGCAAAAAAAAATCGAAAAACGAAGTATAACCACAGGATTGTAAACTATATCCTGTGGTATAACTGTCAAGTGTGCAAAAAATATTTGTGTTTAGAGCATATAATACCTGTTTGTAATGGTTGCTCTGAAATCTATAACCAAAATGAAGACAATGAAGACTAAATTTATAAATAAGTTTAATTAATAGTTTTAACGTTTTTCTTTTCCGTATTTCAATCATTTTAAGTTTAAAAATGTATTTTTTGCTTTATTTCAAAACGAATTTGTATCTTTTTGTTTCTAAAATAAAATAAATTCTTTTATACGGAACTGCGTGATTTATTAGTCCTATATGATTTTAAAAAACATATATTATACCAGTAGCATACATTTGCAAATTTCAGTTTGACATGAAACTTGTTTAAACAATTTTCGGTCTCTTAGACCGATGTTAATCTTTTTGTTACAATTGAGCCAGTTAACAACGAAAGGTTAAGTAGTCATTAAAATATTGTTATTCAGATAACTTTATAGAAAACCTGTTTTGTTAATAAGTAATTGTGACTTGTCACAATGCCATATTGGAATTTGTCATCAAAACGTGAACAATTAGCTATAGGGAAGTACCTAATGTGTCGTTCGATGGACAATTAAATGTGCTGTTGTCATAAAATACAGGGTGCTAAACATATATAAATATCTAGTCTTACTTTTTGGCCACCTTGTATAAGTTGGAAAATTTTTCTCAAGTAAGGCACAATACCTATTCAATTACATAGTTAGGTTAGGTTAGGTTGAAAGTGAGTGGGTTACAATTAACCCTCCACTACGACCGAAAATTACATAGTAGACACCAGTGTAAATTTGTCCAAGAAGAAAAAACAAATGTTGAGATTTTAATCATTAAAATTGTTAGGTACTACATTTTCACACAATACCAAATCTTTTAAAAACCGTAAAATCTATATGAGGTAAACCCTATAGAAGCTCATTTTTATTTTAAGGTTTAATGAATTATACAGTTGGAATCAGGCAACTAATCAACGAGAAGAAAAAAGCCAGATGGCAACAGACGAAAGACCAATGTGATTACATCTGGACTATTTAAAATCAAAAAACTCAGAAGCTCAGAAGGGAGATCAATAAGCGCAAGGAAAAAACAAGCTCTTATTTCCAAAATTTGTCTACAGACAAGGACACTAACTATTCTCTCCGGAAATCAACCAGAAAGGTCAATAGACAAATAACTTCTATACCTCCTATCAGGAAGGATGTAGGTCTATGGGCCAGGAATAATAAAAAAAAGACCTAGATCCTATTTGCTGAGCATCTATATGACATTGTCATGCCTAACCTAGTAGAAAAGGATAATATCTTGGCGCAGAAATTGACTACCAAAAATTAGAATACATTGCTCATGTTACCCCAAAGGAAGTAGCAAGGGAAATTAAAAGAAACTTAAATTCAAGAAAAGCACCAGGATTCGACTTAATCATTGGCGAAATTTTGAAGTGGCAACCTAGAAAGGGTATGGTCATGATCACATACCTTATTAATGCAGCTTTTGGATTGTAACGTGTACATGCCTTTTGGAAAATTGCAGAAGTAATAATGTTATATACCAAAACCGGGTGAACCACCTTGCAATGTTACCTCTTATAGACCTACTTTCCTTTTACCAATTATTTCAAATTTATTTGAGAAGCTACTACTTAAGAGACTAGAGCCACTGATAGAAATTAATAACCTAATTCTGGACTTTCAATTCGGATTCAGGCAAAAACATTAAACGATTGATTAAGACAAATTAAACGTGCTCTGGAGGAAAAATAAGTGTGTTCTGCAATATTCTTAGATGTTGCACTAGCGTTTGATAAGGTGTGGCATTAAGGTTTATTATACAATTAGAATGATCGACTTTTTAGAATCAAGCAAGAGGATAAATTTTCCGACTTAAAAGAAATGAAAGCCGGCGCCGGCGTGCCCCGAGGAAGCGGTCTAAGCTCCATTTTTATCTGGTAAATACCAGTGACTTATCAGTATCGGAAGAAACTACTATAGCCATAATTGCTGATGACACTGCTATTCTCCAAATAACGAGCAACATGGTAGCTGACTAAACAAGACAATGGAAAATCAAGCTCAACGAACTTAAAAAATATATAAAACTAAAAAAAAAAAAAAAAAATCCATTTAAATTTTACTAGATAGAAGCTAGCACAGCCCCTTTCTCCTAAATGTTAACGGAACAATTGTGCCCTTTGAGACTAATGCTAAATATCTGGGTTATCTGGGTATGCCTCTTGATGGAAAGGACTGAGGTAAATTTAAAATATAAACAACAGAATTGGCTTCTGGAAAGTAATTTTTAAAATTATCAATTTACAATAAAATCTGTATTTATAACCAGGGTTTTAAACCGTTATGGCTTTACTGTATTCAGCTTTGGGACTGTACCGGTGATAGCTATATCAAATCGATACAGACGTTCCAGAACAAAGCGCTACGTGACATAATGAATGCTCCTTGGTATGTTCGCGAGTCTAGCCCATACCCAAAAAGAGCAAGAAGACCTTGCCAAACAACTATCATCCAGTGGCATTACTTTTGGTTATATGAAAAGTCATGCTATCAATGAAAAATTATTAAACTACCTGGAAGGCTTCAACATTATTACTGACCGCCAGTATGGATTTCGTAAGTCTAGATCAACAGGAAACCTTCTCGCTTATGTTACTCACGTTTAGAACAACACAATAGAACATCATGGGGGCGGTAGAACTGGACATTTCCAAGGCCTTTGACCGAGTATGGCATGAGGAGCTTCTAACTTAAGTGAGAGCATACGGAATGCCGGTTCAATTTTGTTCATGGCTGTCAAGCTTTCTTAAACACCGTTCTCAGCGAGTAGCGATGGACGGATGTCTTTCAGACACAGTTAACATCAACGCCGGAGTCCCTCAAGGTTCTATATTGTGGCCCACCCTTTTCCTACTATACTCTAACGATCTTTTGGAAAAAGCTAAATATCCTTTATATAACTTCGCTGATGACAGCACACTTGTTTCATGTTTTACTTTGGATGCTCGAACATCGACTGCCAATGCACATCTCTATAGGCGCAAGATGTCTTACATCTCAAAAAGAACCTGGAAGAAATTCTATCTTGGGGTGACAGTAAGCAAAGAACAGCCATTCGCTTGATCGCTGACTATGATCTGACAAAGAACTTGAAAAGCCTTGAACATCGAAGGCAGGTTGGCGACGTGAGTCTATTTTACAAATATTTTCATGGCAAGTGCTTAACTAAGTTGCCCACTTGATTCCACCCAGAGCGGTGGCGACGAGCCACTGCAGCCCACCCGTATGTGATTTAGCTTAGTGTTCCTCGAACGACACTATTTAAAACTTCTTTCATCTGGAGCACGTCATCACTCTGGAACGACCTCCCTGAGGCCGTGTTCCCCAACCAGTATAATCTCCAAAGATTTAAGACCAACGTGAATCACTTTCTGAGCACACGCACCGCTCGCAGAGTGCCATAAAGGATTAATCCTGCAGAGCTGTGTCTTACCATAAAATCATAAAAGAAAAAAAAAACTCTGATCTTCATCGAGACCTTGGAATTTCAAACGTGAAGAACACATCAAAAGGTGTACCAGTAAGCATGAAGCCCGACATCACCTACATATCAACACAGAAGCTCTACAGCTGCTGGACAATCAGTGACACGTCCAAAGAGTTTTGGGCAAAAGAAAACCTCCACTGGATGAGAGAAGGTCATACACAACGCCCTGGAAAATTGAATGTGTAGGCTGGGCTTCTGGGTAACCACAAGATCGATCCATTTTTTTTTTTTTTTAATTTTACTTTTTTACGGTTCGTCGGCGTATCTAAGGCTATCTAGAACCGGTCATCGACCGTACGGTTTTTAATCGTGCGGTCTACCGACTGGGGAGTGTGAAACGGCACCTTCATCCTACGAGATATCCGATCTCATCCGGCCTGTCCGGCGTGAATAGGATGGTTTTGATGTCGATTCATTTTACACTCTTCCCTAAGACAAGAGCACGCGGTGTTTCCCAAACGGTCACGATCCATTTCTTATTGATGGAGATTTGACATCACAACTTTACCTTGAGCTCTTGGAAATGCAAATAGTGCCTACTATACGAAATGTGATGAGTCCAAACTATGGAAGTACATTCTTCCAACAGGACGGAACTCCTCCCCATTTTAATCGAAACGTGCGCGAATTATTAAACAACACTTTTCTCCGAATAGGTGGATCGGTAAAGGGGGTTCAATCGAGTGGTCACCTAGATCCCCTGATTTGTCGCCTAACGACTACTTTTTATGGGGACACTTGAAGAACAGAGTTTATACCACAACACAAAACCTCAAGATTTGGCCGATTTGCAGCGTCGAATTTTGAACGAATTAGAATTAATAACGCCAGAAATTATTTACAACACAATTGAAAACATTTATTTTCAATTAGCGCACTGTCAAGCTGAACAGGGAAAACAGTTTGAACATTTGATATAAAAAATATATTTTTTCTAAATTGTACTCGTTATTTCGAAAACTACTGATATTAGAAACAAAGTATGTTATACCAAAAGCGTAACAAATTTAAAGTAAAAACTATAAATGAAACATATACAGGGTGTTACATTTAAAAATATAAAATTCGTTCGAATTCCAGACAAACTAGAAAGCTAGAAACAACGCCAATATCGTCATTCGGTGCGTCAGATCCTCCTACACAACTGTAACAAATTTGGTTTAAATCGTCCAATAAATTGTGATGTTATTAAGCCGTTTCCAGACTTATACACACATTGTATATGTTAGTATGCACGTACAGTATATACGTATTGGTAAATTTGCTTCATCTTATTTAATTTTAGTTCTGATAAATTTAAACAAAAATATTATATGCAGATACTTATTAATAAACAAACAATGTAAAATGCAGACCAGTTGTTTTAATTCTTCTCTATTAACCGAATACCCCTGTTAACCGACCAACATTTGATTTTCCGTGGGTGGTCACTATTGAGAGACTTTACTGTATACTGTATTTTATATACTAGTTGAGTTGCCAAGATATTTTTACTTAATTTGGATATAATGGTTATCGTGAAAAAAAAGATATTGTGTTCTTAATTTTATTTTAAGCAATTTTTGGTTGTAAATGTAGATTGCTTCCCTAATTTTTAATAGAAAGGGCAATGACAGTCAAAACCCAACTCCCCAACCTCCTAACCTAAACTGCCTTGCTTACTTTATGTATCTTGAGAAACGAAATAATGCACAGCCTGAAAATATTTCGACCGTCCCTAAGTTGACCGAAATTCTTTTATCCTAGGGTCATATAACGTTAGTATTAATAAAGTAATTAATTTCTTTCTGCCATAAATCCTCCCATAATCACATAATTAAAAATTTCTTTATCATTATTAAATCTTTTAACAATATAATTATTCCCAGGACCTTATCCCATTTTCAAACATTTATGTATTTTAAAGTTAAGCCGACGCTTACTAATGATTATTGTAAACTTCTCGTAATTTGTTATAAATAACATATTATATGGATTTTAATTATAACTATAATTAGTATTTAGATGTTTTTCACACTATTGTTTCAAGAAGAATACATATGTGTTTACCTTCTAATAATTATAAATCTATATTCCAAGACATATTAAAATAGTAAACCGAACGTTAATTCTTACACGACAAACTTACCTAGGTAATTAAAAGTAATTGAAATAATTTTTTCACGTAAATACAAATATTCATATTTATGTAAAAGCAGTTTATTATTGTTAGTTAATCAACTTTTCCTTAGTAGATAGTGTACTATGGCTAGGTACCCTGCTTTGTGTATTTTCATCCAAAAGGGCTCGGACTGCAAAACGTAAGGCTTGGTTCAGATCACAATTATAAGGGGACGATAGAACTAACCAAATCTAGGTTAAAACTGTGTCAAATTCATATTATTATAGTCCGTCTATCTATCTTACAAACTCATTATAAATGCTAATCCCTTACCGTCATAATAACCTATTGTGCGAGGTGTAAAATTCGGCCACCTGATCTGGGGACTCCAGGTACGGATCTATTTAAAGACTATTATATTATTATATTTTCTCAGTAATCCTCTTAAAATAATTAAAGTAAAATTAAATAGGTTTATTTTAGTTATTTAAATATGCCGATTTTTGGTTTTAAAATTTAGTTAGATGTTTGTATTGGTTTAGACAATAATTTATTGATTGCCAATTAAACGTGATATCTAAGAATGTTTCGTCCGTGTGCCAAGTGGATCTACGGGTCGTGATAGAAACCAATTAAAGTGTGATATTTTATCAGTTGACACAAAAAAATTAATCCTCGACGTTTACACCACCCTTCTTGAACGTGGTTTTTTAAAATTTGGTGCAGTGAGGGAAGCGGGCTTTGACACGCAGGCCAGTGAGCACAGTGTGGTTTGTTGTAAATAAACCTATAGCGGAGAGAAGAAAGAGAAAGACTCTTTTACTTTTAAGAAACTGGACGCGACGGATGTCGTTATAATTCGTAGAAAAATATATGCCATGTACAAGGAACAAAAGATACACACTTTTAAAACCCTATTGCAAAGATTAAAAAAAGATAATACAGAAATGGAGTATTGTCGTGGGACTCTAAGGAAATGAATTTTAAGAAACGGTTTTAAAATGAAAAAAATTAACAAACGACAAGTAGTTATGGAATCGGCCCGGTTAAAAAGATGGAGGATGGAATACCTAATTGCAGTCTGTGGGTATAGACAGGATGGAAGGGATATTATTTATTTCGACGAGACGTAGTATGACATACACGAAGTTCCAGATAAAGGTTGGGTAGATTTATCTGGTCAATGCAGAACCAAAGCTCCATCAAATAAAGGTAAGCATATAACAATAATTGATGCTGGGACAAAAAACGGATTTATACCAAACGCTTTGGCCTGGCCTATCAGCCAAAAATATAAAGGACTCCCTTGTTGATTAATTATTAGGATGATACTACGGCAGAACTATTTGAAGACTAGTTTAAAAACAAATTATTACCAAATATACCACCAAATAGTGTGATAGTGATGGATAATGCGAGCTACCACAGTCGTAGGTTAAATAAAGTTTCGT